>CM028136.1:1675000-2985625 GCA_016271365.2 Neoceratodus forsteri | reverse complement strand
GAACATGTTCGTGGAGTACAAATGCTTCAGAATGCTCTCTTTGCAGAACCTTCTGCTGCTTCTCCGGCAGGGACAGTGACTCTGCGCTTTGGATATGCAGGATGCCTACCTGCACATCCCCATCCGCCCTTCCCACCGCAAATTCCTTCGGTTTTCTTTTCAGGGGGACCACTACTAATTCAAGGCCCTCCCATTTGGTCTTTCCTCGGCTCCCCGAGTGTTTGCCAAATGCCTGTCTGTGGTAACGGCCCACCTGCGTATCCAGGGAGTGCAGGTATTCCCCTACCTAGATGACTGGCTCCTGGTGGCCCCATCCAGGGAGGAACTTCTACGCTCTCTTTCCTTTACCCTCCAGGTTTTCACCAGCCTGGGTATTACCATCAACCAGGCCAAGTCCCATCTGGTCCCTTGCCAAAGACTCCAGTTTATTGGGACGATCCTGGATACGACCATCGGCAAGGCCTTTTTGCCTCTGGACAGGATGGACACCCTCCAGACTCAAGCATGTCTGTTGTCCAGTCGCAGAAGGATCGGTGCCAGGTCAGTCCTTCAACTCCTCGGGCTCATGGCGGCTGCTATCCGGACAGTCCCTCGTGCTCGGCTTCATATGAGAATCTCTCTCATTGGATGCTTTGGTCTCAATGGGACCAAACAATGGACGATCTAGACCAGGAGGTTCTAGCCTCCGATCCCATGGTCAGGGACTTACAGTGGTGGATGGTGCAAGAGAACCTTTGCCGGGGAGGCCACTTCAATACCGAACCCCCCCTCCCAGACATTGACAACAGATGTCTCAGGAGAGGGCTGGGGAGCCCATCTAGGGTCTCACAGGACTCAGGGCACCTGGTCCAGACTTGAACAGACTTTACACATAAATGTGCTCAAACTCAGAGCCGTCCTGTATGCTCGTCAGGTTCTGCACTCCTCCATTCTTCCCGGTCACCTAACAATCCAGACGGGCAACATGTGTGTAGTCTGGTACATCAACAAGCAGGGAGGAACTCGTTCCTACCATCTGCGCAGGGAAGCAATGAGAGTTTGGAGTTGGGCTGTTCAACACAACCTTCACCTGACTGCAGTTCATGTTCCGGGAGTAGAAAATACACTGGCAGACCACCTCAGTCGGTCTTCAGCCAAAGCCCACGAATGGGAACTGGATCAAGAGGTAGTAGATGACATCTTCCTGCTCTGGGGAACTTCTCAAGTAGATCTGTTCGCGTCTCCTCAAAACGCAAAACTTCCCGCCTTCTGCTTGCTTGCTCCAGGGCGAGGCATGTTCTGGCGGGATGCTCTGTCTCTCGACTGGAAGGAGATTCGTCTATGCCTTCCCTCCAATTCCCTTAATTCCGAGGGTCTTACACAAACTCAGGTCAGAAGGAGCCCGGATGATTCTCATTGCTCCATTCTTGCCCAGGCAAGTCTGGTTCTCTCTTCTGCAACAATTTTCAGAGGAACTTCCGCTTCCTCTTCCTCTGTCACAGCACTTGCTGACCCAGGAGCAAGGGACCCTTGTTCATCCAGGTCTCAAATCCCTTCAGTTGCATGCGTGGCTCTTGCAGACGTAGCTCAAGCCCATTTCAGGGTTTCTCCGCTCATAGCAGATATCCTGGTGGAGGCCAGAAAGCCTTCCACTAGGTCCACCCACGCCATGAAGTGGAAACGTTTTTCGATCTGGGCCTCTTCAAAGGACTTCGAGTCTTTCTCTTGCCCAGCTGAGAGAGAGTCCTGGACTACATGCGTCATCTCTTTGACCTGGGTCTCAGCCATTCCTCTTTGAAAGTCCACATGGCAGCAATTTCGGCCTACCATCTCCCTTTTGGAAACAGGACTTTCGCTCAGTTGGAAGTCTCTAAGACTTTCCTCAGAGGGGTTCTCCATTTAAGACCCCCTATCTGCATTCCGGCTCCTCTTTGGGATCTGAACTTTGTTCTCAAGAAGCTTACTCTGCCTCCTTTCGAGCCAACAGCCTCAGCAGACTTGAAGTTCCTCTCGTGGAAGACTCTTCCTGGTGGCCATTACTTCAACTTGACGAATTTCCGAGCTTCAGGCCCTGATGTGCAAATTCCCTTATTTGATTTTTCACAAGGAGCGTGTGGCTCTGTGCACCAACCCTAAGTTTCTCCCTAAGGTGGTAGCGGAATCTACGCTGACCCAATCCATTGAGCTACCTGCTTTCTACGCAACACTCCAATCAAGGGGAGTACCTCTTGTATACTTTGGATGTTCACAGAATACTGAGATACTATACCACTAGGACTAAGGATCTCAGGAAATTGGATCAGCTTTTTGTCTGTTTTGCTCACAAAAGCGAGGGCAATGCAGTTTCCAAGCAATGCCTTTCTAAATGGTTGGCTCATTGTATCACCTTCTGTTACGACAAGTACCACAAGACCCTGCCGGGTCAAGTCAGAGGTAATGCCACCAGAGGAGTAGCCGCCTCTGCAGCTTGTTTCAAGAATGTGCCAGCGGTAGACATCTGCGCAGCTGTGACTTGGACTTCTGTCCATACCTTTATGAAGCATTGCAGTTTGGATATTGCCTCTCGAGGTACAGCAGGCTTCGGGTTGGCTGTACTACAAGGTCTTCTTTCTTAAGACCCGTTCAGCTGGAGGTTCCATTGATTGGATAGTTTTCCTCCTCCCGAGTGCTTTTCCTTTTTCCAGACTGCTTGGGATTCAGTCCTATATGTAATTACCTACTGCAAGAGCCCTCTCGAAGTAAGATAGTACACTTATGTAAGAACTTACCGTAACAGTAGATCTTCGAGAGAGAGAGGCTCTTGCAGCAGGTAATGCCTTCCGGCCCTCCATCCCCCTTAGCTTTTCAGCTCCTTTTCCATGAAGGGAAATATCCACTTCTCTCTCATCTTGCCTTTTTTGGCTTTTGGCGGGAAAGGACTGGAAGGCAGGCGTCAGGGACCGCCCCTTTATACTGACGTCGGTCACCTGACGTGGGGGTGGTTCCCCCCACCAGAAACTGCTAGCTAGAAATGTTTCCGTGGGGTCCTGATGCCTGCCGGGTCAGTCCTATATGTAATTACCTACTACAAGAGCCTCTCTCGAAGAACCACCTTTATGGTAAGTTCTTAGTAACTGTACCTTTTTTCAACTTTGGTGCATATCTCAGGCATTATTTTGGAATTTTGGCACCAAATTTTCAACATGGGGTTTTTGGGACTCCTCTTTATGAAATTCAGTCACTAAAGTGATTTCGTGGTCACGGTGCGGAATCACCTTTCGGGACCGAGTAATGAAACGACAGTGCTACTGTTCATGAGGTGGACTGTCAAAAAGCCTGTGTTGCAAATTTGGTGAAAAAATCCAATAAATGACTGTTGTACGAGCATGTGTTGCGCAGTTTCCACGTACCCTCGTAACTTCGCAAATCTGTAATATTTTCACTCCAGATTTTCAACATTGTCATTTTTTCACACCTCCTTATGAACAGTACAGCTGTCATTTTTTCACATCCTGGATGAATTGTGTTTTCACCCTTTCCACGCAAAATAGTGCAGTCGCTATGGGAAATCAGTGTTTGGGACAGATTAAGAAAATCACAGTGACTCTGTTCATGAGGAGAGGTCCTAAAAATGCCTGTGTTGAAAATTAGGTGACAAAACGTCCATAAAATGACTGCATAACAAGCATGCATTGTGCAATTAACATGTGCGCTCGTAACTTCGATAATTTTTAAAGGAGAACAGTGGCAGTACTAAGCTCCCCGCCCCCGAAAGGCTTACCTCCCGATTAAGTTTTTGAGACTGAAAACCCTGTTTTTTCCAAGCAGGCGCTTACTTTTTTTTTTATTTTCTAAAATCTGCAAACCAGAAATATGGCGGACTGTGTGCAGCTCTATTTACTATAACAGTGCGGCACCGCTCTCTTACATTTAAGCGAGTGGTGCAGCACCGCACTGTTACAGTAAATGTTGCTGCACACAGTCCACCATATTTCCGGTTCGCGGATTTTGGGAAATAAAAATAAAGTAAGCGCCTGCTTGGAAAAAAGGGGGTTTTCAGTCTCAAAAGCTTAATCGGGAGGTAAGCCTTTCAGGCTTGGGGAGCTTAGTACTGCCACTGTTCTCTTTTAATATTTTTACTCCAGATTTTCACCATTGCCATTTTTTCACACCTCCTGTCATTTTCCACATCCTACCCAAAATGTGTTTTCTCACATCCGGCGCGCAGTGGCGCAGTCACTGTAGGAAAACAATGTTCAGAACAGAGTAAGAAAATCACAGTAACACTGTTCATGAGCAGAGGTCCCAAAATGCCTATGTTAAATATTTGGTAGAAAAATTTCATAAAATGACTGTGTTACAGCGTGCGTTGCGCAGTGTCCACGCACAGTTGTAACTTCCAGAATTTGTAATATTTTCACTCCCGATTTTCAACATTGTCATTTTAGCACACCTTCTTATGAACAGTACAGGTGTCATTTGTCACATCCTGCCTGAAATGTAGGTTCGCACATCTGGCGCACAATCATGCAGTCGCTGTGGGAAATCAACGTTCGGGGCAGATTAAGATAATCATAGTGCCACTGTTTATGAGCAGAGGTCCCAAAATGTCTATGTTAAAAATTTGGTGAAATAATTTCACTAAATGACTGTGTTATGAGCTGCGATGCGCAGTTTTCTCACATGCTCGTAACTTCGATATTGTTTAATATTTTCACTCCAGATTTTCAGCATTGCCATCTCTTCACACCTCCTTATCAGTGGTTCAGGTGACATTTTAATGTGATGCAGAATGGCACGGTCACTGTGGCAAATCAGTCGTTCAAGACAGATTAACAAAATCACAGGGACACTGTTCATGAGCAGAGGTCCCAAATACTTTCATGAGGTGGGGTCACAAAAAGGCCATGTTTTAAAATTTGGAGTGCAAATACCAACAAACGCCCAGGGTGTTAGGGTCTCTAACCATTATGTCCCACCCTGTACAGACTAACAGGCATCAAAGGTGTGTCTTTGTATTGTCTGCTGTAGTGCTCACGCCATTGGTTCTCCAACCCCACCCTGCAGCCACTGACAGGCATCAAGGTGTGCCTTGGACTCTTCAGCCCCAAAGTTCAACCCATTCTCCTATGCGGCACCCATCTCAACGTACTTCCTTATGAAATGGGGTGAGCATAAGGCCTGACAACCCCAAGGCACAGTGCGACAAGACTCTGCAGGGTAGGGTGAGGTGAAATGGCGTGGGTGTTATGGCCAGTGACCAAAACACACACCCCAATGCCTATCACTCTCTGCAGGGTGGGGTTGACGTCAGTTCTATACTTCACTGCTATTCCGATTATGCATCTCTCTAACTCCTGCACTACCAGTGCCAACACCAGCAAGACAACATTCGGCATTGACAAATGCTTATGTATTGGGACAATATGGTCGATATTCCAGCTGACTGGAACTGTGCCTTCTTGTAGGGATTTTTTGAAAGAGGGCCTGAAGAGGTTGGGATAACTCAGTAGCTAGTTCTCTCAAGAGTCGTGGGTGTAAATTATCAGAACCAGACGACTTGGTAGGATCTAAGTTTTGTAATTTTTCATTGATCATGTCCGATGTTATCTGCAACTTACACTCGTGTGTCTCTTGGTGATGATCATTAATAACGTCACTTTTTTTGGTAGACACTTTGGAAGCATGTATTAAATGTTTCTGCCATTTTCTTTGTAGTCACTTATTGCAGAATTATCCTGTTTTAATGGGCCTATATTATTATTCTTTTTAAGGCTACCCACGTAGTTGTAAAAGGCTGCCTTATTTCCCACTTTATTTACTAATTTAAGTTCCATGTCCCTTTTTGCTGTTTTGATTAATACAGAACAAAGCAGCTCAGTTCCAGAGCTGTGCAAGCTTAGTTTTCACTATTAATAATGTAAAAGCAGCACTAGCATCCATTTTAACAAAATAATTTATTTATACAAACATCACTGCCTATGCCAACCAGGAAGTGAAAATTGGCAAACTCAAAGGCCCCAACCGGTTTCGCGCATGCGCGCTTATTTTGTTAAAATGGATGCTAGTGCTACTTTTGCTGTTTTAATTGCCTTTTTTAGCATACTAAGCTTATTTTTACAATTTTCTTTATGTTTGCTTGTGCCTTCTTTTTTTGCCCTCTTAAAAGATCTAATTTTGGCCTTTATTCATTTCTGAATTTTACAGTTAAACCAGAGTGGAATCTTGCCTCTTTGATTGTATTTCTTTTTGGTCGGAATATTTGTTTTCTCTAGGTTAAGGATAAATGACTTTATTTCCCCCCACATTTGATGGACTCCGTGACCATTTAAAGCCCAATCCCACTGTCTGGTCAGGGTCCTCAGTATGTTATAATCCACCTGATCATATCGCTTTATTTCAGTTACTCCCTGCTATCTTTCAGCAGTGATTTTTTATTTCAAATTCCACCATGTTATGATCAGTACCTAGTAGTGGCTCTCTGATCCTACGATTTTTAACATATTCATCCAGATTAGTTATTACCAAGTCAAAGGTGTGATTATCTCTGTTTTTTCCGGTTACACGATTTACCACACTCAAACTCTCTAATGCTTCCAGAAATTCACCTCTGTTAGGAACCCATGTTTCCCAGTCTATACCAGGGAAATTGAAGTCTACTGTAATTAGTAATCTTTTTCCCTAAATCCTGTTCTGCTATGTATTTGATGAATGCCATAGTTTTTTTGACTTGTTAAAGAAGGTGGCCTGTAGTATATACCCACGGTGATAATTTCTTCATTAACTGCCATAACCTGAACCCATAGCTGTTCTATGTCGGGTTGCAAAGCGGGTTCCACTTCATGTGCCCTGATGTAATTTCTAACGTATAGAGTGACGACCCCCACCCGATGCTTACCCATTCTATCCATTTTGAATAACTGATAGACCCTTATTTGTGCCCCCCCACTGTTTGTTATTCCACCATGTCTCTGTTATTGCACACAGTGCAATGTTTTCCTGATTTAAAATGTACTATAATACGTCCATTTTGTTTTTCAGGCTTTTAGCATTAATTAATAGTCTGGTCCATGATCCAAAGAAGTTTTGTTTTCTAGATGTAGTCAAGTTAAACAAATCTCCAGCCCCACCCCCAGCCCTCACTTGCTAGTTTAAATACTTTCTAATCGTACTATTCATTCTTTCAGCAAGAACTTTGGTGCCCACTCTATTCAGATGGAGACCATCTGCAGCATATAATCTGTGAGCATTTACAAAACGCTGCCAATGTTCTAAAAAGATTAGTCTCCCTGTTACTCCACCTTTTTAACCATCCATTTCACTTCATGATTTCAATACTGTGCGACCCTGAGCAAGTCACTTAACTTCCTTGTGCTCCCAGGTCACACCTGTAAACAAGCTACAGCTTAGTGTGTCTCTCCTGGTTAAAAAAAAAAAAAAAAAAGACTTCATAATAATAATTATAAAAATTTGTTTGTTAATCGCCTTTCAGGCACCAAGGCACTGTACAGATTGAACAATAAAATCACAGAAATAAATACGTATATAAAAATCATGATGGTACAAACATCAACCCATAAAAGCTTGTCTCCACAGATGGGTCTTAAGTCCCTGCTTAAAACTCCCCACCGTCGTGCATTCCCCGAAGCTGGCAAGGCAGAGAATTCCAGAGGGTTGGGGCTATAAACATAACAGCCCTGGCCCCAGAAGATTTTAAAATAACCCTCAGAACCTCCAGCAACCCCTCGTCAGCCGAACGGAGCTGTCGTACAGGGCTGTAGGGAATCAGAAGCTCTTTCAAGTATTCGGGGCCAAGTCCGTGCAGGGCTGTTTAGGTCAAAAGACCTACTTTGAAGGTGATCCACCACTGTATCGGCAGCCAGTGCAGATTGCGCAATACAGGGGTGATGTGTGTCCTTCTTGACACCCTTGTCAACAACCTAGCTGCAGCATTCTGCAGTAGCTGCAAGCGGTGGATATCAACCCCAAGAAGTCCCAGTTACAGGGGAGTTGCAATAGTCAAGGCGAGAAGTCACGAAGGTGTGGACCAACACAGGTAAATCGCTAGACAGAACAAGGTGTTTCACCATGGCAATGTTCCTGAGATGGTAAAATGCAGACTTTACGACTGCCGACACCTGATAGCAAAGAGTCAGCCCATTATCAAGTTCCACTCCCAGGTTACGCACCCATTCTGAGGTAAGGATCTGATCACCCCCCCAGAAATAAACCAGAGGGATGATCAGTCCTTAACCCCTCTATCCTGTGACCCGGGTCCACAACCATAACCTCAGTCTTACCTGCGTTCAACTTTAACCAGCTCGAATTCATCCAGTCATGGATTTCAGCGAGGCAGCTATTAAATACTGAGAAAGCACTAGCCTGGTGGGGAGCGAAAGACAGGTAGAGCTGGGTATCATCAGCATAGCAGTGAAACCTCTGCCCATACCTTCTTACAATGTCTCGGAGGGGCAGCATATACACTGCAAACAACATGGGGGAGAGCACCGAGCCCTAAGGAACCACACAAGACAGAGAGAAAGGGTCAGAGGAAAAAATCCCCAACACAACTCTCTGCGTTCTCCCAGATAGGAAAGATGTAAACCATCTGAGTACTGTACCCGACAGTCCACAGATGGACCTCAGGTGCTCGAGCAAAACCCCATGGTCTACAGTGTCAAATGCTGAAGAGAGATCAAGGAGAACCAGAATAGAATGGTTTATCTGATCTCTTGCCATCAAGAGATCATTGAGCACCCGAACCAGAGCACTATCAGTGCTATGCCTCTTACGAAAACCAGACTGGAGAGGTTCGTAGATATTATGGATGGTCAAATGGTCCTCCAGCTGGTTTGCCACTACCTTCACAATAACTTTCCCAATAAAGGGAAGGTTAGAGATAGGTCTGTAGTTAGCAAAAATATCTGGGTCCAAAGAAGCTTTCTTCAGAGGGGGAGTCACCACCGCCTCCTTCAAGGAGCTTGGGAACTCACCCAATTCTAAGAAGCACCAGAAACTTTGAGCCAGAAACAGGCCCACGATCTCAACACAACCCAAAATCAGGGAGGTTGGACCCGGATGTAAACTACAGCACGTAGGGCACATCCCCGGGACAATCCACATAACATCCTCGAACGTCGGCAGGTCAAAGGTACTCCAGGAGACACGGGGTACTGTGACCGAACGCTAACTAACAGCATCCCACATAGAGTGGGTCAGGCGGATCTCTGATATGATGTTGGCCACCTTATTCGCAAAGAATTGAGTGATCTCATCACACTCCTTTTGTGAAAAACCTTGATGGAACTGTAGACAAACTGGGTTGCACAACCTGTCCACAGTCCTGAAAAGCTGAACCAGTCGATTCTGAGTGACAGCAATCTCCTGGACAGGAACTCTGCCTTCTTACGGAAATCTCTGATTGGTAGAGTTGATAATGCCCTCCAAACTACGCAAGGGTCAACTTCTAGAGCAGATTTCAGCGACGCCCAATCATTCAACACGCTGCAACTCCTCAAGGACCCATCAAACTAAAAGGGCCTGAGGGCGGAGAGGGAGGGGACGAACACGGACTGGAGCTATTAAGTCTAAAGCTGAGGACATGGCCTGATTGTAAGCCAGAACCATCGACTCCGGACTCATGCTGGCAACAGGAAACTCTGAGAGGTTCATCACCGCCATCAGGTCTTCAGGGCACACATCCTGTAAAGGGTGGTAATGAACCATCTCCACAGGGGCTGACCTACGAAGGGGAGCACAAAAGTTGAAGCCCACGGTGTAATGATCGGACCAACTGACAGATTCCACCACCAAATCAGAGGCCTCAATCCCCAGGAGGAAAACCAAATCCAAGGAGTGCCCATGATTATGAGTAGCTGAAGAAACTATCTGTGTAAAGCCCAACGATATCATCAGCTGGAGGAAGTGTTGACCAAAAGACGAAAGTTCGTCATCGACTCAAGCATTGAAGTCGCCCTGAACCATCAGTCTGGGCAACTCCAATGCCATATCGGCGAGGAAGTCTGCCACTTCCTGTAGGAATCGCATCTCGTCCCCTGGTGGACAGTAGACGAGGGCTATCCTGCAACCCACACCAGCTACTACAGTACACTCAAAGGATTCGGCCTCCTCAACTGGTACACCATGAGCCCCAACCCGTCTTAAAACAGACCGCTACTCCCCCACCCCCCACGATCCAATCTCGGGCGGTGAATCACCGAGTACCTGGCTGGAACTGCTGCCTCCAAAATGGGGCAAGCATTTCCATCCAGCCAGGTCTCGGTGATGCAGGCCAGATCAGCTGTTCCAACCAAGTCAGCAATAACAGCAGACTTGTTTTTAACAGATCTGGCATTGCACAACACCACCTGAGTTGGACAGGGCTCTTGAGCCGTCCCGGATTCTTGCCCATCAGAAAAGATGTTGCCCTTGGGTATGGGGACTAGACATGGATTACCACGTTCCAGCTCCATTTCACCCCAGGGTGTTTTCTGGCCCTAGCCAGCCCTATATGAGAGGTCTCTGTATTGTATTTTAATAGATCTTTGTTTGCCTGCCCTGGTACAGGTAATATTGCTGAGACAATTAGATCATTATGCAGACCACTTGAGCTCTGTCCTCTCACTGGGCCCTTGGCGCTGCAGTAGTGCTGTGGCTCATAACGCTGGTGACCTGGGTTTGGGAACAAGCCTGAGTCGCCAAGGCCCGGCCAAGGGGAGGAGGACTGAGCATCCCAGAGGGTGTTCTCCTCCTCTGGAGAGGGAGGGTCACTGTCCTCACTGCTATACTGACACCTTGTGACCACAGGTGACAATACAGATGAGGGAACCTGGGAGAGATGGATGCAGGTCTGGAGTTGGAGCAATGCACGCACTCAGTGTAGGTACGCGTCTAGGCTCTCCTAGCATGCACAGCCTCTGGGGAAAAAACCAAGGCAATGGACCCAGCCAAGCAGGATTACGCTGCCTCTCCACCTGCAGGCCCTGCACTGCTGACTGCTGTGGACAAGCACAGGCTTCAGCTGATCCATAGCCCCCCTCTGGACACCAATGAAAGAGCCCAAACCTATAGGGTGTAAGCCACAGGTGTGTAAGAACTGGACTGGGTAAATGCCAGAGAAGGTGGATGTCAGTTGGAGATGAGGACAAATGTCGAAGGTTGGAGGAAGGAGGTGTATAAAGAGAAGGAAAACAAAAGCTTCTTCCTCATGGTTTTTGAGGTTATCACAAGGCTTGGGTGTGTTAGAATACCTTGTTATACATGCCTCCTCATATATTATTCGGTATGTATGTATATATTTAATTTTGTTTGAATTTCTGGAGTCTCTGCTTCAGTGCAGCCAAATGGCAGGGTTCTTAACATCCTGAAGGGGGAAATCGGGAATTATACCATGGACATAAGTGAACAGCCAATGAAATGGTCAGACTGGCGGTTTACCACCGGTGTAAATCCTCTGATAATCACTGGCTGTCGAGTAAATAATGGTAATAAAGGTGGCCATGTAAATCCTAATCCTCTGCAGCCCAGGAATAAATACAGTAAAAATAAACAAACACAGCAGCCTCTTTAAAAGTTGTATTTTATTATAGTAAAATAATTAACCTTGGTATAATCGCAATAAGCCACAAGGGGGTGTGGGTTATCTGGGGATTTACCACGGCTGGAGTGGTTTGCTACCCCTTCTCCTCATATTCAGTTCTTGCCTCCCCCCCTCTCTTCTCCACCTGCCCTTCTGGGTCACCAGTGTGCACAACCTAACCCCATCCTTTTTACTCCAACAGCACTTGCATGCTACCTCGAGCCTGCTCCTGGTACACTCATGCACTATAAATGGTTCTGTCACATTATTACTGTTTTGTACGTTTATATGTTCTATTGTATGATTTTGGACATGTATTGTAATTTACCCAATGTTATACTGCTGTTTCTTGTACAATACCTTGTGTTCCAGCTGTTGCACAATCTTATAATGGTGTATTGTTTGTACTACCCACATACTGTTGTAACTGATCATCCTTCACAACCCTATGTAATCCCTCCCCCCAGGTCACACCGTGAGACGAGCAACTTGTTGTTCGGTGTGCCTTCCTGGTGAAACATTTCAATAAATAAAAATTAAAAAAAAATCTCCCCTCCCTATTCCCAGATTTCCCCCTCTAACTCCTTTTTGCTTAGCACTTAAATAGGTATCTGTTTACTTATACCTGACCTCCTTCACTTTGTCTTGTTCGGGTAGTGTTTATTACTGTATACAAATAGAAATTCTCCGACTTGTTAAAAATTTAATTCTGTTACCCACCTTTCAAATGCATAAAATATGAGCCATTTTTAACTGCTTATGTTGTACTGTTACACATTGCTGTCTAAATACTATGTATGTTGATACTGTCACATTCTGTTGTACCTGTCGCACCGGGGAGACGAGCAACTTGTTGTTCAGTGTGCCTTCGTGGTGAAACATTTCAATAAATGAATAAATAAATGCAAGATACTACACTGAGGAGAAAAACAAAGGTAAAGTCTCACATGCCGTGGAGCTTCCTTGTTGCTGTAGAGGAGGACAAGGATCGGGAAGTCATAACAGACCAGGGCTAGCATATGACGGGTAGTGTGCAGATACTGTTTAAAGTGCCAGCTGAATGCCAGGTTGCATTTGGAGGCTAGAAGAAAGTGACCAGAAGGGCGGGGGGGGGGTCAATGGACAGATGGTCCTCTCTCCCCAGTAGTTTCTGTGCCTGAGGGAAGAGCCATAGGGTGGGGTGGGGGGTAACCAGTGGGTTAACACATTTGTAGGTTTGGAGAATCCCAGAAGGAAAAGGGCATATTACTGTGATCAAAGTATATCACTGGAATGACATGAGTGGCTGGGGAGAAAAATCTCTAGGAAAAAAAAAAAGCCCACTGGAATCATTGTTTCACTTAGTGGAATGTAACAGTTACCAGCAGAGTGCGGGAAGAGATTGTTTCCAAAAGGGATATGAATTTTTTTTTCTTAGCTTGATGATTTACAACAAGGCAGCATTGCACAGTGCCATGTGGATAGCCTGTTGCATCACATTGGGATCTGGCCTCCTTTGTTGATGACTGCCGATTTGTAGTTTTTTTCAGGATTATGGAAGGCTGTTTAATACAATTAATTTAATAAATAAACTGGTTTCATGTGCACTAAACATGTAGATGACTTTTGACCCACGATGTCCCGACTGCTGTTGCATGCTCCTAATAGAAAGCGCATGCAAAAGTGGTCTGGACTGTGTGGTGTCAAAAGTAAGGGCCATCTTTATTTTGCATGAAATATGTTTGGGTTTTTTTTGTAATCTAAATTTTATATACAGTATTAAATACTCTTACAAAATACTAATAAATGCCAGTATACAGGTAGCAGCAGTGAAGAAGGTGAGAATACACTGCAGTTCCAGTACTGTATGGTCACCTTTGTTGCACTGCTGCAGTAGTACTGTAATATACAGTCGCCAGTGTCTCGTCCCTCTGTTAAGGTGTCACCTGTGGCTTCCTTAGGGCTTGCAGCAGCACGTCAACAAAAATGTTTTTGTTAAAAAAAAAAAAAAAAAACTAGTTTCAGCTACAATTATTAAAAATATTAGCATACCTGTTTAAATCTACTTTTCTAGGTAACTCCTAGCTGCACACCATGAGCTTTTTTATTCGTATTTTCTTGATCCTAACCTTTGCTAGGTTTACAGTGTCATTTTTAAGCCAAATGTGGTGGCCGGTTTTTTTTTTTTTTTCTTTAGAAAACAAAATACATTAAAACATTCATAAAATTGTTACATTTTTGTGGAGCTGGCACATTTTACCACTAAATAAAACTAGAAGATGCCTGGACTCTTTTACAGTGAAAAAAAAGCAGGGTCACATTTTCCCCCAATTTCATTACACTGCTGCTTGAAGAACGGCTTAGCTTTACTGTAGTTCTTGCACCGCAGCAATACACTGTTATAGTCTGAAGAAAATGCTGTTCTGTACAGATTAATAATGAATGTTGTCTAACACTAGTTTGTATTTCATGAGGAAGTAATGATGGTCGGAAAAAGGAAAGTCATTGGCTTTGTCTCAAGCCTTAGAAAGTATCTAATCACATGTCCATATCTCACCAGAGCCTCTTATTGCATGGCCTTGAACAAGTCACGTGCCCTTCCTCTGCTTCCATCATCCCAGGTGTAGAATTGGCTAGAAGCAGGACCCCACTGAAAAAGAGATGTTGCATCTCAGCTGTGCCTTTCTGGATGAATAAACAGATCTCTCATAACTACCCCCTCTCCCATCACTCAGTTTAAATATCTGAAACTGCTTACTACAGTCTAGATTGAACTGCTTTTAATAGAGGATTTTGCATGTGCCCCTCTCATTTATCTTTTTTATTAAAGAGCTACTGTCATATTTTTTTTGCCCTTTTATTGCACCTTTTATGCTCATTCTGAGTGATGGTGCAGTTTCAGAAAGTAAAATTTGGCATTTTCCTACGGTAAATGTTTATAAGATTCAGATAAGTCTCTTTTTAACACCCCCCCCCCCCCATTCTTCTCCATATCGCTTGTTTTGACAGTCAGGGTAGACATGGCTACATTCTTTCTCAGGTGGGCAGGACCAGTGAGTGACAGAATTTGCGGTCTATGCCAGTTCATCACTGCATAGGCACTCTGTTACTGCCCTGCAGAAACTATGCAGAGTACCTCGACTGTGCAGTGTGCATATTCCCAACCCCCCTTCCCTAAGCTGCTTAGACTGTTGGATTCTGGGGCAGATATTTCATTCCAGGTGGCAGCCTGTAGGCAGTGTCAAGGACCTATAACTGGGCTGCTTGGATCACTCTCGTACACAGTGCAGGTTTCTTTTGTTTATTTGTTTGCCTTTCTTTCTCAAATCCTGACAGTCGATTTGCTGTTCAAGTTAAACACAGAAACATAGACAGTGTTGGCAGAAAAAGACTGTTGGTCCATCCATATGGCCCTGTTTTACCCTATTCCACCCTGTGACCGATTGTCTGTATGAGGTTTTTTGCCCATGTCAAGCCCCCCCTTTGCTCCCTGCCATACTGCTAACCCACTGAGTAACTATTAAACTCTTTACTCTGTCCCAACCATGCTTAAACCCATTAATGATGTATGCGCTGACTATCTATACTGGTAGGCTGTTCCCCTGGCTCAACACTCTGTTGGCATGTGTATGCCCAGTGTAATATAACATCAAGTCACTCTAAAAGGTCCAGGAAACAGAAACGGATAGCAGGAATGGGTGAAGCGCTGAAGTCGTGGCAGGCGGGGTCTGTTTAAAGTTGATGAAAATCATTTCTGTAACAAAAGAGTGCAGACAAAACACATTGGATGAGTGACTACCACTGAGCAGGGAAGTCAAGAGACTGTTTAATGAAACACATGTTGTGTTGACTGCTTTTTATTTCTCCATTTGGCAGGCGGATGTACCGCTTTTCGGTCACATTGGCCGTCATGGTGCTTGGATGACGGGATTTACCCCTTAGTTTACTTGATTGCTTTTTTTTCACCCTCCCCATGGGTACATCGGTGCAAGGACAGGTGTCCAGGTGGAACCTACCACGAGAACCACAATATCCCCATCTCCCCTATGGCTCTTCTACTGCACTACCTCCTGTATGCCTACATATGGAGGTGACAGCAAGGTATTGCAGCCCTCCCTGCCAGAGAAGAAGAACATGCATTGGGATGCTCAGTCGTCAGCTCCCCATCCCGCCCCCCGACATCCCGGGCTCATTTCCGAACCCAGGCCAGCAGTGTCATGAGTGATGGGTCTTCAGCTGTGCTGACAGACCAGCTCATACAAATGCATTCTTTATCAAGCTTTTTATTCTCCAGCCGTGGCTGTCCTTCATGCTTAGTCTTACCTGGTGACCCCCAAGTCATCTGCCACTACTCCTGCCTGCCCGCCTGTGGAGGGAGGTCCTTGCCATACTGAGCCCTAGACTACCAGTGACCTTCATTTAGACAACACTGAGATTTTTTTCCCTACCCTCTGACCCTCCTACCATCCCCGTGACTGCGCACTGGTGTGTTCAGTTGGTGTGCTCATATGCAGAGTCAATCTGATGAAGAAGCAAGCTTCCCGGCCAACCATCAGAGGTTGCTACAGTGGTGGAATGCTCCCCAGCCCTCCATGGTGGGGTTGGCTGCCTGAGTGCCAACTTCCTGGGTCACTGGCACAGCAGCAGGATGTACAGTGGACTGCCGTTAGGTTATCAGATGGCCTTAATGATACACGTATTTAAAACAGTTTCCTATTGGGTCCTTAGTGCCTGTAAGTAATGACAAACATACACATACAGTGGAGTTCGCCAAGATGCAGTGCAGTTGGACAGATTCCTGCAGGACAGAAGGGAGTAACTGCCATTGAAATTGGCTCGTTTCCTGCAGTCACTCAGTATTGCATTGTATCCTGGCATGCTCCACTGTGCATGTATAAGCATTTGTATTTTAACAAACCTGAGGTTTGGGTTGTTTTCCCCAAAGACAGTGCCGCTGTGGAAGAGGGGTGTTGTTACAAAAATTGTATTCCACTTACCCTCCTCCCACTGAGCTACAGACAGTCAACTGGTTACTGAGCGGTGTCTGTCAGCAGATCAGGAAGAAGAGTGTAGAGTCTGAGAGTCAGTGGGAGCAACAAACCTGTGGCCTGTCACTCTGCCCTTTTTCTGTAAGGACTTAAGCATTGATTTTACTGAATGTTAGCTTTCCGATGGAATGGGCTGCCCCACTGACTCCCCCACCCCGCCCAGGGTCTCTGTCTTCTACTTCAGATGGGTTTCACTGGCCAAAGCTAGGAAATACCTTCAAAAGGTTCTAGGCAAGTCCTGGTTTAGTAGTGATATGCCTGACCTGAAATTACTAAACCTCTCACTTGAAGTAGTCCTAAAACCTCTAACCATGCTATTAAACATATCTCTCTCCCTTAGGCAGTTCCCATCTCTGTGGAAAGCCGCTGTTGTTACTCCTGTGCATAAAAGTGGTGAAAGAAATGCGCACCCTAACTACCATCCTATATCCCTCCTTCCTCCTCTCTTCAAAGCCCTTGAGCAGACTGTTGCAGACCAACTTATGGAATACCTGGCCAAATATGACATTCAGTGCCCCCAGCAGCACAGATTTAGAAAAGCACATAGTATGACAACTGCCTTAATAAAATTCATTAACTACATACATAGTGCCCTTGACTGGAGCTAATTAGTGGGGCCATTATTCATCGATCTCACTAAGGCCTTTGTTACCATTAACCACCCCCTTCCGCTCACTACGCTTCCAGCCCTTGGCCCATCAGGTGAAGTCACCAGCTGGTTCAAGAGCTACCTTGGCAACCACACTCAACAAGTTAAAATCGGTGAAACCCTCTCCTGTAGCCTTTCAGTATACTCTGGTGTTCCCCAGGGATCAATCCTCGGCCCCTTACTGTTCAGCCTATTTCTAAATAATCTCCCCCAAGCATGCAACACCAACATGATCCTTTATGCCAGTGATGCTGTTCTCTTTGACTGCCACTCACAATCTGCCCTTCTCTCCAGCGCTCTGCAAGCTGACTTTCTGTCAGTTGAATCCTGGTTTACACAACACAAACTCCTGTTGAATTACAAAGAAAAGCGAAAGTAATGATCTTCTCAAAGCTGTGCAACAGACATAATTCCACCTGCCTAAACATTCTTAACAATTTCAACCAGCCCCTTGAGCAAGTGCGCAAGTTTAAATAGCTTGGCATCACTCTTGACTGCCCTCTTACTTATGTGCTGCATGTTAATAAGATCTCAAAGGAGGTTAACTCCAGAATTGGTGTTCTGTATCGACATAGATATTGTATGACCGAAGATGCCCTCAGCCAAGCAGTGGTCAGTTCAGTTATCTCCATACTTGATTATGGATTGATCATCTACGGTGTGGTGATGGATACCACCCTTAATAGAATCACTGTCGCGCTAAACAAATCCTGGAAGCTGGTCTCTGGGGCTGATAGACCCATGCACACATGTAACCTCTATATGAAGACAAACTGGCTCCACCTTCATGGTATGATTAACTACCAAACGTGCTTGTTTGCTAAGAAAATTAACTTGGGACTAACTCCTTTTGGTACTGTTCCTCTTATTAAGCCCTCCCTTAGCCTATGTTCAACCCACAGTGCATCCAAACAAACATTTCTTGTCCCATTTTGTAGAACCTCCCAAGCCCAGCATACCTTCAGCTACAGGGCCCCCACATAGCTTAACGCGCTTCCCCCTGATATTGCGAATTAGCTTAAAATTGGCCACTTTATGCTCAAGCTTCACAATCACCTTACAGCCCTTAGTAGCTGTGAATGTGTCTGATAGTAGGCCACCCCCTTGCTTCTCAAGCACCCCCCACCAATTTCTCCCAGCCCGCCACCCCTCTCCCCCATTTCTCCCCCCTACTTGTTACTGGTGACTAAGTCAACTCAGACAGTTTCTGATTAGCCAAGTACTTCCCCTACTCTTCCTTGTGCACTGACTGTTCTAGTGCTTCCCTTCCTATGTCCTTATATTGTCCAGCTTTATTCCTTAATCCTCTGTTTTTAACAAAGTCCTGTTCGGATTACTTTCACAATATTCTGTTGCTATTCAATGTGCTTTCTTCAAACTGTCTCCTTTTAGAGCAATTAGTGCGATGTGATTCCTGACAATGTCTGTATTTTACTGCCATTATATTTCACTTTGTATTAGGTATATCCTTGCTCCCATTTTGTATTCCCTGCCTGAAATCTTTGTATTTTGTACTTTTCTGTATTTGCACCCTTTGACACGGAGTCTTTGTAAATGAGTCTTTGACTCAAAGGTATTGTAATTCTGAGACTTAAAAAAATAAATAAATACGTTTATGAGACAGGGTCCTGTGTTTCAGATCGGGAGTATTTTTATTTTGTTTTAGATTTATTTGCTTAGCATCTTTTTTAACATGATTTGTTTTTATGTGTATGTTACATTGGGGTTTCCTTTTGCTAATTTCGGGAAACTTATTGGCAATGAAGGTTCATTGAGTAATTTGGGCAGTGTTGTGGGACTTTTGCATTCCGTGATTCTATTTTTTAGCAGGTTGATTATTATGATTGTGATGTTTCTAGGCATGCCAAAGTACCGTTTGATAATATTACATGCCAAAGTATTGTGTGATAGTTTTACATGCCAGAGTACTGTTTGATAGTTTTAGATGCCAACGTACTGTTTGGTAGTATTACATGCCAAAATACTGTTTGATAGTTTTGCATGCCAAAGTACTGTTTGATAGTTTTGCATGCCAAAGTACTGTTTGATAGTTTTGCATGCCAAAGTACTGTTTAACAGTTGTGCATGCCAAAGTGCTGTTTGGTAGTTTTACTAGATTGTGCTCCGCTAATGTGGTAGTTGGTATTTGCGCTTGTTGCACAGAAGGTGAAATATGTAGATTGAAGACACATTTTGATGCTTCTTTTATTGACTGGTAATGCTCACTCAAACCCTGGTCCTCCTTTTGGTAGTGAAACATCTTTTAATGAAAATGTGAAAGGCACTTTATTAGTGGTACACCTAAACATTAAAAGCATTGTTTCTAAACTGGATGAATTTAGTGCATGGGTTACTAGTAATAATTTTGATGTTACCATTTTGGAATCTGGCTTTGAGGGGTAGGGTTCTTATTTACATTAAATCATGTTTAGCTGCAGTGTAAGATTCTTTCTTCTGCAGCTCCAGGAATTGTGTATTTTTTTTTTTTTTTAGTAATGAAAATATTATTGGGGGGGGGGTTAAACATCAATACATTGCAACTTTTTATATACCACCTGGACACAGAGAAGGGTGTTTCATTAATGACAGAGTATTCCTAGGCAAAAAAGGATACAAGGATAGCCGGCATAGTGGCACTGAGGGTTGAGGCGCTGGACTCCACACCTCACGCCTCGCAGGTGTCCCAGGTTTGGGAACAGACTCGGGTTGTCGGGGTCAGCAGGGAGGTAGAGGATTGAGGACATGAGGGACTGCCTCTCCTCTCCTGGGAGGGAGGTTATAGATCTTGAGCTTTGAAACTCCCAGTGGTGACTGGGGTATAGCATGCTTGAGATCACTTTGCCAGGGGGATTGGCTCTGATGGCGACCCTGTGTCGGTGTGCGTGCTGCAGCTAGGCGCATTGCACGTCTGAGCCCGACGAGGAGGGTAGAACAGAAAAGGAAAAATGGCTCTGACCCTCGGTAGGCGATGGTGGGTCCAGCGGCCGGCCCCCACGTCCAATGTCTGGTCCCCAGCCTGCCTCCAGTGCTTCCTGCGTTCCCTGGTTACCTAACTAAATTTCAGGAATGTCACCAAGAAGGTGTCGGCAGTCCCGCTCCGGGGGGCTTAGATTCGGGGGTGGGGGTCAGGAAATTAGAGGAGCAAAGTGAAGCAGGCGCTCCACTGGTAAGGTAAGGCTGGGGACTTCAGGTGGGTGGGACAAGGTCAAGCGGGTGTTCACACCGGAGAGAGTCCGAGTGGTCAGAGATTAGTATAAAGAAAATGTACAAAAAAAAAGAGAGATACAAAGGAGGTGATGCTCTTGGAGATGCCAATATTAATTGGAATGAAAAAAACAATTCTAAAGTTAGAGATGACCTGGAGGAGTAAAGTTTGTCCTAATCATTCTTCTAGAATTAATTCTACAGCGGTGTCAGCCACAATGCAACACAGTAACTTACGGTAAAAGTCATGTCCTAATATACTGCATGACAAAAGGGCTTAATTGCCGTTGAATTACAGTGTACCTAGGGGACTCTGCAGTTATACTGCCGTAATACTGCAAGATACTGCAAAGCATCCTGGCTGGTTCTGCTGTAAATCCAAAAGTAACTTTGATCAATTGGATTTTAACCACCAGACCAGACTGCACAGTAAAAGCATTTCCTTTACCAGACACCATGAGTAGCCGTAGCCCAGTTTTGTGCATTTGAGAAGCAAGGAGAAAATGCCCTCCGCCAGTCCACATTTTGTTTCACTCCCTGCATAACTTGGATATTGCTGAGTTTAGGAAACAGGTAGCTAAAATTGATTGGACCTGTTTGTAATGTATACCGGATGTTAATAGCATGCTGGATTTTATTAGGACTAAATCTGGCTGTTTGCAATCATTTTGCACCTGTTAGGAAACTTTGGGTAAGAAGTAAAATGAAGACTGGTTTCTTCCAGATCTAAACTGGGTCCTGCAAGAGCGACAAAATGTGGTAGAAGTATAGGGCACGTAGCACTGATCGGTGATAATATAAATTCAGGAGGTGGCGTGATTATTGTAAAAAGCAAGTTAAGAAAACAGAAATCTGATTACTATTTAAACTGATAATTTGTTAATGTAAAAGGGCCTTGTGATAATTGGAAAGTATTAAACAAACTATTTATTTTTATTTTGGGAACAATAAGAATACAGCTGCCTCTTCACTTGTTAATTCTAATTGTGAAGTTACGATACCTGTTGAGATAGCCACAGAGCTAAATAATCAGTTCCATATCTCTCAACTGCTATGAATTCTACATAGCGCTATGATTTTCGCAGTCAGATTTACCCTTGCTCTGCACAGGTTTACTGCTGTTCCTCATAATGTTAGAGCTATTTCTGAACACACAAACTATTAAATCTTTGAATTAAGTTGATAGAAACATTCCTTATCACTAACTATAAGGGGCACGCACACTATCTGTAGACAAAAAATTGTTTAAAATAAGAAAGTGCTACACATTCTGGCCCTTTGCTATGATTTTTGAAGGTGAGTGTATGATTTTTAATGCTGAGAGGTTGAGAGGTATGATCAGTTCTGCAGTGCTATTAAACTAGTTCCCAAAATTAATGAATGTAATTTGGAAAATAATGGTAATGCTTTTTTATACTTGGAAAATAAATTTGATTCACAGAAGTTACAGTTGAAGAATTATTTGTATTGTTCTTGTCTCAAGAAAATTCACACACGGAATAGTTGTGCCAATAGGAAAGTCCAGTACTCAAGTAACACAAGATTCCAGCACTTACCGCCTCAGATTGTAAAAATTAAGATGCCTTCACTAAAGGTATCTTGTACCCAAAACATTTAGTCAACGGGAGACCACACTACCCCTCCTGACATGTTTCGGATGCATGTCCTTCATCAATGGCTGGGGAACACCAAATGTGCCAGTATTTAAATACAGAATCAATTACACTGAAGCAATCATGACATCATTGTTGGACCTCCCTCTGATTGGTCCTATCACATTCAAAAAGGCATTATTTGATTATCTGTAATAAATTATTCTAAAGGTGTAAAGTAGTAAAAAAAACAATAAAGATGCTATTCTATACTACGTACAATGAATAAATATGAATAGACCTATTAAACCTCCTATTAAAAACACCACATATATTTAAAGATTGTTACTTCAACCACAAATGGAAATAAGAACATAGGGAAAAAGAGGGGTGGGGTGGAGGGACGTCAAACCAAAAGAAAGAAGAAAAAAGGGGTGGGGAGGTTTAAGCCACGAATAAAAATAACAGAAAATTTTAAAATACATACACATATGCTGGCCCGGTGGTGCCGGCGCTGGACACCTTACCTCACGGCACGCTGGTGACCCGGTTCGGGAACAAGCTTGGGTCGTCGGAGGTCAGCGGCGGGGGGGAGGGCAGAGCTGGATAGAGCTGCCAACAGGCAGGCTCTCCTGTCCGGGGAGGGGATGCGGCACCCCTCGGCCAATGGTGACCCCCAGTAGAGGCTAGGAGTGGCATGGGCTCAGAGGGGGCCAGGTGTTAGGCCATGGGGTGGGGGAAGGACCCGTCACTGGGGCCTTAGGGCGCATGTGTGCCTACTCCTGGGGCTCCTGGGTGACAACCGGAGGCAGAAAACGCTGGCGGCAGCAGGATGATGACAGACTCCCCGCAGGCTCCGCCCCTGGGCTGGGTACAAGGTAAGCGCCAGCTATTCCAGGGGACAGGGCTGGGGGTCGGTCGGAATGAGGAGGCCGACCGGAGGTGGAAAAAATAGTGTGGTAAAAAAATACATACACACATATTTCTAGTATCTACAGTCCACAGAGCAAAAGTTGATAACCAGAATTATAATACATAGTCTTTATTCTAGTAAGTATATGTTAAAGTGACTGCAGTGATCAAAACCAACACCATCACATTAACCCTGCCTATACAGTACTTTTTTAGTGCTACAGAACATATGTAAATATATGGGCTCAGAATATCCCTATTCTGTGTATATCCAAATAATGTCATTAATTTCAGATATAAACTTTCATTGGGATACACTCTTAAGGCCTATTCTTTTTCTTTTTTTTCCGGGTATGGCCTCATGTCCAGGCTAAAGTTCAAACCAGGTTCTTTGTATGCCCCTAACTTTAAAATCCAAAACTTCTCCCTTTTTAATAGAAGGTTGTCGTAATTCCTCCCTCTTGTATTTCTGCATACTTTATCGGGTCCCATGAACGTGAATTCATGCAAGGACTCATCTCTTCTTTGCTTAATATGTGCAGCAGTGGCATATGTTACATATCCCTTCATTATCACTCTGACATGTTCTCCTGCCCGTGTCTAGAAAGCATGTTTAGTTTTACCTGTATAAAATGCTTGACAGCTGCATTGTGCTAGGTAAATAATACCTTCCATTCTGCTTGTAATGCATTGCCTTATCTTGTATTACAAGTACTGAAAACCTTCGCTTGTTGCACTACATTACAGTGGATACATTGTTTGCATTGAAAACAGCCATGTGGTTGTGTCAGACGTGTATTCGCTTGTCTCGCTGTAAAATGACTGTGCATCAAAGCTGTCTTTCAATGTAGCTATCTTTTTATAGCATGTTCTCGGGCATGTCTCACTTACTGTTTTTAGACCACTATCGGTACCTAAGAGATGCCAGTGTGTGGATACAAACATATGAATGTGCCAGCAGAAACAGACCACCCGGTCTATCTAAGCCTGCTCGAGTGTGCAGCCAACACCCCTAGTTTGCAGCTGCCCCAACTCCCCTCCCTTTTGTCATCCCACTGCCACCCCCCACCCTCACTCTCCCCTGTTCCCTGTCCCATGCCCCTTTGAAGCTGTTCATAGATTTACATGATACCACCCATTCTGGCAGGGCGCTCCATTTTGCTACCACCCTCTGTAGAAATACTGTCTCCTCATCTCCTCCTAAATCTTCCCTTGATTCTGGCATGCCCTGGTGACCCTCCCCCTCCTTAACTTAAAGACCTCATCTGCCCCATGCTTATTAATTCCCCTCAGATACTTGCATGTCTCTATCATGTCTCCCCTGTCCCTTCTGTCCTCCAGGGTGTACATACTGAGGTCTCCCAGCCTGCTGTCATAGTCTCTCCTCTCCATTCCACATATCATCTTTGTTGCCCTCCTCTGCACCCCCTCCAGCAGGCTGATATCACGCTTTAGGTATGGCCTCCAAAACTGCACACAGTACTCCAAGTGCGACCTTACCAGCGATCTGTAGAGGGACAAGATCACCTCACTTCAACTGGACGAAAACCCCCTCACTATGCGTATGCTATATGGATATTATGTTTTCTAGCACATGTGCCTCTGTTGAGTATTTTTCGACAAACTTTTCATCATTCCTGGTTTTACTAGGTAACAAGAGGGTATCCCTGTCTGTTCTAGCCACTAGGTCCCTTGCTCTTTTTATATTCCTGTGTCCATATCCTGTCTCTTGTAATCATATTTGTAGCTCCTCTGCTCCCTTCCGGTAAGATTCTGTAGTGCTGCTGTTTCTCTTGATTCTTAAAAACTGTCCCTTGGGTATATTTTTTGCAACATGCGGGAGGTGACAGCTGGATGCCAGCAAAAGTGTGTTGCCATCTGTCTTTTCTAAAGATTTCACTTTCAATATTTCCAGTGCTATCCCTGAACAATGTTGAATCCAAATACGAAACCTTTTGCTGGTCATACTCATATATAGATCTGATAATGGGATTAATGCTATGCAAATTTTCTATAAAGCATCTTAATTCCTCTGATGTGCCTTGCCAAATTAAAAGCAGATCGTCAATATAACGTTTCCAGCTTATAACAGTCTCAAAGAAAGCATTTCTCTGTGCATCATAAATTACCTCCTCCTCCTCCCATGTCCTCACATAGATATTGGCAATAAGGGGGCACATCTCGCCCCATTGCCGTACCTTTTATCTGCAAGCACAGTTCCTGATCAAATAAAAAGACATTATCTTTTAGCACGTTCCAGTAACTTCAAAATAAATTCCACAGGAGGGTCCTCATTCTGTGTTCGCTGATTTAAGTAGAATGCCACAGCATCTAATGCACACTCCTGTGGAATATTGGAGTATAATGCTTCAATATGTAGCATCACTAGGAAGCATGTCCTCTTCAAGTTTCAAATTCTTGGTTATATTCAGGACCTCTTTTGTGTATTGTACATAAGCTGGGAGTGACTCTACAATAGGGGCCGGATATTCAGACTGCGCCAGTCAGTGGCGCGCAACTGGGATGCGCCAGGGCCAGGTGATATTAAACAGTGATGCGCCATGGCACAGTACTGTTGAATATGGCACGTACTGCGCACGGTGCAGTGGCACTCCGCCGGCACAAGCCACAGCTAGGGAGCACGGAGATGCGCCAGTGCAAAAGCAGTTACGCTGGGCGCATCGCCCACGATATTCAGCTGAGGGGATGCAAATGGGGCCATTTGTATGTCATTATGGTCCCCTTTGCATGTCTTGCGCAGGGCAGCCTGGTGACTCGCACCTGGCACCCTGCACAGACTGATGTGTGCAGTGGGGATCCTGGGGCATCCCCCAGCCTGTCGCCGCGAACACCGGTAAATGCGCAGTGCACCATTCCCTGGTAGTCTGAGTGGCCCCCCCCACCTACCGTGTCCCCGATAAATGTCTAGTGACATATTCCCTGGTACTCTAGTGGACCCCCTCCCTCCTGTGTCCGTGATCGCCGGTTATCCATGGTATTAATATTCCCTGGGAGTCTAGTGGTACCCCCGCCCATTTCCACGATTGCAGTAAAACCCCATAATATAATTCCCTGTGATCCAGTGGCGCCTCCACCCTCCACCCACACACAGAACCACATGTCTTCCCCCTCCTGCGTCATGGCGGGCGTCTGCAACCCATCCACATACGGCCTGGCTACCCACCGAATGACAGGTACAGTATGGGCTGTAAGCCCATTGGACCACAGTGTGAACCAGTGGGCTTGCAGGGCATACTGTACTAGACAGTCCCAAATAGTGAATGTGGACCAATGGGCTTACAGCCCACACTGTACCTATCATTCAGCGGTGGCGGGCTGTATGCGGTGGGTGCACGGCCTGCCAGTGATGAGGGGGTCGGTGGGCATGGGGTTCTATGTGGGTGAGGGCCAGGAATTATATTACGGGTTTCCCACCGATCACAGCAACGGGCGGGGGGTACCACTAGACTACCAGGGAATATTAATACCGCAGATAACCGTTGATCAGGGACACGGGAGGGATGGGGGTCCACTAGACTACCAGAGACTGTCTTAGACATTCATCGGGGCATCAGGAGGGAGGGGGGTACCACTAGACTATCAGGGAGATGTGGGTGCTTGTGGACAGTGTTCTGGGTGGGTGGGTGGCCACCTACGGCTGGCGGCTGCTGTGTTGTACCCTGCAGTACAGCAGCCCACCTGAGGGTGGCCAGGATTTGTTCCCGCTTTTCACAGGCTCAACTCTGAGCCCCCTAATGTGGCGCAATGCAGGGTTGAGCCAGCATATGTGCCGCACATCCTGGGCTGAATAGCTGGATGTGCGGCATATGCATGGGCACGCCTCCTGCATCTGCACCGCATACTAACATACGAACATACTAAAAGCCAGCAGAGTAGGCCTGATGGTCTTTCGTGTCTGTTCGGTAGCCAGCCCCTATCGGGCGCCACTCCTCCCCCGTCCCTGAGGGTCAATCTTGGCTTCAGTACCCCCATGCATCTGTCCCACCCCCTCTTGAAGCCCTCCACAGTGCCTTGCTCGACTAGACTCCCGGGCAATGCATTCCATGGCTCCACCACCCTCTCTGTGAAGTAATGCCTTCTACGTTCACCCCTATAGTATCCTCTCTCCAGTTTCCATTCATGCCCTCTGGTTGTGCCCCTTTGCTTTAGCCGGCACATTTCTTTGGCTCTACCCCTGTTAATCCCTTTCACATATTTGAAAACCTCAATCATGTCCCCCCGCCTTTCCTCTCCTCCAGTGAATACAGCCCAAGGGCTTCCAGCCTATCCTCATAGGTCCTGTCACCCATGCCCCGGGTCATTCTAGTTGCCCTCCTCTGGACCCTCTCCAACAGTACTATGGCCTTCTTAAGGTGCAGCCTCCAGAACTGCACACAGTACTCAAGATGCAGCCTAACCAAGGCATTGTACAGAGGTAGGTTCACTTCACTCCTACTGGTCGTTATTCCCCGGGCTATGCAGCCCAGTATCTTGTTACAGATATACGATTACATTGCGCCCTGGCGCATCGGGATTTGCGCTGCACCAGGCAGCCTTTCCAATATCCCTCGGGGGCACAATGTGGGGTTGCACTGGCACAGCCCCTTTGAATATCCGGGCCTGGATCTCAATAGTAATCACAAAATTGTGAGAGAGGTTCTGTCAGTGAACCAGTTCCACTGACTGTTGGACATCCAGGTGAATTGTCAAGAGTCTTGTGGACTTTTGGAAGTATATAAAATGTTGCCTTTATTGGAAATGCAGTGATTAAAAAGTCTCTTGTTTTTTCATTTATAATTCCATTCTAACATACTAACATACTAAAATGCCAGCAGAATAGGCCTAACGGTCTTTCGTGTCTGCTCGTTTGGTCAGCCCCCACCCTGGGTGCTGACCTTGCTGTCCCCCTTGCCTTCTCTGGCTTCTCCCTTCCCAGTTCCGGATATTCTTGCTGCACTGGATTTTGCTTCCAGAACCCTTCCCCTGTACCTGTCCCACCCCCTCTTGAACCCCTCCACTGTCTCTGTCTCCACCAGCCCCCTAGGCAGTGTATTCCATGGCTCTACCACCCTCTCAGTGAAGTAGCCCCTCCTCCTTTCTCCGCTGAATCTTCCCCCCTCCAGCTTCCACCCATGCCCTAGTGGCCCCTTCCTCCTTCCTTCGAAGCACCCTGACTGTTCCTCCCCTATTTACCCTCTTCCTGTACCTGAAGACCTCTATCATGTCCCCCCGGTCCCTTCTCTCTCCCAATGTGTACATATTTAGCTCTTCGAGCCTCTCCTCATAGGTCCTGTCCCCAAGCCCCAAATCATTTTGGTTGCCCTCCTCTGGACCCTCTCCAGGAGGTTAATGTCCCTCTTTAAGTGTGGCCTCCAAAACTGCAGGCAGTACTCAAAGGTGCGGCCTCACCAAGCAGTTATACAGAGGAGTATCACTTCCTCCTTCTGGAGGTGATCCCCCAGCGATGCATCCCAGCATCCTGTTGGCCTTGGCTGCTGCCCTCCTACAAGTCTCAGAGTTGTTCATCTTGACATCCACCACCACCCCCAGGTCCCTCTCAGCCATCGAGACTTGTAGCATTTCCCCCCCCAGGGTGTACACTTGGCCTGGGTTTCTAGCCCCCAGGTGAAGTACCTTGCATTTCCCTACATTGAACCTCAGCTTCCATTTTCTAGACCATCTTTCCAGAGCCTCCAGGTCCCCCTGTAGGGCCACCCTCCCCTCCTCCCCATCCACCACCGCCCCCAGTTTCGAGTCATCTGCAAAGAGACTCATCTCACTCCTGATTCCTGTCCTTATGTCAGATACGTAGGCATTGAACAGAAGGAGCCCAAGGACTGATCCCTGTGGGACCCCACTAATGACCTTCCTCGGGGATGAGACTATCCCACCAACTATGACCCTCTGGGTCCAGTCCTGGAGTCAATTGCCTATCCATCTGATCATCAGGTTCCCCACCCCCATTTCTCCCAGCTTATCCAACAGGCCCACATGAGGAACAGAGTCAAATGCCTTGCTGAAGTCTAGAAAGAGGACATCCACTGGTCTACCCAGGTCCAAGGCACTTGTCACGCAGTCATAGAACTCCACCAGGTTTGTCTGACATGATTTCCCCAGGATAAATCCATGCTGTCTATCGTCCTGGCACCCTGACTTATCCAGGTCCCCCCCCAGCCTCTCCTTGACAATGCCTCCATCACCTTGCCCACCACCGATGTCAGGCTGACAGGTCTGTAGTTCCCTGCCACCTCCCTTGATCCCCTTGTGGATAGGCACTATATGCGCCACCTTCCAGTCTTGGGGCACCCACCCTGTCCTCAGAGAGATGGTGAAAAGCTCTGCCAGGGTTTCACGAGGACATCTGCAAGTTCCTTCAGCACTCTAGGATGTAATTTATCTGGCCCCGGTGCTTTCTCCGTCTTAAGGGAGCTGAGGGCTTCCCTCACTCTCTGCTGTGATTTCCACTTCCGGTACCTCTTCTCCCTGCTTAGCCCTCCCCCACCTGTCAGTGATGCCTCCCCCTCTCCCCAGACCTGCCGATCGGTAAGGGTCCCCCCTCCTCAGTATCTCTGTCTCCTCCCATGTATGATGCAGCACCCCCATTTTCCCTGGTGAAAACTGAGGTGAAGTACTCATTTAGTACCTTAGCCTGCTCCCCGGTCTTGTGCCCATCTCTCCTGATTTTATCCTGCTAATCTGCCCTTCACCTTCATCTTTCCCCAATGTATCTAAAGAACCCCTTGTTCCTCTCCCTAATTTCCTGGCCAGGTTCTGCTCCTTCCTTGCCTTAGCCGCCTCACCACTCTAGTGGCCCTTCTAGCCATTAGCTCGCATC
Source organism: Neoceratodus forsteri (assembly GCA_016271365.2). Taxonomy (NCBI): domain Eukaryota; kingdom Metazoa; phylum Chordata; order Ceratodontiformes; family Ceratodontidae; genus Neoceratodus; species Neoceratodus forsteri. The sequence goes on along the minus strand of CM028136.1, from coordinate 2,955,870 downwards.
TCCCTCGATCCCTTTCACCCTTGAGCACTTGAATTGCTTATAGGCTGCTTTCTTCCCTGCACCACCTCCTGGACCTCCCCATCCACCAACAGGGTTTTTGGGCCCTACCGATTGTCTTACTCTTGCACAGGTGCTGGTAGCATCCTGCACCCTCTCCTGATGATTTCCCACCTACTATCAGACGTCCCATGTCTGACCCAATCCCATCCAAGTGCTCCTTAGGAGCCTTCCCATTTCCTGTAAATCCACCCCCTGAAGTCGGTTACCCGTCTTTGTGCAGCATTCTACCCCTCCTAGGTCCAGGCAGAACCAGACCGTGGCATGGTCACTCCCCGCCAATGGGTCCCTTACCTCCAGGCCCCCAATCTGGTCACTGTCTGCCAGGACCACATCCAGTACCCATGCCTCCCTGGTCTGTTCCCTCACCTGCTGAGTTAGGAACGCGTCTTGAAAGACATCCAACAACCTCTGTTCCCTAGTCACAGAGGATGTCATAGTCTCCCAGTCTGTTCCTGGCATGTTTAAGTCCCCCAACACCACCACCGTTCTTCTGCCCAGTCTGCAGTGTCTCCTAACATCTGCCACCAGACTGTCCTCCAGCTCCTCCGCCAGGGCAGGGGGTCTATAAACCACTCCTATTTTTACTCTCTGCCCCCCTGTTATCAAGGTGACACAAACCGCCCCACGGTTCCCTCCACCTCCTCACTCCCCTATGCCAATGCAGTTTTTGACTATCATTGCTACCTCCTCCCCTTCCTCCCCTGTCCTTCCTGAACATAGTGTAACCCTCCAGGTTCAGGTCCCAGTCATGTCTTGCAGTGGCCCAAGTCTCAGTGACCGCTGCCACATCCACTGCCCTCAGTTAGCATCGCCTGGAGCTCAGGCATTTATTGCCCAAGCTCCTGGCATTTAGCAGGACTACCTTCCACCTTTCCCTATAGTTCCATTTCCTGCTCGTGTTCCCATGGGGATTCTGTTTTCCCTGGTCTGTACTTTGCCAGTTGACCTTTTCCTGCAATCCCTTGGTCCCCAGGGGGTGGAGACAGAGTCCCTCCTTTATCGGCACCCTGACAGCCTTTTCTCCCATCCCACCCCCCTTCACAAGTTTAAACCCCACTTTTCACCAATGAACCCTCTATTTTCAACTTAAGGATTCCCTCCTCCAAATTGAGATGTAGTCTATCTCAGCATACAGCTCTTATCCTCCCAGGTCTCCCAATCCCCCATCAACCCATACCCTCTGGCCTCACACCACTCCCTGAGCCACTGGGTTATCTCCCTAATTTTCCTTTTGTGTTCCCACTAGCCCTTGGCACTGGCAGGATTTCTGAGAAGGAAACTGTGCATCCTATGTCATGACAGACCCGACAGCTCCCTGAATCTTGCCTGTATCTCTAGCTCGCTATTTCCCTCAATGTCATTTGTACCCAGGTGGACCAGTATGTCTGGGAACTCCTCACAATCCTTTGCCAGCTGATATACCTCGTGCTTAGCCCTGTGCACTGTTAGTCCAGGGAAGCATCTTGTTTCTCTAACTGGCCAGGCTTCTCCTCCCTATCCCATTTGATACCCCTGATCATAGAACTCCCCCAGCAGGAGCACTCTGACCACCCTTTTCCTCCATTCCCGCCCCCTTCCATGTCCCTCATCCTTTCACAGGCCCTCCACCCAGTTGGCTCCTTGTCCCTCCTTCATCTGGGTGCCACATGCCACCCCTTCCTTATTTACCATGGCCACCCTCCTCCAATCCTATGCCTCCTCCTCCTGAGTATCCTTCTGTACCTCTCTAACTCCCCTCACTGCTCAAACTGGTCCTTCTCCCCATCTGCTAAACTAGCCTGGCTCATCCTCCCTTCCTTCCTGTCTCCATTTAGTTCCTCCTTGCTCATCGTGTCTCCTGGCCTAAACCCTCAGCTCCCTTTACTGAATCCTCCTTGTACTTCTGGTCCTTCTCCTTTACCTTTCCTCCCAACTGGTCCTTCTCCTTGCCCTTTCCTCCCAACTGGTCCTTCTCCTTGCGCTTTTCTCCCTCTTCCCCTGCCCTTCTGCTCAGATTCATGCTCCCCCATTCTCACGCATTCCAGGTCCCCTGTTCTTCCTGCTATCTGGCCCCTGCCTCCTGCCTCCCACTCCCTTTCCATCTCTAACCACCTCTGTCGTGGCTAAATCACCCCCCTCATCCTTGAGCAGAAGAAGAGAATTGAAGCGGTTACTGAGTGTAAGGTCTGATCCACCTCCCCGCCTTGCTTCCTTCTTTCAAGCCCTGGCCATCTGCCTACTTCCCTGAGAATGTTGTCCCTCCATCCCCCCTTTGTGAGGGTCCCCAGTTACCTGCCTGCTTCCTTGGTAGTGTCCTTTTGGACCCCCTGTGCCAGGGTCCCTATGTGACCCTTGAGTATTCTCCTGCACTCCTTTCCCTATGCCCCCACCCCCAGTGTTTGGCGCAACCCTGTGGGAGATTCCCAGCCCCCTTCCCCCAGCTTTCTCCTAATCCCCTCAACCTCCTCCCTAAGCTGTGCTAGCTGGTAGCACACTGGGCAACCACCGAACTTCCAAGCCCAGTCCAGTATCATAGCTGCTGCACACCCTGTGCACCCCACCACCCTCCCAAAGATGCCAGCCCTAATGATGTGTGGTTCCATCCCCTTCCAAATAGGTTTCCTTGGGTGAGCCACCAGGTTCCCCCTAGTCCAAGATACCCCTACTGCCTAATCAGGTCACCCAGTAATCTTAGAGACAGTCCACTGTACACCAGTAACCCTGTTACTAGGTGCAGTCAACATTAAACTTATAAGGGAAATGAACAACTCCTAAGCTCCTCTCTCAGCCTTTAAATCCAGCCCCAGTGGCTAGAACTACATGAGCTGCACCTGCAGCCTTTTCCTCCAATTGCAGAGCAGGTGCTCCCTATAAATTTGCAGACTTCTGGGAGGGGGGTCCTGGGCAGACACCTGACTTGAGAGAGAGTGTATCAGCCCTGTGTCTCCTCCAAGCCCAGCAGCCAAAGAACCAGGCCCAAACAAATCCCACCAAATAGGTTTAAATCAGAAGAAATAGACCTCTACCAGCGCAGCCTGTTACACAGTGAAACATCCACAAAATGAGCCCCACTTACAGCCACCAAATCAGTTTACAAACATCCAGCAGTCCCAAAACAATACCTGCTAGCCCCTAGAAGTAAGAAAGAAAAGAACTAACCTACCAAGTAAAATCACAAGAACCCTGTGAAAACAACAGCAGCAGCTACTGTCCTGGAACACAACTGATCCTGTCCCTTCCAGTTCTTTCTGAGAAGACAAAGCAGCTAACACCTCAACCTGATTCAGCTCTGCCTCCAGTCAATTGGCTGAGTGAGACCTAGCCAGACCATTAACACCCCTCCCCCACTATGAACTAACCTTTACAGCTAATGGAGTCAGCACAAGGAATCAAACTTCAAGTCAAAGCCCCCAAAATATGTTTGCTGCCAAAGGAAACAGGTCTCCAATTTAATCAGCTTCACTAACAATACATCAGAATAGGCTTGAAATTAACAGATATAGGTCTCCAATTCAAATAACCATCTCCAAGCAAATCCCACCAAATAGGTTTTAAATCAGAAGAAATAGGCCTCTACCAGCGCAGCCTGTTACACAGTGAAACATCCACAAAATGAGCCCCACTTACAGCCACCAAATCAGTTTACAAACATCCAGCAGTCCCCAAAACAATACCCTGCTAGCCCCTTAGAAGTAAGAAAGAAAAGAACTAACCTACCAAGTAAAATCCACAAGAACCCTGTGAAAACAACAGCAGCAGCTACTGTCCTGGGACACAACTGATCCTGTCCCCTTCCAGTTCTTTCTCATGAACTTGGTTAACAGTTTCATCAATGCTAAATTTAAAATCTAGCACAGGGTCATGTGACAATATTTTGTAAAAATCCTGGTTTTTCAGCTGCCTTTTAATTTCTTTCACATAATTCTTTTTGGCCAACAAAACAACTGCTCCACCCGTGTCTGCACTTTTTATTATTAAATTGCTGTCCATTTGCAAACTTTTTATAGCGTTCTATTTCTCACTTGATAAATTGTTAAAATGTCTGCTATTTTCAGGGTTTGCAAAGTATTACTCAAGGTCTTTTCTTACCAATTCATGGAACACATTAACAGCAGGACAATATGGTGCACAAAAAGTAGAGGGCGGTTGAAAAGGCGGGTCTCTGTTAGCTAGGGAAGACTCACCCTGTCTTTTGGCAAAGAAGCTTTGCAGGTTTAGTTTTCTGTAAGTCAGATTTAAATCTATCAGGGTTTGTACTTTGTCCATGTAAACAGTTGGAGCAAAGCTCAAACTCTTTTGTAACAGTTTATTTTCTGCTTCCGCTAGTATATGTTCCGAGGGGTTAATAATTTGTGGTGTTGGATTGTCTACACTCACCTCCTCTGTCGTCGGAATGTCCGTCTGTTCCTACCCTGGCCTGTGAAATTGTTCTGCCCATATGTTTCTTTCATATTGTAGTTTCCTCTCACCCACCCGCCGTGTCCGCTGCTTTGTTCTGCGTGCCAGTCCCAGTATTGTAGCCTGGGACTTCTGTGAGAGATGTTTATTAATGAGGCGGGATCATAGTGAGTCTGAAAATGAAGAAGTTTCCAGGGGTGCTTTTTTAGCTCAGAACCGGGAATCAACGGAGCTTCTTTACAACACCAAACCCTGGGGACAGGATATTCTCCCACCCCCGCCCCATTAATGAACATCCCACGCAGAAGTCCCAGGTCACAATACAGAGACTGGCATGCAGAACAAAGTGGTGGACACGGCGTGGGTTGGGGGGGAGAGAAAACTACAATATGAAAGAAACATATGGACAGAACAATTTCAGAAGCCTGGGCAGGAACAGACGGACATTCCAACAACAGAGGAGGTGAGTGTAGACAATCCAACACCACAAATTATTAACCCCTCTGAACATATACTAGCGGAAGCAGAAAATAAACTGTTACAAAAGAGTTTGAGCTTTGCTCCAACTGTTTACATGGACAAAGTACAAGCCCTGATAGATTTAAGTCCGACTTACAGAAAACTAAACCTGCAAAGCTTCTTTGCCAAAAGACAGGGAGAGTCTTCCCCAGCTAATACAGATACGCCATTTCAACTGCCCTCTACTTTTTGTGCACCATATTGTCTTGCTGCTGTTGTGTTCCATGAATTGGTAGGAAATTGACCTTGAGCAGTACTTTGCAAACCTGGAAAATAGCAGACATTTTAACAATTTATCGAGTGAGGAACAGAATGCTATAAAAAGTTTACAAATGGACAGCAATTTAATAACAAAAAGTGCAGACAAGGGTGGAGCAGTTGTTTTGCTGGACAAAAAGAACTATGTGAAAGAAAATTAAAAGACAGCTGAATAACCAGGAGGATTTTTACAAAAGATTGTCACATGACCCTATGCTAGATTTTAAATTTAGCACTGATGAAACTGTTAACCAAGCTCATGAAAATGGAATTATTAATGAAAAAAACGGAGACTTTTTAATCACTAAATTTCCAATAAAGGCAACATTTTATACACTTCCAAAAGTCCAAAGGACTCTGGACAATCCACCTGGATGTCCAGTAGTCAGAGGAATTGATTCACTGACAGAACCTGTCTCATAATTTTATGATTACTATTTGACACCTATTGTAGAGTCGCTCCTAGCTTATGTACAAGACACAAAAGCGGTCCTGAATATAATCAAGAATTTGAAACTTGAAGAGGACATGCTTCTAGTGATGCTACATATTGAAGTATTATACTCCAATATTCCACAGGAAGGATGCATTGTATGCTGCGGCACTCTGCTTAAATCAGTGAACACAGAATGAGGACCCTCCTGTGGAATTTATTTAGAAGTTACTGGAACGTACTGAAAAATAATGTATTTTTATTTGATCAGGAACTGTTCTTGCAGATAAAAGGTACGGCAATGGGGGCGACCTGCCCCCTTGATTGCCAATATCTATGTGGGGAAATGGGAGGAGGAGGAGGTAATTTATGATGCACAGTGGAATGCTTACTTAAGCTGGAAACGTTATATTGACGATGTGCTTTTAATTTGGCAAGGCACATCAGAGGAATTAAGATGCTTTATAGAAAATTTGCGTAGCATTAATCCCATCATTAGATTTATATATGAGTATGACCAGCAAAAGGTTTCGTATTTGGATTTAACATTGTTCAGGAATAGCACTGGAAATATTGAAAGTGAATCTTTAGAAAAGACATAGATGTCAACACACTTTTGCTTGCATCCAGCTGTCATCTCCCGCATGTTGCAAAAAATTTACCCAAGGGACAGTTTTTAAGAATCGAGAGAAACAGCAGCACTACAGAATCTTACAGGAAGGGAGCAGAGGAGCTACAAACATGATTACAAGAGAGAGGGTATGGACACAGGAATATAAAAAGAGCAAGGGACCTAGTGGCTAGAACAGACTGGGATACCCTCTTGTTACCTAGTAAAACCAGGAATGATGAAAAGTTTGTCACACAACGCTCAACAGATGCATATGTGCCAGAAAACATAACATCCACATGTTGGCAAGTCTTAGGTACCGATAGTAGTCTAAAAACAGTAAGTGAGACACGCCCGAGACCGTGCTATGAAAAGGCAGCTACATTGAAAGACAGCTTGATGCACAGTCATTTTACAATGAGACAAGCGAATACATGTCTGACACAACCACATGGCTGTTTTCAATGTAAACAATGTATCCACTGTAATGTAGTGCAACAAGTGAAGGTTTTCAGTACTTGTAATACCACACTAGAATACAAGATAAGGCAATGCATTACAAGCAGCATGGAAGGTATTATTTACCTAGCACAATGCAGCTGTCACTCATTTTATATAGGTAAAACTAAACATGCTTTCAAGACACGGGCAGGAGAACATGTCAGAGTGATAATGAAGGGAGATGTAACATATGCCACTGCTGCACATATTAAGCAAAGAAGAGATGAGTCCTTGCATGAATTCACATTCATGGGAACTGATGAAGTATGCAGAAATCCAAGAGCGGGGGAATTACAACAACCTCCTATTAAAAAGGGAGAAGTTTTGGATTTTAAAGTTAGGGGCATACAAAGAACCTGGTTTGAACTTTAGCCTGGATGTGAGGCCATACCGAAAGAAAAAGAATAGGCCTTAGAGTGTATCCCAATGAAAGTTTATATCTGAAATTAATGACATTATTTGGATATACAGCCCATATATTTACATATGTTCTGTAGCACTAAAAAAGTACTGTATAGGCAGGGTTAATGTGATGGTGTTGGTTTTGATCACTGCAGTCACTTTAACACATACTTACCAGAATAAGGGCTATGTATTATAATTATGGTTATCAATTTTTGCTCTGTGGACTGCAAATAGTAGAAATATATGTGTATGTGTTTTAAACTTTTCTCTTTGTCATTTTGTTCGTGGCATAACCCCCCTTTTTTTCTTCTTTCTTTTGGTTTGACCTCCCCGTTTCCTATATTCTTATTTCCATTTGTGGTTGAAATAACAATCTTTAAATATATGTGGTGTTTTTAATAGGATGTTTAATAGGTCTATTCATATTTATTCATTGTACGTAGTATAGAATAGTATCTTTATTATTTTTTACTACTTTACACCTTTAGAATAATTTATTAAAGATAATCAAATAGTCACTTTTTGAATGTGATGGGACCAATCAGAGGGAGGTCCGACAATGATGTCATGATTGCTTCAGTGTAATTGATTCTTTATTTAAATACTGACTCATATGATGTTCTCCAGCCTTTGATAAAGGACATGCATCCGAAACATGTCAGGCGGGGTAGTTTGGTCTCCTGTTGAATAAATGTTTCGGGTACAAGATACCATTTAGTGAAGGCGTCATCATTTTTACAGTCTGAGGTGGTGAGTGCTGGAACATTTGCATTGTCGCAAAAAAATAATCTTAAATCTAGAATGAATGGTTCTGACAAAATTGATTTAAAACTATTTTCTTTTGTTCTGGACATTATGGCTTTTGAGTATTTTATTTAATATTTCTCTGAGCACTGGCTGTGTCACTGAATTGTGGAAGCAGGCGACCCTGGTTGCAGTTTTCAAATCTGGAACCTCTGTTAAGAATTAATCAGCCTATTTCCCTTCTCCCAAGAGAGGGTAAGCTGCAAATCATTTAGAATCTGCAGTATACAGTATGAAACGGGTAGGGGAAATGGACAGACTAGGTGGGCCAAGCAGTCCTTACCTGCCATCACATTCTACATTTCTGTGTTTCTCTCCCCATTATCCAAGGTCCTGGTGACGATTGTACTCGACAAGCATAGTGCCGTTTGACTCATCCTGACTCCTTTACCAACGTTGGTTTAGGAGTGAACATTGTACTAACACGGCTTTTGTTGAGTTGACCGGATCTCTTCAAGGGGGCCCGGGACAATGGGGAGAGAGGGCAGTGGCCTTATTTTTGGACCTGTTCAGGGCCTTCCGTTTTAATCTGATCGCATGCTGAAAGAAACTCGGGGTGTAGGGTTAACTGAAGACGCTATTTCTTTGAGCTTTTATATCTTTTGAAAGCTAGATTTGGCACATTTTGATAAAAGGTAGTACCCCCACCTCCTCGGCTGCAGTTAGTCCGTTTTGGGCCCTATGATATCCATCATTTTTTTTTTATGCTTTACCCTGGGTTGTTTTTGGTTCTAGGCTTCTTCTTTAGCATATTTATTTATTTTTATTTATTGAAATATTCAGAAAGACCTTTGAGTCAACGACTCATTTACAAAGGTTCCACGTCATACATAAAGGATACATTACAGAACTTGGAATACAGATTACAGTACATTACAAATAACATATTGTTTTGTTTGAAGATAGTTTTGATTTTAATTTTTTACTTTCTAAACTGCAAAGGGATTTTGATTTGGTACATGACTGGCTAATTGGCAGTGGTTTATTATTAAATGTTGGTAAAACCAAACTTATTTTCTTTTTGGAGCAAGAGCACAAAGTGCTGCTTTGAGTTCTTTGGCATCTATCAAAGGTATAACTGGTTGTGATGTTGAAGAGGTTGAACAATTAAATATTTACAAGGGTAGGGACAGTAGCTCAAGCTGTGTACCCTGCAGTATGAGTAGACTACATAGACCAAATGGCGTCCTTCTGCTGGCTTCTTTGTATGTTTTTATCTGAATAATGTACTGAATTGTAAATTTCTTATTGATATGGTAATTAAAGCAATACATATTCACTTTGGAAAACTATACAGAATTAAAGGATGCTTATCAGATTCCAAAAAGAAAAAAAAACCTCTGGCACAATCTTGGCCACTGTCTGTTACTGATTACGGATTGCCAGTGTATGCCTTTGCCAGTGATGCCTCCCTTAGCAGAGAGAGAGAGAGAGAACACTTCATGATATTTATGCAGATTTGTTATTTTCTGTCCGTGTTTGAGACATCATTTTTTACTTTATTCCATGGTTAATTGTGTTCCTTTTGAAAGTCATTATTTTTATACTCAAGTTGCCATTCATACATTTTTCAAAGGTCCTTTTCCTATAAGAACTTGTCACTCCATCAGCAAACTCCTCATTAGTACCAGATCCACCACAAAATTTATGTTTAAAATACTCTTTACTAAGACAAATCAAGGACAAAGGGTTTTTATTCACCAGGCACTGTAAGAGTGGAATTTATTGTGAACTTTATTTCATAGTTTTGAATCTGATGCATTCTTTAAATCAATATGGGAAAATCATTGCATGTTATTCATGATATATATTTTTTTGTATTTTTTTTTTGTGTGTGTGTGTTTGTAGCATTGTTGTTTTTATGTACCCTGGTTCTCCTTGAAAATGAACAAATAATGCACTTCAGGATTTACCCAGTCAGCAAATATTAAATAAAACAATTAAAAATAAAACTACTTCCCTGGGGTCTCCAGGTAGCAAATGAGGAATGTGTTAATGAGGCAATCTTCTGGTGTCATCTGAAGCTAAACTTCGGTGCCATATAAGGGCAGGATGACTGGTGGACACTTTGGTGATACCATCTGAAGCAAGCCCACTGTGTCATATAAGGGCAGGAGGGCCTGACGTGGGTCTTGTTGATGTCATGTGCACTTGTTCTGGGTTGCATAAAAGCTGAGTCTGTTTCACTCAGCAGTCAGTCCAGGATGAAGAGCCAACAGTTAGCATCAGTGCCAGCACAAGGACTAGCCTCCAAAACCTATCTCTCTACATAGCATCCCGTCCCCATCATGACCCTGAACCAGTCAGCATTTCAGTCTGTCAGAACTAGCTCTCTACATGGTGTCCCAGCAGCCTGGTATGATCCTGAGCCAGCATTGCAGTCTTCTAGAACTACGGTAGCTCTGCATACAGCAACCCAACAGCATGATCAGCCAGCATCACAGCTTTCTGGAACCAGCACTCTGCATGGCATACCAACAGCCTCCTGAAACAGCCAGCATCACAGTCCTTTGGAACCATCATTCCACGCTGCGTTCCTGCTCCAGAACCTGTCGTAGATCCCAGCAGACCTTCAGTCCCACAAGGGTTTCCCAGACAAGATTTAGGCCTGCCACTCTGCTTCTTGCATATAGGTCTATTTTTGTATGTGCTGTCCCTCACGCCGGTCGTGGAAACATTGACACATAGAATCTGACGGTAGATAAGGGCTGCTTGGCCCACCCGGTCTGTCCGTTTTCCTAACTACACTGTCACCGCAGACCATACTTGATCTACAGCTCTTTTTCTCTTCTACCCTTTCATTCCACTATGATTGCTGTGTACCTAGCTCACGCATTCTTGAACCCCACCACTGTCTTCACCACCTCCATTGGAAGGCTGTTCCAGGAGTCCTCCACTCTTTATTTGAAGAAGTACTTTCTCACGCCTCTCCTGAATCTACCCCCTTCTAGCTTCGTAGCATGTTCCCTTGTTCTTGAGCACCTTTATTTTTTGAAACATGCTTCCCTCCTGCACTTTATTTGCCCCCTCAAGTCCTCAAGGTAGAAGCAATGAATCCCATGGAAAGAGTAGCAGCCTATTCTCTACCCTGGTGTTCGAAGTTGGATCAGAATCTGGCTCCTGGTGTGCCGTGTAGTAAGCTAGTTCCAGGATTTCTGCTTGTCTGTCTGTCTTTCTTGGTCCATCAACTTCATCCCTCCCACCAGTTCAGTGGGGACATCCTGTCACCCCTTCTTCTTTAAAATACTTGCACAGTCTGAATTTGAAGGTCATTACAGTATCGCCTGGTACTAGCTGCTCTGCAAGTCTGTTCCAAGTGTCACTGCTTGTTCTCTGAAATAGTTCCTTCTGATGTTTCCCCTGAATCTTTGGATTCTTTTTTTTTTTTTTTTTTATCTTTTTAGAGTCACCCACCACTGGTGCCATCTGCTTGGTCACGGACCCCCTCTGCTACCACCCCCACCTCAGCCACTCTCCCTATATCCCCTGACTTGCCCCCCAGAGTGGGGTCACAGCACCCAAACCCCCTCAGGGTCCCAAATCAATGGGATAGGCTGGAGTCAACCTGGGGCTGATTGCAGCCGAGGGATGAGCATCATCCAGGCGGGCGGGTGGGTGGGTGGCCATTTTTCTCCTGTTTTGTATGAGGAGGGATGTGCAGTGACGACCAGTCATCTGCCCCGCTCCTCAAATGCGCTGGGCGCCCGTGTGAGCAGTACACCCAGCCTCGCTGGGTGTCTGTGTGGCCTCTGGCACACTCCCACCCTCCTCCTGGAGAAGGAGAGCAGACCACTGACGCCAGTCCTTCTCCCCCAGCTGGCCCCCCAACATTCCAGGTCCATTCCTGAACCTGGTTGCCGTGTCGCAAGTCAGCGCCCCTACCTCTGTGTCAATGGGCTGGCCAAGTCTTCCGATTTTCTGTGCTGTTGCACATCCCCTTTCCTTTGCCCTTCCTGAAGGGCTACATTTGATTGGTGCTTTTATCCCTTTCAGACATCTGAAGACCATGATCATGCCCCTTCTAATTTATTGCCTATTTTCCATGGAAAACTTTAGCAGATCGAGGATTTAAATGGGAGGGGGGCAGGGGTTGGGATTTGGAGGGATGGGACCCTTTGCTTTTAACTTTGTGGAATCCTTTATATAATCTTCCGTTACCTGTTTTTTTTTTCCTATTTACAGTTTTTCCACCCCTGGAACCCTGGCAAGTGGCGGCAGCCCTCCTAATGGAGAGATTTTCTCTCCGGTCCCCACCACTCCCCTGCTAGGCAGCCCCAGACTATCCCCTGTGGATTACCCTCCGTGGCGAGGCTGGGTGGAGGTTGCTGGCTTCTCTTCCCCCCTCCCCCCCCCCGGCGACCCAGTCCAGATTCTGGGGCCACTACTGGGAGCGTTGGGCAATCATTGAGCCTGCCAGGCTTGATTTTCCTCCAGTTTTCACCCGTCCCTCTCCCTGTCGACGCAAGGATGTCGGCTTCCAGCCTCCCGACCTGTGCTGCACTCCAGCCACCACCAAAGGGCAGTCAGCAAGCGGGAAGACTAGTCTCCCTCCCCCTGAGAGAGGAGAGCAGTCCTTCGGATGCTCAATCCTCTTTTCCCCCCCTGCTGATCCCCGGCGGCCCGAGCTCATTCCCGAACCCGGGTCTCCGGTGTGGCGCGAGGTGTAGTGGCCAGTGCCTCAACCTCCAGCGCCACTGGGCTGGCACCTTCTGTTACCATTTGTATTGCATTTTTAATAAAAAATAAAAATCATGCAGTTTTGTTATGGTTTGGGAATTGGCCACCAAGGAGGAGAAGAATGACAGCAAGTGAATTTAATGTCAGATGAAGGGGGATGGGCAGCCATCTCCATCTAGATCTGCCACTTCTGTCAACTGATCATCATATCCCATGTTTTTCAAACCTTTAGCCACCAACTTTCTCTTCTTCATAGCCCACTGTCACATACAAATGGGACAGAAAAGGCCCTGAAACGTGTGTGACATTACCAGTTTGAATACCAAGTTTGACACCAGACTGTCTCTGGTTTCCTGGGCTTTCTGATTATTAAGAATCATAATGCTACTACATCATGACCTGGCCTTGGCAAACTGGTCCCCAGTCTCCTCCTCCCTCTCAGTTGACACTGCCCTCGCTCCCTTCACATCTATCTTCCTAAAAGTCTGGGATGCCCATGCACTAAAAACTATAGGGATAAAATGCATCCACCATCCCTGGATCACCCCTGATATTTTGGCCATGTGCAGAGCTCGCGATCTCGCTTGGTGCCGTTTTAAATCCTCAGATAACCAGGCCTCCCTACAAGCCTCTTGTGCCCTCCACAACAGTTGTACTATCAGTATCTGCCATGACAAATCTGACTTCTTTAAGTCACGTTTGCACCCCTCAAATAGTACTTCTTCCTCCTTCTGGCAGGATCCCCCCTTGCTCCTGCACCCCTCCCCCCTCTGAACCCCCTCCTCCTTCTATCTGTGAGGCAGGTTCACTGATTTCTGATCCTTCCCTTGTTGTTGAGGCCCCCTTTTTTTTATGGTACTTTTTTGTCCCATGGTGGGACCCAGCTGGCCTCATTGTCCTGGCATCCTTTACGTTCCAGCTGTTGTCTGCCCTGCGCTGTTTCCAACTGAGGGCAACCACAAATTATCCCATGGCTTGCTCCCCCCATGGTGGGGTGGCAGGGGTCGACCAACTCCCCCACCACAACGGATCCGCTCACGGTGGTCCCCTCGGAGCAGCAGAGGACATCGTGGATGGCCATCAAGCCGCATTGACTAGGCACTCCCCCCTTTTCCACGTTCTTGTGTGTGTGTTGGAGGCAGGGCGTGCAGTGCCGACAAGGGCACCCTGCGCATGCGTCTGCATGCAGTGCGCCAGCCGGCTGCCCCATCTACCACCCCACTGTACCAGGCCAGACGTGCCGACACCGAGCCACCACTAGGTGTCAGACTACGCCAGTTACTGTACCCTGACCTACCCTGGGAGAGGAGAGCAGTCCATGTGACGCTCAATCAACTCCCTCCCCTGCTGACCCACAGCGACTGAGCTCACTCCCGAACCCGGGTCACTGGCGTGGTGTGAGGTGTGGCAACCAGCGCTTCAACCCTCAGCGCCACCGGGCCGGGCGTTGCTGAGGCCCTTAGTAAGTTTTTTACATCTTGTGCCACTCCCCAGGAGCCCCCCACTTCTCCATCCTGTACCCTCCAATCTCCCTCTCAGTTTTCCAGTTTTCAACTATCGCCAGTTTGACCATCAGAAGTTCTAAGAGCTTTCACTTTAGAAACATAGAATTTGACAGCAGATAAGGACCACTTAGCCCACCTGGTCTGCCCATTTCCCTACCTATTGGATAGGCTGCAGATCCTAGTTAACCAACAACCTACTTCTTCCTACCCCCCCCACCAGAATTGCCTTATGTCTGTCCCATGCATTCCTGAATTCCCCCACTCTTTTTGACCCCCTAATCAGGACTTACTTAATCCCTCTAAGTCGAGCCCCAAAGGCCTGCAACCTCGGCTCCTCAAAATCTCAGCCTTCTCTATTTTTACCCCTTTAACCTTCATCTTAAATCTTTCACTTTCCACAGCTACTGTCCCTATAGCTGGGAAGTCTGGCACAGTCCTCCCCCTCTTCAAGGGTGGCAACCCCGCTGTCCCTGGAAATTACTGCCCTATCTCCATTCTCCTCTCCCCTGCCAAAGTCCAAGAGTCCCTAATTCTCTCTAGGCTCAATGAATTCCTTTTTGCTTCCAACAACCCTCTCCCCATGTCAATCAGGCTTCAGGAAATTCCACTGTACCACCTCCTCCCTCTTACACTTTACTGATGCCATTCACTGTGCCATGGACCTTGGCCAGATCACCTCAGCTATCTTCATTGACTTGGCCAAGGCCTTTGACTTTGTTTCCCACCCTCTCCAACTAAATAAACTGTGCCTTGCTCACCTATCCCCCGCTTCAGTGTCCTGGTTCAGCTCCTATCTAACTGGCTGATCCCAGGCAGTTTCTGTTAACAATGTCAAATCCCCCTCCCTCTCCATCCTTGCAGGCGTGCCCCAGGGATCCATCTTTGGGCTTGTTCTTTTTTTGCTCTTTAATGATCTTCCTTTGGTATGCACCCATGCCAGTATTCACATGTACATGGACAATACCGTGCTTTTCCTGTCCGGCCCATCTGTTCAAGCCATCCAATAGCCCCTTCACAGTGATCTGACTGCAGTCACAGCCTGGTTCCATGCCAGTTGCCTAAAACTGAATATAAAAAAAAGTTGCCATGACCTTCAGCTCTAAACAAAACCTCGCTAGGCTTCCCACCCTGCCAGTTTTCTCCTCTGTAACCAACACCTCTCTAGACAATGTCCCCACCTACAGGTACGTAGGAATCTGGTTTGATCCCTCCCTCGATTTCTCCTCCCACATTAGTGCTCTACACTCCAAGCTGTGCCCTAAACTAGGGCTACTCTACTGCCACAAGGCCAGTCTGTCCCTCCCTGTAAGACATGATCTCATAGTTAAATGGATACTCCCAGCCTTTGACTATGCAGACATAGTGTACAGTGTTGCTCCAGCCACGTCCCTTGCCAAACTAGATGTTCTGTTTCATGCCTTCTGTAGGTTCACCTCTAACTCCCCCTCTTCAGTTCACCACTGTGACCTATACTCCTCCCTTTCCCTCCAATCCCTCACACAGAGACGCTTCTCACACTGTTCCATCTTCATCGCAAAATACTTGTTTGGGACCCTTCCCCCCCTACCTTGCCTCTCTCCTCAATCCAGCTATTCGCTTTCCTTATAACTCTCGGTGGAACTGTGCCTGCACTTTTCCCTCCCCCGCGTACGCACATCAGCTGGCAAACTTTCCTTCTGCTGTAGACTCCCTCCCCTCTGGAGTAGTGTTCCCCTCCAAATCCGTCCTTCTCCCTCCTTCCCTGCCATCAAGTGCTTACTCAAGCCAACCCCTACTACCTCTTGTATCTGTTCTCCTTCCTATCACTCACTCACCTCAGTTTTGTTATTCCCCTCTCCTCTTGGCTGCAACTCATCGTATATAACCGTGTAAATATTGTTTGCATTTATTAGATATTTCTCTATTGTAAATAACATTCATTTTTTAGTATGTAACTTTTCTTGGCATGTATAATTTCTGCATTTTGTTACATCTCTGTTGTCAATGCTGTATTTTTCCTTTGTGCCTCCTCCTCTGGGTCGCAACTGGAAATGAGCTACTGCTCATGGTGCCTTTCCTGGTTACCAGCTTTTAAATAAATAAATAAATAAATAAATAAATAAATAGTGCTATCAGAAGTTCATGAAAGAAGTTAAAGGGGAATAGTTACCACCAGGGGCCCCCACACTCGAGTGTGAGGCTGGTCTCAATGTGCACTTTGTGTGCAAAAACATTTTGGTTTACTTACTCTTTGTAGTAGGTAGTGGATTGTATCTGACTAATTTTGCTTAGTTCTAGGCTGGCATCTTCAAATCACTACAAATCTCAGAATCTTCTGCAGATGCTCTCAGGGCGGTAGGCAGCAGTGTGGAAGGTTCAGTAGCCTGCAGTGCATGTTAGACTTATATAAGCTCTGATCTTTTGTTTGCTGGTCCTGATGTTCTCCTTGGGCTAAGTACAGTCACAGAGGACGGTCTTAGACCCTGGAGAAAAGCAGAACTGGAAAACATCTCACTGGAGAACATAAAAGCTCTAACATGAACTGCAAGCTATTGAATCCCTCACTTTATTTGCAGTAACAGAAGATGTCAGCTTACACGTGAGCAAAAGTAGTCTGATACACTGTACTGTTCTATAGTAAACAGAAAGTAAACAAGCATGAGTTTGCATACAGAGGGCACATTGGGACCAGCTCCACAATTGAGTATGGGCTCTTTGTGATGACTGTTCCCATTTAAGACTTTAAGTAACTACTTTCAGAAAATTGAGAAAGAAGAAATTATGTGACTTATAGGTTAGCAGTATTGTCTCGCCAATATGCTGCAGTCCATTTTATGAATATGTGTGTGTGTGTGTGTGTGTGTGTGTGTGTGTATACAAGTGTCATCATTGATGTGGTTGACAAGACTCACTGGCGGCAGTTTCAGGAAATTATTTTGCAATATGGATGACCCTTTAATGCCTCCGGCAGTGACAGCTCTGAGTCCAGTCAGAATGCCTGTTTGGTTAGAAGACTAAAACAGCAGTACACAGGAAAGTGATATTTAAATTCAGTGTATAACTTTAAATGGTAGTTGGAGGGACTAGAGTAGAGAGGAAAAGGCTTATCTGAGGCCCTAGATAATGTCCTTGTTACTATCAAGGCATAAAACTTGGTTATTTACAGTATGTGTCTTTTTTTAGATACTTTATGCAATGAAAAATGTGTAACTACGCACTGCAACAAACTGAAAGTTGAACTTGAAGTCACTTTTTCCCAAATATGTTTCATTGGTTTTAATTAAAGAGAAGTGTCCAATGTGCCAATGCCCCACTCCTCACTGTAGGGCAGCCCCTGATAAGCTGTTTTACGTAATAAGTATTTTTACCTTTCTGGCTGCTTATTATTTTGTCCTTTATCTGGTTGATCCTGCCATTCCTCCTGCCGGCATACTGAATCGAGCGCCACTAGAGGCGTATCCCAGAATCTCCCGTAGCTATCCCAAGTCTGACATATGAGCCTGGGAGCAGCTGCAAGAGCATGTATAGTATCGTTTTATGGCTGGAGGTGTTAGTAGCTCTGTTTTGAGATCTGCAGGTCTGGGTGCTATACCATGACCAAGCATAGATCAACAATCGACTGTGCCCCCGCACAGGGGATGTGGACGGCCAAGATTGCCGAGCATCCAGTTGGATGACTGAGGTGGCTTAGTAGTGGATCCCAGCACTGTGTGGCTCAGCGGTCTGGGGGATGTGGCAGCCTGTGCTAGTCCTTTATGGGTTGCTATATCCCTTTTGGTAATTGTCAAAATTGCCGGCAGGTGTCAGTGACACTCTCAGCCCCGTAACTGTGCTCCTAGGGCTGGGGGCAAGTACTGTGATGGCTGTTCTGGTTCGGTCAGTGCTGGGACAGCTGGTCGGTGAGGGGCAAATAGCTGCTATGGCAGCCCCTATGGTGGTGTTGCATGACCTCTCTCCACTGGCCACGCTCACGCCCCTGGTAGTACCAAGAATTGGGCGGATGTCCGCCCCTGCCACCTAGCCCACCTCTGGAGCAACACAGAGATGGTCACATGGCTTGAGATCAGGTATGGAGTAAGTGCACAGCCGCAGCTGTGGGTGCCTCAAGTGCCCAAATGGTAAACATCTGCGCATAGTGAGCACTCTGCGGCTTTCCATGGCCCTGCATTGATGTGGAGCAACTGTGCACTTTTTGTGGATTGAGCCCTAATTCACTATTTTGAATTCTTACAAGCAATTCAGGTCCTAAAAGAAGCTAATGTGTTCAGGGCATTCTCATTGCCCTTGCGGACTGCTCATGAAACCTCTGAATTCATGTTTTGTCATTCTGATTTTTAGATTTCAGATTTTTTCCTTTTTTTTTATATAACTTTTGGACTCATTGTGTGAGCATTCATGACAGCTAAGTACATAATCTTAGCAACTGTTTAGCCAGTGTAGGAAATACACTAATTTCAGTTGATGCTTCTGAAGTGCTTGTCAGAATAATAATGGGACAGCAACAGCAGGGGTCCCCATACACAGTCATAAAGGACTTTCTCTTGCCGGCCCGGTGGCACTGAGGGTTGAGGCACTGGATGCCACACCTCACACTATGCTGGTGACCCGGGTTTGGGAATGGACTCGGATCGTCGAGGGTTGGCAAGGGAGGGAGAGGATGGAGCATCCCACGACAGCTCTCCTCTCTCTCTGGGATGGGTTAAGGGGATCATGTCGCTCTGCAGTGGCACCTGATGGAAGTCAGGGGCACTACAGGGGCAGCGCACAGAAGAGGGGATGGAGCGCGGCAGATGTTGGCACGTCAGTGCGCTAACGTCATTGCACGTCTGGCTCCAGCAGGGTAGTTAAATCAGGTGGAAAACTGCAGGGTGGTGATGGCGGCTGATGGCCATGCACCGTGCCCCCAGGACCTAGAGAGATGCACCCCCCAGGTATTGGATCCAGGTCCCCTATGGGGGGGCACACTGTGTGTGCGCTGCCCTGTGTGGGGAGAGCAAGTCGCTGACCCGATTTGGGTCCTGGGGAGTGGGTACTGGCAGACCGATGACCTGCCAGCCCGTCCGCACAGGAGGAGAAAGAGTGTTGATATAAAAACAAAGGACTTTCTTGAAGTGGTTGCAGTTTAGTTCCTTAGACTTTATCTACTGTTTTTGATTTTCTACAGCTTTGGCGATAATTGTGGCATCACAAGTGAGGTGCTGGAATATTGGAGATTGGGAGGGGGCAGATATTTCATAAAAGGCAGTTACAGTTTACAGTGGGGGGGGTGACATTTCAAAAGGCACAGACAGTAGCGGTTGGGATGACGCTTAAAAGATCCCTTGCAGCTTGTAGTGGTGGCAGTTGAAGTCTGAAAAGTCACATATCCAAATCATTATCACAGTTAGTGCTGTCCCAGACAGGGGATTATGACTTTATGTGTAGACAGGCAGAAGTAGCACTCAAATACAAGTGCAGTTGACAACTTATGTGTCAAGTAAGTCACAGCATTCTGGACCCTGACCATTGATTTTGGTTACGTCTCCTCTGCTGGCTGATAGTCACCACTACTGGTGTTATAATGTGAATGCTGGGCTCTTAAAGATAGAAACATATAATTTTAAGGCAGCTAAGGACTGCTTGGCCCACCCAGTTTACCCATTTTTCCCTACCTACGTTGTTACTGCAGACCATACTAGATCTACAACTCATTCTCACTTCCCCTTTCCACTATGATTTCCTTGTGCCTATCCCATGCATTGTTGAACCCCATCACTGTTTTTGCCCCCACCACCTCTGCTGGATGTCTGCTTCAGGAGTCCACCACTTTCTCTGTGAAGAAGTGCTTCTTTACATCTCTCCTGAATCTTCCCTCCAGCTTCATGGCATATCACCTTGCTCTTTAGCACCTTTTTTCCTAAAACATATTTCCCTCCTGTACCTTCTTTACCCACGTGAGGTATTTAAAGGTCTCTATCATATCTCTCTCTCTTCCAGGGTGTACATATTTAGGTTCTTAAATGTCTCCTCATAAGGCGTATGATGTAGACCCGGCACCTTTTTAGTTGCCCTCCTCTGGACTGCCTCCACGCTGCCTATGCTCTCCAGAAATAGACACAGTACTGTAAGTGGGGTTCTGTCTGTGATTTACACAGAGGCAACTCCACCTCCTCCTTTTTGCTGGTGATACTCCCTCTCTATGCACCCAGCAGCCCACTCGCCCTCCTGACTGCCTTGTTGCACTGCCTGGCCACCTTTAGGTCATCAGATATAATGAACCCCAGGGGTTCGAGTTTCAAAACCCCCAGGACTGCTGCAAGTCCCTGGTACGCCTGTCACATGGTGCATGGGGCTTGCAGCTGCGTTCTGGCCGTGATCGGGATCAAGTAGACCAGCTCCCCGGTCTAACTTGTAGCATTCCGCAGACCACGTTCACGGGGCTTGTGCCAAATATTTGGTGCAAGCTTCCATAAAGTGAGAAAAGTGTTGCAGCTGCACCCGAGCATATAAAATCGGGTGCAGTTGCAGCACAGGTGTTTGGCGCAGCTGCATCAAAAAGTGGGTTGGGCATGGGGCTTGATGCAAGCTGTACGCCACCTTTTGAAAATCGAGCTCCAGGTCTTTTTTATTGCTTGGCAGACATAATGCCAAATGGACAAAACTAAGTATTGCTGTATTTTGTGTTCTTATTTTGCAGTTACTGAAGTGCAGTATGTGGTGTATGGGGGCGCCTAGTTAAATAATGCAGGCATGTTTACAATGGGGGGGCGACAAAGAGGCACTAAAGAGGTCTGACTTACAAATTTTATTTTACTAGATACACCACTGACTGGGAGAACAAATTCAACAAACACAAACCCATTTCTAGTTATTTTTTTGGAAGCAGGCTCACAGCTATTTCAATGCTCTATATCTGATAACGTTTTTTTCATGTAATTTTAGGTGGAACATCAGTATTCTCACAAATTCACAGTTACAGTCCTGCGAGCCACCAATGTCACAAAGGGAACGTTTGGTGACCTACATAAGTAGTGTGTCTTTTGCTAGTTCCTGGAATATTCAACCACTGTTATTGTTTTGTGTATTGAAACTGTTTTTTGCCCGAGTGTAGGCAAATTTCCTATGCAAAATCAGTGAACTCTGTGTAGCCCTGTACCAGGGAGAAGAGAGGTAAGATCAGATGATTTAAATAAAAGTTAGGTTAAGGTTTACTTAATAAAAGAGATATAACCTGATGTATGAAGGATCTAGTTGAAAACAGGATTGGAAATTGGAGACTATATTGCCGGCCCGGTGGCGCTGAGGGCTGAGGCACTGGACACCTCATCTCGAGCTGTGCCAGCGACCCGGGTTCAGGAATGACCTCAGGTCACTGGGGTGCCAGCGCGGGGGGGGGGGGCAGGAGCAGGATTCAGCAATTGCTCTCCTGTCCCAGCTGGCTAGGGGGAGTCGCGTGGCCAGAGTCCCGCCGTGACCAAATGGAGATTCGGTGATGAGCACAGGTGGTACTGGGTGACCGGTAGGGTAGGGCATCCTGCCAGACATGCGTGCACATGCCTCCACATGTGTACGTCACGTTGGGGACTCGTGGGAGTGGGACTGGAGAAAACCTGGAAAAAAAACAA
Organism: Neoceratodus forsteri; assembly: GCA_016271365.2. NCBI lineage: Eukaryota > Metazoa > Chordata > Ceratodontiformes > Ceratodontidae > Neoceratodus > Neoceratodus forsteri. Next base: position 2,934,138 of record CM028136.1, on the reverse strand, counting down.
AACTACTAAATAAAAAAAGAAATTAGAGACTATATAAACTGAATGAATAAATAAATAATGTTCTAGGAGCGTGGATATGTTGTTCATCCACACTTCTTGGCATGTCCCTTTCCCCTTTAAATCTTGCCGGAAGTCTTCAAGCCGGCTCCTCCCACCAACCCGGGTGATATAAACCTCTGCTCCACCCCATGACGCCAGATATTCCTTTCTGCTGGAAGATACAGGTTCCCTTGTGCTTCACAGCAATTCGTAGGCCCTGGATTTTCAAATGTTGGTTTTTACCGCAACATACCTTAAAACTCATTCAAGTTTTAGATTCCGATAGTAGTGCATCGGACATGGAGGAAAAATCTTCTCCCGTGATTCTGGCTCCTGCAGCCAGAAGATGACACTCACCGATCCCCACCTAACATGCATCTTCCGACTTGGTGTCGGACATAACACCTCCACCTGCACATTCTGCCTGGCCTTCCATCCCAACATCCTGGATGATCGCTTGGCACACCTGAAATTGGGGAGACCGGAGAAAAGGAACCCACCAGTGAAATCGAAGGAGGTGAGGTGGGCGGTTTCCGCGGATGTGGGATCCGCCGAACAGTTGGAGCAAATGAAGGCTTTCAAGGAGGAAGCGGCTCAAGCTTCGGCCACTCGGAGCTTTTTTGTTCCTCTGAACCTCGGTTCCACCTTTTCGGGCTCCTTCAAAGAGTTGTGCCAGTCTCTCCCCACCAGGGGTGAGGTGCCCTCGGGCTTGCACTCCTCCCACCCTCGGAAGAGGGAGAAGGACCCTAAGTCTTCGTCCAAATGGAGACCTTCTTGGGACCGAGAAAGGTCAGAGTCCCAGGAACACACGGTCTTGACCTCGGTCGAGATCGCATCCTCTGCCGCCGGCTTTACGGATCTTCCCTCCGGCCAAGAAATCGAGTAAGTGGCTGACGAGGTGGAGATATCTCTTGACCCGACCGACCCTATTTCGCTGACTCCGGTCGACAAGTCTTTAGAATGGACTCCGGTCCTTGTCTTTCCCGATGAAGGGACCCAGCCCGCTGGTGTCACCATCGAGGACACTGTTCCGGACGCTCGGTTTTCACCGACCCTGGTGTCTCCCGATCGACCAAGTCAGCCAGCCCGATCTCGATTGAGGTCCAGAACCCCCTCGGTCGAACGACCGAAAAAGAGTCACAAGAACTCTAAAAAGAGGCATCGCCGAAGATCCTCATCCTCCTCGGACTAGGAGAGGCTTAGACAGAAACTCCATCGACACTATGAGGATGTTATGTGGCAACAGCTGATTTTGACCGGGCAGAAGCCAGCTCCCCTGTCCACCCTGGCTATCACTTGGCTACCGCCTCCTGGGCGGACGTCGGCCCCTCGGAATCAGAATCGCCCGGTTCCCCACCCTTGAGACCAGCCGTATCGGTTTCGTCCCAACTCGGTCTCTCCACCAATTCTGGTGGAACCACCGCCTAAGCAACCTCAAGGAGGGGCTCCCTTGAAAGAGGACCATACAGACACTGGGCTTCCCCGACGTCTGTCCATCACGGTTACCCCTGACCACCCCTGGTGGATCGAAGGGGATGTAGGCGGGAGACCAATGTACCACGACTCCTCGGACTCGGATATCACAGGACTACACTCCCATCCTGGGGATGATGAGCTCTCCGTGGCAGGTTTAGAGGAGGGTCTTTCCTCCTTTCAAGGCATTCTCCACCTGATCTCCGCATCTACCGGAATGCCCCTGGAGTCTATCCAGAAAAAGGCAGAGTACCCCCTTACGGACATCCTAAAAAGGGGGGATACCCCGGTGGAGGCCTTTCCAGTGGCCAAAGCCATCACTGTCCTGGCCCTTGAGCTCTGGCAGCATCCAGCTTCCTGCCCAGCACCAGCTGCCCGCAAGTATGCGGTGCCCATGGGGTCCCTGCCGGGATTCACAGAACATCCATCGGCCGAGAGCCTGGTGACCGCTTCTGTGTTTAGACGTACTGGTAGCTTGGCCGACACAGACCGACCCCCGGACAAGGAGTCCAAAAATATGGACCACTCTGCCCACAAGGTCTGTGCGGCCTCTTCCTTAGGCCTTCATCAGGCCAGTTCGGCTGTCATTATGGCACACCTCTCTCATGCCCTCCTTGGGTCATTAGACGAAGTCCTCCCTCATCTCCCGGCAGACATGCAGACCACGGTAAAGCAAGTCCGTGATCAGGGCCGTGCTGTTGCAAAACAGCAGCTCCAGACGGCCCTAGACATCGGGGATTCTTGTGCCCACTCCTTAGCAGCTGCAGTGGCCACTCACCGCAGGGCCTGGCTGAGGTTATCCTCCTTCCCAGCAGATACCCAGCACAAGTTAGCTGACGTTCCTTTCCTTGGCACCAACTTGTTCGGCCCAGGAGTGACCGGTCACCTTCAGCGTATCGAGCAGTCCATTGCCACCTTGAATGCTACCTCTGTAAAAGGTTCTTCGGGCAAGAACCAGCAGAAAAGAAAGAAGAAGAAGCCATTTCGGCATTCTTCCCCTGCGGTCAGGCTGCCCTCCTATCCAGGAGGCCAGCAGTAGCAGGCTCAAGCTTGGTGCCCATGGCCCAAGCAGGGTCCTCAACAGCCCCGTAAAGGAGGCCGAGGTGCAGGTCCAGGTTCCTCCTCCTCCTCTAAGCCTGCTCAGTGACAGGTTGGGGGTTGCCACCCCTACACCCGTCACGCCAGCTCTGGGTCCTCCCGTGGGGGGCCGGCTCTGCCACTTTCATTCCGCCTAGTCCGATATCACCTCAGACAGGTGGGTTCTCGAAGTGGTCAGTCAGGGACTGCCTCTAGAATGCGAGCAGTACCCGCCCAGCCGAACCCGCGCCCCTCGGGAGGAAAGGATCTCAGCTTGCACTCAGTCAGCTCTTTGAGACGACATAGCTCAGCTCCTCTGCAAGGAGGCGATAGCTCCAGTGCCGGATCCTCCTACAGACCCAGGCTTCGTGTCCGGGTACTTCCTGGTACCCAAGCGGATGGGGGGTTGGCACTCCAACCTATATTTCCACGACCTGAATCAATATCTCAGGTCTCGCACCTTCCAGATGGTAACTCTGAACCAGATCATACCATCCCTGGAGCAAAACATATGGTTCTGTTCACTGGATCTAAAGGACACATTTTTTCATGTCCCAATCTGTCCGTCCTATCAGCGGTTCCTCCGCTTCAGGGTCGAAGGGACCCTGTATGAGTTCCGAGCCATGCCGTTCGGCCTGTCATCGACCCCCCGGGTCTTCACCAAGTGCATTGCAGTGGTGGCAGCCCATCTTCGACATCGAGGAGTACGAATCTACCCTTATCTCGACGACTGTCTCTTGGCAGGATCCTCCCTTCAGGAAGTGGAGAGGTCCAGGGATCTGGCTCTCCAAACCTGCTCCCAACTCTGCCTCCTGATCAACAAGGCCAAGTTGGAACTCGTGCCTGCTCAGGTGATGGGCTTCATCAGGGCAGAGCTCGACTCTTGTCAAGCCAGAGCTTGGCTCCCGGCAGACAGGGCGGAGGTTCTCTCCTCCTTTGCCCGATCATTTCTGGTTGGGCACTTGCGCCCGGCCCGGGACTTTCTGCGCCTTCTGGGTTACATGGCGGCATGCACCTCAGTGGTCCGTTGGGCCAGGTGGCACATGTGTACCCTTCAATGGGAGCTGGCTGCCCAGTGGACTCAGCGCCATGGTCATTTCGACCAGCTGATAACTGTAGCCCAGAAGATGTGGAATGCTCTCCAATGGTGGACCACCCCAGAATGGTTGCAGGAAGGGATCCCATTTGTCCTCCCCGAGCCAACGGTCGTCTTTATGATTGATGCCTCTGTCATGGGCTGGGGAGCCCACATGGGGGACAACAGGGCCCATGGGTTCTGGACCCCTGAGGAGTCCTGATGCCACATCAACCTGTTGGAGCTCAGAGCAGTCAGACTGGCACTGTCAGCTTTTGCTCCTCAGCTCCGGGGTCAAGTGGTTCAAGTCCAGATGGACAATACCACGACCACGTACTACCTCAACAAACAGGGTGGCATGCACTCCTGTCTGCTGTGCAAGGAGGCGCTCTGCATCCGGACCCTCGTAATTCAGCTGGAGGCGGATCTCCTAGCCATTCATGGGGCAGAAGTCTCGAACCAGCTGGCGGATGCTCTCAGCCGCATAGGCTGACATCCCACAAGGTGTCTCTCCATCCAGAGGTAGCTTACAGTCTGTTCTCCCACTGGGGCAAACCGTTGGTGGACCTGTTTGCCTCCAGGGAAACACCTAGTTGAGGCTGTATCATGCCCGCCCCTCTCAGCAGGGCTCACTGCAGGGGAGTGCCTTCTCAAGGCTGTGGACCCCAGGCCTCCTCTGTGCCTTCCCTCCATTTCCCTTGATCCACAAGGTGCTACTCAAGGTGAGGAGGGAAAAGGCGAAGGTGATCCTGGTAGCCCCAGATTGGCCACACCATTTCTGGTATCGAGATCTCCTCAACCTGCTAATCAGATTGGTGTTCCTTTGTTGAACCCTCGTGATCGCTTCAGTTTGTTTTCTGTACTGCAATGCAGCAAGCAGATTCCAGAGGAAGGGGAGATGGTAGGAGACAGCAGCTTGGCCAGTAGATGAGTGAGGGTGGAGAATCCCTGGAGTGCAGGGAGTAGGAAGAGGAGGGACAGCGGAGATGAGGGAGGACAGGTAGGTTGGAATGGTTCTGAACCAATATTTGGCGAAGAAGGTAGCATAGTGGGACTGGTGAATTGAAGGGAGAGGGAGGAATAAACGGAACAATGATTAGTGTGGAGGAGAGAGTTGGTGGCAAAATGGCAGAAGGCATTACAGAAGGTATCCAGCCTGGCAAGGGGGGAGGAAGGACCAGTACCACAGACCATGTCATCATAATCAGAGGTCGGGAGGACCATTTTGGTTACCATTTCCCAGTGGATCTGGAGGGATAGGCAGTCCTCGTTATGGTATAAGGCACCACATTTTAGATGGAGTTTGTCATGAATGGTGTCAATGTGGATGGAGAAATCAAGCTTGCTGTCAAGTCATATTCCAAGGTACTTGAAGGTGGGGACAACCTCTAGAAGAGTGCCATCACAGGTGGAGAAAGTAGTAGGAGGTGAGAGCCTAGCCAGTTTCTGACTGGTGTCAAAGGTCATAGTGACAGTCTTCTTTGTTGTTGACCTTGAGTTGGTTTGCGTGGACTCAATGCAGGACATTGTGGAAGTCCTTTTGGAGCAGATCTCCCACAGCTGAAACTGAAGGCCAGAGGTGTAAGTGACCATATCACCCACATACATCTGGATATGTAAAGAGATACAGACAGAGCGGAGATTGTTTAGGAAAATGGAGAACAGAACAGGGCCCAGGATGGAGCCCTGAGGGACACCTGCTAGGATGGGGAGCGTGTGGGACAGGACACCACCCACTTGTGCCAACTGCTGACGGCCCATAAGGTATGAGTGGAACCAGTCAACAGCAGATGCTGAGAGGCCTGCAGAGCTCAGCTTGTTGAGGAGGAGAAGATGGGACACCAAGGCAAAGGCTTTGGCCAGGTCCATGAATATAGCTGAGGTGATATATCCCTGATCCATCCCAGTGAGGATAGAGTCAGTTACCCTCAGCAAGAATATATGGTGGAGTCGTGCTTTCTAAAGCCAGACTGAAAGGGGAATAGGAAATCTGAAGAATAAAGGAAGTCAGTAAGTCTGTAGTAGACAAGGGTCTCCTGAAGTGTAGCAAGAGAGGGAAGAAGTGATATTGTCCGGTAGTTGCTATGGGAAGAGGGGTCACCCCCCGTTGTGCAGAGGCAAGACCTTTGCTAACTTCCAGGCCTGAGGGACAGTACAATGGGAGAAGGAGATGTTCAAAAGGTGAGCAAGTGGAGAGGCAATAGCCTAGTCAAGATTCATTGAAGATTGGGGTCCAGACCATTGGGGCTACACTTCGACAGGTTAGGTGAAGTTAGGGCGAGGAAGACTTTGTGGGGGTGGGAGACGGCGGAGAAATTGAAGCCTTTAGGAGAGAGGGAGGGAGGCAGGAGGGACTGAGGGAGGAGGAGGGAGTGACCAGAGGACTGGTATGAGGAAAGAGCACAAGTAGTGAAGAATTTGTTAAAACGAATGCCTAGTGAGAGAGGATCAGTGAACCATCCACTTGGAGGATGGGGGAGCGGACTGGCTGAAGGATGTGAATAACCTTCCAGAAAGTGGCGGGAGAATTAAGGTTAGATGGGAAATTAGATTTGAAGTAGAGGGCTTTGGCATAGCAGATGGCCTTCATGCAAGAATTCCTGAGTGACCTGTAGGACTGTAGGTCAGGCAGAGATTGTGAGAATTTGAAACAAGCCTGCGCTTGGTCACGGTACTTAAAAAGATTGATAATTTCAGGGGTGATGGGAGAGCGTGACTCTAGATTCACTTAGAGGGGCATGGATGTTCCAGGTGTGGTTAAAAATGGTGATGAGGTTGGAGAGAGCAGTGCCAGTGTCTGTGGCAGAATAGACCAGGGACCAGTCAGAGGAAGCAAGTTTGTGTAGAAGGGCATTTGAATCCAGAGTACTGAGTGACCTGGACCAAATGTATTTTGGGGCAGAGTGAGTGGACCTTATTTTCCTGGTACAGAAGGTCATGTGGGCATTGAAGGCATCAAGTAGAGTGCCTGCTTCAGAGAGATGTGAGGGGTGTGAGGTGAGCACCCAGTCCAGGAGGGAGTGATTAGAGGACTGTGTTGGGTATGGTCAGCTATTGGTTGGGTAAGGATCAGGGACTCAATCTTGTGGAGAGTGGACTTTGAGCTGGGGAGAGCTAATGTGTGTTGAGGGCTCCCAAGAGAATAAGCTCGCCAGAGTCAGCATGGGAGACACAGGATGAGAAGGAATAAACTAGGGAAGAGTGGGGCATTTTAGGAGAGGCAGAGAAAACATCAGCATATATATAGGGAGTGTGGAAAGAAGGGATAGCTTAACTAGAAGAAGCTTGTGAATGGAAGGAACTGATTCTCCGAAGGTGACAGAGCAGGACAGGTTTTGGCAGGTACACAAGGCCACACTACCACCATGCTTGCCGAGATCCTGACAGAAGAGATGGTAGTCAGGAAGAGCCAAGTTGGTGTCTGTTATCTTGGATGAGAGCCAGGATTCAGATATGTACAGTAGACCAGGGGAATACTGAGGGATCCAGTCTTTAAGAAAATCAAGCTTAGGGACGAGGCTCCTAGCATAGAAGTGGAAGATGCTGAGGCCATTATGGAGAATGAGGGGGGATGAGGGAAAAGGGGAGCCAGGGTTAGGTTTGACATCACAAGCAAGGAGGAGGAGAATGAAAAGGAGGAGGATAGAGTGGGACTTTCTCCCCCTTGAGTGTGAGGGTGGGAGGTGGAAGGGGAGAGGGAGAAGAAAAGAGAACTTCAAGGCTAAGGGAGGGAGTCTGAAGGAAGCCAGGGTGGATAGCAGAGGTAGGGTAGGGGGAAGAGGAGGAGAGGGAAAAGAGGAGGGGGTAGAGTATGGTAGGGGAGAATGAGGGGGCGATGAAGCTACAGTGGGAGAGCATTAGAAAGCATTATAAAATGGGAACTAAGAATCATGAATCCTGATTGTCTGAAACTTGTTCCTGCTTGTAGAACTGAGATAGCACAACCAACGGGTATAGTCCCGGTACCAGTGCTGCTCAATTACTAAAAGTATCAGTGTACAGCTCCTTGATGCTGCAACCTCTGACCCTGGTTACGCTTTCATTCACTTTGCTACAGTGCTTGGTGCACTCAGTCACTGAACTAGAACACTGGAAGCCAAATCATTTCCAATTCGTGTCAACGAAGTAAAACAGTAGCAAGTTTTGTTTTTCCAATTTAATCAACAAAAGAGTAGAACAAAACTGGGGGATGACTTCAAGAGACTGTTTACACAGAAAAGCACACATGCATCGTAGTTGCTCACATGGTGCAACTCCGGTACCACCCTGTAGTGACAGCCCATCTGTGGGGGGACTGTTTCACACAAAACTACTGATTTTTAAACATTTTTAAGTTTTTATTTTTAATTTTGTAACATCTTAACACAAAACCCATTTTAAAAGCACAGCAAGAAACTCTGGGGTATTGGTTGTGCTGCCACAACCTCACTGCCAGGGGCTGAAGGCACTCGACCCGCAACGTTGAGCTTTACTACACCCCCCTGGGCTTGTGTTTTTGCAGCATAGCTAATACCCTATTGTGTTGTATCGCTTCCCTACATCACACAGATGGTTAACAGTGAGGAATAGCCTACCTATGGGTTTGTGGAAGCCGAGAGACACTATTAAGACTTTCAAATCAGGTCTCAACAGAGTCCTGAGGGAGAATGGCATTGAGGGTTATGCAGCATGAGTAACCTTCCAGCTGTTAAACTTGACTGTGTCCCCCCTCAAACTGGGTTTAGAGCAATGCAGCCAGAGGGGCAGAGAATATGAAAAACAAGTCCCTTCTGTTTTCATAGCACTGCAGTACCAGGAATAGATTTTTGTTGCAGAGCATACTGCGTAGCAGGTTTAATTAGCATCCGTTATATTTAGCATGAGTCAGCCTTCTATATGTATTTGCATCTCATAGAATTGGTGCAGATGGCTTACTTACATAGAAACAGAAACACAGACTTTTACGGCAGATAAGGACCGCTTGACCCACCCAGTCTGCCTATTTCCCTACCTATTTGATAAGCTGCAGATCCTAGTTAATCAACAGCCTACTTGTTCCTATCCCCCCACCAGAATTGCTTGTGTCTGTCCCATGCATTCTTGAAGTCCCCCACTGTTTTTGACTCTGCAGCCTCCTCAGGAAGGCCGCTCCATGTGTCCACCACTGTCTCCGTGAAAAAATACTTCCTCACATTGCCTTTGAGATGTCCTCCCTCTATCTTCAAATTGTGCCCCCTTGTTCTTGCACATCTCTCTTTCTGAACGATGTTACCCTCTTGGACTTTGTTGATTCCCTTGAGGTACTTGAAAGTTTCTGTCATGTCCCCCCTCCTCCTTTCCTCGAGGATATACATATTAAGTTAATAAAAACGTAGACTTTGACAGGGGATAAGGACAGCTTGGCTCACCTAGTCTGCCCATTTTCCTACCTATTGAATAAGCTGCAGATCTTGGTTAACCAACAGCCTGTTTCCTCCCACCCCCACTAGAATTGTCTTATGTTTGTCCCATGCATTCTTGAATTTCCACACTGTTTTTGACCCCACAACCTCCTCAGGAAGGCAGTTCCATGTGTCCACCACCCTCTCTCTGAAAAAATTCTTCCTCATGTCGCCCCTGAGCCATCCCCCCTCCTTCTTCAAACTGCGCCCCTTTGTTCTTGCACAGCTCTCTTTTTGAAAGATGCTACCCTCTTGGACTTTGTTGATTCTCTTCAGGTACTTGAAAGTTGATATCATGTCCTCCCTCTCCTTCCTTTCCTCGACGGTATACATATTAAGCTTCTGTAGTCTCTCTTCATATGACTTCTGTTGCAGATCCTGTGCCATTTTAGTTGCCCTCCTCTGGACAGCCTCCATCTTGTCTGTGTCCTTGTGGAGAGGGGTCTCCAGAACTGCACACAGTACTCCAGATGGGGTTTCACCAACTGTCTGTGCAGAGGGGTGACAACTTCTGTTTTCTACTGGTGATGCCTCTCCCTGTGCATCCCAGTATCCCCCCCAGCCCTCCTTACTGCCTTCTCACATTGACTGCCTACCTTTAGGTCATCTGATATGACTACCCCCAGGTCCCTTTCCATTTTTGTTGTTGTTAGTACCACTCCCTCCACTGTGTACTCTTCCCCTGCTTGTCAGTAGTGCTGTTCAAGTACAGTATTACTGACAAGCAGCTGTCCATAATTTTTCACTATCCATTTATTTTCACTGATTGTCAGCAGTAGCGAATATAGCGAAAATAAACAGATGTGAAAATAACCTTTTGTACAGTATATTGTCTTTCGCACTCAATATATTTCAAAGTGCATTACAAAGCAGTGAGTTAGCTACTGATAGCGTAGGCACCATATGTTGTCATTTGTATCAGTTAAGCATTTGGCATCAGCACACAGACGTGAGCGACTGGATTCCCACAATTCTTTTTTGTGGATCTGGGGAATGGTAGCCAGAACACATGGCTAGTCCTCTGCTCGTACAAAAAGGGCCATGGAATCTTTTACTTCCACCTTCAAGAACCACCTGCAAGGTGGTTTAGGGACCAGTGTTTGATGTCCCATTTGAAAGATGATTCCTCCACAGGGTTGTGTTCCTCTAGTACTGCACTGCTATGTCTCTGGTGCTGAACTTCAACCCAGGACCTTCTGGCCCAAATACGAGGGGGTACCAACTGAACCCCACTAACGCTAATTGAGACGTCCGCCGATCTGTGCTGAAATGCTTGTGGTGGCTCGGTCCCTGTTTCTGACATCTGGACATGCTAATTGGTTTCCTGCATGGTCTATTAATTCCAGATATTCTTCTGCCAAGATGACAGGTTGGTTCACGCGTGGATGGATCCCTTTGCCCAGCCTGAATCAGCAATTCAAACAGTTATACCAGATGGAAAGGCCCTTCAAGGTGTAGTCTGATGGAAACAGAACCTCATGTTATTACACTCTAAACATTCCAAAGCCTAATAAACTAAGTAGGAATGGCCTAGGCATGGAAGCAACCTTCTGAGTCACTAGGCTACGTGAAGGGTACATTGTTACTTACTGAAGCTAAAAGCAGACTTCTTGTTAGCAAACTGGTTGGTGTGGCCAGTGCAGGAATAGGCAAATTACCTTGTTTTGCTCCATCCACGGGATAGTAACTCAGCAGGAGGTGACCTGTCTGTAGCTGTAATTCAAAGCTATAGAAGGTGTAGGGATCTATAGCAGTGCACTCTAGGAGGTTTAGGAACTATTTGCAGAAAAGTCTGTGGTCCCCTTTGAAAATTGGCATCTAATGCTCTTGGTTCCTACCCAGTTAAATTATAAATAAATACAGAGTGCTGCTGGGAGCTGTAGCTTATTTTTAGTCCAGGAGCCAGGTGTATTTATCTATGTCTCTAGGTCCGAAAGGTTTGATGACTGTTTCTTATGTAAAAAAGTGTGTAGAATCCAGATTTACAACTCTTACTCGCTCAAAGTTGAACTTTTTCTTGGAAAATGCACTTCTTCGATGAAAAAATTAACTGTCAGTGAAAATTGTGTATATTTTAATTAATGGTTCTTTCTTTAATTTCAGTTCTGTAAGCTTTTATTGAAATACTACAGACATTGTAACAAACAGCAACATATGTATTAAAGACTTAATATTAACATTATTTATTTTATTCTATATTTAACTTGAAACAATCAACTTTTTATGGTGTTTTATGAACCTAAGTACAACAATCAGTATTCTTGTTCACTATCTTCATTATCTGACATGTTAAGCAAATCTGTCTCATCGATATCTGCATCATAGTCACTGTCGTCATCTTCATTTGGATTGTTGTTGTGTTCGTTCAGTTGTTCACGTGAGGCTAGTGGTGCAACTTCACATGTGAACTACGTTGGCTTGTATTTGCCATCCTCATAGGTGTAGCCATTGTCCTCTGGCTTCAGTAGTGTCGTATCTGTTTTGTCTGCATTTTTCCATAACAATGAAATGTAATTTGCATGGCAGACGTGTTGTGTCAGAGTTAATTTGCATGGTGGCAGCAAGCCTGTGTCTGCTCCTTTGATATTTTCCAAGGGTGCATCTTCACGGTGTCTTGTACTACATCAAGTCTTGTAGGAGGCTTTCCTATATGGTCCATGCATGATATGATCTGCTGTGGCAGATCATCTACAGAAACAAGGGCATTCCATCTGTGCCACATTGGAGTAGCATCTACACTTGCACAAGATATCATCCAGGCAACATCCCTTCTCTTAGCTTGCATGAGGTTTTTTGGTTCAGAGTTTTCTGTTATCTTTTAATTTTCTATTTTTCCTCCCCTGCCGCCAGCCGCCCGGTGCCTCAGCCCAGTCACGGACCACGAATTCCACCTCTACAATGGCCGTGACCCTCCGATACCCCCTGGCTTACCCCCCCAGGGCAGGGTTATGGCACCAGACTTCCCCAGTGCCGCAGACAACGGGCTAGGTCAGAGGGCCAGTCTGGAGGCTAATGGAAGCTATGGTGGGCTTCATCTAGGGCAGCCGGCAGCTGCTCTTTTTCCTGGTTTTTCTTGGAGGGTGGAGACATGCAATGATGCCCTGCGTCCGCCCCACCCCCCTGGACGTTCTGGGCGCCAGTCACTTGCATAACCCCCGGCCTCTGACGGGTCCATCGAGCGCCAGTCACACTCCCCACCCGGAGAAGAAGAGCAGTCCTCGGGATGCTCCATCCTTCTCCCCCGGCTGGCCCTCTACCATCCCAGGTCTGTTTCTGAACTCGGGTTGCCGGCGTCACAAACAGAAATCCTGCCGCTGCACCGACAGGCCGGCCCCTCTTTCTGTCATCTTATATTGATACGGCCTTATTTTTGATTTCCAGATGTATACGATCGAATGACTTTCTCGCCAATATCTAGAGCTCTTTTCCTCTGAGACATTTTAATGCACCTGGGTACAGTGTCTTGTTCCTGTCATGCCATTGGCTGCAATATCTGCTTCTTTACACTTGGCAAATAGTCTTCATCAAAATCTTTAGCCTTTGCCTTTGACGTTCTGTGTCATTTGCTCTTGGATGTTAAAGATGGCCCTGCCTGGTCATGGGCATCAACTTCTGATCTTTGCTTATCTGTGTTTGTTGGTATTGTGTGTGTTTGCTTCATTTCTTGCTGGCGCTTGGTCATCCGTGTGTGTTCTTGTCATGGCTTCTTCAGACCTTTCTTTGTGTACAGCTTTCTCCTTAATACTGGATGATATGTTTTGGTATGCTATACCCACAGAGTCATGCAAAGTGTCACGACCGTCAGGTGTCTCTGTCATCTCATAATTGTCGAAAGCCAAAGCAATGGCTAAACCTGGCTGTATGAGCAATCCATCTGGTGTAGCCATATTCTTCTCTGTTATATTGGTTGCGACCGCAGTTTTGAGTTCCTCCACAGCATGGTAGCTGACACAACCTGTTCAAAACAGCTAAAACTTTCTTACTGCCCATCCTGGATTTAATACCCATGCCCAACCAAGAGGTGTTTTTGTGGTTTAAATATTCCCCTTCACACTGCAAACACTATGTCATCTGCAGTAGATTGATTAACCTCTCCTGTCGTTCACTGCCCACTTCTGATGAACCCGTGAGTACAGCACGTAGGAATGTCTGAAGAACGGGTGGCAGTTTTACATTTTCTTCTGTAAGTCTTCAACTTTAACTTTGGTTTTATTATGAGGCTGTACCTTTAGGAGTTCCAACAACTGTTCTCTTATGTGTTGAGCTGTTTGTGCTTCCCTCCAGTCAGCCTGTTTCTTAACAGACCTGATGATTGTACCCGCTTTTCTACTTTTGGTATCAAATATGATGCCATCTTTGAAGTGATCTGCCAGTTTTGACTGCAAGCTCTGTGGGTCGTAATTTGTTTCACGCCCACTACACTCCATAAGAATGTCCATGTACCGTTTGTGTAGAGATAGCAATGATTCTTCTTGCATTCCATTAACAATGATGCACTGCATATACTTAACAGGTCTGGAAAAGGCAACCTGGTGACTGTCCCTCAACTGACTGTATTCACATGTTGTACCTGTGCCCTTTATTCATGCTGCCTTTTTTACATACTTGTTCTTACAGCTGTTGTGGTACTTCACTTCTTTGGCTATGAGATCAATACTGCCTACCATGATATCCATTTGTTGATCATCCATTTCTTTTGCAGCATTTTCTTATGCTGTCTGCAGCCCCATAAGTTACATGTGTTGTAGGATAAACAAAAGTCTGCTTTGACCCCTTAGAATTCCATTTCTTGTATGATTTGCAAAATATACATTCATTTGGGAATATGTCTGATGTAGATGCTGCAGATTCAGATAGAGCACTATGAACTTGGGAGCAAAGCAGTTTTACTGGATAACTCTTTACGATGTCTTCTTAAAGTTTCATCAGCTGCAGGTTTACTGGAACTCTTATATGTAGTGAAGTTCTTGTAGCAGATATGACACCCATGGCTGCTGGAGTAACGTTCTGGCAATTCAAGACACACCATGTTGCACTTTGACAGTGTTTGACTAGAACGCCTTTCCTTTGCATCAACTACTTTCTCCCAGTGAGCATCATCAAAAGGTAGCGGATCTCCATGGTCTGTGCTAACTCCTGGATCAGTGTGTGTAGGATGCGTCACCTCTTCAGTTTGTGAGAAGTCTTGCTACCCATTTCTGAAATATTAAATAAATTACATTAATAACTAAGTAAACCATGTCTGTTAAATAAATTAAACAAGTAAACTGAGTCTATTACATAACTCTTAAACTTTTAGTTACTCTTAAGAAAATGCATTTTCGGAGAAAACGTACAACTATGGACAAATAAGAGTTGTAAATCTGAATTCCACACACTTTTGTTTTACATGAGAAACCGTCATCACGCTTTTGGACCCAGACACGTTGATAAAAGCACCTGGCTCCTGCTCTAGTTCCCTTTGCAATAAATGGCATGGTATTGGTCAGAAAACTATTTTTCCCAGAGTGCTGCTTGTTTGTTTTTTTTTTTACACTGTGACTAATGTGATCCTGTATTCATCTGAACTTATATGATTGTCCCAACAATTTAATTAACCTAAATAGCCAGACTGTCACCTTTTACATGATTTTTTTTTCCACAAAACAAATCTTATCACTGTACTGTACAGTATGTGGCCTCCACAACATTCTGAGGTAAACAATGGTGGCTTGTTTTATATAACATTATAACAGGAAAACACATTTATTCATCTATGACAGACTTAAACAGTGGTCGACCATATATTATGCAAAAAATAGTTCTGCTGTGCTTGTATTTTATTTAGTTTTTGTTTACCAGACAGGTGTGTTAGCCAAGAAATGACTAATTTCAAGCATGACCTGGGAGGTTACAAGGTCAGTACAGCGTAACAAAAATACAGTGACAAGGCATGAGAATCAATTGAAGACACATACGTAAATGGATGGTATATATAAGAACAAGGAATTTTCAACGTAGAAAGTGACCAGTGATAAACATTAAGCATATGACTATGATTAAAATTATATGAAACACTAAATACAACGTGACCTCTTCTGAAGAAAGACATAGCGCTGCTAGAGACAGTCCAGAGGAGAGTGACCAGGATGATTCGGGGCATGGAGGGGGGAGGCCTCATGAGGAGAGACTGGAAGAGCTTGAGCTGTACACACTGGAGGAGATGACGAACAGGGGAGACATGATAAAGGTTTTCAAGTATGTAAAAGGAATAACCAAGAGTGGAACCAAGGAGCTGTTTAGGCTAAAGAAGGGGGGGGGGGACAACCAGGGGGCATGAGTGGAAGCTGGAGGGGTGACATTACAGGGAGGAGCGTAGGAAGCATTATTTCAGTGAGAGGGTCATGGAGCAGTGGAATGCGCTGCTTGGGAAGCTGGCAGAGGAGGGCACAGTGGAGGGCTTCAAGAAGGGGTGGGACAGGTACAAGGGGAAAATGAGAGAAAAAGACCCCTGGGGGCTGGGGGCGGGAAGGTGAGCAACCACTAGGTTGCTGGCTCTCAAGCAGACAAGACAGACCAATGGGCCTATTCTGCTGGCTTTTAGTGTGTTAGTATTTTTTTGAGCGCATGTACATATCTGAGTAAACATTTCAACAGGAAAAAAACAAAATAAACAGTCAGCAGGAAAGAATCTTGGTAACACAATTCAACACAGGGTTTTAAATAATTGATTAGCAGTTTTTTTCTTGGGATGATACTAACTGTACAGAAAATATTTATACAGATTTTCTAGAAGTGCTGTGTTTATTAAACACAGTGAGGCAAGAGCTATGCATTTTCACAAAGATTTAGCACTTTTATGAGCAAAACGCTAATCAATTTCTAGAGTTAAATAAATCCCTACAACATAAGTGTGTGGTACATGATGAGGCCTAGGTATTAAGGTAGATATGTGGGGAAGAGGAGAGGGTAGAGACGGGTAAGATAGCTCAAAGTGCAGAAACTGCACTTTAACACTACCCTAGCAAGGAGACAGCCCTTAGCTAGAGGAGTTTGTAGGAGAGGGTGGATTGAAGCATAAATGAGAAGCAAAAGTAGGTTTAACAGAACTAAAAGGAGGAAATGCCAGGAGAACCAAGTTATGGAGACTTAAAGCAACAGCATACATCAGAGAGGGATAAGAATTTGCGGAGGTCCTTTTTGAAAGTTGCATGCGATGGAGCCTGACAGACAGCAGGAGGCAGAGAGTTCCAGTATGTTTGGGCAAAGTAGAGAAAGCACTACAGCCTTTAGAGGTTTTACATCTTGGGACACGGAGGAGGGGGTTTCTCAACCGAGTGTAGGTCATATGAGGATGACTGAGGTGAGAAAGCAGTATAGCAGCAAGTGCTGCAGGAGTTTGGGACCTCATGATACTATCAGGCAGGGAGCCAAGAGAGTGAAGTCTGACAGCTGAGGGTGATAGCCAGCCTAGGTCTGAATAAAGCTGGCAGTGGTGCTTTAGCCGCGGAGATGAGGCATACCGACATATGTTGTTATATGTAACATTCCATCTACATATTGTAGACTTTTGCACAGCAGTGTGTAAGTTGGCACCCCATAGGTCGGTGAAGGAAGCAGGATACCCCGTGCGATGGCCAGCCTAGCTGAGGGGGGTGAGAGTGTAGCTAGTCTTATATGCTATGCCAAGTTTTGAATTCACGGATTTGCAGATGGATTGCATGTGGAGGTGAAAGTAAAGGGACCGATTCAGAGTGATACCTAGATATTTGAAGGATGAGACAATACTAACTGGAGAGCCAGCAGTGCCAGATACTTTGAAGTTCACTTGGGGGATTTGAGTTTAGAATCCAATACAAATAACAGAGCCCAGGTTTTACTTTCACTGAGAACCAGCTTGTTGTCCATAAGCCAAGCCTGGACATTAATGAAGTCCATGGAGAGGTTGGAGTTTATATCAGAAACATTTTTAGATTTCGAGAACAGGACTATATCGGACTGTGTAGAGAAAGGATGAGCAGGATGTGACACAAGTGGTGATATTGTTTATAAACAATAAAAAGAAAAGGGAGCCCAGGATGGAGCCCTGGAGGACCCCAGTATTAATAGTTGCCTGATCTGAGAGGGTAGTATTGTGCTTAACGACTTGCACCCTATTTGATAATTATCTAGAAAACCAGGCTATCACAGGCGGCAAGAAACTTAATGAGTGAAGCATGTCTAGGAGTATGGGATGATCAACATGATCAAAGGCCTTAGTCATATCTATAAACACTGCCCCTGTGAGAAGACCAGAGTCCATAGCAGTAAGGATGTCAGTGGTTAATTTGAGCAGGGCTGTGGTGGTGCTATGACCCTTGCTAAAATCATGTTGGTTAACCGAGAGGAGATTATAATTAAGCAGGAAGTTAGTCATTTGTTTGCATGGCAACTAGCTTCTCTAGAATTTTGCTAAGGACAGATAGAAACATAGAAACATAGACTTTGATGGCAGATAAGGACCGCTAGGCCCATCTAGTCTGCCCATTTCCCTACCTACAGGATAGGCCACAAATCCTAGTTAACCAACAGCCTTTATCTTCCTGCCCCCCACAAGAATTGCCTTGTGTCTGTCCCATGCATTCTTGAATTCTCCCACAGTTTTAGACCCCACAACTTCCTCAGGAAGGCTGTTCCATGCATCCACTACCCTCTCTGTGAAATAATACTTCCTCACATTGCCCCTGAACAGCCCTCCTATCTTTAAATTGTGTCCCCTTGTTCTTGCAAGTCTCTTTTTCTGAAAGATGCTACCCTCTTGGACTTTGTTGATTCCCTTGAGGTACTTGAAAGTTTCTATCATGTCCCCTCTCCCTTCTTTCCTCAAGGGTATACGTATTAAGCTCCTTTAGTCTCTCCTCATATGGCTTCTCTTGCAGACCCTGCACCATTTTAGTTGCCCTCCTCTGGACTGCCTCTATCCTGTCTATGTCCTTGCGGAGATGGGGTCTCCAGAACTGGACACAGTATTCCAGATGGGGTCTCACCAACTGTCTGTACAGAGGGATAACAACTTCCTGTTTTCTGCTGCTGATGCCTCTCCCTATACATCCCAGTATACGGCCCTCCCTACTGCCTTCTCACATTGCTTGCTAACCTTAAGGTCATCTGATATGATTCCCCAGGTCCCTTTCTATTTTTGTTGTTGTTACTACCTCCCACCCATTGTGTATTCTTCCCTGGGTTCTTGTTTCCCAGGTGCATTATTTGCACTTTTTGCATTGAATCCTAGCTGCCATCGTCTGACCATTCCTCCAACCTTGCCAAGTCCCTTTTCATCCTTTCCACGCCTCCTTGTGTATCAACCCTGTTGCAGATCTTTGTGTCATCTGCAAAAAGGCATACTTTTCCTTCCAGTCCCTCTGCAATGTCACTGATGAAGACATTAAAAAGGACTGGACCCAATACTGAACCCTGCGGTACCCCACTAGTAACCGCCCTTTCTTTAGAGTGGCCTCCATTTACAATTACCTTCTGTGTCCTGTTGTCCAGCCAATGTTTTACCCAGGCTACCACCCTGGGACCCACTCCCAGGCTGGTTAATTTGATTATCAATGTTTTGTATGGGACTGTGTCAAATGCCTTGCTAAAGTCTAGGTAGGCCATGTCCACAGCCCCTCCCTGGTCTACTACTTTGGTCACCCAGTCAAAGAAATCTATTAGATTCGTCTGACATGACCTTCCCGCAGTGAACCCATGCTGCCTTGGATCCTGTGCTCCACTGACCTCTAGGTACTCAACTATTCTTTCCTTCAAAGTGACTCCATCACTTTCCCTACCACAGAGGTCAGACTAACAGGTCTGTAGTTTCCTGCCTCTGTCTTGGTCCCACTTTTGTGAAGGGAATCACATCCGCCTTCCTCAGTCCTCGGTACCACACATCCTCCCATGATTTATTAAAAGAGTAGCCAGTGGTTTCACTAGTTCCTTCCTTAATTCTTTTAGAATTCTGGGTGAATTCCATCAGGACCCATTGCTTTGTCCACCTTCAGTTTTAGGAGTTCTTGCAGAACCCTTTCTTCTGTGAAAGGACTGGGATCAGCCCCTATCAAGAGTGCTTCTGTTAATTGGATTAGGCACTTCCCCTCCTCTTTTGTGAATACTGAGCAGAAATATTCGTTCAGTAATCCTGCTTTTCACTGTCCCCTCTGTCCACCCACCGTTCATTCTATTCAGCCTCACTATCCCTCCTTTGTCTTTCTAGGCTCGCTGATGTACCTATAAAAGGTTTTATCCCCTTCTTAACTGAGGTTGGCTATCTTTTCCTCAGTTTGGGCCTTTGCTATTCTGACTTCCCTCCTGCTTCTTTCTGCCTTAACTGGTACAGCTCTCTGTCCTGCTCCTTCTGTGTTTCCTTATACTTCGGAATGCTATCTTTTCTTCCTGACTTTCACAGCCACCTCTCTTGAGAACCATAGTGGCTTTTCTTTTGTTTGATTTGTTTGTTGCTTCACACAAGGCTTGTTGCCTGTGTGATGGCGATTTTGATAATTCCCCATTGTTGCTCCACACCTCCTTCTAGCCTGTTTGCTAGTGCTTTTCTGAGGTACTCTCCCATCTTGCAAAGTCAGCCCTCCTAAAGTCCAGTACCCTCACTTTTGTATGGCTTGACTCTGTAGCTGAGCTTAACGTGAACCACACTGTTTGATGGTCACTTGTCCCCAGATGGCAACCTGCTTCTAGATCTGAGATCCTCTCACTGCCCCGTTTGAGAGTCACGGGGTCTAAGATTGCCCCTCACGAGTGGGTTCGAAACTAGCTGTCTAATGCCTGCCACCTGTAGGGCGTCAAGAATGGCCCTGCTCTTGGATGTGGCTGCAGCAAATGTGCTCAGTTAACATCTAGCATATTCAGGTCTCCCATCAACAGTATCTCCTTTCTCTGCCATTCTAAGAATGCCTTCCATCATATCCTTGTCCATTCCTTCCCCGGCATGAGGTCTGTACCTAACCCTGTGCGGATTGTGGTGCCCTTTCCAGTCTCCAAGGTGACCCACAGTGCCTCCTCTCCTCCCTGTTTACTCTTTTGTTCAGTTGCTTTTATCCCTTCCTTTACATAGAGAGCTACTCCTCCCCCTCTTCTCCCCTGCCTGTCTCTCCTGTAGGTTTTGTACCCTGGTATGTTAACATCCCAGTCATGGTTCTCTGTGTACCATGTTTCTGTGACTGCTACGATATCCAGGCATCCCTCTTCCATTAAGGCCACCAGCTCAGGGAGCTTGTTGCCCAGACTACGGGCATTGGTACTCATTACCCTCCATTTCCTGATGGCCTTACCCCCTTTTGCCCCATCCCTGTCCTTCTTGCCTTTGTCACTTTCTCCATTTACCCCTGCCTTTCTCCCTATCGACACCTCCATGTTGGTGTTTGCCACACTTACTACTGTGATTGTTTGAGGGGGGCTAGGATTTTCCTGCTTCTTTCCAGTGCCTCCCCGCTTGGCTAGTTTAAAAACCTGCCAATGAAGCATTTAAACCTATCATCTAGGATCCTGGTTCCCCTCCCGGACAGATGCAGCCCATCATGCCAGTATAGGCTTGCATCACTCCAGGTTGACCCCAGTCCCCAATGAAGCCAAATCCCTGAGCTCCACACCAGTTTTTCAACCACTGATTGAATCCCATGGTGCGGAACACCCTAGCCTCTCCTATGCCATAGGTGGGTAGCACCTCCGAGAAGGTTACCATGCGTGCTACTTGACTAAGGCCCCTCCCCAATTCCACAAACTCTTCCTGCACTTCTCTAATCCCTTTCTTAGCCAGGTCATTTGTCCCTAGGTGGACAATGACATCCAGCTCCCTCCCCTGTGCAGCTGCTTCAGCAATCCTGAGGATTCGCTCCCTGTCCCTCCAAGCCATGGCGCCAGGCAGGCACCTTACCTCCCTCTCCCCTTCCTTGCCCAGTTCTACCTTCCTAACAATGGAGTCCCCCACCAGGAGTTGTTTTCTTCCCTGCAGGGTCCCTGCCACCCTCCTGTGGGTCTCCTTTGTGGAGGTTCCCAACATCCTCCTTGGTCTCCTCTGTAGGTGCCTCCATAGAGGAACCACCTTTGCCAGAATGGCATAGGAATTGTGGAGAGGTACAACTGGAGGGATGTGCCTCTGTTCCACCACCCTCACCCTCCCTGAGCCCACTGTGGTCCAACCGCTCCTCTTTCTTTCAACCTCTGAGGCAACGGCAGTGGCACTGGTGGTCCCTGGATGGAAGAGGAGGTCCCACAAATCCTGGCCAACTCAGCCTGGAGATGAGCAACCTCCTCCCTCAGCCCAGAGATAGAATGGCAATGGGCCTGTAGTTTGAGGGATCTGTAGGATCACCTTTCTTAAAGACTGGTGTGACCCTGGCTATCTTCCAGATGTCTGGGACAAAGGTATGGCATAGGGAGAGGGTGAAGATCCTTGCCAATGGGGAAGCTATAAAAGGAGCTGCAATTTTTAGGAGCCGTGATTCAAGACAATCGGAGCCTGTGCTAGTATTGTCTGAGATTGTGCTTAAGAGTTTTAAAACATCTAGCCTCGATATAGCCATAAAGCAAAACAGAGATGTCTTTGTTTCTGGACAAGTGGACGGGTGAGAATTTTGTGGTGGTGTATAGGGGAAGGAGGTGGTGTATTTGGTAAGGTCAGAGAACTGCTGATTAAAAAAGTTTGCAATAGTGCGGAGATCATTGCAGTTTATACCATTAAGGACCATGTCATTTGGGGTTGAGGAATGAGTGGAGCCCAGGAAAGTTTTGACATGTGCCCAGAATTTTCTAGGATCCCCAACAGCATTTTTTAAAAGGCCCTTGCAGTATGTACTTTTTGTAGTTCTCATTTGATTTCGACACACATTCCTCTGGGTCCTGTAGTGGTCAAAATCCACCCGAAGTCCAGAGGACTTGAAACAACACCCGCTCTTATCCCGCTCTCCAAGCTTTGCAAGCAGATGTTTTTTTAGTCACTTTGTCTGCTTGCTCTTAACACGATGAGTGATAAAGGGGGTATGCATATCCTGAAGAGCGCTGAAGTTGCTAAAGAAGATGCTAAGAGCAGACTGAGCTTCCATTGCTTGATACAGACTAGGCCAGTCAATGAGAGAGGCATCCAGAAGAAACTTGGTTTGGTCAAAGTTTGCATAGATTCTAAAAGTGATGTAACGCGGCGGAGGGGGAGGAGTAACCACCGGGCTCCAGCTACAGAAAACAGGGGAGTGATCAGTTAGCACATCAGTTAAAGTACCAGCAAAATGGATATGTTCAGGATGATTTGTTAATACCCAGTCGATTTGGGTGCTGGTGTTAGTATGGGCATGGGGTCATAATGTTGTGGACGCTACCGCGCACACCACAACCACGCAGCAGCAAACAGCGTAAAAACACCCTTGACTGTTTTCCATTTGTTT
The DNA here is from genome assembly GCA_016271365.2 of Neoceratodus forsteri. Lineage (NCBI taxonomy): Eukaryota > Metazoa > Chordata > Ceratodontiformes > Ceratodontidae > Neoceratodus > Neoceratodus forsteri. The sequence goes on along the minus strand of CM028136.1, from coordinate 2,911,654 downwards.
TGTGGGGGCCTTTACCCCCCCATGCCCCTCGCACTCCCCGGACTTATTATAATTAGCTCCAAGGGGGTGTGGACTTAGAGGCAAGAAAAAAAAAACAGTAAAAGATTCCCAAGTTGGGAATGAAACCCCATTCTCCAACCCCATTCATTGCAGGGTTAGGTGCTCTAGTCACTCCAGCATGGGAGTGGCTCGACCGAGAACCCTACCAGCAGTGTTCCTAAACACTTCCTCCTTCATGGTGAGCGTCAGGGGGCAGTGATACTTTCGTATCGCTATAATTCCCCTGACGTTCGAAAGGCACACGCGCTAATCACAGCGTGGTTGTGCTGTGTGCAATTTGCTATGCGTGCCTATCACCTGGTACTGTTAGTATGTGGGGTGACCTTTGTAGGTTCAGTCAAGAGTTGATGCAGTAGTTGACCTTGAACTAAGGCGAAAAAGATGTTTTGATTCTTCCCCAACCAGTTTAGATTTATGTCCCCTAAAATGAGCACTTCATTATGACCTATGAGTTGGGACATTTGGTCAAGTAGTTCTTCAAGGCCTGTTAATCCACTGTGTGGGGGGGGGGTTATATGCACACACTATGTGTATTTTTTTTGCACCCAGGTTAAGAAGTGCATGTAGTGACTCACAGCACGAGAGGGCTGGAGTAGCAACGGCTGAGAGATTTATATGATCTTTGAAAAAGATAATGACCCCACCTCCCCATTTGGATGAGAGCCTGTCCTTCCTTATTCGGTTATAGTTGGGCCGGGAGCAGAGAGAGTCACGTATGGTGGGTTTTAGCCATGTCTCTGATAAGCTGAGTATGTCAAGTTTAAGTATCACCCAAGCCTCTAGGTCCCCAAAGGTATGCACTAGGCTTCTAATGTTGTGATGTGCCACGCGTAGCCCTTTTCTGGTTTTTGGCAATGCATCTGAGTGAGAGAAGCCAGTCAAGGGGCCCGGATTTAGTGCTACAGTACCAGAAAGTAGTAAAGCCAGAGAATAAGAAACCATAGTGTGTGATGTATGAATGGACGGAGAGATAGGGTACATGAAAAACGCTTCCTTAGAAAAATTACCACTAGGTAGATTATCCCCCTGTGGATTAGTAGAGGGGTAGGGGCATGACTTTCAGATGATACATTTAGGAAATTCGAGAAATGGAAATCATATTCAGAAGGGGGTCAGCAACAACATGTGAGCCAAGAGAGGATAAGAAGCAGCAGAGCAGCAGGCAGTAAAACCAAAGTGTGCCTATTTCCATTTTTTGCCAAGGCTAACATGTGGTAGCAGATCAGGGCAGCAATTCGGAATAGAGGTGTTGCCCATGATTTGTAGACTTGGAGTGGGAGCTTGTAAATTAGTGGCAAATGGAGTTCCTTGCTTATGCCACTTGCACTTTGAAACACAGGCAGGAGGGATCCCGAGAGGGCGCAGTGATGCACTTTAGGGGCATGGTTCTTTACACAGACATTATTCCCAAGGAAGATGATGATAAGGGATAGGATTAGTGGCTTGGGAGGTGCCATCATTTTGTTGGCCAAATGTACAGAATGTAAGGAATAGCTGATAAGCAGTAGGATTTCGTAGCTCACGGTGTATAGGGTGGCAGTTTAAGGGATTTACTGTAGTTCAGGGAGCTGCTGAGGCAACAGCCAATAGGAACAGGGTTGAGTTAGGGGAGGAGTGGGTGGGCGAAAAATCACCCTCAGGAAGCTGATTCCTGCTCAAACACCCCCTGAGAGAAAGCGTCCGAAGCTGAGCAGCATGAGCTGCAAAGCCGCTAAGCCAATTGGCTGTTCAGGCAGCTACAGACCAATCCGCTGGTGTCGCCTAAGCAGGCAACCAGTCGGAGGACTGTGGGGAAAAAGGCTCCCAATTTAATCAGACATGGGCTCCTGTGCCAAAGTCTCCAGGCTGTACATTTGTTCTCTGGGACTTCAGCTGGGTGGGTAGAACAGGCAGGTGGTGGCAGGAGGAAAAGCCACACCAACGGAGTCTGGGGAGCACGCCTGGTCAGGGTCCGCTACTCCTAGAGGAAAGAAAGAGGGAGAAAACAAGAATTAAGTAGGGGAAAGCTTGATCGTTGGGTGTAGGCTACCAGGGAGCTGAAACAAAGTGGGAGGGACAGCAGGAGGGCGGGATAAGATGTCTGTCCAGGTTGTGGAAAGGGAGCAATTAAGATGATAGCAGGTCATGGGAAGAAAGAAAGATCAATTTAAATAGCATGGTTAAAGAGAGTGGAGGGGTTAGGGGTTCATTAGCTAGGCTAGAGGGATGGGGATGAGAGTAGCAGGCAAAGGTTAGGTTAATTCAGAAAATGTACAGAGTAGGAGATTAGAGTAGGAGAAGACTCCCTAGAACTTAAACAGTGCAATCTTGAAAGCAATAAATATAGCAGCGGTAGTCTAAACACAGGCTAAAACTAGACAAAAGTGGCATCTGGTATATTAAGGTGGCTAGGACAATGTTAAAGCTCAGGCAAGTATTACAGTTTCAGGTAGGCCACACTGGAAATACAGTATCCCAATTAGAAAAGAAAAATCACCCTCAGGGAGCAGATTCCTGCTCACCCCCGCGCCCGGAGAAAAAGCTGCCGAAGCTGCCAATTGGAGCAGGGTTGAGTTAGGGGAGGAGCCCACGCATATTTAATTAAGGCCGGGCGAGGGGTGGGTGAAAAATCACCCTCAGGAAGCTGATTCCTGCTCAAACCCCCCCAGAGAGAAAGCGTTCGAAGCTGAGCAGCATGAGCTGCAAAGTCGCTAAGCCAATTGGCTGTTCCGGCGGCTGCAGACCAATCCGCTGGTGTCGCCTAAGCAGGCAACTAGTCGGAGGACTGCAGGAAAAAAAACGCCCAATTTAATCAGAGCAGGGCTCCTGTGCCCATGTCTCCGGTCTGTACCTTTGTTCCCTGGGGCTTCAGCTGGGCAGGTAGAAGAGGTGGGCAGCGGCAGGATGAAAAGCCACTTCGCCAGAGTCTGGGGAGCGTGCCCATTCAGGGGCCACTAGTCCTTTGTTCCCCGGGGTTTCAGCTGGGCGGGTAGAAGAGACGGGCGGCGGCAGGATGAAAAGCTGCACCGACGGAGTCTGGGGAGCATGCCTGGTCGGAGGCCGCTAGTCCTTTGTTTCCTGGGGCTCCGGCTAGGTGGGTAGAAGAAGCAGGTGGCGGCAGGATGAAAAGCTGCACTGCCAGAGTCTGGGGAGCGCTTGCGGTTGGGGGCCACTAGTCCTTTGTTCCTTGGGGCTTCAGCTGGGTAGGTAGAAGAGGCGGGCAGCGGTGGCAGGGTGAAAAGCCACACTGCCGGAGTCTGGGGTGCATGCCCTGTTAGGAGCCACTAGTCCTTTGTTCCTCAGGGCAGCAGGATGAAAAGCTGCGCCACCGGAGCCTGGGGAGTGGGCCTAGTCAGGGGTCTCTAGTCCTTTGTTCCCTGGGGCTTCAGCTGGGCGAGTAGAAGAGGCGGGTGGCAGCAGGTTGAAAAGCCGCACCGCCAGAGTTTGGGGAGTGTGCCTGGTCGGGGGCTGCTAGTCCTTTGTTCCCAGGGGCTCCAGCTGGGCAGGTAGAAGAGGCAGGTGGTGGCAGGATGAAAAGTCGCACCACCGGAGTATGGGGAGCACGCCCAGTCGAGGGGCTGCTAGCTCATAGTTTGTTATATTAGTAGGAACTCTCAATGGAGGGCATGAGTTAACATTTGTTTATTAAAGCTACAAATTAAATTTAATACCAATCTAACAGGTCACTAGCCAACACAAACATAGTAAAGGGCCAACCTGCAAGTATTTTTGCATCCAATCTTACCATTTCTTAATGTAGTAAGTAGCTTATTGTTATCACTACAAGAGCAGAGTTCTGAGCATGCTTCTGTATTCAGGGGGCCTGCGATAATGCACTTGTGAAGTATGGAACTGTAACTGGAGACAGTTTCCTTGTATTCCTCTTCGCTCTCACCTCTACGTATGTAATGCTTTGTTTGACACCTGTGTAATTTTCCTGTATTTGTATGTGTAACACTGATTGTTGTGTCTTTAACTGTCCTGCCCAGGATCTCCTCGAAAATGAGCTTGCTCAATGGAGCTTTTTCCGGGTAAAATAAATAAATCGAATTAAACTGAACAAATATAGAATGATTTTTATGTTTGCTTGCACGCATGTGCAAGAAACATAGTGCCATCATCCGAGTTTTCGGAGGTGTGGCAGCCCTCTTCCAATTCAGTCAGTGTGTTTGCAGGCACGGCCGCAGTTCTCCAGTGGCCGCTGGAGCTGTCTATGACAACAGTCGAAAATGCAGTGGAGTACAGTTGAAAGGGGGAGCTACGCTTCAGTGAGCAGCGATAATATATCGCCTGCTCATGCGCGCTTCACACACACACGCATACTGTGTGCTTGCCCCCACGCACACACACTGTATGGCCGATGGGGTGCCCAATCCCCGTCACAAAGGCGCCCCCTTCTCTCTTCCCAAACAGAGTTCCACATGCCACGCCGGTGCCCATCCCAGCGGCTACATTGTATAGCCGACGGGGTGCCTAATCCCCATCGGCTCTACTCGTCCCCCCCAGAGTACAGGTGCCACACTGAGCCCACCCCAGCATGGCAACAGATGCGGTCGCCGACGGGTGCCCAATCCCCGCCGGCCCACGCCCTCAAACAGTTGCCTTGTGCCACGCGGGAGCCCACCCCAGCGTGGCAAACATCCTCGTCCGTTGTTCTTTTTTAAAAAAAAAACCAAAACACAAAAAACGGTCCTCGCTGTCTCTCCCCCCACCCCCATCAGGGGAAACAAGTGTTTTTTGCTGGGGGCTTCACCACCTGCACCCTCTATGTGGGGTGCTCTACCCCCCACAGCATAGATCAACTCTGAGTCATAGTTGTTTCGGGAAGGGGGCGAAATCCCCGGAGAAAGCAGTGTCAGCAATATCACGGACCGTTACAGCGAACTGACGATTTTGTCGCTGTAATGGTCTTCGCGGTATTTTCATCACTGTGGTAGTGGTATACAATAATATATATGGAGTCAGCTCTCCCCAGCCACTCGCCATTCACTCTCGCTTCCAGCCCTAAAGCATCTACTTCGACACACTGTTTTCCTCCCTTGTTCCTGTGCTCCTTTCACCCCAGTCCCTCAACCTCAGCCCTTTCACCCACAGATGCCCTCCTAGTCTCCTCCTTCTGAGACATTATTTGATTTGTTGACCTGCCTACTCTGCTCATTACTGATGATTTCCTGTAGTTACTGGATGTCGGATTTTGATCCTGTTCTTACTCCTGAGCACTTGACTCTGCTATAATTGCAGCTACTGTTCTCTCCCTCTGTTTGCATTTGCTTGACTTTGTTATAATTGCTGTGTCTGTTCTCTTCCTCGGTTTGTATTGTAACCCCGCATCCCTAGGTCACACCTGGAAATGAGCCCCGGTTCAGTGTGCCTTTCCTGATTACAAAAGTTAAAATAAAATATTAGGAGCTCACTTATCATTTTTTATCTTCTCTTTGAAAGTGTTACCTGGTGTATATACACACCTTTGCAGGGATATTCAGCACTATTAAATTGCAAATGTCGTTGGCGCCGCATTCTCTTGTGTGACTTTCCATTGGCTGTCCTGAGCAGAAAGTAGTGTTATGTGTGGGAGTGTTCTGTGTGAGGCAACGATAATTGAAAAGTGCTGCTTTGTTGAACATTTGTGGGGCGGTGGGAGTTGGGGGACTGACTAGCAGAGCAGGTTAAGTAATCCTTTCGCTGTGGTGCAGCCCCACTTGCAGCACTGCATGCAGTTCTGAGCTCCTCAATATGAAAAGGACACGAGCTAGTCAAGAGGGTACAACACAGGGCCACCAACATGATCAGGGCAGGGTATAGGGGACAAAAGCTAGGAGGCAAGACTGGAAGCCTCTAACGTTCCACCCTGGAAGACAGGAGGCTGAGGAGGACAGGGTCTTAGTCTTCTGTCTACTGAAGGGTATCCAGAAGATGGAATAGACAGAAATGTTAAAGCTGGAGTGCTTCAGCAGGATTCAAGATTTCTCTTTGAAAGTCAATGGTTGTACATTTAGGCATAGCGTTGGGAGGCGTTGCTTCTCCCGAGAGGCTGTTAAATCTTTGGAACAGTCTGCCAGCTGAGACAGGTTGTATGACGACAGTAGAGGTCTACAGGATAAACCTAGACAATTGTCTGTCTTCTAGGAGAATCACCTAGTTTTATGGGTAGTAGAGTGGGTGGGGAATCTTTATAAATGAGTGCATGTTTGTACAACATACTTAATAAACCTTCACTATAAAATAGGACAGGGAAATCCTGCACTGTGATTGATGGAATCTGATTACATGACTGTGCTGCTGTTAGCTCATTGCATAGCTGCACAAACAAACAAACTGTTGTATCTTAGCAATACAAAAAGTAATAACCAAAGAGTTTTGTGGAACTTTGTGGTAACCAGGACTACTTCTTGTCCTGACCGGACTCCTGCCGACCGGCAGCACCGGCTCTGGCTGAAGCCAGCCACACAGACTCTCCTGCCCACCCGTAACTAGGACTGCTTGCCCTGACTGGGCTCCCTACAGACTTTGCTGGCTAACTCTGCATTGGTGCCCTGGCTAAATACTTAGCACTTTAAAATGCAGGCTAAATGCATAGCGTTTTAAAAGCGCTTGTTACCAAAGCTGTTTAAGCACACTAACCGTGCATGTAATCAGCGCTCTGCAACAGGGATTCTCCCTCGGCTGACTTTCTGCTTTAAACAACGTCTCGCTAAGGGGATTGATTCTGGGCAGAAACTGCTTCAACAGTGCTTTGCCAGGCTCTGCTTTGATCAGCATTCTGCTAAGGGATTCTCTGAAACGTCTCTGCACAGCATTCTGCTAAAGAAGCAACATCTCTGCTAAAGGGGATTCTCTTTGGGCTGGAATTGCTTACGCAGTAGCTCTGCCTAAGTGTTTCTCCATGGGTTGAATTTTCCCCTGCTTCCCCCACCCTGCCTCCCTTCCCCCATCCTTTATTAACCCGGCCCTCCCACTCCTCCCCCATCCTTTATTAACCCCGCCCTCCTCATCCTTTATTAAATACACTTCCCCCCTCTAGGGACCACCCCTAGGATTGCTGACTTTTCCTAATTGACATACCTTTAAAGTGACAGACCTAATTCTACTGCACAATACCAGCAGGCTAAAAGAGTGTGTGGAAAAGAGCCTGCATCATTCCATCATTCCGGCAGACTAAAGGAGTGGGTGGGAATGACCCTGCACCCAGCATAACATATATGCCAATGATGGTTGCCAAAATGAGCAGGTACTTCACCCTAGGGAGTATCCCTATACAACTTCTAATTCTGTTGCTTGTCTTGGAACAAAGATTCCTAGCCACTGCAATCATACCTCTCAACCTCTTGCCTCATAAATAAGGGACAAGGCTTAAAAAAATCAGGGACAAAGGAGCAAAATCATGGACACATTTTCAAAATTGGTGTTATCCACTCAGGAAGTTGGTAGACTAAAGGGCTTAGTGTAAAATGCATTTTCTAAGGAAGAACAAGTCTGTAACTTTAATGTCTGACATTATTTTGTGTTTACAACCCCCACTGTTTAGTCACGGAAACACAATTTTTAGGAGGGACAGAGTAAAATTTTGAGGCAAAATCAGGGACGTCCCTGAAAATCAGGGACAGTTGAGAGGTATGACTGCAATCCCCACTTGCCAACAAGATTATCCTGTCACCCTCTGTGGCAAACCTGCACAATGTGAGACCAGCTATACTCCATCCTCTCCTACTCACCCAGTGCAACATCGCACATGGACCCTACTCACTTGCTGATCGCTGCCTCATCCATAAGTTTATTCCCTGGCCTCCACTTGGTACTTGGTACCCCCCCCCAACTTGCCAAAAGCTGCTTCCCAAATCTGCTGATGGCAAAAGCAAAACCTCACTTCCCAAAAATATGTAGGAAATTCATCCTAATCCTACTGCTGATCTTGGGTAACATCCACCCAAACTCTGGCCCCATGCCAACCCAGGCCACAACACCTAAAGGGCATTTAAAGACTGTGGCCATGAACATCGGTAGCCTCTTAGCAAAGCTAACTCAGTTTGAGGCTTGGGTAGCACATACCCAGCCAGATATTGTTGCATTGACTGAGACCTGGCTCACCCCTCGCACTGACGACTCAGTAATCTCCCTCCTTGGATACAACATTCACAGGCAGGACCGTACCTGGAAAAGAGGTGGGGGATGCTTATTCTACTCCCGTAATCACCTGCAGTGCCACAGGGTCCTACTGACTACAAGGACTGCGAATGTCTAACATTAAAAGTCTTGTTAGGCAAAGGCAGTGGTGCAAGTGGTAGACAAGAAGTACAGGAACTCAGGCACTGGCAAATATGAAATACAGAATGAAGCGCGTCAATCCAAAGGATAACTGTGTCAAGACACATCTATCTGTTTAGACTCTAGTAGATTCAGTTAGCGATATTGAAGTATTTCTAGGAAAATGGCATTGTTGTACAAGTCAAATGTTGTTATGGAAACCCTGATTTCAGGTCACAGTCCCAGAAACTATCATTTGGTTGCTGGTTTAAGAATTTCGGTTCCAGTGTCAGTGGGAAGAAGTACAGGAACTCTGTTCCTGCTGCAAAAAAGATACAGGGACTGAGCTCCTGTGCATTCCTATTCACTTTCATCACTGGGCAAAGGGCGGAAATGTCAGAATGTTATGACCGCCTACATCCCACCTGGTCGGCAGCAAGCGGGGCTAGAAGCCTTTGCCAACTTCTACACCCAGGTTAGGCAAAACAAGGAAACCATCATCCTGGGTGACTTCAGCTCGAACTGACTTGCCAGTACCAGTGCTGCACACAGAGATCTTATCTCCAGACTTTACGTAACGCAGATGGTCTTGAGTGCCACTAGGACTAATTATCGATCAGGCACAAGCACCCTGATTGGGTTTTAAACACACACACACAGAAAGACTGACTAATGTTAAGGTTTTACCGGATTCACTGAGTGACCACTCGCCAGTTCAATGTGAGGGGTCAGCCAAGCAGGTCAGGCCCCCACCAAGACTGGTGAGGAATAGAGTTATAAAAAATAGCTCTATGATTGACCTCAAGAACTACCTTGCAGGCACTGACTTGGAGCTTCATTGATACGTGCCCCTCAGTTGATACAGCCCTGCAGCTTTTCCTCTCTCTCTTCAACACAGCTGTGGACAAGTATGCTACTTATTGCAAGAAGGTATTAAAGACATAATGATCAAACTATATAGATTAGAGGCACTCACAGCCTTGCTTAATAAGAAGCTCATCAAATTTGAGTTGATTTGGAGAAGATGGGTGCTCTATATGGTAAGTGAACCCTGGAATTTTATTCCTTAAAATCTAAAATATTTAACATCTGAGGGATTTGATTGTACCCTTGGGGAAGCTGAGGTCCTTGGGCTATAGTTTAAACTATGACAGAGCATAGACAAAAGGAAAATGCAAATTAAAGATATGTCGTACTGAAAGGGAGAGAGAAAAGTATGTATTAGGAAGAAATATACCCTCACACAGATTGATGATGAATGTATAATTAATGCGACACGGAATCCTCTCAGAACCATCATGTACCTGGAAAATTTGTCATTCTTATACTTTTGTTTGTAAGTGTGGTCTCCATGGGATGGGGTATGGAAAAAAAAAAAAGAAAATATACATAAATAAATAAAGTTTAAAAAAAAAGAAGGTATTAAAGGGTGGTAACATGGACTGAATCACTTCTGAACACTGTGCCAGGGCAACGCCAGATACCCAAAAGTACAAAGTGGCCCGGAACTGGTACACTTGGGAAATCCGGCAGGCTAAGGCTACATTCCACAAAAAACAAGTCTCAATGCTGGGGTGACAGGAAAAAGTTCTGGACCTCAATTAAGAACCTCCTAGGGGACAGAGACAGGACCCCCCTATTTCACCACAACGATGAGGTCGTATTAAATGATGCTGCTATGGCCAATATCTTTAACAAAGCATTTACAGACTATAGTGCAGTCCTCCCCCAGACCGGCTACTAACCCTGAAGGAGCACCTTCAGCACACCACTCTCCTTCTGCCCCTAATTACAGACCCAACACCAGTACAAGCCCTAACTTCTACTTCAGACAAGTGACCATCAAGGAAACAAGAGGATGCCTAACTAGAGTTCTAGGCAAAACAAGGATGGGAATCAATGGTGTCAATATGAAACTGATAGCCATTGCCCTACCTGAGGTTGTCCTATCCATAATAAAGCTGTTTAACCTGTCACTCTACCTGTCTGCTTTCCCTTCCACTTGGAAATATGCTCTGGTCACTCCAGTGCTAAAAGGGGGCAACCCGGCAACAGTATCAAACTACAGACCCATTTCTATACTGCCACCGCTCTCTAAAGCATTAGAGAGAATTATAGTCAACCAACTCACGGACCATCTGCATAAATACAACCTTCTCAGCCCACAGCAGCATGGTTTTTGCAAGTTGAATAGCACTTGTGCTGCCTTAGTTGATTTCACCGGCTATGTGCCTGAGGCACTAGACCAAGGTCATCAAGTTGGAGCCATCTATATAGACCTAACCAAGGCTTTCGAGATTGTGTATCACCGCCTGCTGCTCAAAAGGTTAGGATGCCTAGGGTTGTCCCCCGATACGATCAAGTGGTTCGCTAGCTATCTTACTGGGCGCTCCCAGTGAGTAAAAATTAACTGAGCCATTTCTGAGACACACAATGTCACTGTTGGGGTCCTCTAGGGCTCTATTCTGGGCCTGCTATTGTTCACGCTTTTTGTGAACAACCTCCCAGAGTCGGGCCCTTGGCTAGGATCCTGCTCTATGCGGCTGACATGGTAGCATTCTCACGGGAATCCTGCTGAGAAGCACTCGCTAGGAACTTGCAGCACAACTTTGACCAGCTGCAGGACTGGTTCAAGGACAGCCTATTGCTCAACAGCAAAAAATCGAAAATAATTGCTTTTTTACGGATGTCAAAAGAGAAGATTTACTGCATCCTTCTCCATAACTGACAGCTCCCACTCCACCCTCACGCAAGCGTCCCCCTTCCAGTACCTTGGGATTACTATTGTCGAGCCACTCTCTTATGAAGAACAAATATGCAATATTACGCCCACTGCCAATAGGAAATTAGGGGCCGTCTACAGGCTTTGATCCTACCTCACCCTGGAGGCTAGGTGTCAGGTGGTCAGAGGTACTGTCTTGCCTATCTTGGACTATGGTATTGTGGTCTATGGTGCAGCCACTGATTCCATCCTCCAAAGAGTCCACACCACCCTAAACAAAGCCTGTAGACTTGTCCTAGGTGATGATCGCCTCACGCATACGTGTGATCTGTACATTAGAACAAAATGGCTTCCTCTCATGGATTGAATCTGGTTCCACTCCTGCCTCCTAGGGAAGAAGGCCTTACTAGGGCTTGCTCCACCCTCCTTACAGGCTCTGTTCCGCACTGCCCCAGCTGAGCATGCCACAAGAAGTGTTACAAAACACGCCCTTGCAGTGCCTTTCAGAAGAACTGCACTAGGGGGACGAACTTTGCCTTAAGGGTACCCAACTGAGTAAATGAACTCCCCAGATCCCATGACAAGCCTCACTTGCTTCAGTCTCTGCAAATCTGAACTTAGAAAATCTATAGCCCCCGGTGTGCTTGCTACTGTACCACCTAACCCAGTTATTTCCAGCCTCTCTTAGGCCTCGTACCACGCCTTGGACTGCTAAGTTGCTGTCTGTTCCTTACAAGTCCACTACCCCCATATCTACCCACATATGTGCCCCCTCCACCTCATCATATGGCTATACCTCTTCATCCTCTCCTGAACCTATCCCACCCTCCTACCTGTAGCCTCTACCCCTTCACTTTAGGATGTTTCTACTTTGGTTGGTCTCGCTTATTGACAAGGCTTCCTAGCCGCTATTTGAAAGTACTCTCAACTGTATATAGTTGGACCTTTGTATCTTATTTATTATGTTCACTTTGGGGTTGTTCCTTTATGCAGTTCTGTAACCATATGTCTCTATTGTATTATGCAACGCTTCTGCCCTTATCTCTTGTATTGCTACTGTTCTGCGGTTTGTCTATGCCATTAATGTGTTATTGACAATGCTTGCTTGCTGCTTCTGTAACTTCCTGACTGATTGACCCTCCCTTGATTGATAAGGACCCATTGTAAATGAGCTTGTAGCTCAAAGGTTGTAATTTCGATTTCACAAATAAGTAAAACAAACAAAACAAAAAGTGTGTGTGTGTGATGGTGGTACACAGATTCATATCACAGAAACCATTACTGTTTTCTTCGGGAGTCAGACATGGCATTCAGATATGTGAATGTTAGACCATCATACCCCTGAAGTGGTTTGCAAACAACATATTGTTCGTGGCAATGATTGCTTCAGTTTTTTAATTTTTTTTATTTTGAACAATGATTGTTTACTGTCTTAGAGCTCATAAAACTATCCTGAGCCAGTTTGTTTCATTCCTTGCCTCTGAGAGAGACATTTGTAACGTGCAGTATTTCCACATTAACACATACAGAAGTGACAGAAAGATAAAAATATAACTAGTCAGCCAGAACCCCAAACCTGCTGAGAAGCTGAGCAGTGCACCATGTGATATGTGGTTTTGGAGTGACAAAAGATGAGTTATTGTGTCATCATTAGAAACTTCTGAAATAAATAATTAAATCTACTGGGAAAGGGAGACTAGAAATCCAGATAGGCTTCTAAAGGGGAAGAAGAATCTTGCTGGCCATTCATATCATCATAACTCTCAACCTAGTGTCAGTGAAGAGCTGGGAACAAGCTTGGTACATCCAACAGACCCGGTTTGATTCCCACAACCTTCACTTGCATACTGTGTGAACCTGTGCAAGTCTCTTAACCTCCCCAGTACTCCCGTGTCTCCGCTGTAAATGGGCCTTGTGCACAGTGGGCCTTACCCGGTTACCAAAAGAAAAATAAATTGAGGGAAAATGAGGGACATTGACTCTCATAATGTGGGACACATCCTCAAACATGGAAATACAAGCACTGCAGAAACCATTGTTTACTTGTATGAAGTTTGTTTTTCATTTAGCATATTATGAAGTTCTGTTTTTTTTTTTTACTTTAGTAATGAATTTTTGTTTTAAAGTCTGAATTTATAGCCATTCTTTGTGTGGGCAGCACCTTCTCCTTGAGGGACAGATGAGGGACAGAACAGTTTTGAGGGGTAAAAGGAGGGAGGTCCCTTGTAATCTGTGACATTTGTGAGGTATGCATATCATACCCGTATAGGGTAGGGTGCCATGCAGCTAGAGTATAGTTATGGCTACATCTCTGCTATGGAAAAAAAATTGGAGAAAACCATGGTATTATCAGTCATGGTCAGAATGACAAAAATCTCAAAAATCATAGTAAAAGTCATGGATCCAGTTGGTTTAAGTAAATTACTAGGGTTGTGCAAGTAATGAATATTATGAGCTGGGTAGACAGAATTGTGGCTCCTGATTGGCCAAGAGGTAATTTCAGCCTGGACATTATCCCAGCACGACAGCCCTGCTCAAAGCAGCTCAACAAAAATGTGTTTAAAAAAATACATCAACTTTACTAAAAAGGATCCAATTCATAATCACAATAAGGCAGTCCAGTGGTGCATTATGCTGTCAGGGGTCATCAGGGGCGGGAGAGGATTGAGCGGCCAGTGGACAGCTCTCCTCTCCCGGGAGGGAGGGGGCACTCGCTCGGTGCTTGGCTGTCCTCTGGCAGAAGCCAGAGGCCTGGCAAACACAGGAGCATGCAAAAGAGGGTTGGGAGTGGCGGATGTCAGTGAGAATGCCTTGATGTCAAGGCACCGGCCACTTCCTCAGAACATGGGTAGACAGAGCACCAGTACCGACCCTAATTACGACTGCCTGCCTGACCACCGGGGGACCCGACAAGACATTGAAGTTACCGGGGCGTTGGGTCTCATCTTGTACTCACCTGGGGAGTATATTCATGGCTCCATGGGGGATCCCCTGGGGATTCAGGTAAGGCAAGTCATGGGGTGGTACCTAGGTGTCTCCCAAAGATGCGTAGCTCCGGGGTGTCGGAGGTGGACAAATAGTAGAAAAGTAAAAAAAAAAAAAAAAAATGCTTCAATCTAACAAAGGTGGGCTGTTATCCCACCATAATTCACCCCTTGTCATGTTTTATTGCCTAAGTATTTCCCAAGTACTGTGAATAATGCACTGTTCATTATGTGGATATACGTTACCAAATAATGAATAGTGTCTCTCTCTGTCCCGATTTTGGGAAATATTTTAACAAAATAGAAAAAGAAATGGCTCCCACCCTCCTCCTGAGCAGAGTCCTTTAAAATACACAACCCACTGTCCCCCCACCCTCTACTAAAATCCCAATCCCCACCACCAAGAACCCACAATTTCATTTTTCTGAATGTTAAGAGGAAAAAAAGAAATTCCCTCGATTGGCAACCGTCACAACCCACCCGCCTCCACATCCAACTACCGTTGTTAGCACTCGTGTTTTTTTTGTTTTTGTTTTTGAAAGATTAATATTCACACCCCAGGAATCCCTCACTGTGTTTACTGTTGCATTCAGCCTGCATGGCTGAGCTGCCCCGGGGCTTAGAATTTTATACTAATTTGAGAGTCTTGGAATGAAATTCAAACTCTGCTGTATGCACATGCTCACCCCAAGATTCTAACAGCAGATTTATTTCTCTGCCTGAAGTAAGCAGTCGCTCTGGAGTCTTCTCTTTAACTTTAGAGTTATTTTTTTGTAACAGTATATTATTTAGTTATTTTATCGATAACTCTGCATAGGTCGGTCATTTTTTGTATATTTTTCCATCCTTTCTATGGTTCCTAATCAGTTTCAAGGAACCAAAGAAGAACATTTTTTTTTTGCCTGGTTCCTGTTTAAGGACCCACTTTAAAACTACTTATCTTCACTAAATTCCTAAAAAAATGTAACCGCTTTGCAGTTCCTAATGTTTTAACTTGGTTCTTTATTTGGGACCGAGCCGATACATTGCAGTTTAACCCAAGTCATCTGTTAGGCTGCTTTAACTTGTGGTTTCATTTTTAAGGGAACCAGACCACATTTTATATGTTTTAAACACCTTTTACATATACAGGGTTTTCTTCTCATTCAATTGTACCTTGATTTATACTTCTCTGGTTCGTCAGTGTTTGGCATGACTGACAGACCCAAAAAGAAGAAGGGACCTACAGGCTTTAAATTTGTAAAGTTTCCTTCCAACTCATGGCAAAGGTAGTCTGTCAGAAGTTGTGCTTAAAGTGCCCGGGTCCAAATTATGTTTTAGTTTGTATGAAGTTTGTCAAAAAAAAAAAAAAAAAAAATTAAAAGTCATTTTGGCTTCTCAGTCTGCCGCCATGTCACAAAATAAGCAGAAGGATAAGGCTGCTAAAGATGGTTCAGAAGTCAGGGTGTTGGAACATGGGAGCCCTGAACTGAGTAAAACTAAAAGAGAGTTTGAGGCGGTACCAGAGTCTGTGCATGCTTCAAAAAAAAAAAAAAGTCGCTGTCTCTCCTGAAGAAGGAAAGGAGCCACCAGTGGACAAAAATAAAATGCCCTCAATACAGGACACGAATGGGGGTAAAATAAGCTTCATTTGTTGAGTTTTACAGGGACTGGGAGGTGGGAGGACACCAAAAGAGGGAGGGTGAGGGAGGGGCTTGGAGAGAGGAAGAAGGAGGTCACGTGACTGGGCTGGTCCAGTAGGGAGACCGGATTCAAGATTTGGTTCCCACAAGGCTAAGCGACCCCAAAGCAGGAGTGTAGTGTCTGACAAAGTGGTGTCTGCAGAGCGTCCGCAGGGTGTACCACAGGCCATGCTGGGCACGGCATCGAAGAGTAGGCGGTAGCAGGAGTCAGGTGCATAGGTAGTGAAATCTGAGGGGAGGAAGCTATATATGGTTGTAACCCCCTGCAAATGGGGGTTCCCGAAAAGTCTTCCTTGAGCTTACCTAAATGCTTCCTGCCAGGCTGGTGTTCTGCATTTTATCAGTTTAAATGTGATTGCCAGAGAGTGCCTGTATAGCCTCTATGTACTGTCTCTTTAAGAGCTGTCTGGATTGCAGTCATAAGTATTCTGAGGGAGCTCTGCTGAAAGATGTAACTATTTGCTGAAAATCATTTAGAGTGATAATGATAATGTAGTTTGTCTAACCTGCCTTCTTTGCAGCAAGGACTGTTTTGTTTATCTCCACTATCTTGGTCCTGGACTGCCGAATTTGACCAGTCATTACTGGTGGGACGTAAAATGGAGCCGGACTACAGGAGCTGTCTGGAGCCAAAATCTGTAGGAATTGTAGTTTTGGGCTTTTGGTGCCTTTTTGCACCTGAAAGGGGTGCCTTTGTTGTGACTGACAAACAGATCATCCAGCCGAACTTTTTGGATTCTAGGGAAAGTCCCAGGCTTGCTGGCAGTTGAGTCAGATCTAAGTTGGGAGCTGAAGAAGCAACATGCTTGAGACAGTCAAGCAACTGTCTGAGTAGTTTCGCGTGGGAGAACTGTGGAAAGGCCTGAGTTGTGGCCTGCATGTCTGCCTGCTGCCCCTGAGAGGAAGAGAAGAGAATTATGTCGGACTAAATCCAAGTTTGTGAGAATGAAGTAAGCCACTGATCTTTTACCAGACTCATACCTAAAGAAGACCGAAGATTTTGCTGAATGCGATCGGCTTCTCAGGATTTCCAGCTGCTTCTGAATCTTCGGTTTGTGCAGAGACTTCGCGATCGTGACCGAAGAGTGGTTTGCCTATTACAGTAGAATTTCCTTACATGTAAATGTGCTGTGAGTTGTTAGTGGGTCGTGATTTGGTTCCCCACTGTGTGAACTGTCTCTGCTTGCTGGAAGCTGTATCCAGCCCAAAATGGACTGTATCCAAATTTGTCTCCATTTGGCTGGGGCCTTGCCACACTGGCCCAGCCAGACTACCTGCTGCACAGAGAAAGCCATTGACGAGAGACTTGCCTGAGGATCAGCCCCCTGCTCCATGCTTGAACAGGAACAACGCCTTGGCGATTCGTGTGGGCCGTGCTTCTCCTGGCACTCCAGATCAACCACCTGCTGTCGATTTCCGTCCAGCCTGTGTCCCGCCTTGGGTATCGTGAGTAACCATCAGGGCAGCTCCTTGGAACAGTTTAATCTAAGTGTGTCTTCTGATTTCTTTGTTGTTTCTCTTTCTTCATAAACTGAGCCTTCCGGCTCTGGATTACAGATAGTGTGTATTGTGAATGTTGTGTTTCCATCACAGGGTCCCAACCAGCTGCGACGCCGGCCTACCCCGGGCAACGGTCCTGGCTAGCCCATCTCTTCTACATCTGGGTACCCAGAAGGTGTGACTGCTTAGGGACTCTGTATACATGCATAACTGTTTGACTGATACAGCAATTAAGCAAATTACCCTGATTACGCCCCTCCCTTGTTCAAGTCCCTTAAATAAATCAGATCTAACTCTTTTTTGCATTTATCCTGACTGTGGTTCCAGTTTGTGCAAGAGTACTGTACTGCTATTTGCTGTGTATAACCTTATTTTACAGGGGGTCCCCAAGGCTGAGCCAGAGGAAAGCGCTGGTGGTAAGAGCAAACAGTGTGGGTACTTGTGTGGTGTATCGGGGAATTGTGAAAGTGATTATTGTGTATTGTTCCGGCCACTAGTAAGGAAAGAGGGGGGTTACAGTGTCCCGGAGGGCTGTGCCCAGGTTAGCTTGACCACTACCAACCCTGACCTCTGGGTGGAGGCACCCGTTTCAGAACTCAGGCCCCTTAACCTACTACTATCCAAGCAGGCAGGGGTAGTAGCCCTTGGGATAGCACCACCTAGGGGTTACATAGTATGCAAAGAAGGTGACCATATCATAAACAGGGGACAGAGGGAAACACAGCTGGAATCAGCACTGGTATTGGGCAAGTATTAGAGGTGGGGATTACAGCAAGATGAACTAAATAGGGATAACATGTAGGATGGAGGGACCTAGGAACTGGAGCAGGCAGCAGTCGTGGGGAGAGACATGGAGGTGGAGGATGTTTGTCAGCAGCAGTACATGACGGGATGCAGGATAGGTGGTGATCTGCATTGGTTGTGGGGCAGCCATCTTCTTAGGGATTTTGTGGAGAGCAGGGGGTTGTATGGTGTCTAGGCAGTTTGGGAACTTAAGAAGGAGGCTGTATGACTGAGAAGGGAGGTGTATAGAGGGAGTGGGGGAGCATCTGGGGCCAGGGGACTAGAGGAGGGCTCCCCCAGACATTACAGCTGGTGGACTGAGAGTAAAACATGGAGGGAGGCTAAAGGGACCAGAAAAAGCAACTCCTCAGGAGCCAATGGGAACAGTCTCAGAAAAGTGGAGGGTGGTTAAGAACAGGGGGAGAATGGGAACAGTGATAGAGCATGGAACGACACAGGGTGGGGCATCAGGGGAAGCTTGGGATAAAGGGAGGGAGTCTAGGAACAGGTTCTCCTTGCTTGCCAGCCTGGAGGAATAGGGGGATGAAAGTCACAGAGAAGGTGAGTGTAAAGGGCAGCAGCAGCGGCATGGGAGCTAGCAGGGGTGGCAGGGGAGCAAGGCCGGTGCGCTGGAGGGTAGCACTGGCAAGGGGATGTTATGTCAGGAGGAGGGATAGCAGATTCAAATAGGGGAGGGGGAGCAGGTGGGGAATGGGGGGGAGGAGTTAACCTGGGCAGGAGGAGTGGGGAAGGGGATAAAGGGAGGGGTAAGGCAGGGAAGAAGTGAGGCAATGGGGGACATGGGCATTGAAAGAGGAGAGGGAGATTGGGACTGTGAACAGAAGAATGCAAAGTACCTTGGTGGAAAGCAGGAAAAAGGAGGGAGGGTCATCATTCTGGGGGGCTCAGTACTGAAGGGTGTAAGATGGGAAGGCAAGAGCGCCAGGAAAAGTCATATATGGGTGGAATGTTTGTCAGTCATGATGGCAGGATGGGTGGGGCAGTTCATTCCTAAGTGTGTGGGGAGGGATGGGCTGAAACCTCATATTGTGGTGTACCTGGGAACAAATGACCTGGAGGGGTGTAGGGTCGAAAAGGTGCAAGAGAGGCTCGGAGACGTTGGAAGACTATGCAGTACAGCAGGACAATCAGTTGCTTTCTATGAGATTCTCCTGGTACCTAGGGCAAGTACGGCCAGAAAACAAAGAATTTGGAGTTTAACAAATGGCTGGGGGAATGTTGTGAGACTATGGGTTACGGTCTGGTGGTGGTGGGGGGCAGTATGTGGAAGAGCAAGGATCTGTATGCACCAAATAGCTGCATTTGAGTAAGGAGGGCTCAGGGATCCTGAAGCACATGGGGAGCATAGTAACCAGAATTGATTTAAACTAAGTAAGGGGGGGTGAAAGTTTGGGCGACAGACAGAGCCACCAGGCAAGGAAGTCCATCCGATAGGCCTTCCCACCTAACTAGTCAAGAGGGAAAGGAGGGGAACTCAAAAAGCAGAGGCAGTAGAGGAGAGGGGAAGGGCAAGGAGGGGCAGGGGGGTCGCCCCTGAAAAAGGGACCTCCGGGGCCCAGTGGGCCTACCCGGTCAACAAAATTCAATAAATAAATAATGTTGGAGGATGGTTTCCTTGAATGCAAGGAGCCTGGGAAACAAGGCAGTAGTATTACAGGCACTGAGGACAACAGGAGAGGTGGACACAGCAGCCATTACTGAGACTTGGCCACCCAATACCTCTTGGGACCTAGTGATCCCTGGGTTCAGGTTGTACCAAAGGGACAGAGAAAAGGGGAAGGGGGAAGGAGTGGCTGTTTATGTAAGGAAAGGGATATTATGTAACATGGAGGAGGGGGAGGAGGGCAGGGCTGAAGCCTTATGGGTATAGCTCCAAAACTCAAAAGGGAGGAAGGTTAGATTGGGCGTAGTGTACAGGCCACTCTCTCAAAATGAGGAAATTGGCAGGGAGTTGGGGGAGCAAATAAGGAGGCTCAGTGGTGAGGGCAATACTGTGATAGTAGAGGATTTAAATCTGCCAGGGGCAGATTGGAGCACCCCAGCTACCTCTAGTGCCAGGAATTAGGTCCTCTTGGAAGTCTTCCAGGATGGCTTCCTGATGCAGAGGGTAATGGAGCCAACCGGGAAGGGAAACATACTGGACTTTGTGTTGATAAATGGGGAGCATGTACAGGACTCAGGAGTGGAGGACCCCCTGGCAGGAAGCGGAGGACCCCCTGGCAGGAAGCGACCACTGCACAGTGTGGTTCTTCCTCAGTCTAGGTAAGGAGGCAGCCAGAACAGAGACAAAGGTAGTGAACTTCAAAAGAGGAAACTTTGGCAGGATGGGAGGCATACTAGAAGGGAACCTCGCCAACATCTTCCCAGACTTGGATGCTGACCAGAAATGAGCCATCATTGAGCTGCATCTGGCAGAGGCCACTACCATGTGTACAAAGGCCCAAAGTAAGAAGTCCACGACCAAAACACTGAGCTGGTTATGCAGGGAGGTAGAGAAATTGAAGGAAAAAAGAGCTACCTTCAGAAGTTATAAGAGATCCAAGTGAGAGGAGGATAGGGAGGAGTACTTGAGGAAATCCAGAGAGGTGAGTAGGGTAGTCAGGGCAGCCAAGGCTTCAGTGGAGCTAAGGCTGGCACAGGGGATCAGAGAAGGGTTAAAGGATTTCTTCAGGTACATAAGGAGAAGAGAAGCTGTAAAGATCAGATTGTCGGGATCAAGAAAGTTGGGGATAGGCAAAAAATGGGGGCAGGCAGTAGCACTCAGTGAGTACTTCTGTTGGGTGTTTACCAGGGAGAAGGATGGGCCTATGCCACAGGGGAGAGGGGGGTGGGCACAGGGGGAGCAGGGGCAACAGATGGGGAAATCCCAGTGAGCAGGGTGTTGGAGGGCCTTAGGTCCCTGTGGGTGGAAAATACGCCGGATCCGGATGGCGTGCACCCACGGGTACTGAGGGAGTTGGCAGAGGTCCTGGCAGCACCTCTGGCAGACTTGTTCAACACCTCTCTTGGGACTGGATGCGTGCCCCAGGACTGAATGATGGCACATGTGGTGCCTTTCCATAAGAGTGAGCCCAAGGATGAACCAGGTAACTACAGACCAGTCAGTCCTGCCTCTGTTGTGGGTACGTTAGTGGAGACTATCCTTAAAGAGAGACTGGTGATCTTTCTGGAGAATGGTCTCCAGGACGAAAGGCAACATGGGTTTGTCTCCGGTAGATCCTGTCAGACCAACCTGGTTGACTGTTTTGATTGGGTGACAAGAGCACTCAATAGTGGCCATGTGGTGGATGTCCTGTATCTGGACTTCAACAGGGCCTTTGACTCGGTGTCACCTGGAAGGTTGAGCCACCCCCTCCCCAACATGTCTAGGGGTCACAATATCGCTGATGTACAGGCAGAGGGGGACCCACTGCGTAGAGAACACTCCCGAAACTGCACAGCATGTAAGGCAAGAAAAGTTTATCTCCTACCTTAAGGCATCTTCAAACTGCTGTATCCCTGAGTTGCTTCTTTAAAATTGCTGGGAGCACCCCACAGGAAGACCAGACTCTCGTTGCCTTTGGCCTTTGGCTCCCCCAGGCCCCAAACCCCCAGAAGATGCAGGATCTTACATCAGGCAGTCCCCTGGAAATGTAAACTCATACAGTAGATTGATTTAAAACTGAGGATTTTATTTATTTATTTTTTTTAATAGTTTTTTAGTTTATTTATTTACTTACTTCCTCAACTGGGGGGGACGTTGTGCCTTTGGTCCCCCCCCACCCTTCCAGCCAACCTTCACGGCTGCTGCCCGGGTTGTGGACAGAGCTCAGACCTCCCCATCACAACTCCATTTGGCCACATCGCAGCAGGTACTTACCCCACCACTGCAGAGACCAGGAGGGTGGACCCAGGAGGGAGCTGACTTGTGCACGACCGTGGCATTGTTGTCAGGGCATTTTATATAGTTAAAATGGCAGCAAACTATTAGCAGAGCAAGGTCTTTAACAGCTCTCAAACAGCAGATCTGATTTTCTTCAGGAACCTAGCGACCCTCTACCTGGACCGTGAAGCTCCCTGAGTCCACTGGCACTGGGTAAGTACCTAACAGAGCTTCCATCTGATTTTCCCAAGGGGTTCCTCATTTCTACCTCTAACCTGTAAAGTGTGCAGCTTCTCTGCCATTTCCTGAATCTCAGTTCCAGCCTTCCATGGACACGAATGGTGTGGTACCTGCCAAAACTCACCGCACCATACCTTCACATCCTCTAGTCTGGTCGCATTCCCGGTCTGCTTGGCCTCCCTGAACACTACAACCTCTCCAAACAGCATGGTGGCATCTTCCTTTCCAGGTTACCCCTACCAGAGCAGAACCAAGGCCTAACTGGGCCAAAAGACATGCTCATAAAATAGAGGTCCCGGGGCCTGACACGGGTGCGGGAGACCCACAGCATTCCCAAGCCGTGATCCACTCCCCTGGCTGCTAACCATTTGAGCTGCCCTGCCATGCAGAGAAACAGAAGCCCTGCCACAACTCCTGGATCCCCAACAGCCCAAACACCTCTCCATCCAGCATGCTGCTCTTTTAAATAGCCATATAAAAGATGGAACTGCTGCCCAACTGTCCCCTCTTCACCATTCTCCTGCTGCCCAGTAAGTGCAAACCAGCTTCTGGGGATACCTCCAGGGCACTCTGCCACCCACTTGACTAATGACTGGCAGCCCCTAGACCTGTCCCTCAACGGACTTAGAGGCTGCCACTGGTCCCCTCTCCAGTGGGACCCTAGGCCGCCTTGCCACACCGGGATGCAGAGGCCCTGCCACATCCTGCTGCAACCCTGACAATCCAGGACCGCTACAAGCTTACTGGGGCCTACCCGAACCCTGGGATCTACCCATCCTGCACCTCTTTTACTCTCCCATTCCCCATCCAGAGCTTGGGGCCCCACAATAACAGTCGCAGCTAACGGTCTCCATGCCCTCCCTCGGATGCTCACCCAGGGAACCTGACGCATCACCGCTGAGGCCTGCCTAAAGCGGGGGGCCCCCCCCCACCCTGCAGTACCCATCGGTCTCCTGCTCTCCCTGCTTTCTCCTCCAAAAGACCTAGAAACTGCTTGTTCCTTCCTTGTTATACTCTTACTGTCATGCTCTCTGGTGCTACTACATGGCAGCCAGAAGGAATTGCACCACCAGAGCACTAATAGCCCCCTAAGCTCTGGAGGTATTATGCTAACATACTAAGAATCTACAGAGTAGGCCTAAAGGTCTTTCGTGTCTGCTCGAGAATCAGCACCCGGTTAAGACACCATTGCTGCCCCCCCCCCCCGTTTCCCCCATAAATTCCCTCAACCCCATCATGGTTTTACCTCCAGTTTTGGCCCTCCATAACTTCACCTTGCCCTTATACCTGTCCCATCCCCTCTTGAATCCCTCCACTGTATCGACAGCCACCAGATCCATAGGCAGAGCATTCCATGGGCCCACCACCCTCTTGGCAAAGTAGCACCTCCTAGCCTCCCACCAACCAGCCTCATGCCCCCTTGTGGTCCCGTCCTCCTTCAGCTGGAGCACCTTATTTGAGCTGATTCTGTTTATTCCCTTTAGATATTTAAAAAACTTGGTCATATCCCCCCTGTCCCTCCTCTCCTCCAGTGAATACACGTTCAGCTCATCAAGCCTCTCCTCACAGGATCTCTACCCCAGGCCCTTTATCATCTTGGTTGCCCTCCTCTGGACCCTTTCCAGCAGTGCAACGTCCTTCAAGTATGGGCGCCAAACCTGCACGCAATACTTGAGGTGCGGTCTGACCAGGCAGTTATACAGAGGCAGTAGTACCTCCCGACTCCTTGAAGTTATACCCCTGGCAGTGCACCCAAACATTTTATTTGCTTTAGCCGCAGCTTGCCTATACTGCTCAGAATTATTCGTTTTGGCATCCACGACCACCCCAAGATCCCACCACCCCGAAGCCTGCAGTTTCTCCTCACCCATGAAGTGTTCATGGTCGGGTTACTAGGCCCCAAATGGAGAACACTACACTTCCTGGCATTAAACAGCAGTTTCCAAGTGTGTGCCCACCTCTCCAGAGTCTCCTGGTCCCCTTGTAGGGCTCTTCTACCTTCCTCCTCGTCCACCACTGCCCCCAGCTTTGAGTCATCAGCAGAGAGGCTCATCTCACTCCTGATACCTTCCCTGATATCCAAGTTACAGGAGTGGGCCAAACACCGACCCTTGTGGGACCCCACTAATGACTCTCCTTGGAGATGATACCTCCACCCTGACCACCACCCTCTGAAAACTCCTAGTTAGCCAGCTCCCTATCCAATCACCATCTTTTCCCCACTCCCATTCCCTCCAGTTTGTCCAGCAGACCTGAGTGCAGCACCAAATCAGATGCCTTGCTGAAGTCCAGAAAGAGAAAATCCACCAGCCTTCCCTGATCCAGCGCCTTTGTCACCCAATCATAGAATTCATCAAGGTTAGTCTGACATGATCTGCACTGAACGAAGCAGTGTTGGTGGTCGTTGAGGTGGCCCAGTGTCTGCAGGAACACCTCCAACCTCTCTTTCAAGATGGCCTCCATCATCTTGCCCACCACCAACATCAAACTGACAGGCCTGTAGTTACCTGGCTCATCCCGTGAGCCACCCTTGTGGATAGGCATGACATGAGCCTTCCTCCAATCCTGAGGCACCCAACCCATCTGAAGGGAAGAGTTAAAAAGTCCACCAAAGGTGCAGCAAGAACATCTGTCATCTCCTTCAGCACCCTGGGATGGAAGCCGTCCGGACCCGGCACCTTATCCACTCTCAGGGACTAAAGGGCCTCCCTCACTGTGCCAGCAGAAATTTCAACAGAGGCTCACTCCCCCATCCCCCTCACTCCAGCCCCCTTGTAGTGTGGGCTCCATCATCTCTTGTGAAGACTGAGGCAAAATATTTGTTCCAATACCTCCACCTGTTCGCTGGCCTCCTCGGCCCACCCACTCCCTGACCTCAGTCTACTAATCTGCCCCTTCACCTTCCTCCTCCTCTCTGATATACCTAAAGAATCCATTTTCCCCCGTTCCTGATCCCCTGCATCAACCTCTGCTCCATCCTTGCCTTGGCCAATCTCACCACCCTGGTTACCTTTTTGGAAAACCTTTCGTACTACCCCCCGTCCACGTCCACTCGCGAGCGTTTGCATCACTTAGAAGCTGCTCTTTTCTCCCTCCTGGATGGTCCACCAACTCAGCTTTCTGGCTTTACCAGTTTTGCGTCAGACCTTCATGCAGGCCTAGGTGGCTTCCAGGAGCCCTCTTTTAATAATTTCCCACCTACTCTCCATGTCCATGTCCTG
The DNA here is from genome assembly GCA_016271365.2 of Neoceratodus forsteri. NCBI lineage: Eukaryota > Metazoa > Chordata > Ceratodontiformes > Ceratodontidae > Neoceratodus > Neoceratodus forsteri. Next base: position 2,886,359 of record CM028136.1, on the reverse strand, counting down.
TCTGATCCCTTCCCCCAAATACCTGTTGAGAATTCCCGCCATCCCCTCAAATTCTGCTCCCGAGGTCAACCACCACTGTCTTGGTTTGGTTCCCTCCCTTCCCCTCCCCCCGGTTCAATGAAAACCAAACCGTGGCGTGGTCACTCCTCGTCAGTGGGTTCCCTACAGCCAAGTTTCTAACCAGCTCACAATCCGCCAGGACCACATCCAGGATGCGACCATCCCTTGTGAGGTCAGCCACCAACTAGAATAGGAATGCATCATGGAAGACTTCCAGGAGGCGCTGCTGCTCCCTAGCCGGTGAGGACACCAAAGTTCCCCAGTCAACCCCTGGAATATTAAGGTCTCCCGGCACCACAGTTCTACCCCCACCTTGACCACAGTGATCTCTTAGGTTTGCTACCAGGCCCTCCTCGAGCTCCTCAGCAAGCAAGGGAGGCCTATAGACCACTCCCAGGATGACCCTCCTTCCCCCATGCACCTGCAAAGTAATCCATAATGCCGCTACATTACCCTCCGCCTCCTCCACCCTGCATACATCAGTGCCAGTTCTAATGATGAGTGCCACCCCCACCTCCCCTCAGCCCCATCTTTCCTGAACACAGTGTACCCGCTCAGGTTCAGGTCCCAGTCGTGACGGGGTGTGGCCCAAGTTTCAGTGACTGCCACCACATACACATCCCCTTCAGTTAGCATCACCTGAGGCTCAGGCATCCTTTTTTACCATGCTCCTGGCATTTATTAGGACCACCCTCCACCACTGCCCCTTGCCCTCACCCATCCCCCAACCCTAGAACCCCCAGCTAAATAAGCTCCCGTTTCCTCTTAAACTGTTAGGTGCCCCAGTGGAGCACCCCTTTTCCCCTCTACTGGGGGGAGAAGGCCATGCCCTGCCATGCTGTGCCAGCCTGCAGCAGCTTCAAGCCCCAGCCCCCCCCCTTCACAAGTTTAAACCCCACCTAGCTTCAATGAATTTGGTCAGTTTTAGTTTCAAGACCTCCCTTCCCCAAGCTTACGTATAGCCTATCCCTAGCATACAGTCCTTTGTCCTCTCAAGTTGCACCCCTGTCCCCCACTCACCCACCCATAACCCCTAGCGAAGCACCATGCTCTGAGCCATTTATTAACCTCCATGATTTTCTGCTGATTTCCCACGCTAGCTCTAGGCACCGGGAGGACCTCCGATGAGGAGACCATGCATCCCACAGCTTTACTGGCCAGCTCCTGAATCCTTATCTGTCTCATGGACTGTGCCAGGAGAATTGCTCATCAGAGCAGGATATGGTGACTGTATAATTATTTCAAATGAAAAGTGAAAAGATTGGTCATTGCCAATTGTTGATTTAGAGCTTAATGATAAAAAATAATTTCTATTGCACTTAAAATGTTGTAGTTGGTGCAACTGTGAGAGTGTATGGGTGAGTGCCTGGGGTGTGAATGTTCAAATTCTTTTATTGTACATGAAGTAACCTGTTATAATAAGGGGGAGGTACAATTAGGAAAGGGTAAGTGCAAAATTCTACCTCAAAACTGTTTGAATGATTGATGCCTATTAGTATTAGAACTGCACTAAACAATTGCTTTTCTTGTTAATGATTTATAGTAGTGGTTTTCTAATTCTAAAATATCCTGCTCTGATGAGCAATTCTCCTGGCACAGTCCATGAGTCCTTTACCTGGGGGCTTAAGTAACAGGTCCCCCACTGGTGGGAAATAGAAATCTGGGTCCGACTTGAGGGAAAGATCCCCAAATGAGTTTCGGTCTATAACATAGTACTTGTCCCAGTGAAGTCCTGCACCTGAGAAAAGTTCTTGAACAGGGTAAGTCCAGACCATGCCACAGTGTGGCACATTGCCCATGCCTTGTGGAAGAGCTGCTGAGAGGGGGCATCTCCTCCTCCAGGTTGATGCTTCAGTCTCTCAAGTTGTTCCTTAAAAACCACTCTTCTCTCATCTCTTCAGTGATGTCCCATACCCTATTGGACATATATGGATAATCCCGGTCGGGGTACTTGTTATGAAATCTTCTCCTAACCCATCTCTCAGCCTGGCTCCACTCCAGCAAGTCTTGAATGCTGGTCCTGTGAGCTTGTCCTATTGGCAACACACTCCCCTTCGATATTTGGTGTTGAGGAGGTCGCTCCAGTTCAGTCCATCCATCCGGGTCTGGAGGGTCCTGGCACAGACTGGCAGCTGTGGCGTGTGGTCAGCTATAGTGACCACCGAGCGATGGAAAGGCTGGGGGATTGCTCTGTATACCTGATAGTCCAAAAATTGGAATGTCTTGCCTGTAAACTTCTCCTCATCCACTTCTTCCAAGTCCTCTAAAGCCTTGGCGTTCTCCCTCATTCCTCAGGGTGCCATAGGTTGCACAGTGCCAAGCCCACTATGTTTCAGAATTTTTGACTTGGCTCCAGCCGAGACTCTAATCTAACTGACAGGGCTGGGGGGCTACTGACGGACAGGGATTGAGGTGGGGACACCCTAGGCCCTGGGGGGCCTCCTGCTGGCTTTCATAGACACTGGCCCCTCCTTCTGCCATGGGGATAGTCGGTAGCTGGCGGCAGGGAGCAGGGCAGACATCTGCGCTCTCCGCCATCCCCTGACTTCTCTTCCTCTACAACACCCTCTTCTGCCTTGATGACCATGTCTGGAGAAATGCTCCTGGCTTTAGCTGTTTCTTCCAGGGCGCTCTCCCCCAGGGAAAGTTTTTCAAAGGCTCCAGAATCCCCATTGACCAGTGACCACAACGTAAGGGAACCCTCTGAGACAGTCGGAGGGGGTCCCCAGAGGAAGACTGGTGGGGCACAGTTGAAAATGCTTCCGGGGGCTGAACTGGAACAAATATCACATACTGACAGTTGCACAATTCCTTCCTCCCGATATCTACACCTCACACATTGCTCATCTGCATGTTCCTTCGCTCTCTTGCTTGCCAAAGCCGGGTCAGTAAAGAGGCAGGAACCGTGGCTCCCTTGGGGTGATTCAAACTGCAGCCTGCCATTTTCGTGCCAGTTCATGAATTCACCCACAATCTTCTCTACTCTGCAGTTCTCCTCACAGTGCTCAGGAATAAAAGGAACACTCTTACTTGGCTTTGCTCCTGGATGTGGTTCTTATGATTTTTAGCTTGCTCTCCACGCTACCTCTCCTCTCGAATGCTGCTGCAAAATGGCGCTGGGCGCACAGTCTGTTTTTCCTTCTTCCTGCATCCGTCCACCAATTGGGAGCATCCAGGATGTCACGTGACTGGTCAGTCATGCTCGCACACCACACCAGGAGGGCTGAGGCCTGCATCTGCACCAGGCCTAACTCCACACCACCACAGTTAATTTTAAAGTGCGCCACACTGCCTAAGCGAGGCGGGAGGGCTGCCAGCACCTCGGATCCGGGGAACTTGGGGTCTGGTGGGGTTTTAGGGTGCAGGGAACATCCCAGATGAACCTCCACATGTAAGCCACCCCCTCCCCGACATGTCTAGGGATCCCCCAGGCCCCAAACCCCCAGAAGGTGCAGGATCTTATGTCAGCCAGTCCCCTGGAAATATAAACTCATGGATTGATTAAAAACTGGGGATTTTATATTTCATTTTCCCATTTACAAATGAATCAGACTCACAGTTTCTTCCCAAATAAAATCAGTTTATTTCCGCTGGGTCCAAATCAGGGCTTTACAAATTTTAAAATTATGGACTTGTTCACGGACAAGTGGCTTGTCAAAAAGTAGTTGTCCTGGTGAATGAGTTGGTAGTCCAGGTATAAAATGGCATATTTTTAGTGGAAAGTAAGAAAACTTAAATGGATTTATTGTGGAAAATAAAGCAGTTTGCTTTGGCTTATTTCTTTGCATTTTGTTTTAACTTTTATGCAGTTATAAAAATAGTGAAATATTGTACTCGATAAAAATTTTATTTTATGTTATCTTTGTGTGTGTTGTGTATTATTTTACCTTAAGCTGCTGTGCTTAGTGCTTGCATCTTACAACACTAAACGAGGACCTGGGCAGGACAGAGTAAGTGGGAGTAGGAGCCAACTACTAGTACTCTGAGAGAGTCTGCAGTTGTTCACTTCTCCAAGTTCCTATACTCTCTCTCTCTCTCTCTCTCTCTCGCTCGCTCGCTCGCTCGCTCTCTCAGGGCAGGCCAGGTCTCTCTCACAGCCACACACATATGCACACACACTTAGTTGGTCTTCTCTTGTTTTTCTTCACTATCTTATTTTTTTTATGATTGTGGCTGTATTTCACAAACCAGCCAACCACAGGTCACCCCTTCGCTCCTTCCTACACAGTTACCTCCCTCTCAGCACATCCTGAGCCCAAACATACAGTAAGACTCTTCTTATTTTATCTGGTTTTAGGTTTCCCTTAAGATTTTTTTTTTGTGTCTGTCACAAGCCAGCCGACCACAGACAGGACACTGGGCAGTTCAGGACAACCCTTTGCACATGAGACGGAAACTGACACCTCTCTAGCATCCCAAGAGAGGAGAGCCCACACACAGTTACACACTTACACAGTTATGTTATAGGCTTATTTTTATGTAAAATCTTTTGTTTTGTTTAAATTAATAACTTTCTTCTTTTTCTTCTTGTGTCTTTTACAAGCCAGCCGGCCGCAAGACACTGGGTCACTCTGGTGCAGGTCAGGTAAACCCCCCGTTCAGTTTCACTCCTTTCCACGTGACCTCCTCTCTCCTAAAAGCTTAGCCCATGCTCACTCAGTTAGGCTCCTCTTATTTTCTTGCAGTCTTTTCTTTTTTTATCACTGCAGGTGACAGGTTAGGTTAGGTTTGTGATAGCTCAAATAGCAAAGCACTGATTCACATCCACTGTCAAAAGCAAGCAGCCACGTCCTCCTTCACTAGTTCAGTTAGGCAGGGTAGTTAAGTCAGTCACAAGAGAGGAAGAGAATGAGTAGTACACTTTACACACTAGCAGCTGCCAGCTGGTATTGCTAAGTGAGTCAGAAAGAAGCCAGGAGGTAGTGCCTTTTAAACAAGACTTAAACTGGCCTGATCAGAGACAGAGGCCCTTGTTTTTTTTCTTTTAACTGTCTCCAAGCCTTACTACGTCAGTTCTTTTTTTCCCCCCAGTAGAGAGGACAAGATCAACAAAACACACCTCCTTTGTCTAGTTAATTTGTTTTATCTTTTTTATTTTCAATTACAGCCCCCTGACCTGACTGCACAGTCACACACACCATGCAGTTCTCAGGTTAACTGCCGACGTGGAACTCCTCACTGTCACAAACACACTCCGGAGGTCAGGTCCTCTGCTCCCACAGTGCCAACCTCCGAGCGCAGTATGGTGAACAGGTAACAGACAGGGTAACCCTCCTGTTGGCTTGTGGGTCCGAATCACCTTTAGTCCTGGGGGGATTCAAACTGTGAACCTTATGCTAGCGTACCCAAATGTACAGGCTCAGATAATCTGCTCTTCGGGGATGCCAGTTATCTTTCACCTAAGGGCACCTAAAATGAACCCTTAAAACTCTATAAAAGACCTTTGGTATATTCTTACCTTTTCTCAGTTTGGTAACACCATTCAAGCTTCAGAACAGTTTTGTCAAATCTTAACCCTCAATACATCACACGCAAAAGAAAGAACTTGGAAGAGCCAGGCAGTATCTTTAAATATAGATTTATTTAAAAATGGATAAAAATATGTAAAATATAAACACAGAACAATGTATCACAAAACATACAATCTCTTAAAAGAAAACAAAGAACATTACATACAAACTCCTACCAACATACAGTTAGACTTTTTCTGTCTAATGTATACTTCTGCACAGTGCTTAAAGTTAGATGTTGTTTCTAAGAGTCCAAAAAAGAAGCATCACAGTTGAAACACAGAATACAATTTAAAACGCTGTGTTTCAACCCCTTCCATGATGTCATCTAGCTCCTCCTTTCAGAATATAAAAAATATACGAAACAGGATGTCCTATCAGGGGGCATATTAAATAAGGTGACATCAGCAGAAACTCATTTCCCAAATTATAAGTCTGTGATTTCCCAGTTACTTCTCTTAAGATGTCATAAAATTTTATGATCTCCATCCTCTGGCAGACTCATAAAGTCCCATTTCTTTTCCACTTCAAAGAAGCAACAGGTCATAAAATGTATATTTTAGTTTCCCAGCTTCAAAGCGGCGCAGGTCATAAACACGGCCATAAAATGTAACTTGGAAGTTAATCGCATTACAGAGATCTGCTGTTTAATATATATCCTGTCATTTTAACTGAAACCTGGGGGTGGGGCCCCCGTAGCACAGGATGTCTCATGGGAGACGCTCACAAACCACATTCTATATTACAAATATCGTAGAGCAGTCATAACCAGCTGGCCAAGCGTCACACCCACCCCCTGTCTTATTCAGTGCTTTCAGTTGTAAACCGTCCCTCAAGTCGTTATTTTTTTATACCCCCAGTGCAGTACTCAACAGTGTGATGCCCAACACTGAAGTTATAGTGGCAACAAGGAAGTCAGACACTTGTTTTCACACTCTCAGTTCTCTGACCAAGTCTGAAGCCCCCTCCCCCACAAACTTCAAAGTGACAAATGTCACTCCCAGAACTCCCTCACAATTTATTTTCAATACTGTCTAGTATTTGTAATGTTTTAAATATATTAAATGATTTATTGCTGTAATAGAAAGTTGCACTGCTGAAAGCGTAATGTGAGGCACTCAACGCTGAGCGTCTGTTGGTCATTCAGGTGAAATAGCGGCACTGGCAATAGTCTCCCTTTCTGTCCTGAAACCTCCCACCCCTACCACTCCAGCAGCCAGTTCCCAGGACTGACAGGCACACTCACATATCAGTTCGCTGACTAACCTGTGAGTCCCGGATCCATCAATGCTGTTCCGCTGTCCTGATATGTGGAGAGAGATAGGGGAGGGTCCAGGACACTTCTGCTAACTGCACGTTACCACACTTGCTCCAACCTAGTCAGCCACCTTCTTGATTAAATCCTCCGTGAACCATGTGATAACAGGCTGCATGAATGGCAGGCGGCGGCACCTAGTGGTCGGTTGGCGAACTGTAGGTAACCTGAACATCGCTTGGATGAATGTTGCTTGTCCAGAGACAACAAGCTACTTAATTAATGCTTGTCCGATGGCAAATTCTTGTAGCCCGAGACGTCGGGCCATGGGATTTGTCACCCCCTGGCCCAAATGATTTAGAGGACCACAGGGGGATTCATCACTCCTTATACAAACGTTCCTGCTCCGTGGAGCTAAACTTTTATACTGTTAAAATGGCAGCAAACTTTTAGCAGAGCAAGGTCTTTAACAGCTCTCAAACAGCAGATCTGATTTTCTTCAGGAACCTAGCGACCCTCTACCTGGACCATGAAGCTCCCTGATTCCACTGGCACTGGGTAAGTACCCAACAGAGTTTCCATCTGATTTCATAGAAACATAGACTTTGACAGCAGATAAGGACCGCTTGGCCCACCTAGTCTGCCCATTTCCTTACCTAGAGGATAAGCTGCAGATCCTATTTAACCAACAGCCTGTTTCTTCCTACCCCCTACAAAAATTGCCTTATGTCTGTCCCATGCATTCTTGAATTCTCCCACAGTTTTAGACCCCACAACCTCCTCAGGAAGACTGTTCCATGCGTCCACCACCCTCTCTGTGAAAAAATACTTTCTCACATTGCCCCTGAGCCATCCCCCCTCTATCTTCAAATTGTGTCCCCTTGTTCTTGCACATCTCTTTTTCTGAAAGATGCTACCCTCTTGGACTTTGTTGATTCCACTGAGGTACTTAAAAGTTTTTATCATGTCCCCCCTCTCCCTCCTTTCCTCAAGGGTATACATATTAAGCTCCTTTAGTCTCTCCTCATATGACTTCTCTTGCAGAGCCTGCACCATTTTAGTTGCCCTCTTCTGGACTGCCTCCATCCTGTCTATGTTCTTGCGGAGATGGGGGTCTCCAGAACTGGACGCAGTACTCCAGATGGGGTCTCACCAACTGTCTGTACAGAGGATAACAACTTCCTGTTTTCTGCTGGTGATGCCTCTCCCTATACATCCAGTATCCCTCCAAGCCCTCCTACCACCTTCTCACATTGCTTGCCAACCTTAAGGTCATCTGATATGATTACCCCCAGGCCCCTTTCCATTTTTGTTGTTGTTACTACCTCCCCCCCACTGTGTAATCTTCCCCTGGGTTTTTGTTTCCCAGGTGCATTACTTTGCACTTCTTTGCATTGAATTCAAGCTGCCATACTTCTGACCATTCCTCCAACCTTGCCTAGTCCATTCTCATCCTTTCCATGCCTCTTTGTGTATCAACCCTGTTGCACATCTTTGTGTCATCTGCAAAGAGGCATACTTTTCCTTCCAGTCCCTCTGCAATGTCACTTATAAAGACATTAAAAAGGACTGGACCCAGTACTGAACCCTGCGGTACCCCACTAGTAACCCCTCTTTCTTCAGAGTGGACTCCATTTACAGTTACCTTCTGTGTCCTGTTGTTCAGCAAATGTTTTACCTTAATTTAACTACTAATCTTTTGTGTGGGACTGTGTCAAATGCCTTGCTAAAGTCTAGGTAGGCCATGTCCACAGCCTCTCCCTGGTCTACTACTTTGGTCACCCAGTCAAAGAAATCAATTAGATTTGTCTGACATGACCTTCTTGCTGTGAACCCATGCTGCCTTGGGTCCTGTGCCCCACTGGCCTCTAGGTACTCAACAATTCTTTCCTTCAGAAGTGATTCCATCACTTTCCCTACCACAGAGGTGAAACTGACAGGTCTGTAGTTTCCTGCCTCTGTCTTGGTCCCACTTTTGTGACGGGAATCACATCAGCCTTCTTCCAGTCCTCAGGTACCACACCATCCTCCCATGATTTGTTAAAAAGAGTAGTCAGTGGTGTCACTAGTTCTCTGCTTAATTCTTTTAGAATTCTGGGGTGAATTCCATCTGGCCCCATTGCTTTGTCCACCTTCAGTTTTAGGAGTTCTTTCAGAACCCTTTCTTCTGTGAAAGGACTGGGATCGACCTCCCTCTCCAGAGTGCTTCTGTTAATTGGATAAGGCACCCCTCCACTTCCTCTTTTGTGAATACTGAACAGAAGTATTTATTCAGTATCCCTGCTTTTTCACTGTCACTCTCTGCCCACCCACCATCCATTCTGTTCAGCCTTACTATCCCTCCCTTTGTCTTTCTACGCTCCCTGATATACCTGTAAAAGGTCTTATCCCCCTTCTTAACCGAGTTGGCTATCTTTTCCACAGTTTGTGCCTTTGCTATTCTGACTACCCTCCCTGCTTCCTTCTGCCTTAACTGGTACAGTTCTCTGTCCTGCTCCTTCTGTGTTTCCTTATACTTCCTAAATGCTATCTTTTTCTCCCTAACCTTCACCGCCACCTCTTTTGAGAACCATAATGACTTTTTCTTTCGTTTTGATTTGATTATTTGTTTCACACAAAGGCTTGTTGTCTCTGTGATGGCAGTTTTGATATTTCCCCATTGTTGCTCCACCCCTCCTTCTAGTCTGTTTGCTAGTGCTTTTCTAAGGCACTTTCCCATCTTGACAAAATCAGCCCTCCTGAAATCCAGAGCCCTCACTTTTGTATGGCTTGACTCTGTAGCTGAGTTTATCGTGAACCACACTGTTTGGTGGTCACTTGTTCCCAAATGGCTACCCACTTACAGATCTGAGATCCTCCCAATGTCCCCATTTGTGAGTATGAGGTCTAAGGTTGCTCCCTCACGAGTTGGTTCCAAAACTAGGTGTCTGAGGCATGCCACCTGAAGGGCATCAAGAATGGCCCTGCTTTTGGATGTGGCTGCAGCAAAGGTGCTCCAGTTAACATCTGGCATATTAAGGTCCCCCATCAACAGTATCTCCCCTTTCTCTGCCATCCTAAGTGTGCCTTCTATCACATCCTTGTCCATTCCCTCCTCCTGACATGGGGGTCTGTATACAACCCCTGTGCGGATTATGGTGCCATTTCCAGTCTCTAAGGTGACCCTTAGTGCCTCCTCTCCTCCCTGTTTACTCTCTTGTTCAGTTGCTTTCATCTCTTTCCTTATATAGAGAGCTCCCCCGCCTCCCTGTCTCTCCTGTAGGTTGTGTACCCTGGTATGTTAGCATTCCAGTCATGGTTCTCTGTGTACCATGTTTCTGTGACTGCTACGATATCCAGGCATCACTCTTCCCGGTGGGTTCCTCATTCCTTCCTCTAACTGGAGAAGCATACAGCTTCTCTACCATTCCCTGACTCTCAATTTCGGCCTCCCAGGGACACGGATGGTGCAGTACCCGCCAAAATCCACCACACCATACCCCCACATCCTCCTGTGTGGTAGCTTTCCTGGTCTGCTTGGCCTCCCTGAACACTATAACCTTTCTAAACAGCATAGTGGCATCTTCCTTTTCAGGTTGCCTCCACCAGAGCAGACCCACAGCCTAACCGGGCCTAAAGACGTGCTCATAAAATGGAGCCACGGGGCCTGCCCCAGACACGGGCATGGCAGACCCACAGCATACCTAGGCCGTGATCCACTTCCCTGGCTGCTAACCATTTGAGCTGCCCTGCCATGCAGAGAAACAGGAGCCCTGCCACAACTCCTGGATCCCCAACAGCCCAAACACCTCTCATTCCAGCATGCTGCTCTTTTAAATGGCCATAAAAAAAGATGGAACTGCTGCCCAACCGTCCCCTCTTCACCATCCTCCTGCTGCCTGATGAGTGCAAACCAGCTCCGGGGGATACCTTCAGGGCACTCAGTGGCCCACTCAACTAAAGACTGGCAGCTCCCAGAACTGTCCCTCCAAACAGGCCCTAAATGGGATTAGAGTCTCCCCCTGGCCTCCTCTCCAGTGGGACCCTAGGCCATGTTGCCACACTGGGATGTAGAGGCCCTGTCACAGTCTACTGCAATCCTGACGACCTAGGCCCACTACAAGCCTACCGGGGCCTCCCCGAACCCTGGGACCTACCTGTCCTTCACCTCCCTTACTCTCCCATCCACCTTCCAGAGCCCAGGGCCTCACAATAATGGTCGCAGCTACCTGTCTCCATGCCCTCCCTTGGATGCTTACCCAGGGAACCGGACACATCGCCACTGTAGAAGCTGGCCTGCCTAAAGCAGGGAGGAGGGTTCCCCCACCCTGCACTGCCCTGCAGTGCTTATTGGTCTCCTGCTCTCCCTGCTTTCTCCTCCAAAAGGCCTAGAATCTTCCTGTTCCTGACTATACTCTTACTAACGTGCTCTCTGCTGCCACAACATGGCGACCAGTGGAATTGCACCCCCAGCGCACTAATAGCTCTCTAAGCTCTGGAGGCATTATGTAGGAGGCATACCTCTCAACTTTTATCACCAAAATGTGTGACAAGATGTGTGACAGCTGGACAAAATGTGTGACACATCATCAAACATGACATTGCAAGCTCAGAATACTGTGGAAATAAGTGCACTAATATTTATAATGTTTGCTGATACCCTTGTAGCTTATATTGTCATACATTTCTGCTTAAAAGTCTCAGTGGTCAGTGTGGAATGTCACCTTCTCGATGTGGGGCAGAGGATTTCTGAGGGATAAAACGAGTGATGTACTTTGTAATGTGTGACAGTTGAGAGGTATGGTAGGAGGGGTCCTTAAAGGGAGCATAAGCCTCTCTCAAAAGAGAGGAGGCTTACACTAGTAAAGTGAGAAACCTGGGAGCAAAGGAGAAACTGGTAGGATGGGTTAGGAACTGGCTGCAGGACAGGCAGCAGAGGGTAATTGTGGGGGGAGTACTCTCGACTCCCAGAGCTGTAATCAGCTGGGTCCTACAAGGCTTAGTACTAGGACCAGTGTTATTTAACACTTCAATGGCGACATATCGGATGAGATTAAGAATAAGATCATCCTTTTTGCAGAAGACACAAAGATCTGTGCGAAGATGGATGGTGTTGAAGGGAGGCAAGTATTCCAAGAGGATGTGGCTAAGCTTAAGCTCTAGTCAGACACATGGCAGCTGGGGTTCAACGCTAAGAAGTGCAAAGTTATGCACTTGGGAGTCAGAAACTCTTGGAATTGCTACTGGCTGGGGGAAGGGGGGGTGCAGTTATCCACTTCAGAGGAGGAATAGGATCTGGAGGTACTAGTCACAGGGGACATGAATCATTCAGCAAAGTGCAGGAAGGCGGCAGCCAAAGCTAATAGGATGCTGGGGTTGCACTGCCAGAGGAATCACCTCTAGGAGAGAGGAAGTCATCTTGCCGCTGTACAGGTCACTGGTGAGACCTCACTTGGAGTACTGTGTGCAGTTCTGGTGCCCCTAATTTAAAGAAGGACATCAAACTACTGGAGGGGTCCAGCACAGTGTGAGAAAGATGATCCTTGAACTGGGGGACAAACCATATGAGGAATGACTGAGGGAGCTCAACATGTATTCCCTGGAAGATAGAAGGGAGAGATGGGATATGATTGAGACCGTCAAGTACTTAAAGGGCATTAATTGGGTTAGTACTGAGGGCATTTTCAGATTGACGGGGGCAAGGAACATAAAGCGCCACAGTCTGAAATTGGAGGGTGGAAGATTCAGGAGGGAAATGAGGAGGCTGTGTTTCACGGAAAGGGTGGTAGCAAGGTGGAACATGTTGCCAGAGAAGGTGCTATCATTGAAATCTGTGTGCAGTTTTAAGAGGGGATGGGACAGGGTCAAAGGTAAGGTCAGAACTGAGGGGAAGCTGGGAAAGGGGGAGTTGGCAGATGGGGGTGATAATCAGATGGACGGGAAAGGGGTGGAGGGCAGCCACAGTAGAATAGACTGGGAGCTGCGCACTCGAGCAGACTTGATAGACCGTATGGGCCGTATCTGCCAGCATTTTCCTATGTTCGTATGTAAAATAAAATGCTCTCAGTAGAGGGCATCACTAAGTCTTGGCAATTCTTCCATAGAATTTCAGGAACATTTATTCATTCTTTGTTAACTGGGTAAGGCCCACAAGGCACAAGTGCCTGTTTTCAGGGGCGAGCTGGGAGCTTTGGGCTGGTGCAGTGACTTGCTCAAAGCCACACAGTGTACAAGTGGAGGCTGTGGGAATCAAACCCAGGTCTGCAGGTACCAAGCGCATTCACAGCTCATTACTGTAACCTCTAGTCTATACTGACAGCCCCCCCCCCCGGCCTGGTTTCACTCTCAGTGCCTGCGGAGGAGGACATAAGAATGCTTTATGAATCAGAGGACCAGATGGTTCTCCTGAGCAAGAATGTGACTCACTTCCAAGACCCTTGGATGAGTATACCCCTCACTGTGTCTTTGTGAGATGATGTGACTAACAAACCAACCCCCCTCCATGGACGTCCGCTTTCTGCTGAATGAAAGTGCTCCCACACTTGCCTGCATAGTAAAACCAGCCTATCACAAGATCAGCTGGTTTTACAATGTATGCAAGTGTGGAAACACTTTCATTTGGTAGAAGTCCACCAGCTGTGGGGGGGGGAGGGAGACTTGTATCGGTCACCATCTGCCTTGCTTGTTCTAAGTAAACTGGGTGCTGGGAGGAAGGAGGGTGCTGATAGGTGGGGGAAATATTGATTTAAAAAAAATGATCACTTGAGATGGTGGACAGCCATGGAGGCGGGCAGGTTGTGCTGGTCGCCTGTTGTGGGATTTGTTTTTAAAATTCACCCCAAAATATGAAATTGTGGGTGCTGAGGGGAAAGAGAGTGGAACTGGGATTGTGACAGAAGGGGGTGGGATAGGGGTTGTGTATTTTAAGGGACTGGGCTGGGAAGGAAGGTGTGGTGGTTTCCTTTTTTTTTTGTTTTGTTACATGCGCACAGATAATGAATACGAATAATGATTACCCGAATAGTTAGGGGCCCGAATAGTCTAACTAAGTTATACAGCCAGTCCTACCAATTGCCTCTATTTTGTTATATTTTCTTGCATGTTCTTTTTATGCCCCCTTCCTTCAAACCTGGCCATCCACTCCTTCGGGCAGCCTAGTCCTCACTCTCCTCCGCTCCCACATTTTGCCATCCATCTGCCCCACCGCCCAACTGTCCCGATGTATCGCTTTGTCAGGGGGGCCCCTACCCATAGGGAGGCATCCGGGAGGGGGGATTGAGGTACCGTTTGGCACCCCCTCGCATCTTGGTCGGGTGGCATGGGTCGACTCTGGGGCTTCCCGGTTTTGTGGCCAGGGGAGGCGGGCCACTGTCATCCGTCCAGCACAGGTGGCCATTTTCCTTATTCTTTTTCCTCCAGCGCCTTATGAGGCACACCACAGTGCCCTCCTTTCTTCCGCATGTGGTCACCCACACTGCAAAGTGCAAGGCCGAATCCAGCCATGAGGAGCCGCTGAAGGGCAGTACCTCCATGACCCTCCCCCGGGAGGAGAGCACCCAAGGGACGCTCTTGAGCCCTCCCTGTCGGCCTCCGCTCCTGATGCTCCAGGCTCAGGTGCGAACCCAGGTCATCAGCGTGCCAGTCGATCCCCTGTCGCCTGGTGCCACGGAGCCGGCATTTTGATATTTTCTATGCAAGCACATCAGCAAATGTTTAGATGTTTTAAAAGTTATTTTGTAAGGCTGGTCCAGTCCAGTGGGGGGGGGGCGGGGCACATGTTTGTGCTGCCATCTCAGAGACTGGGACTCACATTCAAGCAGCAGAATTCTACACTGGGGACCAAGCACATTGTAGTGGTGAGGCACAAAATGATAGGTCCATCATTTGCAAACAAAAATGCTAAAATTCATGGTGGTGTCATGGGAAATGTAAACAATTATGGAGATTTGTTTATTCATTTTATTTAGTTTTTGTTGACCAGGAAAGGATGGCTAGGCAGTTCTGCCTATTTTCAGCCTCCTATGGGGGGGATACAGATGAGAAACAACTGAAATGAAACAGATGTAGCTGTTGGTAGTATTTTTTTTTTTTTAGTGAATGTGGGAACTTTGGCCAGGGCACCGGGGGAATTCCCATACTCTTTCGAGAGGTGTCACAGGAAGTTTGTGTATACACTTGTCATGGTTTCATTTGGCGGGGGTCTATGACGGGTCTTGGAGGGTGGAATGTGTATGTGTTCCTCCTTTGCTTTTTATTGTGGTTCTCGGGTTGAGTGTGCTGTTTCTGATGTCATGAATTAAGTTTAAGTTCTTGTAATTATTTAATGTAT
The DNA here is from genome assembly GCA_016271365.2 of Neoceratodus forsteri. Lineage (NCBI taxonomy): Eukaryota > Metazoa > Chordata > Ceratodontiformes > Ceratodontidae > Neoceratodus > Neoceratodus forsteri. Next base: position 2,871,226 of record CM028136.1, on the reverse strand, counting down.
TAGTTAAAACACTCCTACTCTTTTCGAGAAGTGTCATGGGATCTTTAACATCAGTAGAACAGGCAGATGGGACCTCGGTTTAATGTCTCATCAGAAAGATGGCACCTCAGTTGTGCAGCAACCCCCAATGCTGTACTGCAGTGTCTGCATTGAGATTGTTCCCCAAGTTCCTGGTGTGGGGCTAGAACCCACAACCTCCTGCTCTTCTGGCCTCAGAGATGAGTGTGCAGCCTGCTGATCTGCTGACACTATTTCATAAATATTGAGAAAAATGATGAAGTGTGTGACTTCCAGGACTTCTGTGACAAAGGTTCAGCCGTAATTGTAGTCCAGGACAGAAGAAAGCCGCTTTTGTGCCGCACAGCTTGTTCTCCTGCAGTGTTTGTCCTCTGTGTCCTGGGTTGGTGGTTGCTATGGTGACTTCCCTGCCCTGTCAGCGGCTAACCACCACAATGGCTCCAGCAGTGGGCACTGTGGCACAGGGCCCAATAGTACCAATGACCGTCATTTACATGTCACTGCGTTTTTTCTACTAGCTGTGTCCCTTAACCCTCGCATCTCCCCACCGGTGGCACACAGTTCCAGAGGAGACTTGTGCGAATGCAGAGTTGTCCACCATCCACCCATCCATGGGGGAGCAGGCTCCCTTTCCTTCAGTCGGGGGAGGGGGGTGGTAACTGCAACAATGGAGTGTACTACCAATCTGCAGCTAAGCTTGGAAGGGCTGCTGTCCATAGCAGTCTTCTCATTCAACTTCCCGATTACTAGCATCTCAGTTCCACTGCCAAACCTGGGACACCCACAGGGAGCCATTAATAATAATAATCATGATTTTATTCATAAAAAATGGATGCACCATTGAGTCAGGGACTCATTTATAATGGTTTCCTGTTGTAGCATCATTTGGTTACAGCTTGGAGAAGGTATAATGTATACATTATAGCTGGGTACAATGGTTTCACTACAATTACAGCAGGATTTAATGTTTCACTTATCCTTCGCAAGTGGAAAGGCAATTAGTAGCCAGCTGTTAGACTGCAACATATTACATCTACCGTCCATGGATACTATGTCTGACATGAGCTAAAACCCCATCATATTTGGCATGCTACATAGATCAATACAAGCTGTAGTCACCCATGCCGTGAGGTCTCCAAGCTTGCTTAGGTACAGCAGGGCCTAGGCTGTGAGCAGTGCAGAATGTACCATCCTTGTATCAGGCTGTAGTTGGTGGGGGGGAAATGGACTGGATTCAGGTCAGTAGGCAGGTTGTTCCAAGCCAGAGGACTGGCATGGGAGAAGCAGTTGGAGCCCGCTCTGGTGTTTATGTAAGGGAGGGACAATTCAAAAAAGGTGCACAGAAGCACTTTTTTCATAGAAGGGGTGGTGAACAAGTGGAGCAGACTGCCAGAGGAAATTGTGTCTGCTGAAACAGTGGGGAGATTCAGACAGTGGTGAGAGAGGCACAAAGCCTTAGTAAGGGAGTTGGGGGCAGAGAGAAAGGGAGAAGGACAGCGACAAAGGCCAACTTTTCCATACAGCTGTTTACCCCCTGGGCAGCTCGGCAGCTCCTCTGCACCACCCCTTGACCAGCACCCACCACCTCCCCCAGACCTTATCTGGAGCTAGTCCGCCATAGCTTGACCCCACCCCCCCGGGTCGGAGAAGAGGACCCCCCCCCCCGAGAGTACAGATACAGATGCTTCAGGGTGTCTGGGGAGTGGTGAAGGTCAGGGCAATGAGCAGGGCATCCTATAGCTCACAGGTCCCTTTTTCTGTTTTCATTCCAGGCCTCTGCCGTGGCATCATATCAGTACATGTGCGTGGAGGCCTTCTCATCCTTCAGATCAGCAGCCTTGCCATATGAGACGCTCACAACCTGCACTACCACAGGGCCTCATCCCGGTGGCTGTCATAGTCGGAGACAGCTGTCCACCCCACCCCAGCAGTGGACAGCAGTCCCTGAAGCACTCAGTGTTCTCCCACCCGACTGACACCTGGCAACCCATGCTTCTTCCAGAACTTGGTTCAGTGGCATGACAGGAGGTTAAGATGTTCAATGCCTTAGCCCTCCACGTCACTGGATCATCTTCAGTAGCGCCAATTGAAGAGTGGTAAGTAGGGTGGGCCGACGGAATGGGGCACTGGGCATTTTCTACCATCAGATTCTATGTTGGATATATTTCACAGTTTGTTTACTAAGTAAGCAATATTACGTGACAGGGTGGGCGTTATTGGGATGTAATAACTGGCTCGTCTTTTCTCCCATAGAAGGAGCAGGTTATAATTGCGAGCATGCAACACCTGCTCCTTCTCCTGCCTCATGCTGCACCTCAGCACATAGTCGCTCAGACAAAATCTGTTCAGATAATCCTGTCACAACTCTGTCGCAGCACTCAAATAAATGGGAACAAAACAGCATTTTTTTCTCTCTCTCTCTCTCTTCGATCTCCATACAAACGAGTAGGATCCCTCACATCACAAGAGAATTAGCATATCCCCGAGGCATAGTAACAAGGCTAATCTGCATATTTCCACAGCAACAGCCTCAATGAAAAAATCTAAGAAAACTTTGAACAAACTGAAGAAAAGAACCAAAAGTGCAGTATTTCACAGACTTTACTGGATTTGTTACTAAGGTAGTAAAAGAATAATACTGCATTTTCCACTTCCGAGTTCCCGTTTCAGTTTCAAGTCAAATAAAATTCTGTGTTGCCCTCGGGGTTTATGTAGCATCCCATGCATCGGGTGAGCATTATGCACTCAACACCATACATTATTGTACATGTAATAAAGTAGTTCCTCCGCCTGTATTATACTGATGTGTTTCTTTTTTCTCTTGTGGTATGAACCTTTGTCCTGTTGGACACACTGTGGTTTGGGGGAGGACCCTGCTGGTGTGCAGTTTGTGACAGGAGGTGGGGCCTTTAGTGCCAGTCTAAGGCTGTGAGGGTGCAGCCAGCGGGGAGTGTTGTGGAAGCTTCCGTTTGCAGGTTTGAGGGTCACCACCAAAAGTACTGCGGAGTTGTGGCTGAGTGACTTTGTTTTATGTACTTCTCAGCGTTAATTACAAGGGATTGCTTGCAGGATGCAGTCGGGATACTGGATGACAGTGACTGTGGTGAGATCGCAGTGTGCAACAGTTTAGCTCTGGTGTGTAGGTTAGTGAAAATGGACATAGGAGGTGCCACTGGAAGGGTTTTTGTTTCTGTTTTTTTTTTTCAACTTGAGAGGAAGTTTTTCTGTGGTTACTAATGAGTGGGGCTGGGTGGGTGCTGCGTCTGTCACTTACCGAGAGGAAAAAAATGGCGGCAGATGGAGTTTGAAAATTCGGGTTGCCCTATGATACTCTAACTAATGGGGCACCTCAAGTACGCATTCGTTTTTCAGTGGGCATTGTTGGAAAAGAAGTGCATCCCTGGCATGGTGTTTCAGCCATGCATCCCTGGCATGGTGTTTCAGCCAATCGGATTCATTTATTTTTCTTGCCCATTTTCTAATAAGTTGTTTTTCATTGTCATATCTCATCAGATAATATTAATGCACACTGGCTTGAATTCAGTTTGTATTATTTTATGTCGTATTTCAGAAGAAATCAAAAAAAAAGTCTGCCCCCACCCAGTTTATTGGTTGTTGGCTGTCAGTACCTCTTCCCCCCATCTTGTACTCCTCCCTTGGAATTCTGTGCCCTAAATGCATGATTTTGCACTTCTTTGCGTTGAATCTTAGCTGCCACACTCCCAACCACTCCTCAAGCATGTTTAGGTCCTTTCTCTTTTTCCACCCCCCTGGAGTGTCGACTATGATTCCAGTTTTATAAAAGGATTTGCATTCTCTATTTAAAACATTCAACACGTTTTCTTTGCCAAGTTTATCTGCACTGTTGTCAGCCAATATATTATATATTTGTAATGATCATTTGATAGTAAATGTCCCTGCATGCAGTCATTTTTGGAAATGTCATGTAAATGCTTATTGTGACGTTCAGGGGTTAAAAGGATACAGTGACCCTTTGCTATAGCGAATTCCCAGGTATAATGAATTACTCCCATGGCTTCCGATTAAGTACAGTACTCTTCAGCTTGTTCCAGTCCTCTCACTTGTCTTATCTGGATCTGGATCGAGTGATTTCAAAATAAAACTTAAAAAGTTCAAAAATGAAAAAGCTCATGTGGCTCGTCAAATCACTTGAGTGTTGTCGGCAGAAAGACACGGAGCTGGGCGGGCTGACTGGTCATGTTAAGAGAGCCGCCGTGTACCTAACACTATCATAGCTCAGTGTGCCTTTCCAAGTCCGAAATGAACAAATAAAGTTGCGAAGAACAAATGACAGACAAATGGGAATTATAAGGCTATAATTCAATCTTTGGGCTCTTCCTTCAAGTGTAGTTTCACTTTTAGCTAACGAGTCTTTTTTTTTTTGTCACTTTTTTGACTCAGCCAAGTCTTGCTGTGAGTTAACTATTATTACAGAGGACAGTAGGGATTAGAATACTGTATTATAAAGAGCTAGTGCACTGCCTGAAATTATTATTCACTTTAAAAAGTAGTAAACTGTTACATGTGATACATGAAGATGTTTTTTTTCTTTTGCCATTTTGCTAGCTAGAAGATTTTCTGCCTGACAGTACTTGATGTGATGTGTGTAACAGCACTCTACCTCAACACTGACATAATTAGTTTTATTCCTCCCTGTACATCATCAGCCCTGTGACATCACTGTCCATGACATCACATCTGACCATGAGGAGCCAATCAGCTGCTGCAAGATCAGGCACTTGTGGTGTCACAATAAGTGTCGCGGGGTATTAGATACAGTGGCCCCTCTTTGTAAAGAACACCTCTGGAGCCAGCCAATTTGTTTACTACAGCTATTGTTCACTATAGCGAGGTGTTAATATGCCTAATTAGGTAACAATGGGAGCCATCACAGATGTTCACTATAACAGATATTTCTTATAGAGGTGTTCACTACAGCTGGTATAGCACAGCAAAACGGGGTAATGGTAACTATTTTCAGAAATGCTTAGCAGTGAGAGCCACTTTTTTGAGTGAGTTCATGAGACAGTACACGAACATACAAAATTTGCCAGCAGATAAAGGCCTAGAGGTCTATCAAGTCTGCTCGAATGTGCAGCTAGCACCCCTTATTCTGCAGCTGCACCTCCCTTACCCTTCATTGACCCTCCCCCTTGTCCTGTCCCATCCCCTTTTGAAGCAGTCCACTGTTCTACTGGATACCACTTCTGCAGGTAACGCATTCTACCCAGCCACCACCCTCTCTGTAAAAAAGTGTCTCCTTATCTCCCTCCTGAACCTTCCTCCCTCCAGTCTCATATCATGGCCCCTGGTGGCCCTCCCCTCCCTTACTTTGAACAGCCCCTCTGTACCTGTCTTGTTTATTCCTTTCATGTACTTAAAGGTTTCAATCATGTCCCCACCGTCCCTCCTCTCCTCCAGTGAGTACATGTTCAAATCCCTCAGCCTCCTCTCATATGATAAGTCCCCCAGCCCCTTGATCATCTTTGTCGCTCTTCGCTGCACCCCCTCCAGTAACTTAATGTCCCTCTTCAGATACGGGTGCCAGTACTGCACGCAGTACTCCAGGTGTGGTCTAACTAATGACCTATACAGTGACCGAATCACCTCCTCCCTCCTCGAGGATATACCCCTTGCAATACAACCCAACATTTTGTTGGCCTTTGCAGCTGCCTTTAACACAACATTAATAAAACCTATATAATATTGTAAAATTGTGCTAATCAGTCTGTGGTAAGTGCTATGAATTTTCACAACTGATCAGCACTTTTTCCGCGTCAAACTGCTAATCAGTTTTTCAGCCTGTTTAAAACCCTGGTGTCACAATGCTGATGCATGAAGATCAATAGAAGTGGGTAAGTCAATCCCCAGGTAAAGTACTGCACCGTTCTTCACAGCCAACCTAAAACTGTCCTGGAGAAAGTTTTCTGAAGAGCAAATGGAAACAGAAAATACTTAAACAAAAAGCGACAACTCTTACTGCCTTTTAAAATGGATAACACTTTATGCCCACTGTATGTGATGCTACTAGCTTTTTTAAGTAAGGACCACAAAGGAAGGCCCGTTGATTCTGACATTGTCTACATCAAGGAAATATCTCTTCACTGAGTGAGTTGTGGATAAGTGGGGCAAGAACTGCCAGGGTGTGGTGAATGGATTCAAACTTGTTTGGGTCAGACACAAGGGGTAGGTAAGAACATTACGAAAATCGGGGGATGGGTGATTGGCCTCTAGGATCAGCATATACAACTATAGCTAGGACTGTGCAGACTGAATGAGCTGTGAGGCCTTTTAATGACATTGTCTATGTTTCTGTGATCCTGTTGATGAACCCATAACTACCTGCCTGTGTACTGCATAATACCCAGACTCCTAGCACTGTTACCTCCGCTGGTATGCCTCTTTAGGCACTTACCGCCCCCAGGTGGAGCGTCATTACTGTTCAGAATCACTAACCGCCCCCTGTCCAGCACTGAATCTCTCTTTCACTTTAGCCGTTCAGGTCTGGCCATCGTATGCAGGTGTGCTCCAAACAATTTTGAGGCTGCCACCGTTAGGATTGTTCTTTTATTCTAATTTCTAGTTTATGTCTTGATGTTATTCTACCTCCCCACAGTGTTCTTTGAGCCTGTGTATACCCTAAGCTGTTTTACCCACTGTTGGAGCATGTGGCTCCTGTATGTAACCTTGATTCTGTATTTGTTTCATGGATACCTTGTAACTCTCCCGGGTCGCACCTGAAAATAGGCACTTGGCTGTCTAGTGTGCTTACCTGGTTACCAAAAGCAAATAAATAAAATAAATAAAACTGGGAAATGAATTATGAATACTGGATGTAGAGATAATGAAGGTAGGGTTTGCTCAGCAATAAAAATGCAACAAAAAAGACAGTATGTGAACATACAATATGCAGGTATGGGTGTGCAGTACAGTTTGCAGACAGGTTCATGAACAAAGTATGTGAATTGGCCTATGGTGGTAAACGTGTGCACCAATACAAGAGCTACATTTGGTGTATAACTCATCAGACAGTGCTGTACTTCTTAACCACCAACCACCAGTTGCGCCTGTACAGTGCATATTTATGTTAGTCAGTTCGTTTTTCTTGACTAGGTAGGTGTACTAGACAAGAAAATACCTATTTTCAGGCATGATCCGGGAGGTTACAGAGACCAGTGAGCTTACAAAATCGGCATTGTTACAGCATTACAAAGAGCAGAAAACAAATGCTCAAAAATGAGTTATAGAACAGAGACACACAGAGCAGGCAAGGATATAGGCCGCAACTTCCAACAGGGAGCTGCAAACTTGCGGCACCCTTCCGGTCCTTATCGTGCAGTTGTGTCAGAAAGTACTCTCCAAAACAGTTACCTGGATTTGCTGCAGAGATGGCGCTGCTTGCACATGAAAATGCAGGCTCCTGCAAATCACGGCAACTGTCGCAAAAGTTGAGCATCTTGGAAATAAAGTATGCGAGTTTGGGCACACTTTACAAGATGCTGACGGTTGGCAAAGTAGCCGCTACATCCGTGTCCTCCAGGTCTGAAAAGTTGGCCCACATTGTGTACAGGTATGTGCGGGTAATACAAACAGGTGGTCAGAAAAAAATATATATTTGTTTGCATTCTGACCTCACTGATCCCTCTCACTCTCCAGTTATACTGCGTAGAAGATCGTATGTTTGTGGCCACAGGGATATCCTCTGGTGGTAGGAAAAGCACAGTGTGAGATGTGACCCTCCAACAGCTGCGTCAAAACCCCTGCAGCTCCCAGCAATGCTGCAGTATCCAACCCTCACCCTGCCAGTGGCACCAGGATGTCATCTCTGCCTCCCGCATGATGTCAGCAGGGTCAGCATCCAAGGGCAGTGGTTCTCAAAGCTAGAAACCTGGCGTCCTGGTGGATAGTGCCATGGTCGTTATTTATATCGCTATGTATGATACCGATCACTGGCTGCGACTGCATATTAAGTCACAGATCTCTGCTCTCTTGAAATGTACGTTCCCTTTTTTTTTTCTTGACAAAATTTGTCCTGTTTCCCTTCCCCTACCATGACAGTCATTTCTTCTACAGCTGAACCCTTCCTCTGTGAGGTCAACACAGTTCAGTACTTGCAGATAAAAAGAAATGTGATATTTTTAGTCGGAAAAGTAAAAAAAAAAAATGACTCCAGTATGCCCTGTGTTTTGAGGATGGCCGTGATACGTCTGACGTGCGTAGGGACTACTTCTGAAGGCAGCCATCAGCTAAATAGGAAGAAAAGCTTCTGAGTCGCTTCTGAAAAAGGGACATGCTGTCTCACTGGGCCTACCCAATCATCAAAATTCAAATAAAATAAAAATAAATAATAAAAAAAAAAAAAAAAGGAAGGATTAATTCCAAGCATATCAAATCAAAATGCTCTTTTATGGTATATCACCATATTTACAATTCAGTGTTTCATTGTGCTAAGCCACTTTGTCAGGGAGTAGTGGTACTGGTTTATTTCTTTTTCTCACAAAGGTATCCAAAGAATACCTCTTATATAAAATGGCAAGAAAATTCCTGGGCTCTGATTGGTCAGTACTGACTTTCAGCAGTGATGGTATACCAGCACATCATGCTTATTTAAAACGCAACTAAAAATTTATTTTTTCACCCTTTCTTTTTTTTGTTACAAGCAAGCCATTTTATAACTGCAGTAATGTGCTCCGGGACATGTGTCATGGAGATAAAGATACTTCTGGGGTGTTGGATGCACGCGTCCTGCAGCCTTATGCTCAACCATCTGAGGCGTGATGTTATCCCAGCACAACACACCCCCTGTCTTGCATTACTACTTATAGTAATCCTGGCATGGTAGCTTAGCTGTTGCGCCAGGTTTCCTGGCCCTCCATTGCTTCTGTATGTCTCGGTTTGGTTACTGCCAGATGTACTGTGCTTGCACTGAGAGGTGCTGTGTAGAGGGCAGTAGGCATAGCCTGCTACTGCACTATAACAAAACAATAATACTAGATAAATTCATGTGGATACTTTTGTGTGAAAGAAATAAACCAGCACCACCATTCTCTGGCGAAGTGCCTCAGTGCTTTGAAACATTGGATTGTAAATAGATGGATACATAGTAGAAATTATTTGATTTTATATCCTTGGAGTTGAGCCTTCACTTTTTTCATATTTTTAGCCAGCCCATGTTATATCCCCTATTTATACTATGGCTGTGTTAATAAATATGCCTTGATAAATTTGTTTATAACAAATTACAGTTGTTTCCCTTTTTCCGTGTAACAAATGTGGAACAACACACTCTCAGGTTGAGTGCTGATTTTGTTATTGACCACACTTCCCAGATGGTTGAAGGCCCTTAGCTCTGCCTCATGCCTCACAACTCACCTAGGATTGCCTCTGGAAAATCTTAAGTCACCATAAACCCTCTCTGTTTTTTTAGGAGATTCCTGTGAAGGTATGGTCTTCGTCTTTACCAAGTTGGGTCAGTAACCTGCAACTGTAGTACTGGAAGCAGGAGTGTAGCCAGAAATTCCAGTTTTCTGCACAGTTTCTCAATTGCGCCCCCCCCCCCCCCAATTCTTTATTGTCATGTACTTTATACTTTTTAATGCATACTATAAGAACAGGGTCAAACCGGGCCGGCCTGGTGGCGCTGGAGGTTGAGGCGCTGAGTCGCTACACCTCGCGCCATGCCAGTGACCCAGGTTTGGGACCGAGCTTGGGACACCAGGGGTCAGCAGGTGGGAGAGAGGATCGAGCATCTGAAGGACTACTCTACTCTCTTGGGGGTTTGCCATTCCTTTCGTTGCCTGCACTCTTATGTAGCCGGAGGGCAATATGGGCAGGAGGCACATACCGACATCATTACATGGGGGGGGAATGGAAGGAAAAAGGAGAGTGGCAGGGTTCCATGATGGCCCCGTGTCCCTAAGGGCCATCCCAGTGTCTGGATTGGGTCTGCGGGGGCCGGGCGCCTCCTCCCTAGACCCACCCTGCTGGGAGCGGGCAATCTGCAGGGGAATTTTCGGGTCGGCAAGAGTGGGGATGCGTGGGACCGAAGAAATTAATTCCTCCGTGAGGAGTACCACAGCCGCATGCCAGGGCTCACGAAGGAAAAAACCTATATGGAAAAAAAAAAACAGGGTCAAACCCTAGAACAAATCAGATTGACAGTGAAGATTATTTTTCCGAGCTTTCTGAACTGACTGCAAAAATGAAAGAACAGTGTCTATTCCAGTCTCAAGACTGATTATATGTGTATATTCAGGAGATGCTATAAATAACAGAACTTATATTAAGTGTTACAGCTTGTAATCAGTGGCCATTTTCAAATGCAGCAGCTGCATTTTCCCCTTCATTCAAAATTAGAATGGCAGTGGCTAGAAAAAGACATATGATATGGGACCAGTAGTGCACATGTACGTGTATGTGAGTATGCCTGCCTACGCCCTCGACTGCAAGACAGTTTCACTAGTCAGTGTATCTCAGTATGGCTAACCTATGCTAGCACAGTGTTAGAATGCCCTGGGCTTTGGTGTAAAGGGTGATATTCTATTCCCTAGCCTGCGATCCAAAATAAAAACGTAGTAGGGTCAGAAACCCCAAGGATCTTCCTGCTTTTTTGTCTTGCTGCTCTGTTATTTAGCTGGCAAAGCCAGTGATGGCACACATCCTGTAAGATGCTACAGGATGTTACAGTCTAGTCTAAATTGTGGCACCTATATTAAGGTCAGCATCTGCAGGTTTTTTTCTTGAGCGCAGGCTTTGGATTCCTCAAATAACAGTGCTGGTGTAGGGCTAGCCTTGAAAAACCCAGAGCAAGCATAGTCTGTTAATTCTCACTTTTAGATAAGCACTTTCATTTCCTAGCACATATAGCCCGCCCCCCCATACATACTGTACACACACTCTCTCTCTCTCTCTGGGGATCTCCCTCCTCTCTGAGAAGAGAATGACCTAGTGTGGTCTAGCTGAACCAAGATTTAGGAACTTGTTACTTACAACCATAGGAATGCAGCTAGACTGAGCAGCGTGGCTATTTAGTCTACTAGATTTGAGATACAGTGGGACAGTGCATTGCCACTTTGAATGTCTTTTGAATAAATGCTTCTTCAGACGAGTATGGCTTCCTTCTTGAAAGTGCTCCAAAACTAGAATATAGCCAGGATCACTGGAATTCTGAGATTCACAGTTGTGGAACTGTCCAAAGAAATTTTCACCCTGCTACGGAATTTTTATTATAAAAAGGTTCTCAAAATTGCTGCAATCTGATTGGCTGTTAGGATTCCAACAGCCTTTCATTAATCCATGTTATACTGTCATGTACAGCCTGATCACCATGGCACACATGGATTCTTCCTGTCAGCATTCCATCCTCTAGCACTGCTGAATGACTGGAATGATGCATTCTGATTTTGAACCAGCATTCTTAAACTGTTGGTGGAAGAACCATTTTATTAAAAATCTCCCTCTCAATGAGGAAAACATTCAAAAGGTATTCTTTTAACCCTCTTCTTTTGGAACAATTTTTTATAGTAGCAATAAGGCACTCCCAAGAGTTAGATTAACAGTCAGTTAATCACTCCCTAGGAGCAATATGGCACTTGGCTGTGCCTCGTGCCACATTATTCCCCTAGGGGGTGATTAACAGACTTTTAATCTAACCCTTGGTCATGCCTTATTGCTCAATAGTGCCATAAAATTCATTATTTTTCGTAATTTTTTTTTTCCATTAAATGGATAGTTTTTCTATAGCGTCTGGCTCCATTCCCTTCAGTGTTTATCCTGACGCAAGCTCAGCAAGTGATGTCATCAGTGGCATCACACCAAACCTAGATGCTAAGGAAGGGGGGGAAGAGAGGAGAGGATAGCAGGAGAGAGGCTCACACAAAAGGTGGGAATGGAATAGGTACAAGCTGGAAGACAGTCTGCCTGAATCAGTGTTGGAATTACACTTGGTGAGCTTGGGTGGTCCCATTAGGGACCTGTCTTTTAATTGAGCCCCCCTTCCCATTATGAGTCAGTGGCAGTATTGCATGAGCTATTGGGGCTCACTTCAGAGCTGGGGGGGGCGAACCCCGGCAAAGCCCCCCAGTAATTCCAACACTGGAATGCCAGGAGCCTTGGAAACAAAATTAGTGAGCTCCAGGCAATAGTGGTGGATGCAGAATTAGACCTCTAAGCATTTCAGAAACATGGATCACCAGGAATAACGACTGGGGCCTGGCAGTACCAGGGTATACTATGTATAGAAGAGACGGGGATAAGGGGAAAGTAGGTGGGATAGTCGGCTATATCAAGGAAGGCACAGAGGCAATAAAGGAGGGGTCTATCAGGGGAAGAAGTGGTGAGACAGAATCACCATTGGCACAGCTTATGACGGTATTGGGAAAGAAGCTGTGCATCGGGGTAGTCTGTAGACCACTGGGACAGAGAGACAAGAGGGATAGGGAACTGGTTGAGAAACTGAGAAGGAGGCCACAAAGGAGGAGGAAGTGGTTCTGGGGCAAATGCTGTGCTGATTGGGGAACCGCTGGGGTCCAGTGGTCATAGCATCATATGGTTTGAACTGGCCATGGTTATCGGTATACCCTCATCAAAAGCTGTTGTTCTGGATTTCAGATGAGTAGACTGTGATTAGATGAGGGAGTTAGTCAAGGGCAAGTTAGCTGGAGTGGAGGAAATCAGGGTGTAGGGAGAAATTAGAGAGAACATTCCTGATGCTACCAGACAATACATGAGAATGGTTACCAAGGGTAAGGCACAAGAGACCAATCTGGTTATCTAAGAAGGCCAGGGAGACAGTGAGGGACAAAAAAGGGCTTCCATTGTCTATAAGGAGAAATTTGAATTAGGAATGGAGTAGATATCAGGTAAATTTGAAGGAGGCCAAGAAGGCAGTCAAGGACACAAAAACAGACACAGAGATGCATATTGCGGAGGGGTCAAGGGAAGGGGAAACAGTTCTTCAGGTACATCTTGGAAAAAGAAAGATGGGGGGGAATTGGTAGGCTGATGGAGGGAAGTAGGGTAGTAGAGGACGACGAGCAAAATAAGTGACTGCTTCTGCTCTGTAGCCACAGTGGAGGGTAGTGGGCATCTGCTGGAAAGTGGCATGAAGGCTACTGCAAGGGGGGTCCTAGAAATGGGACAGGTGGTAATTACAAGAGAAAGGGTAAGAAAAGGGCTTGCAGCCCTGAAAATCGACAGGGCTCCAGGGCCTGGGATGTACCCGAGGGTGCTCTGGGAATTAACATTGGAATTGGCTGAATCCCTGGCAATGCTGTTTAATAGCACTACAGTCAGGGGTGGCTCTGATAGATTGGTGAACAGTGGCCGTGGTGCTGCTTCACAAAGGAGGGGACAGTGAGGAACCTGGAAATTACAGGCTTGTCAGTCTCACCTCCATTGTAGGTAAACTGATGGAGACACTAGTCAAAGAGGACCTAGCGGATTACCTGGAGAAAAATGTACTCCAGGATAGTAAGCAGCATGGGTTCATGGCAGAGAGTTCTTGTCAGACTATCCTGATAGTATTCCTTGACTGGGTAACATGAGTCGTGCATAAGGGACAAGCAATAGGTTTACTCTATTTCAGCTTCTGCAAGGCATTTGACTCGGTGCCACGTGGAAGGTTGTTGAAGACATGAGAGGATCTGAAGGCAGCAAAGGACCTAGTTAAATGGGTGGGATGTTGGTCGGGGGCGATCGAAAAGGGTGGTGTGGAAGGGAGATTACGAGTGGGGTACTGTAGGGAGTCAGTCTTGGGACCAGTCCTTTTCAATATGTGCATCAATGACATAGGAGAAGGAATACGGGGCAAGATGTGTCTCTTCACAGATGCACTTATGATGCGTCTCTGTGGGAGGGTAGACAGCAGATAGCTGCATAGGGACCTGCAAAGGGGAGAAAGCTGGTCCAAGGTCTGATTGTTGAAATTCAATGCCAAAAAATGCAAGATACATATATATTTATTTATTTAGTTTTTGTTTACCAGGTAGGTGCGCTAGCCATAGAGATGACTATTTTCAGGCACGACCCGGGAGGTTACAGGGTAAACATTACAGATATACAACAAAAGGTGGTTACAGCAAGGTATGAACAATAGTGTTACACAGTAGGTTATGCATCATAAACAAGATACATGGTGTTGAGAGCAGGGAACAGAGCATATTTTACAGTTATTACATAGGGATGAGGCATATTTGCGATGGAGCAAGACAGTGTGGATTACAAAATACAAGGAATAGATCTAAATCAAAGATACAATGGGCAAAAATTAAAAAAGATAGACATGCAGCAGATGTGACACTGGAGGAAGACAATTAGACACACAAGGAAGATAAGGTAAACAAAGTTGATAAGTGCAAAGGGGATAGATGCAGGGGATAGGAAAACTGAGGTTATACATGTTTGGAGAAGGGTAAGCTTCAGAGATATCAGCCAAGGCAAGTAGTGGGTGTGGCTGGGGTCAGGTGAGAGGGGCTATACCTCGCAAGGGTAGGTAGGCTAATTTGTACAGATCCAGAGGATATGGGATCAGAAAGAGTAAATACAAAGGGGGATTGATGCAGAGGGATAGGCAAGCTGAGATAGATGAGGTTTGGAGATGCAGGCCTGTCGAGTAGGGGTGCATCTGGGGAGGAGCGTAGGAAGGGACATTAAAATGGTATTATAGCAGAAACAAGTTAAGAACTGCTGCCAGGGAGGAGGAACAGGGAGCTAAGGAGGTTTAAAGCAGGAGCATCATTCAAATGAGATGAGGTGGCGACAGAGTGCTTTTTAAAAGGTGTCATGAGTGGGTGCTAGGTGGACATCTAGAGGGAAGGAGTTCCACAGCCGAGGAGCGTGGTGGGCAAAAGCACTAGAACCTTTGGTGGTTCAGTATTTCGGCACACATCATATAGGGACCAAGGACTCGAGGAAGGAATACTGGATGGGAAGGGTTAAGTTGGCCACTACTTTAGAGGAGAGGGACTTTGGGTCATCATAAACAACTCCTTTAAACAAAGCAGCCAGTGTAACAAGGCGTACAACATGGCAGCCAGAATGTTTGGGTGTACTGGGAGGGTTTTAGAAAACGAGAGGAAAGAGATAATACTACTGCTTTATAGGTCACTGGTGAGACCCTATCTGGAGTATTTTGCCCAGTACTGAAGTCCTCACCTGAGGAAAGACAGGGACAGGCTGGAGAGGGTGCAGCATAGAGTAACCAAAATTATTCGGGGCCAACTGGTCAGATCCAGTGAGGATTGGCTTAGGGTACTGAACAGGAAGCCAGAAGGGAGAGGAAGGACATGATAGAGACTTTCAAATTCCTAAAACGAGTAGGTAAGGTCAACTGCAAGAAACTATTTAGCAGAAGTGGTGAGCCAGAAACAAGGGGGCGTGAAAGCAGGTGGTGGTGGGATTCAGGAGGGACGCAAGAAACATTTACTTTACTGAGAGACAGTGGCTGAGATGTGGAACAGCCTACCAGCAGAGGTGGTGGGTGCAAAAACCATTAATGGGTTCAGGCATGGTAGGGAGAGAGTAAAGGGCTCAATAGTTACTCAGAGGGGTAGCAGTAAGGGATGGAGGAAGGGGTGGGGAAAAGGGGGGACCCCATCTATTCTGGACAGTAGGTCACAAGGTAGAGTAGGGTAAAAGTGGACAGGCTGGGTGGACCAGTGGTCTTTTTCTTCTGACCATGTCAGTGTTTTTATATTTCCTCCAGCAGCAGGACTGTCCCGGTTACAGGAATGAATACTGCACAGCGCTGACCTGAGCAAACCCCACCGCAGTACTCAGGGTTTCCCTGCCACAGAAATCAGAACTAGAGTGCCCCAGAGAACTAGAGGCTGTGTATATTGTGCTTTACAGGAGGCTGGAGCAGTACTCACCTTCTGGGTTTTAACGAGAGCTGTGAACAAAAAAATGCTTCTTGCATATTAGGCTCAAAATATGTTTTTTTAGAAGGATTGGTTTATTTATTGATTAATTAAAATCACTCTACGAGGTAAGCAGCACAGAGAATCATACATATCTCATTTACAGATGCACCCTAGGGAGCAGGAACAAGGGTAGCAGTAGGGGAACGAGAACAGGGAGGAATTGGCAGCAGTAAATTCAAGTGGCACTGTCAGCCCCTCAGGTCTTAAACTGTTCCTGGTTAAAAAATACATATTTTATTATTTTTCACGTTCTGTAGAGGTTGTGGATGTAGCAGGCAGTTTAATTCGGGTTCCTTTTAAAAGTGAAAAACAGACTGCTCACCATTCTGGTGCTACCACACAAAACAAGCATTTGTCAATGCTGAATGTTTGCTTGCTGGCATTGGCATTGGTAGTGTAGTAGTTACAGAGCTGCATAATAAGAATGGCAGTGAAGTATTGAACTGAAGCCAACCCCACCACCACCCTGAAAGAGAGTGACAGGCATTGGGGTGTGCCTTTGGGTCATCAGGCATGATGACCATGCCATTTCAGCACACCCTACCCTGCAGACACTGACAAGTGTCACGGTGTGCCTTGGGGTCTTTGGCCCTTATGCACATGCCATTCCATCAGGAAATACGGTGAGATAGGTGCGGTATAGGAGAATGGGGTGAAGTTTGGGCCCAAAGAATCCGAGGCACACCTTGATGCCTCTCACTGGCTGCAGGGTGTGGGTGGGAGTGGAATGGTATGAGCATGACAGGCAAGAATCCCAAGTCACACCCCTGATGCCTGTCATTCTCTACAGGGTGGGGCAATATGGTCGGAAACCCTAACGCCTCAGGCATTTGTTGGTATTTTCACAACAAATTTTCAAGATGGTTTCTTTGTGACCCCCCCCCCCCAACTTATGACCAGTGGCAATATCAGTTTGTTAGCCAAAACTGCTTTTGCACGGCGACTATGGCATTTGGCACCACAGGTGCAAAAACACATTCTGAACAGGATGTGAAAAATGACAGTGGTACTGTTCATGGGGAGGTGTAAAACATGGCAGTGTTGAAGATCTGCTGTGAAAATCTTAAAAAAACTGAAGTCAAGTCACAAGCATGCGTAGAAACTGTGCAACGTACACCCGTAATGTAACTAGTTTGGGGATTTTTTTTACAGCAGATTGTTAACGCAGGCATTTTGGGACCTCCAATCATGAACAGTGTCAGTGTGATTTTCTTTATTTGTCCCAGTGATTTCCCACAGCGACCACGCATTTCTGTCCTGAAAGTGTGAAAACACATTTTGGCCATGTTGTGGAAAATGACAGCTGTACTGTTTATAAGGAGGTGTGGAAAAATGCCACTGGTGAAAATCTGGACTGAAAATATTACAAATTCATGAACTTATGAGGGTGCGTGGAAACTGCTCAATGCTCACGCGTAACACAGTCATTTTATGGAGTTTTGTCACCAAATTTTCAACATAGCCATTTTAAGACCTCTGCTCATGACCAGTGTCACTGTGATTTTCTTAATCTGTCCCAAACATTGTTTTCGCACACCGACGCTATTGTGCGCTACATGTGTGGAAACACCGACGCATTGTGCGCTACATGTGTGGAAACACATTTTGGGCGAGATGTGAAAAATGGTAGCTGTACTGCTCATAACTAAGTGCAGTAAAATGGCACTTTTGAAAATCTGGTGTGCAAATATTACAAATTCGCAAACTTGTCAGCGAGCATAGGAACTGTGCAACTTGCGCTCCTAAAACAGTCATTTTTGGGAATTTTTTCACCAAATTTTCAACATAGCCATTTTGACACCTCTGCTCATGACCAGTGTCACTGTGATTTTCTTAACGTGTCCCATACATTGATTTACTACACTGACTGCGCCATTGTGCGCTACATGAGCAGAAACTGCGTTGTGGTGAGATGTGAAAAATGACAACTGTACTGCTGCCGTGAGGAGGTGGTAAAATGGCAATGTTGAAAATCTGGAGTGAAAATATTGAAAATTTGCGAACTTACGAGCGTGCGTAGTAACTCTGCAACGCATGCTCATAAAACAGTCATTTTTAGGAATTTTTTCACCAAATTTTCAACATAGCCATTTTAAGACCTCTGCTCATGAACAGTGTCACTGTGATTTTCTTAATGTGTCCCGTACATTGATTTCGCACACTGACTGCGCCTTTGTGCGCTACATGGGCAGAAACATGTTTTGGGTGAGATATGAAAAATGACAGCTGTGCTGCTCATGAGGAGGTGTGGTAAAATGGCAATGTTGAAAATGTGGAGTAAACATATTGAAAATTCACAAACTTATGAGTGTTCATAGGAACTGCGCAACGCATGCTGGTAAAAGTGTCACTTGTAGGAATTTTTCCACCAAATTTTCAAAATAGGCTTTTTGAGAACCCACCTTATGAACACTAGCAGTGTCGTTTCGTTAATCGTTCCGGAAAGGTGATTTCACGCAGTGCTAGGAAATCACTCCTTCGGCCCGAAGTAACCATGACAGTGACAGCATTCATGAGAAGGGGTCCCAAAAACCCCATGTTGAAAATTTGGTGCAGAAATTCCAAAAAATGCCTGAGATATGCAATAAAGTTGAAAAAAATCCTATCTCATTATACAGCTTACCGGCATTTCCTCAGTTCGCGGTCGGCTTTGAAGAGTGCAGACGTGTTCCCGGTCCACCAAAGATCATCGCGCCAAGCTCTGGAGGTAAGTATGGGGTGAGGGGCATGTGGGGAGGCAGGGTGCGCAGTGGGTGGGTGCGGGTTGTGGGAGGCGGGCAGAGAATCGCCGAGGGACAGTTTTATATTTACAGGTTTTTTTTCCTTCCCAAGACGACGAGGGACGTTTGCCATGCTTGGGTGGGCTCCCAGCGTGGCAGCTGGTAGGAAGTTGGTGGGGCAGGAGCCACGATTGGGCACCCCTGTCGGCCATAATATCATTTTGCCACACTGGGGTGGGCTCAGAGTGGCACCTGAATGCTTTGGGGGGATGTGCAGCCGGACGAGGATTGGGCACCTCCGTCAGCCATAACATCATTTTGCAATGCAGGGGTGGTCTCCCAGCATGGCACCTGGATGCTTTGGGGGATGCAGCCCGGCTGAGTTGGGCACCCGTCATCCGCCAGCATTTTGCCACGCTGGGGTGGGCTCCCAGCATGGCACCTGGATGCTGGGTTGGGGCGTGGAGCTGATGGGGATTGAGCACTCCCGTCGGCCGTTACAGTGTGGGAGGGGAGGAAAGCGCATGAGCATGTAGAAGTGCGTGCGTCTTGTAGCGATGTGTATGTGTGTGGAGGGAGCTCTGCTCACTCAAGCGGAGCCTCCCTTTCAACTGTATGCCACTGCATTTCAGTCAGTCATAGACAGCTGAGCAGTGATTGGCATACTGCGACCGCACCTGCAAACACACTGACTGAATAGGAAGAGTCTGACACACCTCTGGAAAACTCGGATGATGGCACTATGTTTCTTGCACATGCGTGCAAGCAAACATAAAAATGGCTCATTTACAGTTCTTGATCAACTCCCACTGCATCTTTCCTAGTTTTGGAAAGACCCCATGGTCTAGACATATAATATGCAGTGGGAGGACAGGAGACTATTGCTCATGCGTGGCTGCACTGTTTGGGGGTGTGCCTAATGTTCAGGAAGTATGCAGTAAGAGTAGACCAATGATTTAAAACAAAACAAGGTTGAGTATAATGATACCATTAGTATGCATGTCAGTCCTACTAAGAAATGAAGCAGACAAAACAACCAGCAACATCAGTTAATTTAATGGAAGGTACTTAAGTCATAAAATGTGAGTTTTCCACTAGAAACAGTATGACACAAAGAGGGCTGACAGTGTCCCTTTAATCACAGAAATAATAATTATAACACAGCAGCGTGATAGTATATACTAGGACAGCAGACATGAATAATGCATTGAAAGGGTGACTACTGTAACCCCTAGATGGCGCTATCCCAGGGGCTACTACCCCTGCCTGATTTGCCACTAACAGGTTGAGGGGCCTGGATCCAATGGCGGGTGCCTCCACCCAGAGGTCAGGGTTTGCAATAGTTAAACTAACTTGGTCACAGCCCTCTGGGACACTGCAACCCCCCTTTCTTCCCACTAGTGGCCACACAATATATCAGAATTACCTTCACAGTACACACTTACCCCCAGGTCTGGTTCCGCACTGGGACCTCCTGTGAAATGAGATACAGTGCAACAATCACAGTACAGTACTTTAACATAGACAAATACCTCAGGCAGTATAACTTTGCTGAAACAAGCAGCTCTGATTTATTTAGGGGATATAACAAGGACAGGGAAATCAGGTTAATTAGCTTATCACTCTAATAATCTACCTATGGCTCTGTGCACAGGCCTATCCCTATCAGTTACTGTCCCTGGGTACCCAAGCCCTAGTGGCTAGTCCAAACCGTGGCAGCTGGTAGGGGCCCTTTCACACAGAGAAAAGGAGAATTAAACAGTCAGCAGTACAGTAATTCCATTTGGATTTAATGTGGCAATTCAACAGGGAGCAACCCTGAATTAGTACTCACGACCTCCAAATAAGATAGGGTCCTTCAATGTCAGCAGGGCTCACTTGAGGTACACAAACCTCTTCACACATCCATATAAAAGAAAGTACTATACCAGGCAGGCTGCATCTGTATCCCGATCGCAATTACTGCACAATACCCGAGAACACACAGCAGATTCAGTTCCTGACAGACCGAGTGCAATTTTCAGCAATTCTTCCAGTCTTCTACAGGGTGAGCCTGGTTTCTACTCTTCAGAGATCCTTTGATTCTTTTCACAGGACGGATTCAGTCCTAACAAGCTGCAGACCCGGAACTCTGGGCCTTACACACGTTTTTGACTAAAACTGCACACTGAAAAAGCACAGGGCTCCTTCCTTCTTCACTGCCAAAGCTCAACTGAACTCCAACCGACAAAAACCGGGCACTTCCTTTGAGTTCCTCCCAGTTCTGACTGGATTGGCTGTCACTCATGAGACTGCTGCTGTTGGTCCAAAAGGCACTGAAGTCTAAACTACATCTCCCAGAGTCACTGCCCATACAATCCTCTTGTGGCTGGCTCAGATTATGAGTCCAAGTTCTGATTCGCCCAAGGCACCATTTTAGAGCTAGCTTACCCCACACTGATTGGTCCAGTTCAGCAGTTCAAAACTAGAATGGGAACTAGCAGACACAGTTCTGACTGCAAAGAAAGCAGGTTAGACAAACTGTCATTTCATTATTACTCTAAATAATTTCTGGTAAACAGTTACATCTTTCAGATAGGTTCCCTTTGCACTCCTAGTGACTGCAAAATTAAGTGGAATTGGCAGCAGTCAAGTGGTACTCAGAGAAGCACACAGTCCCCATACAAACTAATTATGTCTGCAAGCAGACAGCTCTTAAAGAGACAGTACCAGAGGCTCTAAAACACTCACTGATAAATGGCTTAAATGCCAAACACCATTCAGGCTTGGAGCATTCAAGCAAGCTCCTGGAAGTCTTTGGAACCCCATTTGCAGGGGTTACACCCTTCCTGACTGGAAAGCTTGGCGATCCGTCAAGCAAGTACCCATAAGTTTCAACTGCAACCATATACATTTGCATTAGGCTCGCACATGTAATCATCAGTCAATATATCATTTTACCAAGAACACATTTCTGAAACATTGCAGTCGTCATCTTTACACAGTATTACATACACATTGTACCATAACTCAAGTTATTACCTCTTGTACATGAAACCTGAGAGAGGGGCCCTTCCTATCAGTTACCTTGGGCTGGACGGGCAAGGGCACCATACTTAGAGGGCAACACAAGTAACTTGAGTTAGCACTGATGCTCAGTTTGGGCAATGAGCTCGGGACACATACACTCCTTTATGGACAACATTGAGAGGCAAATCCACAGGCCTCCCAAGGGAATCATAACTGAGGTGCACCACAGGCTTTACAGCTCGACCAGTCTTTCTAGGGGAACTGTTACAGTCTCTGCACTCTGAGCCTCATTTTCAGCATTGTCCACACTTGTCAGGGGAGTCTCCATGGGGGTAGAGGCTAGAACTTGGGGCACTTTCAGCTCCAGGAGTTACAGTTTCTGAGTCCACAACATTTGGCTCGCATGGAGGCTTTGGACACTGGCAGTGGACTGTCAGGGCACTCAAAATACTCTTCTTGTTCGGGTGTATCGACCAGTCTGCCCCAATCTATCATTTTCCTCTCCTGAAAGCTCAAACAGTTCAACCATGCACAATGATTCCATTTCATCTGATCTGATGCTTTGCACTTCACTTTCTGGGAGCATTGGCTCCAGGGATGAAGCTGGGGGCTTAAACAGTCCAGAAGGCCCAGCTTTGTCTCCAGTATTGACTAGGGGATTGCCCCGAAACAATTGACTCAGTTCGTAAGAAGGATAGTATTCAAAGTCACTCTCACTTTCTTCCGATATGGACTGACAGTCATGCTCAACTGGGACTTGTGGAGGGAACACTTTAACTTTGCTTCTGTAGGTGCAGACTTTCTTGATCTTTTCTTAGCAGCAGCTCTAGTCACTGGTCCAGAGGGGCATCTTCTAGGGCTCAGACTCAATTAAGATTTGTCCAATGGGCAGTAAATGATTTCTATGCATTGTTTTACATCTTTTGAATTATTCTCAGGCCTTACTTTGTACACTGGCAGATCATCTAGTTTGCCCACTACAATGTGAGGGAGATGGTGCCATCTGTCAGCAATCTTGTGCTTGCCATGCAATCCCAGATTTCTTAGCAATACCCGATCTCCCTCCGGAGTTCCTGTGCTTTCACCTTTTATCATACCTTTCTTTGTTGGCCAGATTTCTTTTGGCAGCCATGGTTTGAGCCAGTTGGTACGCATGAGTTAGCTGGGCCTTTAACTTTGCACATACTGTAAATAGTTGTCAGCCTGAACCCCATCAGGAGACCCCAAACACACATCTACTGGTAGTCGAGCTTCTCTTCAAACATCAGGCGGTAGGGAGAATCCAGTGGCATCACTTTTGGTGCAGTTATAAGCATGTACCAGGGTGCTAATTTGTTGGCTCCATCTAGGCTTGTCCTTTGGGTGGGGTGCCTAGCATATCTAGCAAAGTCGGTTAAACGTTCAGGCTGTGGGTCCCCTGGGGTGGTAAGGAGTGGTTCTGGACTTCGCACTCCCCACAGAAAGCATCTCTTTGATCAGACGACTCTCAAAGTCTCTCCTTGATCAGAATGGATTCTTTGTGGAGCCCCATAGTGAACAAAAAGTTTTCTACAAGTACTTTGGCCAGGTGGATGCTTTCTGGTCTTTGGTGGGGAAAGCTTGGGCATATCTCGTGAAATGGTCAGTGACCACCAGCACATTACTGATATTTCTTTGATCTGACTCAAACTTAGAAAATCAATACAGACCAGCTCCATGGGTGCACTGGTGGTGATGTTAACAAGGGGGGCAGCCCTCTGGGGCAAAGCTTTCCTCTGTAAGCAGCGACTACAAGTTCGAATGTGTTGCTCCACATCAGCCCCCATCTTAGGCCAATAGAATCTGGATCTCACCAAGTCAAGTGTTCTGTCTATACCAAGGTGCCCCATGTGGTTGTGCAAGGACCTCAGTACTGAGTCTCGAAAGGCAGTGGGCAGCACTAGTTGTTGTTTGTCTACTTGTCCCCCTCTGTCTACTGTTTCTCTGTATAACAGTTTATTGATCAGTTTCAACTTAGGACCTTCTTTGTATAACAGTGCAGTTCTCAAATCAGTGGAGCGTAATTTGGACACATCTTTTCCTGCATAGAGGGCTTCTAAAGCTGCTTTGATCATGGGATCGCGGGATTGAGCCGCGAATACTGTCATTGTCCAGCTGAGGCAGTGCACCAATGTCTATTGCAGAAAAGTGGCAATAAGCAGCAGTATGCAATTCTCAGAGGCTCCCAAGCAATCCACCATGCAGTCCACTGCGTCCGTGGACATTTGTTCCTCCCTATCAAACTTCGGCAGAGTGCCGAATGTCAGGTTCTGCCAATCGGACCCAATCATTCTGGGGAACAGGCCTCGGGAGAGAGCATCAGCATCTATGTGTTCAGACCTGCCGTATTGAGAGCATAGTCATATGTAGATAATGCAGAAAGCCACCTATGGCCAGTGGCATCCAACTTAGCTGAGGTCTGCACATAGGTCAAAGGATTATTGTCAGTTTTACTAGTATTTTAGCCCCATACAAGTACTCATGGAATTGGTCAACAATAGCCAATTCTAAAGCTGGAACTCTAACTTATGTACAGGATAGTTCTTTTCGGATGGGGTCAGGCTTCTACTGGCAAAGGCCACTGGTCTCAGGCCATTCTCGTGCTCTTGGTACAACACAGCCCCAACCCTTGCAAGCTAGCATCAGTGTGCAGGGCGTAAGGGTTTTCTTGGATCGGCATAGGCCAGCACTGGAGCATGGGTAAGTTGATATATGATCTCATGAAAAGCAGTCTCACAATCAGGAGTCCAGCGGGCCCCAAATACTTCACTCGGATGAAAATACACTCTTTCAGTCTTGAGGGACGCTGACTTTTGGTATTTTTTGTGGGTTGGGGGATACCCTTGAGTAAGGTTAAGTAAAGGGCGGATCACTCTTGAATAGTCCTTGATAAAGCGCCGATAATAACCACAGAATCCCAGGAATCTTTGCAGTTCTTTTAGATTTTTGGGCTGTGGCCAGGTGGTCAAGGCCTCAACTTTACTTGGGTCGGTCTCTATTCCCTCGGTGGATACTATGTGTCCCACATACTTTACTGATGTTTGAAAAAATTGACACTTATCAATGGACAGTTTAAGGCCAAAGTCCTCCAGTCGGTCCAATACCTTAAATAATCTGCTCTCATGTTCCTCCAGTGAGCTGCCAAACACAATAACATCATCTAGGTATACCAGGCACTCTAGTAAGTTCATGTCCCCCACTGCACGCTCCATCAATCGTTGAAAAGTGGCTGGGGCACCTGAAATCCTTGAGGCATCCTCATGAATTCATAGAAGCAAGCGGACAGATAAGGCTGTCTTTTCACGGTCCTCTGGGGCCATCGGGATCTGATAGTACCCACTGCGGAGATCCAGCACAGAGAACCACTTGCTCCCGTTTAGGCAGTCCAGCATCCTGAATGCGGGCATTGTGTGACTGATCAGGGATAGTCCGCGGTTTAAGGTGCGATAATCCACACACATCCTTACTGTTCCATTCTTTTTCCTCACTACCACAATGGGGGAAGCATAAGGGCTTCTGGATTCTTGTATTACACCAGCAGCTAACATCTCTTGCAGATGCCGTCTCACATCATCTATGTCAGCAGGTGCCAGGCGTCGAGACCTCTCACGAAATGGTCTTCCGTCATGCAGCCGGATATTGTGCTCAGCTCCTTGCACGCATCCTACATCCCATTCCTTTAAAGAAAACACCTGGTCTCTCTGGGCAAGCTTCTCACTGATCTTCACTTTCCATTCAGCTGGCAGCGGGGAGTCGCCGAAATCAAACAAGTCAGGCGTTACTCTGTCATTCTTCCTTGAACTCTTGCTGCTGGGTAGCACTGCAGTGTCTGCACAATGCACATTAGCCAGGATGCAACCTCTGTTTACTCGAATGTCTCTTTCAGACACATTATGAACTTGGACCATTACCCTTCTGGCATAAGCATGGGCTCTAGCGGGCAAAATACTAGGCTTGACCAGCAGTCCCTCTGGCAATTTTCCATCCCTGGTGCATCCAACATTAATATTTTATTCTTAACATCCTTTCTGACACGGACCTCCCTGTAAGGTACACTGGGCATTTGGCGCCAGGATCAGAGACTCAGGATCCTTCTTCCATACAATTCGACCGGTTCCTCTGGTTCTGTTTTTCAGCATCTCTCTGTGCCTCATAGGCCTTCTTAATTAAAGCCGAACTCTTAAAGCTCTACTAGTCTTTGACCCCTGTTTTTCATAACACAACTGTGCCAGCCTTCCGAACATATGAGCATTTGTTCCAATCAACAAAGGGACACCATCATACAGTCCAGTGGGGACACACTAAGGCTAGGGTCTCTACTTGTTCGCCACTCCAGCCACGGAGGTGGGGAAAGACAGCCAAATTGGATATACCGGAATAGAGGTAGGCCTTCTCACTTAACCCCATACATGCAGTCCTTCTAATGGTTGTAGAGAGTCGTCTGACAAATGCTTCTGATACCAATCTTGGAACATAATTGTCACTTGGGAGCCACTGTCTAATATAGCTCTTGTAGACACTCCGTTCACCTTTACAGTGGTCTCCATGGAGGGACCCACTATTCTGGACCAGTCTGAGGCGGTAGTGGGGGCCTGGGCAACTGACCTTGCCACAAAAGGGCGTGAATTAGCATTTTGGTGCCCTCACTGGGATCATGTCAGGCACCTCTTAACCACTGATTTCTTCTCCAAGCTCTCCTTGTAGCCTATATGCAACTTTGTCAGTGTCTTTGGGGACTGGCATTCCTTTCATGTGCCCATCTTTCCCACAATTATAGCAAAACATACTTTCTGGAGTTTGAGCTGGCCGAGCGCCACACTGGGAGCCAGGCGGAGTATTACTAACTGGAAACCTTGGTGCCATCTCTGTCTGCGGCGTGATAAGCATTTGGAGACATCTCGTCAGTTTCTCCACTTCCATGGTCAAGGAATCGAGTTCGGAGCTGTTATCAGCAGGAGATACATGGGTGGTACCCCCACCCCCATAGCAGATGCAGTCGGATATAGGTCAGGCCCATTACTTGCAGGGTGGCCTTCATAAAGGACTGTTTTTGAATTCCGGATCTCTCTCAACAGTTCGCCCATTGTGACATATCTTTTCCTTGTCAGAGCACTCATTGACTGCCAACCTCTGCCCCTGAACTTCACTTGATGGGCACCCTCAGTCACTCGGTCGTAGCCGCAGCTATTGGTGCAGGTCCCTCCCGAGGTCGCTCTTTTTCAACTCTCAATTTCTCTCATTAACTCATCATAGGAGGTGGGGATTCCAGTCGATCTGCCAGGTGTAACTGAAGCAACAGCAGTTCTGAGAAGGGGAGACTTAAGGATCCTGTCCAGCCTGGTTCGGTCCAGTTCAATCGCTGGCAAACTACCTTTTCTGAGGCATTCTTGCAACAATTTTTCCAGCCGAGATACATACACAGACAACAACTCCCCTTGGTACTGTTGTGCATCTCTTACTCTCCACCATAGGTCCTCATCAGAATCTGGGCTCCCATACACATTCTCCAAGGCCTCAAGATAGGCCTGTGCAGTCGCTTCAGGGTTACTGGCCCGTTTAGCACGGATGGTAGCCAGGGCAGGACCTCGGGGCTCTCTAACCTCTTGGTTTTTCACCTTCCGAGCATTGCCATTCTAGCACTTGTGGGGCAACATAGTCTATCCAGGTCTCCCCAGTCATCCTCCCCTTGGGGTGGGAGGGTGCCAGAGAAGATCCTCAACCTTCGTAAGAGTCGTGACTAATGGCAGGTGCAGAAATAGGGAGTCTGCATTGGTTCAGCCACCATTACGGGCACTGGAGCAGGAGAGGGTGTTGGGGAGGAACACTCCCAGGTGGCAAGAATAGTTTCTTCAAGTCCTCCACAGTTTTCCCTCTCCCAGCAACCATTCAGCAAATTTCTCCTCAAAGTTTCAGATAGTGGTGGGGCTGATTCCCCGGGTCTTTACTGTCCTTAGTTATCACTCTCCAAGCAGTGAGGGCTCCCTCTGGGGTAATGGTCTGTGCACTTTGGCACTATCTATGGGATCCTTAAACTCTACTAGGGCCAGGAAAGTGTGGGTGAGCAGATTAGCATGCCGACCCACCACCACAGGGTTTTGTAAACCTTCCACCTTGGAAAGTACTCCCTGTACAGTGTCCGTATTGATACCCAGGGGATGTCCAGGATAAGCATAGCATTTTGAGGTTCGATCTCCTCCCAGTACACCACTCCACCAGCCGGTGCACAGCCACTTGTCGGGTACCCATTTTTCTTAACAGTGGTTCGTAAATATGGCCACTAGAGGACACACAATCCCGGTGAGCCTCCAAGATGTAACCCCTAGATGGCGCTATCCCAGGGCTACTACCCTGCCTGATTTGCCACTAACAGGTTGAGGGCCTGGATCCAATGGCGGTGCCCACCCAGAGGTCAGGGTTTGCAATAGTTAAACTAACTTGGTCACAGCCCTCTGGGACACTGCAACCCCCTTTCTTCCACTAGTGGCCCACACAATATATCAGAATTACCTTCACAGTACACACTTACCCCCAGGTCTGGTTCCGCACTGGGACCTCCTGTGAAATGAGATACAGTGCAACAATCACAGTACAGTACTTTAACATAGACAAATACCTCAGGCAGTATAACTTTGCTGAAACAAGCAGCTCTGATTTATTTAGGGGGGGATATAACAAGGACAGGGGGAAATCAGGTTAATTAGCTTATCACTCTAATAATCTACCTATGGCTCTGTGCACAGGCCTATCCCTATCAGTTACTGTCCCTGGGTACCCAAGCCCTAGTGGCTAGTCCAAACCGTGGCAGCTGGTAGGGGGCCCTTTCACACAGAGAAAAGGAGAATTAAACAGTCAGCAGTACAGTAATTCCATTTGGATTTAATGTGGCAATTCAACAGGGAGCAACCCTGAATTAGTACTCACGACCTCCAAATAAGATAGGGTCCTTCAATGTCAGCAGGGCTCACTTGAGGTACACAAACCTCTTCACACATCCATATAAAAGAAAGTACTATACCAGGCAGGCTGCATCTGTATCCCGATCGCAATTACTGCACAATACCCGAGAACACACAGCAGATTCAGTTCCTGACAGACCGAAGTGCAATTTTCAGCAATTCTTCCAGTCTTCTACAGGGTGAGCCTGGTTTCTACTCTTCAGAGATCCTTTGATTCTTTTCACAGGACGGATTCAGTCCTAACAAGCTGCAGACCGAACTCTGGGCCTTACACACGCTTTTTGACTAAAACTGCACACTGAAAAGCACAGGGCTCCTTCCTTCTTCACTGCCAAAGCTCAACTGAACTCCAACCGACAAAACCGGCACTTCCTTTGAGTTCCTCCCAGTTCTTGACTGGATTGGCTGTCACTCACAATAGACTGCTGCTGTTGGTCCAAAAGGCACTGAAGTCTAAACTACATCTCCCAGAGTCACTGCCCATACAATCCTCTTGTGGCTGGCTCAGATTATGAGTCCAAGTTCTGATTCGTCTAAGGCACCATTTTAGAGCTAGCTACCCCACACTGATTGGTCCAGTTCAGCAGTTCAAAACTAGAATGGGGAACTAGCAGACACAGTTCTGACTGCAAAGAAAGCAGGTTAGACAAACTGTCATTTCATTATTACTCTAAATAATTTCTGGTAAACAGTTACATCTTTCAGATAGGTTCCTTTGCACTCCTAGTGACTGCAAAAATTAAGTGAATTGGCAGCAGCTCAAGTGGTACTCAGAGAAGCACACAGTCCCCATACAAACTAATTATGTCTGCAAGCAGACAGCTCTTAAAGAGACAGTACCAGAGGCTCTAAAAACACTCACTGATAAATGGCTTAAATGCCAAACACCATTCAGGCTTGGAGCATTCAAGCAAGCTCCTGGAAGTCTTTTAGGAACCCCCATTTGCAGGGGGGTTACACTACAATTTGGACAAGTGCAGGAAGGGCAAAGTGATGTTTCCGTTTTTGCTTTGGACATATATAATAGATTTGCCAAGCAGGTTAAGTCAGGCGACAGGTTCTTCTAGATTTTTGACAGCCTAATGCTGATTGATGCATGACCAGATTGCTTGTTTTGCTGGGGAGTCTGCAACCTTTTGTCTAATGGAGATCTTGGCGTGTAGGAGGGGTTAGAGGCAGGGTTGAATAGATTGCAGAGATAGAAAGTTTATCAACCTAGAATTTAACACCTAGGAGGGCCTTGTGGTTTTTTCACCTGAGGTCCAAACTCGTTTATCAGTTATCATACAGAGTGCAAAGATGTATTGGGGGGCACTTAAACATGAAACTGCATAGCCAACTGTATAGACCGTCAAGTTTGGAGAGAGATAATGTGGAGGCAGTGGCATAAGAGACATCTCCGTAGTTCAGAGTTAGTAGTAGTATATTCTTGCATTAAGGGAAAAGCTACCTTGTAACCTATAAAGAGCACTCAGTTTGGTAAAGCACTTTGCAATAGCTGAATTAATATGAGGAGAAAGCCAATTCCTGGATCAATGCCCGGGTCTGTTACTGAAACGTGTAAACCTGTAATTCAGTTTACAGAAGATGTACCTCTACAAATGTACACTTCTTGGCCTGTCAAACAGTGACCTCACTTCTGAGTGGCGGGCAGCTGAGATTACTGTTGCCACCAACATGAAGCTGCTTGTTGGGTGCTGCTATAACCCACCGAGGAGTGGTGACCCCAGGCTTGCTGCACTCCTGAGCACCCTTGCACCTTTCTCTATCTCCAGGGACACCATTATAGTAGGTGACTTTAACATCAACTGGGACTCCAACCTGCCCTCTAGCTATTACTCCAGTATACAGCAACATAACCTTACCCAGCTAATTACCTCCCTACATGCCTCAACAATTGGACCAGCAAACACACTACCCTTGACTGGATACTGACGACTCAAGCTGACAAAGTGGCCCACGCCGGCACACTCTCAGACGCCATTAGTGACCACTCCCACATCTACTGTGTCTGGCGTACCAAACCTCCACCCCCCTCCCACCTCTCTGACTTTCCATGATTTCTCTAGCTATGACTCGCTTTGGTTACAGGATGACCTTTTAACCACTGACCGGACCTCTTTCTATATTGCCACCAAAGTTGACCTAGCACTTGACATCTTTATCTCAGCCCTCTCTCCTATCCAAGACAAGCAGTTCCCACTCACTCACACGTAGAGTGCGAAGGGGTGACACCCGCTGGCTCTCATCTGACCTCAAGCTGCTGAAGGAGTGTGATTGTAAGTGGGCAGCCTTTAAAGCGCCCCATCCTCTGCCCTTTGGAACAACTACCGTCATCTTCGAAATCTCTGCAAGCGCAGTATTAAATCTAAGAAGGTGGTCTATCTCAGGTCACTGCAATCCAGACACCTTGGTAACCCCAAGCATTTCTCATCCTCCATTAATGCCTTGCTCTCCCCCTTGACTAAGCAGTCCCCTTCCCCTTTAAATACCCAACAAGGCTGTCTGACTGAACCTGCTGAAACTGCGAATGCTCTTAATACGTACTTCTCAAACCTTAGCAGCTATTTGGCTAAACTCCCTCTCTCCACCCCCTTGCCCTTACCCCCTCTCCACTTCCAGTAGCCCCCCCCTTTTTATTTTAAGACCATTTCCCCTTCTGGGACACACAAACTCCTCGTCAGCCTCCCAACTAGAGGGAGTGCTGGAAGTGATGGACTGCCCCCTCTAAAACTTGTAGCCCTAAACATTACCTACCCACTCAGCTTCATCTTTAATCTCATTTACAGTGGCCATTGTCTCTCTCTCCCCCCCCCCCACCTGGAAGCAGGCCAACATTGCCTCGTCCATAAGTTAGGTGACCCCAGTGTCATGGACAACTACCATCCCATCTCCATCCTGCCCCATCTTGGAAATCTCTTGGAGAAGGCAATAAACACCCAAATCACAGAGTACATCTCCAGATATAATCTCCTTTGGTCTCAGCAGCATGGCTTCAGGAAGGGGCATAGCACTACCACAGCCCTTGCCCTTTTCACTGATCGTGTCCTGAGGAACATGGATGATGGCAAGCTAACTGGCACAGTGTTCGTGGATTTGTCCAAGGTGCTTGACCTTGTCAACCACAATGTCCTGATAGCAAAACTCAACACCATTGATTTTTCCCCTGCCGGGGTCACCAGCTGTCTCTCTGGTAGGTCTCAAATGGTCTGCCTTGGTGATGCCACCTCCACCCTTTTTGCTGTGACTGTGGGTGTCCCCCAGGGTTCTGTATTTGGCCCCTTGCTGTTTTCCCTCTTCGTTAACAATGAAGGGCCTCTCCTGTAAATCACTCCTTTATGCTGATGACCTGATACTATTCCAAAGCGACCCATCCCCTGCAAGTCTGTCCAACACCCTCATCACCGAATTCTGCATGGCCCATGAGTGGTTCACAGCAAACAAACTATTGGTCAGTGCTTCCAAAATTAAGGCCATACTATTCGGCTCTAGACCTGAACTCTCCACCCTTGCCCACTCTGGCTGCCCTCTCACTGTCCTCTCCCTTGATGGTTACCCCCCTTGACACTGTTGTCACCTTCAAGTATCTGGATGTAATCCTGGATTCATCCCTTACATACTCTGACCACATGGCCTCATTGATCAGGAGTATTAATCGGAAGATTGGGCTTTGCTATTGACTAATCAGTCACTCTATACCTGATGCTCGCCTAGCTGTTGCCCATGGCAGTCTCCTGCCTCTGCTGGATTATGGGTGCCCAGTGTACTCTTTTACCTCACCTGTCAACCTGAGCTGGCTGGACACAGAATATAATTGGATATGCCACTTTGCCCTCGGCGCCCCTCTCTCCACCCACCACTGCTTGCTCTACCAGTCCCTAAACTGGCTCCCCACTCATGCACGACGCTCCTATCTGCTGGCTCGGACAGTCAGTGTTGCCCTACACCCCCCACTCCCCACTGTCTCTCCTGATCCAGCCCTGAACCTTTAGCCACAATCTGCATCAGTCATCCCACCTCCAACTTGTCAGTCCTAAAATAACCACTAGGATTGGCCAAAGATCCTTCTCTGTGGCTGGACCCTCACTATGGAATGACCTCCCCTCCTCCCTTTGTTCCCCTGATCCCCCTCTAAACCTAAACACCCTGGTAAGAACTCACT
Organism: Neoceratodus forsteri; assembly: GCA_016271365.2. Classification (NCBI taxonomy): domain Eukaryota; kingdom Metazoa; phylum Chordata; order Ceratodontiformes; family Ceratodontidae; genus Neoceratodus; species Neoceratodus forsteri. Next base: position 2,838,402 of record CM028136.1, on the reverse strand, counting down.
TCCAGTCCACCTCAGCCTGTAACTGTTCACAGGCCACTAGCCCTCCTGTTCCTCCTATGCTGCCCCCCTCCTCCTCCCACCAGTGCTTTCCTCCCTCATCCCAATCTTTGACTCACCGTTTCACCCTTTTTTCCTAACTGCAGCTGAGTATCTCCCTGAAACATATGCCTCTTTACTTTGTGTTCCTTTGCTGATGTTGTCATCAGCCACTGTTCCTGTTTGTCAGTTGCTTTACTTTCATTGCTCAGTTCCATGTATGTTATTTAATCCTGTTATCATAGGAGCCGACTCCATGGGTGCTGTAGCACCCACAAAGTTGACATAAGCACCCTCAGTATTTCAAGCACAGCCTGCAACAAAGGATTATTTGGGAACCTGGTCACAGGAAAAATACTACCAATGAACACACGCAAAGATCCTTAAAAGTTGGGGGTTAACCCCCCTGCAAATGGGGGTTCCCAAAAGTCTTCTAGGAGCTGGCTAAGTGCTCCCAGCCTGAATGGTGTTTGGCATTTAAGCCGTTTATCTGTGAGTGCTTTTAGAGCCTCTAGTACTGTCTATTTTAGAGCTGCCTGCTTGCAGGCTAAATTAGTTTGAATGAGGGGACTGTGTATTTAATGCTCGAATCCCACCCAAGCTGCCGTCTGATCACTCTGTTTCTGCAGTCGCTAAAAGCTTAGAGGGAGCCCCCCTGAAAGATGTAAATGTTTGCCTGAAATCATTTAGAGTATTAGTAAAATTGCAGTTTGTCTAACCTGCCTTTATTGCAGCTGGGACTCTGTGTGTGTGTTGCCCCTCCATTTTGGACCTGAACTGCTAATCTGGGCCAATTGGGAGGGTGGATCCCTAAAATGGAGTCTGCCTGAGCCAACCAGAACTTGGACTCTCACCTGGAGCCTGCTTAAAAGGGGAATGTGTGTCAGCTGCTTCTGGGAGCTGTAGTTTGGACCTTGGCACCTTTTTGCACCAACAGAGGGAGTCCTGCAGTGGTTGACAGCCGAATCCACCAACCGAACTTGTGTGGAGCCTAAGGGAAATGCCCTGAACTGTTCCTGGAGTGCCAGATGCAAGTTGACTGTGAGAAGAGAAGGAGCTCTGTTCTGCTGCGGTGTGCAGTTCATGCAGGAAGCGCATGTAAGGTCCTGAAGTTGGCCTTTAGCCATTAGCGAGTGCTCATCAGACTGAATCCAAGTTGTGGAGAAAAAGGAAGAAGTGTGCAGATCCAGGCTTGCCCGTAGAAGACGGAAGATTTGCAGAAGTGCGATCAGCCTGTCGGGGATTCTGCTGCTGCGTGTGTTCTCGGGTTTTGCAGAATTTGCGATCGGGATCGAGAAGCAGCTGCCTGGTATAGTAATTTCCTTTACATATAAATGTATCTAGTGCTTGTAGGGGATCACGATTCCTGTTTCCCCTTGTTCTGTGAGTTGTGAGCTGAAGCTGGAAGCTGAACTCTAAGCCAGCCGGACTGAATCCGTCTGCTATCCAAAAGCAGTTAGGCCCTGCCACAAGGGTCTCATCTCCATGCCCTGCCCCTCCTGGCCATCCAGAGCCACCTCCTCAGTTCAGATCTCTGCTTGGGGTTTGTGAGTACAAATCGGGGTAACTCCCTGCACCTTCATTTAATCAAAGTGTGTCAACTGATTGCTGTGTGTTCTTCTGTTTGTGGACTGAGCCATTCGGCTGTAGATTACAATTTGTTTGTGCATATATTTTCTTCCTATAGGGTCCCATCCAACTGCACCAGCCGGCCAGCCCCGGGCAACGGACCTGGCTAGCCCTGTACCATCCTGGGTACCCAGAGTGTGACTTTTTGGACCCTAAAATCCTGTACAGTACTGTGACTTGAATATTGCCAATCAGCCTGATTTCCCCCTCCCATGTTCTAGTCCCCTGAATAAACCAGATTTGTTATTGTTGAACTTTATACTGTCTGAGGTGTCAGTACCTGTAGAACCAGCATTGCAATCTGTGTTTGTGTATGTTGCTTAACCTTTGTTTTACAGGGGGGTCCTCAGAGATGTGCTGCAGAATCCGTCTCGAGGGTAAGTGGTATCTATATGTGTAAACTGTGTTCATATGTGGGGTATTGGGAAGGTAACGCCAGTGAACTGTGTGGGCCACTAGTGGGAACAAAGGGGGGGTCACAGTGTCCCAGAGGGCTGTGCCCGAGCTGGTTTAACCACTATCAACCCTGACCTCTGGGTGGAGGCACCCGTCCTAGAACCTAGGCCCCTTCAACCTGTCAGTAGGCAAGCAAGCAGGGGTAGTAACTCTTGGGATAGTGCCACCTAGGGGTTACATTGGCATTTCTGCCTATTATGCTCACTTTGTGAGACTGACATAGTGGGGGGTTTACCTGTATTTATTTTCACCGTCGCTGAATTTGTTTCTCTCCACCACTGTATTTGCCTGATTTGTACTTGTTTTTTCTGTTAATGATCCTATCACTGATCCATGTATGATTCCTGCTGTTTTTAATGACTGTATTTTTGTACTCTCATTTTTCTGTATTTTGCTCCTGTTAGATTCCTGATGTTTGTAATGACTGTATTTTACCATGCATGCTCCAGTCCTTGCCTGGGCCATGCCTGAAAAAGGTCTTCTGATCAGTGCCCTAACCGGTTAACAAACGAATAAAATAAATAAAGCTTGGAAGAGCACATTACACCTGTTCAGGTATCAAGCTCAAGTAGAAGTGCACTGTCTAACACATAATCATCATCACAGGTTTTAATATGCAGGAGAGCAGCTACACTAAGCCAGCATTGACAACCAATAAGCACTGCAAGTTTTTTTTGGTTTAGCACAAGCTGGTTTCATGTGCACCAGTCTGGAATCTGTTAGTGAAGTCTCTTTGTAGATTACTAGCACTGCCTGGCAGTAAAACAGTATTTCATTGCTTTTAGGGTATAGAAAGACTGGCACAAGATAAGAAAGTTCAGTCTAACAGCAACATTTAATAGTAACTAGAATCCACAGCTTATCCAATAGGTAGGGAAGTGAGCAGACTGGGTGAGTCAGGTGGTCCTTATCTGCCGTCAAAGTCTATGTTTCTGTGTAGTTCTTGTGGCTTGGTTATTCATTGGCTGCTCAGTCATGTTTGAGTGTGCCTCTGCTTTTTTTCTCTATTTGCAGACTCCACACAGCTCACACACTCACCAGTGTAATGAGTGTGCATGTCCTTGAGTAGCCGCTGCCCCAGTGCCCATTTCTGTGTAACTCTGGCAAAACATAGAAATACAGACGATGGTAGAAAAAGATTATTGGTCCGTCTTGTCTGCCCGTAATACCCTATCCTACCACCAAGACCGTGGGCTCGATTTTAAAAGCCCCGTTAGATCAGCACACCTTGCGCCAAAGCTCCAACTGTGGTAAACTCGGGTGTGCCAGGGACCCTGCACCCAATTTTGTAAAAATCGGGGTCCTGGTGCCAAACTTCTTGAGTTTGCCACAAGTTGTCCTGTGCACTGAACAGCTGGTGCACAGGCAGGAAATGGTGCAGACTGTGGGAGTTTCAGGCAGGAGTGGTGGCTGTTGGGGGGACCTGCTGACCATGCAGCTGGCAGAGGCCATGGAGGGCAGGGCAGGTTGGGGGGTAGGGGATTGGCGATAGACCTTCAACGTGGCACTGGCACTGCCCCCTTGTTGGCAGGCAGTGGGTGGGGGTCAGTACTGTGACTGGTGGTGGGGCCTGGAATTGGGCAGCCATGGCCCCACCACTGCCAGGACACTTGGCCAGGTGTAGGAAAGCAGCAGACATCCCCTAGCAATGGCTGTAACGGGGGAGGGTGTGGACCACCTACCACCGTGGCAGGTCACTAGGACTGGTGCACGGGCCGTTAGACCGCTCCTGGCTGGTTTAACTCTGGTAGCCCATGTGCCTGTTGTAGGGGTTTGCAGAATCCAAATTCAGGGGATACTGCAGCACTGCCTTGACGCATGCTCCCCCGCCTTGCCACACCGATTCATCTGTCGCAAGGCTGGCCGATGCAGGTAGCCTTCCAGTTGCTGGAGGAGGTATCTGAAAATTGGGAATGGTGCAAGATGTCCCTGGTGCCTGTTGTTGTTGGGGCAAGTACCTTGCGCCATTCCGGAGGAATTGAAAATGTGTCTGTATGGGGTTTATATCTGTGCTACCCACCCTTATGTTCCGTGCCTTGCTGCTACCCCTGGGTGACTGTTAAACTCTCCTCTCTTTCCCAGCTATGTTTGAAGCCAGTATTTGTCTTTGCAGCCATCACTTCATCTGGCACGCTGTTCCATGGCTCAGCAGCTCTCTCCCTAAAAAGGACTTCCTCAACCCCCTTCTGAACCTTCTACCACCAGCCCCTACTCTTGTCCTCCTGTTCTAGAGTCACTATTCCTGTTGACTCTTTCTTTGCAGTTTACCATGTTTATTCTTTTATTCTTTTATGGAATTTGAATGAGGAGAGACTGGAAGAGCTTGGGATGTACACACTGGAGGAGGGACAGGGGAGACATGATAGTAGTCTTCAGGTATGTAAAAAAAATAACTGAGAGCGGAACCAAGGAGCTGTTTAGGCTAAAGAAGGGGGGAACAACTAGGGCATGAGGGAAGCTGGAGGGGGAATTATAGGGGGGAACATAGGAGACATTATTTCACTGAGAGGGTGGTGGAGCTGTGGAATGCACTGCCCGGGAGGCTGGTGGAGGAGGGCACAGTGGAGGGTTTCAAAAAGGGTTGGGACAGGTACAAAGGGAAACTAAATCCAAAGAAGACCCTCTCGGGGGCTGGGGGGGGCGGGAAAGCGAGCACCCACTAGGTAGCTGGCTGCTGAGCAGATATGACAGACCATTAGGCCTATTCTGCTGGCTTTTTAGTATGTTGCCCCCTCCTCCCTTCTAGCCTCCCAGCAAGTACATGTTCAGTGCCCTAATCTGATCCTGATAGGATCTGTCATGCAGATCATGAATTATTTTTGTTACTGGACACTATAGTATCTCCAGTCTGTCCCTGTCTTTCCTCAAGTGAGGGCTTCAGAATGGGACATAGCTTACACCTAGGCAAACTTTTTTTACCTTGTAGGTAAACACCATCACGGGATACCCCAGTGTGTTTCTTCCAAAGGTGTATTAAACCTCTGCTCCTTGGAGAGAAGGAGCTGCTCTCTCCTGTGGAAATAAGTTTTTTCTTTCTTGTTATATTTTGTCCTAGCAAGCTGAACCAGATAGGAGATATTCTTCAGCTGGCATGACAACACTGTGCTATGTATTGATCGATACACTTAATTTTTTGTGGGATGAGGCTTAAATTAAGCTTTTTCACATGCTGGGCATTATGCGTTCCTTGTGTTTTTAACTTTTCTAGCCATTTGACTAACAGCGTAGGGCAGAGGCTTAAAATAATGAGGTACATTGGGAACTAGACAAGCATTTGTCAGTGCCGAATGTTTGCTTGCATATTGTGTGAGGTAGGTTCTAGTTGTGTTGTGGAGAATAATGAAGGCAGAGTAGCACTGCAGTAAGCATGAGTTTGCAGTGGAGTCAGTGACTAGTAATGCTTGTCTTGTTTATTTTCATTTCTAAAGCAAGACGCAGGATTTTGAAGGTTTTAAAAGTTCTCAGTCTCATACCATGAGAGCTATGTAAAAATGAAATATATTGGTACAGTGCTGTGGTGTATATACCATTACAAAATATATGACAACATCATCCTAGTACATCCAACAAATGACTCTAGCATGCATATTGAACAGGTAAGCTCAAGGGAAGATATTTTTTAGAAATTGCGAGTAGTGGTCATGTTTATTGACATGAGTAATTAATTAGGAAAGTAGGCTATGACACGCACGGCTACTCCATGTGAAGGAAGAAGGCTCCTGGCCCAAAATGAGGTGTTGCCTGTGTGACAGAACACTGTGCAGTACCTTCCCAGGCTCGGATTGGTGGCGTGCAACAGTGTTGGTCCCCCTTCTCATGATGGCTAGCTGGCTTCCCAAGCTCACCTCCAAACTCGAGTCAGTGGCATGGGAACACAACACGCTACCCACTGTGCCAGCAATTGGCTCTGCACACATTTCTTCATAAGATTTTTTTTTTTTTACATTGTGACCCTACATTTTTAACATAGTCTTTTTATGACCCCCCCTTCTGAATATGACAGATGTCACTTATAAAATACTGACTGAAAAGTTTTTCGCCAAAAGTGCAAAAACGCGTTTAAGGCAAAATTTGAAAAAAAGACGCCCGTCATGCTCAGGACATGGTGTGAAAAAATGGCTGTGTTAAAAATATGGGGTCAGAATATTAAAAATTACCAAAGTTGTGCATCTGTGTTGGAAAATTTCAATGTGCATTCATGCCGTTGGTGTTTTCTAAGATACTGACCTCACATTTTGAGCCTAGTCTTTTTATGAGGTTGAGTCCCAAAAAGGATGTACTGAAAATTTGGTGGAAAATTACTGATAGTGAAGATGTGAGTGGATGTTGAAATATTTCAGCATCCACTAAAAACTTGCTTATTTTACCACATTTGGGTGGTGGGTTGGGGGCCTGGGGTATGCTTCAGAAGACATCAATGGACATTTTTCTGCTTTTCAGGGTAAAATAAAACAAGCATTTGTCAATGCCGAATGTTGTCTCGCCGGCATTGGCACTGGTAGTGCCAGAGTTAGAGACGCATAATAGGAATGGCAGTGAAGTATTGAAGTGACGCCAACCCTACCCCCACCCTGTAGAGAGCGACAGGCATTGGGGTGTGCCTTTGGGTCATCAGCTGTAACGCTCATACCATTGTATCTCACCCTACACTGTAGACGCTGACAAGTGGCGTGGTGTGCTTTGGGGTCTTTGCGCGTTATACTTACCCCATTCCATAAGGAAATACGCTGAGGTGGGTGCAGTATAGGAGAATGGAGTGAACTTTGTGATGGAACAGTGCAAGGCACACCATGATGCCTGTCACTGGCTGCGGGTTGGGGGTGGAATGGCGTGAGCATTACAGCCGATGATCCCAAGTCAGACCCCTGATGCCTGTCAGTCTCTACAGGGTGGGGTGCTGCAGTTGGAAGCCATAACACCGTAGGCGTCTGTTGGTATTTTTCACTCCAAATTTTCAACATGGGCTTTTTGTGAGTCCACCTCATGAAAAGCGGCACTATCAGTTTGTTAGCTGAAAAGGTGGTTTTGCACAGCGGCTATGCCATTTGGCGACACAGGGATGAAAACACATTTTGGGGAGTATGTGGAAAATGACAACTGTATTGTTCATGAGGAGATGTAAAAAAATGGCAACATTGAAAATCTGGAGTGACAATAATAAAAATTGGTGACGTTATGAGCATGCATAGAAACTGTGCAACACACGTCCGTAACCCAATTATTTTTTGGATTTTTTTAACCACATGTTTAACATAGGCATGTTGGGACCTCCCGTCATGAACAGTGGCACTGTGATTTTGTTAATTTGTGTGAAACGTTGATTTCGCACAGTGACCACGTCATTGTGCGCCACAGGTGCGAAAACACATTTAGGGCAGGATGTGAAAAATGACTGCTGTACTGTTCATAAGGAGGTATGAAAAAATGCCAGTGTCGAAAATGTGGCATGAAAATATTGCAAATTTGCGAAGTTACAATGGTGCATGGAAACTGCGCAACGCACACTTGTAACACAGTCATCTTATGGAATTTCGTCACCAAATTTTCAATGTAGGCATTTTAGGAATTCTTCTCATAAACAGTGTCACCATCATTTCCTCAAACTGTCCTGAAAACTGATTTCGCCCAGCGACCACGCTATTTTGCGCCAGACGTGCGAAAACACATTTCGGCCAGGATATGTAAAATGACAGCTGTACTGTTCATAAGCAGGTGTGTAAAATGCCAATGTTGAAATCTGGGTGAAAATATTACAGATTCACGAGGTTACGAGTGTGCGTGGAAAACTGCACAACGACGCTAGGGGGCTTAGTCTTTTGATTTTTTCCACTAAATTTGCAACATAGGCTTTTTGAGAGCCCCTCAAGAACAGTGGCACTGCTGCTTTGTTAATCAGTCCCAAAAGGTGATTCCACGCAGTGACTATGAAATCACCTTACGGGACCGAATAACGGCATGACAGTGCCTGAATTCATGAGGAGGGGTCCCAATAACCCCATGTTGAAAATCTGGTGCCAAAATTCCCAAAAATGGCTGAGATATGCACCAAAGTTGAAAAAAAACTATTTATGCCATTGTACAGCTTACCAGCATTTCTTCAGTCCTCGGTCGGCTTTGAAAGTGCAAGCGTGTTCAGTCCACGAGATCATCCCGCCAGACTCCGAAGGTAAGTATGGGGTGGGGTGGGAGGTAGGGTGCGCAGGAGGGTGGGCACGGGTTGCGGAAGTGGGCAGGGAGACCGCGAGGGACCATTTTCTTTTTTACAGGTTTACAAAAATAAAATCGTGGGATGGTTTTTCTTTTGCAGGGGATTTGGCACGCTGGGGTGGGCTCCCAGCCTGCCACTTAAGTGTTTTTTTTGGGGGGGATGCTGTAGCCAGTGTGGGATTGGGCACCCCCCCATCAGCACATTCCAAAGAGGGGGACACGAGCCAAGGGGGATTGGGCACCCCCCTCGCCACAGAACAAAAGCAGGGGGGGACATTATGCTGATGGGGAGGGCTCCCCATCAGCAAAATAAACGGGACAGGGAACAAGCGCCCAGATGGGGATTGGGCCCCCCGTCGGCAAGAAAAACTGTTGGGCGCCTGATGCGGGGATTAGAACCCCTCGGCATACATTTTAAATGGGAGGGGGGTCATTATGCCAACAGGGAGTGGGCTCCCCCTTTGGTATTGTGACAGGAGGCGGCGGCAGTTACTGCCGCCACGTTGTGTGCTCGTTGGGAGGCATGTTGTGATCACGCTGCATGAAAGCTTCGCTCTCATTGCAGCAGACCTTTTCTTAGATCTGGTGGCCACATTAGGGATCCATGATGTCAGCACCTGCTGCTGGCTGATTGGGGAATGAGGGACGCACCTACTGATCACGTGCCTGCATTACTTCAACAGTGACGATGCCTCAAATCTGCTGCATAAGATCTTCAGCTGGCGTTAAGCGAGCCAACATAAAAAGGCTATGAGGAACCTTTTTTTCTTACAGCAAGGGTGACACTGGGGATTGTGCGTCCACTGTCACAGATGTTTGGCGGCACAGGGGGTGGGCACCCTGCTGTATGCTTATTTTGAGGGGTTGGGGCGCACTACACAGGCGGTAAGAGTTACTTGAAAGAGGTGGGGAGGAGGAGGAGTTTGTGCTGTGGCTCCTCTCTTACAGATGGGGCTTGGATTCAATACTGCATGTTTCAGGGTCAGAAGACTGAGCATGACACTGTGCAGCTGCTTCATGGGCCACGTCATGCAGGTGGAAGGATCACGCCGATAGAAGTTGCTGGCTCTTTTCGCCTACATGAAAGTTCCACCTGCAAGCAGCAGAGCACTGTCATGCTCAGTCTCACTGATCATAGACCTGTCTCTGTTGAGCCTCCTGCAGTCTGAGCTGCATTGAATCCAACAGTGACACGCCTCTGAAGGTCACTACTGTCACAATATGTTTGCTTTGCGCATACGCGCAAACAAACAAACAAAAATCCTCTCCCAGGAGGAATTGGTGGGTACAAGTGAATAAGACTAAACAGATAGAGACCTTGACATTGTTGTCAGGCTACAGACTGGATGCTTTTGATAGTAAATGGATACTGTGGGTGACATTTACAGCCCCAGGGTTAAGACCCGTAATACGAACTTGGGTTGAACCTTTAAATCACCTTTTTATGAATAAGCTGTTTTTCAAGTCTAGTTCCCAGTCTATTATTGTTTCATCTTTGGTGGCCTTTAGGGTCTTAATGGGTGATGTTTTTTCTTAAAGGGTGTTATTGATTCATTTTCTGTACTCATGCTGTCTCCCATTTTAGAACTTTAATGAGCCACTCTGTATAATTGTGTGCCTTTTTGGCCTAATTATTTTAACCTCTTGACCTCCATTTCTTTTCTAGAGGTGGGGATCGGGCAATGCCGACTCCAGCTCCTTCTGGTCACAGAGGTGGGCATTCCCAGGGTTCTAGAGCACTGAGTAGAGCCTGCCCGGCTTCATCCTGCTCAAGGCAGACTTTTTCCAGTTTTCCTTCCCAGGCCCAGTGATGTTGGCACAGTAGGAGGCCCAAATGGATACATGCTAATTGTGCTTCACGTGTGCCATGGCTGACATTCCCCCCCCCCTTGTTACAGGTAGCAGTTTAGTAGTAGCAATGACAGTCCTCCCTCCCTCCCTGAAGGAAAAGAGTACTCGGGTCACTGCCATAGAAAATGGTAGCCCAACTGCCACACCAATGGGCTGGCCCAATAGATATGTTCTGTATTTATATACAGTTAAAAATTTTACAAAGTGGCTACCCATTGCACAGCGGTAGCACTACCGCTCATGACGCCAGCAACCCAGGTTTGGGAACAAGCCCAGATCATCGGGAGGGGGGATTGAAGCGTAATAGAGGATGTTCTCCTTCTCAGGGAGGCGGCGTCTCGTCCACCATTGCTACACCACCCCCTGGATGCAGTGTGGCCAAGTAGGTGGGAAGAGCTGCGCTGGCTACGGATGATGTTGCGATGTGACGTGTGCACTTGCAGCCCTCAACCACATGGCCCCTGATGGGCAGGGACAGAAACCGAAGGGAAAAAATGCCCTGCACCCAATGATAAAGGACCACCCAGCACCGCAAGGTCCCCCTGCCTGACCCATCCAGCCTGCCTCCTGACGTAACCCGTACCTTCAAGAGTGAGCCTCTTCACTTTGTTCCCCCCTCCAGGGGGAAGCCAAAGCTCATTAGGGGTGGCACCTCTTACTGTTACAGGTAAGTGGAACAGACGGCTTGCCTTGGCAGGTCTTGAAGGAGACTGGGTGCAGAGTGGAAAGGGCCTTAAACAGAAAAGAAAAAAAAAAACCCTGACAAAGCATAAGTATGAGACCTCAGTTATGCAGTATAAGGTCTCTGCTTTTATTACTACTGTGGAGCAGAGAGTACCTGGTAAGAGGCCAAACATTATCACTGTTACTAAGCTAAGAGCCCAGTCCACAAAAACAGCATGCATGCAGATGCTTTGTACTAACAGAAGGCCATGCCTGTGGCAGCATACACAGTCCCTGGTCCCCATGCCTGTGGTGGCGTACACAGTCCCTGGTCCCCATGCCTGTGGTGGCGTACACAGTCCCTGGTCCCCATGCCTGTGGTGGCGTACACAGTCCCTGGTCCCCGTACCATGCGCGGACAGCAATGTGGAGTAAAAGGGGTCCTGTTCAGGGTGAAGCAAGGCCTGATGAACAACATTGAATCAGAGTTAGAGTGTCGCCTGCTACATGCATAGCAGTGGATTGTGGGATAGATCCCTAACTGTAGATTCCAACAGAAAAAAAAAAATATGGGTCCGAAGTCATGCCCCACAAGTCTACTACTTCGCTTAGGGCCTCCAGGATCGGTCATAACTTTGTCATAACTGTCTTTTTTTTTTTTTAATATACTTTTTCGTGCCACCATTATCTCAACCTCGGTCAAAGGCCCCCTCTGCTCCCACTCTCACATTTAGCTGCGACTCCTCGATACCCCCTGGCTTACCCCCCCCCCGGGCGGGGTTGCGGCACTGGGCCTCAGTGATGCAATGTCGGGATAGGTCTGGGAGCCAGCCTGGGAGCTCATTGGAGCGGAGGGGCAGGTTTCATCCAAGCGGCAGGCAGCTATATTTTCTCCCTTGCATGCAGGGGGCGGGGACGTGCAATGACTGCCAGCATCTGCCCCGCCCTTCAAACTGTGTTCTGATGCCGGCTGCTGCGGTGCCCCTGGCCTCCACCGGGGGTCCGTTATGCACCAGTCACACTTCCCTCTCTTCCCCCGGAGAAGGAGAGCAGTCCTTAGGATGCTCCATCCTTCTCCCCACTGGCCGGCCCTCCGACGACCCGGGTCCGTTCCCAAACCCGGTTAGCTGGCATTGCAAGCGGAAATCCAACCACTGCACGGATGGGCCGACTTTGTCATAACTTTCTTAATGCAGGGCCTACAGTGATGAGTGTTAATTTTCTTTGCACGGGGGCCTAGATCTGTAGCTTGGCGTTGGGTCATGTGGGTAAGGGGTGGGGAAGGGAGTGGGCATTAGGATTAAACACCCTAGTACCACATTTCCTTCATTTTGTGGCTTTTTAACTTAAACATATGCATTAATGTAGTTATTTACAATAGAACTCTCTACGTTTTAAGAATGCATAGTTTTAACTCGCTTCATACAGGGCCCTGTGGGCCCTTCACAAAGCAGAAAGTGAGTTTGGGCCCTACATGAAGCAGTAGAGGAGTCCTGACTTTTTTTAACATAGCCTAAGCAGGAGATGAGCCATGAGTTTATTAAATATATTGTTCGTTCATGACTTTGTATTTGTATGAACTGTAATAGTGCAAAATATACATGTTTTTTCAGTCCTGTTCTCGGCTTTTTTCTTTTCAGTTTTTGTGACTTTAAGCGTTTTGTTCATGTAGGACTTAGTACATTGTGCACAACTGTTTTTACAATTCGACAACTAACTTATGAACTGATGAAAATCCAACACGTTTTTCTATTTTTTCGGTCCTGTTTTCTGCAGTTGTTTTCTCAGTATTTTTCAGGGATTGTAAATTACCAAGCGCACATGCGATCTGTTATGCATCTGCTGAGTTCTTTCTGGTCGGTCTCAATGTTTATCTCGAAACAATCACAAATTGGTATTTTTTTAATCAAAGTAGCAATTGTAGTTAATTTGTTTTTTAAAGTCAACTCAGATGTCTGGTCTTGTGATGAACTACACAACTGTCAACCTTTGTGTTTTAACTTTTTAAAAATTTTAGCTTTAAAATCTTTGTCCATGTCGAACTTAAACTCTGGAATAAAAAAACAGATTTTTTTCAGCTATTTTCTTCAAGGGGTCCTCACATGCACAAACTTTAAAATATTTAAGACTTAGAAAAGAAATGGAAGGACAGCTGAGGTCCCCTCCTGGTCGCGAGGGCCCCCAGCCGCTCTCCCCAACCCCCCGAGACGCTGATCGCAAGGGACTTCAGAAGGACAGCTGAGGTCCCCTCCTGGTCGCGAGAGCCCCCAGCCGCTCTCCCCACCCCCCGAGACGCTGATCGCAGGGACTTCGAAGGACAGCTGAGGTCCCCTCCAGTCGTGAGCCCCAGCCGCTCTCCCCACCCCGAGGCGCTGGTCGCAGGGACTTGGAAGGACAGCTGAGGTCCCTCCTGGTGAGTGAGCCCCGAGGCGGCTGGTTGCAAGGGACTTTGGAAGGACAGCTGAGGTCCCTCCTGGTCGCGAGAGCCCGCGCTGATTGCAAGGGACTTGGAAGGACAGGGGTCCCTCCTGGTCGAGCCCCTGCCGCTCCCCGAGACACTGATGCAAGGGACTTCAGAAGGACAGCTGAGGTCCCCTCCTGGTCCTAGAGCCCCAGCCCGCTCCCCACCCCGAGGCCGCTGATCGCAAGGGACTTGGAAGGACAGCTGAGGTCCCTCCTGGTCGCGAGAGCCCCCAGCCGCTCTCCCCCACCCCCCGAGACGCTGATCGCAAGGGACTTCGGAAGGACAGCTGAGGTCCCCTCCTGGTCGCGAGAGCCCCCAGCCGCTCTTCCCCACCACCCGAGACGCTGATCGCAAGGTAATTTCCTCCAGGACTTTGCGCTCCTATCTACTGCCCTACAATTACAATTAGGACTTGCAACTTTCTACAATTACAACTTGGACTTGCAACCTAATCCTGGGGATTTTCCTTACCGGAGCCTTTGAGTTGTGAGACGCCGGTGTTGTGAGTTGCCACGCGGTGTTAGCTCCCCGGCTCTCCTTCGGCTGATTCTCTGCAGAGGATTGGCCCCGCTGGCTTTGCGGCTTGCCCCACCGCCCCCACCACCACCCTTGGTAGTCACAGAGCTTTATAGCTGTAATCACGTGGGCTGATTTATCCTATCAGCCCAGTCTGCCGTTTGCAGGTTATACCCAGTCGCCACTAGAGGGCTTATCTTCATCTTTCATCTTTTCTTACTTTCTCATTGTGGAATCCTTGCTTGGGCTGCTTCCTGTCACTCCCCTTTGTTCATCTTAATCAGGTCTTTCTGAGCTCTTTTCCGGTCCCTTTTCTTTCCAGGGTACCAGTTGCCTTTAGATCTTGACACAGCCCAGTCGGGAGCCCCACGTCTGACACCTCACAGGTATTGCACCTGCCCCTGGGGCTCTCAGTTGGCTCTCTCCCTCTGTTTCCCTGGACTCTGTACCCTACGCCCTGGGTCTCCTCGCTGCCCGTCTAGTCCGGGGCATGGCTCCTCTCCTACTGTCTGTCATCTCTTCCATTGGACCAGATCTCTCTGCTACCCACCACCCTCATTTGTCCCCAACGGCTTGGTCATCTAAAAAAGGCCTGAAAATAGATCACCTAAACATCCGCAGTATCCCACACAGCCACACGGAACTGACTGCCTGGGCTGCCCTTCATGAACCGGATATCTTAGGGATCACGGAAACCTGGCTGAAGCCTTGTATACTTGACTCCGCATGTGCCATTCCGGGCTACAGCCTTATTAGGCGCGATAGGGGTGGTAGTAAACACGGGGGAGGTGTACTTCTATACTTCAGGGGCCACCTAAATGTATCTACAGTGTCCTGTCTCCCCGACCCTCCGTTGTGATTCATTCCACCCCTCCTACTGCTCGAACTCTAAAAAGGTGCACCTGGTCTGCGCCACAATTCCCCTAAGGTGGCCTGCCCGGACTCTCCTTCCTTCTTGACTACCTAAAGGCAAGGTTGGCTCAAATGAGGTGCTCATCATGGGGACTTCAACCTCAATTGGCTGGGGCCTAATATCAAGCTTTATGAGCCTTCTCTCTGCTCGCCCTCCATCAGACTATCACTGTTACTAATAGGTCCACCCCCCGGGGTGCCAAGGGCTCCCTTATTGACTGGCTCCTGAGCAACAGATTAGACAAAATCATCCAGTCTGGTACACTTCCGGATGCGATCTCTGATCACTCTCCCATATACTGTGTATGGGGATCCTCCGCCCCCAAAATTCCCAGCAGAGTGATTCAGATGAGAGACTACTCCAAGTTTATCCTCAGTGACTTCTTGGACGACCTCCGCCGTGCCAACTGGCCCAGGGTTCTTAGCTCCAACAACCCGAACTTAGCTCTGAACCACTTCCTGGCTATTCTCATCCCTCTGCAAAACCGACACGCCCCCTTAACGAAAAGGAGGGTGCGGGATATGGTTACTAAGTGGCTCCAGGTAAGCCTACTAGCTCTCAGGAGGCAGAGGGACAAGAGCTGGCTCAAGTACAAAATCTCCGGGGACAACCTCGACCTCCTTGAATATCGTCGGCTCAGAAACTCCTGCAAGGCCGCTATTCAGGCAGCCAAGAGTGAGTTCTGCAAAACTGCCATGCTCACCTCGGCCCGCAACCCCCGGCGCTTCTGGCAGAACATTAAAAACATGGTCGTGGGGTCCACCTCAATTTCAGGCACCGACATGATTGTTGAGGGGGGCTAATTGTAATAACCCCCAGACTATAGCCTCTGCTTTAAACAACCTGTTCTCCTTTTTGCCTGCCACCCTTCCCCTCCCACCTTCCTCCCCCGCACCTCCACGAACCCCGCCCCCCGGGCCCCCCTTTTACCGGAAGCGAATCTCTGTTAGGGAGACTCCAGCCCTGCTCACTGGTCTTTCTCACCACTCCGGGGCGGGACACAATAATCTAGACCCTAAGCTCCTCAGCCTATGGGCCCCCCCTCCTTGCCCTGCCAATTACCCACATTTTCAACTCCTCCCTCACCTCAGGGATCTTACCCGATGTGTGGAAGGTGGCCAAGATTGTCCCCGTGCTTAAGCACGGCAACCCTAAGGAGATGAACAACTACCGCCCCATTGCCATACTCTCTGCCACCAGCAAGCTACTCGACAAGGCTATAGCTTCACAAATCTCCCATTTTCTTCAGAGGTATGCGGTACTCTCCCCTGCCCAGCACGGGTTCAGGAAGGGGCACAGTTCGGCCACTGCTATCGCCGTTGTCTCCTCAGAGATCAGATCTGCCACCGACCTTGGCAGACTGACTGGACCCATCTTTGTCGACCTTTCTAAGGCCTTCGATCGGGTTGACCATGGCCTCCTTCAATCCACTCTGCTCTCGCAGGGCTTCTCCACCCGAGCACTTGCTTGGTTCACCAGCTACCTTGAGGGTAGACTACAATTCACTAGCTTCAACCGTGCCTACTGCACTCTCCCCGTCAGATGCGCGGCCCCCAAGGGTCTGTCCTTGGTCCCTTACTGTTCTCCCTCTACATCAACGAACTCCCCAATGTGGTTACCTCTGGGTCTACCACACTCTGTACAGATGACCTGGTACTACTGTCTAGCTCCCAGGACATCTCTACCATTAACGCTCAACTTAACTCTGACTTTGGGCGTATCCAATCTTGGCTCGTGGGTCACAAGCTCTCGGTCAACCTGAACAAGACCCATGCCATGTTATTCGGGTCGGTGGCTAAAACCACTTCTTGCCCCTCCCCCCTGGCCATCCGTGGGGGGAATGGCTCCCTCCTGCCTGTCCTGAATTCTGCCAGGTACCTAGGGGTGACTCTTGATCCTCAGCTCGATCTTGCCGAGCACCTCCGAAACATCTGCAAAGCGTCTAATAGCAAGCTTGGATTAGCCTACAGGGCTAAGGACTGCCTCAATCCAGCCGCCAGGCTCGCCATAGCTCGAGGGATCCTCCTACCCACGCTCTGCTGTGGGTTGGTTGCCTTTGCGCCGCTCCCGTGTGCCCGTCTTGCGAAATGGGACACGGCCTATAACAACATTTGCCGCTTCGCCCTCTCTGCGCCTCGCCTTCTGCATCGGTGTGACCTCTATGCCCAGTTGGGGTGGCTTCCCCCTGAAAAACACCATGCCTTTGTCCTCGGCAACATGGTCGATAATATTGTCCGGACTGCCTGCCCTTCTGCCCTCGCCCTTCCCTTCAAACACTGCACCTCGGCCTATCAACTTAGGTCCAGCTCGACCCATGTCTGCTTGATCCCACGGACCCGCCTTCTCGGTGATCGGGCCTTCTCCGCCTTGCCCCGAGACTTTGGAACTCCCTTCCTGCTCAAGTCCGGGCTGCCCTCCACCCCAGCTTCAAACGTCCCTGTGGAACTTCCTCAAGGCTGCCTCCACCTGTCTTTGTTCCACCTAGTTGGTGGGAGACTCCCCCCCCCACACCTCTCCCACATACTGATTTATCCTTAGCTCTCTCCCCTGTAGCACTTAGTCTACCCACCCTCCTCTGCGGGGCGCCCCCTCTCCCCTATCGCCCATTGCCCCCTCCTGTGCAGCACTTGCCGTACCCCCATCTTTCTTCCCTCGCTCTCTGGGGCATGCAACTATAGGGCCACTCTCAGTCTGCAGGCCTAGCCAGGCCTGTCGTGGTGGTCCCCATGTCCCTTCCTACCCCTCTCTGCACCCTCTAGCTCCATGCTGGCCTACTTCCCTGCCTTCTCTCCCCATCGCCTACTTACCTGTTCCTTTCCTGGACGGTCCCCTGCCCACCCCCTCCCTTGGCCTCCTGTTTAGCTCCCCTTCCTCCTCACCTTAGGACTATCACTTCTCCAGGTGTACTGACTAGTTGCATTTGATGCAACACTCTCTCTACATTCTCAATCTCTTGCTGTGGTGGTTTACGTGTTTGCTTTCTTGACTGTACTGTCGGGCTCTTGCACCCCCGGTATGTGGGTCCGCAAGCCTCCCTGACTATGTTCCCAGCTCTCTGTTTTGATATTTCTCCGGCCCACCTGTACTATGGGCGGTTTGTAACCTTGACTATGTACCATGTTCTCTGCATTGTGCCTGTATGCTACCGTGACTCTGTACCATGTTTTTTCTGTTTTGTAACCTCCCGGGTCGTACCTGAAAATAGGCATTTGTTGTCTAGTGTGCCTACCTGGTTAACAAAAACAAACAAACAAACAAATAAATAATGGATGGTCTTTGAGTACTAACCATGCTGTAATCACTTTGAGAGGTTGTCATGACATTGTAAACCACGAGAGCAAAGGTCGAGAGCTTTAGTGTTGTCATAGCAACCTTGAGCAGTGATTGCAGCATTGTTGTTACCCGAAGACCATCTGTTAGCTTTTATAGTGTATGGGCACCAGTTTATGTTGAATTCACAGTACAGAATATTGCACAGAGTGAACGTTCCATTTTGTTATACCATCGATATGACATAGTGAAGAGGGTATAACAACAATCTGACATCATATTGATGGTATAACATAGAGAAAAATGTATGGGACCATACTCAACAAGGCTGTGTTTCCATTGAGGGGTTGACATGACGGCATATGAACCTCGAGAGCGAAGCTCGAGAGGTCCATGCTGTCATCTCAACCCCAAGATGGAAACACATGCCGAGTTGTGTGGCTGCCCATATTTTATTTTTTATAGTACAGTATATGGTTTTTATACTGGAGTGACAGACCCCCACTGAAGTGTAAACAAAAAAATCGTTCCATTTCTTTGTTCTGTTCTATGATCAAAATCACATTTACAGACTTTTGAAAGTTAAAAGTTACAACTTTGGGCACTGGGTGGTTAGTAAGTAGCTAGGTGTGAAACATAATTAGAAATGTAAAATTGTATGACCTTTGAACTGTGCAGTGCAATCGTTCGTAATGCGCACAACAATTTAGAATGTGCACAACAGGGTTTTTGAGCAGGCTAATTTTTTATACAGAACAAAGGCTAACCATATACTACAACATTATAAAGTATGTGAATTTAGGTAATAATAAGCCTCTCTCATACATTATATAAAATGTAATCTCAAAACCCACCAACGTTGTGTTTTTGTAAATTTCAGCAGTTACAAAAGTGGGTTATAGTAGGGAAGGACAACATAAAATGCTTGGAGCAGTGGATCTGAGCCTGTAGCTCTACCACCGTTGCAGCGTACGTGCTTGTAGAATGGTCGGTTCTTCGGTTATTATTCCATTCTGTTCTCCATACTTGTAGCAAGTACTGCTTTTGGAAGCACTTGAACAGTTTTCTTAAACGTCTCAATACAGTAACATTTACTTTGATTCAACTTTAATTCAGTTTGAAGGTGGTGGAGTCAACTCTTACAAGTGCAGTATTTAGGGCACTCAACCAGAGATACCTGTTTCAGGGGAAGCGTGTTTGGTGGTCTCCAGTGGGACAGTATTTGACACAGTTAGTAGTCTGTGCCCAGGACAAGTCGTGCACCAAATGCATTCACAGTTGTGCTCACAGACTGATCACCTTCCTGCACCAGTTGGTTGATCCCTTGGAACCAGAGGGGAGGTGCATTTGACGGAGTGCAGGAAATTAAACACCTACACGTTTTTTTTTGGCCTGAGATCGTACGTATTTTCCACCTTCTTAAATTGTCCTTCACCCAGTGACATCCAGGCACTGGGAATTGGAGACCCCTACTGGTTACTGAGAGATTGAACGATTTTTTCTGACTGCCTTATTGATCCAGCTAAGCTTTTTGCATTTTGATTGCGTGTAAAAATCCACATACTCTTCCTTTCAGAGGGAAACTGTTCAGGATGGAACCTGTTGGGGCACAGTATTGCCTTGAGGTCAGAGCAACAAGTTGTGAACCTGGAGACCCAGCTGACCTGGTTTTGAAACCCACAGCCAGCACGTGTGCACTGTGTGATCCTGAGCAAGTCGCTTAACCTCTCTGTGCTCCTTGGTTGCACCTGGAAAGGAACTTCGGCTCACTGTGCCTTTACTGGCTAAAAATTCTTAAAAACAACAAAAAAAAATTCAACCCTCTTTTCCCATGTATGGTTTAATGATCCTCAGAAACATGAAATGTATTTTGTGTTAGATTGATGAGGTGTATCTGTAGAAACATGCATTGTGAAAGAAAAAATAATGTTATGTTGCACTGCTTTATTGTGGTTTTGACACTGCTGGCTCTGTCCAGAGTAGAGCTCAGGGACTCTGGGAATTCCACGGGAAACAGAATTATATCGTAGTAAGGCATGTGCACTTCGTTTGTGATGTGGGCGACCCGGATTCGGAAATGAGCCTGGGCTGCCAGTGGCTGGCTGGAGGAAGGAGGATTAAGCATCACAATAAAAATTCTCCTCCTCTGGGAAGGGTAGTTCGCCATCCTTTCTGCTGTACTATCACTTGGATGGCGGCAGGTAGCAGTGCAGCAGAGGGCACCGGGAATGGTGAGACGCAGGCCGGGAGCTGGCACGGAAGCATGCTGCACATGCTCACAGTCCTTGGCTTCCCTCTATGCCTGCATCTCAGGGATGAGGAAAAAAACAAAAGGCCCCAGCCGAGCATGATGACTCCCATCGCTCCTCTCGCAGGCTTCACACTGTTTGCACTGGCATTTTTACTTCCACATCTTTATTTGCCGTATACAGTTCTTACCTGTTTGCAGAATGTGGGGTGCTACACAATGGCTGCTTCCTTGCTGCCTTGTTGTGAACATGTAGGGAGGCGATTGTAAGTGGTAAGATTTGACCTGCCTGCTCTATGTCATTTGCAGCCCTCACACCCTGTAGGGTACTTTCTCACTTAGAAAATGGGCTGTCAGTCCAACACAACCTGTTTTCTAACCACAATTCGACTGGTGTGTAATGCATTGCAAGCGGTAATGAGCGGAGGGCTTTCAGTGTCAGTATAAGCAGCGAGTATGGAAGTGCAAGCTACGTATTGCCTCTTCTTTGTTTTTTACTGGGTGATATTCCCTGATAAACATATGGGTAGAGAATGCTGTTGGCCAATCACAGGCCAGCATTTCTCTTATTTTCTAATTTGGGTCCTTACTGTCATGGTGACGGGCTGAAACGTGATTTCTGTCCCTGTGTGGATGCAGTATTACTGTGGTCAGGGTTAAGGGAGGGAGCCTGCAAATGTGGGGGTAAGGGGGCATGTAATTACACCAAGACTTTTTTCAGGATTGTTGGAGGCAGTCAGCAGAAGGAGGGTGAGTGAGGGAGGTTAAAAAAAAAATCGCATTTGAATTTAAAAATGCTCTTTTTATTTATTTATTGAAATCTTGGATTAACCCCTTTGAGCAGAAAGCTGTTTCATAGGTTCCACGTCAAGTATGACACAAACAATTGAAAACTGTCTCCAGGCATAAATTTTAACAGTAGTTACGCAGTCTAAGCACGTACAGGGTGCAGAGTTAAAACAAAGGCTAACGTTTCACTAGGTAATGATAACATGACATGAGGATGCTTGTTTAAAAAGGAGAATTGTACAACTAATAACATAGGCAGATAATTGGATTGTGCCTGAGTCAAAGAAAGAAGGAAGGTCTTATATCACTAGAGAGGGACAGGGGAGGGAGGAGGAAAGTGCGAGGAGGGAGAAGGCAAGCAGAGGTGGGGGGTAGGATGAGGATAGATAGAAGGGAAAGGGAAGAATAGCTATGTAGTCAAAGTGGAATAAAGAAAGGGGGAGGAGGGGGAGGGGAAGTAGGAAGAAGAGGTGGTGTAGGTAGTGAGGTGATGATGGAGATGTATTAAGGTGGTAGGGAGGAAAGAGGTATGGAATGATGGAGGGGCAAAAAAGAGAAGAGGAGGTGGAGGGAGGTAGGAGGGAAAATAAATAATTTAGGCAGGGGGTAGAAAGCCCATGAAAGTGTTAACTTGACTGGGGCCCCAAGAAATGGACATGAAGCGTAACATTTTACTAATCAATAGAGATCACAGAGATTGCAAATGGTAGGAGCAAGGTAAAGGCAAATTAACAGTAGAGGTCACAGGTTGCCAGTGAGATTAGATGCTGCCGGAGTTTTTTCTTAAAGGAGCCCAGCAAAGTAGCATTGGTTATGTCAGGAGGCAGGGAGCTGTACCACTGTGGAGCTCTGTATGCGAATGCATGTTGTTCAAAGGCGGTGCGGCATCATGGGATTCTGAAAGCCTGTCTGCCAGAGCTTCTGGTACTGCGTGAGTTACGTGCAGGGGAAAGAAGGGCCAGTATGCCAGGGGATAGCAGTCCCAAGGTGACTTTTTTTGCAAGCAGGCACGATTGGTATTTGAGCTTGCTGTCAAATTGTAACCTTAACTGTAGCTCTTCATCAAGGGCTGGGATAGAAGTACTTTGAATTTGAGGTCTAAAACAGCATTATCAAAATATTTAGTGCCTGGGAAAGCGGGAAAAGAGCAGTTTTGGGGAAAAGGCATCAGCAGGACCCCAGCGTAATCTGGCAAACATTTATCGTACTAAACAGCTTTTACTAGGAGCTAGTACATGCTATTAAAAAAAAAAAATTAAACAACGTGGCCCTTTTTTCAGTCACAAGGAGTGGTGGCACAAATTGGGGAAAACAAGATGCCTCTTTGCACCTCCCAACCACTGACGCTATATTTTATGTTGGCACATATCGCAGGGGGAAGAGCCCCATTCAACAGAGTTGCATTGCAAAATGCCTTTTCAGATTGTAGAGTGTACATGCACTCTTGAATTTGCGGCATGTGTGACTGTGATGAGGTTGTGGCATGGTACTGCATCAGGCATAGGCCAGGTGTGGGGTGGTATACAGATGGTACTCTGGCCCTCCGCACTATGGATCCACCACTGCCCCATGGGTTACCTCCGCTCAGTCACCCACATAGCCAAACACAGAGCTTGAGATTGGGTGCGGAGGATCGAAGATCCAGATTCGTTGATGCCTCAGAGTGCCCTGATGATATGTATCCTGTGTGAACGTGCACTGTATGAGTTTTTCTGGTCCTCTGCATGTCAGGAGGGGCCAGGAAACCTTCTGAGGGATCAGGCCATTGCTGAAGAGAACAGATGGGGGATGGGGAAGTTTGCTGAGCAGAGGGGGAACAGTAAAAGTCAGCCTGCCCAGCAGATGATTTACAATAAGGGGAAAGGTATGTCAAACTACTCCTTGCCAGATAACAGCCAGCCAACCAATCGTAGGTGTTCAAGTTTGGAATACACTACGGGAGAAATAAGGATGTTAACTTGTGATGCCAGCATGAAAAAGTCTTACACAAGCATGGGGTGGTAATTGTTGCCGTCACCTGTGCTCACAATTTTTCTACGAATAATTGTGATTGGCAGATTTTTGACATGACCATTACATGAGCAGTATGAGTAATTGTAAATTTCTGTATTTTTCCAATGATATTCTGTATTTTAGGGTGCTAATACAATTATATGTTACCTCATTAATTGTTTTTATACCTCCTGCTTTATTTTATCCCCCCACACCCATTTCCATCTGTTAACAAGATTACTGTTTATCTCTGTATGATTACTTGGTAAAACCATTACAAAAACAAAAAAAAAGCGCAATATCCTGTCTTTTTTTTTAATCTTTTCCTCTCAGCTGCTTATTCTGTCTTTAACATTCTTATCCATTGTAGCTGTGCAGCCACATGATAGAAAGATTAGGCTGAAGGAAGATAGAGGAGTATAGGGTTATAAAACAAAACTGGCCTCTCTTAGATCTGCCATAAATGGATTATGCAACACTTACAGATTAAAAGTGATATTATGCAACCGTATTTCTGTGACTTCCTACTAGACTGTCCGTAAGTCACAGAGATTGTAATGTAAGGTTGACAGCTCATTTGTGAGGGAAGTGTTATGCTATCAATGCAGCATTTGCAGTAAAAGTACTGTGGGTTTATGTAAGCTAAAAACTAGTCACTGTTTGGTTTATTACAGCCTTTCATTTTTTTGTTATGGGGATGTACTAGTGGGGGGGGATGCACTGTGGAGATACCATCTTTTGGATGAGGTGTTAAATCTTGGTCCCCTCTGCCTGCCTCTGGTGGCTGTCCAGGTGGAAGTTAAAGATACCATCACACCTATCTTAAGTGCAGGGAATTTTCCTCGGTATCCTGGCTGACAATCTCTCTGTCCATGAAAGAGGAGCACATTACCCCCCCACCCGGCCCTGACACACCTGGAAATAAGCTACCACGGCTCAGTTTGCCTTTCCTGGTCAGGAAATTACAAAACTAGAAAGGGGCGTTTTTGTTCCTTAATGGACCATCTACCAGAATCGCCCAACTACAAATGTTATGTATCTGTAATCTTAAATGATGTTTCTATATAATTTTATATTTTATTTTATATACCAGCTTTGTCTGCGAAATAGGTTCATAAAACAACAGGCTGTAAATATTTGTTAAACTATTTTGTGTTTTGTATATTGACATCTGGAAGCTGTAGCAGCATGCTATATTGATATGTTATATTAACATAGCTTGCTCCAAACTTTAAAAACAAAAAGTAATGACTAGTCCTAATGGTTCCAAAGTTAGACCACTTTTATTGTATTTATTTAGTTAGTTTTTATTAACCAGGTACGTACATTAGACAGGAAACTGTCTCTTTTCAGGCATGACCTGGGAAACTTAATTAGTATGAGAAAACCGTATTGATAGTTGTTTGTTTGTTTGTTTAGTTTTTGTTAACCAGGTAAGAGCACTGTGCAAATAAATGCCTGTTTTGAGGCACGACCCAAGAGGTTACTACAGTCACGGGAATGATACAAGTCAAATACAAGGGTGACTACCGCTCAAATATCGCAAGTTACAGAAGAGGTCAAATAATACATACAGATTTATACTTACTATGTACATTATATTCGAAGCACATAAAGCAGGGAACTAGTAAAACATACCCAAGGAAGTATGAGCGGTGTAGGAGGATCGCAAAAGTATACAAGAGCCAGGACCAGAGCCATGCTCTGGATAACAAGGGGTCGGCAACTAACATTTAATTAAGTACATCTTGACAACAAAAGGAGATGGTAGCGGTGTCTGCTTCGAAAAGTGTTCATGGATTGGCACTGGCAGAGTGCGGCAGGTACGGTAAATGTGGGCAGCACTGACAAAGGCTGTGTCACCCAGTTTTGGTTTTGTTTTAGGTAAGGAGAGCAGGTCACACTTCGAGGATCTTGGGGGTAGGCACTGCATGGAGTCTGGAGGAGCTTGGCAAGAGATAGCAAAGGGACTGCTTTTCCATAATATAGAAAATGATGCCTCCTAGGGTAAGATCACGTATAGCTGGAGGAGGAAGCCAACCAGGTTTGAAATATAACACAGTGGTGGATATGGCGACAAGGTAAAGCGACTAGATATTATTGTGTGTTACATCCCACTTCTGTAATGTGGTTATGGTAGTATTTGTTAGAGGTACCAGAACTAGGATGTTGATGATAACTTCAGTTAGACCCACAAAGGGCTGCAGGGAGAGAGAGAAGTACTCTTTCTTCGCTAAAACATAATCCCTGTTCTCCAGGCTTTTTTTCTTTGTTTTTGTTTTTTTGTTAGCTCAAGTGCATTTGTTTCTAGATAAGAACCTACCAACACAGTTGTAATAATGATGACCAGTGAGGATTACCACGTGGGTGAATCCAGATAGGTGCTACCTCGGAGCACAATATGGGAAAAGTGTTCTGAAGATCTGTGTACTACCCAGTGGATGCCCTGCAGACAGAGTCTTCCTGCTTTGTGGTCCTGCTCCATGGTCCCTAACAGTGTGGATTCACTTGCTCCTTTGGAAAATAAATCCTGAACCAATAGCACTCACTTAGTACTAGCAAGTCATGTGGGTGCCTCACCTTAATAATGCAGAGTCAGAAGCCTAGATCCTTTCACTGTAACTTTGCACAATACCTTCCCAGTCTCCAACCTCCTTTAACCTCACATGGCAAGGCCAACCCAGGGGTGCTGAGGGTTGAGGCACTGGATGCCACACCAGCGACCTGGGTTCGGGAGTGGATCCGGGCCATCAGGGGTTGGCAGGGGAGGGAGGGGATTGAGCATCTGGAGGACTGCTCTCCTCTCCCGAGGTGGGATGTGGGGGTTCCCGGTGCTGTAGCAGCCTGTGGTGGAGACCAGGGGCAGCACAGACATGGGGATGTAGTGGGGGACGGGACATCAGCTGGCTCCAGTGGCATGAGGCATACAAGGTACATGCCTCGCTGGGGCCATTGCACACCACGTCCTGAGGAGGAAACAAAAAAAATGAGGAAAAAAACCCTACCGCGGCAGTGGGATCGGTGGCTGGACCCCATGCCCAGTGCTGAGCTCTACCGACGTGTATGTGGTCTGCCTCCTCCTCTCTGGGCGCTCCACTTGATTCTAGATAGAGTGCTGGAGGAGATGGTGGACCCATCCCAGGGGTCTCAGAGTCGGGGGGCAAATGGTCGGGTGAGGTTGGAGAGACAGCCTGGATCAGAGAGCATGTCGGAGGCTTCAGGCAAGCAGCAGAAACACCAGTCGAGTATTCACACCTGAGAGATGGCCGCCGTAGGTAGGAGAGAAATAGAATTGAAAGAAAACAAAAACTCACACAGCACCACAATCAGCTCGGCTTTACAAAAATAAACAATAAAACATGGCCCACAGCCCGCTCTCCACTGCAGCACTAAATAAACATAACTTGGCCCACAACTCTCTCACCACTGCAACACTTCAGGTAACCTGTTCTACAGTGGAAGAAAAAAAAACTGCCATTTTTTCTTCTTCGGACTGCTAGCACTTGTTTTGTGCTACCAATTCATGTGGTTCCCCTTAACATAACTGCAGTAAGAGCCAGCAGCCTCTAGTCCCACCTTGCAACGTACCACAGCGCCTTCCCCCTGTTAAACCTCCCCAACCCCCACACACAGCAGCACAATCAGCTGAGTTTAAAAAATAAACAGTACAGCTGGGCTTACAGCCCTCTCAGTATTGCACTGCTCTGGGTATGCGGATCCCCTCTGACCAATTACAGCTGGGCTGTTAAGAGAGTAAGAAACTGTACTATATCAGGTTGTGGTGATATAGTAAAACATCTTGCACTTACAGATCCTCTTTCTTTAATTATTCTATGTTTTCATAAAGTTACTGGTCACATTCAGTCAGACAGTAACCTTTAGGAACCCCCCCCCCAGGTTAAGGGACTTGGACTGATGTTACAAAAATAATTTTCCAGACTGATGTGTGAGCTCTTGGAAAAAAAGATTTCCAACTGTCTGTGTAGCATGAAGTACTTAATGTAACACTGACCGTTTGTGACAGCATGGGAATGCTCACTTTAGTGTTGCTGTCTTGCTGAGAGCCTCAGATGCTAAATCATAGGCAGAGACGAGCAGTCTGGATCACGTGACCCAAGCTGTTCCTAAGACTCTGTCTCCAAGAGACGGGTCTTGTGATGCAGAGCATCGGCAGAACAGAGACTTTTAAAGGAGAATCCCCATAAGCAAAGTTCCGATTGTTCCCCCCACCACCACTGCTGCAAGGCTCTAGCAGAAGAGGACGTGCTTCACAATCAGTGAAAGTGAAACTTTGACAGTCTCACAGACTCAGACTGTCAGGCTGACTGTTTTGCAGTAGAATGGCATAATTAAAACTGCTGGACCATTCAGTTTAACACTGGTGCTGTCGGCGCCCCGGCTGTGAGCAGTTTGTGCTCTCTGTGGAGTCTCTCCATTACCAGTTGCACCCTCCTCAGAGCTAGTTGCAATGATGCTGCAATCTTCATCAGCTTACTCTACGTTTTGCTTTTCCATTTCCACAGTTTGTTTTATGGAGGGAAATGTTCAAACCTGCTTAAACTATTTTCATTTCTTTGGATTAATACTTACCATTGTGTGTGTGTGCGTATATGTATGTATATATACACACACTATATATTGTGTTAACACACTGTACCGTTGGGGGTGTGTGTGTGTGTGTGTGTGTGTGTATATATGTATTTATAAAATGGCAAGAAAAAATCTAGAAATCTCATTGGCCAAGAGACATCAGCTTGACTGTACATTAACTCTCTATATATGCACAGTCATCCTGGTCCTAAACTACATCACACAATCAGCTAATCAGTCCTCCTACAACCAGAACTATCTTCCATCAGTCCCCCAGCAACCAGAACTGATCTTCCATCACAAACATGGCTGCTACCTTTACACTGTACAAAAGGGGCCTAAAAATATAACTACCTTAAATAAAATTTAAAACAAATTAATTAAATGTGTTTCCCTGATCATCACACTCTCGTTACATACATAAACACATTAGAAACATTAAGTATTTTTTATAGTTTTCATGAGAACTGTTTCTTTACTGTTCCCCCTTCTGTCTTTACCTGTTCATCAGAGAAATCTCTTCTGCTTGCCCTGACAGTGAGATAACTGAGTCTCTGGCTTTAAAACAGGCCTTTATTGTCTGTGTGTACAGTATGTTTGTAGTGTAACATTCTACCAGTAGAACGGAGCAGAATTTTGAATCCCTGTAATCATTGGTAAACGTTCCATGATAAGCATTCTATGTCTTGAATGTGGAGAAAAACCAAAAAAAAAAAACAGGATAAAGAAAGTAGGCAATACAGTAATACTTTATAAACAAAGATAAAAGGTGGGAAAACAGTTACATAGGCAGAGGCAGACCCAACTGCACAAATACATTGCTGATGTTTAAAAGCAAGTACATTTTAATCATATATAGGTGTTTTCAGGTGAAATCTACCCCCCCCCCCCAATTCCCCACCAAAAAAAGGCAACCTGGCAGGTTTAAAGTTTTTCTTACTAGCCTTTCACCTCAATCCTATAGCAGTTTTCCTTTTATGTATTAAACCACAACACATAAGTAAAAAAACTGAAATAAAGAGAAGGCTGCCTTCAGTGAAACTACATAACTACAGTGTAATGAAAATTAAGTGTTAAACACTGCTTATGTTTTACAAATTTACAGATGTTAGTGTATTTATATGATAATTTACATATTAAAGAGAAAATATTTATTTTCAATCAACTCTGCTAATAAATACTTTTACTGCAAAGTACTGTACTAGTTAACCTATTGCTGAGATATGCTATTTTATGCATTAATAGGATTACTTTTTTTCAGTTTTTAGATATTTTAGAGGTAATGTATTGTACACTCTTTTGAAAATAGTAAAGAAGTTTTAATCCCTATCAGAGAAAATCAAACTAATTTTATGATAGTGGCCCATTTTATAAGTGTGATGAGCCACACCAGGGTGTGCATTAAAGGATTTTAATGCACTTCCCAGGGGCATAAAGACACTCTGCCTTCAGCATTAAAATCCTTTAATGCACACCCTGTCATGGCTTATTACTTACTTAAAAGAGAACTTAAGACCAACATAAAGCAGGCACCACTGCACAGATCAGGGCTTCAGTACGCCGATCCCCTTGGAGGCACAGTTTTCATTTAAATGTGTCCATATCTCATTCCTCATAAAATCTATGAAGCTTCTTGTAGCAGGCAGCATTTTGTGCCATGCCTGTGCTCACCCCCGAGATCACGCTACTAACAACTTGATACCATGACGTACCACTTCTCCATCCTGTATTGTGCCCTATGTATGGAGACTTAATAATCTCTATATCTCCTATGCTCTGCTGTATTTTCACAAACTTTCCTTAAAGGCTATGTGAATGTTATGAGGAAGGGTCAGTTGGACCCGATACATGGGGAGAACGTGTGGTTATGATTGTGCTGTTTTTGGCTTTGTGGTTTGTGAACTTACAATAAATCATTATTGTTTCCACGCATTTTGGGTCTGAAAAAATTATTCGTATTCCACGTTTTTTCTGACCCTGTAAGCCAGACACCTTCATTAGAAGTGCACTACTTTCCATGTACTTGTCTTTTGGGGTGGCACCCCACTTTGTATGTGCACCCTCCATGGCGATTCGCAGTTCTGTTCTTTTTGAAGCTTCCTTTCCAAACTCCTCTTTCAATTGCATTTTTAAAACAGCTTTAGAAAGCCGTGTTCTGTGCCATTGGCTTTTCTGTAAGCAGAACCAGGTTTGCTTTGATTTTATTGCTTTCAGTTTAACTATAATCAGCTGGCCTGGTGGCACTGAGGGTTGAGGCACTGGATGCCACACCTCGTGCCGCACTGGTGACCTGGGTTTGGGAGCGAACTCGGGCCACTGAGGGTTGACAGGGGTGGAGAAGATCAAGCATCCGTTAGACTGCCCTTCTCTCCTGGGGTGGGATTGGGGGACTTCCCCGCCAGGTAGCAGCTCCTAGCAGAGGTTAGGGGCACCACACACCTTGGTGGGGACAGCCAGTGTGGTACAGTGTCAGTGGGCATCTGTGGGAGGGGTTGGGAGTGCACCCTTTCTGCGCTGACACCATTGCACATCTGCACCAATGGGCATAACAAAGAGGAAAATCCCTGGCACACGGTAGGTGAAGATGAATCCAGTGATAAGCCCTCATGCCCAATGCCGGGCCTTTCCAGCCCGTGTCTGACACTCCCTCCAACTCTCCCTGGTTGCTCCACTGGATTCCTAGATAGAGCGCCAGAGGAATAGGCGGTCCTGCCCTGGGAAGCTCAGAGCCAAGGTATCAAGCGAGTTGGGGACAAGGAG
The DNA here is from genome assembly GCA_016271365.2 of Neoceratodus forsteri. Lineage (NCBI taxonomy): Eukaryota > Metazoa > Chordata > Ceratodontiformes > Ceratodontidae > Neoceratodus > Neoceratodus forsteri. Next base: position 2,808,018 of record CM028136.1, on the reverse strand, counting down.
TGGAGTCAGTCCCATGTCTGAGGACGGATGCTGGAGCGCTTCAGGCAGGGCGGAACTGGGCACATCGAGAGACTACGCTGGAGAGAGTCTGGGGGTCGCCAGTGTAAAGGAGGTAAAAGAAAGTTGACAAAAAAAAACAGTGTAACTATAATCTGCAATTAGCATCTCTGGAGTCTCTCTTAGTATCTTCATTTTGTAAACCAGAGCCCAGAGCACTTTTTATATCATCTGGATGCTTGATTTCAAAAAACTGTCCTGCTGTGGTTGAGGGTAGCTTAGTTTCACTTTCATTTACTGCCATGTCCTTGCTGTCTGTTTCAAAGTAAAATTGTGCTGCAAGTTAAGGAGGACCTTCCCCAGTCACTTTGACTTTCATGCATTAATTACCCCTTCTTGCGTTGATTATGGAATTGTATTTCATTACTGTCTGCTGCAGTTAGTTTTTGCGTTCTGAGCTGCTAAAAACTGCGGGGTGTACCAGAGCTTCTATAGCAAGCCTGGTGTTGCTGTGGGCCCAGGATTGTACTGCTGACATCATTGTAGGGCAGAGTCAATTTCACACGCAAAAAAAAAACATACTGACAAGGCATTTAGATTTTGGCATAATGCTTTGCTAACAGGGTGTCTTGGGGAAGGGGGAATACAGTATGTACACTGAGTACTTGTAGGTTTCCCTTGCAACATTGTTACAATTGCATGGTACTGCACAGTGTGAGTCACTCCTCAATCCTACAGTGATGTCATAAGGAGCTAGCAGCCGGCTCGTCTGCGCAGCAGTTGGATTTCCGCTTTCGACGCCGCGCACTCGGTTCGGGATCGGACTCGGGCGCTGGAGAGCCAGCCGGGGACCCACCCGGCGGCGGATACTGGCCACCCTGGCTCGCTAGATCTGGGGTGTGGGAGGGGGTCGAGCGAGGGGGTCGAGGAGGCATGAGCAGCCGGAAGGAGTGGCAGACCAGGAAGCAAGAAGGAGAAAAGAAATAACACACACACACACAAAAAAAAAAAAAGGAGCTAGCAGCCCAGCAGCTGAACAGCAAAGGCAAGTGTAGCAGGGCTCAAAAACAAATCCAAATTATGGAAGGCAGAGTAAACCTTGGCCAGAAATAACAAATGCATACACCTTTCCAGGTCTAGTACTGCATATAATGACTACAAACTGTAACATTTTGCACCATCAGGGAAGGTCCTCTTTAAGTAAATAATCCACGACAAAGGAGGGCTCTACTAAGGAATTAATGCCGGGTTTGGGGGGGACGAGGCTGCAGGCTGAGTGCCTCCATCCACCAACTGGGTATTAATTCCCTAGCAGAGCACAACTTTGGAGTGGATTAATGTGCTTGTAACCTGGCAAGTGCAATTTAACTATTGTCAAAATACTGTTTCACTGAAAACTACATAAAACTCGGAAAACCACTACTTCTGTTTCACAAACCATGCTGCACGTTCGTCTTTTTACATACTGTGAGGATGTGACAACGTGCACATTGCATGGTCAACATACATTTATATAGTGTCCGTAGATTTAGCACACATACCATCATCACATTACCCTCTGAAACACAGCACGTCATGAAGATTTTTAACTTCTTACTGACAATTTCGCTGCTTTGCCCTTCGTTCTTAGCTCGCGCTGATGGATCATTGAAGTGCATTGTGGGGGAAGTGTACATTTAGATAATTATGTCCCATTACATGTGGCAAGACTAATAATTATTTGTGTGGACAGTAATGCACGCTGACTGCTTCATTCCCTGAACTATGTTGGGTCATTGGTTGTAAAAAAAAAAGCTGTATGGAGATATTTCATTGCTTTCCTGGGCGGCAGCTAACGCTAATCACAGGTAGCTCGGTATCGAGTGTGGAGTGCATGTGTTTCCTATAGTCGGATGCCGAGTGCAACCAGGATTTCTGCGGTGTGCTCACAGTACCAGCCATGGTCTTAATTGTTTTTGTTGCACGCTCCCGTTGTGGCTACAAACACTGCTACATTCTGAAGTAGGCATTACTAGGGAATTAATCCCCGCTTCAGATTGTACCATGTGTTGTGTTTCCACCAATGTAGTTCCTGTATTAAGGTCTGACATTTCTTGCCATGTTACAAAGTTTACTCTTATCCTGCACTAGGATTCCTTAGAAGGGCTATACTGCCTATTCATGATGCTTTCAGTTCTGTTTAACTGTGTTTCACAGCTTCAGCTTCAGTCAGTATTAGTTTTTGATTTAAGCAGAGAACATACCCCTCAATTATGGGACGTCCCTCATTTTCCCCTTCAGAATTGCACTGTCCCTCATAAAAAAGGTAACGCCCACACAGAGAAGGTGCTGTAAGTTTAGACTTTTGAAGCAGAAATTCATAATATTCTAACATGCTGAACGAAAACTAAACTATGTACAAGTAAAGGCAGTTGTTTCCGTAGAGTTCTGAACTTTTATTTCCATGTTTGAAGATGTGTCCCTCATTATGAGGGTCATTTTCCCCATATTCTCCCCCATTGAGAGTGCCTGTATCCCTCATTTCAGTGACTAAAGGTTGAGAGACACGGGAGAGAGCAGGTGAGTGCCCCCCCTCCCACTCTCCAGTGCCTATAATGTAGAACTAGTAGGATTGGTTTACCGCCCCCCCCCCCGAGTTTTTTGTCAGTGTTCAGAAAGATGAAGCCCAAAACCTGAGCAGAACAATAGTGAGGAGGCAGAGACTGTGACTCTGTACCATTAATTGCAGTTAGTGCTTCCCACAGTAACAGTGCAGGTGTGAAACACAGCAAGGCACTAAGGGCAGTCTACATGTTATCAATGGCTGTAGCGGTATTATTTGTTCTACAAGACATTGTAAGGTTGTGACCTGCTGTGACAGAGATGGGAGAGGTGTATTTTATATTGCAGTCTGAGGTTCTTTGCTTGTTAATTTTCTGCAAAGGTCCACAGTTTGTGCTGGAAGAAAGCATATAAAAATATAAACCCACAGTACCAAGGTTTAACCAGAAAGGCTATCTGGAGATGTATGATGTAGTCCAAGAAGAGTACGAGCTTCAGGCAAGGAATAAAGGAAAAGGCTGGCAAATGAGCGTGTTGTGATATGGCAGGTCTAAAAATGTATCTATCCCAAGGTGTCAAGTGATCCAGTTTAAAAACTTCCAGATTCTATAATCAGCTGGTTCATTAGACAGATCAAAAATAGTTAAGAAGGCAGAGTGGAAAAATGAAGTCAGTAAGTAAGGTACTGTAGTCTCACCTACCTGATGGAAGTCTATATCCTTGCTTTCTCATTTTCTCACTCAAACACTCACTATTCGCACTCCCTCTCACACTCACACTCACACTCGCTCACTCTTTACACATTCACACTCCCTCTCACACTCATACTCACTCACTCTCTATACTCATCATGTCTAATAAATCTGTCATAATTTATTTTATACTGGATACCCAGTACTAACAGATGTGCACCAGTCTGTTCACTGAAACATAACTAGTTGTGAACATTCATAGTCTTCCTCATGGAGTTGCAACTCAAGTGCAAGTTGTTGTCTTTCTGATTTGGAAACGCATTCAAATCTCTGTAGTTTCTCAGTTATGCGCCACCATACCGCGGTGGATTCATCAACAAATCAATGCTATCTTACTACATTTATAAAAAAAATGGATTTTGAGCTGGATTGAAAATGACTATTTCCTCCAACCAGCCCAAAAATAAATTCGGAAATATATTGCCACATAACACCAGATGAAGAAGCGCTTATTCTCTTGGAATGTGTGTTGCATTTAGTTGTATGCTGTATAACTTCTGCAATCAGTGAAAATCCACCTCACTCACTGTAACATAGACATATATTAAAACATCTACAGTTCCTTTATTTAGTTTCCCATAGTCGTTAAACAAATTCAAAAGTAACATCCTTTGTAGGGTTACACCAGTAGAGTATTGAGGATTCATATGCAGCTGTTGTTAGTTTTCTGTAATCAAAACTGCTAGATAAAGCATGCTCTAAGCACGTGATTGTTAAACGACACCAAATCCTTCTTTATTAATAAACAACATCGCAGCATTTCATGCTAAGGTAGGTAAAATGGATGTAGAACATTAACAAGTAAGCACACTGTGGTGTTAAGGCACATATCTTACTGTAGTACAGTCTGGCTGGCAATGAACTGGAGCAGGTAAAGGGGAAATTGTTTTACCAGGTAAGGCACACTAAGCCAGAGCTTGCTTCCAGGTGCGACCTGGGAGCACAAGGAAGTTAAGTGATTTGCTAAGGGTCACACAGTATGCAAGTGGCAGCTGATGGGATTCAAACCCAGGTCTCTAGGTTTGTAGCTGAGAGCCTTAAACCACTGCGCTATACTGCCAGGGCATCATGCTGGCTTTGCCAGAAAACTAGCACGCGATTATGAACATTTTATGAGCTGAGATGGTTTTAGGCTGCCCTGGACAGGGCAGGCTAGCCATGATATTTGCACCACTGACTGCTTCAGACTCACTGATCTGTCTGTGGGGAGCTTTGTGTGGCACTTAGGAGAACCTGCCCTGGCTTATATGTGCTTCTCTTGAACTGTGTCTACTCATTTAAACTGCTGCCTTTCATTCAAGGGCTTGTTCTCTTGCAGCAAGATTTATCTGATATTTTAGCTATTGTTTCAAGTAATTTAGTGCATGTGGGAGCAAGTGCAAGTAGGGTATTTTTGCTGTTTTAGAAGTGTGTGTGGTTAAAGGGTGTGCGTGGGTGGTGGAGGGTTGCAGTTTTGAAGAAGGCAAGGGGTGATTTCTGGGTTATATTTTTGATGTATTTTAACTGATGTTGTGAAGGTTCTTGTAGTGTCATTTTGCTGTGAAATTCCAGTCTGGGGAATCGTAGGTGTTTTCCCTCCTTTGGAGATGATTCAGTACCATCTAATAGGACCTAATTCCTGGTAGGTTGTGGATGTACTGGACATCTTGAGCATGTTGGCCAGCTGCACAGCAAGTGTTGATGGGGTTGTGGAGGACTATAATAAGGCCCTTTTGACAGCAGTTGACACCCTTGCACCTCTCCGTGTACACCCATTGGTCTCCCACAGTGGCTTACCATGGTACAATGATGAACTGAGGCAGCTGAAGATGAAAGGACAGAGATTCGAGCATTCCAAGTTGAAATTGTGCTCAGTGGAGGACAGATAAGCTCTGAGGACATATTAGGGGGTGTGTCAGAGAATAATCACCTAGAAGAAGACAAGAGTTCCTGTCAGGGTTGATGGCAGCAGGGAGGAATAGACTAGCTCAGCTCTGTCACACTGTAGACAGGCTTTTAAAGCCTGTCTGCCTGCAGTCCAAGGGAGCTATTTCTGCTAAGAAATGCTAGGAGTTTGTGTCTTTCTTTCATGACAGAGTTTCCTCCATTAGAGCAGCACCTGGCAATTACTGCCCTATTTCCTTGCTCTCCACTTTAGCCAAAATCCAAGACCACCTTGTGCTATCTCGGCTCGCCCCCTTCCTTGATTCATCCTCTTTCTTTACCCCTTTCCAGTCTGGCTTCCAGAAATTCCGCTCCTCCTCCGGCTTACTGACTCCATTCCCACTGGCATGCATCAGGGCCTGATCATTGCCGCCATTTTTGTCAACTTGGCTAAAGCCTTTGACGTGGTTGCCCACCCCCTTCTCCTAGATAAGCTTAAGGCAGCAGGGCTGTCTGACTCTTCTGTTAATTGGCTCCAGTCCTACCTTGAGGGAAGGTCTCAAACTGTTTGAATTAGAGATTCCCTATCTCCCCACTTCTATCATCTCTGGTGTCCCCCAAGAATCTGTCCTTGGTCCAATTCTTTACTTGGTCTTCCTGAATGACCTCCCCGCTGTCTACTCCTCTGCGTCCCTTCATACAGTACAGGTGATGTACCTGTTGTGGCTTAATAAATGTACTTTGCGCATGGGTCGTACCCAACTGTTGATGAACTGTCAGGTGGTCCTGGCTGCTCAGGTAACTGATTGTCTGGAACTCCTTGGATGAGGGACTTTTTCCCTCCACATTGAAGAGTGTGGTGGTGGTGATCCCTCCCTTTGTGAAACTGTCATTGGGCCCAGAGGTCTTGGCTAACTGCAGATCTTTCTCAAACCTTCTTGTTTTAGAGAGGGTAATCGAGAAGATGGTAGCATCACAGCTTGAGGCTCATCTACTGTATTATGATATCTACAGCCTGTTTCAGGTGGATTTGGGCTCTTAACACAGCACAGAGACTGCTGTGGTGAAGGTGCAGAGCAGTCTCATCCTAGCAAGGGATCATAGGAATACTTTGGTTATTCTCCTTAATCTCCCTTCTGTGTTTGACACCATGAACCATTGGGTTTTAGCTCATCACCTTTGGAAATATAAAGGACTTGACAGAACAGTGCTGCAATAGTTTGTCATTCCTTGTCGACTGGTGTCAGTGGGTAACACTGGGAAAATGTTCCTGCAAGGTGTCCGCAGTACCATGTGGTATCCCACAAGGCTCAGTTTTGTCCCTGGTGTTGTTTGCATTGTACGTGCTGCCCTTGAGGAGGATGGTGAGACAGTATGACTTGGATTTTTACTGCTATGCAGATGATCCCCAGTTGTACTTTTCATTTGCATGAGACGGGGAATCTATAGCTGTAAGAAACTGATGTGTATCTGCACTAATTTTGACTGGATGGCTGCCAGCAGGCTGAACCTCGGTCCAGGAAAGATGGAATTGTAGCTGATAGAACCAGGTTCTTAGAAGATGGTGATGAAGAGAGCTGGAATTGCACTGACATCCTTGGGCGACACCACTCTCCAAGCTTTTGATAGCACTAAAGATCTAGAGTCATAGTAGATGACAAACCATCCCTGGAATATCATGCGGCAGCTGTTGTCCGCCGTGTTTTTTTTCATCTTCAGAATATCACTGTACTGAAGCCCTTTCTTCAGTATGATAATTTAGGGATTGTGGTGCATGCCTTCATGACCTTTCATCTTGATTACTCTAACACTATCTAGGGTTTTAAGGAGTTTTGGTGCACCATCTATAACGGATGCAGAATGCCATAACAGGCACTTTCAGTTGTATCACTTCTGTGCTGTGCTGTGTGATCTGCACTGGCTATCCGTTAGATGGTGCACTTCCTTCAAAATTTGCTTGCTGGTTTTGAAGGCCTTCACCAGTTTGGTCTGGGCTACATACTGTAGAAGCCCTTTTGCACCATATATGCTGGATCGGCTGCTCTGCTGGGAAAAATGGCAATTAAGGTTCCACGAGCTCACTTTACATATTCAGGTAACAGCCTTCTTTTTTTGAAATTTCTCTTTATTACTCCCCTACTGCCTGCCTGCCCTGACCCTTCAGGGCATCCAAGGAGTCCTTCTTCTGTCTCTCGCCCACCTGGACCTACCTCTTGATCCTCCATGGAGCTTCAGTTTGCCCCCCGAGCGGGGACAAGGTGGGGTGCCTTCACCCCGAGAATCCTTCATTGCCTCAGGTCGAGGAAGTGGTCCAGTGAGCGGGGCACATTGGGGGCAAGCTCCAGGAAGCCCGTCTTCCCGGAGCTGGCAGGTGTGTTTCCCTCTTTCCTCCCTCCCCTACAGCGTGCGACCCCTGACATCAAGGTGCAAGGCGCTGACGTCCATGCTGTGTAGCAGCCACACGCCCCTACCATTGGGGCTTGCAGTACTCCGGCCCCGCTGGAGTCAGGCAATGCGTGACTTCGGCTCAACCTCCTCGAAGAAGGTGAGCTGTCGGGACGCCTGCCTATCTCCCCAGCCAACCCACCAGCGACCTGAGTCCATTCCCAAACCCGGGTCACCGGCGTGGAGCGAGGTGTGGCGTCCAGCGCTTCAACCCTCAGCGCCACCGGGCCGGCCTGTAACAGCCTTCTTTGTGGTTGCCTGTGACTGCAGAACTAAAGACAATTGGTGGCACCAGGCTAACTGGTGCAAGATTGGTGCCGTGTCTGGGGGAGGCTAACCCCCCCGAAGTTATCCAACACAAAACAGAAATGATGCTGCACTCATTCGATTTGATTCTGTATAGTGCACTGAATTAGATAATGAGTAACAGTCCATAAGTCCAGTTAATTTGAATACTTTAATAAGCCAGTTTCAAGACAGTGCAAACACAAATTCCACACATTATTACTTGCTGTTTTCAAAATCCCACCACCGCAGTGGAGCTCCGACATTTCGCTCAGTGGAGCTTTGTCAGCTCCTTTCTGTTACAGTTCCGATGCAGCTCCTCAGTGAAGGTTTTTAAAAGGACCCTAAGAACGCATTTCCTCTCCCTGGCTTTTGATGATACAGAATGTTTCTGTGTTTTTGTTTGGTTTTATTTGTTTCCTGTAAATCTTATTTTATATTTTATCATTAGCTTTTAGAATCAAAGGCATTATTAGCATCATTAACTCTCCACCCTATCAAGAAACAGCCTATCGGTGGTGGTGGTGGGGGCACAATGGTAGGGGAATTAAAGAATGCATGGGATAGGCACAAGGGAACCCTAGCAATAGGAAAGAGCGGGTACAAGCTGGAGACTAAGTATGACCTGCGGTATTGCAGTAGGTAGGCAAAATGGGCAGATCTGGTGGGCCAAGCGGTCCTTATCTGCCATCAGTTTGTATGTTGTACAACACTTTTGGCATTTAAGATGAAGCACCTTAGATATAAAATGTGCTTGAGTGATAGGATTAATAATGAGATGCACGGTAAAGGGCAGGTAATGAGATGGTAAGGTGCTTTCAGTGTACGACTACATCAAGAGTACCGAGAGCCACCTCAACAAGATTATTCTTAGAAAAAAAAAAACAAATACAAAAACAGCTGGTCGTTCAATAACAACATATGGTCCACAAATGATTAACAATTTAACACATATGAATGTGGACATCAGTAGCACACGAGCTATCTTTAAGAGAACATTAGAGAGTAACCTTGAAAAAGCTTCAAACTGTAGGTGTGATGGGGCTACATGTGTATAAGGATTTTTTAAATAAGGAAGTAATTCTTTGTCCTAAAAATGTGATACTGAGTATCGTATGTATGATTGTACCTGAGCTTCTATAATAGTGTGGTGATGTTGTATATGTTTTGCTTGGTTGTGAACATATGTTATGTAATCTTACTGTGCTTAAAATAATTCTGTATTTTGTATACATTGTATTTAATATGTTGAACTTTTGTACCCCTCCCCCAGATGTGGCTGAAAAAGGATCTTTGGATCTATTCAATTCCTGGTAAAACCAATAAAATAAAAAGTAAAATAAGGAGCTATTAGTGTAAGTTTGCAACTCAGTGTCCCAAGCATCTTTCACTTAGAAGTCCTGTCGGGTCCCTGAGTTGTGTATTGTGACTGCACTTGACTTTGTGTTTTGCATAGCGCTGGTCTCACAGTAGGTATATCTAAAGTGCAATCACACAAACACTTTGTGTTGCACATGTTTGAATGTATCTTCCCCAGCCACCCACACCTGCATGCAGCTTTGCACGCATAGTAAGGACTTTTGCTGGTGGCTGTGTGCATTTTTTCAGATATGCTGTCCCAGGACTACTTAAGCAATAAGGCATGACAAGTCATGGACTATTGGGGGGATAACCCATGCCTGGTATAGTGTGTTATGAGGCACAGCCGAATGAACTAACCACACAAGTAAGCATTAATCACCGGCAGAGGAGGCCTCTGCGAGAGTTAATGCCGCTGGGGCGTTGTTGCACGAGGGCAAGCCAGAGGGTTCAACCTCAGCGGCATTAATCACCGGTAGAGGCCGAGGCTGCCGGTGATTAATGCTCTTGTAACACGGACAAGCGCGATGTCTACTAGGACGAGCACAGTGCAGAGTCATTAAGAAAAAAGGTGCCGGAGACTGAGGCAATCTTCATAGACTTTAGTCTTAACTTTACAACATGGCATTATTGAAGGCTCTACGAGGGCGCCCCGCGATAGGTGCAACACCGTCACGTGGTGCAGGAGCAACACGGCATTGTGAGCCGATAATGCCGTGTTGCTGTGCTGGGAAGCATGTTCACGACTCCAACACGGCATTATTTCTCATAATGCCGTGTTGGTCTTGCGCGTTCCCGAGCCCAACACGGCATTATTTCTCATAATGCGGTATTTTCTTACTTGTTCGAGCCCAACACGGCATTATGAGAAATAATGCCGTGTTGGACTCGTGAACGCACTTCCCAGGACAGCAACACGGCATTGTCAGCTCACAATGCCGTGTTGGTCCTGCACCACGTGACGGCGTTGAGCCTATCGCGGGACGCCCTCCTAGACTTCTGAATAATGCCGTGTTACAAGAAGTGCATAATCCCCCAATTACCCATATCCTAGAGTGCCTTATTGTGATTATACAGTGGACCCATGTGTTAAATAAATTTAAAAATGCACTTAACTATGTTTTTTTAATAAAGGCCCTTCTTTAACTCTGGTTTATTATAGCATTTACCCATGGGTAAAGGCCTCAGCTGTCCAATTAAGAAGCAGGATTTTTATGTTCATTCTATAACATTTTGACTGTGTAGTTGAGCCAAAGAAATACTTGCGTACAGAAGGTTTCAGTACAGTCTATATTGATGGGCTGTTTGTAGAGAAATCTTCTGGCAATCTAGACAACCAAAGTTAAAACATAAGGTATTATGAAGGTACCATATATGTATTTGCCCCCAACAGACGGAAGCAGTTTCACAGGGAACCCCTTCCCTGTCTTACACTGTATTGTTTTAGCCAAACTCAAGTCGGCATACTAAAGTGACTGATGTTGCAGAGTTTTTCTTTGAAATAATAAACTTTGCATTATAGTTCGAGGAATACAAATGTTAGAAAATGCGTGGAATTATGGCAAATGTAATTTTTTTTGTGGAGAATGGCAAAAATTGCAGATTCCGCAGTAAGCTTGCTGGTGCAATTTTCCAGTGGTCTTGCTAACAAGACAAGCCAATAATGAGTATCAGTTAGAAAACACAGCTTTATCACAAAGTGCTATCAGTAACTCACCACTGTTTATTATTGATCAAGTACTTTTGTGCTGTAGTGCAGATCTAATTGCTGTCGTTTTTCTGTTTTTTGTTTCTTGTGCAGTTGACACTCCGGATCCCTATGTGGAACTTTATATCTCCACGGCCCCTGAGAGCCGTAAGAGAACAAAACACATTAACAACAAAGTGAACCCTGTGTGGAACGAGACATTTGAATTTATTCTGGACCCAAATCAGGAAAATGTTCTGGAGGTAATTTAGAGGGGTCTGATCATCTTACATAAGGATGGGTGGGGTGTGAATGAAACCTTTATTTTATCAGGTAGTGTCCCATTGAGACCAAGGTCTGTTTTCCAAAGGTGATCTCGCTACATGATTGCAGGAGTTTAGAGTGCGTTACCCATGAATCATTGCAATACTTCAGTTGAACGAGAGTTTCTTGCCATGTTGGTCTTGGACAACGGGAGTTGCTGGATAGTTTCTTGCTTTTTACTGGACCAACATGCCTCTTGAACAACGATAGCTTAGTGTACATGTTTTCGGAGCCACATGGGTTCCATCTTCAGGTGCTTTTTGTTCTGTATTGCACCCTGATGGGACCTGTGTGACCCCAACAGCTGGTGTGCTATATTATCTTTGTACGAGAGAACCATTTGTCCAATAAAAGGTATCAAATTATCCAGTATATATCTATATCTGTATATATCTATATGTAACAGCTGTTTATATGTAACAGATAATCCACTACAGGGTGTGCAGTCATGCTCTGATATACGCATGTCTTGGTGTGTGTTGTGAGGCATGGGGCTGCCAACCAAGCAAGATATGTGTGTGTATTAGAGCACAACCGCACACCCTCTAGTAGATTATCTGTCTTATAAAATGGGCAAAATTGTTTTGAAGGGGTGTGAAAACTAGAAAGACGTGCAGATGTATGGTCATTGTGGGATAATGCATGGTCACGTGGTGTGTTTCATCCATGCAGTAGACAGCATTTTTACTGATTTTTTTTTCACACATTATAAATACATGTATCTATCCATCCATCTATCTTATCTATATATTTAAGCCATAACACACAATGGTATGTGGGTCAGGGCTCTCGGTAGGATTTTTTATTTGGGGATCTGGGGCTTTCTTAAAAAAAAAGGGGGGGGTCTGCAGCCCAAAAATGTGAGTCCCTGGTAAATTTCTGCAGGTCCCCTGTGCTCTCACAGCTTGTAATGTAAGAATCTGTAGAGCGCAGGGCGCGCTCCATTGGTTTCTATAGGGGCGTGTTTTAAACTAGAATTTTTAATGTTAAGCTGGCCTGCCAGGGCAGGAGCAGGGCCTTGACTGCGATGCGATGGTCTGGGTTCGGAACAGACCTGGGAACATTGGAGGGCTGGCCGGGGAAAGATTGAGCGTCCCAGGGATTGCTGTCCTCTGTGAGGGAGGGGGGTGGGTAGAGTGTCTGGCATGATGTGGACCCCTGGCGGAGGTTGAGGGATACCCCTGTGTCGTCACCATTACTTTTGGGGGGGCGGGGCGGATACGGGATGTCATTGTACGTCCCCCCGCCCCTGGGGATAAACTAGCAAACATTGCGGTGACCACCTATGACGCTCACTCACCCTGGCTCTGCTTGCATGCCACGGCACTTCCGGGATCCTGACCTATCCCATTGCCCGCTATGGGCAATAGGGCTCTGTGCCGCACCTTGGGGGCAAGCCAAGGAGGCAGTGCTGGTGGGCTGTCCTGCCGGCACCCTTATCCCGTCACTGTGGAAGTCCTGCTGGTAGGTGGCTCTGCCCTGGGGGACAATCCAGGGAGTGTTGGGGGTACCGAAAAAAGGTAAGTCCCCAGGGTGTGAGGTGGCGGCCGAGGGTTGGTAGGGGCTGAGTCCAAGGCGGGCTGCACCAAATAAAAAAAAAATTTAATATTTTAGAGGGTGAATTCAAATTAATTCGGCCACTGTTCAACACGTTAGTTGAGTGGCGGCCGTAATTTGTTTGAATTTGCCCTCTAAAACACTAAAAATTGTTGTTTAAAACATGGCCCATAGAAACCAATGGAGCACGCCCCCCGCACTCTGCAGATTCTCACATTACAACCCATGTGAGTAAGGGGGAGTGGCTCACTCTATGGACTCCCAGGACTTGGTGAATGAGCGTCTCAGGAACTTTCAGGGAAAAGAACAAACATTCTGATGCACAAAATGTGCGTAAATGACGTAAATAATCTCATCCCTGAGAGCCCTGGTGTGGGTTATACTCTAATAAACACACATTTAGGGGTGTAGTGAGGCATGAGGCTGCAGGCCAAGTGTCTTATTGCCCCCTAGAAGTGTGTTTATCAGAGCATAACCCACAACCTGTAGTGTGTTGTTACACTTATAAAATGGGTATATGTTGAGAAACTGAAATAAAAAAATAAAATAAAATAAAACAAAACAAAAACAAACTGTTCTTTCATTTGAAATAGTCCATCTGCATTCTCTTGAGGTTGTGTTCTATTTGTTGTTGTCACCAGGGGCACTGTGCTGTTCTGCAGATTGCTCCCTGAGGCCGCCAGCAAGACCACAATTTCATTAAGTCTTGCTGGCAGTATGCTACTGTACTATATGTGATAGTGTTTCAAAAGACTCCTGGTAGTCTCACCAGTCAGAAGTGAGTTTGTCAAGCCTGTATTACGTGCAGCTTAGGAGGGAGAGGGAGCAGTTCCAGAGGGACAGTGAAAGCATTTTGCTACTTGAAACAGTTTTTTTTTTTTTTTTTGTTATTTTCACTTTTGTGGCTTACATTTTCACTTGTTAACTGGAAAAAAATGGCGGCAATATCACTTTAACGGTTGCATCGGATGGATCTGTACTGTACTGTGTGGCACAGGTATGGACACTTGTTGTTTAGTGTGCTGTAAACTAATAAACGAGCATAGCTGCCAAGGGCTGTCAGTCAGTCAGAATAACGGACTGTCTCTACCAATTTTATAACTCTATATATAATTTTTGAAGTCTCCTGCACTGGCTGCATGCAACTGTCAATTTAAATCCTAATATGATGTGATGGAGTTCTAAAGAAGAGCACTTGGGTGCTCGTTATAAGGGAGAATAGGGAGAATTATTGCTCTGACTTTTTGACGAGGGACAGAAGCATGCTGTTATGGGAAGGGGTAATTAATGGACTCTAGGACTATTTGGTTTCCAGTACAGAAATAACAGTTTGGATCAACAGCACTCGGCTATGTGAAATTCCCCCAAATCAGAATTTTTCCATTTTTTATAACTGAAGACATTTTCGTTAACGAGCACTAGTTTTGGTGCAGTCCTCAACCCCTCCACTGTTAGTTAACCTACCAAGGACTTAAACAGTCCTTGTGTGAGAATTTTAATTTTCATGGCTTTTGCAGGGGAAGGGATCATAAATTCTCATATCGAGTAGCTGACAGCCAGATCACTTCCCCTTCCTGATACCTTTCACACACAGCTGCACCCCGTTGTAGAGTGCGGGGGAGTGCTGTATTGATTTCAATGGGGGCAGATTCTGAATTGCCCTTTTTATGTATTTTAGATGTTTCCCAGATTTACCATGTGCGTGGGGCTAATATATCATAGCCCCATACATGAAGAAATGGCAACAAAGATAATGTTAGTATAGTTAGACAGCCCCGCTCTTCCGATCCTATTTCCAGCCTGTTACTCCCACATAGAGTGACTGCAGCTCAATCCCATACCTCTCGTCATCAAAGTGCTGTTTTTTTGGGGAGGGGCTGTAGCGCTTGGTCGGCCACTTGGCTCGTACACAGAAGGTACGAGTCAGGCATTCTAAGGTAAAATTTAAGTGTTTATCATCGGAAAAAAGTTTTAAAAGTGGTTTGTTTAGTTAATCTGACAGGCAGCTTCCCAGACTGAGTTGCCTGACCGACATGTAAAATCGTGTCAGTGACTCTTTAACAATACTGTTCACTGACTTTTCTGTAAGACATTGTCCTTTACTTCACATGGTGTCATTTTAATGGGGTATAATGCTGATGTCTTCGTTCTTGTTTTTGCAGTGCTGTCCTATCTATGAATAATTGTACTCCTACTGACATTAATTAAAGTGACACCTCTATGAAACGAGGTATATAAGAGTGTTTTAGGACTAGGACAAACAAAGTACTCCGTTCCGCTTCAGACTCTGCTCAGGTGGGGTGCAACACAAAGCAGTCAGCCACAAATACTCCACAGTAGTAACTGTGTTCACTCTCAATTAGAGACCAGAGACCATTCGGTGCAAGCAAAAAGGTTTTTTATTCCAAAATGGAACTCAAAAGGTCAACAGGTTTTTATTAAAAAGACTGGACGCCCCTGTGCTTCGACCGTTCGGTCTTCCTTAGTGGACGAGCTCTGGTTGCAAACAGTATTACATTTAAACTTTAAATCGCCATGCCGTAGTATGTCACATGGTTATGCTTAATACCATAAATACTAGTATGGCAGCAACTTTTGGTCAATAAATCTAAACATTACATCACTGATAATGTTTAAACATTATACACCAGTTGTTTTTACATTAAATAAATGCAACATTTGTTATGTAAAACAAAATAAAGATGAAAATATGAAAAATAAAAAGTTAATGCATTTAGAGAACAAAGCAAATGGCATCACTTATGATGCAATTAGAGGATAGATTCTACAATATTTAGGGTTTATATTTCATAGTTTTATCATTTTTTTTTGTTTGTTTTCTCTAAGTTAAACCCATGGTGTAACAGTGGGTACTGTTTAAGTGCAAAAACTTATAGGAGCATTAAATTTAAAGTTATGCTGCACTTCCAATAGTGCTTGCAAGTTAAAGGTAAAAACCAAAACGGGGGGGCGGGGGGTTGGGTTGGTTTCTTATGGGCAGAGAGTGAATGAAAGATCACCAGTAAAAGTTGTGCAAAATTCTGTTTTTCTGTGATTTGCTTTCCTGCAAATATCATTGGATTTGCCATTTTTGTGTGACCGGTAGAATTCTTTGAAAATTTATACTTTTTTTAATGAAATTATTGTTTTTGTGGGATTGTTATGATGAATAATTTGTGACTTTTCCAGGATTTTGCATTTTCACAGAAAATATTCCACAAAAATCTGCAGATCAGTTTTGCCCAGTCTTAGTGTCTCGTGAGTTGGAGCTCTGAGCTTTCCAAGGGCATATTATGAACAAAACTTTCTACTGTTACTGTATTAATTCCTATTAAATCCCCACTGGACCATGATATTGTAACTGGATCTATCCTGGCACCATCAAGTCACTGTTTTTAATCGAGAGTAGGCTCCGAAGGAAGGGAGACGGGAGACACAAAAAAAAAGGCAAGGAAAGAGAACTTGAAATTAAAATGGCAGCATAAACCACGTTGTAACTATGTACATTGGCACATTCATTTTCACAAAGTAACGTTTGTTCTATTGGCTGTTCACAGATTACATTAATGGATGCAAATTATGTTATGGATGAAACTCTCGGCACATCATTGTTCCCCATCTTGTCCATGAAAGTAGGAGAAAAAAAGGAGATGGAATTCACATTCTGCAAAGTAAGTAGCCAAGATAAGAATACATACAAGAAAACATTTGGATTTGGAAGTGCAACAAAGTTTGTTGCAGAACATGCCCGGATTGTTTTTGTTCCAGTATTTTCTCCCAAAAACACAACATACAGTATGTAGAATAATATGAGGGAAACAGTGTACCGCTTGGCTTGTGATTCCATCGTTGGGTGAACGGACCAGTTTTATACCCATTAGGGCGGGAAACATTTTTTTTTCTTAATGAATGCATGGAGTCAGTGCAACATGGAAACGTTTTATGGATACTTTTTAAAATTATCTATATTTAAAAATGTTAGTTACGTTTTTGAATAATCAATAGTTTAAACCATCACTGATTGCAAAAGTTTATAAATCTTTTTGCATGATTTTTTAAATTAAAATGTTTTCTAAATTTTTGCATTTCTCATGACTGTTTTCTGAAAAAGGGAAATATGACAATTTCCTAAATCACTGGCATCAAGTATGCAAAAGATGCCGGCCCAGTGGTGCAGAAGGTTGAGGCGCTGGATGCCACAACTCACGCTGCACCGGCGACCCGGGTTCAGGAGCCTGGTTGCTGGGGGTCGGCAGGGGAGGGAATTGGATTTAGCATCCAAATGACTGCTCTGCTCTCCCTGGGAGGGATCCAGGGGTTTCCCGGTGCATTAGTGGCCCCCAGTGGTACTACATGTATGGGACCAAGAAATTAGGGGACGAGCGAGGCAGGCATCTACAAGGGCAGCCTGCGTGCTGACGCCATGGCACGCCACACTTGTGGGGGAAGAAAAGAAAGAGGAAAGCCTCCTACACCATCGGTGAGATGACGGTGGCCCCAGGGGAATCCCCCACATCTCAAATGCTGGCCCAGACGCACCCAGATCTCTCTCCATGGGCCAACCCCGTTGACAGCAGGTAAGGCACTTCATACTTAGGAGCCTGCCACCAAGGGAGGGCAGAATCAGCCCCGGAGATGGTACTGGGGGTTGAGCCTGCCTGTGGTCATTCGGGGGAGGGGATCCTGGGAGATGTGGAGGGTTCAGGCTGGGAGTAGGGTGAATTCTGAGTGGGCACTCCTGAAGGATGCCCGGGGGTGTAGGTGTATAAATAAAATAAAAAATTAAAAAAGTATGCAAAAGATACCAGTAGAACGCCTTCAAGGAGAACTACACCCTTTCTCTCTCTCCTTATGCTGGTCTCCGGGCTTCATTACTACTGGGAGGCACCTCCTCTTGCCACGTGAGAGGCAGGAACACAAAGCTCTGCAGCCTGGATAACCTCCCCTCCACTTCCTGTGACCACCAGTTTACTTCCTGCCTTCCAAGGAGCAGATACTCTGCAGCAGATCTCTGTCACTGTGGTGACAGGGCTGAAGACTTCAGAACTGTGAGTTTGGACATTTTTCTTACTGGATATCCACAGAGACCAAGGATGGTGGATCAAAAGACAAAGCTCTCTCTGCTCTTGGGGGGGTCCCAGTCTCAGTCGTGCATGCTAGACAGACTGGCCCATCTGTTTTAAGACAAATCTCTCTCTCTGCTCTTAGGGAGTCCCCGTCTCAGCCGTACCTGCTGGACAGAGTGGCCTCTCTGTTTTTCTCCCACGCCATCCCAGTCTCACCCGTGCATGCTGAACAGACTGCCCTCTCAGTTTTTCTCCTGCACTAAGGGACTTCTTAGTGGCGCTGCTCCCCCCATAGTACAAGTTTGTATCCTCGGGTCAGAGGATGAAATGGGGAATTTCATGTGAAAGGGGGCTTACTGGCAGCAGAAGAGCTGCTCCACTGGAGCTGCTGCCCAATCTGAGTGAGTGCAACCACCGATTACCATTCCAGTCCCAGGTCATTGACAGCGCTCCCCGTTGAGCACCTTTCCACTCGGCTTATCGACAAGTGGAGAGCTTGCTGCAGTGGAGTGCTGGCTGCTATTGAACTAGGGCACAGAAGCACTTCCACGGAGCATTTTGCCATTGACGAGCACTTCAGGGGATAAGCACATTGACAGAGGCCATGTACAGCACAGCTAGTCTTGTGGCAGCACACCCAGGCCGTTGATGAGCTCCGTGGGCTCCTAGCTCATCGACAGATGCCTCATTGAACTGGCGGCACTACTAGCAGGCCACTCAGGTGCACAGTTCATCGATGAGCACTTCAGCTGTCACATTGCTCATCAATGGATGCCACTACTGCTAACTAGGGTACAGAAGCACTTTCATGGAGTATTTTTCTGTCAACGAGCATTTCAGGGGATAAGCTTGTTGACGGAGGTCACGTGCAGCACAGCTAGTCTTGTGGTAGTGCGCCCAGGCCATCAACGAACTCCTCGGACTCTTAGCTCATCAACGGAGGCCTCATTGAATTGGTGGCACTACTAGCAGGCCACTCAGGTGCACAGTTCATAAATGAGGACTTCCAAGTGTCACAGTGCTCATCGACAGAGTTCACTACTACTACCAGGGGTGAATGGGAGAGGCTTCCTACATTCAATTCAAAGGAAGGCACTCCCTGCACTTTCAGCAGCGACGGCTGTGGGATAGAGCCTTGGGGCAACAAGGGAACCACCATTTCAGGCAATAGCTTAGTGGTTAAAGGAACTGAACTGCAAGCCAGGAGACCTGGTGACCTAAAGACCTGAGTTTGAATCTCATCAACCCCTACTTTTATATGGATTTGGGAACCGGACCACAAGTGCAGATAAAGGAATCGGTATCTAGATAAGGGTCCTATCCCCCGAGATGACAATATACTCACCAGTATGTCTTCGGATAAGCTTGACAAATCCTCCAGGGGCAGAAGATGCCACATGGGCAGATCCCCCACAGTTGGCCACCCTTGCTGCTCTCTATGCTTATAATGTAAGAAAGCAATGGCCACAAGGTCATACGGTATAACAGAGGCTGCCATCTCAGCGAGCAGCTCCCAATTGTGGAGTCAGAGGAGGTCATAGCCTCCGGGAGGCGGGGCAACTTCAACTTAGGGCCTTTGTGCTGAATCCTTTATACCTACACAGCCCCCAGAGCAGGGGGCCCACTAGAAGACCACTCGAACGCACGGCGTGGAGGAGCAGCTTTCATTACAAGCTCGACAAACTTGGTTCCCTCAAATCGGCTCTGTCTGCCTACAGCTGGTCCCCCATACACAAGGCACCTACGCTGGACCTGGCACTCAGCTTTTTCACGGAGGGTTTCAACTCCATCTGTGATATCTATGCTCCACGCACTAAACAGAAAATTCGGAGAGCGGAAAATGGCTGGTTGGATGGTAAGCTCCTCTCTCTCCTAAAAGAAAGGGACAGCTTCTGGGCAAAAGCCTTACACTCAAGTTGTAAACATGACCTACAATGTTACAAAACTGCTAGAAATCAGTGCACTAAACTTATCCGGCTCGCAAAGCCAGCTTACATTAGACCCAGCTCAACAACGCTTGGGGAGATGGAAAGAGGTTTTGGGACAACCTCAAGAACACCCTTGGTAAAGACCAGAAGCAGAATCCTACAATGCTCAATATTAATAATGCACCCTCCACAGATCCACTAGCCATTGCTGATGCCTTTAACCAGGCCTTTACTGACCTGTCCCCAGTACTGCCCCAGACTACCTTCTGCTGGTGGAGGACCAAGGTTGCGCCATCCTGACCACAACTAACCACCCAGCCTTCTACTTTAAGAAGATGACTGCAAAGGAGGCCCAAACGATGGTTAGGAACGTTCTAGGTAAAACTAGGTTGGGGAGTGATGGGCTAGACATGAAGTTACTATCTCTGACCCTTGATGTTCTGATCAAACCCATAACAATGCTATTTAATAAATCCTTGGCCCTAGCTCAATTCCCGGGAAGTATGGAAGCAAGCCCTGGTAGCTCCAGTGCACAAGAATGGAGACAAGGCACTGGTATCAAACTACAGGCCAATATCTATCCTCTCCCCACTATCCAAAGCTCTGGAAAAAATGGTGGCAAATCAGCTCACAGAATACCTCAACAAGTACAGTCTGCTCTGCCCAAACCAACATGGTTTCAGGCAAAAATACAGTACCACCATGGCACCTGGCATACTCTGACTATGCGCACAAGGTGCTGGATGAAGGCAAATTGGTGGGGTCCATCTTCATTGACCTCACCAAAGCCTTCAACACCGTCAACCACCCTCTCTACTAGTACTCCAGCTCCAAAGACTGGGAGTGGCTCCAAACGCCCTGAATTGGTTCAATGATTACCTATCACACAGGAATCAGCGAGTCAAAATCGGGCAAACGTTATCCAGCTCCAGAGATGTACTCCTAGGAGTTCCTCAAGGATCAATTCTAGGGCCCTTGCTTTTCAGCCTCTTTGTTAATGATTTACCCGTGGCCTGTGACACCAAACTCATCCTGTATGCAGACGATGCCGTGCTGCTGAGCAGCAGCACCTCCCAGGCTGCCCTGCAAACTGAACTACAGACCTCTTTCAACAAACTCGAGGACTGGTTCTGTAGGCAAAAGCTGCTACTGAACTACAAGAAAACAAAGGCCATGCTTCATTCCAGCCCCTACAATAAATGCAGGCACACTCCTCTGGAAATCACCAATAATGCTGGTGAGCAGATTGAGCAGGTACAATTGTTTGAGTACCTAGAGGTCACCATTGATGACTGTCTCACTTATACGAACCATATTGACTCCCTTGTCAGAGCGGTAAACACAAAGATCAGGGTCCTCTATACACATAAGAAATCCCTCACCCCGGAAGCACTCCGAATCTGTCTCCAGCTCCATACTCTCCACGATAGACTACGGGCTAGTAGTCTATGGAGCTGCCACAGATAGAGCACTCAACAGGGTCCAAATTGCACTAAATAAGGCATGCCGCCTGACCCTGTGCGCAGATCAAGACACTCATACTTGCACCCTGTATGAGTGTACAAACTGGCTTAACCTAAAAGACAGGATCAAATACCAATCTTGTCTCCTGGAAAAGAAGGCACTCCTCGGAAAAACCCCACCCTGCATAGGAAACCTGCTCGAAGCCTCTCTCTCATCCCACATCACCAGAGGGAGGAAGAATGGAGCACTGTCCATCCCATTCCGGCGAACCTCACTTGGGCAGCGTACTTTCTCCTACCGAGCCCCCCTTGGTTAAATGAACTCCTGTTGAAACTACAAACAAACAGCCCACCCCAGTTCAAAACAGGCCTCAAACAGCACCTGATGTCTAGCTCAAAATGCACTTGCTTCTCAGGCCCTACTTGAAAGACTAGCCTACACCCTAGGTAGCACCCAGCATGGAAACCTAGAAAAACCTGCCCCCATTCCAGGCTAGTCAGGGGCACAAGTAAGCTATTAATCCTCTTTACCGCTCTTGGTACTGCCCCTCTCAACCCCCTCACCCACTTTCTCAACTATAGTCTATCAATGGATTTGGTGGTCTCTAGGGCTGAGCTACCCAGGGTAACATCTTAGTAATAGCTTGTATCCTTTTACAACCGCTTTGTTTTTCTCCGATTTGTCGAAAATTCTCATGTAACTGCTCTTAAATGACTAATGTGTTGAACCCTGTAACTACTGTATTTGTGTTTAGCATTATTGTTCACCCTGACGTGAAACCTTTATAAAAGAGCTCAAGCTCAAAGGTCTTTCGATATTACAAATAAATAATAAAAACAATGCCTTCAACAGTCTCTCGCACGGTGGGGGAGGGGAGGGTTACCCTTAGGTAGATCTTTTGCCTGTCGACAAAACTCCTATGTGCTTTTTCCCAATACCGCTACTCTCCAGGGTCCTGCACAAGGTAACTGTGGATCGGGCAGAACTGTTTCTGGCCTGCCCACACTGGCGTCCATGATTCACACATCTGATTCACATGTCAAGACAACCTCAGATAAGGCCCGAATCAGCCCGGACCTTCTACGTAAGGTCCTGTGCTACATTCCAAGCTGCTCAGGCTATCTCTCTTGGCAAGGAGATTGAGCAGGAGACTCTCAAATAGCTAGGATTTATACCTCTTTAATTGAAATGATGATTCATCTTCAACCAAGGTCTAATACAAAATATGGTGCAGATTTCCTTTCTGACTTCAGTTGCAACAAATGTCAGCCAGGCGGTATCCCTCCACGTCTTTCTTCAGTTCCTCCAAGAAGGATTCAAGAAAAGGGTACAACCGGCCACCTGGCGGGTTCAGATTCCGCATTGGGAGCACTCTAGTTGATAGATTCAGGAGAGTCCGTGGGGGCTCATCCACATGTGAGATAATTTCTGAGGGCGGCAACTTCTAAAACACCCTCCTATCCAGATGGAGACTCAACTTGGTCAAAGAAGCATCCCTCATACACCCGACAATAAAAGTTGCATTTCTTATAATCACCTCTTCAGCCAGTCACATCAGTGAGCTAGGAGATATCTCTCATAAAGATCCTTGTGTCATATTTCATCAGGACTCGGTGGTCCTCTGAATAGATCCAGATTTCTTTTACCAAAGGTATTGTCTCCTCTTTCCTCTGCAACCAGGGGTTGAGCCTTCCTTCCTGCTGCCCTTCTCCAGTCAATGACAGGGAGAAAGACTTTCACGCTGTGGATCCTGAAAGAGTGGTGAAACACTGCCTTAAAAGAGCTGACTCAGTATGCAAAACTTCTAGCATATTCATCCTCACCAAGGATGAAAACATCAAAAAAGAGGCTTCTAAGGCTCTATTGCAAGATGGATTGGTTCATCCATAAACCACTGCCTGCCAGCAAGTGGGGATGCCTTTACCTGGTCCAATTAAGACCCTCTCAGCCCTCTCTGGTGGGATTATGCAGGGCTGCTGTTCGTTCATCTATTCACACCGTCTCCAGATTCTACCAGCTGGGTTTGACCTCCTCGACTGAGGCATCTTGGTTCTTCAGACGACTGTGGTCCCTTAAGAGAGCATTTGCATTCTTCCCACCCGGGAAGCCAGGGATGTACTGCTTTAGTATATCCCAGTAGTAATGAAGCCTGGAGACCAGCATGAGGAGAGAGAAAATGTAATTTAAATACCTGTAAATTTTCTTTCTCTGACTGCTAGTCTCCAGCTTCTTCCCTCCCAGAATGTGACAAACTGGTGGTCAGTCGGCAGAATGTTTGAGATAATGTTGTCTCTTTTTGTTTCCAAGTTTATATAGTACTACCAGGGTCATGGGTGTCGGCAGGCATACTCCAAGCACTCCATTGTGTGCAATTGTATTTAAGGGGGGGTAGCAAATAGGCTCTGAACTGCCAACTTTTTCCATGAAAACTAAAGGAAAATACTGAACCTTTCTGTAATTTTATTCATAGGAGTCGAGACTAGAAGGACTGGTCACTAATACTCTCTTTGTATGCCAAGGACAATACAACTTTACAGGCTCTGGGCTGGTATATGGGTGTTTTAGGGAACAATTCATGGCATTTGTATTTACCCATGCATGGCAACAGCCATTGTTGTGGATACAAAAGTTGTATTCATTGTGCCAAATGAAGCAACAAACACCGTCCCTGGTGTACATTTGTATATTGTCTGGCTACACCCCGGGTGGGGTGGGATAGCTCACCCTAATAAGAGGGGGGTAGCAGTGAGTCCATTTGGTGTGCTGATCTGAAATCCCCGGCTACACCCCTAACCAGGGTGGAACTGCTTTAGGAAGACCTGGTGGTCACAGGAAGTGGAGGGGAGGATATCCAGGCTGCAGAGCTTTGTGTTCCTGCCTGTCACATGGCAAGAGGAGGTGCCTCCCAGTAGTAATGAAGCCCGGAGACCAGCAGTCAGAGAGAGAAGATTTACATATATTTAAATTTTGTTTTTTCTAGTTTTATTTCCAGTAACTAGCCATCTGCTATATACGCTCCTGTAAATGTGATTAGAAGGGATGTCTATGCACCAAGATGTTTCCATGTTGCTAATGTTGTTTCCTTTTTAGTGCTCCATGTTCCATCTTTCTGAACATTTACACCTCTTATTTTCAGCTTTTTTTTTCCAACTAATTTAACGTTTATTTATATTTGTGAACATAACAAATATGTCATTCAGTACATTATTCTCTCACACCGGTTACCCAGGCTATGGAATGACCTCCCACCTCAAATTCAGCATTCCTTCTCTGCCCACTCTCTTTCTATTGCCCTAGCTAACTTCCTCACCACTAATTGCTCCTGTATCTGACTCGGACATGCGCCAATTGCTCCCCTCCCCACTGCCCGACCTGCAGCCTTAGCATTTGCTATAAATGCTGGCATATAGCCCCACCTATGCACTTTTGTCCTGTGCCTTTTTGTCCTGCACCATCATGTGTTCTATGTCTCCTGTTGCTTATACCTGCATATTACTGTGTGCTAAATTTTCCCTTGTATTGCTGCTATATATCAGGTAATTGTTATATGTTCCATACAATATCCAATGTACTCCATGCGTTGTTGCTTGTAGTTTAATGCAATTGTATCCATATGCTGCTATTTGCCTCTGTTATTTGCTCAGTTAATAACCTGCGTGTTATCCAACCACCTTGCACCCCTTCCCCCCAGGTCGCGCTGGGAGACTAGCATCTTGTTGCTTGGTGTGTCTTTCCTGGTGAAACTATTTCAGTAAATAAATAAATAAATAATGTTTCCATGCATGTGTTCACAATTTGCCAAGATTTTTTTTCCAGCTTTCTTTAGCTGTTTGCCTAGTCAGTCTGCTTTTTGTAAATTGGGGGATGGGGGTAGTCCATAAACTGACAATCGCTGACTGACAGTTCAGTACAGAACATGAATTGTATTGAAAATATAGGGAGCAAGAAATGTTCAAAATGAAGAAACATGGGCATCGACTGTCTTATCACTGTATATATGTTTTGAATGTTTGATTATTTGTTTTGATTTTCCAGAATAATACACCCGTGAGTAGTGCTGATTTTCAAAAAAGCCATTGGGAGAACAATACATAGTTATGTTATTACATGTGATATTGTAACACGATAATCGTTTTTTTTCTTCTGTCTTGTCGCAAAACTTAAATCCGGATACAAACGTATTTTCTCCTATTCACATATCAAAGTTTGCTTCTTTTTTAAATTTTTTTATTTTATTGGTTTCAGCAGCTTGTTATAGTACCAAATGCAGTACATAAGTACATTCAGAGGTAGTACATTGAATAATTATAATAAGCAGACACAGCTAAATACATTCAGGAATCTCCAGATCTGCAAAATCTCAAGCAAAATTTGTTTATCTGTTGTGGGGCGTAGGTATATTATTTATACTGGTAACTATCATATAAATGATGGTAGTAAGGGGGAAAATAATACCTTTCCTGACAAGTTCTAGTTCGCCTAGTCTCCAACCCCCCCTCCCCCTTTCCCAATAGGGTTAAATACCCCACATAGCTTTAAGTATACTAATGTGTATTTAAGGAACAAAGTCCCATAGTGCCCTAATTGGTACAACATCCAAGTTCTCCATCGATTATCAAAAGCAGACATCCTATTGTTCATTTTAGCTGAGATCCTTTCTAGGTTATATATTTCATATGTCGGTATTCTCCAAGCCTCTTTGGTCTGAGTGGAAAGCCATAGACGGGTAATGATTTTTTTTGCGCTGCCAGTATTAATAGAGATAACATTTTGAAAAGTGACCCTTGTAACTGGATTCCCACAGGAGGCATTGCTATCAATACAAAGGTTAAGGTAAGTATCTTTGGCCTCCCATATACAGCATTTAACTCATCTATGATTTTTTGCCAATATCCCAGTATACATGTACATGGCCATATAGTATGTTCCATCCCCACCTCCCTCTGTCCGCATCCCCTCCAACATCCCCCATATCCATGTCCCTTAAACTTAGCCATGATTTCCGGGGTTCTAAAATATCTTACTCTGGCTTTCCAGCCATATTCCCGCCAATAAACATTGGAGGAGATTCTGGAGTATAGTGTAGTTGACATTTGCCATTGCTCCACATCCAGTTCTGTGTTCAAATCCTTTGACCACTTAATTCTAATACAATCTAGAGATATCTTATCATATACCCTCAGTGCTGAATACAAGTTTCCAATAATATGTTCTTGGATCTGTCCTCCTAAGTGAAATATCACCATCTGGAGTAGGAGAGAAGGGGATCTGGCTACTTCTATTGTAATTTCCTCAAATGGTAACAGTGCATCTCTCAAAATCTCATAACATTTATAGTGACTGTTGGGGAGCTTATACTCTGTTTGCAGACGGGAGAAAGAGTGGATGCCCGTGGGGCCTACTACTTGAAATGTGTAGCGTATATCAAAATTCTCCCAATGAGAAATCGGGATCGTACTTGGGTATCTTCTCTCTGATAGAGATAGAAAAGTTATCCGCATTTGTATCCAGCTTCTCCGGAATTCTGAGGTGAAGTTCATGAATTTAGAGAATGGGAGACATCTCGGAGGATCCCCTATTAAGTAGGGCAGAAAATTCTCCAGTCCATTTAGGGCTACTTCAATGTCTTTCAAATTTGTCCTATAACCTGTAGCTACATGTAGTAAAGAAATACGGATGTGAGCTGTCTGGGCATATCTTTTCATGTTTGGGAGATTTATTCCCCCTTGTGCCCTGGATAGCAGGAGTGTGAAATATTTCACTTGAGGCACTTTACCTCCCCAAATATAGTGGGGAGTGTCGGAAGGGTCTGTTTTAAAAAAAAAAAAAAAAAATGTAGACGGGGTAGCACATTCTGCTATATTGTTTCGACACGTGGGAGGATCCCCATAGGAAGAGCCCATTTAGATCGATACAAGATAATTTGTTGAGTGATGAGTTTGTAGTTCATCAGATCTAAGTGTAGCGTATTCTATTGTATTTTAATACCCGGATAGCTCATCTCCACCCTATTCCAGTGGAATGGGAATTTCATTTTTAAAGCTTGTGATGGTTTAAAGAAATAAGTCAAGACCTCTGTTTTGGTATCGTTAATCTTATAGCCTGCCAACCCATTAAATATATCTTAATTGTGTCCAGACTGCTGGGTCCGATGTCTCCGGGGAAGTAAGTGTCAGCAGAGCGTCATGTGCAAAGAGTGTCAATTTATGGGATCTTCCACCCACTGGGATCCCCTCCACCTGAGCATGGGCCCCAACATTGGCAGCTAAAGGCTCTGAATAAAGTGCAAATAGCAGTGGGGATAGTGGGCAACCTTGCCTTGCGCCTCTAGATAAGGGAAATGGTAAACAAAAGTGATCCATCCAACTTAAGGTATGCCAAGGGCATATGATACATAGCCTGGATTTGGGAAATAAGTTTATCAGGGAATGCAAACCGTTTTAGGGTTGCCCAGAGATAGGGCCATGACACCCTATCAAATGCCTTCTCGGCATCAAGGCCGAGAAGGACAGTTGGCATTTGCCTAGAAGATGCATGTTCTGTGAGCAAAAGTACTCACCGAACAGCATCATGAGCTTGGAGTTTCATGATGAAGCCTACCTGGTCTCCATCTATTAGAGCAGGCAACAAAATTGGCACTCTATTTGCTAGTATTGACATAAATAGCTTATAATCACAGTTAAGTTTCGATATAGGTCGATATGAAGCCAATAAACATGGATCTTTTCTAGGTTTAGGGATAGCTACCGTTTCTATATATCTCCATGGGGGGTTGTCCTTCTTGAATGTCTGTAGATGTTGCTAATAATGGGGGGTTAATAATCTACAAAATGTATGGTAGAACTCTGTTGGGAATTTGTCAGGTCCCGGGGCTTTCTGATATTTGGTACACTTGAGGGTATCCCATATTTCTATAGTTGTAATAGGGTGTAGTAATCCTTCCGCTTGAGCCTGAGACAATCAGACTGGGGAGTTAATCCAAATAGGTAACCAATTGCTGGGGGTGGGATGGGTCACTTCCATATAAAGTTTCCAGTAAATGTTTGCCATTGCCTGTCTAATCTCACCTGGGTGTACTAGTAAACGGCCGGAGACAGGGTCTCTAAGTTTTACACCCATGGCCTGAGCTTTTGCACCTCGTAGGTGCCTAGCCAGATTTCTGGCTCCTCGGGGTCCTCCTTCTTGATGCCTTAATTTTAAATAAAGCAATTGCTGCTCTATTTGCTGATCAACCAACTTCTGTATATTTTGCTTTACCTTAACTAATTCCTCTTTGACCGTGTGGTCACCTTGAAGTTGTCTGGTCTGCAAGTGCAACAGTTGTGTCTGCAGTTCCCTATATGATTTCTCCCTTAATTTCTTTTTATGAGTGGACTATCTAATGATTTCCCCTCTTAGTACTGTTTTAAGAGTGTCCCATCTTATATTATGAGAAATTTCTGGGAGTCATTGTCTATTAAAATTTGTGGTATAGCCGCCTGAACCATCTTAATAAATTCTGGATCTTGTAGATGCATAAGATTTAAGTGCCAAAAGGAGGCCACCCTCGGTCGTATAACATCTATTTTTAGATATAGAGGAGAGTGATCTGACAAAACTGAGGCTCCCACTGCTATATCCCGGATTAAATCCAGGTGCTCGCTGGAGGTAAAAAAGTAATCCAATCTGGAAGATGTGTGGGTTTTGGGGGAGTGAAAGGTATAAGATCTTGTGAAGGGAAAGAAATGGTGCCAAATATCTACTATACCCAGCCTAGGGAGGGTCACTTTACAGTATTTCTGGAGTGCTGTGGCCCGATGCCTGGAAAGGAAAGTTGTATTTCACTTAGTATTAAGAGTAACATTCAGGTCCCCACCTATAATGCACATGCCTTGTGAGTGCAGCAAAAGGTCATCTAAAAACGTACTTATTATATGGTCTGGGGAGCCCGGTGGGAGGTAAACAGAAGCTTGCGTGATAGTTGTGGTATAAAGTTTGCCCACCACAATGGCATGATGCCCTTCCCCATCCATAATCTCCTTTGGAGCTGAAACGGGACTCCCCTAGGCACTAAGACTGCAGCTCCTCTCTGTCTACCTGAGATATGAGAGGAAGCTGCTACCACCTGGAACCCCCAGGCCCTTAATTTAGAGTGTTAAATTTGAGGGAGATGAGTTTCTTGTAAAAGAATGGCATCCGGTTTCTCTTTCTTAAACAGGTTTAGTAACCTTCTTCTCTTAACTGGGTTGTGAATACCGTTCACATTAAATGAAAGTATTAATGCCGATTTAACCATTGTATTAGAGTGGGTCCCTGAAGTGGCCCATAAAATCTTATATAGAATATCCAGAATATCCCCCTATCCATCACTACACCTGAACCAGTTCATCTATCGAGCCTTTTCCTAAGCTTAATAAGTTGTCCCTTATAAGGTGTCTGTAGGATTCTCCATTTCTTTATAGTTAGCATACTGCCCTTAACTCTGCTATTGTGTCTTGTAACCAATATCAAACAAAAATCAGCCTGTTGCCAACTGGGCAAACCTGAGGTCTGTAACAATCAGTGTGTTCATAGTGAACCAACTATTTACATTAAATAAGTGCTGAGATTCGAGTTGAACTTCCAAGGTAGGGGAACTATCTATCAATTTCACTATTATTTCTGGGAATACACAGATGTACATGTGCCTCATACCAGAAAACGGGGTAAATCCGTTGCTCACCTGGCCTCGGGCCCCCTGTGGATCGATAGGATCCAAATCAAATAAAAGAAAGGTGGAACATATGAAGGGAGGCTGGGGAAAAAAATCCAGAGGATTATCCCTGGAATCACGTCTGTTGGCTTAACCATGCATATTCATAGTCTGTCCCCACCAAACAGAAAAAACATTGCCTTTATAGGTACAGCCCCCAGGTTCAGATAAAAGTAGGAAAAGAAAAAAAAAAGAGAAAACCCTGTAGAGACTTTTATATATTTTAAATATCTTGCATCATATAGTCTCTCGTAGTTTTGGTACTTCTATAATATAGCAGGCACCAGTTAAATCCCCTAAACATTATTCTCAGTCTTCCTTAATTAAGTTATAATCGTAGTATATGAATTCTCTATAGAAATCGAGTTACCATCGTCTTTCAGGCCTAACCCGCGATGTTCAGGTCACAGTGTATGAGTGGAGTTAAAATCTGTCCACCACTTCATTAATAACTTTAATTTTACACCTCCTCAGGACGTGGGAAGGGGAGTGCGCAAAGAGGACTAAGAGGGGGTGTGACCCATAGGCGGTGCCATGACAAGTGACCCAAAAATTACCCAGATAGATAGAGGGTAAGCAGATATATGTTTACGGCCTAGAGTCAGGCCTTCCATCTGGGCCTAAGCAGAAGGAACTTCTACCTATCCACCTCTACCCTCCTTACCCCATTCCCCCCCCCCCAAAGAGTACCTCAAGCATACAGTTATGCAGAAGAGTCCAATTCTTATTTCAGATATTCTGATTATTGTTCTCTGTTCTCCTGAATTTGGGCAACCGTTGTTTCGGATCCTGGTCACTGCCTTTATTCTCTTCCCTTCTGCGTTGTTTCCCCTCCCGTGTCTGCCATCTCAGAGGCTGGGGCTTCTGATTTGTTGATGGGCACTCCAGAAACACCAGGCCCTCTTTAAGAAGGGTCTCATGGGCCTCCTCAGCTGTTGTAAATTTGTGTTTCCCCGATGGTAAATGCACAATCAATTTAGCAGGGTACGGTGTAGTAAAATTTCAGCCCCTGCGCCTTAAGAACTGACAAAAGAGGGAGGGAGGGAGGCTCTCCAGAGTTTCATAGGTGTAATCAAGATCTAGATAGTAGCGACGTTGACCATGGAACGTTTATTTCTTACGCCATGCCATTAAGAGGATCTGCTCCTTGACCGCATAACTGCCAAATCGGGTTATGATGGGTCTAGGACTAGCCGTGGGGGAGGTGGACCTGGGAGCCAAGGCTCGATGAATCCTCTCGAAATCAAGCACCATATCAGCAGGAAGGCCTAAAGAGGTTTGTAGTAATGTAGTAACAAATTCTTTTATGTTTGCTCCCTCTTCTCCCTCGGCAATACAGTAGATGTGGATATTCTTACAGCGGGCCCGGTTCTCAGTGTCTTCTTGCTGGGCCGCCAATAACTCCTAAATTTGCTGAATTAGGCTCTCCATGTCATCTACGCTGTATTCACTTGCCGTCACCTGCCGCTCTGTGTCATCTGCTCGTTGTTCGAGCTGAGTAATGTCTCTACGCATCTCCCCATATAGCTGTTTAATATCAGCCCGAAAAGCTCACAGCTCATTGTAGATTGTATTTAATTTGATTAGTTTCTTTGCCTTCTGGGTTTTTGGGGTGATGCTGGCAGATTTTAGGTAGGTCACAGCAGGCCCAGGGAGCATACCATCTGTGTCTGTGGCGTCTGAATCAGATTGCTCCTCATCTATTGAGCGTTCCTCAGGTCTTTGTGCCCCCGGGGGCTCGCTGTCTTTGTTTCCCCTCCTGTTCATAATTGAATCGCTTATCTTGGTTTAGTAAGTAGTGGTTGATGGAGGTAAAAGTGCTGGGGGTTTAAATGGAGCTGATCGTCTATGCAGCCATTAAGCTTGGAGGCGGAAGTCCCTGGAAGTCCCAGCAAAGTCCGCTTCTGTCTGGCCAAGGAAAGAATAAAATCCCTCATTCTGATTCCATCCAGAATTAATACAGTTACCCTGGGAGCTTCCGGGCATACTTGTCGGTCCCTCGTTGCCACTCTAAAGACTTTTTAAATTTGTATTTTCCGATCTGTAGGGGCTGTCCTAGTTGCTGCTCCAGCCACTCGAGCATGAATAGTCCCAGGTGATCTCCCTCACTTTGCTCGGGAATTCCAAGCATCCTTAAGTTGGCTGCTGTTGCTTGGTTCTCTAGCATCTCAAGTCTGGAGTGAAGGCGAATGTTTTCTTTCACCAATTTTGCCATTGCCCCCAAGGCTGCCTCTGAATGCTTTCCAGCTTCTCCAGTCTCTGTTTTGATATAGGTGTAATATCTGTCTCCAGAATCAACACTCTGGTGGTGAGGGAGTCAGTCTAAATGGGAAGCCAGCCCTTCCACTGAAGAGATCAGACGATTTATTTTCATCCCCAGACTTTGTAGGGTTTCTTCTGATGTTGCAGACTCCGAGGTAGTGGGGCCTTAGGCAGACCTCGTGGTTGGCGGGGCAGGATTTTGTTTGCTCCTAGCTCCTTCCTGAGTGGATTTTTCCTTCCTCGGATTGCCCATGTCAGTTCCCCTGATTGTCCGACTGCCAGTCCAACAGTTTTATACATTTGTTTCACCCTATAATATAGTATTTTAAACTTTTTATCAGTAATGATTGTAGAGCTGTAAATCCTTGCGGCCATCTTGCTCGGGCTCCACAGCGCCCCCCAGTAAAATAATTTTTGACATTTGATTTTCATAAAATACTTTTTAACACTTCAGAAAAGGTTTTACTTTGCTCCTCAGTAACGCTCCTCAGAGCCGATCCTGAAAGTTTCAGTGCAGCATGTTGCACTGCAAGCCTGTATTATGCTTAAAGATGTCTTATACACCCGTAGGAGCACACTTTCCCTGATCCTGTGTCCCTGGTGTGTGTGTGTGTGTGTGTCTCTATCTTCCTCTCTCTCCCCCTTGTACCACTTACACCACTGAAACTCACCCCATCCAACTACTTTCCTCACCACCAATTCACTGCCACATCTCTGAGTCCTCCTCTACTATTTGAGCCCAATGCTCCCATACCTGACTATCGGCATCACCAACACTCACTCTGAGCTCCTATGTCCTTTGCAGGTCATAACTCCAGAGCACACTTTCCCTGATCTGATGTCCCAGTCTCTTTCCCGCTAAGGTTTCTGTTCCCCGCTACTTCCCCATCCTCTCTACTAGCTCTGTAGGGAGCAAAAATAGCGATGCATTTGTACGAGCATAGTTCTGCTGCATAACCACCTCCTTAAAACATCCACCTATGTATGCCACCGACAGTTGCCCCCTCCTACATATAAGTATATAAGTGGTATCTTATCAGGTAGTTGCTTGAAGGCGCCTATGAATTAACAAGCATTTGTCAATGCTGAATGTTGTCTTGCTGGCATTGGTAGTGCAGGAGTTAGAGAGATACATAATAGGAATGGCAGTGAAGTACTGTACTGAACTGACACCAACCCCACCCTGCAGAGACTGACAGGCATTGGGGTGTACCTTTGGGTCATTGGCAATAACACTCACGCCATTTCACCTCACCCTACCCTGCAGACACCGACAAGTGTTGTGGTATGCCTTGGGGTCTTCAAGCCTTACGCTCACCCCATTCCATAAGGAAATACATTGAGATGGGTGACATATAGGAGAATGGGGTGAACTTTGGGCCCAAAAAGTCCAAGGCACACCTCAGTGCCTCTCACTGGCTGCAGGGTGAGGGTGGAATGGCGTGAACATTACAGCCGACAGTCCCAAATTGCATCCCTGACACCTGTCAGTCTCTACAGGGTGGGGCGTTACAGTTGGAAACCCTAATGCCCCGAGCGTTTGTTGGTATTTTCACTCCAGATTTTCAACATGGGCCTTTTGTGACTCCACCTCATGAACAGTGGCACTATCAGTTCGTTAGCTGAAAGGTGATTTTGCACAGCGACTGCGCCATTTGGCGCCATGGGTGCAAAAACGTATTTCGGGCAGAATATGAAAAATGACAGCTTTACTGTTCATGAGAAGATGTAAAGAAATAGCAATGTTGAAAATCTGGAGTGAAAATATGAAAAATTGGTGAAGTCATGAGCGTGTGTAGAATCTGTGCAATGCAAGCCCATAACACAATTATTTTGAGGATTTCTTTAACCAGATTTTCAACTTAGGCATTTTGGGACCTCCTCTCATGAACAGTGACACTGTGATTTTGTGAATCTGTGCCAAAAGTTGATTTCCCACAGCGACCGGCATTGTGCGCCAGATGTGCGAAAACACATTTCGGGCAGGATGTGGAAAAATGACAGCTGTACTGTTCATAAGGAGATGTGAAATTGTCGGAGTTAAGAGCGTGGATGGAAACTGCACAACGCACACTCGTAACGCAGTCATTTTGTGGAATTTTTTCATCAAATTTGCAACATAGGCTTTTTGGGACCCCACCTCAGGAAAAGTGGCACTGTTGTTTCGTAACTCGATCCCAGAAGGTGATTCCACACAGTGACTGTGAAGTCACCTTTCAGGACTGAATAACGAGATGACAGTGCATGTGTTCATGAGGTGGGGTCCCATGAACCCATGTTGAAAATGTGGAACCAAAATTCAAAAAAATGGCTGAGATATCCACCTAAGTTGAACCCCCCCCCATTGATGCCATTATACAGCTTACCAGCTTTTCTTCATTTTGCAGTTCAGCTTTGAAGAGTCCAGACGTGTTCCCGCTCCACCGAAGATCGCATCGCTGGACCTCCAGAGGTAAGTGTGGGGAGGTGGGGTGCGCAGAGGATGGGTGTGGGTTGGGGGAGGGGGCACCATGGACAATGAACCGTTTTTTTTTTTTCAGGTACAACCCCCCCCCCAAAAAAAAATGGACACTGTGCCGCAGGATGGTTTTCTTTCTTTACAGGTGAAATAAAACAAATGTTGGCCAAACAAGGGTGGGATCCCAGTGTGTGCCCCATGACTTTCGGGGGGGGGGGTGATGTTAGCCACACAGGTGGGCTCCCGGTGAGCACACAATGGTGGGGGGAGGAATATGCCAACCTGATCGGCTTTCTGTGAGCAAAAGCACACTGGGGTGGGCTCCCAATATGCCACACAATGGGGGGGGTGGACATGCCAACATGGGGATTGCACCCCCGATGTCGGACTTCTTTGGTCACCACCATGTTTATTGAAATGTTTCATCAGGAAAGGCACGTACGGGAGGCGTGTCATCTGTGCTGCTGCAGGATGAGCTTGTCTCCGATTTCAGTGACACATTTCTTTCAAATTGGTGGCACTTTACATAATACTTCTGTCAGCACTAGCATGCTGGCTAATTGGGGAATGAGGGGCACACCTACTAAAGTGTGCCCAGCATTCACCAACACTGACACACCTCTGTATTTCTCCTACTACCACAAGATGTTGCTTGCGCATGCACAAGACAACATAAAAATGTAGTTTTCCTCTCCTCCTCGTTCTCCCCCTACCTCTCCTTCTTTCTCCCCCTCCCTATCAGCCCATATGCCATTGCAATTATCTGAATGTTATTTGGCAGTGTCAGTGGCTCAGCAGGTAGCACACTCGCTTCTGAGGCTGGGAGATCAGAAGGCTGTGGGTTCTATCTCCACACCAGGCACTTGGGTTAATATCCCAATACTGACACTGTAGTGCAGCATGAGTGGGGTGCTGCACTCCTGAGGTGCTGTCTTTCAGATGAGACGTTAAACCGAGGTCCCATCTGCCTGTTCTGGTGGTAGTTCAGGTGGATGTTAAAGATCCCATGGCACTTCTCAAAAAGAGTAGGGGAATTTTTTATTGAACAGAAAATACAAAGCAAAACAAGAGGAAAACAAAGATACATTGCAACAGAAACAAAAACAAAGCAAAAAAAGAAAACCATTCTCATGTTTGCTGCGATCGATAGAAACACCCACGAAACTCCCAAACCCACCATCAAAAATGTATAAATGAATAAAGCAAGAAAGAACAGAAAAACAAGTAAGTTAAACACGGAATAGAACAGCATCGGAACTGACCCCCCCCCCAATAAGTAATAGACATAAAAAAACGACAGAAAGCAGAAGTACAAAACCCCATCAAACCAGACAGGGAGTCAAGTAGAAACCTGCAAAAAGGAACAGCATTCCAACCTCTCCACCAGGTGCGCAGTAAAGGTTTCGAAAAGGCTTGACATTCTTTAACTTAAATCACCAGGATTTCTTGCTCAATTTTTGAGCTGTAGTCCCAAAAGAGGTAGCTGTTTTTGTTGCAACACAAATTGACATCTTGTTTGCCATATAACTCATTTAATAATCGCCAAAACCACCCGAGTTGTCCCCTTATAGTAACCCTGCCATGCATCAAGCCTATACTGACCATAGATCAAAATCTCATAAGTCATGCCATGCATCTGTGGGATGCCCCAAGAAGAGACCAATAACCACCACAGATCCTTAATATAGTTACATTGAAAAAAAAGTGTGACATTGTTTCAGTGACTAACCCCCAACCATCTCTCAAACAAGACCTTTCCAAAATACTTTTATGAAAATGATTACCTTGAACATTTAATCTAGAATGGCAACAAAGCCACACAGAATCCCGCATTTTAGGGGAGATCCTAGATTCAGTTAATTGTCCTAGAACATCAGAGAGCACAATAGATTCAGGCAAAACAAGACAAGAAGCAGTAAAACAAATTGTATTAGATCCCTTTTTTTTCTTGGACATAGGGTAGCCTTTCCATCTACTCACTTTTTCTTCAGCAAGAGATAAAGCCAGCTCCCAGTTCAGAGAAGTGGAGTCTGGAGCTCCAAACCAAAAGCCTAGAAGCTTAATTGGAACATCAGTGATAGGGATGCTCCCGACAGATGGTCCGGCCCCATCCAATACACGAATACTCACAGTTTTACTTTTAACTTTATTAATGTTGGAACCAGAAATACCAGAAAAGGTATCCACCACCAGCAAAGCCCGTTCTCCCGATACCCTATCCACTACCAAAATTGTGGTATCATCAGAATATGCCAGCGCAACAGGGAAAGAAATACCCAGTAAACCATGTATGGGTGAAATACCAAAACCCACATTTAGAGCCCTCAATAAAGGCTCCAGAGAAAAGACATATAAGAGAGGGCTCAGCGGGTATCCCTGCCGAACACCCCTCCTAATCTTCACGTATTTCCCAAGTCTTCCATTGACAAGGGGACAAGATGAAGCCACATGATATATAATCTTAAGCCAGTTAACAAAAAGGTCGGGAACACCATATCTTTTTAAAACCTGAAAAAGATTAACATGTGGAACTTCATCAAAAGCTTTAGCCTGGTC
Source organism: Neoceratodus forsteri (assembly GCA_016271365.2). Lineage (NCBI taxonomy): Eukaryota > Metazoa > Chordata > Ceratodontiformes > Ceratodontidae > Neoceratodus > Neoceratodus forsteri. The sequence goes on along the minus strand of CM028136.1, from coordinate 2,770,743 downwards.
AAGGGAAATCAAATAGTCAGATACCCCAGGATCATCAAAAACCTCCCTCAAAATCTTCGCCACATCCCCCATAGTACGATGAGGGATAGCACAAGCCTGACTAGGGGAAATAACATCTTGAGCAATCCAAGAGAGACGTTTACACGAGATCTTCCAGTCAACCAGGTCTTCCAGGCCTAGCTTCTTGCATGGTGACACGACGCAGGTGGAAAGAGGGCCGGGCAGTGGGTGGTGGTACAGATGGAGGAGGTGGACTGAAAAAGTTACCAGGAAGTACTGAGCTAAGGTCGGTAAAAGAGTTGTTGAGGTGGGTGGCAATGAGGTTATCTTTTGCTTCGTTGGAGATTGTATTCTATTGTAACAAAATTGTAATTGAACTGTAACTTTTTTGTTTGTAAGTACTGTGTCCCTTGTACTACTGTTCTGGTGTCCTCTTTGTGACGAGGTACCTTTGTAAATGAGCCTCTGGCTCAAAGGTTTCTAAACTGATGTTTAACTAACTAAATAAATAAATAAATACATAAATAAATAAACGTTTATAAGGCTTATAGGCCTCCAATTCTGAAGAACAGTTCTGTCACCTTTTTTGAATAAAAAAAAATCAAAATACTGTCCTCCAAAGCTGATGGAAAAGGAACCAGACCTGATAAGACATCATTAAAAACAGACACCAAATACTAGCTAACAGCCCCTTAGATTTTTTATAAAATTCCCCTGGAATACCATCCGGCCCAGGAGAGGATCCAGTCGGTAAACTACCTATTACGTCCTCAACCTCCTTACGGGATATAAGAGAAGTTAACACTGCTATATCAGCTTCCAACTGTTCAGGGATGTCAAGCTGATGCAAAAAGTTATTAATCCCAGGAAGAGGCAAATCCTTTTCACAAAAAGAAGCTTCTACAAACTCTTGTACCACATCCTGTATTGCATCGCCAGTATTTACTATAGTGCCAGAAACATGCTATAAAGAAGACATGAATTTAGAATCCATCCTGCAGGCACAATAGTCATACGGATTAACATTTTGAGCTTTAACCTGTGTGCCGAATTTCTGCTCCAACAATAAGGAGTGTGCCCTGTCATATTGATACTTGCACATTTCATTTTCGACAGCCTGTATTTCTTCAATGAGGACTTCTCCAGTTTCTATTGAACGAGACCGTAGTAACTGTAAGCGATCCCTTAGATGTAAATATGTGAAATATTTATGATTAGCCACCGCCTTTGCTAAGGAGCCACAAAGGCCCTTCAGGTCACACTTAGTGTCCTGCCACCAAAACAGTGAGTTCTCATACAATTCAAAGACAGAAAACCTGGCCTCCAGCTCCTCTTGTATAGTAGACCAGGTTCCTGCATCATCCAATAAGGCCGAATTCAGTCTCCAGACTGGATTGGGGTTCGGTTTATTTAAAGGTGTCCCCACTAGAGTTTTAATTAACCTATGATCTGAAGTCTCCAAAGGAGAGACCGAAAAAGTCCTCACAGGAATCCACTGGGAGGCAAACAAGAAGGCAATCCTAGTTGTTAAATGTCCCCTAGAAAAGGTGCGATCAGGCAAAATATTTACTTCAGCAGCACAATCCTTCAAACGAACTTGCTGATACATGGTGTTCAAAAAGTTTGAATCAGCATATAATTTCTGCATTCGACTGGTTTTATCAGAAAGAGACAAAACACAATTAAAGTTGCCCCCCAAAAACACAGATCTGGTTGTGTATAAAAATGGTTGTACCTTCTTTAATAAATCCACCCTCTGAAACTTTGTTTGATGGTTATAAATATTAATCAGCCTCCTCTCATGAGCTCCAGGTCTCACATCTAAGATGCATGCCCTTCCAGGTACCAAATCAATGAGATGAGAGACTCTGAGGTCAGGATTAAAAATTAAAAACCCAACCCCTGAACACAATTCCTCCCCCCACCCCCGACCAAAAAGAAGGACCCCAGAACCAATCTCGAGAAGCTCTAAGAGTTTCCCTCATTGTATGTAAGCGGGTATCTTGTACCATACAAACATCTAGATAGTGTCCTGCAAGAATGGAAAAAGTAGTAAGTCTCCTTTTATGGTTCTTAAGACTATTGGTATTAAGGGAGCGCAAAGTCAGGTGTAAAGCTAGTATCAGGTGTTAGAAGGAACCACTTTATCAGAAGCTAGCGCCCTGAGGGCCTTTGCAGCAAGGCATTTGGATTTCTTTTTTTTCTTAACACCCCCTTTGGAGTCCTGAAAAGAAAGTTCAGAGTCAGTAACATTCTTCGGTTGGGAAGAAATTCTGGAAGAGGAATCAGAATCCTCATCTTCCTCCTCCCATTGTTTCCGTTTAGACAAAGGAAGAAATCTATTTTGGAGACCAATATCGGAGTCACCCATCCCTGTCAAACACAGTCCCATTTTCTGGGAAGTGCTGCGCGTCATCCGCCTGGATTTCTGATGTTCCCATTCCTCCGTTAGTGGAGGTGGTATGACAAGGACCTGGGATGTGGAGGGATCAGAAGGCAGTGCATGAGTAATAACATTTTGATCTACCACAGAAACTTGTGGAGAAAGGGTGGTGTCGGTGGCTGCCAAGACGTCTCCCTCCAAAGATTTAACCACAGGGATAGAGTGCCTCGCAGGAACCAGAGGAGGAAAGGAGTCCTGCTCATTATGAGAGGCCATGGGAGACCCAACATCCTGAGATGGTGGCGCGTGTTGGGAAGTAGGCTGGTGGGAAAAGTTTGAGCGAGGTACTTCATCCTGCTACATAGCAGGAGACTCGTCCTCCATATCAGAACCAGCACCCCTAGTATTGTGGGAGGCCCAAGGGCAATCTTTAAAGGTGTGAGTAGTTTCATCAAAAAGGTTACAGACTATAGGGGTCTGACATGAAAAAGCCACATGGCCAATCCCTCCACAAAGCGAGCACTTCATTTTATCACAGGCACAGCTTAAGTGGGTGTGAGCCCCGCACCGAAAACAGGACTGTCCAGCATAGAAGATAAAGCCACGGTTTCTCCCCAAATAAAAACAACTGGACAAATGTTGAATAACTCCCTTTTCCATGGGAAGCCGTACACAAATGTGCCACTCCCCTGTCCATATATCCTCAGAGTCAATAATAGGGTCAGGAATGCCAAGCACTGAACATTTAGAGCACAACCAGAACAAAATGCCAGAAATTGAAACGCCTTCACTCTTAAATAATACAGTAATCGTTCTGTAGGCAGGTTTGGTCAAGGGAATCACAGAAAATACAGACCATTCAGGATTTCGTTTAACAGTTTGATAGCGCTCCCAAAAGAGTTCCAGCCCAGCTGCAGTCTTAAAACTGGCATACAAAATTGGATCCCCAGAGGTATGGATCAGGGCATAAATCTCCTGAGCTGAAAATCCCATACTATCCTTCAAAAGGGTGCGACCCACATAAATACGATCAGGGAAGGAGTCTAAACCACCCTTATATTTGATACGAACAGCATTCCTGCATTTAGCAGGCTCAGGAGGCATATGAAATAGACCAGCATAGGTCTTGTGGGGACGGCTGCTGGGACCAGGAGAACTCCTAGACCAGGACCATCCTGGAGCCGGGGGCAGACCGACCTGGGTCAGAGGCAGGAATGACAGGTGGAAGCTCCGGTGCAGCAGATACAGGAGGGGCATCACTATTAGATAAAAGCACAGTTCATGGAGAACATGGGTACAACTAGGGCCTCAGGAAACAAAACCGGGGAATCGGTCAGCTCCAGGGAGGAAGGAAGGTCTAAAGGATCAGAGAAGGCATCCGCAGGCCCGGTGAGGAGATACCCAAGGCAGATTGGGGGCCGATTTAACCCAACCAGCTGCTGTTAATGCCTCAGCCACAGTCTTCCCAGTCACCAAGACATTTCCATCGTAGTCAGGACGAGAGACTGTAGCAGCCTGCACAGCTGAAGCAGGTTGCACAACACAGGATGACTCAATTGGTAGAGTACGAAATCCCTCCAAAACAGGAGAGAAGTCCTTAACAGAATCCCCAGGTCCCATCTCATCTGTAAACAAAGAAGTCTGATTAACGGAGCCTTCAGAACAAACAGTACCTTCCTGTAAATGTTGCTCCATATCTCGCACCACCTCGCCAACAAGCAGCCGTTCGATAGGTCCAGAGGAAATAACACATCCAGCAGTCGGGGCGTTCTGCAAGCGTTCCAGACTGAGAACGAGAACCAGTAGAGGATTGAACTCCAGGAAAGGAACGTTCTGTAGGAGAGGAAGCTGGAACAGAACCGGATAAACTCTGTTGCGACTCACGGCGCTCCTCCTCAGCTAGAAGCACCCATAAATAATCACGTCTAGAAGAAAAAGACTGGCAGTGTAGTAGTTCCTCGTTCAGCGTGGCAGGCACTGGCATAACAGAAGAAACAGCAGAACAACTGGAAACAGCATTATAAGCAGCAGGAGCCATTGGAACTCCAGCCCCAGAACACACTGAAGAAACTCCTGCATAAGAGACATCCATAGCTTCACGAGCAAGGACAGAAGAAGCCTCAAGCAAATTCAGAGCAGGGGAAGAGGCAAGGTCCTGAGCTCCGGCAGCCATCTCACGTTCTTCTCCACCTCCAGGATCCATGGGTTCCACCATCTTGGCCAAGGACCAGGATGACAAAGGTTCCCCACAGGTGAGTAGAGGAATTTCCCTGGTGCCCTGGCTGAATTTTCCCCCATTCACTAAAAATACCACCAACAGCTTAATCTGGTTCAAAGTCAGTTGGCATTCATCTGTATCCCCTTCCCCTGGGTTGTTCCTGAAAATAGGCAGAATTTGTCTAGTGCACTTACCCAGTCAACAAAAACTAAATAAATAAAATAATAAATATTTATTGTACATATTTTCCCCTAGCACTTGTGTTTTTTTTTTCAGCTCACTAGTGTTTGTGAACTCTGTATATTTTCCTTTGTGCCTGTTATTGACTACATTGTATACCGCACTACCTCTGTCTGTTTAGACCCTGTCTCTAATTGTAAAAATCTGAAACTGGACGTTTGTGAAAATGGGCATTTCTGCTCTCACACCCTCCAGTATAAAATAAAAGTTGATTGATTGATTAACTGTTGATTACATAGGAGATTTAATCAGTGGTCAGGTGGTGTAGTTAGACCAATCACATTTTCACTTTCTACAAACCCATTTTATAAATCGAAGTAGAGTAGATTCACAGTGTGGCACTTATCTACTACCTTTGTTACCTGGTTAAAGAAAACTGACATGTTTATCTGACAAGACCTCCCTGCCACAAGCCCATTCTGTTTACTATCATGTAGACCTTTGCTCTCTTGGTAGTCCACAAGGTTCTTTTTGATCAGTGAGTCCATCTGTTTACTCGTTGCAGAAGTAAGGCTGACAGATTTGTAGTTCCCTGGTTGCTCCTTGTCCTCCTCTTTGTGTAGCGGGACTGTATCTCTCTACACAAGGCTCTTTATTACAGAAACAAGATGAGCTGCAGTTCTAATCCGCACAAGTTCTGCCACACCGTCAATCATTTAATGAACCCTGGTAAAATTGTAAAACAAAACAATTTGACTTTATGGGTTGGGGATGTCTTAACAGATGAGCCTAGGAGAGTCACGGAGGCCTTAAACAACTTTTTTGTGGACTTACCAGGCTGTAATGGGATAGACAGCCCCAGGCATGGGGACAAATTGCCTACACAAGTAAAGAAGCCACATAATCTGCCACCATTCAGATTTAGGATTTTAAAAATAGCAGAGGTCAGCTGGCCCAGTGGTGCTGAGGGCTGAGGCGCTTCATGCCTTACCTCGCGCTACGCTGGTGACCCATGTTCGGGAATGAGCACAGGCCACCGGGAGTTGGTAGGGGAGGAGAAGAAGAATCGAGCATCCAAGGGTCTGCTCCCCTTCTCTGGGGAGGGGGGGACACCAGTGACCAACCCCTTTACTGGCCCCTAGTGGAGGCTGGGGGGCAGTGCACCGACGCTGTAGAAAAGGGGAGGAGATGGGTCAGACACCTGGAGGAGCGTGTGCAGATGCGTGCGCACTCCCTCCGCCAGTGTCACTGCATGCCCCACTCACGCAAAAGGGAAAAATAGAAACACGGTCCATGGTCATGCAGGATGATGCAGCCACCGGCCGCAGGCCCTGACTCTTAATGGCGCTCCCCGAATCTGGATCCTGTTCGAGGTGAGTTGAGCTAGGAGGGGCTCTTCAGCGTCCTGCCATGGAGGGTAAACCATGGGGGAAGCGGTGATACGCTGCCTGATGGGGTGCGGGGCTGGACGGGTGGCTGAAGGATAGATGCCAACGGGGACCCGACGGAGAAACAGATAAAAAAATAAATAAATTATATCAGAGGTCTATAGGGAATTAAGGACCATAAATGCTCACAAGTCAGCAGAGCCAGACGAAATTGAGGGCAGATTCCTTAAACTAGCAGCAAATTATATTGCCCAAACTATAACTTATATTTTTAATTGGAGCCTAGAGCTTGGCTACTTTCCCATGTCCTGGAGAGAAAGTAAGATTATCCCCATTTATAAAGGTGGTGATATTATGGAACTAAGTAACGATAGGCCTATAGCCTTCCTATCTATTTTGTCCAAGTGCTTGGAAAAATTTGTAAATAGACAGATCTCCGAACACTTGGACAAATATAAATTGTTGGCACCCTATCAATCCGGGTTTAGAAAAGGCCATTCAACAACATCAGCATTACTAGAATTAAAAAAACTGGTTTGTACTTCATTAAACGCTGATCTAGAGACAACTGTTATATTTGTATACCTATCTAAGGTCTTTGACCTGGTGAACCACTCCCTCTTGCTGGATAAATTAAAAGGAAAGGGTATAGCCGACTGGCCCAGCAATTGGATAAAATCTTACTTAACAGGACACACTCAGCGGGTATCAATCTCACAGAGGCTGTCTACGCCCCAAAGGTAATCAGAGGGGTCCCACAGGGGGCCATTTTGGGGCCCTTGTTGTTTCTTTCCTTTTTGTGCCAGAATATCTAGAAATAACAAGTCATAATTAGCAACATATAGTGTCAAGCCAAAACACACTCCCTTGTCATGGGCATCCTAAAGCTTAACCCAAATACATTTTAAACTGCTCTCATAAAAATCTAAATTCTGGGCCTATATTAGCCAGTTGCTCAGTGGCCCCTTTTAAATTACAGAAGCCCAAATTTACATGACTTTAGATTTAAGTGCTATAAAGGTTTTAACCATAATTCTAATAAAATGACAGGTACAGGTCCATTATGAAATATCAATCTACTTAAACTATATTTCATATACAGTAACATTTATGCTAGAACATATTTTATATGTATCTTGTTATTGCCAAATATTTAAATTCTAACAAAACTGAAATAATATAAAAATATACATATAAATAATCCACAATTAGTTACATCTAATGAAAAAACAAAAAGAGGAAATATTCTATCCCAAAATGAGCTACAGTACCCAGTCATGCTCCATTGCATTCCTACATTCTCCAGCTTCACACCAATTTGGTCAGTACCATGAAACATACTACATTTAGTGTCCAAGATATGTCCAAGAAACCTCCCAATATACCATCACTACTGGCCGACTTACGCGCACATACTAGTATGGAACTTTCTGTATATACTGCTGCTAGACCCAATATGCTAGTACCTAAAAGTGATCCAGTCTTGGCATCACATGTCAGCTTGCATTACCTAACCAGACTTGTAGCTACTTACTTGTAACACACTTTTTGTTTGCTGTTATCGGCCTTTGAGTTCTTCCGGTATTTAAGGATAGTCTACTTGAAACTATACTCATTTAGACTCCAATGTATTTTATTTATTTATTTAGTTAGTTTTGTTAACCGGGTAAGTACACTAGACAAATCCGGCCTATTTTCAGGCACGACCCGGGGGAGGGGGATATAGATGAATGCCAACTGACCTTGAACCAGATTAAGCTGTTGGTGGTATTTTTAGTGAATGAGGGAAATTTGGCCTGGACACCAGGGAAATTCCCCTGCTTCCTGCGAGCAGGGGGGACCCAATTTCTGGTGGGACCAAGATGGCAGAGGAGGAGCACAGTGGAGGAGCTGCACATGGGGCTGCGATAGCCCAGAGTAATTCCTTACCTGTTGATTTCACCCGAGTCTGGAAACGCTGAAATGGTGACTGGGATGCACCTGCGAGGTGGCCAGCAAAGCAGCCAACTCAAGTGGTCCTTCAGTTTCTGTTGCTACGTTGGGGCTTAGTTTGTCGGAAAAACAATGCTGTTTGGAAGAGGAACTTCTTCATGTGAGTGCATTATTGGTGCAAGGAGCAGTAGGAACCTCGCTGTGGAGGGCGACAGGAAAGCGGAAGAGATCGGAGGGTTCCCCGAGCACTGCAGCAGCAACAGCGGAGACAACAAGTTGCATCCGGCTACTGAAAGGCGAAAGTCAGTGAAGTTTCGACTTCTAAAGACTGGGGAGATCTGATAGATGAATCCTGGTCTCTGGAGCATGCGCTGCGTAGGGCTGGCTGGATTCCGATTTCGGGTGATTCATGGAAGCTGGCTGATGGATCTTCAGCACTACCGGAGTCTGCAGAGATAAGTACTGTGGCTTTAACAGTCCCTTCTCCTGTTGTTTTAGTCTCTGCACTTCCAGCCTCCCCTTTTCCTAAATCTACTACTGATTCTGGACTATCCTTGGACAGCCTGTCAGTGGAAATGGCTGCAGATATTGGCTACTTCCTCTGTCATACAGGGGCCAGCTTTGGAATCTGTGGAAAAACCTTCCTATGCCAGTCATTTTAGGCAACCTCTAGAATTAGCCAAGCGACGAAATGCCATTCGTTTATGATATGTTGGCCCCAGGGATAATCCCCCTGATAGGTTTTATGTTGGAAAAACTTTATTGAAGAAAAGTATGGGTTCTAGGGACATGGATATGTTGTTCATCCACACTTATTGGCAGGTATCCTTGCCGCTTTAAATCTGGCCGGAAGGTCTTCAAGCTGGCTCCTCCCACCCACCCGGGTGGTATAACTCTCCGCTTCGCCCCATGACGCCAGATCTTCCTTACCGCTTGGAAGCTCAGGTTCCCTCCTTAACGCTCTGTGTTTGAGACTGGTTCCTATTTCTCCGTTTGCGAGTTTCAAAGTATTTTTGCGAAAAAGACTTCAGTCTTGATCCCTCGGCTCACGATGGACAAATCGACTCTGGTTTTCGGAGATGCCCTGCGAATCAGAAGATGTCTCGGACGGATCCACACTCCACGTGTGTCTACTGTTTAGGCCTTGAGCACGACCGCGAGGATTGCGACCTGTGCTCTTCTTTCGGCCTCGTCCTCGAAGACCGTGCTGCCCGTGCATCTGGGCCATCCAGAAGCGTTCCCTCAGTTGAAGTCTAAGGAGGCCCGGTCGGTGTCCCTTGTGGCGTTTCTCGGCGGATCAACTCGAGCAGATGATCGCTCCCCTCGAAGAAGAAGCGGCGGGCGTATCTTCCTCGGCCGCATTTATCCCGCTTCTCTGGGTTCTTCCTACAGCTTCTTAAGAGTTTGGTCTGTCCCCTCTCACTAAGGGAGAAGGGCCAACGCCTGCTGGACCTTTTTCTCGGTCCAAAAAGAGGGACAAAGGTAAATCCCTCCGTCGACGCTCTTGGGAGCGGGAAAGGTCCCCCTCCCCGAGTCATCGACTGTCGACTTCGGTCGACCGCTCGGCTTCGGCCACTGGCCTCACGGTGTCCCCGTCAGGTCAGTTGACCGAGACTCCTGCCGACGAAGTCGAGATTTTTCTCGATCCGTTGGACGGGCTGTCACCTATAGAAGCCGAGATTCCCCTCTCCCCGGTTCCCCGAGAGTTGAGGATCCCGTGGGCTTGCCTGTGCCTCCGGTTCCGGAGCCCTCGGATGAACCATCCGAGCCGAAGGGAGTACCGGTTCCTGCCGACACTTCCCGCACCGACCTCGGAAGGCGAGGCTCTCGGTCTGATCCCCGGACCTCGCCAGCGGTCCAGCCGATCCCACCGTCATAGGCGGTCTCGGTCTCGGCACCGCGGTGAGCGGCGTCGCCGCTCGTCCTCGTCCTCCTCCTCGGACGAGGGGAGGCTTCGGCGTAAATTACGTCGACGATACGAGGACCTTATGTGGCAACAGCTGCTCCTGACCAGGAATAAGCCGACGCAGTCGCCTTTGCCCATTAAGTGGCTGTCACGGGCGGCGACACACCTCGATTTAACCGAGGCCTGTACCCAGGCGGTTGTTCGGCAAAACCAGCTGCTCCACCGATTCGGTGGAACCTCCGCCTCCACAGCCACTATTGGGGGGCTCCGACCGAGATTCTCGGTCGGCTAAGGGTCTACCCCATCGGCTGTCGGTTACCCTCACTCCCGACCGACCTCGGCAGGTGAAGGGTGGCTCAGGCCAGAGGCAGCTCTTTGAGGACTCGTCCGAGTCCGAAGATGATTCCTCCTTTTTCTCCAAGCGACTGGACTTGGAGTCCTCAGGAGGTCAGTCAATGGACGATAGCCCGTCGTCCTTCCTAGGACTGCTTCGGCTCATCTCGGAGTCCACCGGGATGAAGATCGAACCCGTTTCCAAATGGGCCAGGTATCCCCTCACGGAGATTCTGGACCGAGGGGATTCTCCAACGGAGGCCTTTCGATGGCCGAGGCCATAGTGGATCCGGCCCTGGAGCTTTGGCAGCGCCCTGCTTCCTGTCCTCGCCTGGCCAGGATGGCCAGAAGTATCGGTCCCCTACGGTTCCCTGTCCGGTTTTGGGGCACCCCTCTGCTGAGGGGTTGGTTACCGACAGCGTTTTCCGGCACGCCCGGCAACGCCAGGATATGGACAAACCTCCCGACAAGGAATCCAAGAAATTGGATTATGTCGGGCTGAAAAGTCTATGCTCGTCCTCTCGACCACCGTCAGGCCAGTTCGGCCGTCCTCATGCACATTTTCTCTGCCCTGTTGGGCTCCCTGGATGAGTCATCCCTCATCTCCCCGCAGATCTGCAGACTACGGTCAAGCAGGTGCGGGACCAGGGCAGGGCAGTGGCAAAACAGCAGCTCCAGACTGCTTTGGATATTGGGGACTCGTGTGCCAGATCGGTGGCGGCCGCAGTGTCTATGCGTCGGCGGGCTTGGCTGAGGATATCCACCTTTACTTCGGATACCCAGCACAAGTTGGCGGATGTTCCCTTTTTGGGGACTGACCTCTTCGGCCCTGGGGTGGAAGGTCACCTGCAGAGGATCGAGAAGTCCAATGCTACCTTGGACTCGGTCTCTTCCGCTCAGAAGGACAAAGGCCGCAAACCACAGCCTAAGCCCTTTCGTCCTTCTGCGCCCCCGGCGCGTCCGGCCCAGCAACGTCAGGGCCAGCAGGCTCGGCCTTGGCATCCCAAACCCAAGCCGCCGGCTTCCTCTAACAGGAGGCAGGGAGGTAAAGGCCCAGGAGGTCCCTCGGCCGGTCCCTCCTCCAAGCCTGCCCAGTGACGGGCTGAGGGGTGTCGCCCCCATCCCCGTCACCTTACCCCTGGGTCCCCCCGTGGGGGGACGGCTCCGGCACTTCCGTTCCGCCTGGTCCGCTGTTACCGGACAGGTGGGTTTTGGAGTAGTGGGAAGAGGCCTGCCTCTAGAATTCGAGCAGGCACCACCCTTCAGGCCGTCGCCCCTCGGGGCCGGGGTCCCCAGCCTCACTGGCGGCTCGTCGAGCCCGACGCCTGTCCTCCTCCAGAAGGAGGTGATAAGAGAGGTGGTGGACCCTCCTTCAGACCAGGGTTTGTGTCCAGGTACTTCCTGGTTCCGAAGCAGACGGGGGCTGGCGCCCCATTCTCGACCTGCGACCTAAACAAGTTCCTAGGTCTCGGACCTTCAGGATGGTCACTCTGGCTCAGATAATACCATCCTTGGAGCAGGCGTGTGGTTCTGCTCTGGACTTGCAGGCCACGCGTTTTCACGTCCCTATCCGTCCGTCTCACCAGAGATTCCTTCGCTTCGAGCGGAAGGATCCCTTTTCGAGTTCAAGCCATGCCCTTGGCTTGTCTCCAGCTCCAGGGTCTTCACCAAATGCATGCAGTGGTGACAGCATTCCTGCGGCGCCGAGGGGTCCGGGTGTACCCTTACCTGGATGACTGGCTGATAGCAGCTCCCTCCAGGAAGGAAGTGGAGTGGTCCAGAGATCTGGCCCTCCAGGTCTGCTCTCAACTGGGCCTCCTTATCAACGAGGCCAAGTCAGAACTCGAGCGGAAGCAGGTGATTCTGTTCATCGGGGTGCAGCTCGACTCTCTTGAGCCAGGCGCGACTCCCAGCGGACAGGGCCGAGGTTCTTTCCTCCTTGCCAATCATTTCTGGTTGGGCAATTGCATCCGCCGGGACTTCCTCGCCTCCTGGGTCTCATGGCGGACCTGCACCAGCGTGGTCCGTTGGGCCGGCTGGAACATCGTCCCCTTCAATGAGGACTGGCCCAGCTCAGTGGTCTAACGCTGCGATCCTTTGGACCAGCTTGTGTCGGTGACACAGGGGATGTGGAACGCTCTCCAGTGGTGGACCGTTCCAGGTCATTTGCAGGAGGGCATCCCGTTCGTCCGCCCCGAGCCGACGGTCTCTCTATCGACCGATGCCTCTCTGATGGGTTGGGGTGCCCATCTGGGGGTCACCGGGCTCACGGCCTCTGGTCCCCGCGGGAGTCCCGATGCCACATCAACCTGCTGGAGCTCCGAGCGGTCCACCTAGCTCTCACCGCCTTTGCTCCGTTCCTCCGTGGTCAAGTGGTCAGAGTCAGGCGGACAATACCACGACCATGTACTATCTAAACCGCCAGGGCGGGGCGCGCCATGCTTCTATGCAGAAGCTCTCCGCATTTGGTCACTCGTCGCAGCCTGGGGCGGATCTCCTAGCCATTCATGTGGCAGGGCCTCCAACACCCTGGCGATGCCCTGGGCGGATAGGGCTGCATCCACGAGTGGTCTCTCCTGCCGGAGGGAGTGCAGCATCTGTTCTCCCATTGGGGCACACCTCACGCCTCCAGGAGAGCAGCGAAGCCTGAACTGTTCCATGCCCGCCCCCTCCAGCAGGGCTTGCTGCAGAGATGCCTTCTCGAGGCAGTGGACCCGGGCCTCTTCCGCCTTTCCCCATTTCCTTGATCCACAAGGTGCTTCTCAAGCGAGGAGGGACAAGGCGCAGGTGATTCTGATAGCCCCAGACTGGCCTCGCCAGTTCTGGTACCAGATCTCCTCAGTCTCAGCTCCAGGATTCGCGACAGCTTCCAGCTAGCGCGGACCTGCTCTCAGTCAATCAGAAGGTGTTCCATCGGACCTTCAATCCCTGCACCTAGCGGCCTGGTTCCTGAGCGGCTAGAGTTCCAGGCCTTGGGTCTTTCCGACGGGTCCTCCAATGAGTTGGGCGTCCGTGAGAGTCAACCAGAAAATGCTATGCCTTCAAGCGGAAAAGGTTTTCCATTTGGTGTCAGGGCAGGGCTTGGACCCTTCCTCCTGTTCCTTGGCAAGCATCTTGGACTATTTATGGTCCTTTCTAATCAAGGGCTTAGGTCGGCGACCCTAAGGGTGCACCTGGCAGCCATCTCTGCTTACGGGCACGGGCCGGAAGCAGTCGATGGCATGGAGAAGGTGGTCTGGCGCTTTTCAAAGGCCTTGATCACATATCCTCCCGTGCGTGAACCTCCACCTCCGTGGGATCTACTGCTGGTACTGGCAAGCTCATGGGCAAACCATTTCCGAACCTATGCACAGTGTGCTCTACCTGTCGTGGAAGCCGCCTTCTTGGTGGCTATCACGTCAGCCAGAAGGATGGGAGAGCTCAGGCACTTTCCACCGTCTCCTTACCTGGTCTTCCACAGGGACAGGTGTCCTGCGCCCCACCGAAATTCCTTCGAAGGTGGTGTCGGAGTTTCACCTTAACCAGGTGTTGACTCTGCGGTGTTCTACCCAATCACACCTCGGAGGCCGAATATAGGCTCCATACTTTGGACCCTAGAAGGGCGCTCGCCTATTACAAAGAGCGCACGGCTGAAATTCGGGGAGAGGTTCACCAGCTGTTTTTCACCTACGCTGAAGCCGCATCTGGCAGACCTGCAGCCAAGCGGACGATAAGCAGGTGGGTCACCTCCTGCATAGATCTCTGCTATAAGTTGGCGGGCATGGAGCCTCCCAGAGGGATAAGAGCTCATTCTACCCGCCATACTGCTGCAATGGTGGCTGCTTCTAGGGACGTCCCTATCCAGGAAATCTGCAGGGCTGCTACCTGGAAGTCAGCAAACACCTTCATTACCCATTACCACATCGACCTTGAGTCACGCCGGGATGCTGGTTTTGGGGCCTCGGTTCTCCAGTCTCTCTTTCCCAAGTAAGTATTGGGGTGTCGTCTTGCCTCCCTCCTCCCGGAGAACTGCTAGGAGTCTGCCAATAAGGTGGATGAACAACATATCCATGTCCTAGAAATACAGGTTACTCATCTGTAACAGGAGTTCTAGGAATGGTATATGTTGTTCATCACGACCCACCCGACCTCCCCGGCTTCGACGCACAACCTGAACTTCCAGCGGGCCAGATCTGGCGTCATGGGGCGGAGCCGAGAGTTATACCACCCGGGTGGGTGGGAGGAGCCAGCTTGAAGACCTTCCGGCAAGATTTAAAGCGGCAAGGATACCTGCCAATAAGTGTGGATGAACAACATATACCATTCCTAGAACTCCTGTTACAGGTGAGTAACCTGTATTTTTTCCCCTTCTGAAGTCTACGCATTGATCCATGTTCCTGGAGAGTTCACATTCGATGTCAGTTTTCACACCCCAGCTCTTTTGGAACTATTCTGGAGTCACTATTTAAATCTAAAAACTAATCCCCTGTGGTCGGACTTTATTGTACTGCCTCTTTGCCTCTTTCAAAACAGGCCTTTAGGGTCATTACGATCATGTTCAGAAATGAAGGGGTTAATGTCGTAGACATTGTTAACTGGTTATCTAAGAGATGTGAAATACAGGGGAATCCTGTTCCTATCCTGGATGCAGAGGGATTTTGGAATGGGGGTTGGAAATTTAGGATTTAAACTCCACGCTACTGATTCTGATTTGGTGCATCTCCCCAACTGTTTTTTTTTTGGGGAGGGATAAAGGGTTCCTTTTTTATCCAGGTCAGCCAAGGTTTTGCTTGCTTCAAGTGTGGTCTCGGGACTCACATAAGCACCTCTTCGTTATGATAAAAATGTTCTTATTGTGAGGAGTCTGGTCATCCTAGTGCTCACTGTTTCAAACCTCTGAATGCAACCTTTATGATGTGGTGGGTCACACATTTGAACTTTGCCCTTTGGCAGCTAAAACACACCGGAATCTGATTCTGGGGTACAGGACCATTATATTAGGGAGGCAGTTCGACTTGGCGTTCCTACTGGAGGAAGGTTGGATCCCAGTACCTCTGGGGTTAGTCTCCCTTTGCCCGTGTCAGGTTTGATTGCTAAGTCTACCTCAAGCACAGACTCTATAGATATACCTGAAGTGGTGACTCGTGAGGTACCAGAGATAGGACAAGGAGGGGGGTTATTTGCCAGGATTTGGTATTGCCTGGTTTGGATCCCTTGGTAGACGGTTTTACTATGGTTAGTGGCAAGAAAGGGAAATCTGTTAAAGGAAAGGGGAAGGTGGGTAGGAAAACAGCTTTACCTTCCATGCATGGTTCTGTTGCTGACCCCAATACCTTTGCAGTATTGGTAGAGGCTCCAGAGGTGGTTTCCAACATGTCTCTGTCTTCTGCATCCCCCCTAAGGTCTGAGCCCTTGGAACCTGCTGAAGGACAGATTGGCCCTAAACCATTAGATGGGAAAAGTGGAAGGGTAACAAGAGCATCTAGCAAAGTAAAGTGACTTTACCCTTTCATTAACTCATGGTTTCTTTTTACTTTAGAGTGGCAACTTTAAATAAATAGCAGTAAATCTCTGTTAAACGTCAGAGCACTTATTCTCAATTTTTATATGAAAATCTGGACTGTGTTTTCCTGCAGGATGTTCGTTTGCATTCTCCTACGGAGATAGAGGCTGCCACTACTGGTTGGGTGTGGGGAGATTGTTTTTGGTCTTTGGGAAGTGATTTGTGTAGTGGGGTGGGGATTTGTTTTTTTCATTCACATATAAAAGTAATTAATCAGATAGAGATTTTAGCCGGTAGGGCCTTGGTTTTGGATGTTAAGTGGGGTTTCTTACCCTTATGGTTACTTAATGTTTATGCACCTCAATCTAAATTTGATCGAGTAACCCTTTTTAATTCATTATATCTTTTTTTATGCACCTCTTATGTTACTATCCTTGGGGGGGGACTTTAACTGCTCCTTGCCTTCCAGTGTTTCTTCTGGAATGAGGAAGAAAGTGTATAGTGATATGGCAAGCTTGTCAAAACTTCTTGCAGATACTGGTTTGAATGATGCTTTTGGGCCTACCTCTAATGGGTTTGAAAATACTTGTTTTTACGGAACTAGAGCTTCCAGAATTGACAATTTTTTTCTTTCACCAGGGGTTGTAGTGCAATCACAGTCCTTGCACAAGGTGGCCACATCAGATCATAAAATGCTTAGATTAGTGTTATGTGACGTACCTGAAGTTTGGAGGGGGCCAGGTTTTTGGAAATTAAATGTTATCTTATTAGATATCCCTGGTGTGGCTGATGGTATACATTCCCTTTTTTACACGTCAGTCTGTTTTCTTTCTATATGAAGATTTAAATACTTGGTGGGAGGACACAAGTGAAGTCAGACTCTATTTTCAAACCGTGAGGTCGCTTAAATGGGAGATTCCGGCATGATGGACTTCAATATCTTAGAGAACGACTTCATTTTTTGTCTACTTCCATGAGTCTTTGGGATCTGCAGGTTTGGATCAAATTAAAAAGGTAAAGGAAGAGTTGGCTAATTTACAGTCTCAGGTTGTACAGGATGTGGAGAAAACATAAATATGGGATTAGTGGTACAAAGAAGGATACTTTACCTTTTGAAAATCTGAAACTTCTTAAACACTCCGTAGCTATGATGTATTTAAACACCTCAACTGGAATGGTACAACAAACACTGGTATTTTAGATACGATACATGACTATGTTACTGCATCCTTTAAGAGTAGATTGCTCCCTGAGACCCCCATTAATGATTGGTTTCTTAGAAGACCAGTCCCTGTTTTGTCTATAAATGAGCAGTCTACTTTGGTCCAACCCATTACGGTAGATGAACTAACGACTGCAATTTGGCCTCTGAAGTCTGGAATTACTCCAGGTGCTGATGGATTGTCCCATGAAATCTATAAAAATTTGTGGGAAGTTTTGGGTACTGAACTATGTCAGATATTGAATGCTGGGTTACAGGCAGGGTCTCTACCTAAAAGCATGTTACAGGGTGTGTTGCTTTTACTGTATAAAAATAAAGGGGAGCGTGGGGATTTAGATAATTGGAGGCCTTTGTCTCTTTTGAACAATGACTATAAGATCTTGATGAAAATCTTTTGTATTAGATTACGGGTGTATTGGGTTCCTTATTACATCCATCACAATTTAGTGGGTGCCACATCGAAGGGTTCAGGATGCACTGATCCTACTCGGAGCTTATAGCTAAAGGAGCATCTGGAGACATGTTTGGGCATCTGGTTTGTCTTGACCAGGCTAAAGCTTTTGATCAAGTAGAATATAGTTATCTGTGGGAGAGTTTGAGACGGTATGGGTTTCCCTCCCAATTTATAAACTGGCTACGTACCTGCTATTCAGACATCACTCTGATACCCAACATAAATGGATGGTTGGGAAGAGATATTGAGGTACATAGGGGAGTACAGCAGGGGTGTCCACTAAGTCCCCTACTCTATGTCTTATCCTTGGACCCCCTTTTGCGTGCTTTAAATAATACAGATGATATTGTTGGATTATCAGTTGGTTATATGGACCCACAGATAGTGACAATAGCATATGCAGATGATTTGGTTTTAGTTCTGTCAGATAAAAATTCTGCTGTTGCTGCACAGACATTATTGTACACCTTTTTCAGCTATGTCTGGTTCCTCTATTAATAGGTTTAAAAGTGGATATTGCCTTTGGGTATGGGGCCACTAGCGTGGCATTGATTTGGGACATGCCTATTAAAACTGGCTATAGGAAGATTCTTGGTGTTTATTTTGGAGGTGTGGATGATTATGGTTACATTGGGAGAGCCAATTATTGGAGGCCGTAATAGGGTGTTACTCTGGAATAAGGGCCGAATGTCTGAAGCAGCGATTTATTTGATTAAACTTTTGTTGCCATATTTTTTGTTTATAGCTGCAGTTTTCCCCTCCCCTTCTTTAGAAACCTCTCTTTA
The DNA here is from genome assembly GCA_016271365.2 of Neoceratodus forsteri. Taxonomy (NCBI): domain Eukaryota; kingdom Metazoa; phylum Chordata; order Ceratodontiformes; family Ceratodontidae; genus Neoceratodus; species Neoceratodus forsteri. Next base: position 2,752,460 of record CM028136.1, on the reverse strand, counting down.
TGATGTATTTTTCTTTGTTTATGGGGTAATAGATTAAATCCGGTGAAGAGGGTATCACTTATTTACCTATTGCGAAGGAGGTTTGAGGTATGGTGAATCGGTTGTATTCTTGCATAATATATTTATCTTTTATAATTTAGTTCCTTTGCTCAAGGGGGTTGTTAAGATCTGGTCCCCATGGGTGGCTGATAGTATAGATCCCCTTCTTAGGCATTGGGTTCAGGATTCCTTTTTGGCCCGGCAGGTACGGCTATGTACACTAACTAGTCACTTTCATACGATGTTTCAAAAGTTGAAATCCTGGCATGTTGTCAGAAAATCCTTTCTTCTTCAAACACGTCAGCAATTCTATAGTACTGTATTGCAGGATTACTTTTTTGTGGATCCTTGGTTTCATGATTTACTAGTTTCTGAGCAACATTCCAAATTACAATTATTAGTAAGCAAGAGGGTTCCCCGCTATATGTGGGATTTTTTATGGCTATGTCTCCACAAGAGATTAGGGGTAAAAGGCAATATGAGGCATAAAGAACTCTTGGAGAGGTTTTGTCCCAGGGAGGAAACCTACTTAGGGGTGGTTGAAACTATGGAACATTTTTTTGTGGATTGTCCCTTTGTAGTTTCCTTTTGGTCCCAATTTCAGGATGTGTGGCCTTTAAATCCTTTTTGGGATCCTACATCACAGATCTAGGTGGAAGGGTTCTGCGGGCTCTAGTGACTTATGATGTAATCACTATGCGCCTGTTAATGGGTCATATGAGCTTTTCAGCTGTGGCAAGCCACGGTGTAATTTGACACTTCGGCAGAATTACTCTCTGCATCCCAGATTATTTATAACATTAAGAAGGTAGTACTCAGCTGGAGACTTCAGGAAGGGAAAAAGTGCATCTGAACTGTTTCGATTGTGGTGGAGAAAATGAACTGGCTTCACACAGAGTAAAGGTATGGTGCTATGCTTGAGCTTTCTTGAAAAGTGCTGGGTATCCCTGCTTGCAAGGCTAGAACCTCCTTTTGGGGTAATTTTGGTGGGGACTGCTATTTTCTACATACATGTTAGTTTTGTTTTAGACCCACTTCCTCGCTCTAAGGGGGGGCATTTGTATCTTCTGGTACTATTTGTTTTTTTAATTTTCCAATCATTTTATGATGCTGTTTTGTTGTGCATACTTGGTTTCTATGCTTTCTGTACATCCCATTTGTATGCTAGTATACTTGTTTTGTTTCCATTTGTTGTGCATTATGATTTCTACTGTTTATATTATTGTTTGATTGTTGTTTTTTAGTTGCAAATACTCCTCTAATCCTTTTTAGTGGGGGGATGTTTTCATATTATTTCTTTTACATTGCTCTGACATGGTATGTTGACAATACTCATTTGTTTTGTTTTCCATATGATTTGTTTATTAATTTATGTGACATACCACAGTTTATATTTCACTTTTGGTCTACTGTTATGATAATAAACAACTCCCTACTATTTTAGTTGGGGGAGTTGGCACTGGTTAATTTTTGGGTTGCTAAACTGCTGCTGTTTTGAATGTATGATGTAATACTTATTTCTGTTAATCCTTGTTTTATATTATGATTTTGTGTGCTGTAAACACTATTTTGTATATGTTTTGCTTTCTGGTTGTAATAAAAAATTCTCCTACTCTGCAGTAGGGGGAACCCTTGTCCGCCTGTCCATCATGGCGGACATTCAATCTGGAGAAGAAGGAGCTGCAGGCAGCAGGGCTGAGATGGCTACTTTTGATAGACGTTCACCTAGCAGACAGACAGACTTGGAAATGATTGCTTCTACCTCTTCTGGCACAGGCATACCGTTTTCTCTCTCCCGCCTGGTATTGGACTCTGTCTCCTGTTCTGATGTTGGCGATCCTACCGTTGTTTTGCCTTGGGATGATGTTGGCATGGACAGTGCTATGACTACGTTAGCTCAGGAATCGCTTTTGAAAAAACGCTACCTGATCGTGCCCTGTTAGGTAGCATGCGAGGAGGACAAGTCTGCACAGCGTTGGGCTATGACTTCTTCTCACAGTGAGTCCTGCTCACAGGAGTTTTCTCTTCCTTCACAATTTTCTCCAGCAGTTGCGGAGAACCCTCTTCAGATTCTTGAGTCAGTTCCTTGTCTGGAACCCTCTGCCCCGCCCACAGGTGTCTTACGGCCGGGCCGCTTGGATGTTTCTCCTTTGCTTTCCATTCCTTGAACGCCTGAAGCTGCTCTGCGTGTGGCTGGCTGGACTCATCCCACTGCACAGGCTGGATGGACTTCGCCTCACCCGGTTTTGGCTGAGGACATTAAACGCACTTGTGGCCTGACTTCTGGTGTTGCTGAGGTCTCTTTCCCCCCGTCTTCTGTACCTTTGGCCATGGCTTCAGCTCTCCTCATTGATGATCCTGGTGACTCAACTGTGCGTCCGGGTACTGCTCCTTCTGATTCTCCTTGCTGCGACCTTGTCTCGGGACACGAAAAGGAGCCTGTTCCACAAAACTGTGAGACTGCACCCAAAAAACTACATATGTCTGACTTGTTTAAAAACATGGGTGAGCCGGCACAACGGCGTAATGCCGTGTGGCTTAAGTATACTGGCAACCTTGATTTGGCACCCGATAGAAAAACTTTATTGCACTCTATGTTGAAGGAGGGTATGGGAATTCTTCCCAATGAACTGTTTGCTGTCATTCATGTGAAAGGGGCGCCTATTTATGATATTAGCTTTAAGACTAATCTTTCTTTAGAAAAGTTTTGGGCTATGTATCCACAGGTTTCCTCTTCCACTTCTTGGCTGCCCTTTTTCCCCATTCCTTTAACCAAACCTATGATTAAAATGATTACTTTGTTATTTAGGAATGAGGGTGTGAACATCTCAGATGTGCAGTACTGGTTACGGCAGTGCTGTACTATTCTGGACGCCCCCATTGCTATCTTGGATGATGATTTGGTCTGGACGGGTAACTGGAAAGTTAGGGTTCAATTGCAGCACACTGAGAGGAGAGGAGGGAGAGAGGGGATATGATAGAGACATACAAGTATCTTACAGGGAAGAACAGGGTGCAGGAAAACACAATTTTTAAGCGAAAAAGATGTTCCAGGACTAGAGGGCATGGGATGAAGTTGGAGGGAGGACGATTCAGAGGAAACATGAGAAAGAATTTCTTCACAGAACGGGTGGTGGACAAGTGGAACACCCTGCCAGAGGAAGTGGTGGGGGCTGAAACAATCACGGGATTTAAGAATGTATGGGATAGACATAAAGGAATTCTAGAGGTCAGGGGTAAGGGGCAACAGACTTCTAGGAAAACAAACTGAACTTACAAGCTCAAATGGGCAGACTGGGTGGGCCATAGGCCCTTATCTGCCGACACTGTCTATGTATCTATGTATCTATGTATTGTCCTTCTTCCTGGTAGTTTTTTTATAGGAAACATAGAAACATAGAAACATAGAATTTGACGGCAGATAAGGACCGCTTGGCCCACCCAGTCTGCCCATTTCCCTACCTACTGGATAAGCTGCAGATCCTAGTTAACCAGCAGCCTACTTCTTTCTACCCCAACCCCCCAGAATTGCCTTATGACTATCCCATGCATGCTTGAATTCCACCACTGATTTTGACTCCACAACCTCCTCCGGAAGGCCATTCCATGCATACACAACCCTCTCTGTGAAAAAATACTTCCTTAAATTACCTCTGAGCCGCCCCTCTATCTTCAAATTGTGCCCTCTTGTTCTTGCACACCCCTTTTTTTGAAAGATGCTACCCTCTTGGACTTTGTTGATTCCCTTGAGGTACTTAAAGTTTCTATCATGTCCCCCTCTCCCTCCTTTCTCGAGGCTATACATATTAAGCCCTTAAGTCTCTCTCTCATGTCCTCCGTGCAGACCCTGCACCATTTTAGTGCCCTCCTCTGGACAGCTTCCATCCTGTCTATGTCTTTGTGGAGATTGGGTCTCCAGAACTGCACACAGTACTCCAGATGGGGTCTCACCAGCTGTCTGTACAGAGGATAATAACTTCCTGTTTTCTACTGGTGATGCCTCTCCTATGCATCCCAGTATCCCCCAACCCTCCTTGCTGCCTTCTCACATTGCTTGCCCACCTTTAGGTCATCTGATATGACTACCCCAGGTCTCTTTCCATTTTGTTGTTGTTAGTATCTCACCCCCATTGTGTACTCTTCCCTGGGTTTTTGTTTCCCAGGTGCATTACCTTACATCTTAGCATTGAATCTAAGCTGCCACATTTTGACCATTCCTCTAACCTTGCCAAGTCCTTCTCATCCTTTCCACCCACCCTGTGCATCAACTCTGTTGCAGATCTTAGTGTCATCTGCAAAGAGACATTTTCTCCTTCCAGTCCTTCTGCAATGTCGCCATAAAAGACATTGAAGAGGACTGGTCCCATTATTGAACCTCGCGGTACCCCGCTAGTAACCCTCCTTTCTTCTGAGTGGACCCAGTTACTATTACTCTCTGTGTCCTATTCTCCAGCCAATTCTTTACCCAGGCTGTCATCTTGGGACCCACTCCCAGGCTGGCTAACTTATATATTAATCTTTTGTGTGGGACTGTGTCAAATGCCTTGCTAAAGTCTAGGTAGGCCATGTCCACAGCCCTCCCTGATCTACTACTTTGGTCACCCAGTCAAAGAAATCTATCAGATTCGGTCTGGCATGACCTTCCCGCTGTGAATCCATGCTGCCTAGGGTCTTGTGCCCTCTGGCCTCTAGATACTCGACAATTCTTTCCTTTAGAAGTGATTCCATCATTTTCCCTATCACTGAGGTTAAACTAACAGGTCTATAGTTTCCTGCTTCTGCCTTGCTCACTTTTGTGAAGGGGAATCCATCTGCCCTCCTCCAGTCCTCAGGTACCACCCATCCTCCATGATTTGTTAAGAGGGTAGTCAGTGGTGTCACTAGTTCTACCCTTAGTTCTTTTAGAATTCTGGGATGAATCCATCAGGCCCCATTGCTTTGTCCACCTTCAGTTTTAAGAGTTCTTTCAGAACCCTTTCTTCATAAATGGGCTGGTATCAACTTCTGTATCCAGAGTGTTACTACTGTTTGTTTTATGTACTCCCCTCTTCCTTTGTAAATACTGAGCAAAAATATTTGTTTAGTATCTCTGCCTTTTCACATTCTCCTCTGCCCACCCTCCCTCCCTTTATTAAGCCTCACTATCCCTCCCTTGGTCTTCCTTTGCTCCTGATGGTACCTATAAAGGTTTTATTCCTTCTTAACTGAGTTGGCTATCTTTTCCTCAGTTTGGGCCTTTGCTGTTCTGACTGCCTTCACAGCCTCCTTTTGCTTTAACTGATACAGTTCTCTGTCCTGCTCCTGCTCGATTCCTTGTACTTCCTGAATGCTTTCTTTCTCTTGAACCTTCACTGCCACTTCCTTTGAGAACCATAGTGGTTTCTTACATCGTCTTGTTTTGTTTATTTGCTTCACACAAAGGCTCGCTACCCTCTGTGATGGCAGTTTTATTATTCCCCATTGTTCTTCCACCCTCCTTCCTGCCCATTTGCTAGTGCATTCCTTAGGCACTCACCCATTTTGGCAAAGTCAGCCCTCCTAAAGTCCAGTACTTTTTGTCTTTGTAAGGCTTGACTCTATTGCTGTGTTTATTGTGAACCATACTGGATTCGATGGTCATAGTTCCCAGATGGCTACCCACTCTACATCTGTGATCCTCTCTCCATCTCCATTCGAGAGTATCAAGTCTAATATTGCTCCCTCTCAGTGGGCTCCAGTACTAGTTGTCTAAGGCATGCCCCTGTGAGGGCATCTAGAATAACTTCACTCTTGAGTGGCAGCTGCAACTCGCTCCAGTTAACATCTGGCATATTCAGATCACCCATCAGCAACATCTCCCCTTTTTCTGCCATTCTAAGGCTCTTTCTATCATTTCCTTGTCATTTCCTCCCCTGAGAGAGGGGTCTATGTCTAACCCTGTCTTTGGTTGGTGCCATTGCCTGTCTCCAAATTTACCACACAGTGCTTCTTCTCCTCCCTGTTTACCCTTTTGTTCTGTTGCTTTATTCCTTCCTTATGTAAAGAACTACTCCTCCCTCTTTTACCCTCCCTGTCCCTCCTGTAGATAGTGTATCCTGGTATGTTTACGTCCCAGTCATGGTTTTGTGTGTACCATGTTTCTGTGACTGCCACGATATCCAGATGTTCCTCCTCCATCAAGGCCACTAATTCAGGAAGCTTGTTACCTGAACTACGGGCATTGGTACTCATTGCTCTCCATTTTTGATGGCCTTACCTTCTGTTGCAGCATCCCCACTGACCGTTCTACCTTGGTCTTTTTCTCATTTAGTACCCTGTTTTGGTAAGGAGAGGCTGGGATTTTCTGCTGCTTGTCAGTGCCTCCCCATTGACTAGTTTAAAAGCTTGCCAATGAAGCATTTAAACCGATTGCTCAAAAGACTTGTTCCCTTCCTGGACAGATGCAGACCATCCTGCCAGTATAGGCTGGTGTCCCTCCAGGTGGAACCCCAGTCCCCAGTGAAGCCAAACCCCTGTGCTCCGCACCATTTTTTCAACCATTCATTAAACTGCATGGTGCCAGTTACCCTCGCCTCCCCCATGCCTTTGACAGGCAGCACCTCTGAGAAGGATACTGTGTTTGCTACTTGTCTTAGGCCCCTCCCAACTCTGCAATGTCCTCCTGCACTGCTCTAACCTCATGATGAGCCAAGTCATTTGTCCCTAGGTGGACAATTACGCCCAGCTCAGAATCCCTTGCAACTGTTGTTGTGATCCTGAGGATGGCTTCCTGTCCTCCAAGCCATGGCACCAGGCAGGCACCTTACTTCAGATTTCCCAGCTCCTCCCAGTTCTATCCCCTAATAATTGAGTCCCCACCAGGAGCTGCTTCCTTTCCTTGTGTGTCCTCTGCCTCCTTCCTGTGGGCCTCCCTTGTGACAGTGTCCTCCAGCCTCCTTAGTCTCCTCTCTTGGGTGTATCTATAGGGGAGCTATGCTCCCCCAGATAAACGATATGGATTGTGGTGTGTAACATGTGACTGGGTGTGCCTCTGTTTCACCATCCTCATCCTCCCTGAGCCCACTGTGGTCCAACTGCTGTGCTTTCTTTGCAACCTCTGAGGTAGTGGTGGTGGTTCTGGTGCTCCCTGGATGGGGGAGGTTCCCTTCCTACTGTCCATTGTGGCCTGGGGGAAGGTCCCCGTACTACTGTCCAGTGTGGGAGGAAGGGACAGGGGTTTATGTTTTTATCAGGGTCAGCCCCGAACTTGCCAGAAATGTGGGTCTCGTACCCATCTTAGCTTAGTATTTGACAAACCCCGGTGCAATTTGTGCCTGGACTTTGGTCATGTTAGTTTGGGATGTCCTAACCCCCTCAAGTGTAATCTCTGTGAGGAGGAGGGTTACTCCTATCAGGGTTGTCCTTGGGCGAAATAGGTTGGATAGGGCACGAAAAGACCCAGTGCGTCTCCTAGAAAAGTGTCAAGCTCAGGAAGCCCGGAAGAAAGACTCTGCTTCTCCTTTGCCTGTTGTTATTGCCCCTCCACCCCCTGTTCTTGACCCTTCAGTTAGTGTGGTCTCTATGGAGTCCCCTTCTGGCTTGGAGGATGTTCCATCTCAGGTACTGGAGTCTAGTTCTCTGAGTCGAGATCCTTCTGACACTGGTTCCAGTTCTATGTTGCGCCCCCCCCCACCGCCCTTCTCAATTTACCCAGGTCACTTCTAGGAAGAAAATGAGTAAACAGAATGCAGAACGTAGCCCCCATGCCTTCTTCTGTGATGACTCGAAATAAGTTTCAGGCCTTGTCCAAAAGGTGGCAGTGGAGAGATATGGAGGAAGAGGGGACTCTGACTCCTCTTCTTCTTCTGCTAGGGCTGATTCCTGCCCTGACTTACAGGACTCTTGCTCTACTTCCCAACCTGTGTTGAAACAATGGAAGGTTCCTTAAGGTTTTTCCTTTTTTTTGGGGGGTCCTTTTTCCGGTAATTCTCCATGGAGGGTAGTCAACGGCTTTCTATCTTAACTTCGAATGTTTGTAGTATTAAGAATTATAAGAAATGGATGACTACCCTTCAGATTCTAGGAGATCTGCCGAACAATATTATTTTTTTGCAGGACACTAGATTGAAGACTCTGCTGGATGTAAGCCAGGTGAAGCATTCCTGGCGCCAGGGTCCTTCCTTTTGGTCCCAAGGTCCGGAGTCCTGTGATGGTGTGGGGATTATTTTCAGGGGTTATGGTTTCACTGTTCAGAGGGTGTTAGATATCTGCCTGGGTAGGGTTTTGTTGTTGGATGGGTGCATGGGTTCTGTACTTCTCCGTCTTATCAATGTTTATGCACCTCAAAGTATTGCATCCCGTTCTGAGCTTTTTAAGCTTTTCCAGCCTTATTTACATACCAGGAGACGTGTAGTTTTGGGTGGTCACTTTAATTGCCGTGTGTCCTTAGCAGATGAAGATGGTCATACTACTAAACTTTTTGGGGACACTAATTGTTTAAATTACATCTTAAATACAGCTAATTTCTCGGATAGCTTTATGCAATTGCATTCTACTGGTGCTAGAACATTCACTAAAGGTACTTTGGCAACGAGAATCGATTACATCTTTCTCTCCCATAACATAACTCCTGTTCATGCTCATACTATCCCCTGTGAAACCTCTGATCACTTGGCTATTTCAGTACTTTGTGCCCCTTTTTCTGTTACTGCCCCCTCTTCGTCCTGGTTTCCTAGGTGGATGCTTAATAGTCAACCTTTATCGATCCTGAACATTGCCCATACATTTTTTTTCTTTATTATCTGCCCGGTACTCTGTTTTGGATGCTTTTGATTCTGTTCGAGACTGGTGGGTGGATACAAAATGGGAATGTCACTCTTTTTTTCTGCACATTGTTGCACAATCCTCGAACTCTAAGTATTAACATTATTTAGTTCTACGTGAGCGGTTATTTGGTTTGATTTCCCGCTCTTATGAGCAGGGTCTGGATCTGTCCTCTGACATTCAGGATATTAAAGCTGAAATGGCCCGAATACAATATAATAGGGCGGAATCCTTAAGAAAAGAAGCCCAGTTTGGTACACAAGGCTCTAAACCGTCTCTGGATATTTTCAAGAGTTGTCAGGACAGGGTGCACAGAACCGAGTTGGACTGTGTTCTGGATCCTGATTCTCATTTGTGTTAATCTGATCCTGCCCGTGTTCATGACTTGGCACAAAAATTTATTTTTGATATGTTTGGGACTCCTTTGTTGGCACATTGGAATTACTAATTTTTTCATGCTTTCAATGTTCCTCTTTTGGATCCACATCTAGTTGCTACACTCTCTGCTCCTATTACTCCTAAGGAGACTCTTCAGGCGTTGTCTGGGTTGAAGAAAAATTCTGCCCCCTGTCCTGATGGCCTGACGGTGGACTTTTATCTTACTTTTTCTACCTATTTAGCCCCCATGTGACCGATGTTTTTTCCTATATTTTGTCTTCTCATTCCCTTCCTAAAGAACCTGCTAATGCTCTGGTCACCTTACTTTATAAGAAGGGAGATAAATGTGTTCTCAAAAACTGGAGGCCTATTAGTTTGTTAAACGTTGACTATAAGATTTTGGCAACCATACTTTTGCGTAGATTGTCCTTGGCGGCGGAGATAGTTATTAGTCCAGTTCAGACTTGTGCCATCCGTAACCGGTCTAATTTTCATAATTTAACGTTTTTTAGAGATCTCCTGGCCTCTGGGTTTGAGGGTTCTCCTTGCCTTCTTCTTGCCTTGGATAGAAACATAGACTTTGATGGCAGATAAGGACCGCTTGGCCCACCTAGTCTGCCCATTTCCCAACGTTCAGGATAAGTTTTCGTAGATCCTAGTTAACCAGCCTATTTCTTCTTACCCCACACGAATTGCCTTATGTCTGTCCCATGTATTCTTGATTTCTCCCACAGTTTTAGACCCCATAACCTCCTCAGGAAGGCTGTTCCATGCGCCCACCACCCTCTCTGTGAAAAAATACTTCATACACATTGCCCCTGAACCGCCCCCCCCATCTTTAAATTGTGTCCCCTTGTTCTTGCACATCTCTTTCTGAAAGATGCTACCCTGTTGGACTTTGTTGATTCCATTGAGATACTTAAAAGTTTCTATCATGTCCCTCCCTCTCTCCTTTCCTCAAGGGTATACATATTAAGCTCCTTTAGTCTCTCTTTGTATGGCTTCTCTTGCAGATCCTGTACCATTTTAGTTGCCCTCCTCTGCACTGCCTCTGTCCTTGCGGAGATAGGGTCTCCAGAACTGGACGCAGTACTCCAGATGGGGTCTCACTAACTGTACAGAGGGATTACAACTTCCTCTTTTTTGCTGGTGATGCCTCTCCCTATACATCCCAGTATCCCCCCAGCCCCCCCTACTGCCTTCTCACATTGCTTGCTAACGTTAAGGTCATCTGATATGATTACCCCCAGGTCCATTTCCATTTTTGTTGCTTTACTACCTCCCCATTGTGTAATCTTCCACCGGGTTTTTGTTTCCCAGGTGCATTATTTTGCACTTCTTCACATTGAATCCAAGCTGCCATACTTCTGACCATTCCTCCAACCTTGCCAAGTCCCTACTCATCCTTTCCACTCCTTCTTGTGTATCAACCTTGTTGCAGATCTTTGCGTCATCTGCAAAGAGGCATACTTTTCCTTCCAGTCCCTCAGCAATGTCACTTATAAAGACATTAAAAAGGACTGGACCCAGTACTGAACCCCGCGGTACCCCACTAATAACCCCTCTTTCTTCAGAGTGGACTCTATTTACAGTTACCTTCTGTGTCCTGTTGTCCAGCCAATGTTTTACCCAGGCTACCACCCTGGGACCCACTCCCAGGCTGATTAATTTGACAGTTAATCTTTTGTGTGGGACAGTGTCAAATGCCTTGCTAAAGTCTAGGTAGGCCATGTCCACAGCCCCTCCGTGGTCTACTACTTTGGTCACCCAGTCAAAGAAATCAATTAGATTCATCTGACATGACCTTCCCGCTGTGAACCCATGCTGCCTTGGGTCCTGTGCCCCACTGGCCTCTAGGTACTCAACAGTTCTTTCCTTCAGAAGTGATTCCATCATTTTCCCTATCACAGAGGTCAACCTCTGTCTTAGTCCCGCTTCTGTGAAGGGGAATCACATCTGCCTTCCTCCAGTCCTCGGGTACCACACCATCCTCCCATGATTTGTTAAAAAGGGTAGTCAGTTGGTTCACTAGTTCTCCCCTTAATTTTTTTAGAATTCTGGAGTGACTTCCATCAGGCCTCATTGCTTTGTCCATCTTCAGTTTTAGGAGTTCTTTCAGAACCCTTTCTTCTGTGAAAGGATTGGGATCGACCCACCTATCAAGAATGCTTCTGTTAATTGGATTAGGCACCTCCCCCTCCTCCTCCTCTTTTGTGAATACTGAGCAGAAATATTTGTTCAGTATCCCTGCTTTTTCACTGTCCCTCTCTGCCCACCCACCATCCATTCTATTCAGCCTCACTATCCCTACCTTTGTCTTTCTATGCTCCCTGATGTACCTATAAAAGGTTTCATCCTCCTCCTTAACCGAATTAGCTATCTTTTCCTCAGTCTGGGCCTTTGGATCAGGAAAAGCCATTCGATAGGGTGGATCATTTTTACTTATTCCAGGTTTTACAGCTCTATGGCATACCTGCTGTGTTTATTGAATGGATTGCCTTGCTTTATGCTTCCTACTGGACCACCCCTTTTATTAGTAATGTATTTTGAACTCCCTTTCTTGGGCTGAAAGGGGTATGTCAGGGTTGTCCCCTTAGCCCTCTCATATGTTTTTCAGATAGATCCACTTCTACGGAAAATTGTGATGCATGTGAGTATCCCCAAATTTAGATTTCCTGATGGTAGCTTTGCCCCAAACGTCTGTGCTTATGCAGATGATTTGTGTATTTGTACTACTCCTGCGGTGGATGAAGGCGCCTTGTTTAGTCTTTTTTCTACCTTTGGGGCTAACTCTGGTTCCGAACTGAACTTTGCTAAGAGTCAAGCCTCGGTTGTTTCCCCCCGGTGCTCCATCTCCTGCTTCTCATACTACTTTTGCTGATATTCCTGTTGCCCTAGATCCAGTACGGATATTAGGCTTACAGTTTGGTAGTCCTGATGATGCCACTTTGAATTGGACATGTGCCTTGCAAAAGATGGACTCCACTGTGGCATCATGGATGAACAAAGTGATTTCAAAACGAAAAAGGGTTTTTTTTTTTTTATGGTACACTCTTATAGTACCTATTTTTTTGCATGTTGCACATGTTTTTCCTTTACCTGTATAGTTGGAGGTACGACTGATGAGCATTTGTTTTTGTGGTTTTTGGGGGAGTAGGTTGAACCCCATTAAACATTCCCACACATACCACGATTTTGGTTTAGGTGGGGTTAGGATGATGCATCAATTTTGTTTTATTTTTCTATCTTTACATACCAAAACATAGTACTTTTGTTGGTTGCCTCCTGTCCCTCTTGGCTATTTATCTTAAAAGAGGTCTTAAGAGACTTTTTGGCTTGTTGGTCGCTGATCCTTGAAGAACGGACATATTCCCCTTTATCTTGTCCCTGTCTGTACTAAGATTAAGACTTGGAACATCTCCACCTTGCGTGTCCTGGTGTCTTCTAGGAAAGTATTTTATTCTTTTTTGTTGTCAGAGTATTTCTTTGCTACCCCACTGATTTTGGCACGTTATGAAGATCAGCTTTCTACTATTTTTACACAGTTGACTGATAAACGTCTTCCTCTCAAGGTGTGGGACGTCACATGGCTTTCTTGTCATTGTAGATTTTGTGTTGGGAATTCTCGTAAAACATAAGCAGTTGGAAGACCGCATGTGCCCTAGATCTGCTTGTCCTGGCATACTGGAAACACAAGAGCAATTTTTTTTGTTTTATCCATATGCCCAGCAATTTTGGGCTTCCATTTTGGCTGCATGGGGTGATAGTAATATCTCTGCAGTATCCTATGAGGGGGTGGTCTTGGGTTTATTTCCCACTTGTATGGGCAAGTATAACCCCAGAACTTTACGATTATTTTTCTCTTTTTGCAGATTTTATCTTTGCCAGGCAAGATGTGCTTTGGTACTCCAACAGAAGGAATATAGTACTCACCAGGTTTTGCTTCAAGTTGTTCAGAATTTAAGGGGTATATCTGACATCGAGTTTCGGAAGAATCCTGTCTTGGCCCAGACTTTGTGGAAACATTTGCTTTGGTTTTCTACATAGGGTTGATATAGTTGGTCTTGGCAGTACTGTATTTCTTCTGTCATTTTTTTTGGGGCGTCATTTTTGTATTGTGCTTTGCTTTTGTTTTTCTTTTTTGTATTAGATAGCCTGTTTGACCTTGTATGCCTGTAGTACTTTTTGATTTCTTTCTGTTTTATAATTTTCTTTTGTGTGATGCAACACTGTTTTTGTATTGTTGTTCCTCCAATAAAAAATTCCCCTACTCTTTTTGATAAGTGCCATGGGATCTTTACATCCACCTGAACTACCACCAATCAAGGCAGATGGGACCTCTGTTTAACGCCTCATCCGAAAGACGGCACCTCAGAAGTGCAGCACCTCTCTCATGCTGCACTACAGTGTCAGTACTGGGATATTAACCCAAGTGCCAGATATTTGCCTCCTTTCCTCTCCTAATGGTGCTCCGACCAGGAGTGTGAAACACAAAAGAACATTTACCAGGCCAACAGAGCTCAAATGAGCCCATCGGACAACGTACAATCCCCTATTAATACAAAGCATAAAACAAAAATAATAAAAACTGACAATAAAACAAAAACAAAAAAAAGTGCAAAATTCCTTAACAAATGGAGATGGCTTTAACTCCTGCTTTTTAAATATTTCCTACGGCAAATATTATAATTCCATCCCAATATTTAAGACGGACTTACTCCTTAAATATATAAAAACACTTTTAACTTATTAAAGGCACACATTAGATATAATACTCAGTTTCATCTTAAATATTTATCGGCGTCTTTTGTACACAGCTTCCATCGTCACTGGCACAGCATCTTTTTTACCAAAAGAAACCACCTTTCTCAAGTCCCTTGCAGATTTTCTTATGTCTTTTGTCCGTCTTCACATCGACCTGAGGTTTTATCTCCATGTGGCTTCCTTTTCAGCTAAGAATGACCGTAGCTGTAAAATAAAACAAGAAAATGCTCCAGTGAGCGCAGTAACTTTGAAGTACCATGCCCGAGCCCTTATTAAACAAGACCCCCGCAGCAATAATGACATACCTTTTTTCAAGCAAAAATAAGCCTGTCAGCACCTATGGTGCTATAATCATCCTGGAAATCTCCTTTTCCTCTCCTGGTCATCCTCTCTCAGGTAACGTAGCTCTTGTTTTTGTACGGCTTTTTCTCCAGGAGAACTGGCCACCTTATAAAACTTTTAAACGCTGCACCTTCGCTGCACTTAGTACATCTTTCATGGAAACCTATCTCTTTCTCTACCCACAAACGAACTATCAGCACTCGAGGGGAGCACACACTAAAATACAGAGGAAGACTGCGGCCTATTTCAGAAGCAATTCCCCATTATCTGGGGGAAAATAAAGCTTTTGCCAACTATACAGAGCCCAAACCTAAAAAAAGACTTCATCCAAATAGTTCCTAGCATGCACAGAGAAAGATTTGGTACACGGCAAAAGACAAAATCTGAGGCACTGTTCAATAACACACATCGCACCCAAAACTTAGTTTCGCATAAGAAAAACAACATTTCAGCCCCAGTATTATAGTCCGAATACAAATTAAGCATACATTTCATTCATCTTTTCCAAAATAAAATGAAATTGCAGCGTATTTTGGCTAAACAGTTCATAAACGCAATGTGAGTTGGAGCCCCAGCGAGCATTTTACAATGTAATTGTAGATCTCATCATTGTAATATGCTTATAAAATTAAATTGGCAGCCTTTGGAAATAGGTTGTACTAAAAACTGGTTAAAACTTGTACATAAATAGTTAACATCTTATCCGGATCGCTATATTACTCAAACTCTCTTTCCCAAAGATAATAAGGGCAAACGAGAACTAACAAGATGTGTATATAAACACAGAATCTGTCCTGTTAGAAGTAATAAGAAATATGGTAACAGTGCCTTTTCATCTCAAGCAGCTAAGGTCTGGAACATCTTAGCCCCCCGATGGGACCTTTATTACTGAAATCTCAAATCTCTACCAGATGAGATGTAGTCGTACATAATTTATGATTAGCTAATGGTCTGTAAATACTAATTCTGTATTTTATATGCTTCTTCAGCTTGTGTCCGTAGCTTTGAGATTTATTAGATAACTGAAACTGGATATATTGTAAGTTGTACTGTATACAATGTGATTATGACTTATAATGTTTTAGAGTAACATAAGTACACTGACAAACAGGGCTGTCTTGTGAACAGGATTGCATTAATCCTAATGACTAGTATTGCTGTATAAAAATAAAGTTTTTATCTGTCTGTCTGTCTGTCTATCTATCTATCTATCTATCTGTCATGTCCACTAGGTAATATTACAAGAGCCCGAACATGTTAGCCAGACACCCGACCCTGTAGCCCAACTCCACATTCCCAAAACCCCAAATCCCAACAGTGAGATTTTTCCCCCCTCATATTTATGGGGGGTGTGGGGGGGCCAAATTCCCCCGAAACATGGAGTGCAGGCAAATTCCCACTCTTAGGATTTTGAGTTTCGAGAATGTGGCATCAGGCTACAGTGTATCGAGCGAACGAGTGTCGGGATCTCATAGTAGAGCCATCCACTAGCCTCCAGTCTTTTGGAACTAGCCTTGTCTGAATTGACCTATTGAATAGCCCTACTAGGTGTTTAGCCTACTCTGTAACCAAGTCCTCGAGTACCCTTGGGTGCATACCATCTGGTCCAGGGGCTTTATCTACCTTTATGGCTTCAATCCTCTTCTGGAACCTTTCTCTGTTAAATATAGACTGTCTCATTTTAGGAATGCTCCTAATAGCCACCTTGATGCCACTTTAAGGAAGGGGCCCACTGTCTTCCCTTGTGTAGATGGAGCAGAAGTAATTGTTAAGGAGTGCTTCTTTTTGTTAATCTTCCTTTAGTACCCCCCTTGTTTCCTAACAATACTCTCTCCCTGCTTTCTTTTTTCTTTAATATATCTGAAGAATAGTTTTTCCCACCTTTGACGTCCTTCGCAGTATGCAGCTCCCTGGCTGCCTTTGCCTCTCTGACCATCCTCTTTGCTTCCCTAGTTTGTACTTGGTACTTTTACCATTCTTTTCCCCCCTGCTTTTCCTTGCATCTGGTGAAAGCCTTTTTCTTGGCCCTCATTTCTTCTCTTACCTTTTACGTGAACCATATTGGTCTACTGTACTTGTTTAGTTTTGTAACAGTTCTTGTGCATGACTTCAGTGCCTTGAGAATGGTCCCCTGATTGCTCCTCATCTTTCCTCTACACCTCCGAAGCTCTCCACCGTGTTCCATTTGTCCTGGTCCAGCTCCCTCATCCTGCTGAAGTCTGCTTTTCTGAAATACAGGACTCCAGTTTTAGACAGGGGTATTCTGGTCCAGAGGGCTAGCCTGAACCAAATGGAGTTATGGTTACTGGACCCCAGTGACTCCCCTGCACTCTCTTCACCCACCATCTTTGAGTTGGTGAGCACCAACTTGAGAATGGCCGCCTGTCTAGTGGGTTCCATAATCAGCTGCACCAGCAGGCAGTTCTACAGTGTATCCAGCAGGGATTGATTTCTGGTGCACCTGACCGATGGAATGTTCCAGTCGATATCTGGCAGGTTCAGATCAACCTCCACCATTTCCTCCTTCTTCACTTTCCTTTTAAGCTCTTCCCTGAGCTCCCTATCTCTCTCTTTCCCTTGTCCTAGTGGTCTGTAGATCACCCCACCTGTATTTTTTTGCCTGAGGGCACCGTGTGGTGAGCCCACAGCGACTGCTTCCCCTTTGCTTCTCTGATGGGTCTGTCCTCTCCACCTCTGTGCCTTCCCAGACATATAGGGCTACACCCAACCCCCCCTTGCCTTTCTCTCTGTCCCATCTAAACATTGTGTAACTTGGGACTGAGGACTGACAAGTCGCAGCCATTATTCTGTGTGGCCCAAGTTTCTGTGATGGCTACTAGGTCTGCCTCGTGTCTGCCAACAATGCCTGGAGCTCACTGATTTTTATTGCACAGACTCTGGCATTAGGGCAAATCTCTTCCAACTAGGTATGGATTGTCTTTTGCTGTCTTGTGATCACACTTCTGCATTTCTTCCCATTCTCCTTACCTTCCTATTTTTTCCTATTGCTTGCAGACCCTTAGTGCCTTCCCCTCTTTGCCTCTTCCACTACTCCTTTCTGAAACTCATCTTTATTTTTACCCATCTTACTGCTATCAGTCCTCAGTATAGGGGGAGCAGTAGCTAAGTTCCACTCCCTTTGTTGTGGCTACCGTAGCCTCACCCCCCGCAGTCAGTTTAATTGTCTAATATAGACGACAAACTTCTGCCCCAGCACATTGGCCTCCCTCTCTTGTCAGGTGAAGGCTATCACCTTTGAAGAGCCTTCTGTCCCAGAAATCCCCCAAGTCTCCCACAAAACGGTACCCTTTCTCCTGACATATTCCCTTTAACCACCCATTTATTTCCTCTGTCTCTTACCTCCTTACTTTATCTTTCCCTCTCCCCACTCCACACAGGGAGGACTTTGGAAAAGGCCAGGGAGGCTGTGTGTCTCTGCAATCAGTCCCAGAGCCTCTGAAAGTTCCATTTCACTTGTTCCACAGGCTGGTTCACCAGATCATTGGTACCCAAGTGTACCAGCACCCCTAGCTCCCCCCTCTGCACTATACTCCTTAATTTTTCTATGTCCCTTCTGGCTGATGCCCCAGGAAGGCACCTGACCATCCCTCCTCCCCTCACACACACCACTCTTTCTTTTCCCCTGATCATATAATTCTTGACCACTAAGACTCTTCTAACTTCCTTCTTCTTACTCTCACCCCGGGTGATACCATTTCCCCTGACTGATCCAAAGTCCCCCACCTCAGTGGAGTCATGTACCTGAATCTTCTCCAGAGGTGCAAAGCAATTTGTCTTCAGGATGGTATGGGGTTAGTTGACCTCTTTGTGGCTACTCCTACCACCGTTTGCCCTCCCCACCACTCTCCATCCCCTTGTATGAGTGGGCCTCTGGGGGAGTGGGGTTGTGGGCTACAGCTGAGCCAGTGCTGCAGGAGAGAGATCTTTGCTCATTGCTATCAGCTGATCATGGAGCTCTGCAAAGGTCCTGCAAAAGGGGCAGTGATCCCTCCTCCAGAGAGTAACCGCAGAGAAAAGCACCCACAGTCCCTGGAATGGACTTGTTTCCCTGCTAAACCTCATCCCTATGCTAATCCTTCTTATGAAATGGCTTTCAATTTATAAGTAATCTGAATGGCCACTGATTGTGCGTTAAAGTGTCTAATGCACAGGAATAAGGCCCAGCAGTGCCCACTGGGCATTGATATGGGTGATACTGCCCACCAAGAATTTTCAAAAAACAGATAGCCACCATCTTGTTTTCTGCCAAAAATGATGCCACCCTTACTGTCAGGCTAACTACCCAAAAAAACAAACATTAATCAGTCACTTCACACTAAACTACAAGCAGTGTAAAAAAAAAAACAACAACAAAACAAAAAACTAATGACCTCTTTCAGTTCCTGTTGAATGCAGCACATAAAAAAAAAATGTATACTTGCCGTGATCTCTTCCCCAACCAGACCACTTGCTGCTATCCTCCAACATCGCTCCCTCACTGCTTCTATCCTTTACTCTGTAGTTTTGTAGTCCTTCTCATTTTTTAATAAATAACACATGTAAGATATAGTTCACACAAAAAAAGAGAGCCACACCAGGCACAATCTTTCCCCCGCCAGCCCGCTCGCTTGCTCTCCTCGTCAGTGTATGCAAACGAGAGCCATGCCAGGCATGATGTGTGCCCCACCCACCAGCCCACTCGCTCTCCCTGTCACTGTATACAAACAAGCGAGCCATGCCGGGCACAATCTCTCACCCACCCACCAGCCCACTCCTCACTTTCCCATCAATTAACTTTCTGCCTTCCCCTCACTACTTCCCTCCCTTACCCCTCAGCTCCTTGAAATTTTCTCTTTTCATTTTGTTTCAGCAAGGCTGACCACTTTCACTGCGCAGTCCCCGCTGAACTTTTGGATCTATTTTCCCTGCACCACGGAAACAGCACCGCAGTGTCTCCCCGATATTGCCGTAGTAGTAACACATACAAACAAATTTAAAAAAGTTTCTTCTGTATTATCTACACTATAAACTGCTTGGGGGCAATACTGCCATGACAACCACACCTAAACTACAGAAGCCTTTGTAGGACAAACGTCCTTTGCTCAAAATTAAAAAAAAAAAAAACAAAGGAAACTGAAGGAGGAGGAGTAACTATTTTATTGAAAATTGAGACAAAGATTGATGTTTTTCTTTACTTAATACTATACATTTTACTTACCAAATGCATCTGTACTTCAGATGGCCATTTCATAAGCACAGTAAGCCACTCCGGGATGTGTGTTAGACAGTTCTAATGCATGGCTAGGAGCTGCATGCACTCAGCCTGTGGCCACTTGCCTCACTGTGCCCCCTAGCCGTGTGTTAGAGCTGTCTAACACACACCCCATTGTGTCTTATTGCTTACGTAACACAGTGATGACCTATCAGAGCTTTAAAGGCTCCATAGCTTAATTATTTCCCAGTTTCAAGGTGCTTTAACTAGCTAATAGCTACGCACCTGCAGTGTGCACACACCTAGCTACCTATCTGTCTGGTTAGAAACACATACTCTTTCGTTATGAGCATCATAAAATGGGTACCACAAAATCAAACCATCTGATAAAACACCATTACAGCTGTACAGTTATATGACCATAATTAGGGATGTAAGTTTGTCATGGCAGTCATACACGTCATTGATTCCATGACGTTTGATCTTTATTCAGGACTTCCATGACTTTCACTAGTGTCATCAGAATGTAGCAATGATGACAGTGCCACAACATTTACTACTGTTTACTAATGATTTCATGAACAAACAATGAGTTATTAAAACCTCATCCATGACAAACTTACATCCCTAACCATAATTACATGCCTGTACGTCTATGAGCTCACAGCCTCTGGATCAAAAAATGTCTATAAGCACTTCCCATCCACGCACAAACTAACTGCCTACAGCTGCCCTGCTGAGTTCCTCATAAGGTTCCTCACTCAATTTCAGAGTTTCCTCTGCTCCCATACCTCTCCCACTACACAGACAGTGCTCACAAGTCACAACATCTGTGCCTGCTTTAGCTAGTTTATCTGTTAATTGGAGTTACTACATTCGTATATGAATAGTATCCGTGTTCTATAGAACCAAGTGCCTCTGAGTACTTATTTGTATCCTGTATCTAACTACCGATCTGTTGATCAAGGTTTTCTTTTGGAATGTATATCGTCTGCAATGTGTTTTGTCATGTACTTATGTACTGTATGTAATTATCTGTATGTGTTTGTTCTGTGTCATGTAATTAACCCCAGGTGGCTGCTGAAAAAGGGACAGCTTGTCTCGGCGCGTCTACCTGGTTACTAGAATCCAGTAAATAAATAAACAAGTCATGTTCCTTCAAACCTGCAAAAACTGTAGCAACATTACACTGCAATTTCCTGCCTGCCTCAATCCCCCAGCATCTCTGTAAACATCACTGACACACACAGTCCTAGTATCAGAAATGAAATATATCAGTGTCCTGCTCCCAGACCCTGCTCTTTCATCAGAGAACACCATCACTTGCACAGTAAAATAGTAAAAAAAGGCTAACAAAACATGTTTAATGTTTAAAAAAAAAAAGAAAAGTAACAATACCATAGTGTGTGATGACTGGGTGGGGTTAAGAGCAAACCTCAGTCTCTAGTATGACAAGATGTGGGCAAACAGGATCTGTTTTTTCATATATAGAAATATAATGTAGAAAAATGATTTTAGTTTAAAATCATTCTTTTTTTTTTCATTTTTACACTGTTGGACCCATTTTAAATGTCCATGATGGCATGTCAAGGATATGTAATTATGGCAGCTAATTGCACGTTGCTGTCCTGTGTTTAAAGGCACTCAGCGCAGGCACCTCGTGCCTAACAACACCCTCGAGTTGTGAAATTATTCACTTAGAATTACTTACCCTGGCATGTCTTTTTATACTGTTAATTTCATTGGGTGCTCTAATACATCACTGCAAGTTGGCATTAGCTCAGTCACAGTAGCTTCTGCCATTTGTGTGTTAGCATTGGAGAACACTGTGTTCTGATTAACACACTCACTGTATCCGTGATTGTACTTCACAGTGTAGTAGACTGCGGGCTCAGGGGATGAGCTAATGGTCCAGGCTGGCGAGGCTGCAAATCTTTCAAGGTTGATCCAGCTGAGAAATGGTCACCTGTACTTAAATGGAAAATCACACTTGCCCACATAATGCAAAGCATCATGGGCTACATATGCATATCACCACAGAATATTATGCTGGTTCAACTTAAAGCAGAAAGGCACCATGCATTCTGCTTTAAGTTGAACCAGCATAATATTCTGTGGTGATTTGCATATACAGCCCATGATGCTTTGCATTATGGGGGCATGTGTGATTTTGTATTTCTTTGAAACTTGGCTTCCCAGCCAATGCTCTTTGAGGTAACCATTGCTTCAGTGCTTGCACACTGACGTTCTTTGTCTTTTAACCTGTACTATTTATTTATTTATTTTATTAAGCACCATTCTGCTTTTTAAACCTGTTCTAGTTTACTGTATTATATAAAACTAGATATTTTATCTAGTTTTATTCAATAAATATGTTCAGCAAAACGTATCTGAAGTTTTTGCAGTCAGTTTCTGTAACGCCCTACTCTCTCTTCTAGCAATGTACCTTATACGTCTGGCTCCAGAGTAGTTTTTAAGTAGCCACCTCCCAAGTGCACTCTAATTTACTGTAGTTGTCTACTAAACAAGTGTTCCAAAGATCAGAAGCAGTCAGACCATAGCTAATCGGCCTGCATCAGCTCAGCCAGTTGTCCTGTGTAGATTCAGTATCATCTGCCCCCATTTTCAATTGCTTATAAATGTAAAGGTATGAGGAAGGCATTTGCTAGGTCACTTACTCTGCTAAAAATATGTATTTCGAGCTTTTTTCAAAAGACAAACCAGGGCTTGTTACTGGCTAATATTGTAAACACCAGTTTGTTTCATTGTACTGTGTGTCTGTTGTGTCTGGTGTTAATGTCAGGTCTGCTTATTGACGCAGAGAATACAGTAAATCTTTTTTTTGTATCAAATGATGAACAATGCTTCTGTCTCAACTTTTCTTTTCAGGTTACAAAGGTGATGTTGGAAATGTATTTTGAAGTTTGGTAAGTATCCCTCTGACGTTATTTTGACTGTAGATGCAGTGCTGAGAAAGCCTTGCTTAGTTTCATTCTACAAGGGTTTTTGTGTTTATGCCTTTTGATAATAAATGAGGACAATAAACCGTCCTAGTGGCAAAGGGCGCTCTGTGCGCCTTACCTTTCCCATTCTGGCGACCCGGGTTCAGGAATGGACTCTGGTCACTGGGGGGGAGGGGGTCAGCCAGTGTAGGAGAGAATTGAGCATCTGATGGCATTCTCTCCCCTCACAGGGGAGGGTGGCTGCTGACTCCGCCGTATGACTGCCACCAGGTGGTAGCCTGGTGGTAGGACGGCCAAGAGTGACATATTTAGGTGGGAGCTGCAGGGCTCCTGTAGAGCGTGTGTGCCTCCACACACACGCTCTGACTTGTGCGCCTCAGCATCGGGGAAGGGATGAAAATGGAAATTGGGAGGAAGGGCTTAATGAAACCCTGCCCGTCTCCCTGTAGCCTGCTCCGCCAAACCACAGACAGCTGGATTTGCTGTTAGTGAGGGAGAGGATAGCCGTCCCCCTCCTAGCCCTACCACAGGGGGAGATCCGCAGGAAACAGTCACCAGGAACCCGGCAGTTTTGGTAATCTGGCTGCAGGAGGCTGAGACAGGACTGAAGAGCTGCCCGTCTGACTGGTGGTAGAAATACTTTTTTGGCAAAAATTGAATGAGGGCAATGCAGGAGATGAGGAGAAATGCTTTTTTTTTTTACCCATGTTTTCAAGAAATAACCTATAGTGGGAGCAAAACTGCATTTTACTATTTCCTCTCATCCCACAAATCTCTAAATTTGTGCAGCATTCACGTTTAATTATAGAACAGTCGCCAGCAAGGGAGCAATGTGATTGGCTGCCTACATTCTAAAAGAGCTGCACCATGTTGCTAGCGGAAAACTGTCATGTACAATAACACCATTAGAATTTAAGCTATACAAACATTTATTTAAACAGTAAGTTGAAACAGCTTAGTTTAATATTATCCTGAAGGCACTCCAGGTTTTGGGTTACCTTTATTAATGTAACCCTGTGGCAGTGTTCTCAAGCCCCCAATCCTGATGGTTTCAAAGTATGGCCACCAGAACTCACCAGTGATCTCATTCCTTATTTTGTTGAACCCAAGACCTCTGATATAACAAATCTCTTTATTTATTTAGTTTTTGTTTATTGGGAAAGGAAGACTAGGCAATTCTACTTATTTTCAGCCTCATCATGTGTGTGTGTGTGTGTGTTTGGGGGGGGGGTACAGATGAAAACCAAATGAAATTGAACCAGATTAAGCTGTTGGTGATATTTTTAGTGCTGGGGAGACATTTGACCAGGACATCAGGGGATTTCCTCTACTCTTTTTGAGAAATGCCTTGGGATTTTTAACATCCACTTAAACAACCACCAGAACAGGCAGATGGGACCTTGGTTTAATGTCTCATCCAAATGACGGCACCTCAGGAGTCAAGCACCCCCCTTGTACTGCAGTACAGTGTCTTTGTTTGGATTTTACCCCAAGTTCCAGATGTGGGGCTAGAACCCACAACCTCTCAATCTTCTGGCCTCGGGGTCGACTGTGCAGCCTGCTGAGACACTGACACTTTAACTGTTTCCACACTTTTCACATGGAATACAATAATGTCTCTGATGTATTTTCACATGAAATATATCTGCCATGCCTTTTTAAAGACTAAACAAAATGTCCATTCCATCACATTTTTAATTGGGGCTCCAAAGAGCTCTGTGACCACAGAACATTGCGCTGGTGGCCACTTGCGGCCACAGTGTCTTCACTTGAGAAACACTTCCCTAGGGGCATGAAGTACGTGGCTTAACCTTAGGTGCATTCAGGGTTCAGGGCAGGGGTTGGGGGTCCACCACACTGTGGTAAAGGGTTTGTCTATTGTGTTAACTGCGATCAGGGATCGGGGCTGAGGTGGGGTTTCACGCTCTCTCCCTATCCCACTCACCATCTCCCCCTCTCCCAGTGCAGTCCTTGTGCCTGACAATGGGTGGCCTGCCAGTTTAGGGCTGCCTTCTGTGAACCTAACTGTGCGCGATCGTGCACACATGTTGCGCGATGCACTGTTGGTGCAGTCAGGTTCAATATGGGGGTGTGCGGTGTATTCATGGACATGCCCCCAATACCTGCATGGTATCTCATCATGGTGCGCTATGGTGCACGCCATTCTGTGCGGGTCACTATGGTCCACTGAATATCGCTGTGTTGCGCATTTTGATGGTTGCGCAGAGCATATTTCCTTTGCGCCACGCATCCGCTTTCAATATGGGGGCCCAGTACTTCCAAGTCTTTTTTCTATATTGGTAGATTGTAATATTCTGTGACATAGAATGTACTTCTGCTTCCTATTCTTGTTACTGAAGTCCATCACTTTACATTTGTCTCTGTTAAAATGCATTTCCCATTTGTTAGACCAGTTTGTTATTTTATCTAAGTAATTTTATATTGTCTGTATTTGTTTTTCTGTTTCACAAAGCCCACTCACCTTGCTGTCAAGGTTTATGATGTCAGTGGAGTCACAGCTTTGTAACACATAGAGAGCCATATGACATTCCATTTATATTGTAGCTGTATAAATTTAGTTAATAATGAGCTTCACTCTGTCTGGTTAGCACTTACTCCTACTATCATATGTACAGTAGGTGCACGCATGATTTTGCATTTCCAGAGTGGAATAGGTTGTGCTGTAGGTGGGCTGTGGGAATACCAGTCCAAGAATGGAATGAAGTCCATATTTTTAGACCATATTCTTTCCCTCTTTCTTGTACAACAGCTGCAGCCCAGATCTGAGGTTCAGCATGGCGTTGTGCGATCAAGAGAAATGTTTCCGACAGAAAAGGCGAGAGCAGGTGATGGGAGGAATTAAAAAACTCTTGGGCCTGGAAAACGCGAAACGCATGCCAGCATCCTTGCGTGAGGTAAGCTGTGATGCTCTGTCACTCGCATTTCCAGCGCTGCTTTATGGTGTGAAGAAACTTAACCAGAATACAGTGTGGTGGACACCAGACTTCATCACTGTGAGCACTGTCATACACAAACCTATTGACATAATAGAGACATGAGAACAAAAACGTCAGCAAACCCAGTTTTAGTTTCATTTCACTGCATTTACAAGTCGAAAGAAAGCTCTTTCATTCTAGGCCAGTCATGAGTGGGGAACAGTGCTGTATTCTGCTTTTTAACAGAAACGAGTGCAAGTGTCACCTCGACTTACAACAGTTGTGTAATAAATACAGCATGCGCAAATGAAGTGTAACCTTGTCTGAAGAAATACTTTTGTTTATTGTATTCCAAGCTCCACTCGTGCTGTATCCTTCCTGAATCTCAGAGTAAGTGAGGCTCGTTTGCAGTACATCCACCTGTGGGCTGGAATGTTGTAGGTTCTAGTCCTGCACCAAGATTGGGCTCCTACCATAAACGCTGGTACTCAAGTGTCAGAGCAACTGGCAGTTGCTTGTGATGCAGGCAGTCTTGGCCCCTTGCCTATTTAGCACTGATTCAGTTAAGCTTTTTAAAATGTGCTTGTCGATACAATAAAATAACACATTTCTAAGCCTGATTTTGTAGATGTGGATCCTTGGAGATGAGCGTCTTTTCACGCAAGAGTGCTGCTGCTTTGTGTACTGACACCACACTGTCATGCAAAAAAAATGTTTTTTACAGTGTGCCTTCTCCATCATTTAAAACCGCAGTTTAAATGGGGACAGTCAAAACTAATAGCCCCACACTCAAGTGTGGATCTTGTCCCAGTTTGCACTTCATGTGCAAAAAACATTTTTATACTGACTGATTTTGCTGACTTCCAAGCTAACATTTTCTTCTAAGAGCTGCTGACGCCTCAGAGAAAACTCTGAAAAACACAGTATTTAGGTGCAATTTAACTTGCATTCTATATGTGTTATATAGATTTCTCCTCCCCATTGTTTATTACTGAGAAAACTTGCATGAAAACTTGCTCTGTATCCATGAGAGTTCATCTGCCTCTGTAGCTTACTCCCTAATTCATGTCATAATCCTCTGTTGTGACATCACAGTCTGTTGCCATGGGAGTAATTTAGATGTCACAAGCAGTGCATTGTGACCTTAGGAAGGGAGAAAGTAACAGAAATAGATGAACTCTTCAGGAGCAAAGATCCTGTTTTCATGCAGATGACCTCAATATCATATATCATATCATATATCATAATTTATTTGTAAAAGGTGCCTTTCTTCAACCAAGGCGCCTGTACATACCATAATTAATACAGATATACAAACATAATTTCTGATTTAAATAGGAGGCAGTATAGCGCAGTGGTCTAAGGCTCTGAGTTGCAAATCTGGCGACATCCAGCAGACCAGACCTGGGTTTGAATCCCACAGCTTCCACTTGCATACTGTGTGACCCTGAGCAAGTTACTTAACCTCCTTGTGCTCCCAGGTCGCTCCTGTAAAAAAGCTTTCAGCTTAGTGTGCTATACCTGGTTAAACAACTAAATAAAAAAAGAAAATCCTAATATATACAATAACTATAAATTAATACTCAGTCACCATACGCAGACTCAAACAAATAAGTCTTGAGTGCAGTTTTAAACACCTGGTTGGTCAGGCAATCTCGTATCCGACGAGGCAGAGAATTCCACAGGGTCGGGGCTGCAAAACTAAAAGAACGGGCTCGAGATGTCTTTAAACAAACCCTGGGAATCTCTAGCAATCCCTTGTCGGCGGATCAGAGAGGACAGAGGGGGCAGTAGGGATGAAGGAGATCTTGCAAGTAGCTAGGTCCCTGGCCATGTAGGGCTTTATAGGTCAGTAAACCAACCTTAGAGGTGATCCTCCACCGCACTGGACGCCAGTACAGCCCGCGGAGCACAGGCGTTATATGGCTGGTTCTAGCTGTACCAGTCAATAGCCTGGCTGCCGCATTCTGCACTAAGAAATAATGGGTCAGGGAAATGCAGAACTAATGTGAAATACAAGCAGAACTGTGTCTAAATATTAAGTTTTGTTAAAGTTCTCCTAATTGTGTCAGCTGCTCCTTAACTACATAGTCCAGAATCTCCTGCAGCTGACATCAGAGCAGGGCAGCAGTAGTGGGAGATTAAGTTGCCTGCAGTGCATGTTTAAGAGTTGCTATAAGCTCTGCCCTTTTGTTTGCTGGTCCTGCTGTCCTCCTTGGACTAAATACAGTCACAGAGGATTGTACTTAACTTAGAAAAACTCCATCACGCACTGCAGACTTTTGAGCCCCCCACTTCTACAGCCTTGCTCTGATATCAGCTGCAGGTGTTCAAGGCTCTGTAGCTGAAGAAACATAACCGAAGTTGCCAGCTTGGAAGTCAGCAGAATCAGTCTGATACCATTCATGATACTGCAGTAAACAAGTAGAAAAAATGTGTTTAACACGAAGTGCAAATCAGAACCAGCCCCATACTTGGGTCTGGGGCTCTTGGTGCTGATTGTTCCTCTTTAATAGCCTAAACAGTTTTACCCCTAACCTCACCCCACTCAGCTGCTGAACTGTGTGTCTGTTGTTTCTTTTTCTGATTACTACAAACTAGCGGTTTGTCCTCATGCAGTAACTGCATCAGTACTGGGGTCCTGGGATCCATTCTTTTAATGGTGTTTTTTTTTTTTGTTTGTTTGTTTGTTTTGTTAAGAGCTGGGACTCAAAGCAGCAGCCCGTATTCACATGCAGAATTGTATGACTTGCAAATTCAAAATGGCAAAAAAGTCTAGAGCAGTATTCCTGATCTAGAGATAAAGGATCACAACCATGCGCTGGACTGCTTGGAAATGTATTTATATGTTTGCACTGACTTCCTGCGTTCAGCAGAACTCTTTGTACGAGTATTGTGAATATTGAGGGAATTGGCCATTTTCAGGCATTGACAGAATTGTGAAAAAAAATCCAGTTTTTGCATGCAGAATCACTGGTCTTCATGTGAAAACAACAACTTTCAGGCAAAATCAGGGATTTGGGGGCATACATGGTGATTCGTGTGCACTATTTTTCTGCAGCAAAAACAATTTCACAAAATTTCAACGTCTTTGTGACTATATGATGAAAATGCATGAGTCATTGTCTCCCATCACTAGTCGTCAGGGTCACAATAATGGACAGAGTTTCATACACAAGTACAAATATCATTTATTTTTTACTTGTTTATTTATTTTATTTATTCTATTTTTGGCTCTCCTGGCCAGGGCAGGGATATAACCCCATGTCAGCCCATAGATCCCCCCACCCCCACCCCCCTCAGCACTGTCATTGCTGCCCGGTTTGGGAGGACTGTGACTTTCCCCTCAGGGAGAGACTGAGATCACCCTTTGAGCCCCGGACGAGACTTACTTATGGTAGTTCTGGTGGTGTGGAGGACCCCTGGATCACGGGCTTCACGCTGTGCCTGCTGGAGGTTGTTTCCTTTTTCTGTTTCCCCAGGAGGCACAGACATGCAGCGGTATCAGTGCACGGACATGCGTGCTCCCATGCATGTCCCACAGACATCTGCCGTTAACTCCGCCTTGCTTTGCATGGTCCCGGCCTGTGTACACCCATTCTCCACTGGTTGTCACTAGTGTGCTGGGACCTCGCAGCCCCCGACCCCAGATGAGGAGAGCTGTCCAGGGGATGTTCATCCTACCCCTACTTGCTGGCTCTCTGATGCTTCAGGCTCATTTCTGAACCAGGGTCGTCAGCGTCGCAAGTGGTAGCGCTACCGCTGCGCTGGTGGGCCGGCTCATATCAGTTCTTATAGGGAGCATCTATTTTCACAGCCTGGACTGTGTAAATGGGAAGTACATAACATAGGGGTACTTGGAATCGTGGAAGCAGAATGTTAAGGACTCCAACTGCAAGTCCAGCTCCTATACCCGTGCTAGCAGAGTCTGGTTTTGGGGGTGTAGAGGCAGTGTGCTACACCCCTAGGGGAGGGATATGGTTGCCAAAATGTCGAGTGCTTCCTACAGCTCAACACTATCCCCTGCCCTCAAACTCCCAACAGCACTGCCCATCTCCAGTTTTGTACCTAATGTTTCCATCTCCTCTCTTTGTTCTCCTGCGGTCAAGATTTTTTCCTGTTGGCTACTAAGGAAATTCCCCCCCCCATCTGTGATGTTTCCTCAAGCAGTCTCACAAGGAAATGCTTTATTTCTTATTATTTTGTAAAATTGTTGCATTTTTTCACTTTATTCTCTATTACCATGTAAATGTGTTGTTTTTATTATTTTGTTTTGTTCCATTTCAGTGTATTGAATGCTACAAACCTTTCCCCAGGATGCATATGGAAACAAGCAGGTTTAACACAGTGTGCCCTCCTGGGCAATACTTTAAAAAAATAAATACATACACACGTACACTCATACATCAGTCAATCACTCAGTCAATGAATGAGTGAATGAACGAACAACACGGGGCCATGTTAGTATCATAGAGATAATCTAGTTAATGTTTAGCTTGATATAATATAAAAATAGAGTAGTTGAGTAATGTGCTTGGAGATTTAGATGGGGGGCAGAGTTCTGTCTTGTCTGCTCAAGTGTGCAAGTCCCTCCTGTGTCTGCAATGGGACCTGCCCCACCCCTCCCCCAAATCTGCCCTGACCCTCATCAGTTCCCTTCCACCAGCAACTTCCCCCTTCATTTTATGCCATCCTGTCTTGAAGCTAGCCACCATTTTCAGGGAGACCACCTCCTTTCTTGCTGAAAATGTGCCTCCCCCACCAGCTTTAGGCTGTGCCCCCTAGTGGGCCTGTTCCCACTAAGACTGAAGAGGCCCTCCATATTTACTCTATTAATACCTTTAAAGTATTTGAAGGTCTTTTTTTCCTCTTGTTATTAACTCTTTTTCTCCTTCCACTGGGGCATCTCTCAGAGGTACCCTCTCAGTCTGCCTTCTACTCCCCTCCAGGTCCTTTCCCTGAGTCCTCCACAGGACTTCCCAGCCCCCTGGATCACCCCCCAAGGGGAGGGCCCACCTCTCCTACCTGGTGGCTCTTTCTGTTATTAGATGGTCCGTCCTGTGGGTGGATCCAGGACCATCAGGAGATAGTCTGGTGTTGGGGATGTGGGACGAGACCTATAGAGTCTTCATCGCCTCCCCGGTCTCCGGGGTTTTTCCTCCATAGGTTTTCCCTGCAGAGTGCAGACGTTCAATGGCTTCCATGGTGCTGACTCACGGACGCCTGCTGATACTCTGCCCGCAGCATACGCTTGTACCAATTGTTCTGTCGCTGCCCCCAAGCTGCCACTAGGAGCCGCACTTGGAGCAGTACAACTCCAAATCTCTCCCCTGCGGACCCCCGGCAGCCCGAACCCGGATTGCCGGCATGGCTCGAGATGTGGTGTCCAGCACCTCAACCCTCAGCATCACCGGGCTGGCATATTTGAAAGTCTTGATTGTATCCCCACTCTCCCTGCTGTCCTCAAGGGAGTACGTGTTGAGCCCCTTGAGCTGCTCTTCGTTCATGTTGCCCTGCTGGCCATGGATCATCTTGGTCACCCTTCTTTGGACAGTCTCCAGCAAGTTGACACATCCTTCTTAACATAAGGGCACCAAAACTGCGCACTGTATTCTAGGTGTGACCTTACCAGTGACCTGTACAGCGATAGTATGACCTCTGCCTTCCTGCTGGTAATCCCCCTCGCTATGCAGCCCAGCATCTAAGTTACCATTGCTGCTGCTCTCCTGCAGTGTGTAAAGTGCTTCATGTCACTCTTGATGGTAACCCCCAGGTCCTTTTCTTCCTCAGACTTGGTGACCTGAACACAACTCAACCAGTATTTGGTCTCTGGGTTATTGGCCCCTAAGTGTATCACTTTGCACTTTTTAGCATTGAACCCCAGTTGCCAAATACCAGACCACTTCTCAGGCCTAGTCAGGTCCTCATTTAGTTCCTGTCTTCCTTCCTCTGTGTCCACACTGCCATAGAGCTTGGTGTTGTCTGTGAACAGTGATGTCACCGATGAAGATGTTAAACAACACTGGACTGAGCACCGAGTCCTGTGGGACCCTATTGTTCACTTGCCTAGCTTTCGAGAATTCTCATGAACCACCATGTTTTTGGCTTCTGTCCTTTAACCAGTTTTTGACTCACCTAGTGAGCTTCCCCCCACCTGATCCTCCAACTTTCTGACCAGTCTCCTATGAGGTACAGAGTCAAAGGTCTTCCTGAAGTCCAGATACAGGACATCAACCACTTGGCCCCTGTCCACTGTTGTGATCATGCAGTCGAAAAACTCAATCAAATTAGTCTGGCAGGACATCCTCAACATAAACCCATGCTGCTTCTCATGTTGCAGCCCGTGTTCCTCTGGAAAGCCCACCAGTCTTTCCTTCAGGATGATCTCCATCAGTTTCCCTACTATTGAGGTCAGACTGACTGGCCTGTAATTTCCGGGTTCATCTCATGGACCGCTGTTATGGGGAAGCACCACACATGCAGTTCTCCAGTCCCAGGACACATGCCCAGACTCCACAGAGGTGTTAAACAGATCTGTCAGGGGGCCCGCCAGCTCCTCTGCCAGTTCTCTTAGGACCCTTGGATGCACTTCATCTGGTCCCAGGGATTTATCTACCTTCAGGGGCATTAGGCCCCTATGCACCCTACCCGCTGTATTATGCCATTGGTGACTTTCCCCCATCGCTGTCCTTATACCCCTCCTCACTTGTGGCGCTGGTCCGTCTTTCTCTCTAGTTAGAATGGAGAAGTACTTGTTAAGCACTTCTTCTTTCTCTTCACTTTCTTCTGTCTAGCCCTCTCTTTTTTTAACCTGACAATCTCATCTTTAACATTCCTCTTCTTCCTTATGTATTTGAAGTAGGCCTTCTCACCCGATTTTACTCCCTGTGCCGGCCGTTACTTCACTTGCAGCCTTCTCCTCTCTAACCATACTGCTCACCATCCTTGCCATAGCACTATAGACCTCCCTGTCCTCCTTGTTCTGAGTGCATTTGTACTTCCTTAAGGTTGCCTGCTTTTCCCTTATCACATTTGCCACTTCCTTTCCAAACCAGAGGGACTTTTTGACCTTGGATTTCTTGCTTTTGATTTTGCCACACTCACTAGTGGTCTCCATCAGTCCCTCCTTTATTATGGCACATTTTAGGTCAACCTCCATCTCCTTACTGATCCAGCAAGGTGTCCTTCCAGAATTTCTCCCATCTTATTGTCACTCTTCCTGAAATCCTAAACCCTGATCTTGGTCCTGACCATCTCTGTGCCCATGTCCAGTTGGATCACAGTCCCTGCATGTGTTGCGTCCACCTTTACATCCTGGATATGCCAACAGTTGGCCAGAACCAGGTCCAGTACGGCCTTATCCCTAGTGGGCTCCATGAAACCCTGGGTTAGGAATCCACACTGGAATGTGTCCAGCAGTACCTGCTCTCTGATGCTGGAGGTAACTGGGATTTTCCAGTCCACCCCAGGAAGACTGAATACCCCATTCCTATTAGTTCCCCCTTGCCTACCATTTCCATGATTTGGGACCCCAGTACCTTGTCTAACTCCTCATCCTGTGAGGGTGGTCTGTAAACTACCCCCATCCTTAGTTTCCTCCCTTTAGCGGATTGGACCTGCACCCATAATGATTCTGTATTTCCATCCACCCCTTCCTCTCTGGTACAGGTTATCCCCTCCTTCCTGTGCTTTTTGTAGCCAGGGACTGTGAAGTCCCAGTTGTGATATGGTGTGGCTCAAGTCTCTGTGATGTCTGCTATGTCCATCTCTCTGACATCTCTAGCACCTGCATCTCAGCCATTTTATTTCCCAGACTTCTGGCATTCAGAGACATTACCCTCCACTGTGACTCTGGCTCCCTTTGCCTCCGTCCTGCCTCCCCTCCCTCAGTCCATCCTTCCATCCCCTCTCCACTCGTTTCTCCCTATTCTGTCCTGATTTGTTGGGGGCTAGTGGCCTCCTCCTCCAGGTGACTGAGGGTATTTTGCACCTTGCTGGTCCCCCCACCCCTGTCAGTTCAAAACTGAGGTCCTTCCCCGTGAATTCCTCCAGCTTGCCCTTCAGGACCCTTGTGCCTTATTTACTTAGATGTAACCTGTCTGGTGCATACAGGTCTCTATTCTCCCTGGTCCCTTCCCAGTTCCCAGCTATCCCGTACCCCTCTACCTCACACCACCCTCAGAGTCTTAACCCTTTCTCTCCCCATCTCACCCTTGCTACTATTGAGTCCCCCAAGATCACAGCCATTCCCCACTTTCCTGGGTCCCTCTCCCCTCTGCCCATTCCACTGCACACTCCTGGCTGCCCCCTCTGCCCCCTCCTGCATGTCCCGTACTCCCTCTCACCAGCTACCCCTATCCCAGCCCCCTCCACCTGACCCACAGTTCCTCTTGGCACACCCCCATCCTTTCCCTTCTGCTTACCCTTCAGTTCTTCGTCTCACTCACCCTCCGCACTGCTCCCTTCCCTCCTTCTTCCACCCTCTCCCTCTTGCCTGAAATATTTTCCTCTCACCCCTTCTTCCTACCATCCCTGAAGTCCTTCCTCTTACTGTCTCCTTCCCTACCCATCTCACTGTCCTTACCTGTCCCTCCAACTTCCCATTCATCCCCTCTGTCCAGCAGGAGGGACCTGTTCTGCACTGGCACCTCTGGTGGTGCTCCCACTGGACACCCTCCCCTCCTTCTCTTGTCTGTTCCTCTTACTGTTACCACCCCCCCCAGCTGTGAGTCTTCTTTCCCATTGGGAAGATGGACCCTGGGGACCTGCCCACTCCTTTCCTCCTTCCTTTCTCCCTCTGTGGCCCCCCACCCCACCTTGGCCTCCTTGCTGTTCTCTCCCCCTCGCCTGCCTCCAGGCCCTGTGGCCCCTCTACCCCTTCCATCCTTACTCTGCGGATCCTCTCCCTCAGCAGCGCATCTGTCTTCTGCCTCAACTGACACACCTCTTCCACCAGCTGTCCAGTATGCCTGCAAACCAGGCACCCCCTTCATCTCACAGAGAGCTCCCAGGAACACTGCTGCCTCACATTCTCTGCATCCTGCAACTCTACCTGCTTCCCTCTGCCCCCACTGCCCCTTCTCCACCTTTTGTATTGTAGGAACTCCGTACTAATGCACTTAGCTATTCCTATTACCCTTCCGGAGCTTTTACCCCTCTGGAGACGGACTTCAGATAGGTAGTAGCTGCAATTTCTATTGAACCCACACCTACTTCCTCCCTTCTCCCCTTGTCTTACCTGCCTTCCTTTGAGCAGCGTGTCCATACGGATGTCCTGCTGACAGCCACCAGAAGCCACTTAGTTAGATACCATGCTCCTACTGCGTGGTACTCACACTTCAGGGTTGCTGCTCATCCGAGGGATCGCTAGGAATTCTGTGTTTTATGTAAGAAGAACAGGACCCCTATTGGATGTTTGTAGGCACGTGGCCTGGCGTGCAGGCCTGTGGCGCTGACTAGTCCAGCTCGCTCCATCCCTCAGTCCCTCCCTCTGCTTCATTCCTCCCTTCTCTGAAATCCTCTATCTCACAGTCATCAAAAATGATTAAAGAGGCATTCTAAAGCCTTGGCTCACAGTTTCCAGTAAAATAACACAAAATGTTACTTAGCCCAAGAGCGCTCCTTCAGCTCTTTCCATCCAGCTGGATGCTCGGTGGCTTTCCCTAGGTGCAGACTTGATTTGTGCACTCCCATGATCCTTGTGTGTTGAGCTGTTTGCATATTAAATTTTACTTGTACAGATGGAGATTGTATGAGGGGAATCAACACCCAACGTCAGTGTTTACTGCTTCATGGAGGAGCAGTAGGTGTTTCCACATATTAGTAGATCCTGTTGGTTAGAGCACCAAGCTGTGAATCTGAAGACCCAAAAGACCTGGCTTTGAATTCTGCCACCACTACTTGCATACTGTGTGACCTTGAGCAACTGGTATAACCTTCCTATACTCCTGGGTCACACCTGGAAACAAGCTTTGATTCATTGTGCCTTTCCCAGCCAGTAACTCTAAAAATAAAATGTATTTGTGCAACCTCATTGGTGACAAAACCAGAGCAGGATAACCAAGAGATGGCAATGCATTATTTTCAATAAATTCAGTTTCCTACATTGTGTCTGCATGGTGCGGTAGATGCCCATAGCAGTGAAGAGCAATAGCTGGAAATTCACATATTTTTGCGAGAATGTTGTGTAATTGAGTTCCAATTATGCCATCCGTCTTTTCATTTTTTGATGGTGGCTGAAGTCCTTTAAGAATCAAATACCTTTGTGCTTATGCCAAAGAGGAAATGATCATGCAATGGTTGGCACAGCAGTAAAATCACTTCACTTAGTCTGAGCTTGAATCGCTTTAGTTAGGCTAATCTGTAACTGTCAGGGAGCTTCTGTCGGGATTCTGCAAGGCTTCCTGGTACACAATTAACATCTTCACAGAAATCCAACAGTTGACTTAGCAAAGACTACATAAAGCCATTGATATCCTTTTCCCCTTCACCAGCCGACAGACCCCCCCCAAATCTCCGATTCTGACTTTGGTAAACTGTTCCAACTCTTTTATCTACAAAGCATCTACAGGCCCTGCAAATCAACATTTATATTATTCAAACAGCTTAAGACTGTAGTTGATTTTCTTGGTGGAAACAACATTCGGTTGTCATGGTTACACCATCACAGAGGACAAACACGAGGGGCCAAGGGGGCTTTTCCTGCCAACAGATTCTGTGTTTCTGACATCATACCATTATAACTGAAGGTCAGAAGAGACTCTAGGCACATTACAGCCACCTCAACCCCCCTGTTGCATAAGCAAGCCTACTGTGCCAACATGTACACATTTATAGGAAGATATAGGGGTTCCCAACTCACTCTGCTACCCAAGGTACCCTCTGAAATTAGATTGCTGGATACTATCAGTTATCATCTGTCTAATGTAAGAAATCACCACTTGGAGCCTGTGACAGCTCAAGGGAAATGTAGAAAAACAAAAACAACATTTAGACACGGTTTACACATGCTAGCTTGATTCACAGTTGCCACTGTGTGGGTAGATTCTGTGTGAGGCAGTGACATGCGATATTCGATATGTTGCCAATGTCAAGGGGATGGGCCATGGATATAGCGACAGCTCAGCAGATGTCCCCCTTTCTCCGTTTGCCCACCTCTGGACAGTAATATTTTCATGGGGTCTAAACTGGCATTGAATTACAAAAATGAAGGCAGTATAACACTTTGGTGTGCATGGATGCCTTGCTTCCCCACAGAACTGGCTCCGTCCCGGGGAGACACAGACTGACTCAGGGCAGTGGTGGGTTCCACATCCTGGTCCCTGCTGCTGGTAACCTTCCTTCATGTTAAAAATCCCAACTTAAGCCGGCTTGTCGGTGCAGCGGTTGGATTTCCACTTGTGATGCTGGTGACCCGGGTTCGGGAGCGGACTCAGGTCGCTGGAGGGCCAGCCAGGGGAGAATGGCTTGATCGTCCCGCGACGGCTCACCTTCTCTGGGGGGAGGGTGGGGCCAATGCCTGCAACTTGCCTGACCCTGAGTGGAGGCTCGGGATACAGCAAGCCTCACTTGGGGGGGAAGGGCGACCAAGACACATGGTGGACGCCGGTGCGTAGCGCCCTGACATCAGGAGCACACACTGCATGAGGGGGAGTAAACGGGAAAATGCCTGCCAGCTCTAGGAAGAAGGACTGCCTGGAGCATGCCTCCAGTGTGCCCCCGCTCACCCAGCCACCTCCGGACCGACGAAAGGTAGAATTATAGGGTGTCTGCCACCCCACCTCGTCCCTGCTCGGGGAAGCCGCAGCTCCATGGGGGCCAGGAGGTAGGTTTGGGTAGAGCGGGAGGCAGAAGGACGACTCCTTGGTGATCCTGAAGGGTCAGGGTTGGCAGGATGTAGGGGGATAAATAGCAGTTTCAAAAAAAAAAAAAGTCCCAGCTTGATTGACAGTTGCCATGGTGTGTGAAGATTCTGTCTGAGGTGGTGGCATGCCATACATTGCCAGGAAAAGGGGCAGGTGACGGATGTAGCAACTGGCCTGCAGAGGTCTCCACTTCCCTTTTTGCACACCACCACCACTTGTCTTCTCACGGGTTGCCTGTATAGATCAGTTGTGGATGACAGTCTGGGCTCAGTATTTTCCAGGCATGTATCTGGGTACAGTAATTTCACAATATTTTGGCACAGTAAGCCTGCCATTGTGGATCGGGCTGTTGGTGAGAACTTCAACACTCCGTACGATTTCTTCATTATCACCCTTAGTCTCTTTTGTACAGTCCCATCATGACAAATACTCAGAATACAGGTATATCTATTTCTTCCCAAGATACAGCTGTAAACAGGTCACAAGAACTAGCTGGTATTCCTGGAAAATCAACAAACAGTGAAATAAACTTCTAAGGGTGTGGAGACAGCTCACATCCACACTTTGGCAGTTCCCCGGTATAGGCTGATTTGTGGATGTCTTCAACCTTAAGCTCATACTACTACGTGGGCAGCATATTCTCCAGCACCACCCCGTGACATCAG
This sequence comes from Neoceratodus forsteri, assembly GCA_016271365.2. Classification (NCBI taxonomy): domain Eukaryota; kingdom Metazoa; phylum Chordata; order Ceratodontiformes; family Ceratodontidae; genus Neoceratodus; species Neoceratodus forsteri. The sequence continues at coordinate 2,714,516 of CM028136.1, read as the reverse complement.
ATCTTTCTTTCTGCTGGAAGGGACAGGCCTCCTTCGCAGCTCTGCAGTGTCTGAGGGATGTCTTTTTGTAAAAGTGCTTCTGGACGAACTTTTTGACTGTATTAAAGTCTATTGTTCAAAATCCTCATCGTCCTGGATTACCTTTGGTCCTTCTCTCTGTCAGGCCTGTGAGAGACAACCCTGAAGTGCATCTGTGAGCCATCTCTGGCTGCCCAGTGTGGGCTGGTAAGCCAGTGGTGGCTCAGGAGAAGGTGGTGTGGAGTTTTTAAGGGCCTTGACCAGTTATCCCCTCCTGTGTGTGAGCCACTGCCACCTTAGGACCTACAGCTGGTGCTGGTTGTGCTCATGGACAAGCCATTTAAGCCTATGCACAGGTATAAGATGTCCCATTTGTTATTGAAAATTACCTTCTTGGTGGCTTTCACATCAGTCCGAAGGATCAGCGAGTTCCAAGTGTACTTGGTGGAGTCTCTTTACCTGGTCTTCCACAATGGCAGGTAGTCCTGCACCTCTACCTGAAGTTCCTCCCAAAGGTTATATCTGAGTTCCACCTTAACCAGGTAATTAACCTTCTGGTATATTTTAACAACCCATTTTCAAAGCTGACTGCAGGCTCCATGCGTTGGACCTGCAGAGAGTGCTCACTTACCATAAGAAGTGCACAGCTGTAGTTTGGCGTGAGGTTCGTCAGCTGTTTGTAACATATGCTGGAACTGCACCTGGCAGACCGGCAGCCAAATGGATGATGGACAGGTGGATAAAGTCCTGCATTGACCTCTGCTGTAAGTTAGCTTGTAGTAAGCCTCCCAAAGGGCTTAGGGCTCAATCCACCAGACATACTGCTGCCTCAGGGACTGCTTCCAGGTACATCCCCATACAGGAGATCTTGTAGGGATGCCACCAGGCGTAAAGCGCACACCTGTATCTCCCATTATAGCGCTGACATCATGTCACATCGGGATGGTCTTTTGGGGGCCTAGGTTCTCCAGTCTCTCATTGCCAAATGGAGGTGTGCACTTTGCCCCCTCCACCTTGCCAAAGTGTGGATAGTGAATTGTATTCACACCCTTAGAAATATAGGTTACTCTCCAGTAAATGTAGATCTAGGAGTGGTATACAGCTCACATCCACACAGCCCACCTGGCCTCCCTTGGCAATGTGGCACCTGGATCCCTGCTTCCACGTCACTGGGCAGAGCTGGAGGAGATACCACCTGTGTGGTGGGAGGAGCTTAATCTTGAAGATGTCCAACAAATCAGCCAGTTTCAGGGAACTGCCAAAGTGTGGATGGGAACTGTATACCACTTCAAGAACTATGCTTACAGGTGAGCTAGCTATATTTCTGTTACATTAAGGTGCTTCCTCCTTGCTCGAGACCAGTATATTGTGATGTTCCTATGGGCTCTGTCTTCTGCCCATAACGTATCTTTCATCGTCTCCCTCTTTGTAATGTTGGCTCCCATTTCAACCTTAGTTTTCATTTTTACATTTATTTTAGTTTATTTAGAAATTCTAGCCAGGAAAGCTCACTGTGCTGAGTGTGATTCCAGTTGTGACCAGTGGGAGGGGGTACAAAGGTAGCATGAATAGGGGGTGAGGGTACATAGTAAAAAAAAAAAAAAGCCCAAATTCAATGTATGAAATGGGTAAGAGAAATCCTGTACTGTGATTGGAGAAATGTAGAGACTCCACCAAGTACACTTGGAACTCGCTGATCCTTCGGACTGATGTGAAAGCCACCAAGAAGGTAATTTTCAATAACAAATGGGACATCTTATACCTGTGCATAGGCTTAAATGGCTTGTCCATGAGCACAAATGTAGTACTTTCTTTTTCCTTTTTTTTTTTTGCTATTCATTTTTATGTGCCCTTGCTCTGTCCTTATCTCTGGAGGGAGCCCCAAGCTTCATCCACCAGCCGATGCCGACAGATACCCCCAGGGCTTTCCCCCCTGGCGGGGCCGGCGGGGCACCCCAAACCCAGCTGGAGACTGGATCCAGTGTGGCCGGCACTGTGACTGTTTCGGGGCTGGACCTGCGAAGCACCCTCCATCATCCTGCTGGAGCAAATATTTTTCCTACATTTTTTGTGCAGCCCCCTCAGAGGTGGCGCATGCAATGATGCTGGTACCAGTAGCGCGCACACTCCCGTGTGCATCCCAGCAGGCATCTGCCCTACCTCTGACCCCAACATCGGCAGCATCAGTGCCCAGCCTCTGCTAGGGGCCAGGCGTGCGCCGACTGCTGAGAGACTCCTTCCCCGGAGAAGGAGAGCAGTCCTTGGTATCCTGACTCTTTCTCCTCCCCTGCCAACCCCCAGCAGCCCGCACTCATTCCCAGATATAGATTGCCGGTGTGGTGCGTCCAGTGCCTCAACCCTCAACGACACCGGGCCGGCCAGTTATACAGTTTTTATAGTACAACTGCGGTATGCACAGGTCCGTTACAATGTCTTTCCAACTGCGGCCGTCCAGTGCCCCAGCGGAAGTGCTACACGCTTCTGTGCAAACGACCTGGGTCCGGGAGCAGACCCAGGAAATTGATTGGCTGGTAGGGGGAGCAGCGTAGCGCTGCCATGTGGCAGTGGTCCCAGCCAGGGAAGGGAGCAGCCCTGGTTCCAGTGCCATAGCTAACACTCCAGTGAACCGAGGGAGCTTGTCCCCCTACAGCACATTGCTGTGTGCATCCTAGGCGATGTGTATGAGAATGCACATCCCGTGCCAGGGCACTAGGGGAGAGGAAGGTGGCCAAGGGAAAACTGGAAAAACCTGTGTGCACCGGAGGCCGTGAATGAAGGCACCAGCACCCTCTGGTCCCTTTCCATGCAGATCCCCACCAGAGAGGTGGCGAGGGGAGTGGTGTCTGAAATTAAGGGGGTGCTAGGCCAGGCCGCTGGTGCAGCATTAGCACTACCACTTGCGACGCCAACAACCCGGGTTTGGGAATGAGCCCAGGAAGTCAGAGGGCCGGCGGGGAAGGTTTAAACATCCTAGGAGCGCTTGCTTTCTCCAGGAGGGAGGGGGAGCTGTGGGTCGGTGCTTGACTGACCTCAGATGGAGGCCGAGGTACAGCAAACTGTGACTGTATGTAGTAGGGGGAGGGCATGACTGATGTGGGCGTGCACCTTTACGTCAATGTGCACGTCACAGCCTAAAGAACACAGGAAAATGGCTTTTCATGCTCCCGGTAGATGGAGTACCTGGCACAGATCCTTAACGCCCCTACCTGTCCCTGGTTGGTGTCCCGCTGAAATTCAGAAGTTCGGGGTGTTGGAGCCCCACCTCGTCCCTGCCTGGTGGATGCAGCCAAGGCTCCGTGGGGGACAGTCACTGCGGGCGCCAGGTAGGTGAGCAGAGACAGATGCCATAGATGTCTCCCAAAATGATGGGGTGTGAGGGGCAGCGAGGAGCATTTAAAAAAAAAAAAAATTAAGGGGTGCTGGAACAAGAGCCTGAAGGAGGTGGAGATGACCCCAGTGGTCAAAAAGCTATAATAGAAAATAAGTCTTTTCAGTGTTTGTGTATTTTTGACCATTGTATAAGCATGAAAACACACTCCAGGATGTGTGGTTTTACTGTGTGCACTGCCCTTCCCAGTAACCATCAAGGGATCTGATGAAGAGCTGCTAAGTCTTGAGGCACTGGGTAAATATTCTGTGCTTTGTCCTGTCTTTTGGCTACATCAGATAACTGCTTCTGCACTTTGAGTACTTCATTTTGTATTACTTCAGAGGAGCGGAGTGCATGACTTCTGTGATTTTCAGAATGCATTTTTTTGTGGCAGCACCTGATCCACTTCTTTTGAATGTCTAGCCCTTCTGTGTTTTTGCATTTCCAGATGTCTCATGGGAAAAGTTACAAAGGAACATAGGGAAAAGGTAAATAGTACAGAAAGTTAAAAGGGAACATAGACAAAAATGTACTGGTACAGAAGGGTAAAAGGGAACATGAGGAAAAAGGTAATGGTACCGAAAAAAACAAAGCAGAGGTACAATCATTGCTAAACTCTAAGAATTATGCAAAAAGTATATTAAAAAAGGCAAGAAAACAAAACAGATGTTCAAATAGAACCATTCAAAAACAACAGAATTCCAGTGGCAGAGGATCATATGAGCTGTTTATAAGGCTAAATAAGTTGGTAGCGTTTAGGGATGTAAACAGGCCAAGAGGTTGATCAACCGCATTCTCCATTGTTGGATAGAAGTTTACTGGCCAGAGTTTTGTGATACCCAGTCTGAAAAGAAAACTAAAAATAAACTGAATGGAATTTTGTAGTTTCTGTTTAAAAAAAAAAAAAAGACTTATCAAGAAGCAGAAGACGTTACTTGCAGCCACGCTGTAATGTTTCACTCTCTCTCTGCAGGTGCCAGTCATAGCTGTGTCGGGTTCAGGAGGTGGATTCCGAGCAATGGTAGGATTCTCCGGTGTTATGAAGGCATTGTTTGAGTCAGGAGTTTTAGACTGTGCAACATATGTTGCAGGACTTTCTGGTTCAACCTGGTAAGTAAGTTTACTCTGCTTTTTAACACTGCCATTATCAATTTTCTACTTTGAATGTCTTATCAGTAGCCAAAATTGTCAGATCTGCAGTGAAGCACTGGACACACCCATCAGCTTTAAAGATCATAGGTAAATGTCTTTAAAACAAAAATCCATTTCTAAATAACACTGTATTGTCATGTCTTCGATCATGGCATCTATATAAATACAGCATTTTTTTTTTATTACGTTTTTTCATCAAAATAGTAGTATATTCGGTCCTGCATGTTCAAAGTGAGCTGGGCACTGAACACGTCATTTGTAGTTTTCTCAGTGAACAGCACTGCCTCAAATTAGGGTCACTTAGTGGACAGCTGTGGTATCACACCTGCATCAAAATGCTGTTTTTAGTCACACGCTTATGCTGTCAATCAGACAATATGTACTAGTGAGTCCAATTTTGTATTTCATTTTTTGGCGTCACTACCAGTTACTCAGCGAGTGTGTCAGAAGAACAGAAATCTTTTTGGTATGCAGTCACTATGGGTTTCTTATGGTAATAATTGCCTAAAAATGCATGTTCGTACAGACTAACCTGGTTCGAGTCCCACCATTGTTACTACCACTACAACAATGCATATTACTAATGAGGTAGCACAACATGGGACACTCATTCATAAATGTGAGTGTGTAAAGAATGAAAAAGATATTAAAATGAATACTGAGATAACGTAATAGTTTTTTTCCCTATGTAACATTTTGTCCTACAGCTGCAACTGTCATAATATTGTCTTTGAGAAACGGAATTATAAAGCAAGCGTCATTTAGCAAAGCTGTTTTTTTCTTTCTCTATGCATAAATTTATGTGCAGTTCTGTATATATTAAATAAGGAGAGAAATTAATGTTTTTCTTGGAATTGCTCATGTTTCAGTCAGATAATACCTTATGAAAACTTACATTTCTGTGCTGCATTTTTCAGGCACCAATAATTCTTACTTCAGTATTATTTGTAAAATTTGTATACAGTAATTAAAAACAAAGAATAAAACTACATTTGAAAAGACCAGTAAGTCACAACCAATACCAAGTAAACACATTGTTCAGTTGGATTGTGACCGTAACAGTTGTACTCAGAAAGAAAATTTGCAGATTTGGTACATGCTGTTTTACATGTCCGCTCCTGTCGGATATGATGCGTTCTGTTGTAAACAAAGATTGTAACCCCCCACTGCCACCTTCAGTTGTACAGTTTGCACACAATACACATCACTATTGAAAGAAAAAAAAGAACAGCAGAAAATATTTAAAATTGATATTGTGTCGCAACATTTAATAAATACCATTCATCATCTGCACCACCACAGAAGTATATGTCTCTTCTTCATCCTCACTGGATGAAAACTAGATGAACCAGAGCATGACAAAAAACAACTGGTTCATATACGTACGAAACAATTATACTCTGTCAAAAATTTTTTTTATATGCATTGTTTATCCCCTGTACTGGTCAGCCCACGTTAATGTCAACCTCCCAGCCCCGTCCCCTGACCATGGAGGGCTACCTCCCTTCTTCCTCCCTGCTTACCCTCCTTGGCAGGGTGGCGGGGTCCCTCAACCCTCACAGATCAACCCTTCTCTTTTCCTAATCCATCTGGATATTTTGATGACTGTTTAGCCACTCATTAATGAAGCTTGCTTATATTTTTCCAGTTCTTCTCTCTTTTAACTCGTCATTGCTAACCTTTTGTTGCATGGCAGCCGGCTTTAAACAAGTGTGCAGGTTCCCTCTACAGTAATGGCTATCTCTTATTTGATAGCATCTCCCTTGATTCTTTTGAGGTCTATCAAAAGTATTCTGGGAATTATTTTTCACTGTTGTTTCCTTAGTCATATTCAGGTTTCTTATCTATTGAACAACATTGTTTCTTTAGGCCTGATTTGAATTCAGAAAGAGATTAGAGCCAGGACATTCATGTGGCCTCAACATGACACTCAGTGGTGTAAGTTCTTAGAATCTGTGTTGGCTTGCATTTATTGCAAAATATATTTTAGGTTGTCTGCTACTTCCACACCATCCAAGATGTCTGGCAGATTGCTTTTAATGTGCCATGTCAGGCATGCCCACTGGTGGAGAAGACCAGCAGTTTTACTGCCAGTGTCTACATACAGTAGCAGTTAATCTGTCAGTTAGGGTTACGTGTAGATGAACACAACACTATGCTACACCATGCCACACTCTACTAAAGATTTTATATGTAGCTGATACTTGTCATAAAAGTGCAACCAAGTATTTTGGAAAAGCTTTGCAGACTGACTTCTTTTTCACATATTGGTTTGTTCATATTCAGACCTTATAGACGTCTTCCATTTAAGGGGTGCTGCTAGGGCTACGCATAAAGCTTCAGGGAAGCCATCAGACAGGCAAGCTTTTATGAGACTCCATAATTTACTGTACTGAAGTCAGCTGGCATGCCATGGCTGCCTATTTCCAAAATCATTTCCTATTCAGTGGCTTAGATCCCTCTAAATTTCGGAAGGCAGGTCACTGACTCCTAAATGGCTACTTCTAGGAGCGTGGATATGTTGTTCATCCACACTATTTGGCATGTCCCCTTCCACTTTAAATCTTGCGAAGTCTTCAAGCTGCTCCTCCACCCACCACCCGGTGGTACTACTCGGCTCCGCTCCATGACACCAGATCTTCCTTTCTGCTGGAAGATGCAGGCTCCCTCGTGCTCTCAGCATATCATAGGCCCTGGATTCTGACCATCGTTTTTTACCAAAAATTAAACTCAGTCGAGATCTTACTTCGAGAGGGCTCTTGCAGTAGGTAATTATAAATAGGACTGACGCCGGCTGGTGGCAGGACCCCACGGAAAAATTTCTAGCTAGCAGTCCCTGGCGAGGGGACTGCCCCGCGTCAGGTGACCCATGTCATATGGCGATGTCGGTATAAAGGCGGTCCGGACACCTGCCTTCCAGTTCTTTCCGCCATTAGCTCGTTGCAGCGCTCCTACATGATAAAGTTATTCACGTCAGTCCCTACCTTTCATCGTTTTACTGAAAATTGTTATTCTTTGATCCAGTGTCAGGTATATCATTGGTGTATGTCGTCCCCTACTGCCCTCCGAGCACAAAAACAAGTGTAACTCGTGTTGCGCCCAACTGCCACAGAAGGACGGCCATTCCCTGTGCCTTTTCTGCCTAGGCCCCGATCACCCAGTTGAGAAGTGCCAGCATTGCCTCAACTTCAACGCAGCTACCCGTAAATGGCGCCAACAGTCCCTGGAAGCCCATCTCCTCAAGAAAAAGATGTCTTCTATGGAAAAAGTTGAGGCAGGTGTCTACTTCCCCCGAATGACATCGGAAAAAGAAGGACAAGGAGAGGCACTGGGAGAAGTCCTCCTCTACCGCGTCTCCTGCTGGAGACGCAGACAAAGTAACATCCCCCCTGGGGGACCGTTCGACTGCCGCCTCCAAGGGTTTGGAGGAGGCTTCGGCCCGCCCGTCTGGCTCACGCTCGGGCCTTGCGGATGCCTCCGGGTGAATGGAGGCCTCCGCCCCCGGTTCGTCCACAGGCCTGCGGGCGACCTCTAAGTCGGACGCCAGCTCCTCCCGGCCGCGATGGAGAGGGTCGATAAGACGCCCGACCCTCCGGGCGGCGCCGACCACTTTCCTCAGTCCGGGCCGTCCCTTCCCCTCGGCCGCCTCGACAAAGGCTCCCGTAAGCGGGCGCCGGCTCCCTCTGGCGCCCGCCAGAGGCACCGCCCCTAAACCACATGTCGGCTCCGACGTGCGCCGGGCAATGGAACTGATGACGGACCCCCCCCCACCTCTGTCGTACCCGCTTCCCCGCAGCCTTCGCTGCCTTCTGGGGAGCCTGAGTCACCCCAGCCTGACCCCGGGGATTTCTCTTCTCCATCCCCGGGCGATGCAGGGGATCTTCCTCCTCTGTCAGACCCTCCTCCATCTGAACCGGATCTGACGTTGGCCCCCTGGGCGCCGGCCCCAACGCCAGTACCTCTGACGCTGGCAGGGGATGTTCCCCTTCCGTCGGGCCCTCCGCCCTCCGGGCCCCCTAATGTAGACTACCCGTGAGGCCGCCACGGCCGGGCGTCTGCTCCGGCAGCTCCCGGCTCGGGTACCCACCGTCTTATCGGCGCCGCCATTACCGGGACCACAGTATCCAACACCGCAGTACCTGGCGCGGTCTTCCGATGCCGCACATTCCCGACGCCGGGTTTCCCGCAGCCGGGTTTTGGATACTGGCCTTTCGGGTACAACCCATACACTTTTCCCCCTCCTCCTCCACCACCCCCATGGCCGCCGGTGGATCTGCAGGAGACTCTGGCCTCCTGGTGGGCCGAGGCCAAGGCTCAACTCACCAAGGAGGTAGAGAGCTGCCTTACGACGACAGTGCCACCACCGGCTCCCATACATTTGAGATGGCATACTCCCTCACCGCCTCCAGACTCCAGAGCTCTTCCCTCTGGGTCCAGAGAGGGGCAGGACTTGCGTTTACGGGTACCACCCAAGGAACCTATTCCTCCCCCTAGTCACGTAAGGGAGTCTTATTCTTCTTCTTCCCTCTCGGATTCCTTGGACTCTTCCGAGGGATGCTCCTAGAGAGACGACGAGCCCCGCTCTCCGTCTAAACCCCGGCCGAGGGACCCTCCGAAGTCTCCTCCGAGGATCCATCTTTCACAAAGTTGCTTAGAAAAATCCAGGAAGTACACCAGTGGCACTCTTTGGAACCAGATCCTCAGCGACTTAAACTCGCTGAACATCTGGATCTGCCCGTGACAGCTCCAACATTAGTGCCACCCTGGATCAAGCCTCATGCCCACCTTGTTACCATGATTTGGAAACAACCTTCGGTGTTAGCCCCACTTCCCAGGAAGTCTAACAGGCTATACCAGGCTCCCGAGGATGTGGACTACCTTGACTCTCACCCTCGTGCCAACTCAGTCGTGATTAGTGCTGCTCACGGCTGGTCGGCACATCCAAAACATCTGAGCTCGTCTCCTCCTGATAAGGAATCTCGCCTTCTGGACCAGTATGGAAGAAAGATCTACGCCTCCTCCACACTGGGAATTCGGGCCCTGAATTATGTCGCCCATATGGGGGATTACCAGAAGGCTGTCCTTACCCAGGTGGAATCCAAGCTGGACTCCTTACCTGACTCCCAAGTCAAACGGGTTAGCTGACCTTGTCCATTCTGCTCGTTCGACCAGTCGCCACATTTTGCAGGCGACGTATGATGCAGTGGACACTGCCGGGCAGAGCTCCGCTTTCGCCGTGGGTCTGCGGCGTCATGCCTGGCTCCGCGTGTCAGGGTTGGTCCCAGAGGTGCAATCCGCTATTCTGGATGCACCTTTCAGGAGGTCGGTGCTTTTCGGGGGTGATGTCAAAGACATCATCACTGACTTGCAAAAGAAGAGGACGGCTCTGAAATCAGTGGATTCCATGTACCGTCCCTAACAACAGCAGCGCCATCCCTTTCGCAGACGGAATCATCCACAAGCGAAACCACAGGGAAGGCGGGGCGCTAAACGTCGGGCCCCCGCAGCTGCCAAGCCCCCTCCGCCCAAAAAAGCAGTGGGTGCCTCAGCTGTGGCGCTGCCCCACACCACCTGATTTCTTTCCTCTCCCACTGCCTCCGGACCCCCCGGAGGAACCGGTAGGAGGGAGGTTTTCCCTCCACCTTCCGGGATGGGAGAGGATAACCACTGATTCTTGGGCGCTCCAGCTTATAGCGGAAGGACACTCCATAGAGTTTCTTCAGAAACCACCGCCACCCCCCCTCTGAAGTCGTCCTATTCAAGGGAACACCTTCCTTTGGTCCGGGAAGAAATCTGCTCTTCTTATGAAGCAGGATAGAACCCATCCTTCATCTTCAAGGGACGGGTTACTATTCCCATTTCTTCCTGGTCCCAAAGAAGACGGAGATCTCAGACCCATTCTAGATCTCAGTTCCTGAATCTTTATATGAGAATACAAAGGTTCAGGATGCTCTCTCTGCAGAGCCTTCTGCCCCTCCTTCGGCCGGGTCAATAGCTTTGTGCCCTGGATATGCAGGATGCCTATCTGCACATTCCCATTCGCCTTTCCTATCGCAAGTATCTTCATTTTGCATTTCAAGGGGACCACTACCAATTCAAGGCACTCCCCTTTGGTCTATCCTCGGCCTCCCGAGTATTTACCAAATGCCTGGCTGTGGTAGCGGCCCACCTGCGTACAATGGGAATACAGGTGTTCCCTTACCTGGACGACTGGCTCCTGGCGGCCTCGTCCAGGGAGGATCTCCTGCATTTTCTCTCCCTCACCCAGCAGGTTTTCACTTGCCTGGCTATTACCATCAACCATTCTAAGTCTCATCTGGACCTTTCCCAGAGGCTACAGTTCATCAGGGCTATCCTTGATATGACTGTGAGCAAGGCCTTCCTGCCTCCGGACAGGGTGGCCTCTCTTCAATCCCAGATTTCCCTGTTATCAGAACGCAGGAGGGTCTCGGCAAGGTCGGGTCCCTCCGCCTTCTGGGGCTCCTGGCAGCCGCTATTCCGATGGTCCCCCGAGCTCGACTCCACATGAGGATCTCTCAGTGGACTCTTCGCTCCCAGTGGGATCAACTTGTGGACGACCTAGATCAATTAGTTCTGATCTCATCGCCGATGATAAGTGACTTGCAATGGTGGTGGTTCGAGAGAACCTGTTTCGGGGGGTCCCCTTCTTTCATCTTCCCCCCCTCGCAGACTTTGACTACAGACGCATCAGGCGAAGGTTGGGGGGCCCTCATCGGACCCAGGACTTATGGTCCAGACTGGAACAAGCTCTCCACATCAACGTGCTCGAGCTTCATATTGTGCTATACACTGTCCAAGCCCTTTACCAATACATTCTTCCCGGCCACCTAGCTGTCCAGATGGACAACATGTGCGTAGTGTGGTACATCAGCAAACAGGGAGGAACTCGGTCCTACCCTCTATGCTGGGAAGCAATGAGAGTTTGGGATTGGGCAACTCAACATGACCTTCACCTCACGGCAATTCATGTTCCAGGAGTCGACAACACTCTGGCAGACAAGCTAAGCTGCTCCTCTGCTCTGGCACACGAGTGGGAATTGGACCAAGGGGTACTAGACGATATCTTTCAGCTTTGGGGGACTCCGCAGGTAGACCTGTTCACCTCTCCCCAAAACGCAAAACTTCCCACCTTTTGCTCACTCGTTCCAGAGCAAAGCGCTTTCTGGAGCGACGCTTTGTCTCTAGACTGGAAGGACAGATTCGTCTATGCTTTTCCCCCAGTTCCTCTGATCCCACGAGTATTGCAGAAACTAACCACAGAAGGAGTGAGAATGATTCTGATTGCTCCTTTCTGACCCAGAAAAATCTGGTTCTCTCTTCTACAGTAAAATTCAGAGGTTCCTCCTCTTCCTCTTCCTCTATCTCGAGGTTTGCTGACCCAGGATCAGGGGACCCTGGTCCACCCAGGCCTCAAATCCCTTCATCTACATAAATGGCTCCTGCAGACCTAGCCCAATCCCGTTTTGATGTCTCTCCAAAAGTGGCGGAAATTTTAGTGGAGGCTAGAAAACCCTCCACCAGGTCCACTTATGCCATGAAGTGGAAGAGATTCTCTATTTGGGCAGCCTCCAAGAATGTGGATCCTTTCTCCCGTTCAGTGGCTTTTCTGCTGGAGTACTTGCGTCATCTCTTCGACCTGGGTCTCAGCCATTCCTCCTTGAAGGTTCACATGGCAGCTATCTCAGCCTACCATGTTCCCTTCGCAGAAAAAGCTTTCGCTCAACTGGAGGTCTCTAAGACCTTTCTCAGAGGGGTCCTCCATCTGAGGCCCCCCATCCATACCCCTGCTTCCCCTTGGGACTTGAATTTTGTTCTCAAGAAACTTACACTTCCTCCCTTCGAACCTGCAGCTTCTGCAGATCTGAAGTTTCTTTCGTGGAAGACGCTCTTCTTGGTGGCCATCACTTTGGCTCGAAGAATTTCTGAGCTCCAGGCCCTTCTGTGTAAAATCCCCTATTTGATTTTTCACAAAGAATGAGTTGCTCTTCGCATGAATCCTAAGTTTCTACCCAAAGTAGTAGCAGAGTCTACCTTAAATCAGTCCATAGAGTTACCTGCCTTTTTTACGCAGTACTCTTAACCAAGAGGAATATTTACTCCATACCATGGATGTTCACTGGATCCTGAGATACTACACCAACAGGACGAAGGATCTCAGAAAGACTGATCAGTTGTTCGTCTCTTTTGCTCACAAAAGGGAAGGCAATGCTGTTTCCAAGCAATGCCTGTCAAAGTGGTTGGCTCATTGCATCACTTTCTGTTATGACAAGTACAACAAGACCCTTCCGGGTCAAGTTAGAGGTCACTCCACAAGAGGCGTAGCAGCCTCTGCGGCTTGTTTCAAAAATGTGTCTGCGGTAGACATATGCGCTGCCTCCACCTGGACTTCCATCCATACCTTTATGAAACATTACAGTTTGGATATTGCCTCTCGCCGTAGAGCAGGCTTTGGATTGGCTGTTTTGCAAGGCCTCCTGTCTTGAGGCTTGCACGGCTAGGGCTACTTTTTAGAGTAGTTCCCTCCTCCTGGTGCCTTTCTTTTGTTCCAGACTGCTTGGGATTCAGTCCTATATGTAATTACCTACTGCAAGAGCCCTCTTGAAGTAAGATAGTACAGTTACATAAGAACTTACCGTAACAGTAGATCTTCGAGAGAGGCTCTTGCAGTAGGTAATACCTTCCCGCCCTCCATTCCCCTAGGCTTTTTCAGCTCCTTCTCCAGGAATGGAAACATCCGCTTCTCTCTTGTCCGGGCCTTCCTGGCCTGTGGCGGGAAAGAACTGGAAGGCGGGCATCCGGGACCGCCCCTTTATACCGACGTCGTATGACGCTGGTCACCTGATGTGGGGGCGGTCCCTCGCCAGGGACTGCTAGCTAGAAATTTTTCCGTGGGGTCCTGCCGCCGGCCGGCGTCAGTCCTATATGTAATTACCTACTGCAAGAGCCTCTCTCGAAGATCTACTGTTACGGTAAGTTCTTATGTAACTGTACTTTAGCAGTTGCGCTTTTGTCGCATCTACCATGGAGGAAAAATCTTTCCCCGGATTTCGCCCAGTTCCCCTGTGGCCAGAAGATGTTCGCACACTGATCCTCACCTCACGTGCGTTCACTGCCTAGGCATCGGCCATGACACCTCATCCTGCAATTATTGCTTGGCCTTCCATCCCAACGCCCTGGATGACCGCAAGGCACGCCTGAAGCTGGGGAGACTGGAGAAAAGGAACCCACCGGTAAAATTGACGGAGGCTAGATGGGAGGTTTTCGCGGCCGCGGGATCCACCAAACAGCTGGAACAGATGGAGGCGTTCGAGGAGGAAGCTGCTCGCGCTTTGGCCAATTGAAGCTTCTTCATCCCATTGAACCTTGGCTCCACCTTTACAGGCTCCTTCAAGGAGTTGTGCCAGTCTCTCCCCACATGGGGTGAGGCGCCCTCGGGCTCGCACTCCTCCTGCTCTCGGAAGAGAGATGAGGACCCCGTGTCTTCGTCTCGGTCTCTTGGGACTGAGAGAGGTCCGAGTCCCAGGAACACTCGGTTGAGATTGCATCCTCAGCCGCCGGCTTCACGGATCTTCCGTCTGGCCAGGGGACCGAGGAAGTGGCCAACGAGGTCGAAATTATCCTCGACCCGATCGACCCCTTGTCGCCGGTTATGCCCGATGACTCCTTGGAAAGGACTCCGGTCCTTGTATTCTCTGATGAGGAGACCCAGTCTGCTGGTGTCCCCATCAAGGACCCGGTTCAGGACCTTCGGTTTTCACCGATTCCAGTGTCTCCGGACCAACCGAGTCGGCCTCCCCAATCTCGGTCGACGTCCAGAACCCCCTTGGCCGAACGACCGAGAAAGAGCCACAAGCGCTGTAAAAAGAGGCGTCGCCACAGGTCCTCATCCTCCTCGGATGAGGAGAGGCTCCGGCGGAAACTCCGGCGCTATGAAGACCTCATGTGGCAGCAGCTGATTCTGACCAGGCAGAAGCCGGCTCTACTGCCTACCCCGTCCATCACTTGGCTCTCGCCTCCTAGGCCAAAGCTGACCCCTCCGGAACCGAAGCCATCGGTTCCTCCACCCATGGGGCTGGCCCGTATCCTGGTTCGGCCTATCCCGGTGTCTCCACCGATTCGGGTGGAACCACTGCCTAAACAGCCCGAGGGATGGGCGCCCTCAAAAGAGGTCTGACAGGACACCGGGCTTCCCCAACACCTGTCAATAACAGTCACCCCGGACCGCCCTTGGCAGATCGAGGGTGACTTAGGCGGTAGACCGCTGTATCACGACTCTTCGGATTCAGATGTCACCGGCTTGCACTCAGATCCCAGGAATGATGAGTCGTCGGTCAGTGTAGGGATGGAGGAAGGCCTTTCCTCTTTCCAGGGTATTCTCCGCCTCATCTCCGATTTCACCGGAATACCCCTAGAGCCTATCCAGAAAAAGGTGGAGTACCCTCTCACTGACATTCTCAAGAGAGGGGGATACCCTGACGGAGGCCTTTCCAGTGGCTGAGGCCATTGTTGGCCCAGCCCTTGAGCTTTGACAGCATCTGGCCTCTTGCCCAGCACCATCCGCCTGCATGGCCCACAAGTATGCGGTGCCCATGGGGTCCCTTGTGGGGTTCACAGAGCACCCTTTGGCCGAGAGCCTGGTGACTGCCTCTTTGTTCAGCCATACTGGTAGTTCGGCTGACACTGACCAACCCCTGGACAAGGAGTCCAAGAATATGGACCACACTGCCCACAAGATCTATGCGACCTCTTCTCTGGGCCTTCATCAGGCCATCTCGGCTGTCATTATGGCACACTTCTCTCATGCCCTTCTGGGGTCATTAGACGAGGTCCTCCCTCATCTCCCTCTGGACATACAGACCACGATCAAGCAGGTCTGTGACCAGCGCCGTGCTGTTGCAAAACAGCAGCTCCAGATGGCCTTGGATATCGGGGATTCGTGTGCCCGCTCATTGGCTGCCGCAGTGGCCTCTCACTGCAGGGCTTGGCTGAGGCTTTCCTCCTTCCCGGCAGATACTCAGCATAAGCCTACTGACATGCTCTTCCTGGGTACCGACTTGTTCGGTCCAGAAGTGGCCAGTCACCTTCAGTGTATAGAGCAGTCCAGTGCCACTTCGGGTGCTACTTCTGCCAAGGGTTCTTCGGGCAAGAACCAGCAGAAGAGAAAGAAGCCATTTCGGCACTCTTCCCCTGCGGTCCGACAGCCCTCCTATCAAGGAAGTCTGCAGCATCAACAGCAGCAGCAGGCCCAAGGTTGGCGCCCTCGGCCCAAGCAGGGTCCTCAACAGCCCCATAAAGGAGGCTGACTCGCAAGTCCTGGAGCCTCCTCCTCCTCTGCTAAGCCTGCTCTCTGATGGCTTGGGGGTGGCCACCCCATACCCGTCACGTCAGCTCTGGGTCCTCCCGTGGGAGGGGGCTCCACCACTTCCTTTCCGCCTGGTCCGCTATCACCTCGGACAGGTGGGTTCTCGAAGTGGTCCGTCAGGGACTGCCTGTAGAATTCGAACAGTACACTCCTAGCTGAGCCTGCACCCCTCAGGAGGAACGGATTTTTGCTTGCACCCAGTCGGCTCTTCGAGACGACATGGCTCAGCTCCTCCGCAGGGAGGCAGTAGCTCCAGTGTTGGATCCTCCAACAGACCCAGGCTTTGTTTCCAGCTACTTCCTGGTGCCCAGGCACACGGGGGGTGGCGGTTGGCGCCCCATCTTAGATCTCCACGACCTGAATCAATATCTCTGGTCCTGCACCTTTCGGATGGTCACTCTGAACTAGATAATACCATCCCTGGAGCGAAACATATGGTTCTGTTTACTGGATCTGCAGGACACCTTCTTTCACATCCCAATCCGTCCGTCCTATCAGCGGTTCCTCCACTTCAGGGTTGAGGGGACCCTGTACGAGTTCTGAGCCATGCCGTCCGGCCTGTCATCAGCCACACGGGTCTTCACCAAATGCATTGCAGTGGTGGCAGGCCCATCTTCGGTGTCGAGGAGTCAGACTCTACCCTTATCTCGACGATTGGCTCTTGGCAGGTTCCACCTGTCAGGAGGTGGAGAGGTCCAGGGATCTGGCCCTCCAAACCTGTTCCCAACTCGGCCTCCTAATCAACAAGGTCAAGTCAGAACTCATGCCTTGTCAGGTGATGGACTTCATCGGGGCAGAGCTCGACTCTTGTCAAGCCAGAGCTTGGCTCCTGGTGGACAGGGTGGAGGTTCTCTCCTCCTTTGCCCGATCATTTCTGGTTGGGCATTTGTGCCCTGCCCAGGACTTTCTGAACCTTCTAGGTTACATGGCGGTGTGCACGTCAGTAGTCCGTTGGGCCCGATGGCACATGCGCCCCCCCAATGGGAGCTGGCCGCCCAGTGGACTCAGCGATTTGGTCATTTCATCCAGCTGATCACCGTAACCCAGAAGATGTGGGATGCTCTCCAATGGTGGACCACCCCAGACCGGTTGCAGTAAGGGATCCCATTTGTCTGCCCCGAGCCAACGGTCGTCCTTACGACCAATGCCTTTCTCATGGGCTGGGGAGCCCACATGGGGGACAACAGGGCCCATGGGTTCTAGACCCCCGAGGAGTCTCGATGCCACATCAACCTTTTGGAGCTCAGAGCAGTCGGACTGGCACTGTCAGCTTTCGCTCCTCAGCTCCAGGTCAAGTGGTTCAAGTCCAGATGGACAATACCATGACCATGTACTATCTCAACAAGCAGGGTGTCACGCACTCCCGTCTGCTGTGCAAGGAGGTGCTCTGCATCTAGACCCTCGTAAGCCGGTTGGAGGCGGATCTCCTAGCCATCCATGTGGCAGGAGCCTCAAACCAGCTGGCGGATGCTCTCAGCTGCTTAGGCCAGACATCCCACAAGTGGTCTCTCCATCCAGTGGTAGCTTACAGTCTGTTCTCCCGTTGGGGAAAACCACTGGTGGACCTGTTTGCCTCCAGGGAAAACACCAAGCTGAGGCTGTATCATGCCCTCCCCCCTCAGCAGGGCTCGCTGCAGGGGATGGCTTCTCGAGGCCATGGACCGCAGGCCTCCTCTATGCCTTCCTTCAATTTCCCTTGATCCACAAGGTGTTACTCAAGGTGAGGAGGGACAAGGCGATGGTGATTCTGGTAGCCCAAGACTGGCCGTGCCAGTTCTGGTACACAGATCTCCTCAGCCTCGGCTGCAGGCCCCCGGAGTGGCTTTATACACGCCCGGACCTGATATCTCTGAACCAGCAGAAGGTATTCCATCCGGACCTTCAATCCCTGTACCTCACAGCCTGGTACCTGAGTGGCTAGAGTTCCAGGCTTTGGGTCTTTCTGAAGATGTCTACACCATGGTGGAGGCATCTAGAAAGGAATCGACCAGGAAATGTTATGCCTTTAAATGGAAAAGATTTTCCATTTGGTGCCAGGGTAAGAGTCTGGACCCCTTATCCTGTTCTGTGGCTAACATTCTCAACTACCTTTGGTCTCTCTCCAAAGGGGGTCTGTGGTCATTGACCCTTAGGGTGCACCTGGCAGCCATTTCTGTTTACTGGGCATGGGCCGGCCAGCCGACATTGGCGCAGGAGACAGTGGTCAGGCGTTTCTTCAAAGGCCTGGATCACATATCCCCTCCGGTGCATGAACCTCCACCTCCATGGGATCTACTGCTGGTATTGGCAAAACTCATGGGCAAGCCATTTGAACCAATGCACAAGTGTGAGCTGTCATACTTGTGGAAGATGGCCTTCCTGGTGGCTATCATGTCAGCCAGAAGGACAGGGGAGCTCCAGGTGCTTTAGGTGGACTTCCCTTATCTGGTCTTTTACAGGGACAAAGTTGTCCTGCGCCTACACCAAAAATTCCTCCCGAAGGTGGTGTCAGAGTTTCACCTTAACCAGGTGTTGACTTTGCCAGTATACTACCCTAATTACACCTCGGAGGCCGAGTACAGGCTCCATACTCTGGATCTGAGATGTGCTTTCTCCTGTTATAAGGAGCGGACGGTGGAAATTCATGGAGAGGTTCACCAGCTGTTTGTTACCTACGCTGAAGCCGCTTCTGGCAGACCTGCAGCCATACGGACCATAGCAAGATGGATTACATCATGCACAGGTCTGTGCTATGAGTTGGCGGGCAAGGAGCCTCCAGGAGGGATAAGAGCTCATTCTACCCGCCATACTGCTGCATTGGTGTCTGCTTCCAGGGACATCCCTATCCAGGAAATCTGTCGGGCTGCTACCTGGAAGTCAGCAAACACCTTTATCACCCACTACCACATCGACTTCGAGTCACGCCGGGATGCTGGTTTTGGGGCCTTGGTTCTCCACTCTGTTTTCTAAGTAGGGGTGTCGTTTTCCTCCCTCCTCCGGAGAACTGCTTGGAGTCTACCAAGCGTGTGGATGAACAAAATATCCACGCTCCTAGAAGAACAGGTTACTCACCTGTAACAGTAGTTCTAGGAGTGGTATATGTTGTTCATCCACACGCACCTGCCCGACCTCCCCGGCTTCGAGCACACAACCTTGCTTCCAGCGGGCTAAGATCTGGCGTCATGGGGTGGAGCCAAGGTATATACCACCTGGGTGGATGGGAGGAGCCAGCTTGAAGACTTCTGGTAAAATTTAAAGTGGAAGGGGGACATGCCAAACAGTGTGGATGAACAACATAGACCACTCCTAGAACTACTGTTACAGGTGAGTAACCTGTTCTTTTCCTCTTCAAACTCCCATGCTAGTAATACCTATCCCTCTGTATCTGCTGATGCGCTGAACCACTTTTTCATTGATGATCCCAGGGCACTCTAATACGGATATATTATGAAATCTGGAAACTCAATATCCCGAGTTTCACTACCCTGAGTCCGGCGAACTGAAACACGGTTGCCCGACAGCCCGCGGCAGAGTTTTATTCATGTTTCAGGGGGACTTCGCCCCCTGCACCCCCCAATGCAGGGGGCGTTGCCCCCTGCACCACCCTTATTTTTAGATCTAACACCGCTGAGGGAAAATATCCATGTCAGGCAACTGTGTTTCAGTCTGCCAGACTCAGGGTAGTGAAACTCGGGATACTGAGTTTCTAGATTTCAAAATACTCCCCTGTAATATGTGTCCCTCTATATCTGCTAATGCGCTGAACCACTTTTTCATTGATGGTCCCAGGGCGCTCTAATACCTTTGACTCTATATCTGCTGATGCCCTGGACTGCTTTTTCATTGATGGTGCGAGGGTGCTCATCTCTCCCTCATTTGCCCCTAGACTATCATTATCTTAAACGGTACCTGGGAGATTCGGTCTCTCCTCTGTCTCCAAGTTGGATGTCCTTCAAGAACTGTCTGCGCTTAAAGTTTTTTCCAGTAGTGGGTCTGATGTCCTATCGCCTAAACTTCTTGCTCTAGGGGCTCCTGCCATGGCCACCTCTGTTACCCACATTTTTAATCAATCCCTGGCTACCGGCTCCCTTCCTTCCAGTTGAAAACATGCTATAGTTGTTCCACTGAGGCCCCTACAAAGTGCTGCCCCATATCTCTTTACTGGAGAGAATGGTCAGTAGGCAGCTCATCAACTTTTATCACAAATCACGTTTTATTACTTCCATCCAGTCGGGTTTTCATCCTGTATGCACGATCATGGCCTCCCTACTCAGAGTCATTAATCATATACATTCATTTATGGACGCTGGTCAGGGGAATGGTGCATTCTTTATTGACTTGACTAAAGCATTCGATAGTGTAAATCACTCACTGCTCCTAGCCAAATTACCATCCTCTAGTATCTCTGCCTCCTCCATACACTTGTTCGAATCATGCCTATTGGACAGGTCCTAATCCGTTAAAGTAAGATCATCTATCTCCCCTCTGCTTTCCGTCTCATTAGGGATCCCTTTGGGGTCAGTCCCCACATGGACGCTGATGATACCATCATCATCTTCTCTGGCCTCTTACTCCTTTCCATGAGGCAGTCATTTCAGTCTGATTTTGATAATGTGCAGAAATTGTTCCTCACCAATCAGCTTGCTATTGTTTCCATGTTTTTTGACCCCCCACCTACAAAACTGGCTGAGATCAGCCTCTTCTACATTGAAGCTACACTCATTACCAGGTGACCCCATTGATTCCATAACCTCCTATAAACACCCTGGTGTGACCCAAGACCAACATCTTGATTACTCTCTCCACATAAGTTATATTGTGGGTAAATGTTTTGCCAAACTTGGGGCCCTCTATAGGGTAAAAATCTGCCTTCCTCTTAGTACTAGGAAATCTGTGGTAGACTGCTCGATCTTCCCCATTTGATTATGGAGACATCGTATTCACCGGTGCCATTGTCCTTTTCAGTGCCCTTTGTAGATTTGTTTTGGCCTGCCCTCCTCAAACTCACCGCTGCACTGTGTACAAGGAGCTAGACTGGGCCCTGCCTCCTTTGAGACAGTCACTCCATACTGCCCTGTTAGGTGCCAAATATTAGTTGGGTGAACTACAAAAGTACCTCAGCTATTTATTCACCCCCTCTTCTAATCCCTCCTATTCCTTGCAGTCGGAGGATGGTAACAAGTTCCAGATTGCTTGGTTCAGACACAATCCCGGTTAAGCTTCTATCAGGTATCGACACCCTCACACATGGAATAGGCTCCCTACTGTACTTACTTCCATTTCCAGTTTCCATTGCGTGAAAGTCAAGCTCAAGGAGCACTTTAAGGCCCTGAACACCTGTCACTATTGCCTAGAGGTGATCCTTAAATTTCTTATGGGGGGGGGGAGGGTCCCCGGGAGTGTTTGCCATACCAAAGGAGCTGTTATTTACACCTGTTTTTATAGTGTGCTCCATTGGTAGACTTAATTTGTCCCGGCTATGTGCCGTGTGTGTTTTCCCCCATGTGGCATTCCTGAGCAGTCTATTTTGCCTGAAATGAATTATGTGAAGTCCATATTAAGTGAAAGACTCTGCCTACTGTAGATGTATAGTAATTGTGTACCAGTCAATAGCAGCTATGTTCATACCTTTGTAAATTGTGACTTTGGCCATGTGGTGTATCTGTATATCCTCATTTCCTTTGCCTCTGTTGGAATGTCTGAATTGTAATGACGTCTGTAGTGTACATTCTTGTAGTTCCCCTTTACCCCTCCCCCAGGTCGCAGCTGGAAACGAGTCCACTTGGACACTGCCTGTTTACCAGTAAAATATGTTACAAATAAAGTAAAAATAAAATAAAGAGTTGTTACAGGTTTACAAACATAATCACATTAAATATTAAAGTATGCCTTATGGCTCTTTAGAAAAATAGTAGTCCCAGGTATCACTGAATGTCAGTACCATGAAACCACTGACAAACACTGGTTTACATAATGTTGACATTCTCTGGTGATTGCACTTGTAACTATTACATTTACTTTCATGTGAAACCCTCTGTCAATATGAACATTGAAAGTGTGAAGTGGAGCTTCAGGACATACATGGAACAAGCCTCGGCTTAGTGTGTCTTTCCTGACAAAAAGTTATTTTAAAAAAACAACTAATTTTTAAAACTTTTCTCTAAACTTTGTACTTTTTGTGATTGTTAGCTACGTGTAAACTTTGTAGTATAGCATGGTGTCGTGTAGTCTAGTATCACCAACAGCACATGTAATCAATAATCACCCTCTATAATGACTACCCTAGCCTCCGCAATTAAATTGTTCCCATTCTTTCTGTACTACAGTACTTGAACTGGTGATGTTGCCCTGCTTTTTCAACTTTGTAACCTCCTGGGTCATTCCAAAAAATAGGCATGTATTTCTACAGTGTGCTTACCGGGTCAGTAAAGACTCAATAAATAAACAGACCCTGTGTGCTAGCAGTTCACTTGTCTTTATACACCCCACCCCCATCATCCTAGGTTCAGATTCTCAGTGAAGAATGAAGCATTCATTTGCTGCAGTATGTCAAAGTCAATGTTTTTTCAATGTGTATAACAAAATAGTGTGACACATAAAATATTTCTAAAAACATCATCATAAATACTGACATACATATACATTATGAGATATGGGTCAAAGTGCATTCAGTATTTTAACAATCTGATAGCAGCTATTGTAAACTGTGCTACACTATACAGAATAGCTATATTGTGTGTATTCAGCAAGAACTTTAGTTTTTCTTCCCTATTTCTACCTCTGAGTACATTCAAGTAGGTAGAAAACCATTTTTCCCTTAGACTGTTCAAATTTGGACAGTCCAGCAGAATATGCCCTGTATCCCACTTACCTGAGCAATTGCTCCTACAGTCTAGTCCTAGCTTAGAAGTTGCCCCTTGAGTAAAACCCAGTGACATTTGAACATTTACATCAAATCTCGGATTGGATATTTTCACACTAAAATATACTTCTCTCTCGCACGTACACTTTTTAATAGCCTATAGTTTCCAAAATGTTGTGAAAGTGGAATTCGTTCTAGGTCTCCTTGTTTGGCAATATCAGTTATTCTCTCTCCAGAGCTATATTTTGCAATACATTTACACTAAAGTTTACTGTGGTATTTACTTGTGCCATGCTCTGTATACCTATTTTCCTTAGGTTCTTACCCAGTTCTCCTAACCAGGACCATTTCGTTACGTGTACATTTCCATTTGGCATAACAGCCTTGCTGTCATTCCAACAGCAGGACAATATCAGATTCACGCTACTTTTCTGGCATATCTTAATAAGAAATTTTGCTTGCCTAATTAGTATCTTTGACCTTGGGGAAAAAATCCCTGTTTCTGCTCTAATAAACTCTGGGAGATTTAATGTTAGTCTGATATATACATTTTGAATTGGTTCCAATATACCCACATTTTCTTGTTTCCCCCAAACCTCAGTACCATATAATATGGAGGATTCTACTTTAGTCTGATATGTATTCAGTAAGGCTGAACCTGAGTTACTCACATATTTGTTGCATTATGTGATAAGCTGCAGAAAAATAATGTGTTCCATTTGCCACCATCACTGTTCCTTTAGCTTGGTGGTTGAGTCTTGGGTTTGGGAGCCAGAGCATTTCAAGTTGAAATCCTGAGTTCCCGGGTTCAGAAGTATGAGTCTGTCACGACAGACAGTACTCAGCAGGTGGCAGCAGTTGCCAGGTCATTGCATATGTTTGCACTGTGACATTCTCAACCAGATCGTGGACAGAGGATACATTAAAGGGGCACTGTCAGCTTTCCCTCAATGTTTTGAAGCAAATCTCCACTGTCTGCCTCTTTGCACACTCCTGTCCCACAATTGAGTCTAAGAGTACTACTGTGTGTCTAAAAACTGATATTTTTTACCTGGTTTTCCATTTTATAAAAAAGCCAGAGCTGTCGGCATTTAAATCACCCGCTGATTGGAAGTACAGTGATGCAGAGAATGCGTGTCTGCCCAAGGGCGCAGTCACAAAGTGCCACTTTTGCCATGTGCATTGTAAAAAACATTTATTTCTGTAGATCCTCTTATTCATTATCCGTATTGCTTTTTTCACCATAAAACGAGCACTGAGAGAGCTACTCTATACATTTTAAAATCAACCCGAAATCCTGCACATGCGCATAATAGTTGTTGAGCTAAGATCTTGTGCATGCGCAAGAGTGGTGTCGGTCTTGCGCATGTGCGGGATTTCGGGTTGATTTTAAAAACATATGGAGTAGCACTCTCAGTGCTAGTTTTTCAGAGATAAAAGCAATACGGATCATGAATAAGAGGATCTACAGAAATAAATGTTTTTTACAATGCGTATGGCAAAAGTGGCACTTTGTGACTGCGCTCTCAGGCCGACGTGGGTTCTTGGCATCAGTGTACTTCCGGTCAGTGGGTGATTTAAATGCAGACCATTCTGGCTACTGCTTTTTTATAAAATGGAAAACCAGGTGAAAAACATTAGTTTTTAGACACACAGTAGTACTCTAGACTTATTGCGGGACAGGAGTGTGCCAAGAGGCAGATTGCAGAGATTTGCTTCAAAACTTTATGGGAAAGCTGACAGTGTCCCTTTAAGCAAGTCTGGGAAAGTTTCCCTCTTGAATTGGAGGATATGTGATGAAGAGATACAGTAACAGGAGGGAAATAAACTTGGTGGTATAATTTATTGTAGTAGAGTAACACACTTACATCCACTAGTGAGTGGTGACCCACAACTTGAGTGGCAAAGTCACCGGTTAGATATGAAGGTCTTCCCACTACTTATGGTTCTTTTATAAGTGTTCTCTATTGCATTCACATAAAACTGCCTTCCCTTTAACAGTAAACTGGCTATTGGTCTCTCTGTTCTATTTCTAGATTCTAATTGCAAGTACCATATCTAAGTTTTTTGTCAGTAAAATTTTATCAAAATGCAATAACAGATCATCATCAAACTATATCAAATACGTAAATGCACAGTCATTTACAACTACATTAAAAATAAATATATAAACAGATAAATCTGTGTGTGAGTAACTATAACACCATAAACAGTTACAACAAAAAAAACTCCTAAGTACTGTACTTAGATTAAAATCCACTATCCTTTGAACCAGTGTTCCCCTGAAGAGAAGGAAAATCCATAAGAAAGATAAACAGAGGAAAGTAGAAAAAGAGAAAGAGAGGGTGAAGGACTAGAAGAAGAAGCATGCTGCTATTAAAGTATGAGATTATTGAGCAGGGAATGTGAAACTGTTGTAAAGTGTGCCCCACTTAGAAGTGAAGATGTTGGTCAGGCTTGGTGTAGCATAAGATGAGTGAGCCTCTCCAGTCTCAAAACTTGCAGATATGCCATCTTTCATTCCATAAAAGATGGTGCACAGTTCTCTAACCATAGTTTGAGTGCAAAGTCCCTGACAGTGACTGAAAGTTAGAGCTATGATACAATGCTGTTCTTTACTCTATAGTACAGATTCATCAAAATGACCGACAAGAACAGACTTTTCATTAAATTTCCGTATCAGCCATGTAATGTCTTTTAAAGAGCCCCTGACACCATTAGAAAAACTTGGAAAAAATGTGAGGTTTAGACAGTTCAGTTTATATTTCATGTATTTTCTATAATTATTTATTTTTCTTTCTTTATTACTGTAGACAGCTGTATCACAGAGGCTTACTATCCCTTAGACTTTATCTGCTCTTTTTGCTGTCCTACATATAACATCATAATTTGGGCTGCACCTGGAAATGAGCTTCTATTCATGGTGCTTTTCCCAGTGACCAACTTTTATATAAATAAGTAAATAAAATAATCCCGTTTATGGCATTGTAATTATCCCCCACAGCAACAGATTGTGATGCCATAAACAGAACTGTGATGTCAGATGTAGACAAGCAGCCAGAAATGATAGGGCAGCAATCTTGTTTACATACAGATGTCCATAGTAATAAAGAATAATGTGAAATATAGAAATAATATCAAAATATAAGCTGACTTGTGCTAAACATTACATTTTCTCAAAGTTGTCATAATGGTGTCAGGGGCCCTTTAAGAAATCAGAAATCTTGTCCCACAAAGAAACCCTTTTGGGACAGGTACAAAACATGTGTATCAGGTCACAGTCAGCATCTCCGTATCTCAGACTACTTGAAGAGGTTGTTAATCCCATCTTGTTCATTTGTAGCGGGGTATGATGGAGGTTATGTATAGCTGTGAATTGTACTCATTTGACATTTCTAAGAACATTAGACCACCACCTGATGCATTGCAAATTAGGGCCATTTATGCAGGCCGGAAGTAAATCATAGAAGCTTGAAATTCTAGGTTTTGCCAGTATACAGGCCAGAAAGTTTTCTGAGGTAGTGTTTGTGTCTAGACATGACCCTTCCTCGAAAATAAGGCCTTGTATGCTTTTAATTATGCATTGAAATGAGTCCGCTTCGTCAAGCTGTAAATCATGTTTGAGTGCTGCTGTGTTAAAAGGCATGCAGGCCCTATCTTGCAAAAGGTCCTTGATCTTGGCTATTCCATTCATGTCCCACCCAGCCTTCTCAAAAGTTTGACCCTCAGCTATTAGGATTAAGAAGAAGAGGTTGAAGTTTAGATATGTGCAGATTTAGATTTAACAAGGTGGACCATTTCCTCAGCATAAATACATTATCTGATAGAATTTTATTTCTGAGATGTTTGACAGGCCTAACAAAAATTAGGGATCCTAGATTCAATGAGAGTTCCTTTGTTAAAGGGGGACAGTAATTGATTACTTATGTGCAGCTGTTTGAAATGTCACTATTTTCATACATTGTATTGATACCTCTGAATGATCTCTATTTAACTGTGCCTGAATAAACGCTGAAGCTGTCAGTTGTGCTTTGTATTGTTTTCTTTGTATGGACAACATTCTATGTAGTTCCTTTCATGGAACCAAGAATTTGAAGTTTTGAGTATGCCACTTCATGGTATCAGAAATGTGAGCATGAACTTAACAGTACGGTGCCCACAGTTCTGAAACCATGAAGTGACATAGTCAGAACTCCAGATTGTTGATTCCATGAAAGGAACTGCACAGAATGTTGTCCATACAGAGAAAACAATACAAAACACAACTGACAGCTTCAGCTTTTATTTAGGCACAGTTAAATAGGGATCCTTCAGAGTTATCAATATAATTTATGAAAATGGACATTACAAGCAGCTGTGCATAAGTAATCAGTTCCTGTCCCCTTTAACTCTAATTGCATTTCAAGCCACTCAGGATTAGTGGCATTTCCAACTGAGCTATTCAACCATTTTGATGTTTGAGTCATTCTGTAAGACGGAAAGTATTTTTTTTTAATTTATTCAGTTTTTAAATTTTTAACCAGGTAGTGAGCTGGGCACTGCCCCTTTTTCAGTCATACCTGACAATAAATACAACACAACTTACACATCACAACAAAATACATGCAGTACACAGATATTGCACATTTCAATAAATATTACAGGAACAGAATTTAAAAATGTTTTACACTTTTTGCTGTCTTGATTATTGTTGATAAATTGTTTAACAGTGCTGGAGCATACATAGTAAAAAAAGTCTTGTAGTCAGTTTAGATAGGTTTGAATAAAAAAGGGTGTCCATTTTTTGCCTTGTTGTGTATGAACCTGTATACGGAATACATTTCTTAAAAAGGCATTGTGGCAATGAACTTTGATAAACTGTACAGTATATGTAAAATAGCATCACTATACTGAATTCTCTGCTGAGGATGTAAGATGTTCATCCTCTCATACAAGAGACAGTGATGGGTCCTTATGAGAACCCTTAGACCAAATCGGCAGTTACTTTTCAAAATTAGTTGGTATTTAGAAATAAATGAACTTCCGTGATTTATAAACAAAAAAAGCCTCATAATCTAAAGTCACAATAATAGTCTGGTGTTTTAAGCTTCATATCTAGATTAAATAACATGAGTTGTAAATGAAAATAAATATTTATTATAAAATAATATGATTTCTTTATCCACTTATGCAACACATTTCCCTGCTTTTGTGGTATTAAGGTAGTTCTTGTGCAGTGACTTCCTTTACTTTCTGAGAGGGTAGAGTCTTGGCTTGCTTCACACAGGGAATTTCAGGACCTATGTGAAACAGGAGGTGAGTCCTCAGGGTTCCTGCTCAAAGTAGAAACCGCCTTGTGTGAAACAGCAGACGAGTCCTAACTGCAAAGTGTATATGAGTCCTTTACTTTCTTTGCACAGGGCCCTGTGGGCCCTGCACAAAGCAGGAAATGAGATGCAACTTTCTTACTGTTTTGTTCGTGATCACTGAAAAAGGGACTGTAATTGTTTCAGTGGACTTACCCGGTTACCAAAACTCAAATAAATAAATTGTAGTACAGAATGCACACAATTTTGTTTGGTCATGTTCTCTACCATTTTTTATGTTTCTCACCATTATACATTTTGTTTGTGTATGACTTACAAAATGTTCATGTTGATGTTAGTATTTTTTGTTCGTGTTGGACTTAAGACGCATTTTTGTAACAGTTTTTCCCATTTGGTCATATGTTACCAAGTAACCGCTATATGTTATGTGCACTTGTTCAGTTGATTACAGTCCCAATCAAAGAGTTTTCCATTGTATCATAAATACTTTTTTCTTTTAATTAAAATACTAATTAATTTTTTATGAACGTCCACATATCTTGTTAGACTATTTTCTGATGAACTCTTTAACTTTCAACCTTTAGACCTAAGTATTTTTCTAATTTTTTATTAATGAAGTTTTTGTGCATGCCCAACTTTAACTAGGAGAAAGTTTTGTTTTTTTTTGGTGGGAGGGTACCCGATTGTAAAACTTTAAAAAGTTATAACTCAAAAACTACAAAATAGTTTGTTTGTAAACAATAAAAAGGCCATATTCTTGCACAAGATCTAACAAACATGTAAGTTCTTTTTTCTGAATTGGTCTAGCTTCTGCCCTCTTCAATGGGTATCCTGATTTTTTTTTTTGTTTTGTTTTACAAAATTTCACAAAATAACATTTGACCCATTGAACCAAATTGCACCAAACTTTCCAAAGCTCCTAAAACTGGGAAGGTGCAAATTTCAGTCCTAGGAGCTATGATCATGGAGATATAAGCTGTCATTAACTCCATTTTTTACACAAACGATAAACTCCAACATAGAGATGTTACTGCAGCTGTATAATATGTATAAAGGAAATAAAGTGGAGACCTGTGAAATGCATTATTTATCTACACAAGAGCAGTTTGACCTCACAGTAGCCACAAGTGATGGGCCTGAGGTCAAACTGCTCGAGTGTAGATAGTGTCTCACGCAAGTCCAGATGAACGGATCTATCACATGGATTTATTTATTTATTTATGAAGTCTCAGAATTACATCACCTTTGAGCCAAGGGGCTCTTTTACAAAGGCTGCACATCATAGAAGGAAGTTACAACAGGACAATTTACATGGTGCAGAAGGCTGAATGAGTATACATATTTTAGCTTGTTTCTTTATTCCCTCCTCTGCTGACGGGTGTTGCCTTCGGTTCCCCCTATCCATTGGTCCATGGCCCCACACACTCCCAGTGCTTGTGCTCGGCCCCCTCCTCTGTTCCACTCACAGGTTGCTTCACAGTGGTTACTTATCCCACCACTGCAGAAGCCCAGGGTCAGGATCCAGGAGGGAGCAGTCCTGTGTGAGGCGGTGTAGTGTCGTGAGTTCAGACATCATCGTGGCGCACTGGAGAGTTTTGTTGTGACTGGTCCCCACGGTACAGGTGTGCAGTGGTGTCAATGGCTGCTGTGCGCGCTCTGCACACTGCACATCTGACGCCAGTCCGCGCCAACCCCACAGCTCACCACCACATGCACTGACCCCCAGCTACCACCAGGAGCCAGGCGTAACTGCAGTTGTCCCCTCCCTCCCGAAGGGAGGAGGCAGTTCCTGGGATGTTCGGTCCTCCTCCTCCCCCTGACTGACCCTCCGACGCCCAAGGTCGCTCTTGACCCTTGGTCATCGGCAAGGTGTAGCATCCAGTGCCTCAACCCTCAGTGCCACCGGACCAGCAAATGAGTATACATGTTACATAAGATACATTGTAAGTGCTACATAGGTTACGTGAGTTACCAATCCATCTACATATGTTCTTTGCAAATAAAATTAAAAAACTGTGTTAATGTACTAGTTAGGGTTCAACTTAATGCTGCAAAAGTACTGAAATGTGATATTAGAATTTCCAGACCTACTCCCTCCCCAGCAGCCATCGGGACAAGACCACACTAGCAAACACAGACAACCATCATCATGTAAGAACATACAACTCTATCCAGATGACACAAGAGAGATCTATCATCATGGTATAGAGTTTCTGTAGCCATGGACATAACATGCACACTTCAGCACTTACTCACCCACTTAAGGCTGCAGGGCCAGAAGCTGTAGATTAAAATAAGACCTTCTCAAAAGGCAGATGACAGAAGTTCCTGTTTGTATGTTTGACAGTATGCAACTGTATAAATCTGCCTGCATAAGTGCAGGCCAAATATGTATAGTTGCAATTTGGGTACTGTATTTTACCATAAGCACAGGGTCCACATTTCTTTCTTTTTTTTTTTTTTCTTTAATGTATTTAAAGTTTTATTAATGTTCAGCAGTAGTCAGTAAAGTTGATGAAATGCATTTATGTGTCCAGGAGCTTTAAAAAACAAAATACAGAGTCTGACTGGCTATATTTGTAGGACTGACGATAATAAACATACTGCTGTTTAACAGATTTTAAGTCATCCTTTTTTCCAACAAACTACAGTTTCAGATGTCCACACTGAAGTAAGAAGAAGAGGTTCGAGAAAAAAAAGATAGCAATATAGAGAGATAAGGGAAAAAAAAAAGAGTAGTGAGTCCTTCAGTTTGGGGGGCCTGTGATGGAATAAAAGACTCCACACTTCTTTTACCTTTTGTATACATTGTTTGAAGCAAATGTCAAGTAATGTGTAATTGTATGGTTACAGTATTCAGACATTTCCAGATATTTTATTATATTTCCATGTTGGAATACTCACCCCCCCCCCCTTAGAAAGTTCAGGGTCAAACGCTTCCACCACCCTTGGCTTTTTTCTGACCTCATTGCTTTGTGCAAGTCCTGGGACCAAGCTTTGGCACATTACAAGTCATCCCAATCCTTGTCAGACCTCCTTATTTACAGGACACTCAAGTCCACCACCACTCTCCTCCTGGTGGATGACTCACTGGTCTCTGACCCCCTTCCCCCCTTGGTGCTCATTTCAATGGTTTCTTTACCACTTATGCACTGCCCTCTTCTCCTCCTCCTGATCAATCTCCTCTTCTGTCCCCAACTGTCCCTCCTCCACCCCACTCCTCTGGTTATCATTTCCCTCCTGTTTCCCCCCAGAAAGACTTCCTTGTCTTTGTCTCTCAACCCTTCTAAGTGCAGCCCGATGGACTGGACTCTAAACTCCAGTGCAGCATGGCACCAGTCATTGGCTCCCTGAGCGCTCACATTATGAACATTTCCTTCTGCCTTCATGCTGTCCCTCAGGCCTGGAAAGTTGCTAAGGTTCTGCTTCTGCACAAAGGGGGCATTCTTCCCTGGCAATTTTCGGCCAACCTCTCTCCTCACCTGTCTTGAAAGGCTCCATGAAAATATTTCATATGCCAGGCTTGCGGACTTCCTCTACTCCTTTAATTTTCTCTCCCCTTTCCAGTCTGGCTTTAGGAAAAAACACTCTACTGTCTCCTCCCTACTGCATATAATTGACTCTGTCCTCACTGGGATGGATCAGAGACATATTACTGCAGCCATTTTCATCGATCTTGCCAAAGTTTTTGATTCGGTGTCCCAGCCGCTCCTCATGTACAAGCTGAACTCTGCTGACCTCTAAACTTCTGTTGTAGACTGGTTCTCTTATGACTTCATGGGCTGTCAATAGACTGTTAAGGTTGGTAGTGTCCAGTCTTCCTCATCCTAGCAGGGGCTCCTCAGGGCTCTATCCTGGGTCCGATCCTGTTCTCCAGCTTTCTCAATGACCTCCCTCAGCCTGTGTCTTTTTGCATATGCACATGTATGTGGACGACATGGTTATCTACACCTCTGGCCCATCAGTTTCAGCAGTGGAAGTTCCACTCCAAAAAGATTTCCACAATGTGCTACCCTGGTTCCAAGCCAACCAACTCAGGGTCAGCACCAAAAAAAGTGTCTATGACCTTTGGCACCAGTCAGAAATTGGCTAGACTCTCACCTTCCCGTGTTTTCTGTACTCTGAATGGAACTCTCATGGAGGTTTTCCCTGCCTTCAATTACCTAGGGGAGTGGCTGGATAGCAAGCTTGACTGTTCTGCCCACATTGATGCCATACATGCCAAACTTCATCCCAGGCTTGGTACCCTTTACCGCAACAAGGACTGCCTCTCCCCCCAGGTCAGATGGGAACTGCTCACCAAAATGGTTCTCCTGGTCTTTGATTATGCAGATGTGGTATATGGCACCATCCCGTCTTCTTCCGTAGTCAAATTGGACACCCTCTGTAATGCCTTCTGTCACTTTGCTTCCAACTCTCCTCTCCTTACCCATCAGTGTTCCCTCTGCTTCTCCCTCTTAGTCCTCCCTCTACCTTCACATTGCCAGTTCCACTCGGACTCCTTTATTGTCAAAGACTGGTTTGGGTCACTCTCCCTCTACCTTTCCTCACTCTGTTCTCCTGCTGTTATTCACTGCGGTCCAGGTAGACTCTTACCTTTTCCATTCCTCACCCTTAATCATGTGCTGGGCAAGCAGCCTTCACCTACCATCTCCCATCCAGCTGGAACTTGCTGCCCTCCTCCCGCTGACTCTCCTACTCACTCTCTGCCTTTAGATGCCTGCTAAGGCCTACTCCTGATCCCCGCTACACCTGTCACTCCCCTCAGAACTCCTCCTGACTTATGTCTCCTACTTCTGCTGACCCCCTCCCACCTAGGTTTCCTTATACAGGGGCTTACAGTGTTCTCATCTGTGACCTCACTTCTGTTCCTATAGCACTTTTAACCCCACCTGTCATGCACGGTGTACTTGCAGCATTCTTGCACATTTTTTACACAGTGCTTTTGTGACCTCAATTTTGTCTCCACACATCCTGTACTTTTGGTGCTGCTGTTCCGCGTAGTGTATTTTCCATGCTTGCTTGTTTGTAATTGTTACTTTCTGCATTCACTCCATATCCCCCTTCCCCGGGACACACTTGGAATCGAGCCTAAGCTCAGTGTGCCTTCCCTAGTTACCAATTTTAAAATAAATAAAAAATAAAACATTTCTAAAGTCATTCTCTGTTGCATGGCAGAGCCTCACTGTTTACAGACAGAAAATGTGTAAAGAGATATTATATGTATTTACTAAATTACATACTTTTCAATAAATATATCTTTCGCTGTAACTGTATTTGTTACATTGTGCTCTGCAGAGGTTCCTGCACTTCAGCAGACAAAAGTTATTTTATAACCTGTTTATCCAGGACAACCATATCTGTGTACTGACATCTACACGAAATACTGGCCTGCAATTCTGTAAGCAAATAATGGGTCTTTCTGTTACATTGTGGAAGTATGTGTGTCAGCAGAATTACAGGGTGTACAGTTGTCTTAAATGCGTGTACACAGAACTAGGTGCTGATGTTGTACAGTGACCACTGTATCTACAATTACACAAGCATAGCCCCATTGCAGGATTTCTTCTGCTTTACATATATTATTAGATAGTATGTCTTTGTATATATGGAGGTACAGAAATGCAGACACCACAGAGACTATGCTTCTGTACTCCAAAGTTCTAGGGACATGGATATGTTGTTCATCCACACTTATTGGCAGGTATCCTTGCCACTTTAAATCTTGCCGGAAGGTCTTCAAGCTGGCTCCTCCCACCCACCCGAGTGGTAAAACTCTCGGCTCCGCCCCATGACGCCAGATCTTCCTTACCTGGAAGCTCAGGTTCCCTCCCTTAACGCCCGCGATAAGACTGGTTCCTAACCCTTCGCTTTTATGACCTAAAAGTTTTTCTACTTTAGACTTCGGTCTTCTATCCCTCGCGGCTGCGATGGACAAATCGACTCCCGGTTTTCGGAGATGCCCTTGAGGGCAGAAGATGTCTCGAACGGATCTGCACTCCACGTGTGTCTACTGCTTAGGCCTTGAGCATGACCCGCAGGCCTGCGACCTGTGCTCTTCCTTCTCGGCCTACATCCTCGAAGACCGTACTGCCCGTTTACAACTTGGGCGTCCCGAAGCGTTTTCCTCCGGTGAAGTCAAAAGAGGCCCGGTTGGCGGTCTCCACAGTGGCGGGCTCGGCGGATCAGCATGAGCAGATGATCGCCCTCGAAGAGGAGGCAGCTCGTGCCGCTCCTTCCTCGGCCGTGGCTTTATTCTACTCTCTGGGTTCCTCTTATTCAGCCTCCCTTCAGGGGCTCTGTCTGTCCCTCTCCACCAGGGAGAGGGCCCAGCGTCCTGCAGGACCTTCTCGGTCCAAAAGAAAGACAAGGGTAAGTCCCTCCGTCGAGCGCTCTTGGGAGCAGGAAAGGTCCCTCTCCCCGAAAGTCTCAATTATAGACTTCGTCGATCGCTCGGCTCGCCACAGAGTCTCACGGGTATCCCCTGGCCAGATTAGTTGACCAGACTCTGCCGACGCAGTCGAGATATTTCTCACCCGTTGGACGGGTTTCGTCGACTGGTGAAGCTAAAAATCCTCTCTCCCCAGTTCCCTGGTGGGTTGAGGACCTCGTGGGCTTGCCAGTGCCTCGGTTCCAGAGCCTCAGGTGAACCTTCCGGCCATGGGGAGGCCGGTCCCACCTCCCTCCTCCGAACCCCCTGAAGCCGAGGTTCTCGATCTCCGGACTTCTTGGCGGTCCAACCCGATCCCGCCGTCACAGGCGGTCTCGGTCTCGGCACCGCGGCAAAGCCGGCGCTCCCGCTCGTCCTCCTCCTCCGGACGAGGACGGCTCCGGCGCGTGATACGTCGTGATGCGAGACCTCATTTGGCAGCATTCTTCTGACTAAGACAAGCCAACTCCGCCGCCTTCCCTGACCATTAGTGGCTATCTCGGGCGGAGCGGCAAGCAACCCTCGACCTACGGCGCTGTTCCCAGGCGGTTGTTCGGCCAAAACCAGCTGCTCCGCCGATTCCGGTGGAATCCCCGCCTCCACAGCTGTTATTTGGGGCTCCGACCAAGAATTCTCTGTCGGCTCAGGGTCTGCTCCATAGGCTGTCTGTCACCCTCACTCCCGATCAGCCTCGGCAGGTGGAGGTGGCTCGAGGCCGAGGCAGCTCTTTGCGGACTCTTGGGTCAACGACGATTCCTCCCTTTTCTCAAGCAAGTGGACTTGGAGTCCTCTGAGGGTCAGTCGATGGAGCGAGTAGCCGTCCTCCTTTCTGGGCTTCCAGGCTCATCTCAGAGTCCACGGGATGCAGCTAGAGCCACGTATCTAAAGCCAGAGCCAATATCCCCTCTCGGAGATATTGGACGGAGGGGATTCCCTTACGGAGGCCTTCCCGGTAGCTGAGGCCATTGTGGGTCCGGCCTTGGAGCTCTGGCAGCGTCCTGCTTCCTTCCCTGTGCCTTTGGCCAGGAAGTATGCGGTCCCTACCGGTTCCCTGTCTGGTTTTTCGGAACACCCCTCAGCCGAGGGGTTAGTTACCGACAGCGTTTTCCGGCGTGCTGGAAATGCTAGGGACGTGGACAAACCTCGACAAAGAGTCCAAGAAATTGGACTATGCCGGGCGAAAAGTCTACGCAGCGTCCTCCCTCGGCCTTCATCAGGCCAGCTCGGCCGTGCTGATGGCACACTTCTCTTATGCCCTGTTGGGCTCCTGGACGAGTAGTCCCTTATCTTCGGCCGACCTGCAGACCACGGTTAAGCAGGTGCGGGACCAGGAGCAGGGCAGTGGCCAAGTAGCAACTTCAGACTGCTTTGGACGCCGGTGACTCATGCGCCAGGTCAGTCAGCGGCCGCGAGTGGCTATGCGCCGTTGGGCATGGCTGGGGATATCCACCTTCACAGTGGATAACCAGCACAAGTTGGCGGATGTCCCCTTCCTGGGGACCGACCTCTTCGGCCCTGGAATGGAAGGTCACCTCCAGAGGATCGAGAAGTCCAGTGCTACCCTGGACTCGGTCTCTTCCGCACAAAGGGACAAAGGCCGCAGGTCACAGCCTAAACCCTTTCGTCCTGCTGCGCCCGCGCCACGTCCAGCCCAGCAACATCAGGGCTAGCAGGCTCGCACTTTGCATCCCAAACCCAAGCCCGCGGCTTCCTTCTCCAGGAAGCAAGGAGGTAAAGGCCCGGGAGGTCCCTCGGCCGGTTCCTCCTCAAGCCTGCCCAGTAATGGTCGTGAGCGTCGCCCCAACCTCGTGCATGCTCCCAGGTTCCCCCATGGAGGCGGCTCCGTCACTTCCTTTCCGCTTGGTCCGTTATTACCCACGGACAGATGGGTATTGGAGGTGGTGGGAAAAGACCTGCCTCTGGAGTTCGAGCAGGCCCGTCCTTCAGAGCTGATCGCGCCTCCGGGGGGCCTGGGTCGCGTGCCTCACTGTCGGCACTCCCGAGCCGTATCGCTCTCCTCCAGAAGGAGGTGATCAGGAGGTGGCGGACCCTCCCTCGAACCGGGTTTGTGTTCAGGTACTTCCTGGTCCCAAAGCAGACGGGGCTGGCGCCCATTCTCGACCTACATGACCTAAACAAGTTCCTAAGGTCTCAACCTTCAGCATGGTTACCCTGCTCAGATAATACCATCCTTGGAACGCTGCTGGTTCTGCTCTCTGAACCTGGGGCAGCGTTCTTTCACATCCTATCCGTCCGTCGCATCAGAGGTTCCTTCGCATTCGGCGGAGGGATCCTTTCAGTTCCAAGCCATGCCCTTCGAGCTTGTCTCAAGCTCCCAGGGTCTTCACCAAATGCATAGCAGTGGTGACAGCATTCCTACTTGGCGAGGGGTCGGATGTACCCTTACCTGGATGATTGGCTGATAGCAGCCCCCTCAAGCAGGAGGTGGAGCGGTCCAGGATCTGGCCTCAGGTTTGTTCTCGTCGGCCTCCTCATCAGCGAGGCCAAGTCGAACTCCTGCCAAAGCAGGTGATACAATTCATCGGGGCAGAGCTCGACTCTCTTCGAGCCAGAGCATGGCTCCCAGTGGACAGGGTTGAGGTTCTTTCCTCCTTTGCCCGATCATTTCTGGTTGGGCAATCGCGCCCTGCCTGGGACTTCCTGCGCCTCCTGGGTCTCATGGCGGCCTGTACCAGCGTGGTCCGTTGGGCCTGCGGAACATGCGCCCCTTCAGTGGGGCTGGCCAGCCAGTGGTCTCAACGCTCGCGATCCTTTGGACCAGCTAGTGACGGTGACCAAG
Organism: Neoceratodus forsteri; assembly: GCA_016271365.2. Taxonomy (NCBI): domain Eukaryota; kingdom Metazoa; phylum Chordata; order Ceratodontiformes; family Ceratodontidae; genus Neoceratodus; species Neoceratodus forsteri. The sequence continues at coordinate 2,677,216 of CM028136.1, read as the reverse complement.
GGATGTGGCAGCTCTCCAGTGGTGGATCGTTCCAGCTCACCTGCAGGAGGGCATCCGTTTGTCCGCCCGGGCCGACGGTCTCTCTATCGACCAGTGCCTCTCTGATGGGTTGGGGTGCCCATCTGGGGAACACCGAGCGCACGGCCTCTGGTCCCCACGGGAGTCCCGATGCCATATCAACCTGCTGGAGCTCCGAGTGGTCTGCCTAGCTCTCACCGCCTTCGCTCCGTTTCTTCAGGGTCAAGTGGTTCGGGTGCAGACAGACAATACCACGACTATGTACTATCTAAACCGCCAGGGTGGGATGCGCTCCATGCTTCTATGCAAGGAAGCTCTCCGCATCTGGTCACTCGTGCGCAGCCTGGAGGCGGATCTCCTAGCCATTCATGTGGCAGGAGCCTCCAACACCCTGGCCGATGCCCAAAGCTGGATAGGGGCTGTATCCCACGAGTGGTCTCTCCTGCTGGAGGTAGTACAAGATCTGTTCTCCCATTGGGGCACACCTCAGGTGGATCTGTTTGCCTCAAGGGAGAACGACGAAGCTGAAGCTGTTCCATGTCCGTCCCCCTCAGCAGGGCTCGCTGCAGGGGGATGCCTTCTCGAGGCCGGGACCCAGGCCTCTTCTACTCTTCCCATTTCCCTTGATCCACAAGGTGCTTCTCAAGGCGAGGAGGGACAAGGTGCAGGTGATTCTGGTAGCCCCAGACTGGCTCCGCCAATGCTGGTATCCAGATCTCCTCAGCCTCAGCTCCAGGCTCCCGAGGCAGCTTCCAGCTCGCCCGGACCTGCTTTCAGTCAATCAGGGGAAGGTGTTCCATCCGGACCTTCAATCCCTGCACCTGACGGCCTGGTTCCTGAGCGGCTAGAGTTCCAGGCCTTGGGTCTCTCCGACGAGGTCCTCAATGTAGTTGAGGCATCCCGTAAGAGATCGATCAGGAAATGCTACGCCTTCAAATGGAAGAGATTTTCCATTTGGTGTCAGGGCAAGGGCCTGGACCCTTCCTCCTGTTCCTTGGCGAGCATATTGGACTACCTGTGGTCCCTTTCTCAGCAAGGGCTTAGGTCGATGACCCTTAAGGTGCACCTGGCAGCCATCTCTGCTTACCGGGTGCGGGCCGGGAAGCAGTCGGTGGCACAGGAAAAGGTGGTCTGGCGCTTTTCAAAGGCCTGATCACATTTCCCTCCGTGCGAGAACCTCCACCTCCGTGGGATCTACTGCTGGTACTTGGCAAAGCTCATGGGCAAGCCATTGAACCAATGCACAGGTGTGATCTCTCTCACCTGTCGTGGAAGACCGCCTTCTTGGTGGCTATCACGTCAGCCAGAAGGATGGGAGAGCTCCAGGCGCTTTCCATCGAGTCTTCTTACCTGGTCTTCCACAGGGACGAGGTTGTCCTGCGCCCCCACCCGAAATTCCTTCCGAAGGTGGTGTCGGAGTTTCACCTTAACCAGGTGGTTGACTCTGCCGGTGTTCTACCCCAATCACACCTCGGAGGCCGAATATAGGCTCCATACTCTGGACCCTAGAAGGGCGCCGCCTACTATAAGGAGCACAGCTGGAATTCGGGGAGAGGTTCGCCAGCTGTTTGTCACCTACGCTGAAGTCACACCTGGCAGACCTGCAGCCAAGCAGTCGATAAGCAGGTGGGTCACCTCCTGCATAGATCTCTGCTATAAGTTGGTGGGCATGGAGCCTCCCAGAGGGATAAGAGCTCATCTACCCGCCATACTGCTGCATCGGTGGCTGCCTCCAGGGATGTCCCTATCCAGGAAATCTGCAGGGCTGCTACCTGGAAGTCAGCACACACCTTCATTACCCACTACCACATCGACCTTGAGTCACGCCAGGATGCTGGTTTTGGGGCCTCGGTTCTCAGTCTTTATTTCCCAAGCAAGTATCGGGGTGAAGCCTTTGCCCTCCCTCCTCCCGGAGAACTGCTAGGAGTCTGCCAATAAGGTGGATGAACAACATATCCATGTTCCTAGAAATACAGGTTACTCACCTGTAACAGGGAGTTCTAGGAATGGTATATGTTGTTCATCCACATGACCCGGACCTCCGGCCCGACGCACAACCTGAGCTTCCAGTGGCCAGATCTGGCGTCATGGGGCGGAGCCGAGAGTTTTACCACCCGGTTGGGTGGGAGGAGCCAGCTTGAAGACCTTCCGGCAAGATTTAAAGCGGCAAGGATACCTGCCAATAAGTGTGGATGAACAACATATACCAGTCCTAGAACTCCTGTTACAGGTGAGTAACCTGTATTTTCTCTGCATGTATTATGCTATGTGAAGGCTCCGAACATGCCTGTACATCTTTAGATTGACGTACTATGCTACATTTGTATGTCCTACTTGTCTACATCTGGCTTTAGAAGCACAGGAACCATACAAACAGACAGAAATCTTCACGTACTTTCGAAATGAAAAATTTGTCTCTCTTCCTGTCGTTGCACTGGGTGTGTATGTGTTGAAGTGTGCATGTGTATTCATGACTACAGAAGTGCTGTACCTTGATGATGGCTGACTCTTGTGTCATCTGAAAAGAGTTGCATGTTGTACGTCTTACCTGATGATGGCTGTCTGGGGTTGCTTGTGTGGTCTTGACTCTTTAGCTGCTTGGAGGGGATGGAGAGTTAGGGCTGGAAACCCCTAATGCCACTTGTTCCCCTATTTTTGTGGCATTAACTTAAATCCTAACTGTTTCATTAATGGAGTTTTTTTTTTTGTTAATATGATATCATATGGACTTCAGGAGGGCCGACTTTGGGAGGATGGGGGAAGTGGTAAAAGGGTACCTGGCCAGAATTCAATCTAGTATGGACACTAACCAGAGATGGGAGCTCATAAAGCTGAGGATAGCGGAGGCAACCAAAACCTGCTGCAAAGCCCAGAGCACGAAGGCTTGGGCTAAGAAACCGATCTGGTTGAGCAAGGAGGTCATGGAAAAGGTAAGGAGGAAAAGAGCTGCCTTTAGGAAGTACAAGAAAACAGGGAAGGGGGAGGACAGAGAGGAGTACTTGACAGAATCGAAGGAGGTGACAAGGGCAGTAAGGGGAGCCAAAGCATCTACGGAACTCAGGCTGGCACAAGGCATTAAGAAGGGGGAGAAGGACTTCTTTAAGTACATCAGGGAGAAAAGGAGCTGTAAGGACCACTTAGTAAGGATTAGGAAGGAGGGGGGTTGGGTGGAGCTAGGGCGAGCAAAAGCTGGAAGCACTAAATGAGTACTCTGCTCAGTATTTACTAAAGAGAAGAGGGGGGTGACACTCAAGGTGGGAGAAATGGCAGAAGCAGGGGGAAGTGGTGACAGATGGGAACTCATGGAGAGCAGAGTTTGAGAGGGTTTGAAGGCACTGAGTGTGGACAAGGCACCAGGCCCAGATGGCATCCACCCCAGGGTACTGAAGGAGCTGGTAGAGGTCCTTGCAGGACCTTTGGCAGACCTGATTTAATGCCTCACTACATCTCGGGGTGTACCCTCAGGACTGAGGATGACTCCATGTGGTGCCCCTCCACAAGAGTGGCCCCAAGGATGAACCGAAACTACAGACCAGTGAGCCTCACATCCATCGTGGGTAAGCTAATGGAGATTATCCTGAAGGAGAGGCTGATGGCCCTCCTAGAGGCCAAAGGACTGCAGGACAGCAGACAGCATGGCTTCATATGTGGCAGATCCTGCCAAACCAACCTGGTTGAGTTCTATGACTGGGTAACTAGGCAACTGGACAGGGGCCATGCAGTGGATGTCCTGTATCTGGACTTCAGTAAGGTATTCGACCCAGTGCCACATGGAAGGCTGGGAAGGAAGTTAGTAGGCACAGGGGAGGTGCAAGCTGGTGAGATGGGTAGGAAACTGGCTGCAGGGAAGGCAACAGAGGTGGTGGTGGGTGGGGAGCCTCACACCAACGGCAGTGACGAGCAGTGTTCCACAGGGCCCAGTGTTGGGACCAGTGTTGTTTGGGATATCATTGCAGACATATCATGGGACATCAAGAGCAAGATCAGTCTGTTTGCTGATGATACTAAGGTAGTTGCGGTGGTGGATGACCTAGGGGGATGGCAGGGGTTGCAGGATGATCTGGCAAAGCTTGAAACCTGGTCAGACACCTGGCAACTGGGCTTTAATGCCAGAAAGTGCAAGGTGCTGCATTTTGGGATGAAGAACCCAAGGAGGAGTTACCAGCTAGGGGAGTGCAGCTAGCCCAGACAGAAGAGGAGAAGGATCTGGGTGTGCTCATTACAGGTCAATGAACAACTGGCGCAGTGTAGGAAGGCAGCTGCAAAGGCCAACAAAATGCTGGGTTGTATTGCAAGGGTATATCCTCGAGGAGGAGGAGGTGATTTTGCCACTGTATAGGTCATTAGTTAGACCACACTGAGTACTGCGTGCAGTACTGGTGTCCAGATCTGAAGAAGGACACAAGTTACTGGAGGGGTGCAGCTGGAGCACAAAGATGACTGGCGACTGGGGGACTTATCATGCAGAGGAGGTTGAAGGAGTTGAACATATACTCACTGGAGGAGAGGAGAGACAGGGTGACATGATTGAAACCTTTAAATACATGAAAGGAATAAACAAGACAGGTACAGAGGGGCTGTTCAAAGTAAGGGAGGGAGGGCCACCAGGGGCCATGATATGAGACTGGAGCGAGGAAGGTTCAGGAGGAGATGAGGAGACACTTTTTACAGAGAGGGTGGTGGCTGGGTGGAATGCGTTACCTGCTGAAGTGGTATGCAGTAGAACAGTGGACTGCTTCAAATGAGGATGGGACAGGACAAGGGGGAGGGTTAATGAAGGGGAAGGGTGGAAGGAAGGGGAAGCTGCAGAATAAGGGATGCTAGCTGCACATTCGAGCAGACTTGATAGACCTCTAGGCCTTTATCTGCTGGCAAATTTCGTATGTTCGTATATCACATGATATGCTATTATGTTGTATAAAAACTCCATTAATGCACCAGTTAGGATTCAGCTTAATGCCACAAAAGTAGGGAAATGTGGCATTAGGGTTAACAACCATAACTCCCCCCCCAGCAGCAAACAAACAAGACTACCAAAGCAACCACAGACATTCATCATTGGGTAAGACTAACAACATACAGCTGTTTCCAGATAACACAAATGCAGTAGCACTGGTGTGCTATTTTCATGGATTTTGAGCATTGTGGATTTCTGTCTGCAGTCAGAAAATAGTGTGCATGCCAGAAGTGTGTGTGCATGTCTTACAGTGTGCATGAGTACCTATGGCTGCAGAAGTGCTGGCCTCACTGGGGCATGTGCCTCTGCAGACAGAAGTGGCGTGTTGCAATTTTGGTATAGTGGATTTCAATAAACTGCAGCAGATGTGCAGGTCCCACAGGAGCCTCTTCCTTTGTAGAGGGAAGTCAGTGTCCATGTCTTGTACCTGCAGATAAAGGTAGTGTTGGAATTTGGATAACATGGATTTCTGTATGCAGTACCACAAGGGGCCTGCACTTGTGCACACAAAAGTCAGTATGTATGTCTTACACCTGCAGCTACAGAAATGCAGGACCCTGAGGCATCTGAACTTCTGCAGACAGAAGTAGTGTTGCTGTTTGGGTATTGTGGGTTTCATGGGCCTGCATTTCTGCAGCCAGAGCTTAATGCATATGTATTACACCTGCAGCTGCGGAACTGCAGACCCCTCAGTCTTACAGTGTGTATGAGTACTTGTGGCTACAAAAGGGCAGACCCCATAGGGGCCTGCACTTCTGCAGACAAAAGAACTCTAGCAGTTATAGTATCATGCATATGTTTCTGTGGCTGCAGGGGCCTGTGCTACTGCAGACAGAAGTAGTGTTTTGATTTGAGCATTGGGGATTTCTGTATGCAGCCAGAAATGAGTGTGTGTGCCTTGAAGTGTGCATGCCACAGATGCAAATCCACGAAGGTAGCGTATCAGTGCTACTACATTTGTATCATCTGGAAACAGTTCTGTGTTGTCTTACCTGATAAAGGCTGTCTATGGTTGCTTGTGTGGTCTTGTCATCTTGCTGCAGGGGGAGGGCAGGGAGTTAGGGCTGGAAACCTCAACACTACACTTCCCTGCTTTTGTGACATTAAGTGGAACCCTAACTGATGCATTATCACAATTGTTTGCAATGAATTTCCTTTCTTTTTGAGATAGTGGAATCATATCCTCATTCCCTTTGGGACCTTCGTGCACAGATATAGATGTACAGGGCCCTCTGGGCCCTGCACCAAGGGAAGAGTCCATCCGCATTTAAGTGCAACCCAAAAATTCCATTTTTGGTGCGAACATAACATTTTAATGTTGCACTTAGTGCTGCACTTAAATGTGTGACATGAAAATTATTTTGAACCTATGTCATGAACATGGTCACTAGCATGTGTTAAATCTCGCCCACAAGGTGGTTTTGCAGAGTGACAGCAAAATCACTCTTCGATATATACTTGAAAATTCCCACCATCCTTGTTCATGAGGTAGGGTCATGTAAACAGTTTTAAAATTTTGGAGTACAATATTGTAACACAGCCAAATCATGAGTAAAAGTATGTGAGATGCAAAAATGGAATTTGGGTGTCACACATTTAAGCGCAACACTAACATTTATGTGTTGCAGATTTTAGTATCGCGGTTTAGTGTTGCACTTAAATGCACATAAAAATTCCCACCATCCTTCATGAGGTAGGGTCATGTCAGCAGTATATTCAACATTTGGTACAAAAATATTGTAAAACAGACAAGTTATAAGTAAAAGTATGTGAGACAGTAAAATGTGCGAGACATTAATTTATGTGTTGCAAATTTATGTGTCACACTTCAAAATCACCTTTCAACCTGTACTTGAAAATCCCCACCATTCTTGTTTATGAGGTATGGTCATATAAACAGTATATTCAAGATTTGGGACTAAAGTATTGTGAAGTGGCCAAGTTATGAATAAACATAGTGTGACACATATATTTATGCATCTCACTTCAAAATCAGCTTTCAACCTGTACTTGAAAATTTCCACCATCCATGTTCTTGAAGTAGAGTCATGTAAAGTATTTATTCAAAATTTGGGACTAAAATATTGCAAAACGGTCAAGTTGTATGAGTAAAGTATGCAAGACACTAAAATATGTGGCACATATTACGTGTCACACTTATAAATCACCTTCCGACCTGTACTTGAAAATTCCCATCATCCTTGTTCATGAGGTAGGGTCACATCACCAGTGTATTTAACATTTTGGACTAAAATATTGTAAAATGGGCAAGTTATGAATAGAAGTATGAGAGTCACAAAAAACATTTTAGTGTTGCACGTTTTTAACTGCAGCACTAAAATGTGTGACACATAAATTCTCAGGTCTCAACACATAAATCAGCCATTTCTGTAAAATAACAGCTAAATTCCCCAAAAGCTATTTCTGGCTCATTTTGGAAAAAAAAATAAACAAAAGGATCTTGCTTAACAGGTGCCGTTTAGCAAGATTCAACTTTTTTTCTTCAGAATTCATATTTTTATGTATTTTACATTTTTTTAGCCAAGTAAAAAACCAAGATGTCAGCTGTCACAAACAATATTTTTTTTCTCAAGAGCAATAAATCACTAATTTTGTGAAAGGTAAATGCTCGTGAAAGACAAGTTTATCTTTCATATCAAATGCTTGTGAAATGTACATTTATCTTTTGTATAAGATGGTTTTTCTAAAACCCTGCCAAGCATGCTCAAGAAATAAAAACTTTAAATCCTTACAACTCTGGAACCGATTTAATATTTTTTCATGAAACCTTCAAAAGGCACTACCTTAGCACAGTCCACTTCTACTCTAAAATTTTATTGTCTAGGCTATGGGTGAGAGCAAACAAAATGTGTATTAAGTATAGAAAATAACACAATTCAACATTCTGTATCTCGGAAACCGCACAAGATGCCATCACAAAGCATTTTATATCTTGAGACTCTGTCAGCTAGACAGTGTATGCCAAATTTTGGGCTGTTGTCTTGAATGGTGCCAAAGTTATTGCAAAAACTGAAGTTTAAGCAAGCAGTAATACCCAACAGGGTGGGCAGTATTGGACAATACTGGACCACCAAGGGGCGTAATGAGGCCCAACGCCGCAGGCAGAGGGCCTTATAGCCCCTGGAAGGTCCAGTATTGCCCAATACCACCTACCCTGGAGGGTATTATTGCGCTTAGAAAATGGGCAACTGTTATTTTATATTTCTTTTTTTTTTTTTTTTTTCGCATTATCTGTTTTTCCGCCTCATGCTCACTGATCCTCCCTCCTTCAGGCTCTGCAAGGTTCCTCCCGACCTCTTTCTGTCCTTACCCGGTCCTCCTCTCTTGTCCCCAGATCACAGCCGACCCCCGGGATATCCTGGTGTATCCCTTCATCGGGCGGGTCCCTCTCGTTCGAGGGGGAAAGCACCCCGGGGGCAGCCCCAGCACATCCTTCTAGGGCCCGGGGTTGCTGCTGGGGAACAGGAGGCACCGGGAAGGCACTGGAGGTCTCCAGGAACAGAGAGCCATCATCTGGAGGGCCAGCCGTGCGACTTTTTCTGGTTTTCTGTTGGGGGCAGCGTAGTGACGGCATGGCATACGCTGACGTCCGCTCCTCCCCCAGTTAGTGTTGGGTCGTGCATCCTGCGGTGCTCCCAGCCTCCACTAGGAGCCAGCATGTGCCAGACCATTTCCCTACCCTCCCCATGGAGAAGGAGAGCTGTCCCTGGGATGCTCAGTCCTTCTCCCCAGGCTGGCTTTCCAGTGACCCTGGGCCTGCTCTGCATTCGGTCGCTGACGTAAGCGGAAATCTGTCCACAGTGGCCAAGGGTCAAGCGATATTTTATATTTCTAATAAAAATTATGTTTAAATGTTAAACCAGTTAGTTTTTTAATAAAAGAGTTCCTCCACCTGTTCTACTAAAGCCTCCATTGTTTTTTTTCTGCTGGTTGTCATGGTTACCTGTTTTGTGTGTGTACACACACACTCTCACTCAACTGTTAAAGCCCTGTTTCTTTTTTGGTTTGTGAAGACTTTTATTTTGCATTTCTGTTTATGCTGGAGCTGTGCGAAGTGCGATCCCCCCCGCCCCGCTACCACTCCTACAAAATCGCGATAGTTTTTTTGGCACAGAAGCAGCCCTTTCCTTGTCACTACTGTGTGTATGTTTTGTGAGTACTGTGCTTCATTTAGCAGGAATGTTGATGTAGCGCAGTGTCAGTGGTGAGTGCAAAGTCACCAGGAGCGAGAGAGACTTGAAGCTGACCGGCGAGCACAGAGTCTGTGGACAGCTGTGGCTGCTGTGCTGGGAGTAATTTAAATCGTTTTATTTTAATTAGCAAAAAAGGTGAAATTCAGTTTAATTTTAGTGAGTGAAAACTCTAGTAAGGGCTGCATTTGGGAGGGATGTACGTGCGTGTTGCAAGAGAGAGCGGGACAACCGATGCGCTACACTGAGCAACTGTCACATGAAAAAAAAAGCCCCGTGAGAGACAGAGGGAGCGTGTATGCACACTCAGGGAAAAAAACATTAAAAAATAGGGCTACAGGGTTACAGTTCAGAAGGGTGTGTGATCATAGTGAAGAGGGTGAAACAATGTATGTATACAAATGTGAAACAGCTTCACTTTCTGGATCAAGGGGGACGATAGCCGGTGGAGCTAGAGCACAGTCAGCTCTGTGAGAGTGGAGCTATTACAGAGTCAGTTGTCAGGGAGAAGATTGCCGTAAATAAACTAAAAAAAAAAAAAGAAAACATGTAGCCAGAAATGAGCTCAGGGAAGTTGTGCGAGGTTTAATCAGACAGGCAAGCAATAAACTATGGAGTCATGGAGGTTAGTTTCTCTCGCCAAGCGAGTAAAAAAGAAATGGCGGCGATTTGAAAGTAAATGTTATGCTTCTGCCCAATAAGAAAGCAGGCAGGGCAAAAAGATACCTCTGTAGGTGAAGGGGCACTGGGGCTGGTACTTTTTATTTCCTGGGCATCTATTGTAAGTTAATATACAGTGGTGTGAAAAAGTATTTGCCCCCTTCCTGATTTTCTCTATTATTGTATATTTGTCACACTGGATGTTTTCAGGTCTTTAGACAAAATGTAATATTAGATAAAGGGAACCTGAGTGAACAAATAACACTTGTTTTTTTTTTTTTCACTTATTTAATGAAAAAAAGTTAACCAACACCAATTGGCACTGTGTGAAAAAGTAATTGCCCCCTTACACTTAATAACTGGTTACGCTACATTTAGCTGCAATGACTGCAACCAAACACTTCCTATAATTCAATATCAGTCTTTCACATCGCTGTGGAGGAATTTTAACCCACTCTTCCTCATAGAACTGCTTTAATTCAGTAACATTTGGTAGGTTTTCGAGCATGAACTGCTCGTTCAGGTCCTGCCACAGCATCTCTATGGGTTTAAGTCTGGGCTTTGACTAGGCCACTCCAAAACTTTAATTTTACTTCTTTTCGCCATTCTGATGTGGACTTGCTTTTGTGTTTTGGATCATTGTCTCGCTGCATGACCCAACTACGCTTCAGCTTCAGCTGACGGAAGGATGACTGGACATTCTCCTTAAGAATTTTCTGGTACAGAGCAGAATTCATGGTTCCTTTAATTATGGCAAGTCATCCAGGCCCTAAGGCAGCAAAGCATCCCCACACCATCACACTACCACCACCATGTTTGACTGTTGGTATGGTGTTCTTACTGTGGAATGCTGTGTTTGCTTTACGCGAGACATTATGGGATCCATGTTGTCCAAAAGTTCCACTTTGGACTCATCTGTCCATAGAACATTTTCCCAAAGGGCTTGTGGATCATCCAGGTGCTTCTTGGCAAATGAGAGACGAGCATTTATGTTCTTCTTGGTTAGCAGTGGTTTCACTTTGCTACTCCTCTCACATGAAGCCCATTTTGCCCAGTCTCTTTCTGATTGTGGAGTCATGAACACTGACCTTAGCTGAGGCAAGAGAAGCCTGCAGTTCTTTGGATGTTGTTTTAGGATCCTTTGAGACTTCTTGGATGATTTTACACTGCGTCTTGGAGTAATTTTGGCAGGCAGCCCACTCCTGGGAAGGTTCACTACTGTTCCAAGTGTTCTCCATTTGAGATTATGGCTCTCACTGTGGTTCGATGGAGTCCCAGAGCCTTAGAAATAGCTTTGTAACCCTTTCCAGACTGATAGAGGGCAACAAAATGTTTTTCTGATCTTTTCAGGAACTTCCTTTGATCATGGCATAATGTGCTTGTTGAATCTTTGTCCTGGCAATGTGACTCTGATGGTAAGGGCCAAAATAAGTGAGGTTTATATTGAGCAGGGCTGGCTGTAATCAAGCCTGGCTGTGTTCAATCAGCTGACTCTAATTATCCCTTTAATTGGGTTGATTTAACTAGGGGCACTACTTTTTCACACAGTGCCAGTTGGTGTTGGTTAACTTTTTTCATTAAATAAATGAAATAAGTAAAAAAAAAAAAGTGTTATTTGTCCACTCAGGTTCCCTTTATCTAATATTATATTTTGTCTAAAGACCTGAAAACATCCAGTGTGACAAATATGCAATAATAGAGAAAATCAGGAAGGGGGCAAATACTTTTTCACGCCACTGTACCCCCTTGGCAAGGGTACCAGCCAATCAGATGCCAGGAAATAAAAAGCCCATTTTCTAACATTAAGTACCTGACTCAACCCCAATTATTATATATAGGTATTCTTTGTAAAAAAACTGTTAATGCACCAGTTAGGGTTCAGGTTAACACCACAAAAGTAGGGAAATATGGCATTAGGGTTTCCGACCCTAACTCGCCACCCCCATGCCTCCAAAGCAGTGAAAGGAAAAAACATTTTTTTTTTTTTTTGTCTCTGGAGTTTTGGCCAATCAGTTTTCTTCCTTGGGGTTGTCAACTCTAATGCTCACCCCCTACTCCCAGCCCCATAGCCTCCTGTCTGAAGCACAAGCTATAGCTCGAAGCCAGTGTCTCATAGTGATACACTCCTCAATGGCAGAGAAGTGTGGCTCACCACATGTTGCCAACACAATCTTTTGAAGCTTTCTTCATGCAGGGTCCTGTGGATCCTGCATGAAGAAAGGATATCACATCTGATGTTGTTTGCTCATGGAATGGGGTGGACATTTGTGTTTACAACCCTAAGGAAGACCCCACCATTGATTCACCAAGACTCTGGAGACCCCAAACCCTAATGTTTTTATCCTTCTGCTGCTTAGGGGTGGGAGTGGAAATGCCACATTTCTCTACTTTTGTGGTGTTAACTTGAACTCTTAACTGGTGCATTAAAGGAAAACTGTCCAGATTTTCAGCTCTACAAAGGCCCCCCCCCTCCGATTAAGCTTTTCACAAAGAAAAGCCTTTGTTTTATGCACTGTAACTTTATTTTAATTTTGTGAACTCTGGGAGTTGGAACATGGCGGATGCTGTGCTGTTCCATTTAGTGTAAAAGTGTGGTGCCGCACTGTTCACTTCAGTACAAATGTATTAAAGTGAGCGGTGTGGCACTGAACATTTACACTAAATGAAACCACACAGCATCCGTCCACCATGTTCCTGACTTCTAGAGTTTACAAAATTAAAATAAAGTAAGTCACAGTGCATAAAACAAAGGCTTTTCCTTGCGAAAAGCTTAATCGGGGAGGTAAGCCTTTGAGGGATGGGGAGCTGAATATGTGAACAGCTTTCCTTTAATGCAGTTCTTTGTAAGGAATTTCCTTTCTTTTTGAGATAGTGGAATCGTGTCCTCATTTATGCAGGTCCCTTTTAGACCTCTGTTATTACATGCAGATGCTCTGGGCCCTGTGCCAAAGGAAGACTCCGTCCACCTACAGAAGTTTAGGGCCCTTGCAGTGATGTTCAGTGACGGATGTCAAGATTTCATGGAGTTGTCTGGTGGCAGTTGAAACGCAGCTTCCTCTGGGTCTTGCGCTTCCATGTGGCCGCAGATACAAATTCACAGGGCAAAGAGTCCATCTCTCAGCCAATGCACAGGGTCCTCTGCCACCCACAGGTGAAGAGGTGTAGGGCCCTATGCCAAGAGATGAAATGTCTTCACTATGTGGTACCAGGACCCATGTGGACAGCCCTGCACCTTTCATCCCCTTGGTTGAGGGTGTGTCACATAACAGTATCATCCCCACACCCTCACCCCCCGAACTCAGCTCACTAGCATGGGATCAAAAATTACTACTTGCAGGAGTCAACACTGGAACTACACACAAAGTTTCTTAAGAATTATATATATATATATATATATATATATATATTTTTTTTCTTTTACCCCAGATATTCAAGATAATTGTTTTATGGCTCCGCTTATAAGCATGACATGTGACATTTATAGTGTATTAGTGAAAATATGATTTTGCACCAGAAGTGCAAAAACGCATCTTGTCCAGGATTTAAAAAAAACAACAGCTGTCACATTTATGAGGTGATATAAAAAAATTACTATGCTGAAAGTTTGGAGTCAAAATATTGAAAATTAGTGAAGTTATAAGTGAACATCGAAATACTACAATGTTCATTTATAACTTGGTAATTTTACCATATTTGTACACCAGATTTTCAGCATAGCATTCTTATGACCCTCACCTCATGAACCTGGAAGGTGAAAATTTCCAAATCCCCACTGAAACATTCTGTGCCACATATGTAAAAAACACATTTTGACCAGGATTTGAAAAACAACTGTCTCATTCATGAGGTGGTATGAAAAAATTGCTATATTTAAAATTTAGGGTCAAAATACTGAAAATTACCAAAGTTATGAGAAGCGTAGAAAAATTTCAACATATGCATATAACTTGTTTTATATTATTTTGACCCCAGATTTTCAACATAGACTTTTTATCATCCCACCTCATGAACAAGGGTGGTGAAAATGTGGAAATCTCACTGGAAAGGTGATCGTGTAAAATGACTGCAAAATGGCTTTTCAGGCCAGATTTGAATAATTTCACTGCCCTTGGTCATGAAGTGGGGTCCCAAAAAGGCCATGTTGAAAATTTGGTTTAAAAATATTAAAAAATGACAATGTTATGGATAAAAGTTAAAACAACAGGGGCAGGCGACCTGGGAAGGGGGGTGAAGAGGTACCGGTGGTGGGCACCCCTGTCCGCTGCTGATGGCTAGATAGATAGATACCGACAGACAGGTAGATGGATATAAAGAGACAGAGAGAAGAGGATCGCTAGCTCACTGTTGTAACTGAAGCTGGCAGCACAACTCCAGCTGCAGCTTCGCATTTCAAGAAAGTCTCACAGCTCTCATACTGAGAATGTGGGTGAATGACTCCTCCCGCTAAGCTGGGCACCCAGGATTTTCTATTTTCAAAAAACAAGCACAGGCATCTTGCTAAAGAGGTCCCATTTACCTAGGATCAGGTGTTTGTTTTTTTGAAAATACATCATTTTTATGTATTTTCAGTGTTTTTGAGGAAAAAAAAGATGGTGGCTGCCACAATTGTTTTTTTCTCACTAGAAGTAAATAATTTCTCACAAGTAAATCATGAAAATAAGAAGCCATGATCTGCGTTTTTTTTTTTTTTTTTTTTTACCAGTTGAGCTTGACAGTTATCAAATAAAAGCCTTATAACTCTAGAACCATATAATATTTTTTTCACAAAACCTTTCAGAGGCACTGCCTCAGTACAGTCTGCTTCTGTCCTGAATGTTTCATGAAAAAATGCAGCACTATCTAGGCAGTGCATTAGAATAAGAAGAACAAAAAAAAAACAATGTTAAGTATAGGAAAACCAAGCGCTTTTTTCCCCTTCATTTTTTGTCGTTTCATATCTGGAAAACTGAGCAAGATGCTATCATGAAACTTTTTGCATCTTGAGACTCTTCCAGCCTGACCATGCATGCCAAATTTCAGGCTATTTTATTAAATGCCACCAGAGTTATTAAGGTGCGAAAACTGGAGTTTAACATTAAACCACCTATGCAACTTGAACTATGGGGGTACTACTGCATTCATATCTCACTTATAGTTGTGTCAGAATATTAATGTAACATTAGGAATGGTGGAATATTTTGTCCTTTTCTATTCCCCATCCCCAATGAGTTTGTGAATTTGTTAATATTATTTAAAGTGATTTTCCAACGTTCTGGACATCAGCTACCACTCACATATTGTGGTAACTGATATTTTCAACTGGGTTTAATGATGTTATTTTCAGTCCATTTATTTGTGGAAGGGATCGTAATTTGTTTCGAAGCCGGTTGGTAGTTGATCCCTTCCACATCCTGAAAGCGATGACACGCCCCCACGCTCAGGCACGTAATGACGTGTGGCTAGGGAGAGCGCCAGGGCACACCCCATTGAAGTGAAAGGGGCTCCATTTTCATGGCAGTTTTGTGCATAGAAATGACCAGTTGGACAGATAGGAAGGACACCGCTGGACTAGCAGGATCCTTGTTAGTCAAGCGATGTCCTTCATTACTGTCCAACTGGTCGTTGTTAGACATAAAACTGGCATGAAAATGGAGCCTCCATTCACTTCAGTGGGGCACATCACTGTGCTCTCCCTGGTCCCACATCATTACATGCCTGAGCACAGGGGTGTGTCAGCGCTTTCGGGAAGTGGAAGGGATCAACTACCAACTGGCTTCGAAACAAATTACGATCCCTTCCACAAATAAATGCACTGAAAATAACATCATTAAACCCAGCTGGAAATACTACGGGGGACATCCAGGTACCACAATATGTGAGTGAGGGTGATATCTTGGAAAATTCCTTTGAGATACAGAAAATACATGTTCTGTGGCTCATAGGAATCATACAAAAATTTGGCTGATGATGTCATATTCCTCGGACAGGGTCGTGGAACATTTCACATCCATGTATGAGCTTTTAACTTCCAGATATGTCTTTAAATACTGGTTTGTCTTCCATCCTCTGAATCAGACACCTGCTTAGAAAATTCTGCCCCCAAGCAGTCAGTCAGTGCTGTAATACTAATTCAATAACAATGGTAGAAATCAAGAAAATAATCTAGTATTGAAAGCAGAATACCAAAAATGCAAAATCTGGCATTCCCATCTCGAGGTTTAGTATTCTGTCTATCCAGAAGAGCAGTGCTTTACATTAAGCTGCAGAGTGGAGATATGGAGGCGTGATACTCCAGTTGGAATATCAGTGTGAGTGACATTCCACCTTGACAACTGGTATGCAGAACAGGGCTGAATATTATTAATTTCTAGCCCTGATTACTGACCTGTGCTTGAACCTCAGTGCCTGCTCCACACAACTCCAGATCTAAGTAGGAGCTTAATGAGTGTTGTAATGCCCGAGTACTCGCTCCACCCTTGTACTAAGTGTCTAAGAGCCAGGCAGTTTGCAGGTTGAAACAAGGTGTGCTGTAATGAGGGCACCTTTTGTAGAATGCAAGGTAGCATGTAATTGCGAGCTCCAAAATAAGGGTTAAGTGTTCTATTTTTAATCAGACATAATAAGTTGAGGTGGTTTTCAAATGCCGTGTTTGTTTTGGCTTGTAGCCAAATTCAAGGCTCGGAGAAAGTTTTTGTCCTGTGTTCGTGTTTTTTTTTTTCCTTTGCTGTAGAAAGGTGTGGTGCCTTCCTTTCCCTAAATGCAAACTAAGGTATGTGCACTTGTAAACTCTGAAGCATGCTGTCTGGTGGTTAATTGCAGGGCAGTCCAGACGTGGTCACCTTGTTGGGAACTTGGGGCCCCTTGTCCTCCCTTCCCGACTGGCATAGAGCTGCATTCTCAATGGAATACAAACTCTACTGGCTAACATTACATTTATAAGATTTTTAGTTAAAGTAATACTGGGGAACAACCTTAACTCATATATGATTGTGCAGCAAATTATACAGAAATGGGCACCTTCCCATCAGGTTTACTTGAAAGGCAGTCCAAGTGCTGTGTCAGCACAAGAGTCGGTGGTTAATTTACACATTCAATTATTTATATTAGGAGTGTACCAAGCACCTTTCTAGTAGCCAGCACCCTTCCAAGTTTTAGCAGATAAAGATTGATAGCTATTTACAAACCACTGAATTGCCCATCACTGGGGTTGCATATTTTAGGTCTAGTACCTAGTTTGTGAGAGAGTCAATGCAACCAAATTAGTTATTTACAGTATTTAAAGTTTCAGAGGGTATGATGAGCCTTTTGAGAGCAAGTCGTAGTTTCATGGGTGTCCTGAGGTTGGTGCAATAGGTCGTACATCAGTTTAAAAGGGGTCAGTCTAAGATGAAAGTGCAAGAATCATCCAGACCAGGTATAAAAGGTATGAAATTGGGGTCATAGTAAACTCTAGTATAAACGGTATAAAATTGGGGTCTTGTTAAACTTCTAAAACTGATTAACTTAGAACAGTTCCTGTGGCTGGCCCATTGGCAGAGTGGTAGTGCTACGCTTGTGACACTGGTGACCCAAGTTCGGGAGCGAGCTTGGGTGCTCAGGGGCTGGCCAGGGGGAGAAGTATTGAGCATCCCACAGGATGCTGTCCTCCTACGGGGTTGGAGTGGGAAGCCATCTTCCACCACAGTACTGCCACCTGGGTGACCACAGGTGGCAATGCAGATGGAAGGGCAATGGAAAGGAGACGTCACTGACACTGGCGACCGGACACATGCACAGTGTGAGTAGGGTGGCCTTGGCATCCTCGAATACAACATCTACTGGGTAGGATGAAAATTTGGAAAATGGCCCTTGCACCTCCACGATGACAGCCTGTGAGAGCTCCCTGGGCCGCCACCTCTCTGGAACGTGGTGCCTGCCTGATGAATTTTGCAATCTTGGGGAAAGTCTCTCCGCCCTTACCCCACTGGTGGCAGGGGACGAAGCCAGAACTCCATGCAAGTAGGTGACCGGGAAGGCTTGGGGGTGGCTCACAGGGTCTGAGGGCTTTGGAGGGGCTGGAGAGAAGGGGGACATAAATGGAAATAAAAAAAAGAATTCCTGCTGTTACAGCTGGCCCGTTGGCACAACAGCAGTGCTACCATATCCGGCACCAGCGACCTGAGTTCAGGAATTGACTTGGGTGGCTCGAGGGTCGGCGGGGGGGGGTGAGATGGATCGATCAGCGATTGCACACTCTCCATTTCCGGGAAGGAGGGATTCTGCCTCCATAAGCCTCCCGGTGCCACGCCCCTGGGTGATGACAGGGGTAGCTGACCGGCTTTGGTGGCTGTGGTTGGGAGGCGTGCGGATGCTTGGTGTGCATATGCCATGGTGCCATTGCACGTCACACCTCCCCATCCTGGAAGCTCTACAAGAAAATCTTGGCCCTGGCACCAGTCCCCGAGTCACCAATGTGCAGCCATCTGATGAATGGCATGTGGGGGGGCATAGCCGTCTGCCACTTTCCCCTGCCCAGAGGATAAAATGAGGCTTTGTGGGGGCAGGCTGCGGCGGGGTTGACTGGTGGATTTGGGCCAGTGACATGGGGACATAAAGCATAAATTAAAAAAAAAAAAGTTCTGCTGTTACACACAGGCAGATAATGTAAATTTATTTATAAATCCATTTCACTGGGATGACTCTGTGATATTTAACATCACCTTTTCATTTGGTCACATTTTGCTTAGCAGCATGGTTCTGAGGGATGTAGCATTTCTTCTTACTGCATCACACATCTGTCTTTAACCATGCTTCCTACATCTTTTTCTTCAAGGTAATCTGAAGCAGCTAGTTCAGTAGAACCTAACAGCCACAACTATTTCAGCAGGTGTGCCTTCTCCTTGAATTGAACTAAATAGAATAGTCTACAACCTCCCCTGACAAACCCTGAACCTTACCACTTTCCAAATGCTGCTGTGTGAGCACCTCAGGGACATACATACCTCTTCCAGGTGACCTTTGGGATTACAACTGAGGTTTAATGCCAGCAAATTTTGTAAGATATTTGGCGGATCTGTTATCTGTAGTAATTATATGTTTGGTTATCTGTGGACCTCTTTGTACTTGGTGTTATTTTATTATAACAACTGGGTTTCGCTTTTTCCTATAGGGAAACCCGTTGTATCGTTTGCTGTTATAGAGGAGTGTTTATAATGGCAAACACGCACTGGGTTTCCCTCACTCTGTGCTTGCGCCAGCAGCAGCTCTTCTATTCTGACTGCTTGCCACCTTGCTTGCCGCCAGAGACTGCACCACCACACAGACTCAGCGGTAAGTTATTAAAAAAAAAATCACTGCTGAAAAACATTGAAAAAAAGTTAACTTTCGGCATGTAGCCACAGACTGTGCTAAAACCCAACCAGACCATAGCTGCACATGAACATCTTTTATTTTATATAATTGCTGTGGCAAAAAAACAAAACCCAGCAGTTCTACGAAATAAAATATAGGGTGTTGCTGAAACTCAATTTTTTTTTTTTACACACGCTCAGTGTTGGATGCCTAGATAAACCCCTCGAGATTCACTGTCAGGGTTTATGTGGCATCCAACCCCCTCAGGTGTGTGTGTAAAATCCTTTTTACACACATCACCCCATATATTGTATATGTAGTACACGCTGATACGGTTTCCTAGAGGGCCTAAGAAATAAAAGTGATGATGATGATGAAAATGATGATGATGATGACATATACAGATGTCTAGAGGGGCAGGGAAGTTTTAATTCACTGGTAAAGTTGGTTCAAAGTCAGGAAATCTGCGCTTCAGAAAGCTTTGCTAATTTTCCTACAGTCTACACCAGCTTTGCTGGCCTATTTATTTATCTGCTTTCTTAAAAATGCCCCGAAAAGCTTAAACTTCCTCCCTTGCTCACTGTGCCATAAGCTTCCACACCCTTCCAACCTTCCAGATAGTTTTTATAATGAGTCCCCCCACAAGCACCCTCCTCCCTCCCCCCATTCCAGCAAATAGATTTTCCTTAGCCCTCACCTGAGTGCAAAAACACACTCCCTCTGCCTTCCCCAACCAACAGACCCTGATGTTCAACTCCCCTCCCTCACCCCAACCCCCGGCTACCACCACCTCCCCTCAGAAGTACCCCCAAAATACGCTTTTGCTTAACCTGCAAAAGAAGAAGACTATCCCCCTGTGAAGAGTGTCTGCTCCGTTGTGTTTCTGTATCAGTAATGGCATGAAAGAATGGTGACATCTTTGCTGATAGTAAAACCTGATTGGCTGACTCAGCCAATCAGGTTTTAGTATAAGTAAAGACGTCATCATTCATTCGTGTTATTACTGATATGGATACTGAACAGAGCAGATGCTTTTCACAGGGTGATGGTTTTTTTCTTTTACAGGTCAAACAAAAGCATATTTTTTGAGGTGCTAGGGTGGGAGAAGTGAGTGGTGGGGGCTAAAGGGAGGGAATTGAGTGAGGGGAGGGTGGTTAACATTAGGGTCTGGTTAGTTGGGAGAGGTGAGGCAAAGTGTCTTGGCATGTGGGTCGGGGAAGCTAAAATCTATATAAATTCACTAGCGTGGGGGAAGAGGAGCATGTTAGCAGGGAGATGGGAGGGGATTCATTATAAAAACTATCTGGGAGATAGGAGGAGGTGGGAACTTCTGGCACAGTGGGTACAGGAGGGAGTTTAAGCCTTTTGGGACTTTTTTAGTGCCAAAGACAGCTGGATGACTGAAATTCACATAGCTTTCACCAGCATATTGCCTACCTCGTCCGGCAAAAACTACACAAATTGCCTTATTTACTGACGGATATGCAGTTTGCATAGGTTTGCCCAACAAAGTTGGTCACCTCACTGGGATAAAACTAAATGAATTGTGGCCACAGGTAAATTGAAGTTAGATGAAATTTGCAAAAGTGCTTCATGAAGCAAATTTCCTCAGCTTCATTTATCTCTACAGATCTCTTCCCATCTGACTCGCATTCTTACCCGTAATTTGTAGAATTGATGGACAACTGTGAATTACTGGAGTGTAATGCAGGCAGTGGATTCTGGTGCCATTAGAAATCACGAGGTCAAAGAGCAATTGGTTTGTGTCACCAGAACCCAGAGACTGATTTACACTCTTGTAATTTAAAGTTGGGGCATTTTTTATGCTATATAATATAGGGTCAGTTTGACAGTATTTGACAGTGAAAACACTGAACCCAATATTGGCTAAGTAAGAGCACAACTCAGTGAGTGGAACTTTTTTTTTTTTTTTTTAATTTTTACGAGTTTCTCCTGCTTCTGTGAGGTAAGACTGGACTAACTTTAAGTCTGATTCCATTGTTTAATAGTGTTGCCATTTCCTTGTTCAGCTTTGTTTGGTGTGTAAAAACGCGTGGCCATGGTTGGGGTTTGGGTTTGAAATGGAATGGGTTAGAGCAGTGTCATGGAACGGGTTTGAAAAGCTCGTGCAGAGTGTAGTGGTGCATTAACGTCACCGGCTGTAATTCTCAGTTTAGGACATCATGGAAGTCCAATGTTCTAAAGTGTGAATTATAGATTTTTTTTAAAACTGCTGTCTATTTACGAATTTGTAACATTGACCATGTATTATGTTTTTGTAATACAGTATATTCTGCTTTTGCTGTACACGTTTCTCAAAATGACTTGTGTTTGCATCTGGTGTATTTGGTGTCCATTGTATCCTTTCCGGGGGTTAACTTGCAAGCAGATACACATGTTTTCACGCTCAAATGACATATGCACTCTGACACATTAATTATTACAGCTCTTTTTGTGTCAGTGTATTTGTTTTTGTCCTGGTTTTTATGATCTTTATTTGAATAAACTAAAAACTTTAGAAATATGTGTTTAAAATGCTTATCCAATTCCAGGGTCTTCAAGGGGTTCAACATAGTAATTGCAGTCTGAGGAAGGTTGCTCTGGTGGTTTGCCTTTGTGCATGTTTAGTATACTTGTACCAGCTAGCCTTTGTTCGTGATAGCAGCGACCAGTCCGGGGTTATGCTGTCCTCTTTCTCCACAGCCCTCTTTCAAGTGGGCAATGCAGTTTGGACATCAGCAGCAGACACCACGACCTCTGGTCACTCCTCAACCTCATCTTCTTCCTCTGGCATCTCAGTGTCATCAGCAGTTTGTGTCAATGAGTCAGTCACTGACTTCATGTCATTCTCATTTTCGGTCAGGGGCATGTCATTGTGTCCTGAGTTTCACAGCTTTTCAGATTTGTCTGCTGTCAGACCTGATGGTGGTGGTGGTTTGGAGGGTTCAGCAGGATCATTAACTTCAGGCAGCCCATCAGTGTCGCAGATAAAACCCCCTTTTTGAAAAAACTTGATAAGGGTTTCTTGTGAAATATAGTCCCATACTGCCTGCAGTAACCTCACCTCATCAAGGACATTAGTTTTTTTTTTAACACAGGTTACGGCGGTGAGATTTTGTTCACTGTGCAGAACATCCAGTCACTTTTGATGCATTTTATGGATGTAGTGATGTTTACAACTGTAAGTTATCCTCTGGTCGAATGGCTGCACCATGCAGGTTGTGTTAGGGGGTCAGAAAACTAACGTGATGGGTTCACTGTCAAAACAGCGCAACCTCTTCGACTGCCCAGTGGCGCTGAGGGGTGAGGCGCTGAATGCCTTACCTTGCACTACGCTGGCAGCCTATGTTTAGGAATGAGCACAGGCCTCCGGGGCTCAGCAGGGAAGGAGAAGGATCGAGTATCCAAGAGAGTGCTGTCCTCCTTTGGGGAGGTGGGTCACCAGCAGTCGGTGCATGACTGGCCCCTGGCAGCAGCGGGGGGACAGCGCACTGTTGCTCCAGAAAGGGGAGGAAAGGAGGCAGACGCATGGAGGAGCATGTGTGGACACGTGTGCGCTCTTTCCATAGGGCGCCATTGCACGCCTCCTCTCCTAAGGGGAGAAAATGGAGGAAAAAGTGTCCTGGGCACAACAGGATGAATCCCGATCCCCACAGACCCCATTTCTGCGAACAGGCAGTAACCTCCGCACCGGATCCACTCCGATGGGTAGAGGGGCCTCTGTCGTCGCACCATGGGAGGGGGGTAAACCGTGGAGGAAAGCGGAAGGTAAGCTGCGAGTGGGAGACAGGGCTGGGGGATCAGGCATGATTGACAGCCACCTGGAGACAGAAGGAGAAAAGAAATTAACTGTTAAAAAAAAACAAAAAACCAGCACAACCACAATAGCGCTACCATTTAAAGCGCGGTCAATTAAGCGATTGGTCGAAACAGCGTCAAACATGTTTAGTGATCACATTTATAAGTATCAAGAGTGCAGTTAAAATTTATTATTGTAGCAACAAAAAGAAACGCTGTTATTCTGTAAAAGTCATCATTCCCTACACAATAATATCACTTAGTTTGCTTGTAACTACTCCTGCATTTTGAATGATCTCAGTTTAGTCTGACTTGCATGATTTGTAGTTATCTTGCCCCAATCAGTGTCCTGTACTAATTACAATTACTTGCCATCAATGAATCCAGCCAGTTTGCAGCCAGCTTGTTCTTTGCTATTTAGACACTTGTATTCGTTCAGTGTACTAGATAGCCTTTACAATTGCAGTCTGTTTTTTTTTGAAAAGCAAGAAAGGAGGTGAATTAGCTGTGCTGGACGTGTTCCTTTACCAGAGAGAGAGTGAGTGACACCAGACAAAACATATTTCAGATGTCTAGAGTACGACAAGGGCCACTGCGGGGCATGCCTGCATCTGAAAGGGGAGACAGTGCTCAAAGTGATTGGTGAACATAATCATGTCCCCCGATATGGCTACAATTGCCGTGAAGGAGGTTGTTGCTGGGATGAAAGATCGGGCAGCCAGTACTAGTGAGACAACACACCAGATAGTGGCTGATGGTGTGGCTCAGTTGTCTCCTTCTGTCTCATCCCAGCTGCCTGCCATATCTCTTCTAAAAAGGACTGTTAGAAGGAACAGAAGGGCCACTGCCTGCCCTCCCCCCGGGCCTGCAGATGCCACATCATTCGTCATGCAAGCAGATTTTGAGTTTACCAAAAAAAATGAAACGTTCCATCTGTTTAAATCAGGCCCATGTCCGGACAGAATCCTGATTTTTTTTTTTCCACATCTCAGGACTTAAATTATCTCAAGTCATGCAGCCATTGGATTGCTGATGGAA
Source organism: Neoceratodus forsteri (assembly GCA_016271365.2). Lineage (NCBI taxonomy): Eukaryota > Metazoa > Chordata > Ceratodontiformes > Ceratodontidae > Neoceratodus > Neoceratodus forsteri. The sequence goes on along the minus strand of CM028136.1, from coordinate 2,653,225 downwards.
CTTTTAAGTGCTGCACCACGATTTTTGCCCAACTATATACCATACATGGAGTGAGGTATGGTACAGTTGTGCCACTGGTTTACATTCTAATGGGCAATAGGACTGCAGCAACCTACAATTAAGTTTTTGCGGAGCTGCGTAATCTCTTTGGGACTTGGCCCCTACATGTCTGACCCAAATTTCTCCCTAAATGTACATATGTTGGCAGCTCTAGCATACATGCCTGTGCAAGATGTTACCACAGCCTTTGATAAACTAATGTAATCTGAGTTCTGTCAAACACATGGACACATGGAGACATTCTGTCGAACCTCATAGACAGTTTTGAGCTCACATGGTTGGGACGCCCCTTAGCCAGAAGCCGCAGAAGGTGCCCCATGTTTGCAATTTTGCTGTGTCAAAAGTATGGCAGCTTAAATTCAATGCAAAATAATGCACCTGGGAAACAAAAACGCATGGGAAGAGTACACAATGGGGAGGGGGGTACTAACAACAAAAATGGAAAGGGACCTGGGAGTAGTCCTATCAGATGACTTAAAGGTAGCAAGCAATGTGAGAAGGCAGTAAGGAGGGCTGGGGAATACCGGGATGTATAGGGAGAGGCATCACTAGTAGAAAACAGGAAGTTTTTATCGCTCTGTACAGACAGCTGGTGAGACCCTATCTGGAGTACTGTGTACAGTTCTGGAGATCACATCTCCACAAAGGCATAGATAGGATGGAGGCAGTCCACAGGAGGGCAACTGAAATGGAGCAGGGTCTGCAAGAGAAGCCAGATGAGGACAGACTAAAGGAGCTTAATATATATACTCTTGAGGAAAGGAGGGAGAGGAGGAACATGATAGAAACTTTCAAGTACCTCAAGGGAATCAACAAAGTCCAAGAGGGTAGCATCTTTAAGAAAAAGAGATGTGCAAGAACAAGGGGCACAATTTGAAATTGGGGGATGGGCTCAGGGACACCTGAGGAAGTTTTTTTTCATGGAGAGGGTGGTGGATGCATGGAACGGCCTTCCTGAGGAGGTCGTGAGGTCAAAAATAGTGGGAGAATTCAAGAATGCATGGGACAGAAATAAGGCAGTTCTGGTGAGGGGTAGGAGGAAGTAGGCTTTTGGTTAACTAGAATCTGCAACTTATCCAGCAGGTAGGGAAATGGGCAGACTGGGTGTGTTTTATTGTCTCCAAACAATGGGTAAACACAGAGTAAGCGCAGAAATAAATTCAGTAAATTATGTTGTCATAATGTCACTTTGGCTCAACGCCCACCACCCACCACTTGCCCATTACTTATTTGCACCCTACCCAATTCCGCCACTTGCACTTTGCCTCATCACCCACTTCTGATGTTTCACTGTTCAGTTCTGTTCTTGCCGTAAACATTGGTGGGTGCGCTGTTATTGACTGCACCACAAAGCAGAATGCTGACAGCTTGCGTGATTAAGTATGCACTTTTATTAAATGCACTATTTTAACTGGATACCAATGTACTGTTTCTGAGACTGGTGACATTAGGGTGGCCAGAGAGATTATCGGGGATTAGTGCAATCTTTCTGTTCCTCTGCTTTCTGCCCCAGTTTCTTCGACACATTGCAAAAATGTCACCAGTCATCCATGATGTTCTGTTGCTTTTGTACTGCACTGGCAATGAATAAATGAATGAATGAATAAATTAATACTTTATTTATAAAGCACCATTTTTAAAACCAAGGCACTGTGCATAATACCAATAGATAAAAATCATACTTCAATATGAAATAAAATATCAAATCAAAACCACAACATTACAAATATCAAATTACATAAAACAGTTCAAACAAACTCTGGGGATGCCAAGGTAAATAAATGTGTTTTAAGGCCTTCTTAAAACTCTTGACGGTCAAGCAATTTCTAACTCAGTGAGATAGAGAATGCCACCAGATCAAGGCCACGAAAGCAAAAGATTGGGCCCCCCGATTATTTTCATCGAACCGTAGGAATCTCTAGCAATCCTTCTTCGGTGGTTCAAAGAGGATGGAGGGGGCAGTAAGGGCGAAGGAGATCTTTCAGGTAACGGGGTCCCTGATCGTGTAGGGCTTTATAGGTCAGTAACCCGACCTTGAAGGTGATCTGCCGCTGTATCAGAAGCCAGTGCAGTTTGCGGAGCCCAGCTGTTATATAACTGTCTCTCGAAGTATGAGTCAATAACCTTGTTGCTGCATTCTGCACTAGCTGCAAGCGGCGTACATCAAATCCCAGTAGGCCCCAGTAAGTTCCTCAGACCCCTAAAGCATCTAGGTGTTGCTGAACTCCTGACCACCGAGAGCTCCTTTTTCTCTGTGCCAGCCATATTACAGGTGACCAGCACCGAAATACATTCCTTAGCACGCTTTATCCCTATTTGATTTTCTGACTGAAAAGGCAGAGTGCCGTAGCCAATACATCGATTACAAAGTTAATTTCTTCTGTGTTAAAAACACGTGCTGCATACCCCTTCAATATTCCAGCCAACACATGCCTTAGCCAGGCATCAGAACTTGCAGAATTAGCATAACTTGTCGCTGTGGATTCATTTGAATCCAGTGTTGTCTTTGTTTCCACCAAGTCAACCATCTTATGGCTTGAACTCCGACTTATTAAGGGTAATTGCAAGCTGCTGTGCTTTTTCCAGACACAAGGGACCCCTTATTAATGTCTACCTCCCCCTGGCATTTAAAAATCACTGTAGTAAGGCATCCACCGCCTCACTGTCCTTGCGTTCTTCTTACATTTTCATTATGGGTTTTTGTTAGACCGAGTGCTTCACCTTATCCAGTGTAATGTCGCTTAAGGTAGACTTCGGGATAGCAAAATGAACCGACATGTCCCATAAACTGAGTTTTGGTAGGTGATCAATCTCAGAAAAGATTTCAACCTTTCTGGCCAGTGTAGTCTCGCTCCTCTTAGACATGATTGGATGTGAGCAGAACACGAAAACAGAATGAGTGAATCAAGGCTGTCAGCAGCAAGTAAGTAACTAAGCCAGTTAACACCTAGTCTGTCAATTAGCGGGGCCATTTATGGACCGTCAACTGCAGAGCATAATAGAAGATGACAAGCAAGTAAGGGCTCCACTAGCCACTATAAGTGAAATTCATGGTTCGGTGTATTATAAATAAATAATATAGACTTCAGTGGGAAATGGCATTTGGTTTCTGAGTTCCGTCTGGTAAAGCAAATCTCCACCTTATCTGTGGACGGTATAAGTAGTGCATATTGTATATGGCAGATCCCTTTTCCCCGTATGAAAACAGGGACATCCAGACCCCATAATACCATTGATGTGATGTGATGATTTGTTATTTATTAAAAAGTTTTACCAGGAAGGCATACTGAGCAGACTACATCTCTATTCCAGATGCGTCCTGGGGGACAGGACTAGGAATAGGCACATTGTAAATACAGTAACATTATATACAGAGATCAGAACTAATTACAATGTACAGATCTGTTAATTCCATCAGTCTGATGTCACATCAGTATTATTAAATGATCAAACATTCATGAAATTCCTGATGTACTCTGCGAATTGGCTTTTAAAGTAAAACTCGATTTTTACTCAACATGTGAAAAAATGTCAGTACACTTATTTACTTTTTGGAACACATCCAAATCCGTATATTATAAACCAATAGCAAATAAGAAACGCTGCTAGAATTCCATCTCATGGTCCTAGTTACTTGAGCGAACCACTCAAACTCTCATGGTCATCATGTTACCAGAACCTCTCAATGCAGTTATATCTTGTAATACATTTTTCCTTAGCTGTTATTCTGTTTATTAGTAACATTTTTTGACTGGTATAATGTAATCACCCGTTCTATGTGGTGTTGTATGACTAGCTGCTAGGAAATGTGATTTGCATTTGTGTATTGTTTTAGATTTAGCACTTGTGAGTTGTATTATATTGAATCTTTTGTACCCTACTATCTTAAAGCAGCAGTGCAATGAAACTTGGCAAACCACTTGACTCTACTGTTTTTTTCACTATCTAAGATTCCAGGCTTCTTCCAGTTTTGTTTGGTGGTAAAATTATATAGTTCTACCAAAACTTGTTTTATAAATGTTTTGAGTTCTTTCTCAAGGAAAAAGATGGCCATCACATTTGACTTTTAAAACATACAAACATATAAGTATGCCAGCAGATAAAGGCCTTACGGTCTGTGTAGTTTGCTTGCGTGTACAAGTCCTCCCCATTTCTACAGAGTGAGCTGCCCCACTCCTCAGATCCCCATGATCATTGAGTCCTCTTTCTCCCCTTCACCAGCAAACTTTCCCCTTTACTCTGTCCCATTCTCTCTTGAAGCTATCCACAGTTTTCAGGGAGACCGCCTCCTCTGGGAACTCATTCCATTTGGCCACCACCGTCTTGGTGAGAAAGTGTTTCCTCATCTCTCTCCTGAATCTTCCCCTTACCAACTTTAGGCTATTCTGCCTTGTGGACTCATTCCCCCTAAGACAAAAAGAGTCCCACTGTGTTCACCCTGTTAATATCTTTCAAATACTTGAAGGTTTCGATCATATCTCCCTCTCTCTTCTGTCCTCAAGAGTACATGTTGAGCCCCTTAAGTCTCTTCTTGTAGGTGTTGCCATGCTCACCCTGGATTATCTTGGTTGCCCTCCTTTGGACCATCTCCAGCACGTTAACATCCTTCTTAAGATAAGAGCATCAAAACTGCTGACTGTACTCCAGGTGGAGTCTCACCAGTGAACTGTATGGTGGTAGTATGACTTCCACCTTTCCTGCTGGTATTCCCCCTGGCTATGCAGCCCAGCATCCGATTTGCTTTTGCTGCTGCTCTCCTGCAGTGTGCCGGGTGCTTCAGGTCACGCGTGATGATTACCCCCAGGTTCTTTTCTTCCTCTAACTTTGTTACCTGCACCCTCCCTAACCAGTATTTGTCTCTGGGGTCTTTACCCCTAAGTGCATAATTTTACACTTTTTAGCATTGAACCTCAGTTGCCAAATGGCAGACCACTTCTATAACCAAGACAGTTCTACCTGGAGTTCCTGTCTCCCCTCCTCCATGTCCACCCTCCCGCAGAGCTTTGTGTCATCTGCGAACAGGCAGATTTTACCTTTGATCCCATTCCCTGTGTCATGGATGAAGATGTTAACACCGACCGAGCACTGAGCCATGTGGGACCCTGCTGGTCAGTGGCCTAGGTTCTGAAAATCCCTCTCCATCTTACCACCACCCTTGGCTTATGTCTTGCAGCCAGTTTTGACCCATCTAGCAAGCTTGGCCCCCACTTCCAGGTTTTCCAGCTTCCTGACCAGTCTCCTATGAGGCACAGAGTCAAAGGCCTTGCTGAAATACAGATACAGGGTATCAGCCTCTTGGCCCTTGTCTACGGTCCTGGTCACTCAGTCAAAAAAGTCAATCCAATTAGTCTGGCAGCACCTCCCTGAAGCAAACCTGTGCTCCTTGTCATCCTGTAGCTTGTGTTTGTTGAGAAAAGATCAGACTTTCCATTTAGCATAGTCTCCATCAGTTTCCCCACTACTGACATCAGGATGACCAGCCTGTAACTCCCTGGTTCATCCTTTGGGCCGCTTTTATGGAGAGGAACCACATGTGCAGCTCTCTAGTTCTGTAGCACATACCAGGACTCCAGAAAGATGTTAAACAGGTCTGCAGGGAGCCTGACGGCACCTCTGCCAGTTCCCTTAGGACCTTTGGATCATGCCATCTGACCATGGAAATTTGTGTGCCTTCAGGGCTCTAAGTCCCTTTTGTATGCGATCCACCTGTGTAACACTGTCCTTGACTCCCTCCTTTCCTACCCCTACCCCCTGCTCTTTTGCACCACTGATCCATCCTTCTCTCTCTAGTGAAGATCATGCCATCTGACCATGGAAATCTGTGTGCCTTCAGGGCCCTAAGTCCCTTTTGCATGTGATCCACCTATGTAACACTGTCCTTGACTCCCTCCTTCCCTACCCCTACCCCCTGCTCTTTTGTGCCACTGATCCATCCTTCTCTGTAGTGAAGATGGAGCAGAAGTACTTGTTGAGCACTTCTGCTTTTTCCTCACTTCTTTCTGCCCAACCCCCCATCTTTTTTAATCTGACAATCTCATCTTTAATATCCCTCATTGCCTTATATATTTCAAAAAGGCCTTCTCACTCGATTTCATTCCCTGTGCTAGCTGTACCCCCTTGTCACCTTTGCTGCTCTAACCATTAACCATTCTGCTCGCCACCCTAGATTTTTCACATTAAACCTGCTTATCCTCCTTATTCTGAGTCTGTTTGTACCTTCGAAAGGCTGCCTTTTTTTTCCTTTATCACCTTTTCCACTTCCCTTCCAAACCAGCTGAGCCTTTTGGCCTTGGATTTCTTACTTTTGATTTTGGCACTCTCTATAGTGGCCTGTATCTAACCCTCCTTTATTATGGCTAGTTTCTGTTCCACCTCCATCTCCTTACTGATCCCAGCAAGGTGTCCTACCAGAATTCTCCCATCCTATTAAAGTCAGCCTCCGTGAAGTCCAAAACCCTTGTCTTGATCCTGACCATCCCTCTTCCCATGTCCAGGTGGAGAGCTGCACCATGTGGTAGTCACTTCCTGCAAGTGGCACGTCCACTTTACTTACCTGAACATGTGCACAGTTAGATAGGACCAGGTCCAGTACAGCCCTCTCCCATGTTGGCTCAATGACACCATGTGTCAGGAATCCACTCTGAAATACATTCAGCCGAACTTGCTTCCTGGGGATGGAGGTAGCTGGGATTTTTTGAGTCCACCCCATGAAGACTAAAGTCCCCCATTATCACTGTCTCCTGCTTGCCTGTCATTTCTGTGATGTGGGACCCAAGTACTTTGCCCAGCTCCTCATCCCGTGATGTTGGTTTGTATACCACCCCCCATCCTTAGCTTCCTTTCCCTAATGGATTGTACTTGCACCCATAGCACTTCAGTCTTTCCATTTGCCCCTTCCTTTCTGTTACAGGTTATCCCCTTCTTCACATCAAGCGTGAGGACAAGAAATGCAGAACCGGGTGTTTTAAGTAATGTAGAAATAGTTGTTCTACATTGCTTGCATTCGCTCTGTGTGCAGGTCAGATGGCGGTTGGCTGGGTGCGTGAGCGGAGGGCAGTGTCGGTCACCATCGCTGACCATGAGCCCATTGACTGGGGCAAGGGTGGGTGCTGGCCAGGGAGTCCACAGTGAGTGAGGGGTATCACTTAGATGGGGGGTGGCACTCGACTCAGCGTGGTTGGTGTTTTACTTATAAACTTGGACAATTGGGAGAGCAGGAGCCACTAGACACCAAGGAATATCTTCGTTTACTGCCTGGCATAGGCTCCATGGCGCTGGGGTGCACACGCAGATGAGTTCAAGAAAAATGGCTCCTTAGCACTGTGCAAGCCCAATGGGCTTGTTTGTATGCTGCGCCGAATGTGGCCCACAGGACTCCTAGTGTTGTCCCTGTTCGGGCACACTATCTCCTATAAGCCATATGCAGCTTTGGGTTGTCTTCACAGACCATTTTCACTTGCTGTAGTGCTGCACCAGCACAGCCCCATATTCAGTCAGTTTGCTAGTGCCAATTGGGCATGTTAACTGTTTGAATATTGCTTGGAGATGTCCTTGTGCTATTTTTAGTGCAGTGCTGCAGGCTGTGCTATGCTATCAGACATCTCTGAATATCAGGGCCCAAGAGCTCATGTCAACAGAGGCATGGATAAAGCTGGAGGCTGACCATGCAGATGCAGTGATGCCAGAGAGATTGTAACATTGCATGTCTTAACTGTATGCAATAACTGAATTAGCACTGAAGCATTCCAAAACCTATATTGATATGCACTCTCTCCCTTTTCTCCTCTCTGTCCCCCCTTGATATCAGATAAAACCTTGTTTAACTCTTACTAAAGCCTCCCTAACCCCTTCTCCCTCCTCTCTCCCCACTCTTCTCTCCCACCTAACATTAGCCCCCCTACTCCCACCCCTTGCCTCTATTCAATCAATCAATCAGTTAAATCTTTATTTATCCAGGCGATCACCATTGAGCAAGCTCATTTACAAGGTGGACCTGCTGTTGGCAGGGAAAATTGTACAATTACATATAAATATACATAATACAAAAGGAACAACATGTTTACAATACTGATAGGAGCAGAATATTTACATTCCAAGTCACATGTACAAGAAAGATATACATGACGCAACCCAAACGTAATATATACAGTATATATATATGTGTATATATATATATATATATATATATATATATATATACATACAGTTCCTGCAGAAGCAGGATGTGTATGGATGTCCTATACAAACCATAGAAGAAAAAAAGAAAGATTATTTATATTCCTGTCCAGCAGGAACACGTTACAGGCCTGGATGGAAATTCCTAAGCTATGGAGGTGCACATAGCAGTGTCTAAGGCTTAGGTTAATGTGGCAGAAGGAGGGTGGCGAATAAGAGGGATGCAGAGGGTGCTAAGCGCAGGTGGGGCAGAGGAGGGGGGAGTAGTAGTGACAAGGGCTGATTTGGATAATAAGCAGCTGGGACTAGTGTTGAAGAAGAGAGGAACAATAGTCAAGCTGCTAGGAGCGATAGAAGCAATTACAGATTTCAGCAAACGTTTTATCATAGAGGGTCTTAAAGAAGGCAGGACTGGCGGGGGAGCTAAGTCTCAACTATTTTGTATCCTATTCCAGAGAGTAGGCAGGGCATAGCTATTACTGCCTCCCTGAATCTTGGACAGTGACATTGTTCCCCTCTCTACCTATCCCTCCCCTCTCTCTTTCCTTCTCTTGCCCCCAAAAACAAAGCTACCCCTGGCTGCTTATGTCCTTCAACTGCTCGCCTCTAATCCAATCTCAGGCTGTTTCAGTCCTCCAACTGTTCCCCTTGACTACTATATATTGTCTGACTTGTATATTCAGCTGTTAGCTTTTATTCTGAATGTATTGTTTGACTGTTTCCCAATCTCCTTAAGTGTACTTATTATTGATTTTTTGAATATTTGTCTAGTTGTTATATGTCCTTGTATTAACCTAGCTGACATGGAACCTTTGTAAAGGAGCCTCTGGCTCAAAGGTATTGTAATCCAAGAGTTAAAATAAATATAAATAAAAATGGCTTGTGGCTTTTGCAGAGCATCTGGTTAGCTCTCGTGCAAAAGAGAGAGCAGTGCTGTCAGATGGGGGGAGACAATAATAAAAACTTAAATTTATACAGCAACACTGCAGATGCATGATTAACTTGTCTGAAGTGAAAACAACATTGGAACACTAGCATTTGAAACAAGTATTATGTCTGATAAGCTCTCTGAACAAAGCAAGGAACTGATGGTTGGGGGAATGATACTGATCTTACATTTCTAGCATGCAGTCACATGGCTTTTACCCAACAAGTGGACAGAATGCAGTTTTATAAGCCTTGCGAACAAGAGATCCCAGACCAGTCTGACATTTTCCTATAACGTCAGGTCAATTTCTCAGTGTTTTCCTGTAGATGATGTTTCTAAAGGAGTCCCTTTCCCACATGACCGACACAGTATCTGGGAGCAGTTTCCTTATAGATTGCTGCATTTACTTATAAATATTGGAAATCTAAAAGTTCTATAAATTTATGAGGTATCCTACAAGGCATAGCACCAGGCAGGGCTTTGTCTGTGGGTGCGGCCCTGAGTGACACCTGGGCTGGCAGGCAGGTTTTTAGGTGGCCACTCACTAGGGGCGGAGGGGGGTAGGCTGGTAGATGTTCCCAGGAGGAGGGCTGCTTAGAGCAAGGGAGTAACACAGCATATAAAAGTAACTGTACCCGAGATGTTTTGCCCTCCTCCCTCAGGCTTCTCCAGCAAGTAGGGGTATATGTAAGCATTAATCCACAACATAGCATGACTGTACTGTAGAATTAATCCATGCCTTGTGGGGGGGGGGGTGCCTCCTACCACCCAGGCATGGATTCATTCTACAGTACAACCATGCTGTGGAGTGGATTAATGCATGTGTATCGTGGCAAGCTCAGAAACGGAGTTATGCTTGATAAGAGATTGTAACACAACATCCTGTATTAGCAAGTACAGTAAAACACTGACACAGAGACAGACACAGGTAAGAATTCTGTATTGTGCTGAAAAGGCTGATTTTCCTTTTTACTATTGTGAGTGCAGCGGTGAACAGTGATTCAGTTACTGATTACATGCAGATGTGATCAACATTTCAGAATATGTGTTGATTTTGGCTGACTTGCTTTTAAGAATTGTCTCCCTTTTTCTGCTGTGTTTGCCGTTTGGGATTTGGCTGTTGTGCATGATGGGAAATGCATATATTTAAGTGCACAGGAGATCTGAGTTCTGGTGGTGAATGACAGAATTACAAGAGCAAGCATGGTTTATTGAGGAGCAACCATAGATTACTTGAGAATTAATCCTTGGTTGCTCCATGGTCACCTGTTGCCATTCCTCCAATCCATGTTAGTTATTCTGGTCACTTATTTTGTGCCATGTTACAAATGATAAATATTGCTGCCACATAATTATAAAAATTGCTCAACGAAAGGTGAGAAAATGGTATAGACAATAGAGGGTGGAGGGGATGGGGGTGCAGCGTAAGGGAAAAAGACAATCTTAAGCTTGAAAAATATAGCAAGGAAATCATGATGAAACTCACACAGATAATGACAAAACGGCAATTCTAAGGAGTAGCAACAGTTATGCCAAAGGATGATAATGCACCTATTGATAAAGGGACAGATCAAACAGCTACTAATTTATGAGAACCATGTAGTCAATGAAAAATATTTCGGTGAACTTTTGTGCAAATCCTGGAGTACATCACAATGAAGTTGGAAGGGGAAGGAAAAGCAAGAGGAAAGGGAGACAGCAGGATAAAAAGGAAAGAGCGGCATGTAAATGAACCTGCTCTCTAGATCAGTATCGATTAATTCTCGAGCCCAGTTAGTAGCTGTGTGATCTGTCCCTTTAGCAATTGGTCCATTGTTATTCTTTGACATAACTGTTGCCATTCCTTGGAATTGCCTTTTTGTCATATCCATGTGAATTCTATCACAATTTCCTCGCTATACTTTTCTTGCTTTAGTTTTAGCCTTTTTCTTCCCTTTGCGCCCCAACAATCCCTCCACCCTTTATTGTCTGTACCTCTTTCTTGCCTCTCATTGAGTTTTTTTTTACAGTTATCTTGGGAATAATATTTACATTTATGTTGGAGTAATATTTATCTATTTTTCACTTACTGGTGTTATGCATTTAGGTTACTTTCATAGTCTGTATTTTTTTAGTCTCTATTTTGCACATGATAACTACGTATTTACTGAAGGAGTCCATTGTTGACCACTGAGGTTTTTATTGTTCCCTTTGTCATTGTCTCCCACCGCATCTCCCCCCCCCCCCTTTTTTTTCCTCTTCCACGCGGGTTTGCACCCTGGCAACAGTTATTATATGTATGTACTGTTAGTAAGCTGACCTTACTATGCATCTATTTAACGTATTTTAATTGTCTGGTATGCAGTACATGTTTAAAGTGTGTATGTCTTTAAATGCTATTGTGGGCACTAGTAAGTGATGTTAGCCTAATGAGAAAGCACATGTTTTGAACGTGAAACATTGGTGTATGCGAGTTGTCCACTGTCCATAAATTGCCATTTTTTGATACATTACCTATCTATGATATATGATCTGAGTAATTTGCCAGTGGTTTGTATTGTTTGGAAACCTGGGGGCTAAATAAGTCCGAGGGGGAGGACTAGCTGATGGGATAGCACTAATAAACCAACTGAGGAAGCCATTAAAGCACAGTTCAAATAAAAGCAGGTGAAAAATGCAAATTTTAGGTATACCCAGATAGGGTGCTCCTAGGATTCATGCAAATAAAGGGCTACTTGTAAAATGGCTTGAATCAAACAAGCAGTCTTACTGGTCAAAAATGGTCAAATGGCTTGCATTAAAGGGACGGTCCCCTCAGCCTTTCATTCTGTTTGTCTGTGTAGTTTGAAGGAACAAACAATAATTGCCTCTATTGCACCCTCCTAATTTCATCAGGATTTAAATGCAAATGAAGGTACTGAAGTCTGGTGTGAAAACATATTGTTGCTATCACGCACCTTGTACACACCGTGTTACCAGTTGTATAATGTGTATACCATGTATTCTTCTAATCCCCCTACCCTACCCCCAGGACGCATCTGGAAGAGAGCAATCACTGCTCAGTATGCCTTTCCTGGTGAAACTTTTAAATAAATAACATTTTCTTGACTCCATTGGAAAGGTCATGACTCAACACATGTAAGGCATCCTGGAATTTTATGATGTTTTGGTGCTAAAGCCTGCAGTAGTTATACTGTATAGTCAGTGCTGTTGCTGTCCTCTGCAGTCCCTATGTTCTTGTCTTGTGCTGGCCAAGAAACATTTTAAGGCATAGTAAATGTCCTGCTGTTTTCTGTAGTTAAAAGTGTGCCTGAGTAAAAGAATGTTTTTAGAGAATACAGGGACTTCACAAGATATGCAACAAAACTGACTTGAGAGTATAGCTTCTGCTGGTGCATCATCAACTCCCATAATGCCTTGCATGAGTGGGGTCAAGTCACGACCTTTGAAAAGGAGAAAAAATGGTTTTCACACCAGGGCAAAACAGAGCGAAGCAACCTCATTTATATTTAAATTAGGATGAAATTAGGGAGTTGTAAGAGAGGGAATCGTTGTCCATGCCTACAGGCTACACAGATATAGAGAAAATAAGTTGAGGGTCTTCCCTTTAATTTCAATTACTGCACAAGCTCACATTTTACTTTCTTCCTGCTTTTTAACTCTTAAAATCATTTCATAAGTGCAATAACACACTCGAGGGTGTTCAATAATGCCATAAATTACTGCACTTCCCAGGTGGTTGAAGGCACTTGGCTGCACCTCATGCCTCACAACCCACCTGGGGCATGTGGTGATTTAGCATTACACCACACACTGTGTCATGTGTTATTGCTTACTTATAAAACCCAAGGGCTGCCTGCCTACAACAGGATGGGTAAACTAGCTAACAAGCTAACATTGTAAAACTAATTGAAAAAGCAGAGAAACACTGCAGTTAAATAACAAGCTGGTGAATAAGGCAGTTATAGGTTTACCCTGATAGGGTGTTGCTAGTATTCAGTTAAAACTGAGGCAGGTTAGCAGTGGAAGCAGATGCAGGTGAGAGGCCCACAGGAGTAAAATGGAACAAGAAGATTTAAGAAGAACAGGAGGTCTGCAAAATGGGGCATGGCCAGTGATGGGAGCCAAGAAAAACAAGAAAAAAACTAGTAAATATTGTGTTTATTCATAGACAGAACAACAGCTAGGATCTTCTGATCATTTCTGAAAATAATCTGCTATAGTGTAGGAACGTTATGTGCTAAAATCCATCACTCCAATAGTGCTGTTATGCTACAGTAACTATGTCATTCTTTCTGTTATGCTGTTCTAGCTACATAGCTACTGCAGCATAACAACTCAGAACCAGTCTCGAGCTCTGACCGTTCACTCAATCACAGCAATCGTACGCCGGCAAAGGATTTTTAAACAGCTGCAGAATTTATAATTTAATTTGTTTTTGTTAAATGCAGTTTTTGCCTAATTCATTCTGCCTTTCAGTGTTTGTAGTGTTTCTAACCCATTACTAAAGATGTGTTTTTCGAGTGTAGCATGTTGCATGCATCACAGAGCCTGTAATTATCGCAGAACTTGTAAGTAAAAAAAAAAAGTAAACAGAAATGTTTCATATACAAACGACTGTCTCTGAGTGAATATTTGCCTTGGTTTAAATGTAGATAGGTCACTCAGTATACAAGACAATGTATACTTCACTAATTATAACAAGCGTGCTAATTCATCCCACGGTTGCCATGGTGACCAAACCTCTCGAGCTATGCTTTCGAGGTTCAAATGGTCACCATGTCAACCGCTCAATGAATTAACACGTTTGTTATAAATAGTGAGGTATACATTATCCTCTATATATTTCATAATGCTTGAAATTATATTTTAATAGCTGTAACATTTGGAACTGTTAATCATAAAAACGTAGTTTTTTTTTTTTTTAAATTGAAAGCTTGGAGTCTGTTCAACATGTATTGATCCTAACAGTACAGTTCCATTGTGCTACTACATGGCTATACCAATCGATATAATCTGTTGTTAAAAATGATAGGCCTTCAAAAATGTAGTGAACCATTTTGTTTTTTTATATTGCCAGGTAACATTTTATGTTTGTTATATCAATGTAAGATTGCTGCAGTACTGTCTTATCAATTGTTTCTACTGTAGCTTTTATTAAATTAATTAAGTCTCTAGCAGTACTAGTTCCAAACAACACATTTTAAAATAAATTATCTTTTGAAAGGTCTAACCTTGCAACTGTTGGGGCTGGAAGCCTATTTTTTTATTTTATTTTATTGAAAGCTTAGAGTCCAGCTGTTAATAATTAGCTCGGACAATACTGTTTTAACTCCCAGTACTATTCTATATGTATCTGTACTATCTGACTTGTTATCTCAGTATATTATCAATTCATGTTTTTTTCATGCTGCTCTTTACTCCTTGGGCGAACTCATTCAGCTGCTGTCCCCACCTCCCTGTGGCCAGACTCTACCACACCCCGACTTACCTTGGAAGTGAGATCCCCGACAGACTGCCCCAGTGGGGGGGTCAGAGGAGGAGTGCTGTCCTCTCCCCATCAGTACATAATCCAGATAGCCTCTGGGTGTTAGGATAGTGGTGTGGGTCTGGGAAGGTGTGCAGAGCTTCCTCCTTCCCTTGGATCCCTTTTTATGTTGTCTTGCGCGTGCACAAGCAACATCTTATGGTAGTAGGAGAAATGCAGAGGTGTGTCAGTGTTGGCAAATGCAGGGCACACTTTAGTAGGTGCGTCCCTCATTCCTCAATGAGCCAGCATGCTAGCGCTGACACAAGTATTATGCAAAGTGCCACCAACTTGAGAGAAATGTGCTGCTGCAATCAGAGACAGGCTCGTCATGCAGCGGCACAGGTGACACGCCTCCCGTACATGCCTTTCCTGGTGAAACATTTCAGTAAACATGGTGATGGCTCCTGCTGTCCACCTCACAATCCCTAAAGAAGGCTGACATCGGGGGTGTAATCCCCGTGTCAGCATGTCCGCCATCCCCTCCACTTTGTGTGGCACACTGGGAGCCCACCCCAGTGTGCTGCCACTCAGACAAAGCCGACCCTGCCCAAACCCCATTATGTGGCACACTGGGAGCTCACCCTGGAGTGGCCAACATCACACCCCCCCAAAAAAACTCATGGGGCACACTGGGAGCCCACCCCAGTGTGCCCAACATTTGTTTCATTTCACCTGTAAAGAAAGAAAACGGTCCAGTGAGGTACTTTTTTTTTTTTTTTTTTTGTACCTGAGAAAAAGAAAACGGTCCGTCATCCATGGTGTCTCCCCTCCCCAACTCATACCCACCCTCTGCACCCCACCTCCCTAACCCCCCCATACTTACCTCCGGAGGTCTGGCGCTGCACTCTTCAGTGGAGTGGGAACACGTCTGGACTGTTCAAAACCGAACTGCAAAATGAAGACATGCCAGTAAGCTACACTACCGGTCAAAAGTTTTAGAACACCCCAATTTTTCCAGTTTTTATTGAAATTTACGCAGGTTAATGTCTCAATGTACTCTGAAATTAAAGCATAGAACAAATAAACAATTGGAGATAAAAAAAAAAAATCATAGAATCATTTTGTTTAACAAAATTTAATCTAAATTCTTGACTCATCAAAGTAGCCACCTTTTGCAGATATACTGTAACACTTGAACACACTCGTGGCATTCTTCCTACAATGGACATCAAATATTGTTCGGAAGTTCTTCCCAACACTGTTGCAGAAGTTCCTACAAATGTGTTGCACTTGTAGGTTGCTTTGCGTTCACCCTTCTGTCCAGTTCATCCCAAACCAGCTTGATGAGGTTTAAGTCTGGAGACTGTGCTGGCCATTCCATGATTTGAAGCCTAAAGTCTTGTTCTTTTCCTCGAAGGTAGTTCTGACATAGCCTGGAGGTATGTTTTGGGTCATTATCTTGCTGTAGGATGAACCCTTGACCAACTAGGCGTAGGCCAGAGGGTATTGCATGGCGCTGCAAAATGCTGTGGTAGCCCAGTTGGTTCAGGGTGCCAGTCACTCTGTGCTGTTGTCCTGTGAGCCGCCTATCACGCAAGCTGTTGACTCTCAGAAACTTGTCTTCTGATTCTGTTGTGGCTTTGAGTCTGCCAGACCTCTTCCTGTCAGAGTTTCCTCTAGTTTCCAAGTGCCTTTTGATGGTGTAGGAAACTGTACTCACTGACACCTTGGCTTTCTTTGCAATTTCTCTAAAGCAGTTTTTGCTAACCTAAACTTTTTTTTTTTAACCTCTAGCAGTTTACCACTTACCTTTGTACCATTTCAGGTTATTCACTGGACTTAAATTGCTTAAATTTCAATAAAAACTGGAAAAATGGGGGTGTTCTAAAACTTTTGACTGGTAGTGTATATAATGGCAAAAATGGGAGGGTTCAACTTAGGTGGATATCTCAGCAATTTTTTTTTTATTTTGGCAACAAATTTTCAACATGGGGTTCTTGGGACCACACCTCATGAACACATGCACTGTCATCTTGTTATTTGGTCCTGAAAGGTCATCTCGCAGTCACTGCATGTAATCACCTTTTGGAACCAATTAACAAAATGCCACTGAGGTGGGGTCCCAAAAAGCCTATGCTGCAAATTTGGTGAAAAATTTTCAAAAAATGACTGTGATACGAGCATGCATTGCACAGTTTCCACATACACTTGTAACTTTGACAATTTTAAATATTTTAACTCCAGATTTTCAACATTGCCCTTTTTTCACACCTCCTTATCAACAGCGCTGCTGTCATTTTTTGCATCCTGCCCGAAATGTGTTTTTGCACATGTGGCGCACAATGATGCGGTTGCTGTGGGAAATCAATGTTTGGGACAGAGTACCAAAATCACATTGACACTGTTCATGAGCGGAGGTCCCAAAATACCTATTTTGAAATGTTGGTTAAAAATATCCCCCAAATAATTGTGTTACAGTCACGTGTTGCACAATTTCTATGCACACTCGTGACATCACCAATGTTTCATATTTTCACTCCAGATTTTTAACATTGCCATTTTTTACACCTCCTCATGAATAGCACAGCTGTCATTTTTCACATCGTGCCTGAAATGTGTTTTCGCACCTGTGGTGTGAAATGGCGCAGTCGCTGTGCAAAATCACCTTCCGGCTAATGAACTGATAGTGCCGCTGTTCATGTGCTGGGGTCACAAAAAGCCCATGTTGAAAATTTGAAGGGAAAATACCAACAAATGCCCAGACTATTGGGGTTTCCAACCATAACACTCCACCCTAGCTGCTCTTCTGTGCTGCTTTGTGCCAAAATCACTGTGTGCGCGCTTGTAAATGAAACATTTTAGCTTATGAAACTGTGTCTGTATTGTGCGTCTTTTTAAGTAAGCAGTCTGCTTAGTCAGTCTTTGTACTTACTCGCATTGTGAGTCTGAGCCCTTAGTTTGTGTCCAGACTGAGGAAGAGGATCTGTATTTTTAATTTGTTGGGCATACCAGAAACTACAGATTGGGGAATACTGTGCAGGCATTTAAATCTGCCTTGTGTGTGCAGAATGCCATCAGCCTTAACAACTGTTGTGCCATATTAAACATTGTGCTGTGCTTAATCAGGGGGCTACTCTACAAGTTAGCCAAGCTGCACGTGACGTCGGCAGCTACTTCCTGGTTATGGCAGCTATTTAAAGCTGCCCTGCGTCGAGCAGGGCGAGCGAAGACGCATGCAAAGACACGCACGCCTGCACGTTTTGTGTGTGTTTTCAGCGCAAAACAGCTGCTACATCTGAAACAAGGTAAATGGCAAATACACTGTAACACCTGCCGATATAAGGTAAACTCAACCCTTTTCTGTTTGCTACTATAGATTTCCTTAGTGCTTCTGCAAAATGTATTTTATTGAGACAAAAGATGGCATAAGGGGTGTAAAATGCCATGTTTGCCTCATGTATGATTTCATGGCCTGCGGGTAGAAAAAGACAAGGCATTTAAATGCTTCAGATGTCAGAGGGTGGAGGATATGGGGCAAGAAATTGCCTTGTTCAATAATAGATTAATCAGCCTTGAATCTAGCCAGCAGCAGATGGCTACAAGAATGAATGTTAGCATCTCTTCAGACACCACACCTAGGCTAGCACATGAACTAACTGTCAAAGAAACGATTGTTAGTTTAGAAACACAAACAAAGGAGCAGAGAATTGGACCCTGATATAAATAATGATGACAAATGGTTCTTAGTTCAAAGTGCCAAGGCCCCCAAGAAAGGTCGTAAGGCAGGCACTTTCGCACTTCCGCTGAGTAATCATTTTGACATTTTTAGCAGTGCTAATTCCTCTGACACGATAGAAAGTAACCTTAGTGCCCAAACACAGTGTCCCAATCCAGATGGTATCAGTGTCCTGGCTTCTTTTCCCCCAAATGCTGTTTCCACCCAGTCTGTGACTGCCTCCTTTATATCCACCAATAACAACGGGGCAAATCTGCATCGGTCTCAGAAAATTATTACTCCTGTGCTGTGCAAAGAAAATCTAATGGATTTTCAAACAGATATTTGCCATAAATCCATCTATGTGCTGGGGGACTCCTTAGTGAAACACCTAGACCGGCAAATATGCAATGATGACAAAGAATCCTGCACTTTGTCTTCCTTCCGGGGAGCCAAAATGTCTGACATAACCAGCATGTTAGGAAATATCATTATAAACCCTGAGGAATCAGTGGTCATCATACACGCCGGGTGCAAACAACATATTTCGAGATTCCATAATTAAAATAAAACAAAACTGTGTAGCTATGGCAAATAAGTTACTGGATCTGGGTTGCAAATTTGCCTTCTCTGAGATTCTAGCCATCCCCAAAGCCAATTATTTCGAGCTTAAAATTAAACAAATAAACAATTGGTTACGTTACTGGTGTCTCCAACAAAATATCGATTTCATAACTCATTGGGAAGAATTTCACAGGAGAAACAACCTCTTCTCAAGGGACGGATTACATCTCAGTTGACAGGGAAATAGCTATCTAGGCATAAGGATCATTTCCTACATACAAAAAATGTTAAAGTAAAAGATTGGGGGGGGGGTTACTTCCAAGCCAGGAGATGTTGAATAACTGTAAAGCAAACATGACCGAGATTTCAAGCCAACAACTAATATTCTAAATAGGCATCAGAAGTCTCACATGAAAATCTTATTGGTGAATGCTCATAGCCTTTTTAAACAAGTTAGATGAATTAAAAGACTATAAGCTAACAAACAACATAGATATATGTGGGATAACAGAAACCTGGCTTAAAACTTCTGACTGGGACACAGAAATAGATGGGTACAGTAAAATGGTAAAAAATCGAACTGGCTCTAGAGGTGGCGGCCTGGCCCTATATGTTTCAGACCTATATAAGAGTACCATTATTGAAAATGTACTAAATGAAGAGTGTTCATCAGAGTTAATATGGTCTAAAGTTTTTCTGTCAAATAAATTATAGTATTACTGTAGGTTTGGTTTATAGAGCCCCAAACTTGACTAGATATGAAAATGACATATTTTTAATAAACTTAGAAAAAATGGGTCTGGACACAAACTATATACTTATTGGCGATTTCAGTTTCCCTCATATTAACTGGGAATCTGGCAAATGTGATTCTTCGACCGAAAGAAGATTTATGGATATAATGATCCAAAACAACATGTATCAGCTTGTTAGAAGCCTTACCAGATATAACAACATCTTGGACTTATTTTTAACAAATATGCAGGATAATGTTAATCAAGCTGAAGTTCTCCATCCGCTGTCAAACAGCGATCATAATATGGTACAAGCTGTTGTTAATGTTCAACAACATGCCACAGCTTGTGGCTGTACTTTAATAAAAAACTTCAACGCTGCAGATTATAAATTAATAAACAAATCTTTGATGGAGTGGAAAAGGGAAAAAGATCTAACAGGGCATAACCTAAATGACGTATGGTCAGTTTTCCACAGCAAAATACAGTTTTGTATTAATCAGTGGGTCCCAATCAGGAAAAAATACAGCAACAAAAAAATAATTCTGCCTTGGTGGAATCAAATTATAAAACTAAATTTAAATAGAAAACGCAGATTATACAAAAAGTACAAAAATCTGCCTTCACCTATAAATTGGAATAAATATAAAGCGTCGGTAATTAAAAGCAGGAGCTTGATCAAAAAAGCAAAGAAAAATCTTGAGGAAAAAAATAGCGCTTTCCTCTAAAGACATCAAAAAAAAAAAATTTTAACTATATCGGGTCCGTCAAAAACTCGAGTCCAAAAATAGGACCCCTGACCACCCCAGACAGAGTCATAACAAATGAAATAGAAATGGCCAGAGTATTCAACAGATATTTCACAGGCTTGTTCAGCCCAAAGGCCCAGCTCCAACCAACTATCTTGGAACCAAATCCTGCTTGTCAGCTCTTTAGTGAGGGAGAGGTATTGGATGTTATTATGTCACTTATATCAGAAGGCTCTCCTGGTCCACATGAAATACCACCTATGTTTATTAAAAACACTGCACCCTGTATTGTGGGACCCCTGACCTATCTTTTTAACATTTCCTTTACGACATGAATTACACTTTCAATATGGAGGCAAGCTACTGTAATCCCTCTGCACAAAAAAGGCAACAGAGCCTCTGTGTTAAATTATAATCCCTCTGCACAAAAAAAGGCAACAGAGCCTCTGTGTTAAATTATCGGCCAATAAGTTTAACAGCTGTTTTTTGTAAGCTTATGGAAAAATTATTGAAGGGCAGAATTATCAAACACCTAAAAAATATTGGGTACACTGACATTACTCAGCATGGGTTTGTTGGTGGCAGGTCATGCCAGACAAATCTATTTAACTTTTTTAAACCTGTAAGTGAAGCCCTTGATAAGGGCCTGTCAGTTGACATAATTTTCCTTGATTTTTCTAAAGCTTTCGACTCTGTTTCCCATAATATTCTAATTGAATTATTAAAAATGTTAGACTGTCAACCTCAAATAATAAGCTGTGTTACTTCATGGCTCTCTGACCATACACAACAAGTTTCAGTTAAAAGCTGCTTATCCACATGGGACCCTGTTACCAGTGGTGTCCCTCAGGGATCTGTTTTGGGGCCTGTCCTTGTCAATATTCTGATTACATCCATGCTTCCCTTAAACAATCACTGCTGGATGGCAAAGTATGCAGATGATTGTAAACTCGGAGATATAGTAACAGACTGGGCCTCAGCAGTTCAGATTCAAAACAGTCTTTCTCATCTTGAGACCTGGTCTATCAAAAATGAGCTGTATTTCAATGCGCAGAAACGTAAAGTCATGCATCTAGGTAAAAACAGCCCACAAAATGAACAATATAAACCTAATAACAACTGAAAATGAAAAGGACTTGGGGGTAACAGTTTCCAACAATTCCACCTTTGATGCTCACATTACCAGTACTGTAAAAAAGGGGAATCCGATACTGGGATGCATCCTGAGAAGCATCAAGACCAGGCATGAGAAAGTGATAGTTCCCTTTACTCTAGCCTGGTTCGACCTCCCCTAGAATACTGCTCTGCAGTATGTAATCCTCAGTTTACAAGAAGTAACAAACTAGTTGAAAGCATACAGCTCAAAGCAACTAAAAAAATCAACACTGTACA
Source organism: Neoceratodus forsteri (assembly GCA_016271365.2). Taxonomy (NCBI): domain Eukaryota; kingdom Metazoa; phylum Chordata; order Ceratodontiformes; family Ceratodontidae; genus Neoceratodus; species Neoceratodus forsteri. The sequence continues at coordinate 2,631,459 of CM028136.1, read as the reverse complement.
GAATCTAGACTATGACACTAGGTTGAGAAATCTGAATCTCTACTCTATGCACTACAGAAGACTGAGGGGTGATTTGTGCATGGTATACAAGGCAGTACAAGATGAAACAATTTTTGCAACTATTGGCGTGACAAGAAACTTTTCTACAGTAAATACTAGATCACATGACCAAAAACTAACAGGAACCAAAAATAATACAAATAAAAGAAACCATTGGTTCTCTGAGAGTGATTACATCTTGGAATGACCTTCCAAAAAGTGTCATCGAGAGCAAAACAATGGACAACTTTAAAAATAGTTTGGATGCTCATATGAGCAATAAAAAAATTGTTTTTCTACCAATAATTTGGTGGCGAGCTATTAGAGGCACACCACCTCCCAAGCTCGTAAACACCTATGAACCCTGTACAGACTGACAGGTGTCAGGGGTGTGACTTGGGATTGTCGGCTGTGACGCTCATGCTGTTCCACCCCCATCCCCATCCCACAGCCCGTGACAGGCATGGAGGTGTGCCTTGGACTCTTCGGCCCTAAAGTTCACCCCATTCTCCTGTACTGCACCCATCTCAGTGTATTACCTTATGGAATGGGTGAGCGTAAGGCCCAAAGGCCCGAAGACCCCGAGGCACAACGCAACATTTGTCGTTGTCTACAGGGTAGGGCAAGGTGAAATGGCGTGAGCGTTATGGCCGATGACCCAAAGGCATACCCCCAATGCCTGTCGGTCTTTGCAGTGTGGGGGTGGGGTTGGCTTCAGTTCAATACTTCACTGCCATTCCTGTTATGCATCTCTCTAACTCCTGCACTACCAGTGCCAATGCCAGCAAGACAACATTCGGCATTGACAAATGCTTGTTCCATTTTCTCCCTGACCACAGCCATGACATCATGCTTGAACATGCATGTGGAGGCGCGCAAACCCTGCAGTTCTGCAGCCCCTCCCTTCGAGTCTCTTAGAGCCTGCACTACCAGCGAGCCTCCTCCCAGTGGCAGTTAAAGGCAGAGATGGCTGGCCGTCTCTCCCTGGGAGAGAACAGTCCCTGGGAGACTCTATCCTCTCCCACTCTCCCACCCTGCGAACCCCAAGCAACCCATGCTTGTTCCTGAACATGCCAGGCTGGCCCTGATAAATGTTTTTTTAGTTGTGATGCATCAAAAAAATGGCAAGTATGGAGCTGGCCCGGTGGCACTGCACGCTACACCTCGCGCTGCACCGGCGACCTGGGTTTGGGAATGATCCCAGAGCCGCCGGGGGTCAGCAGGGATGGGAGAGGATCGTGCGTTCGATGAACAGCTCTCCTTTTCCGGGAGGGAGGGGGGTCATGCTCGGTGCTTGTCTGACCTCTGGTGGAAGCCGGAGGTACAGCAAGTGTCGTAGCTATCTTGAAGGGGGTGGGAGTGACAACGTCGGCGGTGATGCCATGACGTCTGGTGTGCGCCACTCTCTAAAGAACAGAGGAAAATTGGGTGCCTGGTCTCCTAGATGACGGAGACCGCTGCAGAGACCCTAATTGCTTGCGTGCCTGCCCGACGTCCCCGAGTCCGACACTTGCAAGATTCTTGGGGTGCAGCAGCCTGGCCCCGTACCCGCCTGTGGGGTATAGCCACGGCTCGATGGGGATTCGAGGATAGAATCGGGCAGGTCGTGATGCGGGGAGACTGCCACCTGTGTCTCCCGAAGGAGTGGAGACTAGGCACAATGAGAAGGAAGTAAAAAGAAATTACAAAACAATAAAAAAAATGGCAAGTACATAGTGTCGATATTATTTTTTTCCAACAAAAAACTATTTTTTTTGTATTGCTGCATCAAATTACATGACCGTTTTAAAAACAAATTTTAAAAGAAAACATTTTTCAGTTTTTTCTGAATGTTTGTACTACTATACATTATTTAATCAGTAACTGTGTAGTTTCAATTTAATTTTCATTCATCTTATGACTTAATCGCATGACAAACATTTCAGTGTCCGAACAGCAGTAGCTTGCTTTTGCATGCTTTACCTGTGAAACTGTCGGAAGATAACAAATTTCATATGAATGAGACTTGGCCCAGTAACGCAGCACCATGCTGGTAACCTGGGAAATTGCACAGAGCCTGGAATGCCACTGCAGTCCAGCAGGAGGTTGTGTCAGTGCCCACTCTGGTACCCTCAATTTCTGAGCCAGCCATCAAGATTGCTTTTATGCTTTGCAGCCTCCTGGTGGCTCAGGGGGTGGAGCAACAGAAGGAGAGCCTGTACTGGGTGGGAGATAGGGAGACAAGGAGGGACACCGGCCAGTCTCCAGTTGGCATACCATTGAGTGTGTGCACCTAAGGCTATCATTTCCAGTCTCCCTGTGAGTGAGGGGATCAACAAATGATGAAAAGAAACCTGCAGGGTCCCTGGATGACTGCAGAGCACTCAGTTATCACTCTGAACGGGTCCCCCCCCGATGCGAAGGCCACAGCACAGGGGATGGGGAGACGAGCTGTGGCAGTAGCTGGCAGTAGAGATGGGGCTTCAGGACTGGAAGGTTAACCTAAGGGAAGAACTGGGGGATAATATAAATTAAAAAAAATACAAGTAAATGGCTTTATATAGATGTATTTGTTAAGTGTTGCTACCTCCTGGTAGCTCAGTGTCTCCAGACGTCTGTAGAACTACAAGCTGCTATAACTAAAACTAGGTGTGGTGCAGCAAAATGGACTGGCGAATGCCCAACATAGCATACAACTGTTCCAAGAAAAAAAGAAAAAGTTTTTTCCTGCACTCTGTATTGACTAAAGGTTCCTGGTTTAGAAATCAAAGGTTGCGATCCCAGCGTTATCAATATATTTACTTTTCCAATAGCAGTAACATACATGAAGCATTTTTTGCAGTTTTCAAATGCAGTGTGGCTAGGGGCAGTTGCAAGCAAAGGCTGGTTCCCGGTCCTGGTATCAGTACGGCTCACAGACCCCAGCATCAGCTCTTTCTATAGTGCAGTATAAAGGTGCTTTTCAACTGAATGTATGTTACAGCATACATTTGCACTGGTTAAGGCACTGAGAAACCTGCCGACAGGCAAAACTACTGGGCCTTACGAAATGCCTGCACCAGAGAAATCTATCGTACTAAGGCTGATCACTTTAAAGAGAACCTTGCCTCCTCCTGGGGTAATGGTAAGCAATTCTGGGCTAACATAAAGGAACTCACGGGGAAATCCGACATTGCCCCTCCCTTACCATTAATGGAGCCATCACCCAGGACCCTCAGGTTATAGCTGATACTTTCAACCTGGCCTGTACTGATCTGAGTGGGGTACTTCCTTCTGACTTCTTCTTCAATAAGCTGGCCTGTCCTGCTCCTTCAGCTGCTCCAACTTACTCCCCCCCCCCCTTCCATTTCAGTTTGATCTCCACTACTGAAGCAGCAAGATAGGTAAGTCGATAGAGAGAAGGGCAGGGGTAAATGGAGAAAAAGACAAAGGCAGTAAGGACAGGGATAGGGCAAAAAGTTGTAAGGCCATCAAAAAATGATGGGTAATGAGTACCAATGCCCATAGTCTAGGTAACAAGCTCCCTGAACTGGTGGTCTTGATGGAAGAGGGATGCCCTGATAGCGTGACAGTCACAGAAGCATGGTACACAGAGAACCATGACTGGGATGTCAACATACCAGGGTACACAATCTACAGGAGGGACAGGGAGGGTAGAAGAGGAGGAGGAGCGCTCTATGTAAGGGAAGGTATCAAAGCAACGGAACTAAAGGGTAAACAGGGAGGAGAGGAGGCACTGTGGGTCACCCTGGAGACTGGAAATGGCACCACATTCTGCACAGGGGTTGTATACAGACCCCCATCTTGGGGAGGAAATGGACAAGGAAATGATAGAAGGCAACCTTAGGATGGCAGAGAAAGGGGAAATATTGCTGATGGGGAATCTGAATATGTCAGATGTTAACTGGAGCACCATTTCTGCAACCACACCCAAAAGCAGGTCCATTCTTGATGCCCTACGGGGGCATGCCTCAGACAGCTAGTGTTAGAACCCACTTGGGAGGGAGCAATCCTAGACCTGGTACCCTCAAATGGGTATGGAGAGAGGATCTCAGATCTAGAAGTGGGTAGCCATCTGGGAACAAGTGACCACCAAACAGTGTAGTTCATGATAAACTCAGCTGTAGAGTCAAGCCATACAAAAGTAAAGGTACTGGACTTCAGGAGGGCTGATTTTGTCAAAATGGGAGAGTGCCTCAGAAAAGCACTAGCAAATAGGCAAGAAGGAGGGGTGGAGCAACAGTGGGGAACCATCAAAACTGCCATCACAGAGGCAACAAGCCTTTGTGTGAAGCAAATAAACAAATCAAAACGAAAGAAAAAAACTCTATGGTTCTCAAAAGGGGGTGCGGAGAAGGTTAGGGAGAAAAAGACAGCATTCAGGAAGTATAAGGAAACACAGAAGGAGCAGGACAGAGAACTGTACCACTTAAAGCAGAAGGAAGTGGGGAAGGCAGTCAGAATAGCAAAGGACTAAACCGAGGAAAAGATAGCCAACTCAGTTAAGAAGGGGGATAAAACCTTTTATAGGTACATTAGGGAATGAAGAAAGACAAAGGGAGGGATACTGAGGCTGAATAAAGATGAGGGTGGGTGGGCAGAGATACAGGGAAAAGGCAGGGATACTGAACAAATTCTTGTGCTCAGTATTCACAAAGGAAGATGAGGGGGAGTTACCTAATCCAGTCAATAGAAGCACTCTGGATAGGGGGGTCGATATCAGTCCTTTCACAGAAGAATGGGTTCTAAAAGAACTCCTAAAACTGAAGGTGGACAAAACAATGGGGCCTGATGGGATTCACCACAGAATTCTAAAAGAACTAAATGGAGAACTAGTAACACCATTGACTACCCTTTTTAACAAATCATGGGAGGATGGTGTGGTACCTGAGGACTGGAGGAGGGTGGATGTGATTCCCCTTCACAAAAGTGGGAGCAAGATAGAGGCAAGAAACTGCAGTCCTGTCAGTTTGACCTCGGTGGTAGGGAAAATGATGGAATCACTTCTGAAAGAAAGAATTGTTGAGTACCTAGAGGCCAGTGGGACACGGGACCCAAGGCAGCATGAATCACAGCGGGAAGGTCATGTCAGATGAATCTAATCGTTTCTTTGACTGGGTGACCAAAGTAGCAGACCAGGGAGGGGCTGTGGACATGACCTACCTAGACTTTAGCAAGGCATTTGATACAGTCCCTCACAAAAGATTAATAAACAAATTAGCCAGCCTGGGAGTGGGTCCCAGGGTGGTAGCTTGGGTAAAACATTGGCTAGACAACAGGACACAATCAGTAATAGTAAGCAGAGTCCACCGTAAAGAAAGGGGGGTTACTAGTGGGGTACTGCAGGGTTCAGTACTGGGTCCGGTCCTTTTTAATGTCTTTAAGTGACATTACAGAGGGACTGGAAGGAAAAGTATGTCTCTTTGTAGACGACACAAAGATGTGCAACAGGGTTGATACACAAGGTGGGGTGGAAAGAATGAGAAGGGACTTGGCAAGGTTGTAGGAATGGTCAAATGTATGGCAGCTTAAATTCCACGCAAAGAAGTGCAAAGTAATTCACCTGGGAAACAAAAACCCTGGGGAAGAGTACACAATGGGGGGTGAGATACTGACAACAACAGAAATGGAAAGGGACTTGGGGACAGTTATATCAGATGACCTAAAGGTGGGTAAGCAGTGTGAGAAGGCCGTGAGGAGGGCTGGGGGGATACTAGGATGCATAGGGAGAGGCATCACCAGTAGAAAACAGGAAGTTGTTATCCCTCTGTACAGACAGTTGGTGAGACTCCATCTGGAGTGCTGCGTGCCGTTCTGAAGACCGCATCTCCACAAAGACATAGACAGGGTAGTGGCTGTCCAGAGGAGGGCAGCCAAAATGGTGCAGGGTGTGTACCAGAAGACATATGACGAGAGACTAAAGGAGCTTAATATGTATACCCTCGAGGAAAGGAGGGAGAGGGGGACATGATAGAAACTTTCAAGTACCTCAAGGGAATCAACAGAGTCCAAGAGGGTAGCATCTTTCAGAAAAAAAGATGTGCAAGAACAAGGGGGCACAATTTGACCATAGAGGGGGATGGCTCAGAGGTAATGTGAGGAAGTATTTTTTCATGGAGAGGGTTGCGGATGCATGGAATAGCCTTCCTAAGGAGGTCATGGAGTCAAAAACAGTGGGGGAACTCAAGAATGCATGGGACTGATATAAGGCAATTCTAGTGGGGGGTGGGAGGAAGTAGGCTGCTGGTTAACTAGGATCTGCAGCTTATCCATTAGGTAGGAAAATGGGCAGACTAGGTGGGCCAAGCGGTCCTTATCTACCATCAAATTCTATGTTTCTAAAAACTTACTTCCAGAGAGTACTGGGTAAGTCGAGGTTCAGTGGCGACTCATTAGACCTGAAATAACTGCATCTTTTTTCCCATTGTTTAACCAGGTGAGACACACTAAGCTGAAAGCTTGTTTACAGGTGCAACCTGGAACACAGGGAAGTTAAGTGACTTGCTCAGGGTCACACAGTATGCAAGTAGGGGCTGTGGGATTCAAACCCAGATTTGCAGCTCAGAGCCTTAAACCACTGCACTATACTGCCTCCCTATCTGGCCCTTGATGCTGTATTTCTCCCCTCAGTAAGATCCTTAACCTCTCCCTCCACTGTTGTCAATTCCCAACCCTATGGAAATTTACTATTGTCACTCCTATCCACAAGAGTGGTGACAAAACTGCCCACGGCAACTATCACCCAATTTCCATCCTTCCCACCCATATCCAAAGCATTGGAAAAACTTGTATCAGATCAGCTGTCTGACTGCCTAGCGGAGCACAACCTCCTGTGCGCTCAACAGCACGATTTCTGTAAGGGACACACTACCACAACTGCTCTCTTGGAATATACCGGCTTTGTCCACAAAGCCCGTGGTCTGGATCAATTAGTAGGGTCCATGTACATTGGCCTGTCAGTCATTTGACACGGTTAACCATAACCTCCTGGTCTCATTCATCCACTCAGTTGGCCTCTCCCCTGAAGCCACCTGCTGATTTGCGAATTATCTCAGTGGTCATGCCCAGCAAGTGAAAATCGGTAACACCCTCTCCTCTTCATTACCTGTCTGCTCTGGGGTCCCGCAGGGGTCTATTCTCGGGCCTCTACTCTTTAGTCTCTTCCTAAATACCCTCCCTCAAGCCTGCTCTGGTAACCTATTACTCTACGCTGATGACGCCGTTGTCTATACTTGTTGCTCGGACTCGTCCATAGTATAACGCTCTCTTCAGGATCATTTCTATGAGTTAGGGTCTTAGTTCACTAAACACAAGCGTATCATAAACTGTAAAAAAAAACAACTAAATCTATGTTATTTGCAAACACACAAACACAAAAATGCCCCCCTCACAATTCTTAGTGACCATCTCTAACTGTTAGAAAAGGTCAACACCTTTAAATACCTTGGGTTACCCTTGATGCCACCCTTTCCTTTCAAGGCCATGTTGACTTAGTCTGCAAAGCTGTTAATACTAGGATCGGCCTCTTGTATAGGCATAAAAAATGCTTAACTAATGACGCCTTCTGTCTTGCTGTCACCAGTTCAGTACTCTCCATAGTAGACTACGGCATAGTAATCTAAGGCTCCACATCTGACACTGCCCTCAACAGGATCAAAGTGTCTCTTAACAGAGCTTGCCGGCTTGTTCTTGGAGCCCATCGGCTTACCCACACCTGTGACCTTTACCAGCAAGCACACTGGTTGGACTTTAAAGGTCGACTAACATACCATACTTGTTTAATAGCCAAGCAAGTCTTGTTCTGCAAGTCCACCCCCCCCCGATCCTTCACTTTCTGACTCCCTCCCCCTCTCTGCACACTACCAAGAGCACTTTAAAAGGCTTGTGCCTTGTTATCTTCTGTAAAACCGGCCTTGGGCAGCGTGCCTTTCCATACTGGGCCCCATATCTGTTGAACAGCCTGCCCCATGATATACTGGCCACTGACAGACTTTGCCCTTTAAAAACTAAACTTTGCCAGCTCCTCCTCTCACTGAACCGCTGCAACTGACCATAATTCTCCCCCACTTCACACTGTCTCCACTCACTATTCTTTTACCTCTCGGCTATCCCTCTCTCCCCCTCACCCTCCTACTTGCCTTTTTCTGACTGCCTTTGTATTCTTCTCTCTCTCTCCCTGATGCACTTTTCTTCCCACTGATGGCACTTGATTGTAAATGTAATCTTTATGTACTTGAATTGTATTTTTATACCGTCTCTGTTAGTGGTTAAGCCTTTCCTATACACTGTATCTTGGCTTCTCAATCTAAGTTTTGTTGTTATGTCATTTTGTATCACTGTATTTTATTACCCTATGTATACCTTTACAACATCCTGTAGTCTATGTATAATGTGGAACCTCTGTAAAAGAGCCTCTGGCTCAGAGATATATCTGATATTTCAAATAAAAAAACTGCATGCTAATTTTATACAGGATTAAAGAACTGGTATACTGCCTAAAACAAATATTAGATTTTAAAAGCAGCCAACCATTACCTTTTGTATCTGATGTACTTTTCTTTCCTTTTCCATTTGTTTAATTGGAAGATTGTTTACCTGATGTTAGTAGGTGTGATGTGTGTGTGTGTGTGTTTTGAACAGCTCTAAGCCAGGCAGCTGACATATCTTGCTCTACTGCCCCGCACTACATCATCAGCATTGTGACAACACTGCTACTTGGGAACAGCAAGTGAGTGACTGCCAGGTCATTCACCTGTGATGTCACTGTCGGTGAGATTATACTGCTGATGATGTAGTGTGGGGCAGTAGACTTACATATGTCAGCTGCAAGGCTAAGAGCTGTTCCACACATCCAGCACAATATTATTACACAGAAGATTTTCTGACGAGCAAAAGGAAAAAGAAAAACACTTAAGAAATAAAAAGTTACATCTGACTGCTACTTAAAATGTGTATTATTTGCCTGTCTTGGCTCCGCTAGCTCTTCAAGAGGAGACGTAAAGCTGTTATGAAGCTAGACTGCTTAATGAGCAGTCGTTGTACTGATTAGTAGCATAGCTACATTAGACAGCAAGTGCACAGCAATAATGGATTTAATTTTTATATTCAAAGAACGCCAATAAATGTACAAGCTAGCAACGTACATTTTGAAAATTGCAAAAAATGCTTCATGCATGTTACTTCTATTGGACAAGTAAGTATATTGATAGCTCTGGGAGAGCAAACTATTATTTCTAAACCAGGAACCTCTAGTTAATACTGAGTGCAGGAAAAGTGTTTTTCTTTTTCTTGTTCTTGGAACAGTTACCTCCCGGCGGCCCAGGAGGTGGAGCAGCAGACGGAGAGCCTGTACTGGGAGGAAGGGACACCAGCTTGTCCCCAGTTGACATACCATTCGATTGGTGTAGTTGAGGCTGTCATTGCCAGCCTCCCTATAGTTGGGTGGGTGGGGGGATCTTCTGAAGTTGAAAAGAAACCTGCCACATCCCAGGATGACTGCAGAACACTGTCAGTTCCCAAGCCCCTCTTGCAGTACTGGATGTATGGTGTTAGTTGGCCAAAAGGCTACACCGGGATGGGGGGTGACTGTGGGAGTGGTTGCCAGTACATACGTGGTTTTGGGACTGGGGGCCATCTGAAGGGGGAGGATTGGGAGGAGCTGATATATAGGAATGGGCCAGAAACTGAAGTCACTATCTTGTTTAAGGACATTGTATGTGTTATGGATAAAAATGGGGACCTGATTTTAGATAAGATATACAACGTACACAGTCTAGACTATAGATGGCTAAAATGTAAATGTCCATTTCATGGAAAATGTGAATGCCTCTGCAGAATTTAGGATGATATTACCCAACTGTGAAGAAGTTGTACATGTGTATGATCTTGCAAGCTTCTGAGCAAGTGGGAGGATTTTGCATCCAACCAGTAGTGCTTTAAAACAAAGCTGCCTACATGCTGACTGAGGCTGCAGGTAGATTGCAGCAGTTTATAACAACTCCCCCATCCTCTCATTTCCTTAGATCAACTGACTGTCGCACCATAGTAGTCCCCCGCAGATCCACCCTAACTGGCCAATCCGCTTACTCTCACCACCTCCCAAAAATTTGGAATTCACTCCCCTCTCAAATCCGGCACTCATCCGCCGCCTACTACATCACCTCGAAAATTACCTTACACCTAGCTGTTACTGCCATGTCCCTCCCTAATTCCCTCACATAAGCCCTGGATAAACCCTACCCCTCTACCACCCCCCCAAATCTTTAGCTGTCCTCCTCTTCCCCCAAATTGTTCCCCCTTACTGGCCTCCCTTGATCTCTCACAGAATATAAGGGACACCAAATGCTCTCCATGGGTCCCTCTCCTACCCCCCAGGGGCTTGTATCCCTCATCTATTTCCTTCCCCTACATCCCTCCACCTCACCCCTCCCTCTCCTTTCCCCCTTTTCTTTCTCATAAGCACCTGCTTACTTACTAACCTGGCACTTATTATCGTTCACTTTTTCTACATATTATGCACAACTCTGTTTTAACACTGTAACACCTGCATTACAACTGTATATTAATGTTGATCTTGTAAGTTGAACATGACTCTTCCCCCTCTCCCCACCTTACCTCTCCCTCTCCTTTCCCCCTCACACCACCCTCCTTTTCTTTTACGTAAGCACTTGTTTACTTATTAACCCGGCATTTATTATTGACCATTCTTTCTATGTATTGTGCACAACACTGTTGTACCACTGCTTGCAATACCTGCCTTAGAACTGTATGTTAATGTTGATATTGTAACTTGAATGTTTAATGTTTCCCTCCTGTTGCACCCCTTCCTCCAAAGTCACACACGGAGACGAGCGACTTGTCGCTCAGTGTGCCTTCCTTGTGAAACATTTCAATCAATAAATAAATAAATAAATCTGTGGGCAGCTGCATATGGTGGGTTTGTGATATCAACTTCTGGGACCTGAGCTGAGACGTGGAGCTTTCCTGAACTGCTCAACAGAAATCCAAGTAACCTGTGAACTGCGCTATATCCAGACAGCTTGTGAACTGGTTTATCTGCTGTACAAACTGGAGTTTGCATGGCACTCACTTCCTTTCTTTGCTGTCAAAACTAAGAAAATATATTGGGGGTACAGTAGGTTCTTCTGAGGTCCATCCAGTGTTTTTTGACTCCCTGAAGTTTAGTTTGTTGGTTCAGACTGTGTATGGTCAGAAGGACTTCTCACTTTAGCTCTAGTTCTAAGTTTTGCATGTCAGGGGATGTCACTTGGGGGTGGTTTTTAGTCTGTTTTTTTTTTTTTTAATGATAAACCCAGCATCTGGGCCTTCATATCAGTTTTGTGAACAGCAGTAGTGGGATTCAAGGTGTCCCGAGATATTGAGCAAAGCAGAAGAAACATTACAGTTGGAAGGGAGGAAGGGGCGCCGCAGGCTGCAGACCCAGCCTCAGAGGAAGCAGATGGGAACAGCAGGATAACTCAAGCAGAGCCTGCGGTACAAGTGTAGGTCAGGCCCAGTGCCAAAATAAACCCTAAGGGAAGCAGGGAATCGGTGCTGGGAGAACAGTCAGGAAAGCACCACTGTCATCAGTTGGACTGTAGTCTTAGGTTTTGTCATCTCTAGTGTTCCCTCATGGTAATTTGAATTTACTGTATTACCCATGATACTTTGCAGTAGGGGGTATGTGCAGTTTTGATTGTCCAGTGAGACTAGGGATCAGGACTAGGACCAGTGCCATTGTCAAATGCAGCATCACTGTCAGCTGAGAGACCACATGAGAGAGGTCAAAGAGCACCCATATAGGATCAATTTTTAAAAAAAGCCCCAAGCACCTTTACCGTCCCACTAGTGCTGCCAGGGGAATTCAGTCATATTTCAAGGTTGGCACTTGTGGAAGGGAAAGGATCTTATCTTTGCTCCATGAAGTCAAAGCCCAGAGTCTCCCGCTTCATTAATCGGACACCCTACCCTCAGCGTCAACATTGTGTGATGTAATAATCTAAAGAGTGCTAGACTGAAGATAATTGGGATGTCTTTTTAAGTACATTGTTTTGCACTTCAGAGTGCCTTGTTTAAAATCAAAGCCACCGCTCAACTAACGTGGCCCAGAACATAGGTGCTCAAAGGTTTTCTGGAGGTGCCACTTGCTGTTAGGTGCAGTGAGGTCAAAAGAACCACAGAGAGAGGTGTCAGCATTTCCCAACCTTGACTTAGACAGGCCTGAATAAGTCGAAGGAAGGTAAGTCCCAAGTGCCAGAGTAAGAAGTAGCACTGTTAGTCAGATGTGCTTTTTGACTGCATTGTATTTCTGCAGTGGCATTTGACATAGTACAGAGCAGAGACCAGAAGAGACGTATGAATGGGGCTGAGGCGAGGCAGCAGCCAGCAGCTTTGTTTTTACAAATTATGTAGGTGTGAAAAAATGTGTGTATTTACAGTATAATTGTTTTTTAAAAGATCATTATTTATTATCTGTTGCTAGGAGTTGACTTTTTTTTCTTTTTTGCCTTGGGTGGGACGATGGGTGAGATGCACTGAAGTCCCTGAAGGCAGGTACTGTAATTAGCGGATTGAACATTGACTGGAAGCAGGAATTTTCCATCGCTCAAGTATATTTTCATCAAGGATTTCCACTTACACACACACACACACACACACACACACACACACACGCACACACACGCACATCACAGCTGTAACTGAGACCATAGGCTGGATATTTGTGCAGTATGTGGCGCCATCAGCCGCATTTATTACAAGTAGGAATTTTCTAGGTTGCAGGCTTAAGATGAGCTTGTTACTGTTTTCTTTACTTTTGTGCCCTTAAAATCTTCCATTACTGCTCTTTAGAAAAAGAGCATGTGTAAATGGTTTATCCCTCCCAAACCAAATGTTTATTTTAGTTATATTTAAAACTACTGCTTATGTAATATAGTATTTACTATTCCCATATTGGTTAATCTCATTCATGTATATACACTAATTTGCAATAGGGTCGCAGGGCTGGGGGGGGAGACAAGATAATAGCAGCAATTCTTACATTACAATTCTTACATTACACAAAATATCTTTTATTCATTTAAATATATATTATATATAAAGAATAAATGATAGATAAGTGTGGTATACAGGGAAATATACCATAGTTGGGGGCTAATTAGCTCAATAAACCACAAGCCCCCCCCCCCCAAGATGGTAGATTTCCTATGACATTTATTTATGTAATATATATGAATGGTTTAAGAGTGCACATTTGCAAGGTACGACCACTTTTGCAATCATCTCCTGGTTGAGAATGTTGACATGGTAGTGTTTCTGTAGTCTACTGGAGTTGGTAATGACAGAAGGATTTGTGTCTGTGTTGATTTGCTGTAGTGTAGTGGTTTCATATAATAGGAGGCGTGGAGTCGTCGCTTGTTCCCTTGAGTGCACATGGTGTTTCCAGTGGTGCGGTTGGTAAGTGGCATTTGCTGTGGGAGCGGTGGTTTGTTCGAGTGTCCTGGGCAGTGTTGCTGCCGTTTGTGGTTGGGCTATGCGGTCTGGGGCTGGAACATCCGTGCCAGAGTTCTGGTCATTTTCTGCTGTTTGGGGCACCAGGAGAAGCGGCCAAATGAAAATGAAAGCAGCATGCAGGATTTCGAGGTACAGTTATTGCTGTAGCATTGAGGGACACAGCTGTTTGCTAAATGTACTGTTGTATTTAGATGATCTTGCTTCGAGGAAGGCTCTTGCAGCAGGCCACACTGGTAGGACTAAGCCATCAGGCGCCAGGACCACACGGAAAACTTATAGCTAGCAGTCTACCACCGGGGACTGCCCACCACCACGTCAGTCAGCTGACATCAGCCTAGCCTATAAAGGTGTGCAGTCCCCTGCACCTACCTCAGTTCTTTTCCCACCATCGAACCTTAGCAGATGCCGCAGCTACAGTTGACCGCCATTACCCGCGCTTGCTGCGCTTTTTTATTTTTCATTCTTTCTGAGTTTGAAACATTGATTTTTCAGTGTTTTCATTGATGAATTTATGTCTTCTCCTCTAGACTTGTCTTCTGACTGCTCCTCAATGAATGCCTACAGCAAACAGATCTCTAAAAAAAGGACGGCCACTCTGTGTGTCTCATCTGCCTAGGCCCCAGCCATAACACCAAAGCATGCCAGTGTTGCCAAAAATTCAACCAAGCCACTCGGAGACATCATCTAACACCTCTGGAGAGCCACCTTTTGAAGCAGAAGTTGGTTGCGATGGAGAAGGAACTGCAGGACAGGAGCTCTTTGGCCTCGCCATCACAGTCCTCCAGGGCCTTTTCATCGTCTCAGAAGGAGAAATCCAGGAAACATAAACACCAAGACCGGTCTGCTTCCCACTCGTGGACACCCCACAAACAGTTGACCGTAATGGGATCATCCTCCTGTTGGGAAGGGGGGATTGGCCCTACCAGCCCTCTGTTCCTCCGGGCTCCCAGTGGCTGTGCCACCCACCGTCATAGCTATCTCAGTCAGTGATTCTACAGGGCAGGGGACTTAGTCTCCTGCTCCCCAGCCCCTGATACCCAGGCCAGAAATTCTATGGGCTCTCAGCCAGGTGGTTGGTTCCTCCTGCATCGGTTCCATAACCGCATGGAATCAACCATCTACCACCCCTCCTCTGCCTAAGAAGGCAGACTATCTTTATCATACCCTGGCTGGCAAACCATTTTACGGGGTCACCCTAAGACAGATTATGTGGTGATTAATGTAATGCATGAGTGTACTAAGAAGCCCAAGCACCTTAGTACCCTGCCCCTGGACTGCGAGTCCAGGCAGCTGGATCACCTTGGCAAACGTGTCTTTGCCTCTACTACCCTGGCTTTCCAGGCCCTGAATTACTCAGCCACCATGGTCCAATGTCAAAATGTTCTTTGGGACCAAGCCAGGGACTTGGTGCAGACCTTACCAGAGGACTCTACCAAGACGCACCTTGCCCAACTCCTGAAATCAGGCTTGGACATAGAAATATAGACTTTGACGGGAGATAAGGACCGCTTGGCCCACCTAATCTGCCCATTTCCCTACCTACTGGATAAGCTGCAGATCCTAGTTAACCAACAGCCTGTTTATTCCTACCCCCACAAGAATTGCCTTATGTCAGTCCCATGCATTCTTGAATTCTCCCACAGTTTTATACCGCACAACCTCCTCAGGAAGGCGGTTCCATGTGTCCACCACCCTCTCCATATAAAAATACTTCCTCACATTGCCCCTGAGCCGTCCCCCCTCTATCTTCAAATTGTGTCCCCTTGTTCTTGCACATCTCTTTTTCTGAAAGATGCTACTCTCTTGGACTTTGTTGATTCCAGTGAGGTACTTAAAAGTTTCTATCATGTCCCCCCTCTCCCTCCTTTCCTCAAGGGTATACATATTAAGCTCTTTTAGTCTCTCCTCGTATGGCTTCTCTTGCGGACCCTGCACCGTTTTAGTTGCCCTCCTCTGGACTGCCTCCATCCTGTCTATGTCATTGCGGAGATGGGGTCTCTAGAACTGCATGCAGTACTCCAGATGGGGTCTCACCAACTGTCTGTATAGAGGGATAACAACTTCCTGTTTTCTGCTGGTGATGCCTCTCCCTATACATCCCAGTATCCCCAGCCCTCCCTACTGTCTTCTCACATTGTTTGCCAACCTTAAGGTCATCTGATATGATTAACCCCAGGACTCTTTCCATTTTTGTTATTACTGCCCCCCCCCCCGTGTACTCTTCACCTGGGTTCTTGTTTCCCAGGTGCATTATTTTGCACTTCTTTGCATTGAATCCAAGCTGCCATACTTCTGACCATTTCTCCAACTTTGCCAAATCCCTTCTCATCCTTTCCACACACCCTTGTGTTGCAACCATGTTGCAGATCTTTGTGTCATCTGCAAAGAGGAATACTTTTCCTTACAGTCCCTCTGCAATATCACTTATAAAGACATTAAAAAGGACTGGACCCAGTACTGAACCCTTCGGTACCCCACTAGTAACCCCCCTTTCTTCAGAGTGGACTCCGTTTACTATTCCCTTCTGTGTCCTGTTGTCCAGCCAGTGTTTTACCCAAGCTACCACCCTGGGACCCACTCCCAGGCTGGCTAATTTGTTTATTAATCTTTAGTGTGGGACTGTGTCAGATGCCTTGCTAAAGTCTAGGTAAGCCATGTCCACAGCCCCTCCCTGATCTACTACTTTGGTCACCCAGTCAAAGAAATCAATTAGATTCATCTGACATGACCTTCCCACTGTGAATCCATGCTGCCTTGGGTCCTGTGCCCCATTGGCCTCTAGATACTCAGCAATTCTTTCCTTCAGAAGTGACTCCATCATTTCTCTACCATGGAGGTCAAACTGACAGGTCTGTAGTTTCCTGCCTGTCTTGCTCCCACTTTTGTCAAGGGGAATCCCATCCGTCTTTCTCCAGTCCTCATCCTCCCATGATTTGTTAACAAGGGTAGTCAGTGGTGTCACTAGTTCTCCCCTCAATTCTTTTAGAATTCTGGGGTGTATCCCGTCAGGCCCCATTGCTTTGTCCCCCTTTAGGAGTTCTTTCAGAGCCCTTTCTTCTGTGAAAGGACTGGGATCGACCCCATTATTCAGAGTGCTTCTGTTAATTGGATTAGTTACCTCCCCCTCCTCCTGTTTCATGAATACTGAGCAGAAGTATTCATTCAGTATCCCTGCTTTTTCACTGTCCCTGTCTGCCCACCCACCGTCCATTCTGTTCAGCCTCACTATCCCTCCCTTTGTCTTTCTACGCTCCCTAATGTACCTATAAAAGGTTTCATCCCCCTTCTTAACTGTTGTCTATCTTTTCCTCAGTTTAGGCCTTTGCTATTCTGACTGCCTTCCCTGCTTCCTTCTGCCTTAACTGGTATAGTTTTCTGTCCTGCTTCTTCTGTGTTTCCTTATACTTCCTAAATGCTATCTTTTTCTCCCTAACTTTCCCCACCACCTCTTTTGAGAACCATAGTGGCTTTTTCGTTCGTTTTGATTTATTTATTTGCTTCACACAAAGGCTTGTTGCCTCCGTGATGGCAGTTTTGATGTTTCCCCATTGTTGCGCTACTCCTCCTTCTTGCCTGTTTGCTAGTGCTTTTCTAAGGCACTCTCCCATTTTGACAAAGTCAGCCCTCCTGAAGTCCAGTACCCTCAATTTTGTATGGCTTGTCTCTGCAGCTGAGTTTATCGTGAACCACACTGTTTGGTGATCACGTGTTCCCAGATGGCTACCCACTTCTAGATCTGAGATCCTCTCACTGTCCCCATCTGAGAGTACGAGGTCTAAGATTGTTCTCTCCCGAGTGGGTTCCAACACTAGCTGTCTGAAGCATGCCTCCTGTAGGGCATTGAGATGTGCCCTGCTCATGGATGTGGCTACAGCAAAGGTGCTCTAGTTAACATCTGGTATATTTAGGTCCCCCATCAACAATATCTCCCCTTTCTCTGCCATCCTAAGGATGCCTTCTATCATATCCTTGTCCATTCCCTCCCCCTGAGATGGGGGGGTCTGTGAACAACCCCTGTGCGGGTTGTGGTGCCATTTCTAGTCTCTAAGGTGACCCACAGTGTGTCCTCTCCTCCCTGTTTACTGTCTTGTTCCGTTGCTTTTATCCCTTCCCATACATAGAGAGCTACTCCTCCCCCTCTTCTACCCTCCCGGTCTCTCCTATAGGTTGTGTTCCCTGGTATGTTAACATCCCAGTCATGGTTCTCTGTGTACCATGTTTCTGTGACTGCCACGATATCCAGGCATCCCTCTTCCATCAAGGCCACCAATTCAGGGAGCTTGTTGCCCAGACTACGGGCATTGGTATTCATTACTCTTCATTTCTTGATGGCCTTACCCCTTTTTGCCCTTACCCTGTGCTTACTGCCTTTGTCATTTTCTCCATTTACCCCAGCCCTTCTCCCTATCGACATCTCTATCTTGGTGTTTACCTCACTAACTACCCTGATTTTTTTTTTTGGGGGGGAGAGGGCTATCATGTCCTCTGAGCTGCGTATGATGCCGTGGATGCCTCCAGATGTGGGGCAGCTGTTGGGGTCTGTCTCTGGCGTCATTCTTGGCTTTGGGTATCTGCCTTTGCCTCGGATCTGCAGGCCAGCATTTTGGACGCCCCCTTCCGGGGTTCGGTCCTTTTCTGTGGGATGTCCAGGATATCATTTCCACCCTGCAGGAGTCAGGAAGGGCCCTCAAGTTGGTCCATTTGCTCTATCATATTCAGCCTAGAGCAGGCCAACGCCAGCCCTTTCACAGGTCCTCCTGAAAGCAATCTTAGAACCAGCCTGCCAAGGGTCAGCACAAGCATAAGGCAACAGCGTCCCCTGCTGCTACCACCACCAGGGCCCCCCTGCCTGTGCTTGCTCTGACCTTCTGACTCTTTAGCCAAACTCGGACCCCCCCCCCGGGCCGAGGATCCACAGGAGGTGGTCGGGGGTCAGTTCTCCTTCCACCTACAAGGGTGCTTCAGATCATAAATCATGGTCACACACTGGAGTTTCTAGAGTGGCCTTCAGAAAATCCCCATGTAAACTCCACTTACCCTCCAGCGCACCTGTCTCTGGTTTGGGAAGAAATTATGGCTCTTCTTCAAAAAAGAGCCATAGATCCCATCCCCCCAGCTCAATGGAGAAGAGGGTTTTATCCCCACTTCTTCCTTTTTCAAAAGAAGACCGGGGAACTTTGGCCCATCCTGGATCAGAGTCATCTGAATCTGTACATAGAGTACAAGTGCTTCCGGATGGTCACTTTCCAGGGGCTATTACCCCTTCTGCACCAGGGGGACTGGCTCTGCTCTTTGGACATGCAGGAGGCTTTCCTTCACATCCAAATCTTTCCTGCCCATCGTCACTTCCTCCGCTTCTTCTTTCAGGGAGCCCATTTTCAATACTGGGCCCTCCCTTTTGGCCTTTCTTTGCCCCTTCCCTGGTATGTACCAAATGCCTGGCAATAGTGGCATCTGCATTAAGGAGGCAGGGCTTCTATGTGTTCCCCTACCTGGACGATTGGCTGCTAGCAGCCCCCTCCAGGGAGTGCCTGGTTCAGACTCTGGAATACACGTTCTGCCTTTTTCATGCCTTAGGGATCACTGTCAGTCTACCAAAGTCTTGCCTCTCCCCTTGCCAGCACCTTCAATACATTGGGGCAGTCCTGAACACCAGCCAGGGCAAGGCCTTTTTGCCAGAGGACAGGGCAGAGTGACTAATGGAGCAGGCCCGTCTGGTTTCTTCCTGCTGGAAGGTCCATGCCAGAGGGTTCATCATATCGGTGTGACAGTCATCTTGTCAACGCCGATTAGGGCACAGCCAGTATGCCACCTGGCATTGCCACGCCTCCTGGGAGGGACAGCGTCAAAACACCATCTTGGGGAAATAGGTTTTGCTGGGGGCTTCGCCCCATCACACCCCAATACAGGGGGCTTCACTCCCCGCACCCCCATAATCTAAATATAACCTTCTCCGAGGTGGGTATGCCCTGAAGGGGACAGAAATTGTGTTGCAGCCAAAGACGGTGTGAGTTTTTTTTTTTTTCAATTGTTTAACCAGGAGTGGCACACTAAGCTGAAAGCTTGTTTACAGGTGCGACCTGGGAGCACAGGGAAGTTAAGTGACTTGTTCAGGGTCACACAGTATGCAAGTGGGGCTGTGGGAGTCAAGCCCAGGTCTCCAGATTTGTAGTTCAGAGCTTTAAACCACTGTGCTATACTGCCTCCATGAAAAATCAAAGATCAAATTAAGATCTAAAATCAAGATCACCCCTGTAACTGTCGCCCTTGTTGCGACATTCTAATTGTGGCACCAAAATGAAGTCACCCTGCTAATGGTATACACTGCCAGAGTGTTCCTGCACCTTCGGGGCCACGTGGCAGCAGCTATTGCCATGGCACCCCTGGCCTGCCTCCATTTGCGGGTTCGTCCATGGACCTTGTGGCTCCATTGGGACCAATGCATGGATGACCTGGATCAGTTGGTACTGGTCTCCGACCTGGTTCGGAGAGTTGTGTTGTGGTGGCTGGATCCGGCTAACCTCCTTTGCAGAGTCTTCTTTCAGCTCTTGACCTCCCCCTTCCCCCCCCGGTAAGATTCTTATGACAGATGCATCTGGTCTGGGATGGGATGCTCATCTGGCCAATCACCAGACCCAGGGTATCTCTGCTGACATACAACAGGGTCTCCATATCAACATCCTGGAGATGCGGACAGTCCTTTATGCTCTGCAGGCCTTCCAGACTTATCTCCTCCCCAGTCCACTGTTGGTGCAGATGGACAATATGCGTGTCATGTACTACATCAACAAGTGGGGAGGGCTCAGTCTTAGCCTCTGTGTCGCTCGATCCTAGGCCTGAGTTTTTTGGTGAGACACATTGTACCTCTCCTGAAAGGCGAGGTTTCTGTTTGCTTTTCCCTCTTCCTGCTCTTTCAGAGGGTTCTGCCCAAGCTCCAGTTGGAAGGGGTGGAGATGATTCTCATTACCCCCATCTAGCTATGTCAGATTTGGTTCCCCTTACTGCAACAGCTGGAGGTGGAGCCCCCAGTGCCCTTTCCTCTGTGCACCTGTTTGCTGTCCCAAGACCCAGGCACCTTGGTCCATATGGACCTTAAGTCCGTGCATCTCCATGCATGTCTCCTGCGGACCTTGCCATTGCCGGCTTCAGGGTGTCCTCTAGGGTCACAGATGTACTGGTGACTGCTAGGAAACCTCCACTAGAGCTACTTATGCTAGGAAATGGAACTGTTTCTCCCTTTGGACTGCTACTCACCATTTGGATTTGTTCACCTGCCCAGTGAATCAGGTATTGGGGTATCTTCTTTCCCTTCGGCTCCAGCTTGGGATACTCCTCCCTCAAGGTGCACCTTTCTGCCATCTCTGCGTATAATGCACCTATCAAAGGCAAACCTGTTGCCCAGCTTGAAGTGTCCCTCACTTTCCTGTGGGGCATTTTGCACCTGAAACCTCCCATTCGTGACCCTGTCCCTCCATGGGACCTCAACTTTATGGTGTAGAAAGTTGAACTGGCCACAAGTTGCAAGCTGTGCTTTCTGTCATGGAAAGCGCTCTTTTTAGTTACTATTACTTCTGATCAAAGGATTTCCGAGCTATGCTAGACTGCTAGCTAGAAGTCTTCTGTGTGGTCCTGGCACCTGATGGTTTAGTCCTAATGGTGTGGCCTGCTGCAAGAGCTTCTCTCTGAAAGATCTACTGTTACGGTAAGTTTTTACATCACTGTACTTTGTGTTTATTACAAGTTATATATAGATATATTACAGGGGCGCAGTAACCCCCCCTATAGTTAGGGTTGAGTAGCCTGCTTAATGTTAAACTTCAAATTTTGCACATTAATATCTTTGTCTCTCTTTGATGAAATTCGCTGAAATTATGTATGTGTTGTTTAGGAGACAAGGTCTTGATGTGTGGAAATTTTTGTGATGGCAGCTTGTGCAGATTATGAAACCAGCATGTGTCAAAAACCAATTTTTTTCCTATACTTAACATGAGTTTTTTTTTTGCTCTTACCTACAGTCTACGTGGAGTGGAATTTTTTCCCCCAAACTTGCAGGGGACAGGTGTCATGTCCCAAGTTACTGCCTTTGACAGGTCTGGAGAAAAAATATCAAAGGGCTCCCGAGTAATAAGGCTTTTAAATTTAGTGTTTTCCAACCTGCGCATGTGCAGTAGGGGTTTTCAGATAACGTTGTGTGGCAAAAGTAAAAATTTTATGCCACAAATGCTGGTTTTTGGTTTTGCAGCATTGAATTGGCAGGACACCAAAGATTTTTGGTGCTGTGCCAACTGCCATCTTGTTAGTGTTTTCCATGAACTAACAAACATGGAAAACACATAAAACCTCAGGGATTTCAAAAAACAAACATCAGAACCTAGTTTAGCTAGATTCTGATGTTTGTTGTTTAGTGTGTAGCCCACAAATACCTTTTCTGGGCACCCAAAATCCCGGGTGCCCAGCTTAGCTAGAGGAGCGCTTCCCCGGAATTCTCTGTATGAGAACAGCAGAATTTCTTGACTTCTGCAGCCACAGCTAAACCCGTGCTGCTGGCTGCTGTGTGACCTGTGAGCTGCTGTTTCCCTGGTGTTTAGTGCCCCACCATCCCCCGCACACACTCTCCATTGCCATCCCTGGCGTCTAGTGGTACCCCCCACCCGCTGATCGCTGTCCCTCGTTTAACAGCAAATATTTATTTCATTATTGTCGAATGATCTGAAGGAAAATAAAATAGCTATGGTCACATAAACGTTTCTGTTGTAGTGTTCCTCGTTTAACATGAATACTTTCCTGTTGATGTGTTAAAACAGAACGATGTACTGAGCCAGTCGCAGGAAGCGCTGTTCAATTCCCAAAGAAAATCGGCTTCCGCTATTTCCCTCATCCTGAACTGTTTCGAGGTCACACTATAAAAGTGGATAACATGCAATATAATACAGTACTGCAATATTATTTGTGTTTTCAAAGTGTATATAAATTGCATCCTCACACATACATAGACACACACACACAGCAGCATCATTTACTGACACATTTTTTATGGTTTCATTTCTTGAGTCACAGAATTAGATGATGATATCTGGTGTTCGCTTAGGGTCTGTAAGGGTGAGGATCCTAGGTCTGCACTAAAACAAATGCTGCTGTCACAGAGGGTATCGATCAGGGAAGACAGGGGCAGAGTTTGCAAATACTTCTGCAAATCTATTCACGCCACACCTCTTAGGCATTATATTTAACAAAATAGGCAACAGCAAACTAGATGAGAAAAACTGCTTCTCTGTAAATAAATGTGTACACACACACCTTCAGTGAAATGGCAGGATTCCTGCCTTAGCGTGCTGCAACCTAATGCTGTCTCAAGTTTAATAAGAATGAAATTAAACCATTTAACCCACAAAGTAAGTGTCACATCTCAACATGTAGTGAAGTTAGTAGTGACATACAACCAACACAACTAAATGTCCGTTTGCTGCGTTGTGCCCCATTTTGGCTAAATCAACATCTGACAGGAGGTATCTGTGGTATCCATTTGTATCACAAGTCAGACACAGCTGTGCGGAATAACGTTTTGCAAGGAAAGGTGTGACTCTTCACTCTTGGGGTGCAGCTGTGTCTGACTTGCAATAGTACTTAATGTAGGGTTACCACCTTTTAAGAAGCCCAAAGTGGGACATTTCTTACTGAAACATGATTTTTCGCAGGACAATATGTAACCTCAACCAACACAACAGATTTTTTCTCTAAATAATCAGAATTAAGACTAATTATAAAAAGGGTCTCAGAAATGCTGCAGTCTGATTGGTTGTTAGGATTCCAACAGCCTTACATTATACCATGTTATACTGTCATGTACAGCCTGATCACCATGGCACATGGATTCTTCCTGTCAGCATTCCATCCTCTAGCACTGCTGAATAACTGGAATGCTGCATTCTGATTTTGAATCAGCATTCTTAAATTGTTGGTGGAAGAACTATTTTGTTAAAAATCTCTCTCTAAATGAGGATAACATTCAAAAAGTATACTTTTAACACTTTTCTTTTGGAATTTTTTTTATAATAGCAATAAGACACTCCCAGGAGTTAGATTAACAGTGAGTTAATCACCCCCTAGGGGCAATATGGCACTCGGCTGCATCTCGTGCCACATTACACACCTGGGGGTGATTAACAGACTATTAATCTAACCTCTGGTCATGCCTTATTGCTTAAGTGTTGCGGTTTTTAGATGTTCCCTAGTGTTTCTAATCATTTTAAGGTATTTTAGTTAAGGTACTATAGTTTTTGCCACATTTACAGGAAAGTCTGAAAATATTCTTTTGTACTATAATGTCAGGACATTTAGTATTTTTCGTGTTTATTTCTCAGGACACAGCTGCCCATACCAGGACTGTCCTGCGAAAGTAGGGACAGGTGGTAACCCTAACCTAATGCCACCTGTATCTGTACTGGCACTGACCTTCCCTTGGCTGTGGGCATCAGCTAGTTTTAGACATTGCTTATGTCTTAGTTTCTTATACTTAAACTCTCTTTGTTTTTCAGGATTTGGCATCCTTTGTTTCGTTAACGCTTTGTTCTGCTTAGACCAGCATTTGCAGGGCTCTGTTGTTCTGGTTCTTTTTGTTCTTTATCATGTCAGTGGGTAGGACTTGCCATTTTATTTTTAGTTTAATTAATGTAGTGCTCGGTCTCCTGTCCAAACTGCCAGTAAACTGTAGAAGATGCACTGTCTTGCTGATCATGTGACCATCACAGAAGCCAAACCTAGGGCCTCCCTGTCTTCCTGATCAACGCCTTCTGTGACAGCAGCATTAGTTTTAGGTTACGCAAACTTATAATCCTCTCCCTTACAGACCCTGAACACCAGATATCGGCAGTGCCTCAATGCGAAAAAAAAAAAAGAAAGAAATAATGCTGCTAATGGATTGTGGTTGTGGGGTGGGGAGTAGAATGGTGACACAGTGGCTTCTGGGTAACGGTGGCTGTCATGACATTGATGGGATGTGGGAGGGAGTTGCGCATTTGAGTGAAAAAACTGAGTTACGTAGGTCCAGTGATATACAATTAGGTTATGCCCCTTTAACAAAAAAAAACAAAAATGTGCTCATCTTTCCCAACCTCTCTTTTAAGATGTACGAATTCTTGAAATATTCCACAGAAAATTAGTTATGTTGCCATATTGGTCCTTGTAAAAAAAAAAAAGACCCAGAAAAAGAGAGATGATTTGATGCCTTTTATTGGACCAACATAGATGTTACAAAAGAAAACAGGTGCTTGAGCTTTCAGATTACATAGACTCATTCATTTATGTTGTGTCAGTAAAAGGCCATCTCTTTTTTTCTGGATCTTTTGAAATATTCCGGTAATACCAACACATAATGGTAAGGTGTACAACTAGATTTCTGTGTTGTAGGTGCTGTATCTGCTTGGATCTCCCTGCATCACAGTATTGCATGGGAAACTCCATGTCAGTGTAGCATCAGCTTACTTTCTTTTTGCTAAAACTGGTACATATCGTATTACATGATGATACACTTCAGTATTACTTTTTTGTTATTTCTATCTTCGTATCATTGTAGTAATTTTGTATATGTTACTGTGTTTTTCTCTTCTTTTCTCCCTCCAACGGGACATATCTGGAACATACTGATTCCAGCTTAGTTTGAGTTTCCTGGTGGAAATGAGTAACTAACCAACTACAGAACTAGGGAAATGAATAATAAATTGTAGTTTTCTTAACTGAAGCTTCAGGGAGGTTAAAAAAAAATATCAGGATCTATCCAAAATGGTGAGATATAATTCCATTCTGGATCCAAGTTGGTTAATTTTAACATAAAAAATGAAAATTAAAAAAAAACAAAAAACTATCCGTGCGCTGTAGTTCACATGGGCAGTGGTCAGGTAACAGCTTGGAAGAGTAACATGATGTGATTTATGGGTTGAATCTGCTTCCATGGCTCGGGTTGTGGCCAGTTCTCTTGGCCTGTCTGGCACTGCTGATTATAAGGTTTGAGGGTCGGCTACCTGTCCTACTGCCAGATTTGCCAGCGAGATATCAAGTTAAATAGTTTGATCATTGCGATCGCACCCTTTCCACTGAAGAAACAGCACGTTGAAGAATCACTGAACACTTCTCGTCTCCCGGCTGTTCTCTTTGGGATATTCTATCGCAACACCAAAACATTTTGAACTTGGCACTTTAATGCTGCGAGTAAATTGTGTAAACATTATCGGATGGGGGGAGGATATTTCCTGGCCCCCATCTGCAGAAGCCTTTTATTAATAAGTAAAAGTGTAACAAGTGGAGTGAGGAAAAAAATGGGCAGGGAAAACTAAAATTCTAAACTGTCAAGCAGCTTAAAAATGTACCAGGCGATGAGCGTTTACTGGGTGACTCCTGTTGCTGCATTTGCAGTGGGATCTGGGCAAAGGAAGATTTTTTTGGGGGGGTTTGGGTGGCAGTTACGGTGTTATATAGATTCAGAAGCAATGGAAAAAATAGGTGTAGCATTTTTGCAGGTAATCTTGTAGGAAGCAACTGTACAACCACTTGTGTTGAGCACAGATGTGTAGAAGTGACGGATAACACATGTACAAGATTTCTGTATGTTGCAGTTAAATACTGTACATGTTTTTGCTGTGCTATATCAGGTACAATATGCCCCAATACATAGCTAGGTGTTTTTTTTTTTTTGCTTTATTAAATCGACCCCGTGAACTTTTTCAAACAAGCATTCCGGTTTTGTTAAGCAAGGTAAATCCGTTACTGCAGTGGTTAATTAGAACAGAGCTCCGTCATTCATGCCTGAATAAAGTATTATGCAGCGGAGATCTTCTGTAGGAGTTCCAAAACCAGAATCCATGATGCATCAAATTTTGAAACATAAAGTACATCACGAATGTCACCCTGTTCAGAATCCAGATGCAGCTCCACATGTGAACTTGTAATGAGGCAATACAAGCTGTAGATGTCTTGCTTATAGTGCAGCACTGTGCTTCTTTACTTGCCGCAAGCAGAAGAGGGCAAATTAGGTAATTTTTTTTGTTTGCTTAATAAAGCTGTCATTTGTCAGGCTAAAAAATAATTTTACTGAAAGATGTAGGTATCTGTTTAAAGGTTTGCCTTTATACATTCTGACAGTTGAGAACTGCAGCACTTTCCCAATGCAACAGAATATATATTTTTTTTGTTAACACTTATTTATAACCCTTTCATACGCACCATTTCCTGACTTATCAGCTGAGCTGTCAGAGCCCTACTGAAACATAGAAAAATAGAAGGTGTCGTCAGAAAAGGACCTACTGGCTCACCTAGTCTGCCCAAATGTCCCTACCTACCATGCTACCATAGACCCTAGTGGATCTCTGGAGTTACCCCCCCACCCCAGCCCTGTTACCAAGGTACCTTCTATCTATCCCATGCATGTTTGAACCCTGTTACTGTTTGTTTCGGTACTCACCACCACTGCTGAGAGGCAGTTCCAGTCATCCACCACCCTTTCCGTAGAAAGGATTTCCTCATGCCCACGGCATCAACTGGACGTTCTCGCTTTAATGGAAACCTGGCTTTCCAAAAAGACCCCAGACCCCTTTGTCTTTATTCCTGGATTCTCCCTCCTTAGGGAAGATAGAAAAGAAAATGAGGCGGAGGTGTGCCTTTTACGTGCATGATTTGGTGCATTGCCGAGCCCTCCCAGCCCCTACGCTGGGCAACAGTGCCCAAGCCTCTCAATAAAACTCACCCCGAACCCCAATAGAGCCCCACTGATCATCACGGTCGCCTATATCCCCCCTAGAAACCAGACAGCTGCTACCCAGTCGCTCTCTGACTACCTCTATAGCCTTCCCTTACAAGGTAGAACAGATACTAGTAGGGGATCTCAATATAAATTGGCTAGCTAGTTCTGCATCCCATACCAAGGACACCTTCAAAACCCTAG
Organism: Neoceratodus forsteri; assembly: GCA_016271365.2. NCBI lineage: Eukaryota > Metazoa > Chordata > Ceratodontiformes > Ceratodontidae > Neoceratodus > Neoceratodus forsteri. The sequence continues at coordinate 2,603,996 of CM028136.1, read as the reverse complement.
ATATGTCCCAACTGGTATCACCACCCACGAGGACTAACCCCTCTAATGGAACCAACACCCTGTTTGACATCCTACTCACAAATCGTCCGCACCGAATCACTGACTTAGTGGTCCTCCCCAACTCTCTGAGTAACCACTCCCCAATACTTTTCACCTGGTCCTGTCAGCTACCCAACCCCCTGACCAATGTTGCCTCTCGTCACCGTCTAAGACCTGGCAGTCTCCCCAATCTCAAACAGCACCTGTCTAACTATGACTGGTCCCCGTCTCACTGGCCCTGAACATTGATGATGCCCTGAACTACTTCACCTGCGCCTTCAACAAAGCATGTGATGCCTATGCCCCGCTCACCAAGATGACCTCCAAGAAGTGTAATGCTTCTTGGATTACCCCTGTGCTGCTGCAACAGCTCAAACTTAGAGACAACCTCTGGCACCGAGCCAATGCCTCTAACTCACAGGGGGACAGACAGGCATACAATGCCACCCGCAACAAGTGCACGTGGGCAATACGTGAGGCTAACACAGAGCACTATAGAACCACCCTGGCCGCCTCCTCGGGTAGCTCACGAAAGTTCTGGGACAACATTAAAGACCTCGGTGGGAAATCAAGGTCCCCTTCCCCATCCCAGCTTAACATTAGTGGTACCATTTCCACTGATCCACTTAGCCTCGCCAACTGCCTGAACTCCACCTTTTCCAACCTAAGCACAGTACTCCCAGGTAACTTTTTTTGACCCTGTACTGCCCATCCCAGCGCCCAATCTCCAGTGCCTTCCTTTCTGCCTCAGAGTCATTACCCCTACTGAGGCTAGAGCATATCTGACTAAGGCCCTCAGTGGCTCTAACTACAGTGAAGACATTTTCGACATGCAAATTCTATACTTAGTACTTGATTCCATCCTTTCCCCACTTACGGACCTACTAAACCGCTCTCTGTGCCTAGGGCAGTTCCCGACTGCATGGAAAACAGCAGTTATAACCCCAATACTAGAAAGTGGTGACTGCACCTCCCCAAACAGCTACAGGCCCATCTCAGTTCTCCCACCTCTCTCTAAAGCCCTTGAAAAAATCTTAACTGACCAACTCACTGAATACCTCCTCGCTTTCAGCCTATTATGCAAGGAACAACATGGTTTCAGAGCAGGTCACAGCACCATTACCGCCCTCACAGAATTCTCAAACGCACTTCACTCTGCGCTGGATAAAGGGCACCTTGCTGGTGCCGTGTACATTGACCTCTCCAAGGCCTTTGACACACTCTCCCACCTGCTCCTCCTGAACACACTTCAACTCATTGGGGTCTCTCAGGGTCCACTCACCTGGTTCTCCAGCTATCTCACCACAGGAATGCAGTGTGTCAGAATTAACAGCACCCTATCTACCACACGACCTGTGCTTTCTGGGGTCCCTCAGTGGTCCATCCTGGGTCCCCTGCTCTTTAGCATCTACCTCAACGCCCTGCCCAACTTCTGTGCTGGGAACGTTCTCCTCTATGCGGACGATGCAGTGCTATATGCCTCCCACCCTGATCCTTCTACACTCCAGCTCTCCCTACAAGACTCCTTTAAACAGATAGAACACTGGTTTGCTGACCACAAACTAGTGGTCAGCATTAAAAAAACTAAATACATGCTCTTTGCACATCGTCAAAACCAGGCAAAGGACTACCACCTGAATATCCAATCCGACTCACTCCTTCCTCTGGACCAGGTCCAAACCTGTAAGTACTTTGGTGTCATCTTTGACACCACCCTCTCATTTCATGAGCACATCAAAGTGCTCTCCTCAGCCAACAATGCCCGAATTGGCCTTCTATACCAGCATAAGGACTGCCTGTCACCTGAAGCCCTCCACCTGGCAGTGACATCCTCAGTCCTGTGACTCGTAGACTATGGGCTCAAAATATATGCTGCTTCTGACCCCACCACGCTCCAACAAATCCAGCTGTCTATTAATAAAGCTTGACGGCTCCTCTCAGGACAAACAAATGCATACCTGCACCCTCTTTGCACTCAGCAAAGGTTCTCACATTAGAGGAAAGACTGCAATATCAAACATGTCTTCTCACCAAAAGAATCCACCTGGGTTTGTTCCCTCCTGAGGTTACAGCCACCCTTGAGTTGGCTACCTGCTCCGTGGCCACCTGCACGACTACCAAAACTGTCTGGAAAGTGCTTAGGGTTAGGACCGCTTTAGCTCAAAGATCTTTCCCATGACCGGCCTGCCAGCGCAGTGGTAGGGTTACCGCTCATGGCACCAGCGACCCGGGTTCGGGAACGGACTCGGGGAACTGGAGGGACGGCCCGGGGGAGGAGGATCGAGCGCCCAGAGGCTGCTCTACTCCTCCGGGTGGGGTGGGATGCGGGTCCCGCTGTGATACCGCCACCTGGGTGACCACGGGTGGTGGTGCAGTGAGGACTGCATGTAGCAGGGAGGGAGGACGTCTGTTGGGAGCCGGAGCGTTAGCATGCTGTGACGTGCATCGCTCCTAGGCTCTTCTAGCGTGCAGACGTCCTACGGGGGATGGGCGAAACAGGAATATACCCTCCGGTGCTCCCTGTAGACGGAGCTTCAGGCCCTGATCCCAGGGCCCCTGCCGGCATGGATGATGGATCCCTGACAAAATCACAGTCGTTCGGGGCGGTGGAAGGGGGGCCCCTCCTCGTACCAGCCTGGGGGTCAAACCAAGGCAGCGTGGGGGGATGACTGCCGATGCCGACAGGCGCAGCAGGGACGCACAAGGCGTGAGGGAGACCCCTGAAGGTGAGCAAGCACCGGGGTGAGAAGGGGGCGTAAAAAGAAAATACAAAAAAAAAAAAAAAGATCTTTCCCATTCAGAGCCCCTTCCTGGTATAATGCCCTCCCCCCTGCTATCACCGCCATGACCAAACTTGGTCCATTTAAGTCTGCCCTGAAAACTTACATTCTGTCATCCTACAACTGCCAGTGTGACCGCTAGCCTAATTCCAAGGCCAAGTTGTTCCACTATAGGACACACAAGGCCCATTGGCAATGCCATACTTGGCTGTGGCAACACACAATCTTGCACATCTGTAGCCCACAGGCCCTAGGCCTATCTCAATTAATCCTCCGTAAACTCACTGTGATAGGAATTTGACAATGCCTCGTTGGAGGCAGCACCCAGTCGCATGAATCTGTATCCTGTGATGAAACCTCTGCTTATCTAACTGTAACCTGCGATGAAACCTAGCATAGCTACCATTTGTATAGGGTAATCCTGTATCTGTATGTATAAACACACTTGTTCAACACCTATTGTACTCAACTGTCAGTGAATTTGACAGTGCCTCACTGGAGGTAGCACCTTATTCGAATCTGTAACCTGTGATGAAATCTCTGCCATGAAACTCCTGTTTAGTCACCACTTGCATAGGCCAATCCCATATCTGTATGTATAATCTCTCTTGTATGACGTCTTACTGTACTCAGCTGTCTCATATATGCTTTTGTCTTGCTTTCTTGTATGTAACTAACGTGGAGCCTTTGGAAATGAGTCTATGACTCAAAGGATTGTAATTCCTATGTTCTTAAATAAATAAATAATAAAGTCTTCCCCCCCTTCCAGCTTCATACCATGCCTCCTTGTACTTCAGCATCTCTTTCTGTGCAAAATGCCACCTTCCTGTAGCTTATTGACACCTTTGAGGTATTTGAATCTTTCTAGCATGTCTCCCTTTCCTCTTCTTTCCACCAGAGAGTACGTATTTAACTATACATAGCAGTTGATGGCAGATAAGGACTGCAAGGCCCACCTTGTCTGCCTGTATTCCCTGCCTGCATTAGCAGCCGCTGACTCTACTTGGTCACTGGCTATCACCTCTCTTCACCCCATCTAGGGTTCCCTTATGTTTATCCCTTGCATGTTTGAATCCCCCCACTATGTTAGTACCCACCACTTCCTGGATTAGGCTATTCCAAGCACCCACCGCCCTCTCTGTGAAGAAAAACTTCCTCACATTTTCCCTTATCCTGCCTCCCCCCAAAAAAAGATACTTGTAGGTCTCTATCATATCCCCCGTTCCCTCCTCTCCTCAAGTGTATACATATTGAGGCCTTTTAATCTGTCCTCATATGCTTTCTGATGCGAGCCCTTCACCATCTTGGTCGCCCTTCTCTGGACCGCCTCCACCCTGTCTATGTCTTTGCAAAGATGCGGCCTCCAGAACTGAACACGGTTTTCCAGATGAGGCCTCACCAGTGTTTTGTACGATGGCATCACCACCTCCCCTTCTTCTGCTAGTGATGCCCTTCCTCTGCACCCCAACATCTCATTGGCCCTCCCCACAGCCTTGTTACTTGGTTTGGTCACCTTTAGGTCATCTGAGATGATTATTCCTAAATCCCTCTTTTCCCTGGTGACTGTCAGCAATCTCCCCCCCCCCCCAATCCTGTAGCTCTCTGCAGGGTTTCTTCGCCCCAGGTGCATGATCCTGCACTTCTGAGTCTTTCCTTGTAGGGCTTCTGGTGCAGGCCGTACACCATTTTGGTTGCCCATCTCTGTACTGCCTCCACCCAGTCGATGTCTTTCCTGAGATGGGGCCTCCAAAACTGGACATAGTATTCCTGGTTGGGCCTCACCATTGATCTATACAGAGGTATCACTACCTCCCTCTTTCTGCTGCTGATAACCCCTCCATATGCACCCCAGCATTCTGCTGGCCTTCCCCACTGCTTTATCACACTGCTTTGTTACCAAATCCCTTTCCTGTTTTGTGGTTGCTAACCCACCCCCAAATTATATGTTGCCCTTGGGTTTCTGTGCCCTGTGTGCATAAGTTTGCACTTTATGGCATTGAAGCCCAGTTGCCAAACTCTTGACCAGTCTTCTAGCTTTTTCAAATCTTCCCTCAGTCTTTCCTCCCCCCAGTGTATCTACTCTGTTGCAGATTTTTGTGTCATCCATGAACTGGCATACCTTTCCTTCCAGCACCTCTGTGATGTCTTTAATAAAGACATTGAAGAGGACCGGTCCCTGCACTGACCCCTGAGGCACCCTGCTGGTCACTCTTCCGAGTGAACTCCATTTACCACCACCATCTGAGTTCTGTTACTTCGCAAATTTCATACCCACTTTACTATGCTCAGACCCACACCCAGGATTCCCAGCTTGCTTTTCAGTCTTCTGTGTGCAACAGTGTCGAAGGCCTTACTGAAATCCAGGTAGGCCACATCTGCCGCTCCTCCCTGATCCACTACCCTGGTAACTGGTACTGGATCAAATAACCCCCCCTTACGTTCAGGCAGCAATCAATGAGTGGGTTATAGGGTTGAGTCTGTTGCCCACAAGATGTATATGAGTCTTCTGATGGTGCATTATGGTGTTGAGGCAGGACTCAGATATGCCATTGTCCATCAGGGAAACTTGGTGTTTCTGAACCCACTGGATATACTGTATCAGCAAGGACACCATACAGCTTGTTTGTATCCTTTGAACTCAGCACTGCTACTCAGTACAGGACCGGGGCTAATGTTATGCTATCATCAGGTATCCTCAGGGCTGTCTTATAACTATAATTTGTGCTTTTCATTCTAAAACAGGTACGTGTGGCAAGAAACTAAGGATTTCCCCTTCATGAAAAATAATCTTTTTTTGTGACCTGTGATACAAAAAAGATTCTTTTTGTATCATGCGTCATGAAAAAAGATTCTTTTTTTGTATCACGTGTCACAAAAAAGATTTGTAATATTTAAAAAAATATATAATTTCAAGGGCATTTCTCCAACAATGAGGTGCAGATTACACCTAATGGGGTCCCGATCAGCCAGAGAGAGATGAGTTGATCTCTCTCCAGGATGTCACTTTTGTGGCTTTTGAAATTTTTTTTTGGGGGGGGGGGAACAGAAACAAGATGGCAACAAATGAAAAAGGATTATTCCAATACAAAAAAGGATTCCTTATTCGTTTCAAACAGCTATCTTAAAGTCCTTGCGGAGCATGCTCAGAACCCAATTTTACAAAATTTCAAAATTAAATAACTTTGAAATGGATTAATATTTTTTTACCAGACACAAAAGGCACATCTGTGGGCTAGCCCCTTTCTACCCTGAATATTCCAGACCAAAATTCCAAACCATCTGGGCTGTAGGCAAGTTAAAAGAAAAAACCAACAAAGCAAAAGAACTAAAAAACTAATCTTTTACACTATCCAGAACTTGAAATTCTCTCATTCAACCGAAACAAAACCTGCCACATCCATAGATCTACCATACGAGACCGTGTATGCCAATTCTTTATGCAAATCCCTTGAATAGCGGTGAAGTTATTAAAGTGCAAAAATTGTGGTTTAACATGAAACTGCCTACTCAACCCTAATTATAGGGACTCAGCCACACGTATATATTTTACACCTAATGGGGTCCTAATCAACCAGATAGGTGTGCTTCTACAGCAACATATACATGTCTGCATCTATGGAGGGATGGGAGCGCAAGGCCCACAGGCCCTGTGCTCCCACAGGCAAATGAGCATCTGCATCTGTGGAGGGATGGGAGTGCAGGGCCCTTGCAGCCCTGCACTCCCACATGCAAATGATGATACATCCCACAGGCAAATGAGGATACGATTATGCTATCTCAAAAAGTAAGGAAATTCTTAACAAAAAACTCTTAATGCATCAGTTAGGGTTGCTATTAAAGTGACGAAAGTATGGAAATATGATCTTAGGGTTTTCAGTTATAATTCTGCATTCCCCCCAAGCAGCCAAAGGGGGCAAAGCAACACAAGCAACCACAGACTTCCATCATCAGGTAAGACAAACAACATACAACTCTTTCCACATGACACAAGAGACATCCATCATCATGGTTTAGTACTTCTGTAGCCATGGATACAAGCCACAGGTGGTTGAAGGCACTCAGCACCTGCATGCAGTCATTCATATTTGAGTGAAGACATCCGCACTTCCCAGGTAGCTGATGGTACACAGCTGCGCCTCGTACCTCACAACCCACCTGGGGCATGCAGTAATTTGGCATTGCTACAGTGCACACCTTGTCATGTGTTATTGCTTACTTACAGTTTACAGTGTGAGCCTGTGAGGATTTAATATTACACTTCTCAGGTGGTTGAAGGCACTCGGCTATACCTCATGCTTCACAAGTCACCTGGGTCATGCAGCAAATTACCAGTGCTGCACACCCTGCCATGTAGTATTGCTCACTTAAAATTTATAATGTGATCTTATGCGAATTATATATCACATTTCCCAGGTGGCTGAACGCACCCAGCTGCACCTCATGCCTCGCAACCCACATTGGGCATTCGGTAATTTAGCATTGCTGCACTCCCTGCTGTGTGTTATTGCTTACTTACAATTTACAGTGTGATCCTATGGGAATTTTATGTTGCACTTCCCAGGGGGTTAAAGGTACTCGGCTGCACCTCGTGCCTCACAACCCAAACAGGGCAATCGAACATATGAAGAAGCCAGCAGAAAAATGCCATTTTGTCTGTCAAGTCTGCTCGTATTGTAGGGTCCACAGCTTGAGCTAATGTCCCTGCCCTTCCTCCCTCCCCACTCCTCCCATCCTCCCTATCCATGATCCTTACCTTTACCCTACTGTATGCCTATCCCAGCTTCTCTTAAAGCTGCCCACTATCTTCAATGAGATGACCTCTTCTGGCAGTGCTGTCCAAGTGTCCGCCACCCTCTCTGTGAAGAAGCGCTTCCTGACCTCCCTCCTAAACCGCCCACCCTCCAGCTTAAGACTGTGCACCCTCGTGTTATGGTTGCCACTCAGCTTAAAGAGACTCTCCTTATCAACCTTATTTATCCCTTTCAGGTCCCAATCATGTCCCCCATCTCTCTCTCTCTCTCCTGTCTTCCAGGGAGTACACATTCAGTACCCTCAACCTCTCCTCGTATGCCTTACTCTGCTGACCTGCTGTCATTTTTGTAGCCATCTTTTGAACCCTCTGCAGCACGTTAATGTCCTTTTTGAGGTGTGGGCATCAGTACTGAACGCCATACTCTAGAATGCGGCTTTACCAGTGACCTGTACAAGGGCAGTATAACCTCCTCTCTCCTACTACTCATCCCCCTAGGTATGCATCCTAGCATCTCGTTTGCCTTTGTTACTGCTTTCGTGCACTGCATGGAGTGCTTCAGGACACTAGCGATCATCACTTGCAGATCCTTCTCCTCCTCTGATGCAGATATTCGAACTTCACCCAGGTAGCACTCTCTCCTGGGATTCTTGGATTCAGTATGCATAAGTTTGCATTTCTTGGCATTGAAGCCAAGCTGCCAGATCCTGGACCACCTCCCCAGCTTTTCCAGATCTTCCTGTAAGTCCTGTATCCCTTCAGCTATGTCCACTGTCCTGCAGAGCTTAGTGTCATCCACGAATAGACGCCATTTTGCCCTTAGTGCCATCCCCAGTGCCACTGATGAAGACGTTGAACAACACCAGCCCCGGCACTAAGCCCTGCGGGACCCCACTGGTTACCTCCCTGGTGCCAGATAACTCTTCCCCCCCCACCAACCACCCTCTGAGTTCTGTCCCTCAGGCAGTTTTCCACCCATCTGTACATCTTTTCCCTAACCCCAAGATCCACCAACTTCCTGATCAACCTTTTATGGGGCACAGAGTCAGAGGCCTTGCAGAAATCAAGATAGAGGATGTCTACCGCTTGGCTCCTGTCTGCTTTCTTAGTGACACAGTCAAAGAAGTCAATCAGATTCATTTGACACGACCCCCCCAATGAACCCATGCTGCCTCGCATCCTGGAGACCATGCTCCTCTAGATTTAGCAATTTAGCATTGCTGCACACCATGCTGTGTGATATTCCTTACAAATAGCACACTTCCCAGGTGTTTGAAGGCACTTGGTTGTACCTCATGCCTCACAAGCCATCTGGGGCGTGTGGTAATTTAGCATTACCACACTCCCTGTCATGTGTTTTCCTTATTTAAAGTTTACAATGCGATCCTATGGAAATTTTTTATCGCACTTCCCAGGTGGTGTGCATGTGTATCCATGGCTACACACGCGCTGGACCATGATGATGGATGTCTTGTGTCATGTGGAAAGAGTTGTATGTTGTTTGTCTTAACAGATGATGGATGCCTGTGGTTGCCTGTGTTGCCTTGCCCTCTTTGGCTGCTTGTGGTGGAATGCAGAGTTAGGATTGAAAACCCTAACACCATATTTCCATGCTTTTGTCGCTTTAATAGCAACCCTAACTGAATCATTAATGGAGTTTTTTTGCAAAGAATAACTATATATATATATATATATATATATATATATGTGTGTGTATGTATGTGTGTATATATATATATTTGTATATGAAACATGCTAATTGCACATTGTAATAAAGTGTTATCTGTGCTTATTACAAGTTGTAATATGGTGCATGTTGATTTTACCTACAAATTATTTTTCAAATATGATAATTGGGTACCATCCTATATGGAAAATTAACTGATAGCATTTTCAATGGGAAAGAGGATCTATCCATGTATTTTTTTTTATGTATGTGTATATATATATATATATATTTTTTTATTATTCAGTGAATTGGAATTACAAACCTTTGAGTCAGAGAACTGTTTTGCAAAGGCTCCACATCAGGGAGGAACAAGACAATGAATACAGGACAAGACAGTTACATAAGGTACAAAATAAGACAATACAATAATATATAGGATAAAAACTGTCCAAGGTCAGGTATAACATTATACAATTATATAGCCAATCAGAACAAGGAAGAAAATGATTGAAATCAGTTAAATAGTGCCAGTGCAGGTGGGGCCAAGGAGAAAGTAGTAGGTATGGTGAGGAAACTAAGAAGGGAGTGTGAGAGGGAGGGTAGGGAGGGGAGAGGGAGGCAAGAGAGAGCCAAAGGAGCTGATTAATGACTAGTAAGGAGGAACGGAGCTAGGAAGAGGGAAAGGTTAGAAGCAGTCACAGGAGCTGGAGGAAATGATGTGTTCATGAAGGAGAGATTTGAAAGGGCCAAATTTGGATGCAGCAGAGGTATCAGCTGATAGGGTAAAGTGTATCTGGAACCTTGGCAGATCTGTAGTATGGCATTCCTCGGGGTTTGCATGATCATACACCGCAGTGCTGGTGTTACCCCAAGTTCAACACTGTCTCGTCAGACACTCTGTCTCATCAGGTAAAGTAAAATTCTGATACAGCAATGCTTGGATAGAGGCTTCCTAAAATAGAGCAATGTCAGTGCTACATCGCATGATTGTTTAAACCCCAAGGAACACCACACCACAGATTCCTAGACATTGGACACAGTTCTAGGGACTTTGGTTTTTTCCGTTCTCTGTTTATCCTCCACGGTCTGCAGACAGGCGGTCAGTCCACCTCCAGACTCCCAGTCACCACTCCCCTGGTATCCCCAAGCCCTGGGTTCCCCATGGATTACCCCCCCCCCATGGTGGGGTGGAAGGGGGGAAGGTCATCCTTCCCCTCCCATGACACATATCCAGATCGGGGTATACAGGTAGTCCTGAGGTAGCCACCCCGGCATGCTGGTGGGGACTTCATGTAGCCTGCAGCCGCTGTGTTTCCGCTTTCTGTTCCCTCCCTCTCGTGGCTGTGAATGCGCACTTCACGATGCCACGCCTCTAGTTTCCCTTGCTCTGGCACTGCCCCCGGCCTCCACCAGGAGGCAGCCATAGATTGGGATGACATGCTAACCCACCCCCGGGAGAGGAGAGCTGTTGTTGGAAGCTCGATCCTCTCCCTCCCCCTGCCAACCCCTGGCGGCCCGAACTTGCTCCTGAACTTGGGTCACCGGCGTGGTGTGAGGAGTGACGTCCATCATCTCAACCCTCAGTGCCCTCGAGCCAGCAGTTCTAGGGAGTTTTAACCCCCATTTTCTTTTCCCTACTTTTTATTCATTGTGCTTCAATCCAGATAGATGGAATTAACATAGTTTATTTGCAGTTAATTCAGTTACTGTTTGGAAAAGATTAGAAAATTAACACCTCTAGTTTTCTTCACACAATGCACTGCATAAAGCAGCCAACCAACTGCCTGTGGCATCAGCCCCGTTGCTTGCTTCACCCAGAGACTACAAAGTAAGCCATCAAGCACAGCACCAGATGCAGGGCCTTGCAGGCCCTACGCAGTGTAACCGATCCATTAAGTATGGCTCTGGACCTATAGGATGCATTCCCTCTAGGCCCTGTGGGTCCTTTATGAAGCAGGAACCCTATAAGAAATGGCAGCAGATCTGTAGCATGCTTTGCACAAGGTCAAAGTGCAAGACTCATGGGGCAGGTCTGAAAGTTGATGCTGGGGGGGGGGGTCATAAGGTGGTAGGTGTAGCTCACCCCTAAAATTTTAGTTTAAAATGTTGAAAGATATTTAAGTTATGAAAAGGAAAAAAACAGCCTGAAAAAAGTTAATCCCAGCACATGCTCTGTTAATGTTTTAGGGACTTTGATTTCTTGGGGATTTTTTTCAGACTACTATAATGTTGTCATTTTTTTAGACTTTATTTTTCAAATTTCAGAGTCACAGTGCACTCTGCATCCCCTCGCAGCCACATAATTTTGGGGTTTGAATCTGGCCCTTTGTGACACCAAATTTGACCCTGTCGGGTAAGTTCCTGCACATGTGCAGTGTATTAATTTGGTACTTCTCTTTTTTTTTTAATATTTTGGTTTCTTTGGGCTTTTGATTGGTGGTAGACCAGTGCAGAAGACGGTGATTGGCCAAAGTGTAGGGAGGGCTGTGCCTGTCTCCCATCATGGGATCTTCTGCATTTACTAGAGTGGTTATGTGGGAGGGGGAGGGATGGCATGGGCATAGAGGGTGGGTGAGGGTGGGGAGTTCATTTTTCATGAGTGGTGGGAGGTACCAATGGCAGGGTTGCTCGCCTGACTGCCCATGATTTCAGTATTCAGGGGTGTAAGAGTACTGATGATGGGGTTAGGCACCAACCACCAGGGATTTCACTGATTGGTGGGTGGGTGTTCCGCAGAGGGGTCAGTCACCCCCCTTTTTGGTGATTTTCAGTGATCGGGGGAGGGGGTAACTAGCAGCAGGGTTGCGCACCCCACCTGCCAGAGAGTTCAGTGGCCAGAAGATGAAGAAGTACCAGTGGTGAGATCAGGCATCCAGCCGTCAGTGGTCAGTGTTAGTAGCATATGGGGGGGGGATTTATTTTTTTAACTGCGATTGGCTTGAAAGTCAATCACAAATGAAATAAAGTGTTCATGTTTTGTCTTTTTTTTTTCTCCAGGCATTTTTTTGTTTGTTTGTTTTCTTTTTTTTGTTCATGTACGTGTGCTCTGTGGTGTAAAACTGTTTTTATTTCCATGCCATTCCTTGCCTAACCAGATCATAAAGCCACTTTCCCTTTGTGCTTGTAGCTTTAGGATCAGATTAGACCCCAATAAGGGCTAATTTCCTTGTATACCACAGTTACCCATATTTTTTTCTGTATACACAAATACACACAGTCGTGTAGTTGCCCTCTTGGGCTGCCACAAAGGCTCAGTTTCAGTGCAGATATCTGTGTTTAAAAAAAATAAGGACATTTGCATCTCCAAAAAAAGAAAAACAGATCTAGATTTGTGGTCCACATCCTAGAAATGAGACCTTCTACAAATCAGGCCCCAGAGAGTTCATTTCACTTGTGATACAAGTGTGAGCCCGATTTCAGTTACGGGGACACCTAGCAGGTTTTATATGGAGCAAACAGCACTTGAAAGGGCTTATGTACCACAGACTGTATGGGTGAAAGAGTTAACAGAAAAAAGTAAGTGGAAAAAAAAAAAAAAGAAAAAATTCTTCCCACAAGGCAAACTGATAGATGAAAATGATCTGCGTTGGTTGCATGTCTGATAAATCATGCTTATCTTGGCAGATAAAGCTCTGTGCCACAGATTCTGCTGTACTGTAACATGTCTGTATCAATTTCAGACATCTGCATTTTTCTTCCTCAGTGACTGTAATGTTGCCAAGTTGCTTAAAGGCTACATAACTAGGGTGTGAGACAGGTCCTCAAACCTACGGATTCTCAATTCCAAGCAGAGACTGACGGTTTGTTATACAGCAGTCTTTTTTTCAATGCTGAAGGCTAGCGGCAGAAGAATTTAATAGACTACATGATATAGTTTTGTTTTGCCATATGCTCTAAAGATTTTTAAACAGTTTTAAATATTGTTCAGTTATGGCATCAGAAATGAACTGCAGTGGTAGCCATCGCCATCCATAGTGATGTTAGCGATAGCGAGGCAATATCGATCTTGTTAACCTTATGCTATGTAATGTTTTTATTTATTAAACGATTTTACCAGGAAGGCATACTGAGCGGACTACCGCTCGATTCCAGATGCGCCTTGGGGGAGGGGAATGAGGGATAACAGGCACAAGTTACATGATTACGTTTAGACAGATTACAGTATTCACATACAAGACAAGAGTGCATTGCTGCGGCAGATTGTACAATACATATAACAGCAGGATAAAGCTACAGGATAACTTACAGTGTCAAGGCATATAACGGGGCAAAATAGAAGGAATCGTGCATAGTAAGGGTACCCCCTTATACAAGGTGTACCTGGTTCCCTAGTCAGGGGCTCGCAAGGGCACATGAGCAGATAGGGGAGATGTGCCTATTGAGAAGGGATTTGAGGTGCTGGTCGGGGCGGCTGGACGGATATCTGAGGGGAGTGAGTTCCAGAGTTTAGGCATGCGGTACACGAAAGCTGACTGGCCTGCCAAGGTTGACATGAGAGGAATGGTCAGTAGACGTGAATCATTACTACTCAGTGCATAGCTCTGGAAGGCAGGGGCCGAGAGGACAGAGGCACGATATGGAGGGAGAGACTGTGTCCAGAATTTGGCCTTGGGGCTGGCACAGTGGGAGTGCCGTCGGTCCTGCAGCTAGGGGAGGTCTAGGCTGCAGTATAGGACACAGTGATGAGTGTTTGGAGGACAATCAAGGGCAAAGCGACAAAAGGAGTGGAAGAGGGGGTCCAGCCTGGCTAGGTTGGACTTAGGGGCAGCACTGTAGACTATGTCCTCATAGTCAAAAATGGGTAGAATCGTCTTCTGCACTGTTGCACGGCGAGCCGGCAGTGAGATGCATCTACGATTATGGTACAATGCGCCTAGCTTGGGGTGCAACGTTTTGTGGATGGCATCGATATGTGCAGAGAAGTCTAGGTGCTGCTCAAGGTAGACCCCTAGATATCTGCAGGAGGTGCAGTTCTCCAGAATAGTCCTGTCCAGGGTGTGGAAGGAGAGGGTGGAGGGTAGCCTTGAAAGTCTCTGCCTTGTGCTGAAGGTCAACTACTTGCTTAGCAAGTGATATCCGTAAAGCGGTAGCAGCTGCCGTGCCCTGGGATTGCTATGGATGGTGATGGCTACAACTGTACAATGAGACATGTCAGGAAACTAGGTAAGCAGTTACACATTATGGGTTGTGCATCAATGCTTTTCGATGCATTGCCCAGGGTATGCTAAAGCATGAGGTGTGGCCAAGTGCCTTATAGCCTGGGAAGTGCATCAGAATTCTTTAATGCACAACCTGGTGTGTTTTTGCCCTTATAAAATGTCTCATTGTTTAAGCAGTTTTGTTTCATTGCAAAACAAGATCTAACACCTGACAGGGCATTAGAACATTTCGATGTAAGGTCATATGACGCATTTCAATCAATCATGTTAATTGATTTTCCAATACTATTTCATAAACTGTAATAAGATTATATGTCAGAACTCAACATAGAAACATAAACTTTCATGGCAGATAAAGGACCGCTTGGCCTACCCAGTCTGTCCATTTCCCTACTTATTGGATAAGCTTCAGATCCTTGTTAACCAACAGCCTATTTCCTCCTACCTCCACCAGAATTGCCGTATGTCTTTCCCATGCATTCTTGAATTCCCTCACTGTTTTTGACCCCATAACCTCCTCAGGAAGGCCATTACATGCATTCACCACCCTATCTGTGAAAAAATACTTCCTCACGTTACCCCTGAACTGTCCCCCCATTATCTTCAAATTGTGCCCCCTAGTTCTTGCACACCTAGAGTTCTCTATCTTCACTCCTCTCTTGACTCTCGCAGCCTCAGTGGAGCTGTGTTCATTGACCTCTCCAAGGCCTTTGACACTGTCTACCATCCCCTCTTGCTTGACTCCCTCCACCAAATCAGTTTCTCCACTGATCCCCTCGCCTAGTTCTCTAGCTACCTCTCAGCTTGATCCCAGTGTGTAAAAATCAATGGGACCTTGTCCAACACCCGACCTGTTCGCTCCAGGGTTCCATTCTGGGACCCCTACTTTTCAGTCTCTGACTTAACACATTTCCCAGCTCCTGGTCAGATAAAATTCTCCTATATACAGACGACAAGGTTCTCTACGCCTCACACCATAGTGCTACCTCACTGCAGGCCTGTCTCCCAACACACCTTCAACCAAGCTGAAAAGTGGTTCACTGAACCTAGACTAGTCATTAATCTAAAGAAGACTAAGTCGATGCTCTACACCCACCACCAAAACAAGGCCAGAAACGCTCCCCTCCTGATACTTCCCAGCACTCCCTAGAGCAAGTGACCACCTATAAATACTTAGGCATCACCTTTGACACTGCCCTCACTTTTCATACCCACATCAGTGCCCTCTCAGCCATCACTAACTCGCGGATCAGCCTTCTATACCACCAGAGGGACTGCCTTCCTCCTGATGCACTCCGGCTGGCCATCACATCCTCTGTCCTGTCCCTAGTGGAATATGGCCTACCTATATACGCAGCTGCAGACAATACTGCACTCACTAAAATCCAGCTCTCCATCAACAAGACCTGTAGGCTTCTGACAGGAGCCCCCAGGCGCGCCCATACTTGCCTGCTCTACTCCACCGCCAACCTTCTCAACCTCAAAGAAAGACTCTGCTACCAAACCTGCCTGCTAGCAAAGAAAACACTGCTCAGGCTCTCCCCCCACTTGGGGTGTCAGTCTCCCTCCAGCGTGCCTCCTGTGCTGTCTCCACCTGCAGCTCAGATAAGGCCACCCTACTGGTGCCCAGAACTAGGACCTCCCTAGCCCAGAGGTCTTTCTGTCACAGAGCTCCCTCCTGGTTCAACTCCCTTCCAGTCAGCATCACCAACATTCCCAAAATTGGTCCCTTTAAGACCGCTCTTCATAACCACCTTTTCAACATGCGCTGTTGTAAATGTAACTAACAGTAGCTCTCTCCCATTCTCTCCCCCCCCCCGGACTGTCCTGTGGGGCCTAGCCACCTAGAACACTCCAAATCTCGACAATGTCTGCTGGACAGCATACTCAGATACCCCTCCACTTCCCTTCTTCACCAGCACCATAGTCTAGGACATCTGTTTTACACCCTGCACCAGGAGTCACCAGACATCTTGGCCTGCCGGCGCAGCGTTGGATTCGGCTGGCGACGCCAGCAACCCAGGTTCGGGAACGAGCCGGGAGCTGGAGGGTTGCTAGGGAGAGGACTTGAGCGCCCTAGGGACCGCCGCGCTCCGGGGAGGGGTGCCAGAGCTCGCTCTTGTCTGGCCCCGGTGGAGACGCAGGTACAGCAAGTCCGATGTCAACAGAGGGGCGATGTGCCAGACGTCGGCGCCTTAGCACCTTGACGTCGGGGGACATGGCACGTCCGGAGAAAACGGGAAAATGCCTCGCAGCCTCCTGGTAGATGGAGCACCAGGCCCCGACACTCAATGCCCCTACCAGGCCCGGAGACAGCGTCCCGACAAATATAGATGTTTTGGGGTGTGAAGCCCCTGCCCCGTACCTGCCTGGGGGGTACAGCCACGGCTCCATGGGGGACGGACTGCTCCAGTTACCTGGCAGGTGAGCGAGGGCTAAAAAGGCCATAGGTGTCTCCCGAAGAGGTGGAGAGCTGCGAGGAGAGGGGGAGCATAAAAAAATATATATATATATTTATCTGGTTGCCGGCCTGGTGTCACTGAGGGCTGAGGCGCTGGATACCTTACCTCACTCTACGCCGGAAACCTGGGTTCGGGAACAGCCTCAGGTTGCCGGGGAGCCAACATGGAGGGGACGGTTGGAGTGGGATTGAGCTGCAGTAGGCAGCTCTCCCCTCCCAGGGGTGGTTGTCTGCTCCCACTGGGTGGAGGTTTGGTGGGAAGTGTAGGCAAGGGGGAGTGGTGGCAAAAATGCCAGAGGTGGGACAGAAGAGGCTGAGCTGATGCCCGGCGTGGCCTCCATGCATGCGCACTTACGTGTCTGCCGGGGTCCCGGGTCTGGGGCACAAAAAACGGAAAAATCAAAAATGTATATAGAAAAAAATATATATATTTTTTTCTGGTTGATCCTTCTATTTAACATTTGAAAGTTTATCTGGTAGATCCTGCAGTTTGTCAGCTTTGGGACTCGAGCAGGAATGCGCCATGGCTGACAGTCTATAGGCTACTTGCAGCATGATCCCAATTCCGCACTGTAAGTGAAAAAAAATGTTCACACTTGGGGTTTGTGTGTGTCAGAGACACTGTGTAAGAAGCAGCAGCAATTAGAAAAGTTGCAGTCCCTGCACCAATAATTATAAAAAATAATGGATAGACAACTGTATTTTTATAGACTTTTTTTTTTTACACACCCTCGGTTTGTGATGACCTCATAAACTTCTCGAGCATTTATGGATTATCACACACCCCAGGTGTGTAAAAACAATCCATAACACACAGTTGTCTAGCTAGTGTTCTCTGTATAGCATTCGTAAAATGGTTGAAAGTGTTATAAATTAGCTTAATGCAGCTGTGGAGTACGAACATACTAAATTTGGCAGCAGATAAAGGCCTATGGGTCTGTCAAGTCTGCTCGACTTTGCAGCTAGCCTCCCTATTCAGCAGCTGCCCCCTCCCCTGTAACCCTACCTTATTCCCTGTCCCAGCCCATTTTGAAGCAGCTCACTGTTCTGCAGGATACCACTTCTGCCGGTTTCCACTCAGTCACCACCCTCTCTGTAAAAGTGTCTTCTCATCTCACTCCAGAACCTACCCCCCTCCAATCTCATAGCATGGCCTCGAGTATCCCTCTCATCTCTCACTTTGAAAAGCCCATCCTTCCCAGTCCTGTTAATGCCTGTCATGTACTTGAACATTTCTATCATATCCCCTCTGTCCCTCCTCTTCTCCAGCGAGTACATGTTCAGTTCCCTCAGTCTGCTCTTGTATGGTAAGTTACCCAGACTTGGGATCATCTTTATTGCCCTGCATTGCACCCCTTCCAACAACTTAATGACTTTCTTCAGGTACGAGCACCAGTACTGCATGCAGTACTCCAGGTGCGGTCTCACTAGCGATCTATACAGTGGCAGAATAACCTCCTCTCTCCTTGAGGATATACCCCTGGCAGTACAACCCAGCATTGTATTGGCCTTTTCAGCCACTTTCCTACATTGAGCTGATTGGTTCATTGATCCCGTTATGATTATCCCCAGATCCCTTTCTTCCTCAGTCACGGCAAGCTGTACCCCACCCAGCTGGTAGCTCCTTTTTGTTTTTTTGTTCTTAAATGCAGCACCTTGCACTTTTTGGCATTGAACTCCAGTTGCCAGGTGTCCGACCTGGTCTCCAGCTTTGTCAGATCCTCCTGCAGCCCCTTCCAGCCCCCGTTAAGGCAACAGTATTTGTCAATCACCGTATGGTTTTTCAGCAATAATATTCCTAAACTGAGATGCACCTTTTTCAAACTTCCTGCTGCCTTTCCACACCCTCCATGAAAAACAATAGACTTCCTGGTGTGGTATGGTGCTGTTTACTATCAGAAACATGTAACAGCACCATCCTACTGTGACACTTGGCCAGCTGGTTATGATTGTTCTGTGATATTTGTAATATACAAATATAGTATGTGATGGTCTCACATAAGACAGCTGTACCATGTGTGCCTCCCCCCCCCCCCAAGGTTTCAGTTACAGGAACTAACCAGGAGATCTATGTAATGTAAGTAACTTCCTTGAGAAGTTGCATTTTATGGCATTTTATGACCTCCTGACTCTGAAGTTGGGAAACTAAAATATACATTGTATGGCTTCAGAAACGGGACATCATTTAGCTGATTCCTGTTGGTTATATCTGCACCTAAGTGACGTATGGCAGAGCTGTAAAAACCTTTGATGTTCCTTGGGGAAAATAAGAAAGCAGCCTCCAGTTCAAAGGAAAGACTTGATTAAAGACTGTCATAATTTGGGGACATTAGTTTATGCTGAAGTCACATTATTTAAAATATCTCCTGACAGGAAATCATGTTTGTGTTTTTTTTGGTTCTGAAAGGAGGCGCTAGATGACTCATAGAAGGGGTGTGGAGACAGAGTTTTAAACTGAATACTGTGTCTGAACTTTATAGTCATATATTCCATCTTGGGATGCTAGAGAGACAGAGCTCTCAGCTCTCTGTTCTAACTATAGACACTTAGAGGTAATACATTAGATAGAAAAGCTCTAAATGTACTTTGGTAGGAGTTTGTCTGTAGTTTTCCTTGTTTTTTTTATATGATTGTATGCTCTTTGATATAGTGTTCTGTGTTTACATTTTACATACTTTTATAATCTTTTAGTAAAATCTTTGTTTTCAAGAGACTGCCTGTGCGTCTTCCAAGTTCTTTTTTGCATGTGACGTATAGATGGTTAAGTCTGACAACCGTTTAAAAAGCCTGATGGTGTTACTAAACTGGGAAAAGGTAAGAATATACCTAAGGTCTTTTCTAGAGTTTTAAGGGTTCATTTTGGATACCTGGTTAGGTGCCCTTAGGCGAAAGATATATTGCATCCCCCAAAGAGAATATTATCTGAGCCTGTACATTTGGGTACGCTAACATAAGGTTCACAGTTTGAATCCCCCCCAGAACTTGAGACTAAAGGTGATTCAGACGCACAAGCAGACAGGAGAGTTGCCCTGTCTGTTACCTGTTCACACTCTTGCGCTCAGAGGTTGGCACTGTGGGAGCAGAGGGCCTGACCTGCTGAGTACATTTGTGACACTTACTATATCCCCAGTATAAATCTAATATGTACAGTCCAAAAGTAACCTCACCAAAAGACAAGTAAAAAAAACTAAGTGCGAGTGGTGGCCATCTTCAATAACTTGAGTCATTAATATCGCTGGAACTGAATGCTAATACCACTTGCAATCAAACTGTAACTAAAATATGTTTTCTCTATCGGAAGACCTTCTTTCCTTTTTGTTTCACTCACCTTTTGTAGTATAATATTATCCCGCACTGTGACGTGATCTATTCAACTGTATGTAACTAATTCTGGGTCACCCTGATAAAGGGACTTGTAAGTCTTAGTGGGCCTACCTGGTCATCAGAATTCAAATAACTAAATACACAAATAAAATTAATTAGAAAATTACTGTGGTTATGACAGCTGTTTTTAAAAAATATTCAAGAACATTTAAACTACACTGAGGATAAGTTTAAGGATGTCACAAGTACAGTTCTGCTAAGAAAAAATGATATGATGAATGTTCTTGCAACTCACAAATACTGCTACTTTAATGCCCTTATATGCCTATTATTTAAAAGTATATGCCTATTATTTAAAAGCGTGTGAGCAGTACCGTGAAGCTGTTTCAAGCAGAATGTGTTTTTGATTAGGATGTAGCACTATTTGCACATTTCAAGATTTGTAATGAATTGCTTGCTATGTTCTAAATTGGGTTTATACCTGCTTACGTACTTTTTAAGTGATGTAATGGCTAAAAGGTTTAACATTTTGAAATGATGTTTAACATTTTTGAAATGAGACTCTGCTTTAATTCAAGGTTTAAATGGCTGTCACTATGCCATTAGTCAGAGATTATATAAAAGCAGGTCTCCATACCACTGATGCCCTGCGGTAAGTACAATAAATTAACACTTGTGCAAACAAGCAAATATTCAGTGCCGAGTAATACAGTACAACATGGTGCCTATGGTAAAGTAAAGTAGCTGACAATTATCTCTAATTATATGAGAGATATCCTCTATCAGCCAGTCAGAATGCAGAACCACTGTCAGTCATACCAGCACAACCTTCAAAAAAATACCTGAAACATAGAAACATAGAATTTGACGGCAGATAAGGACCGCTTGGCCCACCCAGTCTGCCCATTTCCCTACCTGATGGATAAGTTGCAGATCCTAGTTAACCAGAGAGTTGTTTATTCACATAAACACCACCCACAGTCGTTTAATCACACAAAAACCACTCCCACAGTCGTTTATTCAGACCTCGAGCATCACAAGACTAAAAAAAAATGGCGTCGGAACAGCTATCCACCGTGCACCACCTCTTCACACTGCAAAACAAGCCACTGTAATATTCAACAAATTTTCCAAACATTCTGATCAAAATCTTAAATCCTTCATCGAACTAGGATTAGTCAAATCAGGCTATTTTGTACAGAACGTCTGAAAAATCCCGACTCGAACTGCGATGACGGCACAGAGCAGTAAAAGTATCTTTTGTTTCAGTCGTTCCATGCTGCTCATATCTTTTACTACTTAGTGTTGCTTGCCATCTCAGAAGACCCTAATGGGTCTACTCAAACACAATACATGGACAAAAATGAGCAGCAAAAATTACCTAGTCGAACATCATTAATGACACGCAGTTCGTACGGCATGGACTGCAAAAATACTTCCTTTTGTTTCAACCCCTACTTGTATGTTTCACTTTCTCCTTAGCATCTCCCCTGTGCTGCTCTCCTCGAAACCTGTCATTTGTGGCTCTCCAAATAATAAAAACTACACTTGTAAGCAACTCCAACTCATATAATAGTGATAACATTCAGTGAGTTGGAGCATACTCAAAATTACCAGCTTCTGTGGTGTTTAAATGCCGGAGCGAAATCCACAGAAACTGGTTATTGTGAGTATACTCCAACTCACTGAATGTTATGTCATAAATAATTGCATCTCGTGTTCTAACAGAGTGGGAAACAGCACCACGTGGAGTGGGCGCACTTTCTGCTGGAGGAAAATGACGGACTGCTGACCAATTAGGGGCCAGCCCCCAGCCCCACTTCACCACACAGCCCCCCTTATCACCCAATCCTCTACCTCTTTACCCCTAGTTTACTGTTACTTCTACTAATAAATAGTTGAGATGTCATCACAACTACTATTGTTACTAATAGCTGAGACATCATCAGATGAAACTTGGATATGCATGACACTAAAATCTCATCTGATGATGTAAAAATCATGGACATCATTTTGATTCTGGCAAAATATGCACCCAAGCTTGTTTATAACTACTTTACACAATCCATAGTAAAATACCTTAAAGAGCAACTCTGCACTTCAGCATGTGCTTTCATAAATACGATGCTTCAGCTGTTGCAATTTACTAAAGAATGTATCTTTTTTTTTTTCATTTTCAGTGTTCATTTCCAAATTTTACAGCACATCTTGGTAGTCCATCTAAAAAACTTGTATAGAAAACAGCCTCTCCCATGTTAACCTCAAGGGGCCTTTGCACGGTGCTCACCAAGACAACAGACTGTGATGTCACAAACAGCAATTGTGTGGTTAGCAGGGGAGAGTTGGGTACATTTTGAAAGACTCAGTGAAAGAACTGCTGCATTATCTACAATATTTAGTAGCCCAACAGCAGGGAAAAGTAAAAAAAAAAAAAAGAACAAGAAAACAGTAAAGTTAAAAATAATTGGTGTGAATCTAGTGTTTTTAAGCTTTTTATTATACATCTCTCATCAGTAGTGTCCCTGTAATGCTCACCCTTTGCATTATCACTCTTATTATGTATCCCCAAGTGACACCAAGGGTAATACTGAATTAATATAAAAACACCCATACTTGCACCTTTGGGTGCTGCCAGTAACATTTGCAGATTGTTCCAGGTTTGTTCTTGGGCTTTACTGATGCCATCAGAACTTCTTAACCCATATATTGAAGGACATGTATTATCTACTGCATAATTAAACTTATTACCAAATGTAGTAGACAAAACTATCTCCTGAGGCTGAAGGGTGAGGCACTTGTTACATGAAACTGAGACAGGCACTAATCCGAAATGCACTTAGGACTAAATGTAATTATCACTATTATGTTGCAGGGTGTGTTTGCGAGTTCTGTTCCAAGATTTTATGTAGTGCTTGTATGGGATGGCAGTATAAGTGAATGCTATACAGTTATGTACAGGTTTTAAAAAAATGGAAAACCAAAGGCTGGAATCATAATCGCTAGGAGCAGTTGCCAAGTTGTCACAAGAACACTTGGACACATTTGCAGCTTTGTGACCCCCTTTTTGCCATGCACAGTTTGTGTGTGTGGGGGGGGGAGAAGTGTTACAGCTACAGTATTTCTTGCAAGGTCACCAAACACAAATCAGAGGGGTTGGGGGTTCCCATGCAAATGGATTATAGGACAAGACACAGGGCACGGTGGCCCTGGTTTGCCCAGTTACAGACTTTTGGGAACCCCTGCTATCCAATCTAATGGCTCAGACTGTGCATGATCCAACACTATAAAATGGGTAAGAGAAACCAAGACTTGTGATTGGTTAGATTTATTAACATGACTGTGTCTCACTCCAGGACAACAGCACAGGTCAGAAATACGTAATATTCTAAACCTCCTTACTAATCCTTTACAATCATAATAAGGCACTCTAGTGCACGTCATTGTGGGAAAATGGGTCTTCTCATGTGAATAAGGCAGTTTTTGTTGCCTCATGCCTCATTTCCTGAGGTATGCCATTATCCCACAGTAACGTACACCCTGTCATGGCTCATTGTTTAAGTATGTTGTCTAGTTAACCTGGATAATGCAGGGCGTAAGTCCTTTATGCGTTGTCCCCAGTGAAGGAAGCAACGACAAGGAGCAAGCAGGCAACTAAAGGCGTGTCTGCTTTATCTCTATTGTGAGTAAATTGATGGAGACACTAGTCAGACAGGACCTTGTGAAACACCTGGAGAGCAGTGGACTCCAGAATAGTAAACAGCATGGATTTGTTGTAGGGAGGTGTCATCAGACCAACCTGATAGTATTCTTTGACTGGGTAACCAGTGTAGTGGCTAAGGCCCATGCTGTGGATTTACTCTACTTCGATTTAAGCAAGACCTTCGACTTGGTGTCTCGCAGAAAGTTGCTGAAGAAGCTAGATGATCTGTCAGCAGCGAAGGACACAGTTGGATGAGTGGGAAACTGGTTGGAAGGAAGACAGCAGAAGGTTGTGGTTAAAGCAGTTAAGTCAGAAGAAGGGAGGTCACCAGTGGGGTGCCACGAGGATCGGTCCTGGGTCCAGTGCTTTTCAATGTGTTCATCAGTGACATGGGAAAAGGAATCCAGGGCAAGATGTGTTTCTTTGCAGATGACACTAAGCTTTGTGGCAGGTTAGACAGTGAGGGAGGGGGTTAGTGAGATACAGAGACTTGAGGTGGTCCAAGATTTGGCAGTTAAAATTCAGTGCCAGAAAGTGCAAGGTGATGGACATAGAGAAAAAAGAACCCAAAGGACAGAGTACTGGATGGGGTGTGGGATAAAGCTGGGCATGTCCTCTGGGGAAAAACACCTAGGGGTCATCATCAGTGGCTCGCTGAAACAATCGTGCCAGTGTAACACGCCCTATAGTAAGGCAAACAGGATGCTGGGGTGTGTAGGAAGGGGTATTGCAAGCAGAAAGAAAGAGGTATTACTACCTCTCTATAGATCACTGGTGAGGCTCCACCTGGA
This sequence comes from Neoceratodus forsteri, assembly GCA_016271365.2. Taxonomy (NCBI): domain Eukaryota; kingdom Metazoa; phylum Chordata; order Ceratodontiformes; family Ceratodontidae; genus Neoceratodus; species Neoceratodus forsteri. Next base: position 2,579,323 of record CM028136.1, on the reverse strand, counting down.
GTACTGCACCCAGTTCAGGAGTCCTCACCTAAGAAAAGATAAGGACAAGTGTGGAACAGTGCAACGTAGAGTGACCAGAATGATTCAGGACCAGCAGGGCAGATCGTGCGAGGATCGGCTCAAGGCACTGAACATTTATTCACTGGAGGCCAGACGAGAGAGGGGAGATATGATAGAGATTGTCAAGTTCCTGAAAGGAATGAACAAGGCAAACAGAGAGGAACTATTTAGCATAAGTAGCGGATCAAGAACACAGGGGCACGAGTGGATACTGATATGGGAGGGTCAAGAGGGAAGCGGGAAAGTTTTATTTTACATAAAGGGTAGTGGAGCCCTGGAACAATCTTAGCTGACGTGGTGGGTGCCAAAACTATCAATGGTTTCAGACACGGCTGGGACAGAGTGAAGGGCTTAGTGGTTGCTCTGGGTGGTAGCCGTAGGGCAGGGAGCTTGGTGGGGGGGGGGGGATGAGTAGTGTGGATTAGAACCCTGTATAGCCAATAGGTCCTGGGTTTTTTAGCGTTTATGGGCAGACTGGGTGGACCAGTGGTCTTTTTCTGCTGTCATTGTTTATGGTTCTGTGCTCCAGGTCACTCACTCACTTTGCTCCACCAAGGCACTGCTGTTGGCCAATCCGTGGTCCCAATCTAGAGATTAATCTTTCTCAGTGGTGGCCCTTGCTATCTGGAACTCCTTACCACTTCATCTTAGGAGTTCCCCCTCGGTGGAGGAATTTAAGAAGAGTTTGAAATATTTTTTCACACACATTCGACACTGTTTATATATTCAGTACTAAGCCTTTTTTACTGTAATCTCAATATTGAAAAGTCTTCAAGTTACAGCACAGACATCCAGAAATAAATAACAACCACCAGATTTCCCATACATGACTCAGAGCGCAGAAGTATCAGTGACACTGCAAGCAATACAGGATATAAATTAATTCTCCATGTGTTTACAGTGGACATTCTATGGACTTCTTAAAAGTTACAGCATACATCAACCTGTAAGAGGTTTGTAATCTACTGAACTCTTGAAATTCAAAGGACTTAGTCACAGGGTGACCTCATGGAACTGAAGTGATGATGCACTTGGGGACCTTCTGATCTTTTGAAGTGGGGAAGGGGGAGCTATTACTAATATGGCCGATTGATCCTGTTTGCCAGTACAGCTTGGCACATCCAGGCCAGCATCATCCATTAGGAGAAGATGCTGTGGGCATCTTGGCAGAGGGTTTCAGACGCAGGTACTGTAAATTCCTGTGGTCCCCCAGCTGCTGGGAGAAGGGGAGGGCCCTAGATTTTGTTCAGTGAAGAATCTCCATAGCAGGTAGGTTGTCGTCAAATCAAATGGGGCTCTATTCTGGACCTGAGGTCTGTTACAAGGCCTCACCACCAATCTGGGCAGGCACTGCCATATAGGGGAAGAAAGGTAGGGACCCCATACCCTGCATTACTGTGCCTTCTGACTTTATATGCAGGGTTTTAAATAATTGATTAGCATTTTTTTTCCTGGGACAATACATACTGTACAGAAAGTATTTATATAGGTTTTCTAGAAGTGTTATGTTTGTTAAACACAGTGAGGCAAGTGTGATGCATTTTTACAATGTTTTAGCACTTTTATGAGTAAAACGCTAATCAATTTTCAGAGTTAAATAAAACCCTGATATGCATTGCGATTTTATCTGTCTTATATTAATCAGTACAGCACCCTAAGCTCCTGTTATAAGATGCTATAAAATAAAATTGCTTTGCTGGTCTCCAGGCTGCACTGGCCCAGTGTAGTGGGTTGGGCTCGCGTAGCAAACACAAGTCACTACCATGGAAGCATGAGGCGCCACTGGGTCTGGCTTGGTTTATTTTTTGTTATCCATGTCCAGATCCTACTTGCAAGGATCTGCACACAGGCTCCTCATGCTCAGTCTTTGTTTCACAAGCTCTCTCATTACCCATCGAAAAAGACTTCTGCCATCGAAACCGGTTGGGGTCTATCAGTCGGGCTGGTCCCATCTGCTTGTTTATAGTACCTCAGCATCTGCACAGTGAATAAAAAGTTCTTTATCTGGAGAAAATACCATTTGGGTTGGTGAGTCCAGTTTTCCCTCCATTTGCAGTAAATGAAAAGGGCATAAGCTAAAATAATATAGAGGCTAAACTGTTCGCAGTGCTGGTTATTAATCAGTTATCTGTTGAATTTAATGTGAAGACTGAACATAAACACCAAAATCAAATGATTGAGGCTGCATTGAAACATCCAACTATACAGTTTTTAATAGCATACAGAGAAATATGTCTTTGTCGAAGCACTTTGCACATGTATATGCTTTATCTTTAAAGTTTCTACAGTATATATCTTTCTGCAATTTTTAGCTGTACCTTTAGGTGGATACCAGGGAATTTTAGGTATTAAAGGAAGGGAGTTCTGATACCCATCAGCCAGACATAAGTGTTGCCAGGCTGAAATTCTTTTAAAGTAATTTTTAAGTGTCTGTCTCATTTTCAGTGCAGTTACAAGCAATCCGTACGTGGAAACTACAGCTTTATTCGGACGCCTTGTGTTTGACTGGTTGAGGATGGTTTGGTAGTTTTAACAGTAGCTTACTGAAGGATAATCCTTACAGCATTATGAAGAATGGCAAATGTTGTAGAGTAACAAGAAATATTTAAATGCAGTCAATAACAGATATATACCACTCCATTGGTAAACAAATTGGGTAGTTCAGATCATGTTACAGGGCTGGCCCAGTTGCGCTGAGGGTTAAGACACTGAACGCCACACCTATCGCCACGCTGGTGACCTGGGTAGGGAACGGACTCAGGCCACTGGGGGTCGGCAGGGGAGGGAGAAGATTGAGTGTCCGGAGGACTGCTCTCCTCTCCTGGGGTGGGTAACGGGGCTTGCATGGCTCCTCAGTGACCCCTGATGCAGATCGGAGGCCCTGCAAGGAGTGTTGCCGTAATGGGGTGGAGTGGTGGCGGACATCAGCACAACAGTGTGCAGATGTCATTGCACATCTGCGCTCCAGGGGGAAAATGGCAAGAAATACCATGGAGGACCTAGGGAGGTGACAGTGACCCTTGGAGCCAACACCCACATCCTCACACCGGATCACTTTTCCACCATCTCTCCAGAGACCCTCATCCCAGCCTGAGAGCATCCCTCTAATCTCAGAAAGGTCACTAGATAAATGATGCGGACCCTCCCCCGGGGGTGAACGGGGAGGGCTGGCCATTGTTGGTCTGGTCCTTGAGCTATGGCAGCACCCTGCCTCTTGCCCGGCCCCGTCTGCCCGCATAGCTCGCAAGTACAGTGTACCCATGGGGTCCTTGGCCGGTTTCACAGAGCATCTCTTGGTCAAGAGCCTTGTGACTGCCTCTGTGTTTAGACGCATGGGTAGCTCAGCGGATACTGACCACCCTCCGGACAAGGAGTCCAAGAATATGGACCATTCTGCCCGGAAGGTGTATGCGGCCTCATCCTTGGGCTTTCATCAGGCCAGCTCGGCAGTGATCACAGCACACTTCTCTCACGCCCTCTTGGGGTCGCTAGATGAAGTCCACCCTCATCTCCCAACAGACATGCAGACCATGGTTAAGCAGGTCCGTGACCAGGGCCATGCTGTTGCAAAACAGCAGCTCCAGATGGCCTTGGATATTGGAGATTCCTGTGCCCGCTCACTAGCAGCCGCAGTGGCCACTCGCCACAGGGCCTGGCTGAGGTTATCCTCTTTCCCGGTGGATACGCAACAAAAGTTAGCTGACATGCCCTTCCTTGGCACCTGTCTCTTTGGTCCAGGAGTGGCAGGTCACCTCCAGTGCGTAGTGCAGTCCAATGCCACCTTGGATGCCACTTCTGCAAAGGGTTCTTCGAGCAAGAACCAGCAGAAGCGCAAGAAGAAGCCTTTTCATCACTCTTCTCCTGCAGTTAGACAGCCCTTCTTCCAGGGAGGTCAGCAGCAACAGCAGGCTCAAGCTTGGCACCCTAGGCTAAAGCAGGGTCCCCAACAGCCCTGCAAAGGAGGTCGAGGTGCCGATCCAGGAGCCTCCTCCTCCTCCTCCTCCTCTAAGCCTGCTCAGTGACGGGTCAGGGGTGGCCACCCCTACACCCATCACGCCAGTTCAGGGTCCTTCCGTGGGGGTCCGGCTCCGGCACTTTCTTTCCACCTGGTCCGCTATCACTTCGGACAGATGGGTCCTGCAAGGGCTCGGTTGGGGACTGCCTCTAGAATTCAAGCAGTACCCTCCCTGCCGAGCCCATGCCCCTCGGAAGGTGCTAGCTCCAGTGCCGGATCCTCCTACAGACTCACGTTTCATGTCCAGGTACTTCCTAGTACCCAAGTGGACGGGGGAGGGGAGTTGGCGCCTCATTCTAGATCTCCACAACCTGAATCAATATCTCGGGTCTCGCACCTTCTGGATGGTAACTCTGAATCAGATCATACCATCTCTGGAGTGAAACATGTGGTTCTGTTCACTGGATCTACAGGACGTGTTTTTCCATGTCCCAATCCATCCATCCCACCAGCGGTTCCTCCACTTCAGGGTGGAAGGGACCCTGTACGAGTTCCTAGCCATGCCGCCCGGCCTGTCATCAGTCCCTCGGGTCTTCATCGAGTGCATTGCAGTGGTGGCGGCCCATCTACGGTGTCAAGGGGTTTGGATATACCCAACCTCGATGATTGGCTCCTAGCCTGTTCCTCCCTGCAGGAGGTGGAGAGGTCCAGGGATCTGGCCCTCTGAACCTGTTCCCAATTAGGCCTCCTGATCAACGAGGCCAAGTCAGAACTCATGCCCTCTCAGGTGATATGCTTTATCAAGGCAGACCTTGACTCTCGTCAAGCCAGAGCTTGGCTCCCAGTGGACAGGGTGGAGGTTCTTTCCTCCTTTGCCCCATCATTTCTGGTCGGGCACTTGCGCCCTGCCCGGCACTTCCTGCACCTTCTAGGTTACATGGCGGTGTGTACCTCAGTGGTCCGTTGAGCCAGATTGCACATGCGCCCCCTCCAGTGGGAGCTGGCTGCTCAGTGGACTCAGAGTCAGGCTCATTTCGACCAGGTGGTCACTGTCACCCAGAAGATGTGGGACGATCTCCAGTGGTGGACCATCCCTGGTCGTCTGCAGGAAGGGATCCCATTTGTCCACCCTGAGCCGACGGTCGTTCTCACGACCGATGCCTCTCTAATGGGCTGGGGAGCCCACATGGGGGACAACGGACCCATGGGTTCTGGACCCCCGAGGAGTCCCGATGCCACATCAACCTGCTGGAGCTCAGAGCAGTCAGACTGGCACTGTCGGCTTTCGCTCCTCAACTCCAGGGTCAAGTGGTTCAAGTCCAGACGGACAATACTACGACCATGTACTACCTCAACAAACAGGTCAGCATGCACTCCCATCTGCTATGCAAGGAGGCACTCTTGATCTGGAACCTCATCAGCTGGTTGGAGGTGGATCTCCTTGCCATCCATGTGGCAGCAGTCTCAAAACAACTGGCAGATGCTCTCAGCCGCATAGGCCAGACATCCCACGAGTGGTCTCTCCATTGAGAGGTAGCTTACAGTCTGTTCTCCCGTTGGGGTAAACCGTTAGTGGACCCGTTTGCCTCCAGGGAGAGCACCAAGCTGAGGCTGTACCATGCCTGCCCCCCTCAGCAGGGCTCGCTGCAGTGGATGCCTTCTCGAGGCCGTGGACCCCAGGCCTCCTCTGCGCCTTCCCTCCATTTCCCTTGATCCGCAAGGTGTTACTCAAAGTGAGGAGGGATAAGACGAAGGTGATCCTGGTAGCCCCAGATTGGCCCCACCAGTTCTGGTATCCAGATCTCCTCAGCCTCAGCTGCAGGGCCCCGAAGCAGCTTTGTACATGCCCGGACCTGATATCATTGAACCAGGGGAAGGTATTCCATCCGGACCTTCAGTCCCTGCACCTCACAGCCTGGTACCTGAGCGGCTAGAGTTCCAGGCTCTGGGTCTTTCCGAGGATGTCTACACAGTTTTGCAGGCATCTCTTAAGGAATCAACCAGGAAATGTTATGCCTTCAAATGGAAAAGGTTTTCCATTTGGTGTCAGGGTAAGAGTCTGGACCCCTTATCCTGCTCTGTGGCTAACATTTTAGACTACCTTTGGTCTCTCTCTCTCCAAAGGGGGTCTACGGTCATCAACCCTTAGGGTGCACCTGGCAACTGTTTCCGCCTACCTTGCGCGGGCCGGTCAGTCGACATTGGCACAGGATACCGTGGTCGGGTGCTTTTTCAGAGGCCTGGATCACATATCCCCTCCAGTGCGTGAACCTCCACCTCAGTGGGATCTTTTGCTGGTTTTGGCAAAGCTCATGGGCAAGCCATTCGAACCCATGCATAAGTGTGAGCTGTCATACTTGTCGTGGAAGACTGCCTTCCTGGTGGCTATCACGTCAGCCAGAAGGACTGGGGAACTCCAGGCGCTTTCGGTGGACTCCCCTTATCTGGTCTTTCACAGGGACAAAGTTGTCCTGCGCTACCATCCGAAATTCCTTCCGAAGGTGGTGTCAGAGTTTCACCTTAACCAGGTGTTGACTCTGCCAGTATATTACCCTAACTACACCTCGGAGGCCGGGTACAGGCTCCATACCCTGGACCTTAGACATGCTCTCTCCCACTACACTCAGAGGACGGCGGAAATTTGGGAGTGGTTCGCCAGCTGTTTGTCACCTACGCTGAAGCCGCTTCTGGCAGACATGCAGTCAAATGGACCATTGTAAGATGGATTTCATCATGCATAGGTCTGTGCTATGAGTTGGCAGGCAAGGAGCTTCCCAGAGGGATAAGAGCTTATTCTACCCGCCATACTGCTGCATCGGTGGCTGCTTCCAGGGACATCCCTATCCAGGAAATCTGTCGGGCTGCTACCTGGAAGTCAGCAAACACCTTCATTACCCATTACCACATCGACCTTGAGTCATGTCGGGATGCTGGTTTTAGGGCCTTGGTTCTCCAGTCTCTGTTTCCTAAGTAGGGGGTATGCGCCTTGCCTTCCTCCACCCGGAGAACTGCTAGGAGTCTGCCAGAGAGTGTAGATGAACAACATAGCCACGCTCCTAGGAAAACAGGTTACTCACCTGTAACAGTAGTTCTAGGAATGGTATATGTTGTTCATCTACACGCACTCATCCGACCTCCCTGGCTGTAGGTGCATCACCTTGCTTCCAGCAGGCTAAGATCTGGCGTCATGGGGCGGAGCCGAGGTATTTACCACCCAGGTGGGTGGGAGGAGCCAGCTTGAAGACTTCCGGACAGATTTAAAGGGGTAAGGGACATGCCAAAGAGTGTGGATGAACTACTGTTACAGGTGAGTAACCTGTTTCTTCTGCTGTCTCATACTGATTAGTACTGTGTTGCAGTTGCTCATCACTGCCTGTATCTGCTTTGCACGTATGCAGTTGATTGTTTGGTATTTGTATTCCATTGTACTAGCACACCACTGTATGTATTTTTTTCTGCACTGTACGTATTTGATTGTTTTGACTTGCTCGATCCTCCCATTTATGTACCCCTCGCCCCCCAAAGGACACTTCTGGAAATGAGCTGTTTACAGCTCATGTCGCCTTTTGTGGTGAAACCTTTTCAAATAAATAAATAATCACTCCTACAGGTAAATGTGTTATTCTGCTACAGCCCATTATGTGTACTCCCTGTATCTAGTATAGACAGTATTATATAGCACATTGAAGATTATCTATAATGTGTTTTGTACACGTCTTTATTCCTGATCAGGTACATGTCTGCACTGTACTCACATCCTGAATTCCCCAAGAAAGGGCCTCTTGAGATTAATCAGGAATTGATGAAGAATGTCAGCTATAACCCACTCCTCCTGCTCACTCCACAGAAAGTGAAACGCTACATTGAGGCTTTGTGGAAAAAGAAAAACGCTGGACAGCCAGTTACTTTCACTGACATCTTTGGCATGTTGATCGGGGAAACACTTATCCATAACGTAAGTAACTATAAGTAACCTGACCATAGCAAAAATGGATTTTCCCATTGTTTGAATTGTATTAATGAGTTGAATAGAAACACCGGAAAAATAATTTTAGTTGATTTTAATATACTGACTGGTCTCACCGAAACTGTAAGCAATTTCAGGACGGGGGTAATTGAACTTAGTTTATCCCAATTGGTTACCGAGTCAACCAGAATTAATAATAAGACTGGAAATAGTTAGATTGCTTGGCTTCTTGTGACTAACCCTGGTTGTGTTAAGAGTGTGTAAGTTTTATCCAGTTCTTTGAGTGGCCACTTGTCAGTTAAATGTGTCTGGCCCTGTAAAACATCCGAGTCATCTCCAACTACCTGAAATGTTTGAATTGTACCTAAATGTAATACTGAAACATTTAAAGAAGCCTTACAGACAGCTAGCTGGTCTTTTATGGATCTCGTTCCAGGCATTGGTGATGCCTTTGATTTTTTTTTCCATTCTGAATTTTCAGGATTTGCAAAATTTCTGCTGCTTTCAAGGCTGTAACATTGAAGTAAAATTCCAAAAAATGGGCTTCTCTGGCACTGCTGCAATTGATGAGACAGGGACTGGGCTTGGGAGAGCTATCAAATTAAGCAGGTATCACAGGTCATTAGTTAGGTATTGTGAATTACAAAATAGGTGTAGTAGGTTAACCCATGACTGTAAGTCTGATTATAAATCTAATTATTCATGAGCTAGACTATCTCAGAGATTGGCTGTCGTGCCAGTCTGAAATCTCTTAGAAACGCCAGACACGGCAGACACATACTGTGGCTTGTCGCACATTCTTACCGAACAACCTTGAATGCCAGAATTTTCCTATGTAGAATGGAAACAACAACAAAAAAATATAGCAGAGGCAGATTAAACCACTGAACAACACCATTGGTGCAAGGGGGAGCACGCAGCTCCTTCCATCAGCTCCTCACATTACCATACAACAACTGGCAGGATGCACCAGTCTTGCTGTGTGCCACCACAGAAAACCAAAAAATAAATAGAAAAACCTATAAAAAAACAGCTGTCATTATTGCGATTAGATGTATAGTATACTGCATCACGATTTCAGACGGTCATTTTGTGGGGATTAATGACCGGCCAGTGAGGGTTGGCCCTCAGCTGCACCTCGGGCCACCCTACTCCAGTCAGTTATTAATCCCCAGGAAATGACCGTCCGTTCAGGCATTATTGCTTAATTACTATATAGAAAAACAGTCCATTTCTATCAAAGACTCATGTAATATTTGGATGGGATTAAACGACTTGTTAGGAAAAAAATCACCAGACTATTTACTAGCTCAGTCTAATTATACGATATGTCTTGTTGTGATCTGTTACGTATTCCTGATGTCTTTAACAACCTTTTTACTTGTGAAGTTGGAAAATTTGGCTGCTAACATTCCTTCTTGTAATTAAGAGGGGTTGGAGTCTCCTTGCTCGCAGGTGTCTGCTAAGCACCTGCCGTTCTGTTTTAGTATTTTTTTTTTTTGATGTAGTATTTCTTCCAGAGCTCCCAGGTTGCAAGCCTGCCTTCAGTTGTCCCCCAGCGCAGCCCCGAAGGTTAGACCCCCTCCCTTGTACACCCCATGACTTACCCTTCGTGGTAGGGTGATGGGGAGCGACTCAACCCACCCCAAACTGATCCATGCCAGGGAGGTGCCTTCTCGGATGCGAAGCTGCGAGGACCACTTCATTCTGCTGGAGCTGTTTTTTTCCACTTTTCTCCCCTTGTGTGGAGGCGGGGCATGCAATGACACCTGCGGTTTGAGCGCGCACTCTTCCGCACGCACACTCACCAAGCGTCTGCCCCGTTTCCTCCCCTTCGGCTGTTGCGTCAGTGCGCTGCCCCCCAGCAGCCGCTAGGGGCCAGTGGAGCACCGACAGCTAATGTCCCCCCACCCTGGAGAAGGAGAGCAATCCAACGGATGCTCGATCCTTCTCCTCCCCGCCAACCTCCAATGACCCGTGCTCGTTCCCGAACACGGGTCGCCAGCATGGCTTGAGGTAAGGCGTCCAGCGCCTCAGCCCTCAACGCCACCGGGCCGGCCAACTGTTTTAGAGTTTTAAGTGTGAAGGCCTGTTTGATGTACTTGTGTAAATTTAGGTTAAAAATTTCTATTTGGCCATGATCAATTAGGCATGAAGTTGTTAGCTGTTACTTCAGACAAATTGGCTATTCCAGTTACTAAATTATGTAAAGGACAAATAAACAAGCATGAAATCACAAACGCTCCTGTGTAATGGTAGAATAAGGGATGCTGATTTAAGTTATGGCACTTCTTACCTCTATTTTGGTGATTTCTGTTATTTTCGACATATTTGAAATTTGTCCCGAAATGCACCATGCACAAGCGAAGTATCGATACACATGCTGATATATACATGTACCGCCAAATCCAGCATTTTAAAGGCTACCTAAACAGAATTCTAAGGGGTACACTGTTCAATAATCCCTCCCGTGGAAGCATAGCAGTAGGGGAGAGGTTTTGTACAGTGTAAAGCATTACCTTAGATTTTGCGGTTTAATACGTTTTCGGCAACTTTTTTCTAAATGCTGACACCAAGAAACATTTTCTCCATGCCGCACTGATCGGAGGCTAAGGCTGCTGGGAACGTGCAGCGTAATGATGTCATCTTAGCAAGTCCAGACATCCCCGGTATTGAGTTTCTATGATGCCTTATGTATTAGATGTGTAACCCCAAGGGGGCGCTACCCTTAGGGCTACTACCCCTGTCTGCCCCCGGAGGCAGAGTGAGGGGCCCGGATCCGTTGACGGGTGCCTCCACCCAGAGGTCGGGGTTAGCACAATTAAGACTACCTCGATTACAGCCCTCTGGGCTACTGCAACCCCCCCTTTCTTCCCACTAGTGACTCACACTGGGTACCAACAATTCTGTTCACCAGTACATTTACCTCACGGATAATATATTCCAGCTCCCTTCGGGGACCCCCTGTAAAGTAAGGCACAATTAGGTTGCAATCACCAGGCAGCAGTTCACTAGTAATGCACACAATAGCCAAGACGTAGCTGTACGAAAAGCAATCTGATTTATTCAGGGGGAAAATAACAAGGACAGGGGAAATCAAGTTGATTAGCTTATCCTATACTTATCTACCTAGGGCTCTGTGCACAGGCCTAACCCTACAGTTTATTGTCCCTGGGTACCCAAGCCCTAATGGCTAGTCCACACGTGGCAGCTGGTTGGGGCCCTTAGCACAGATAAACATAACAGTCCTGAGCAGGTCAAAGTAGGAGAAAAGTTTAATTAGGCAGTCAGCAATATTAACAGTGCACTGAATCCACTGCGTAAACACTCTGCAGGGAGCTACCCTGAATCAGTACTCACAACCCCAGCAAATAACGATTTCTTCACTGCTATCAGGATGGAGCCTGACCTTCACCAGCCGTCTCACACATTTATATGGCAAACAGCAACAGAGGGGTACCACACCAGGCAGCTGCTTCCAATACTCCTTCAAACTCACAGCCACTGTGATACTGCCACGGCAGCTTCCGCTTTTCCCTCAGACTGAGCGCAATTCAGCAATTTTCTCAGTCCTCTTACAGGTCGAGCCTGGTGGGTAGCTGTACAGGGCACAGCCTCCTCTGACGCCCACCATGGATTTCAGAGGAACTCCCGCTGCAGAGAAAAATCTGCCGACTTAGGCCTTCACGTCAGCTTCCTGCGCCGAACACTTCCCAGCCGCGAAGCACAGAAGCTCCTCACTCCTCACCAGCCACAACGCATCTAACCCGCAACAGCAAGGGGCCTCCTCTCAGTTCGGCGCGACCCGCCTCATTGGCTGGCTGCACAGTCATTTCTCCTGCTCTCAATGAAAGCGTGCCATAGCCTATAATGCCTTTCCCAATTACAAACAGTTCCTCTATTGGTTAACAGACTTGTAGGTCCCAAGGTACTGATTGGCCCAATTCAGCAGTTCTGGACCAAAATGGAGGAGACAATCGAACAGTCTTTGCTGCAAAAGAAGGCAGGTTAGAACAGCTGCATTATCATTACGATTTCCCAGTATTTAAAGCCAACATTCACATCCTCTTGTAGAGCTCCCCCTGCACCACTAGCGATGGCAGAAACGGAGCGAAAAATCAGCAGCCCGGGCGGGATTCGAGCATAGCAACACTCAAATCCCCTCCCTAATCAGTCATGACTGCAATCCCAAGCAGCCCTTAAAGAGACAGTATACGGAGGCCCACAGGCACTCACAGGCTACCCATTTAAAAACGGCTTAAACGCCGAACACCAACCAGGCAGGGAGCATTCAAACAAGTTCCAAAGAAGCTTTTAGGAACCCCCATTTGCAAGGGGGTTACACCTTCCCTGGCCTGGAAAAGCTTGACGTCTGCGTCAAGCAACTACCCCGAGGCCATTTAGGCGAACATCCCAATTAACACTATATCACATTTTAAATCACATACAGAAACATTACATTTACAATATATTATGGTTCATACACATTGTACACATAACTCTGGTTCCCTTTTTTCAAATCAGGTTACTAATTCCTGCTTATGGCACGGGACTGGGGAACCCTCCTTTCTAGTCACTGGTGAGTCACCTGAACAGGAGCACCACACTCAAGGGCAATACTAACAATCTGGAGTTATCCCCAAGCTAACTTAGGCAGGACTGGGGACATACCCTTGTGAACCACATTTAAGGGCAGGTCCACTGGCTGACCAAGCAATTCATAGCTCAACTTTATTACTGGGCGTATTTGTCGGCCGGATCGTCTAGGGGTCTCGGGGGATCCCAAACCAGGCCCTGACTCCACTTCAGTATCAGTGACATTAGCAACGGGAACCTCCCCAAGGGAAACAGGTTCAGTGCTAATGATACTATTAGGGGCTTGACTTTCTATCCCTGAACCCACCCCACTGGGCTCATCTGGGGCGGTTTAGGTACTAGAGGGGAACCATCAGGGCATTCAAAATATTCATCCGATTCGGGCATATACCTGGCTTGTTCCCCCGTCCCACTCTCGTCTTCTGAAAAGTCAGATAATTCAGCCAGGCCAGACAGTTCAGCCAGGCCTAAGGACTCAGCCCCTTGAGCTTGTCTGCTACCCCATTCATCTTCTGGAGGCATTTCCTCCGGGGCCAAAGTAGGGGGCTCAATCAGTACAGACGGGCCAATTTCAGTTCCCAAGTTAACAAGGGGATTGCCCCAAAACAATTGACTCAGTTCATAAGAGGATAGTATTCAATATCACCTTCACTATCTTCCGACACGGAGTGTTGATCATCTCCTTCTGCAGGAGGGTGGGACAAGGCTTCCTTGGTGGACTTGTTGAAGGCTCCACAGGCTTGGTTCTTCTCTTAGTAACAGATCTAGTCACAGGCCGGGAAGGAGTGACAGTGGAAGGTTCAGCCTCAATCAAGAGCTGCCCAATCGGCAACAAATGATTTCTGTGTATGGTTTTCACATCTCTCAAATTGTTTTCAGGCCGCACTTTATATACAGGTAGATCTGCCAACTGTCCCACAATGATATGAGGGAGGTGATGCCATCTATCGGCAATTTTATGTTTGCCATGCAGTCCCAGAATTCTCAACAGCACTCTATCCCCTTCTCTCAACTCTACTGTTTTCACTTTTTTGTCATATCTCTCCTTGTTAGCCAGATTTCGTTTAGCAGCCATGGTCTGGGCCAGTTGGTAGGCATGGTTTAATTGGGCCTTTAATCTCTATGCATCGCTGTAGATGGTTTTCTGCTCGCACTTCATCGGGGAAACCCAAAACACACATCCACTGGCAATCTAGCCTCCTCCCAAACATCAGTCGATAGGGGAAAACCCTGTGGCATCACTGTGCAATTGTAAGTGTGAACTAAAGTACTGATCGTTGGCTCCATCTCGATTTATCTTTGATTGTAAGATGCCCAGCATGTCAAGCAATGTACAATTAAACCTTTCAGGCTGAGGGTCTCCTCATGGATGATAGGGGTAGTTGACTTTCTACCCCCACAAAGATAGCATCTGTTTAATCAAATGACTCTCAAAGTCCCTTCCCTGATCGGAATGAATCCGCTGCGGGGCCCCATAATGGACGAAAAAGTTCTCAACAAGTATCTTAGCCACCGTGGCTGCTCTCTGATCCTTGGTCGGGAAAGCATGTGTGTACCGGGTAAAATGATCAGTGACCACCAATATGTTGCTGACACTTTTCAGATCAGGCTCTAAACTCAGGAAATCAATACAGACCAGTTCCATAGGAGCATTAGTAGTAATGTTGACCAGAGGAGCAGCTCTCCGGGGTAACGTTTTTCTTTGCAAACAATGACCACAAGTCTTGACATACTGTTCCACATCCGCACTCATCTTCGGCCAATAGAATCGAGCCCGTACCAGGTCAAGTGTTCGATCTATGCCCAGGTGCCCCATTTGATTATGCAATGACCTGAGGACTAGCTCTCTGAAAACCCTTGGCAGCACCAGTTGTTGTCAGTGTACCCGGCCCTCCTTATTCACAGTCTCTCTATATAGTAGTTGGTTGATCAGCTTTAACTTGTGCCCCTCTTTATACAACAAAGCAGTCCGTATGTCAGTGGAGCGTAGTTTGGATACATCCCTTCCGGACTGCAAAACCTCTACGGCCGTTCTTATCATAGGATCACAGGATTGAGCCTGTTGGAGATCATCATTGTTGAGTTGCGGCAGAGAGCTGGTGTCCAAGGCAGAGAAATGACAGTAAGCAGCAGGTATACAGTTTTCCGGCAGCTCCAGACAATCTACCACACAGTTCACCGTATCAGGAGACGCCTGTTCTTCTTTGTCGAATTTCTGGCAGAGGGCTCTTATGTCAGGTTCAGACAACCGGACCCATTCAGTCTGGGACTCAGGCCTCCGAGAGAGAGCATCCGCATCTATATGGTTTAGGCCCGCCCGGCGTTCTACAGCATAATCGTAAGTGGCCAAGGCAGAGAGCCACCTATGCCCAGTAGCATCCAATTTGGTAGAGGTCTGTACATAGGTCAGAGGGTTGTTATCAGTCTTTACTAATATCTTGGCACCATACAAATAGTCATGAAACTGATCAACAATGGCCCACTTTAGAGCCAGAAAGTCTAGTCTGTGCACGGGATAATTTTTCTCTGAGGGCATCAGACTTCTACTGGCAAACGCTACAGGTCTCAGCCCATTCGAGTGCTCCTGGTATAACACAGCCCCCAATCCTTGTAGACTGGCATCAGTATGAAGAGTGTAGGGCTTGACTGGGTCAGCATAGGCCAGTACTGGAGCGTGAGTAAGTTGATATATGATGTCGTGAAAAGCTTCCTCACACTCAGCAGTCCATCAATCCCCGAACATATCGTTTGGCTGTAAATACTTCTTTTCCAGGTCAGTGTGCACACCCTTCTTATACTTTTTGTGAGTAGGCGGATACCCCTGAGTGAGATTAAGGAGGGGGCGAATCACTCGTGAATAGTATCTGACAAACTGCCTATAGTAACCACAAAACCCCAGGAATTGTTGCAGCTCTTCAAATTCCTGGGTTGAGGCCAAGTGGTCAACGCCCACCTTGCCAGGGTCAGTCTCTATGCCCTCAGTGGACACTATATGGCCCACATATTTCACGGAAGTCTAGAAGAATTGACACTCTGTCAATAGACAACTTAAGACCAAATCCTCCAACCGATCCAGGACTTTGAATAATCGTTGCTCGTGTTCTTCCAATGATCGGCCAAACACTATAACGTCATCTAAATAGACCAAACACTCGAGTAGATTCATGTCCCCCCACAGTTCATTCCATCAAGTGCTGAAAAGTGGCTGGAGCACCTGAAATTCCTTGAGGCATCCGAATAAACTCATAGAAGCCTAAAGGGCAAATGAAAGCAGTCTTTTCTCGATCGTCTGGGGCCATCGGGATCTGGTAGTATCCGCTCCGAAGATCCAACACAGAGAACCACTCACTACCATTCAAACAATCCAAGGCGTCTTATATGGTGGCATGGTATATTGATCCGGAATGGTCCGCCTATTCAAAGTGTGATAGTCTCACACATCCGAACTGCCCCATTCTTTTCCTTACTACTACTGATGGGAAGGCATAGGGGCTCCTAGACTCTTGAATTACGCCAGCAGCCAACATTTTCTTGCAGATGCCCTTACATCATCTATGTCAGCGGAGCCAGACGCCGGGATCTCTCTGGAAAGGTCTGTCGCTCGGCAGTCGAATGTGATGCTCAGCCCCTTGTACACATCCTACATCCCACTCCTTCGGGGAAAAAACCTGGTCCCTCTTGGCAAGCCTCTCACTGACCCTTCGTTTCCAGTCGGCAGGCAACGGGGAATCACCGAAGTCAAACAGATCAGGAGTAACTCTATCACCCGTCCGGGAACTCTTTCTATTTGGTAGTACAGCAGTATCTGCACAATGAATGCTAGCCAGGGTACACCTTCTTCTTATTCGAATATCTTTATCAGACACATTGTGCACTTGAACCATCACCCTCTTAACGTAAGCATGGGCTCTAGCTGGCAGAATGCTGGGTTTGAGCAACAACCCCTCAGGTAATCCTCCCTTCACAGGCGCATCCAGCATCAGCAACTTATTCTTGACCTCTGTTTTTAGTCGAACCTCTCCATGCAAAACACATTTCACATTTGGGGCAAGTACCACGGGGGCCGGATCCTTTTTTCACACCACCCCCACAGGGCCTTCGGGTTCCTCCAGACTACCCATCTTCTGAGTGGCCCTGACTATAAGAATCACAGCAGATACGCTCAGAGCTCGCCCAGTCTGGAATGCTCACTTTTCTGAGCACAGTTGGGCCAATCGTCCAAACATGTGTACATTTGTCCCAATCACCAAGGGCACCCCATCATACAGTCCAGTGGGTGGGCAAACTAAAACTAAGGTTTCCACTTGCTCATCTATTTCATTCACAGTTGCAGGGAAGGATAACTAGACACGGATGTACCCCAAATAGGGATAGGCCTTGTCGCTCAACCCCCATACATGTAGACCAGTTAGAGGCTGCAGGGGCACCTCAGATAAATGTGCTTGGTGCCAATCCTGAAACATGATGGTCACCTCGGGAGCCACTGTCCAGTACAGCTCGAGTGGGAATTCCATTTACGCGCACCCGGGTCTCCATAGACGGTCCGAGCACATCAGACCAGTTGGGGGTAGCAGCACTGGTAGCCCGGCGGGCATGGGCCTGAGTCATAAAACTTTTCTTGGGGGCCCGAGACTGGGTCTGGCGGTGTCGGGCGATCAGTCTGCTGTTAACTTTCCTTAAATTCTCCGGCTGGAAATGCCCATCTTCCCCACAGTGGTAACAAAACTTAGGGTCCCGGGGATCACTATTCTGAGGGGGGCCCTGAGGGGAGTGAGAAAGCTCTCAAGGGCTAGGGTTCGGGGCTCTACATGACTCAGGGGCCCCAGGCCGAATAGGGTACACATTAGACTGCTTCAAGTCCCTCACCAGTTCCCGTAAATTCCTGATCTCAGCCCTCAACTCACCCTCCACGTAGGGGTCAGAGGAAACAACTCGCATCCCCACAGTACCTGGGAAATCTGGGGACCCCTCGGACCCTCCAGGCGAGCCCGTCTCCTCAGGGGTGTTAGACTCAGGGGTCCCACCAGGGTTCACTGCCCCCACACAGGGTTTCCACCCCTCTTCATCAGTTTCCATTTCTCGAATTTCCCTCATCAATTGACAGTATTCAGGCGGGGTGGCCAGCCGATCATGCAACATGAGTTTCAGCAGCGTTACACTAGAGAATCTGGCAGACTTTAAAATATGTTCTAACCGAACCTGATTCAGGGCTGTAGCAGTGACTCCCCCTTTTCTACAAGCCTTCTGCAATGCCCACTCCACTCTAGTAACAAAAGCGGACAGTTTTTCATTTCTCCACTGCTTAGCAGACCTGAATTTCCACAGTAAATCTTCACCAGTCTCTGTACTCCCAAAAACCCCTTCTAAAGCAGAGAGATACTCTGCAGCAGTGGCTTCCGGACGGGTGGCCCGGAAGAATCTAATGGCTTCTAAGGCAGGACCCCACAAACTCTCCATCAGCCTCTTCCTTTTCTCCCCCTCGGAGCATTGCCACTCCTGGACTAAAGGGATGGCATAGTCCATCCACGCCTCCAGGTCATCCTCCCTGGCAGGCACTGGTACCATGCCAGAGAAAAGCTTTAACTTATGGTTGGAATCAAGCTGTATGGATGGGACTGCCAAGGGCAAAGAAGCCAGCACGGAACTTTTGGGCGGACAAGGGGAGGTGCCCGGGGAACCCCGGGGGTAGTATCACTGGACAGATCCAAGGCTTGTAGCAACTCCTGGGTAGTCCTCCCCTCCACAGCTAACAATTTAAGCAGTTTGTCTTTAAAACTGTTCATCTGGGGAGACCCCCCAGGAGTGACTGACCCACTTCAGTTATGAATTAGCCTCCACCCCTGGGATGCACCCTCCGGGTAAATCACCGGAGGTACCTTCTCAGGGTCGATGGCCACACTGCATAGGAGTAACACCTGCAGTGTCTGTTCAAGCAGATCAGCCATACGCCCTTTCACTTCAACCTTACCCAGACATTTTACTCGCTTGGCAACAGAGACAATATCAACAGTTGAGGTACCCAGGGGCACATCTAACAATAATACAGTCTTCTGGGAGTCTAGCTCTTCAGCTTCACCCCAACCCATCAATCTATGTACCATGGTTTTGATGGGTCCCAGTTTAAATTTTTCCAACATATCCCCTTCCAGTTTTTCCATCTCTGATGTATTTCCTCACTGAGCCACTAGGGGACGCAAATCCCAGCGGTGCCTCCAATTTGTAACCCCCAGGGGGCGCTACCCTTAGGGCTACTATCCCTGTCAGCCCCTGGAGGCAGGGTGAGGGGCCCGGATCCGTTGACGGGTGCCTCCACCCAGAGGTCGGGGTTAGCACAATTAAGACTACCTCGGTTACAGCCCTCTGGGCTACTGCAACCCCCCCTTTCGTCCCACTAGTGACTCACACTGGGTACCAACAATTCTGTTCACCAGTACACTTACCCCACAGATAATATATTCCAGCTCCCTTCGGGGACCCCCTGTAAAGTAAGGCATAATTAGGTTGCAATCACCAGGCAGCAGTTCACTAGTAATGCACACAATAGCCAAGACGTAACTGTATGAAAAGCAATCTGATTTATTCAGGGGGAAAATAACAAGGACAGGGGAAATCAAGTTGATTAGCTTATCCTATACTTATCTACCTAGGGCTCTGTGCACAGGCCTAAACCTACAGTTTATTGTCCCTGGGTACCCAAGCCCTAATGGCTAGTCCACACGTGGCAGCTGGTTGGGGCCCTTAGCACAGATAAACATAACAGTTCTGAGCAGGTCAAAGTAGGAGAAAAGTTTAATTAGACAGTCAGCAATACAATAGTGCACTGAAACCACTGCGTAGACATGCTGCAGGGAGCTACCCTGAATCAGTACTCACAACCCCAGCAAATAATGATTTCTTCACCGCTACCAGGATGGAGTCTGACCTTCACCAGCCGTCTCACACATTTATATGGCAAACAGCAACAGAGGGGTACCACACCAGGCAGCTGCTTCCAATACTCCTTCAAACTCACAGGCACTGCGATACTGCCACGGCAGCTTCCGCTTTTCCCTCGGACCGAGCGCAATTCAGCAATTTTCTCCAGTCCTCCTACAGGTCGAGCCTGGTTGGTAGTTGTACAGGGCACAGCCTCCTCTGACCGCCCGCCGGCGGATTTCAGAGCGAAGTCGCTCACAGAGAAAACAGCCGACTTAGGCCTTCACGCGCTTCCCGCGCGAACACTTCCCAGTGCAGAAGCACAGAAGCTCCTCACTCCTCACCAGCCACAACGCATCTAACCCCCAACAGCAAGGGTCTCTCCTCTCAGTTCGGGCACGACCCGCTCTCATTGGCTGACTGCACATGCCAGTCATTTCCTCCTGCTCTCAATGGTGCAAAAAAGCGCCATAGCCCATAATGCCTTTCCCAATTACAAACAGTTCCTCTATTGGTTAACAGACTTTGTAGGGTCCCAAGGTACTGATTGGCCCAATTCAGCAGTTCTGGACCAAAATGGAGGAGACAATCGCAGGTTAGAACAGCTGCATTATCATTACTATTTCCCAGTATTTAAAGCCAACATTCGCATCCTCTTATAGAGCTCCCTCTGCGCCACTAGCGATGGCAGAAACGGAGCGAAAAATCAGCAGCCCGGGCGGCATTCGAGCATAGCAACACTCAAACCCCCTCCCTAATCAATCATGACTGCAATCCCAAGCAGCCCTTAAAGAGAGAGTATACGGAGGCTCACAGGCACTCACAGGCTACCCATTTAAAAACGGCTTAAATGCCGAACACCAACCAGGCAGGGAGCATTCAAACAAGTTCCAAAGAAGCTTTTAGGAACCCCCATTTGCAAGGGGGTTACAGATGTAACGTTACCGGTCTATGTGTACCTTGCCATCTTTATCGTTACTTAACATGTACAGTAGAGTGTACAGTACATGTTGAGTAATGATAAAGATAGCAAGGTACACATAGACCGGTAACGTTACATCTAAACATCTAATACATAAGTCTCCTTAAGAACTCACTACCGGGGATGCCTGGACTTGCTAAGATGACAATATTACGCTGCACGTTCCCAGCAGCCTTAGCCTCTGATCGGCGCGGCATGGAGAAAATGTTTCCTGGTGTCGGCATTTAGAAAAAAGTTGCCGAAAACATATTAAACCGCAACATCTAAGGTAATGCTTTATATTGTACAAAACCTCTCCCCTACTGCTATTCTTCCACGGGCGGGATTAGCGAACAGTGTACCCATTAGAATTCTGTTTGGGTAGCCTTTAAAACAGTGCCCGTAGGTTTTAATGCTAGAAGCAGAGCGGACTTGCTACAATGACATTATCACGTAGCACATCATCGCCATCTTGTCACCTGAGCGGCGGCACAGCTGCAGGACTAATTGAAGGGTTTCTATACATTTCGGGGCAAATTTCAAATATGACGAAAATATTAGAAATCATCAAAATAAAGGTAAAGAGTACTATAACTTAAATCAGCATCCATTATTCTACCATTGCACGGGAACATTTACGAGTTCATGCATCGTCAAAAATGCTTGTTTATTTGTCCTGTAATCACTCACTTATTTGCTGCGAGATTCCATTTGGAAGCATGCATTTGTTTCACCCATTTTTAAAAGAGGTGATAAACAAGATGTTTTTAATTACAGGCCGATATCAGTACTTTCCCCACTATCCAAGGCCTTGGAACGTACAGTGCATGATCAAATTGCGAACTATTCGTGAAAGTATGACATACTTACTGTTAACCTACGTGGATTCAGAAAGAAATATAGTACCACTACAGCTTGTGCTGGTTTCACAAACTAATTACATGAGGCCTTGAATAGTGGTGAAACAGCAGGTTCTACTTATAGTGAGCTCTCAAAAGCATTTGACCTCGTTCATCATCCATTGTTATTGAATGGCTTAGGCTGTGTAGGTTTCTCATCTCAATTCTTGCAATGGTTTTGCAAATATATGTCTCATCGTGTACAAGTGAAATTTCGTAATATTTTTCTTCTCCTCTCCCGGATACCTTGGGTGTCCCACAAGGTTCCATCTTGGGCTCCGTTCCGTTTAGTTTATTTTTAAATGAACTTCCTTTGTCAATTAAAACCTTTTACATATTGTTGTACGCAAATGGTCCCATGCTATTTGCAAAGAGTAAAACTTTTCAGAATTTAAGCTGTACACTACAACCAGATTTTGATTTGGTCCGGTCTTGGTTTATAAATCACAAACTGTGTTTGATTTCAAAGAAAACCAAAGCTATGGTTTTAAGTTCCAGGGAGACTATCAGTATCTCTCCAACTCTTCATATTAGGACCTATAGTGGTACTGTCTTGGAACAGGGAGATACCTATAACTTTTGCTGCAAGTTAAAGAACTGTGCTCATATTGAGAATTTGGTAAAGCCCATAAATCAAACAGTTGGTCTACTATAGCGTAATAATTCAAATTTTACTCAAGAAGCTAAAAAAATCTTAGTACTGTAAAGAATTTTTCCTGTTATTGGTTATGGCCTGATAACTTATTGTTCCAACAGTCAAGACGGTCGCCCTGAAAAAGGGACTACTGTGTCCCAGTGGGCCCACCCGATCAACAAAATTAATAAATGAATAAATAAACATTTTATATCATATTGAAATACAACTTAATAGAGACTGAAGATGTGCTTTTAGTTTGCCAGTGGACAGACATACTCATGAATTATACAAAGTCTCGTGTTGGTTAAATTTGTCCTAGCGTGTGCATTATCATCTTGGATAATGAGCTTAGAAAATTAAAAAATAATGATACCCCCTCAAAATTGGTCTCTCTTGTCACGGCATCCATTTGAAAAGGTATCCCTACCAGATCCTCTGTTGATTAACTTTTCTGGTTGCCTAAATGCAGAAAAAGTTTGTGACAAATGATCTTCCTGGTCTAAAAGTCTTCACCATTCATTCACACTAATGGGACTACACCGGAGGCGCTAGAACCCAGCAGGAGCCAAAAATCTTAGGGAGGGCTGGCGCCAAGGTAGGACTGTGCATGCATTGCACTGCAAGTCTGGCTTGTGCCTGTATGGGCTATCTCGGCTTTGACTTTCCAGCCGCCTCAGTTCCTTTTCTCCCGCCATTGAGTGCGCTTCAGTGATGATGTCACTTACCTGCTGGGAGTCAAAATTCTCATCTATACGACAGCAGCTTTTAGTTGTTTAGTGCGTTAATTTTAAATGCTTTTCTTGTTTAAAAAAAAAAAATGGAGAAGAAGAAAGGTTCTAAGATCGTGGATATGTTGTTCATCCACACTCTTTGGCATGTCCTTTTCCCCTTTAAATCTGGCTGGAAGTCTTCAAGCTGGCTCCTCCCACCCACCCGGGTGGTAAATACCTCGGCTCTGCCCCATGATGCCAGATCTTCCTTTCCGCTGGAAGATTCAGGTTCCCTCGTGCTACTTCTGCAGTATCGTAGGCCCTGGATAATAATCGGCTGCTGACAGTCGCTTTTAAACTCAAGACGAAGTTTTCGATTCCAATCCAAGCCATAGGACAGGAGGACAAGTCGCCCCTGGGTTTCGCCAGTGTCCCTGCAGACAGAATATTTATTTATTTAGATTTTGTTTACCGGGTAAGCCCACTGAGACCAAATGTCACGCACCGATCCCCACCTCTCGTGTGTTTATTGTTTGGGTGTCGTGCATGACACCTCTTCGTGCACCATCTGCTTGGCCTTCTGTCCCAATGTTCTGGACGACCGCAAGGCATGCCTTAAGCTGGGGAGACCGGAGCCTCACAATCCAACGGTGAAATCGAAGGAGGCAAGGTGGGCAGTTTCCGCGGCCGCAGGATCCACCGAGCAGTTCGACCAGATGGCGGTATTTGAAGAAGAAGCTGCCCAATCCTTGGCCAGCCAAGGTTTTTTCGTGCCATTAAACCTTGGCTCTACCTTCTCAGGATCCTTTCGGGAGCTGTGCCAGTCTCTCCCCACCAGAGGTGAGGTGCCCTCGGGCATGCACTCCTCCCGCCCTAGAAAACGGGACAAGGACCCTAAGTCTTCTTCTTGGAGAAGACGTTCCTGGGACCGACAGAGGTCTGAATCTCAGGACCTTGTGGTTTCACCCTCTGTCGAGATTGCTTCCTCGGCTGCCGGCTTCTCTGACCTTCCGTCAGGCCAAGGCACCGAGGCCGAGGAAACGGCCAAACCAGCCGAGGTATCTCTTGACCCAGTCGAGCCGTTGTCGCCGAGCCCGGTTAGTGACTCATCGGAGAGGACACCTATCCTTTCCTTCCCCAACGAGGAGACCCAACCCTCGGGTAGCCCGATCAAGGGACAGGAGTGGGAACCTCAGTTTTCACTGACTCCGGCCTCTCCCGATCGAACAAGCCGACCCCATCGGTCTCGATCAAGGACCAGGACCCCTTATGTCGAAAAAACAAAAAAAGGTCACAAACACTCTCGGAAGAGGTGTTGCCACCAATCCTCATCCTCCTCGGACGAAGAGAGACTTTGACGGAAGCTCCGTCGGCATTATGAGGACCTTATGTGGCAACAGCTAATTCATACCGGTCATAAGCCGGCTCCACTGGCTACACCAGCCATAGCTTGGCCCCAGCCTCTTAGGCCGACGCCGAGCCCTTCAGAACCGAAGGCTCCAGTTCTTCCTTCGGCAGGACCGGCACACATTCCTGTTCGGCCTTTTCCAGTTTCCCCACCAATTTTGGTGGAGCCACCACCTAAGCAGCCTCAGGGAGGAGCTCCCTCAAAAGAGGACCGGACAGATATGGGCCTGCCCCATCACCTGTCCATCACTGTTGTCTCTGATCGCCCTTGGCATACTGAAGGGAACATAGGTGGGAGACCTATATATCCCAACTCTTCGGACTCGGATACCACTGGTCTACACTCACACCCCGATGATGAGTTGTCAGTGACAGGCTTGGAGGAAGGTCCTTCCTCTTTCCAGGGCATCCTCCGCCTTATTTCTGAGTCAACCGGTATGCACTTGGAGCCTGTCCAAAAGAAGGCAGAATATCCTCTCACGGATATTCTTAAGAGGGGGGATACCCCGATGGAGGCCTTTCCAGTGGCCAAAGCTATTGTTGGCACAGCCCTTGAGCTATGCCAGTGCCCTGCCTCTTGCCTGGCTCCTTCTGCCCGCATGGCTCGCAAGTACACTGTACCCATGGGGTCCTTGGTGGGTTTCACAGAGCATCCCTCAGCCGAGAGCCTTGTGACTGCCTTTGTGTTTAGACTCATGGGTAGCTCAGCGGATACTGACAGCCCTCCGGGCAAGGAGTCCAAGAATATGGACCATTCTGCTCGGAAGGTGTATGCGGCCTCATCCTTGGGCCTTCGTCAGGCCAGCTCGGCACTGATCATGGCACACTTCTGTCACGCCCTCTTGGGGTCGCTAGATGAAGTCCTCCTTCATCTCCCAGCAGACGTGCAGACCACGGTTAAGCAGGTCCGTGACCAGGGCCATGCTGTTGCAAAACAGCAGCTCCAGACGGCCTTGGATGTTGGAGATTCCTGTGCCTGCTCACTAGCAGCTGCAGTGGCCACTTGCCACAGCGCCTGGCTGAGGGTTATCCTCTTTCCCGGCGGATACTCAGCACAAGTTAGCTGACATGCCCTTCCTTGGCACCGATCTCTTCAGTCCGGGAGTGTCAGGTCACCTCCAGTGCGTAGAGCAGTCCAATGCCACCTTGGATGCCACTTTTACAAAAGGTTCTTCGGGCAAGAACCAGCAGAAGTGCAAGAAAAAGCCTTTTTGTCACTCTTCTCCTGCGGTTAGACAGCCCTCCTTCCAGGGAGGTCAGCAGCACCACCAGCAACAGCAGGCTCAAGCTTGGCACCCCAGGTCCAAGCAAGGTCCCCCAACAGCCCTGCAAAGGAGGTCAAGGTACCGGTCCAGGAACCTCCTTCTCCTCTAAGCCTGCTCAGTGATGGGTCAGGAGTCACCCCCCCCCACACCCGTCATGCCAGTTCTGGGTCCTCCTTTGGGGGGCCGGCTCCGCCACTTTCTTTCTGCCTGGTCTGGTATCACTTCGGACAGGTGGGTCCTGGAAGTGGTCGGTCGGGGACTGACTCTAGAATTTGAGCAGTACCCTTCCTGCCGAGCCCGTGCCCCTTGGGAGGAAGGGATCTCAGTTTGCACTCAGTCGGCCCTTCGGGACGACATTGCTCAGCTCCTCCTCAAGGAGGCGGTAGCTGCAGTGCCGGATCCTCCTACAGACCCAGGCTTCGTGTCCAGGTACTTCCTGGTGCCCAAGCGGATGGGGGGTTGGCACCCCATCCTGGATCTCCACGACCTGAAGCAATATCTCAGGTCTCGCACCTTCTGGATGGTAACTCAGAATCAGATCATACCATCTCTGGAGCGAAACATTGGTTCTGTTCACTGGATCTACAGGACGCGTTTTTCCATGTCCCAATCCGTCCGTCCCACCAGCGGTTCCTCTGCTTCAGGGTGGAAGGGACCCTGTACGAGTTCCAAGCCATGCCGTTCGACCTGTCATCAGTCCCTCGGGTCTTCACCAAGTGCATCGCAGTGGTGGCGGCCCATCTACGTTGTCTAGGGGTTCGGATATACCCCTTCCTCGATGATTGGCTCCTGGTGGGTTCCTCCCTGCAGGAGGTGGAGAGGTCCAGGGACCTGGCCCTCCGAACCTGTTCCCAATTAGGCCTCCTCATCAATGAAACCAAGTCGGAACTCGTGCCCTCTCAGGTGGTGGGCTTTATCGGGGCAGAGCTCAACTCTCGTCAAGTCAGAGCTCGGCTCCCGGCGGACAGGGCAGAGGTTCTTTCCTCCTTTGCCCAGTCATTTCTGTTTGAGCACTTGGGCCCTGCCTGGGACTTCCTGTGCCTTCTGGGTTACATGGTGGCGTGCACCTCAGTGGTCTGTTGGGCCAGATTGCGCATGCGTCCCCTCCAGTGGGAGTTGGCCGCTCAGTGGACTCAGCGTCAGGGTCATTTTGACCAGCTGGTCACTGTCACCCAGAAGATGTGGGATGCTCTCCAATGGTGGACCGTCCCAGGTCATCTGCAGGAAGGGATCCCATTTGTCCACCCTGAGCCGATGGTCATTCTCACGACCGATGCCTCTCCCATGGGCTGGGGAGCCCACATGGGGGACAAAAGAGCACATGGGCTCTGGAACCCCGAGGAGTCTCGATGCCACATCAACCTGCTGGAGCTCAGAGCAGTCAGACTGGCACTGTCAGCTTTCACTCCTCAGCTCTGGGGTCAAGTGGTTCAAGTCCAGACGGACAATACCACGACCATGTACTACCTCAACAAACAGGGCGGCACACACTCCCATCTGCTGTACAAGGAGGTGCTCTGGATCTGGACCTCATCAGCCGGTTGGAGGCATATCTCCTTGCCATCCATGTGGCAGGAGTCTCTAACCAACTGGCGGATGCTGTCAGCCGCATAGGCCAGACATCCCACGAGTGGTCTCTCCATCCAGAGATAGCTTACTATCTGTTCTCCCGTTGGGGCAAACCATTGGTGGACCTGTTTGCCTCCAGGGAGAACACCTAGCTGAGGCTGTACCATGTCTCCCCCAGCAGAGCTCGCTGCAGGGGGATGCCTTCTCGAGGACATGGACACCAGGCCTCCTGTACACCTTCCCTCCATTTCCCTTGATCAACAAGGTGTTACTCAAGGTGAGGAGTGACAAGGCGAAAGTGATCCTGGTAGCCCCAGATTGGCCATGCCAGTTCTGGTATCCAGATCTCCTCAGCCTCAGCTGCAGGTCCCCGAAGTGGCTTTGTACATGCCTGGACCTGATATCATTGAACCAGGGGAAGGTGTTTCATCCAGACCTTCAATCCCTGCACCTCACAGCCTGGTACCTGAGCGGCTAGAGTTCCAGGCTCTGGGTCTTTCCGAGGATGTCTACATAGTTTTGCAGGCATCTCGTAAGGAATCGACCAGGAAATGTTATGCTTTCAAATGGAAAAGGTTTTCCATTTGGTGTCAGGGTAAGAGTCTGGACCCCTTATCCTGCTCTGTGGCTAACATTTTAGACTACCTTTGGTCTCTTTCCAAATGGGGTCTGCGGTCATCGACCCTTAGGGTGCACCTGTCAGCCATTTCCGCTTACTGGACATGGGCTGGTCAGTTGACATTGGCACAGGAGACAGTGGTCGGGCGCTTTTTCAAAGGCCTGGATCACATATCCCCTCCGGTGCGTGAACCTCCACCTCAGTGGGATCTTTTGCTGGTTTTGGCAAAGCTCATGGGCAAGCCATTCGAACCCATGCACAAGTGTGAGCTGTCATACTTGTCGTGGAAGACTGCCTTCCTGGTGGCTATCACGTCAGCCAGAAGGACAGGGGAGGTCCAGGCGCTTTCGGTGGACTTCCCTTATCTGGCCTTTCACAAGGACAAAGTTGTCCTGTGCCCCCACCCGAAATTCCTTCCGAAGGTGGTGTCAGAGTTTCACCTTAACCAGGTGTTGACTCTGCCAGTATATTACCCTAACTACACCTTGGACGCCGAGTACAGGCTCCATACCCTGGACCTTAGACATGCTGTCTCCTACTACACGGAGAGGACGGCGGAAATTCAGGGAGAGGTTCGCCACCCATTTGTCACCTACGCTGATGCCGCTTCTGGCAGACCTGCAGCCAAACGGACAATTGCAAGATGGATTTCATCATGCATAGGTCTGTGCTATGAGTTGGCGGGCAAGGAGCCTCCCAGAGGGATAAGAGCTCATTCTACCCGCCATACTTCTGCATTGGTGGCTGCTTCCAGGGACATCCCTATCCAGGAAATCTGTCGGGCTGCTACCTGGAAGTCAGCAAACACCTTCATTACCCATTGCCACATCGACCTTGAGTCACGTCGGGATGCTGGTTTTGGGGCCTCGGTTCTCCAATCTCTGTTTCCTAAGTAGGGGGTGTGTGCCTTGCCTCCCTTCTCCCAGAGAACTGCTAGGAGTCTGCCAAAGAGTGTGGATGAACAACATATCCACGCTCCTAGAAAAACAGGTTACTCACCTGTAACAGTAGTTTTAGGAGTGGTATATGTTGTTCATCTATACGCACCCACCCGACCTCCTCGGCTTTAGGCGCTTCACCTTGCTTCCAGCGGGCTAAGATCTGGCGTCATGGGGCAGAGCCGATGTATTTACCACCTGGGTGGGTGGGAGGAGCCAGCTTGAAGACTTCTGGCCAGATTTAAAGGGGAAAGAGACATGCCAAAGAGTGTGGATGAACAACATATGCCACTCCTAAAACTACTGTTACAGGTGAGTAACCTGTTTTTTCTCTCAGCCCTACCCATCGACGGAGTCGGCCATGGACGGTCTCGGTGATGGTAGGGATTCTTCTTCAGAAGACTGCTCTGGCAGCAGGGCTGTGTCCTGTCTGCTACCCTCTCGGGGGGGGAGTCCAACCAGGGGGGCAGTCCAGTATCCGGGATGGAGGACAGTCCTCCCGTAGACACAAAGAAGTGGGTCCACAATCAAGCAGAACTCAGGCTGTCCCTGGTAAAAAAAAAAAAAACAGGATTCCAGATGCTTGACTGTCTGATACGAAACTGTATTTATTTGCTTAAAAATGCCAACCAAAACCTGGTGCTGTCGAATGTTTTCGTGTCCCACTAGACTCTTTATCGGGGACAGCCTGAGCTTTGCTTGATTGAGGATCTGCTAAAGAGTGTAACACGGTGAAGGTTGGTCAGTCCTGTTCCAGTTCTCCTTGTTGTTGACACAAAGAAGCGGGCCCATTCTTGATCCAAGTTGGGAATCTGGCGCCACCTGACTGCGAGTTCTTCCTCTTCCGGTTGGAAGAGAAAGAAATGGTACATCCTCAAGGTCACCCTTTGGTATGTCTGTCAGGCAATCTTTGGTAGTCAAGAGCCCGCTGGGTTTCTCGGTCACTTCGGCTCTTGATGGCCTGGACTCTTGTCACCAGGGCCCTTCTCTGTCCCTTGGGAGGGTTCTGGTGGATGGTTTCATCTTTGGGCAACTCTTCAGAGCAGTGGGTTCAGTATTGGCTCGTTTGAATTTGCTGGTGGTCCCAGTGTCGAGGCCTTCAGGCTTTGGCGCCACTGGGCCAAGGCCGGGGTTTTTGGTCCAGGATCTGTATTCGGTGCCTTCTCCAGTGCCAATGCAGTCTGCGCTGATCCCATGTGCCTACCCCCCTCACTCTTCCCCACAAAGACTGGCTCAGGTACCACTCCTCCACCTCCATCCAGGGATGGCCATTCTTCAGGCCCCTCGACTTTGGTGCCGCATGTGGTGCCATCAGCTGTGGTGCTGTGGGTGGTGCCGTCTACTTTGGTGCTGCGTGTGGCACCATTGACTTTGGTGCCACATGCGGCGCCATCGACTTCGGTGCCACATGCCGTACCATATAATTTTGTGCTGCATGCAGCGCTGCCTTCTTGGTGTGGTGTTAGGGTCTTTGGGGCCAGGCTCATTTCTAGACCCAGGTGCCCTCTGGTCTATCCCTTGCCCAGGTTAGCCTTGCTGGGGCATTTCTGGTTTTTATGGGGCAGATATGGAGCATGACAAGTCTGATCTGGACCTCATCATTCTGAGAAGATTGTTTGTTTTACAGCCTGGACGTGACCTCCTCGTCCCAACTGAATCCTAGTTGAAGCCATGTCTTTTCAGGCTCCCCTTAGGATATATGTTCTAACCTGGCTCTGCAGACCCCTCTGCCCACCCTCCTTGACATCTTGTCACACATGGTATGGGAAAGGCCAGCTCTGATTCCTTCTATGCCTCTTCCAGGGAGGGATACTTTTTAGCTCACAACCCTTTGCAGATACTATGGTTGTCAGAGCAGAGAATGATAGGCTATTTTCCCTTGGGGTCCACATCTCATCCTATCAGTAGGAAATCTTGCAAGATTGACACCTTGGGGAAATAAGCAGTCACTGCTGCAAAAGCTCTGTGGAGGCCTACAACTCTGCCTTGAGGGCAGCTACTGCTGGGATTTATGTCAGGCAACTCTCCTGACTTAGAACGTCAGGATTTGCTAATGATTCTCACCTGTACAGCACTCAGGTTGCTGCCTTCAAAACAGACGGACCGGCTCCTTCCACCCTTCGAAAGGGCTGGAACCACCATCAGTTTTGCAACAGGCAGTCCTTTGAGGTGGAGACCTAGGGGCATTAATGGAGTTCAACCCCATCAGCCATGAAGAAAACTCGGTTCAAGGCACAGAGCCCGAAAGTGCCACGTGCCACTCTCTGAGACATTAGTCCAGGTTCCATCTCAGCTGCCTGAGGTGGAACTTCACCCTGCGGTGGGAGGTTGTCTGACTCACTTTCAGCCTATGCCAGTCTATAACAATAGACAAGTGGGTTCGCTGGATTTTCTGGAAGCTATTAAAGACCCCCGACTGTCCCCTCAAGTGGCAGCACACTCTTCCCCACTTCACAGTCAGACCTTCTCACTTCAAGGTCTACTTTGTAGTCTTCTGGTCCCTAAGAGAAGAGGCGGCATGGGCCCTATTCTCAACCTCAGAAACAGAATAAGTCTTTGTTCAGGGCAGGATGGTCTCTGTAGGGATTCTCCTACCACCTCTCCAGCGGCACAACTGGTTCGCATCCCAGAACATACAGGATGCTTCTTTGAAGGTACAGTGCAGTACCGATAATCTGAACCCCCACTCCCGCTGATCTGGAACTCCTTGTTATCCGAACATCCGTTTTGTCGCCATTATAAACCCTCATTTTTACCAGCATACATCATGCTGGCGGTTTGTGATACACAATTGTATTTCAACAACGATGATGAGTGCAAAAAGAAAACACATTGTGCTGTCCTTGCAGCAGCAGCTCTGGATTCTGGAGCGCTTGAAGAATGGTGAGCGTGCGGTGGCACTCGTCGCCGAATATGGCATTGGAAAATCTACATTACACGACATCAAAGAGGCAAAAAGAGAAGTTATGAAACTCCATGGAGGGTTCGTCTGGACTTTGGTTAAGTCAGGGATTACGGTGGCAGTTGCAGACACTGAGACTGTACCTGAGGTCAAGCCAGTCTTGGAACCTGACCGTAACAGTGCAGTTTCAGAGCTGGCAGTGAACATGAGTGAGCAGTTGCAGAATGACCTCACGCCCAAGGAGATGGAAGACTGGGTGCAGTGTGACAGCTCTGATGACGGACACGCATTTATGGATGAAAGGAGATCATCGATCAGGTTTGTCCAGAACCATCAACTATGCCTAAAAATGATATGATCGATACCAGCGAAGAGGAGGAGGAGGAAGAGCCCATTCACATCCCCTCTCACTCAGAGGCAGTCACACAGTTTGATCAGTGTCTGCTGTGGATGGAATGTCAGCCCAAATGTGAACCTCTCAGTGTCATGCTGGTATGCAAACCAAGATCGCAAGCTGCACGCAAAAGAGTTGGAGCTCTGCAGCAGAAGAGTCTGAAGAACTTTTTTAAATAAAAAGATTTTACAGCTTACAGTTACAATTGAAATGTGCAGTACAGTACTGTACTGACACAAAGCACTTAAGCACAAAACACTGGCACAAAAAGCATAAAGTATGAAAAAAAAGTTGCTAAGCACATGAGACTTTAATGTACAATACCCAGGTGCCTGTATAGTACCATCACGATCTAAAAAGGCAGCTGGCAGCCTACAATGGCTTCTGCTTCACTTAACCCCGCATATACAAACTCCCGTTTATCCCAACTAATTAATTGTCACCGAGGCAGGTCGGATAAATTGTACTGTACTGCCGACCCTGCAAAAGTCTCAGCTTCTCTGCATAGGGCCCCCCCCAAAGCCACCTCCCAGCGAGGGCCTTCTTCCGAGGGCCTTCCTCGGAAGACCATCTTTGTCCGTATGGCTCTTTTCCTCACAGAGAGTAAATTTGTAAGGGTCCAATCCATGTAGTGGATGCTAGGCCTCGGGGCCTCTGTTGTTTTCATAAGTAACTCTGGCCTGTTCCACATGAGGACCACAGTGGATGCTCAGCACACAATGGTCTCCAACCACGCACCAACAGTCCTTTCACAGAAAGGTGATGGAACCCCTGACAAGATCACTTGCATAGTGGACACAGGAAGACAGGCTTCTACAAGGTCTACCCTTTGCCCCACTGGCATCTGAGATCACCATCATCATGGATGTATCTCTAATCGGTGGAGGAGCTCACTGTCAAGACCTCCACACTCTGAGAGTATGGAGCCAGGAGGAGTCTCATCTTCACATAAATGTCTTAGAGATGAGAGCTTTCCTATATGCTTCTGAGCCCTGAAGGATGTCCTCTACCACAAGGTATTCTCCTTCAGATGGACAATAAGGCTGTGATGTATTACATCAACAAGCAGGATGGAGTGTGCTCCTACCCTCTGTGCAGGGAGGCCATAAGGGGGTTGGTGTGATGTCTTCAGCACAATACCCTAATTCAGGCAGTTTACCTGCCAGAAATTCAAAACGACCTAGCGGATTACATCAGCAGGCCAGAGGCGGGTTCTCATGAATGGTTGCTCGCTCCAGTGGCATGCAGTTGCTATTCGACAAGTGTTAACAGTCCAGACCTGGACCTTTTTTGCGTCCCCACTCCTGAGGAGATAGAAGTGAGTAGACCTGCAGTCTCTCAATGCCTTCCACTAGGAAATTTGCTTGGCTAAGTGGAAGCAATTTTCCATTTGGTGTGCAAAAAAAAAAAAGTTCACGCCGGACACATTTTATTGCCCAGTGAATAAAGTGTTGGGGAGTACCTCATAGACCTGTCAAATGCAGGACGGCAATACTCGATAGTAAAGGTACACCTCTGTGCAATTTCCGCCTACCATGAGCCAGTGCAGAACATGTCGCTGGCTCAGTTACCACTAGTCAAGAGATTCCTGAAGGGTATCCTACACACTAGACCCTTGGTCAGTAAACTGATGGCCACATGGGATATCAACCTTATGCTAGATATACTCACCCATAAACCCGTAAACCTTTGAGCCTGATGCTAGATATGCTCACCCTGTAAACCCATAAACCTTTGAGTCTCTAGCCATTGCATCAGTAACAGAGACATGGTACTCTGCTAATCATGACTGGGAAGTTAATGTACCAGGCTATACATTGTTCAGGAGGGACAGGGAGGGTAAAAAAGGTGGGGATCAGAGATGGTATATAGGCAGAAGGTCATGGAAGAAAGGGAGGATGAGGTAATGTGGGTCGCCCTGGAGCCAGAGAATGGAACAGCAGTATGCACAGGGGTGATCTACAGACCTCCAGCACAGAGGGAGGAAGTAGACAAGGAACTAATGGAGAACATACATGACATACAGCTAAAGGTGAAATCCTGCTACTGGGGGTTTTCAATATGCCGGACGTGGATTTGGCCACCCAGATGGCTATTTTCAACCAGAAGCACAGTCATCCTTGAATCCCTGCAGGGGGTTGGACTCAGGCAGCTGTTGCATGAGCCAACCAGGGCCAAGTCAGTTCTGGACCTAGTATGGACAAATGGGAACAGAGTCAAAGAAATAGAGGTGGAAGGGCAGCTGGGGTCCAGTGACCACCACAGGGTGTGGTTCAGCATGGAGACATGGACTCAATTAAGCCACGCAAGGGCAAGAGTATTAGATTTAAGAAGGATGGATTTCACTGAAATGGGTAGATGTACAGTATACAAGCAGTCCTGGGGAAGGGAGAGGTAGTAGAGGGGTGGAACAACAATGGGAGAAACTGAAAGGTGCCATAGTGGATATAACAAACCAATGCGTTGGGATAGTGGCCAAAGGGAAACGAAGAAGAAAACCACTGTGGTTCTCCAAAGAGGTGAGGGACAAAGTCAGGCTAAAAGGCTGAGTTTCAGGAAATATAAGGGGAGCCAAAGGAAGGAGGACAGGGAGGTGTACCTTGAATGTCTAAGGGAAGCAGGGAATGATGTTAGTAGGGCGAAGGCGCAGACAGAAGAGGGCTTAGCACAGTCTGTAAACCAAGGGGATAAGGCATTTATAGGTACATCAGTGAAAGATGAAGAACAATGGGGGGGGCGATTGTGAGGCTCAAAGGGGAGAAAGGAGAGTGTAAGGAGGGTGATCTGGACAAGGCAGAAATACTGAACAAATACTTCTGCTCAGTATTCGCTAAGGAGTGGGAGGGTCAACGACAACATTTGGGTTGCAGAGGTAGTGGGAAGGAGGGGAGAGAGAGAGGTGAACACCAGTCCATTCACAGTGGAGAGAGTTCTGGAAGAACTCACAAAGGTGAAGCTGGATAAGGCCATGGGGCTAGAGGGCATCCACCTGAGGATAGTGGCACATACGGAATCCAGTGGTGCTCAGGATCTGAGGCAACATGGATTCACAGTAGGAAGGTCATGTCAAATTAATCTAATAGTCTTTTTTGATTGGATGACTAAGGAACTTAATCAGGGAGGGGCGGTAGACGTCACCTACCTAGATTTCAGCGAAGCATTCAGCACCGTCCCACATAGAAGGCTGTTTAACAAGATGGGTAGTCTGGGCATGGGAGACAAGGTGGTGAACTGGGTTAGGAACTGGTTAACAGACAGGAGACAGATGGCGGTGATAAATGGGGTACAGTCTGGGGAGGGGGGGTGATCAGTGGGGTGCCACAGGGATCAGTACAAGGACAAGTACAAGTCCTGTTCAGTGCCTTCATTAGTGACAATGGAGAGGAGCCGGAAGGAAATGTCTTCCTGTTTGAAGGTGACACCAAGATTTGCAACAGGGTGGATACTCCAGAATGGGTGCAGAAAATGAAGAGGGACCTGGAGAAGCTTGAAAGATGTTTGGAGATTGGCAACTGAGATTCAATGCAAGGAAGTGCAAAATAATGCACCTGTGTAGAGGGAACCCTGGGGAGACCTACAGGTTTGGGGGGGGGGGGAGCTGACTGTCACCAAAGAGGAAAGGGACCTAGGGGTTATCGTCTCTGATGACTTTAAGGTGTCAAAGCAGTGTACAAAGGTGGCAGGGAGGGCCAGTGGCATGCTGGGGTGTATAGGTAGGGGTATCACTAGAAGGAGACGGGAGGTGGTGATGCCATTGTATAAAACATTGGTAAGGCTTCACCTGGAGCACTGCATGCAGTTCTGGAGGCCACACCTGCGCAAGGACATAGATAAGGTAGAGACTATCCAGAGAAGGGCAATAAAGATGGTGCAGGGCTTACAGCACAAAACATATGAGGAGAGAGACTAAGGGACCTCAGTATGTACTCACTCGAGGAGAGGAGACAGTGGAGGGACATTATTTAAACTTTTAAGTACCTCAAGGGCATAAACAAGGTGCAGGCAGGGAACCTTTTCCAATGTAGAAAAAGTACTAGAACAAGGGGGCACAATATGAAATTGGAAGGGAGAAGATTAAGAGGTAATGTGAGGAAAATTTTCTATACAGAAAGGGTAGTCGACACTTAGAATAGTCTGCCACAGGAGGTAGTGGGGGCAGGCACAGTGGAGGGGTTTAATCAAGCTTGGGACAGGTACAAGGGAAGCCTGAGAGGGGAGGGAGTGATGAAAAGCCATTGATCACACAGGATCAGTGGCCCCATACAATGTATATGGCCTACGGCAGACTGGATGGGCCTAGCGGTCCTTATCTGACGACAGTTTCTATGTTTTTGTGTAGCCACCTGTGACTTGAAGTTTTTGACCTGGAAGACTGCCTTCTTAGTGGCCATTACATCCCCCTGAAATTCATGCCTTGGTCACGGACCCTCTATATACGGACTTTCACAAGGACAAGGTGGTACTTCGTACTCACCCTAAATTCCTGCCCAAGGTACTTTGGAAGTTCACCTTAACCAACCCCTGGTTCTTCCCATTTATTTTGCCAACTTTCAGAATTAAGGAGAACGCACCCTTCGCTCTCTGGATGGCAAGAGGGTTCTATGATTCTATATCGATAGAACTAAAGAGATTTGCAAATATAGGCATCTTTTCGTATCTTTCTGGATGGCCTGGCTTAGTCAGCCTGTTGCCATTAGATGCATTTCTTCATGAGTTGGTGGCATGTCTTCGTCACTGCTACTTGATGGCACAGGTCAGGTTGGAAGACCGGGTTATGCCCACTCTGCCAGAGCGGTTGCGGCAACCCTGGCAGAAATTCGCAATATACCCATTGCAGATATTGCAAAGCAGCTACTTGGAGCTCGGTGCACACCTTTGTGAAGCATTACACTCTGGGTGTCCATGCCAGACAGCACACTTCCTTCAGCAGGACAATACTTAATGGACTTCTGTCTTGGGTGAGCTCTGTCTCCTACCTCCCTACTCGGGGGACTGGTTTTTAGTTTGGTACTCTTCCATTAGTGTGAATGAATGGTGAAGACTTTTAGTCCAGGAAGCTATGGAAATTACGCACCTACTGTAATTCTTGATCTTCTTGAACAAAGTCTTCACCATTCATTCACACACCCACCATCCCCTGAGCTCACTCATCCTGGTTCTGGTCTTCACCCCCTCATTGGTGTGAGCTGTGAAGACACTGTTGAGTAGACCCTTCTTACACGGGTCATCCAGTCTATTTTATGCCCAGATTAGATTAGGTATTTCCTAGGTTAGTTTACGCTGCACCTGCTCAGTTAAAAAGGAACTGAGGCAGTTGGAGGGTCGATGTTGAGATAGCACATACAGGCACGAGCCAGCCTCACAGTGCCGTGTATGCACAGCCCCACCTCGGCACTGGCCCTTCTGAAGATTCTTGGCTCCCACTGGGTCCTCGTGCCTGTGGTGTAGTCCCATTAATGTGAATGAATGGTGAAGACTTCATCTAGGAAGATCAAGAATTATGGTAGGTATGTAATTTCCATTTCTTTTATTATCAAATTGCCTCTTACTGGAATTCCTTACCAGAATTTTTAAGGGATGTTGAAAAATGTTATCTTTACATATGTCAGTTCAAGAAATATGTACATTCTCCTGAAACACTATAAATTACATAATTTTATACTGCATTGTTTGTATTTAATGTTTGTGTTCTTGACCACAGGTGTCTTTGAAAATGGGCAACATTTGTCCATAGACCCTCGTTTAAATAAAATCAAATGAAATCAAAGCAACTCTTTGGTTTTCAACACTTTGCACATGATGCACAAGTGGAACTTGCAGCAGGAGATGGTAAACTACCTTTTTCTTCCAGTGAGGCACCCCTGTAGTGGATCTTTTTACCTCATGGGAGAACAGAAAACTGAAGCTGTTCTGTACCATCCCCCAGCAACCCAGGACCCTGCTGAGGATACCTTCGCAAGGTCCTGGACCCCAGGCCTCCTGCACACCTTCCTTCCATTCCGTTTGTCCATAAGGTTGTGGCCAAGTCCCAGAAGGACAAGGCCTGAATGATCCTGATAGCCCGAGACTCGCCCCAGACAGTTCTGGTATCCAGATCTTCTCAACCTCAGCAAAAGACCTCCACCGAGGTTGCCTTTCCATCCATAGTTGCTGACCAGACAACAGAGGAAGATCCCGCACCTGGACCTTCACTCCCTGCACCTCTCAATCTGGTTCCTGAATGGCTTGAGTTCCAACCTCTGGGCCTTTTGGAAGACTTTCTCCACATTGTGGAGGTGTCCCATAGGGGGAGTCGACTCATGAATGCCATGCATGTAAGTGGAAGAGGTTCTCGATCTGGTGCTAGGGTAAGGAGCTTGATCCACTTACCTGTCCCAAGGTGATCATCTTTGACTACGTATGTTTCTCGTCTGTCAGGACTGCCAGCGACAACCCTTAAGGTGCACTTGTCAGCTATCTCTGCATAATGCTGCCACTGGACCTTAGGCAGTCCTCATCTCACTACCACTTTAAACGTGGGCTACGTCTTTACTTAGCTACTACTGAACAGTGTACCTGTTTTGACCCTACCTGACTGTGCCCATGAAACCCTGCCCTACACCTATCCCCTCCCTACAAACCAATTTCTCCTGCTACCACACCCCTTCCTCCCTTCCCCTCCCTTCCCTCTAGCATCTCCTCATACTCACCTACTTACTTATTGCCTTCTCTCTTCTGCTTGTTTGTACTTTATGTCTACCTGTAGATCATGGAATAACCCTGCTTCTGAAACTGTAACTACTCTGCTTGTTATATACTGTACTGAACAACGCTGTATTTATGTACTGACCAGTGCTGTCTTACTTTGATCTGTGCCCTCACTGCTATCTTAGCCACATTGCCTCGGCTGTACTGTCTAAACATTTTATTGCCATACAAATTGTATTGTCTATGTAAACACCCACAGTACGTATTGTCTTGTACTCTCCCGGGTCGTGCCTGAAAATAGTCACCTACTGGCTAGTGCACTTACCTGGTTAACAAAAACTAAATAAATAAATAAGGTGCAGGCTGTTGTGCTGATTGTGGCCCAGTAGAAGGAGGTCAGGCCTGGATCATTTATTTCCTCCAGTGCGTGAACCTGCACCTCCATGGGATCTACTGCTGGTGTTGGCAGTGCTCATTGGCAAGTTGTTTGAGCCAGTGCACAGGTGTTAGATGTCACATCTGTCATGGAAGACTACCTTCTTGGTGGCCATCACAGCAGCCAGAAGGATCAGTGAGCTCCAGGTGCACTTGGTGGAGTCTCCAAATTTGGTCTTCCTTCACCCCACCTGAAGTTTCTCCCTAAGGTCCTATCGGAGTGCCAATTTAACCAGGTGAGTAACTTAACTGGTGTACTTTACCAACCCTACCTTGGAAGCCAGTCACATGCTCCATACATTCGACCCGTGGAGGGTGATCTCTTACTATAAAGAGTGCACGGCTGGAGTTCGGGGTGATGCTCACCAGCTGTTTGTGACACACTGAAGCCGTGACTGGCAGACCGGCAGCAAGATAGATAATTGCCTGGTGGATAGTATCTTGCATTGACTTTTGCTTTAGGTTGGCTGGCAGGGAGTTGCTCAAGGGGCTTGAGGCTCATTTCACCAGACGTACCACTGCCTCAGTAGCAGCTTCCAGGGACATCTTCATTACGGAGGTATGCAGGGTTGCAACTTGGAGTAAAGCGCACACCTTCATCTCCCATTACAGCACAAACATTATGAGTCCTCAGGATGCTGATTTTTGGTCCTCAGTCCTCCAGTCTCTGTTTGCCAGTAGGGATGCGTACCATGCACCCTCCTCCTGGACTGCTAGGAGTTTGCCACAGTGTGGCTGATGAACTGTATTCATGTTGTAAGAGGTATAGGTTACTCACCTGTAACTATAGTTCTGCATCCACACAACCCACCCAGCTTCCACTGACAAGTGGTACCCAGATCCCGGCTTCTAGCGTGCATAAGATCTGACATCACAGGGCAGAGGCAAAGGGTATACAACTTGGCTGGTAGGAGGAGCTTAGCTTGAAGACTTCTAATGAATCAGCTGACTTCCATAGAACTGCCAGAGTGTGGATGTGAACTGTATACCACTAGAAGAATTATGATTACAGGTGGGTAACCTGTATATTCGGAGCTGGTTCACCATCTATATTTTGGCAATGACTTTCGGCAGGTAAAATGATGATGTTATGACTGTCCTGGCTTCTGCTTGCCATGCTGGTGACCTGGGTTTGGGAATGGATTTGGGGGCCAGCCAGCCCTTACAGAAATACAAATATGCAGCATGCTTGCAAGCTTGTGGCATGTGTGTTGCACATATGCTGCGCACTTGTATTTCTGTAAGGGAGGAGAAAGGGGATGAAACATCCGTGGGAATTCTCTCCTTCCTTGAGGGGAGATGCAACATTCCGCTACTTGATAGCCACCTGATGGAGGTTAGGTGGCTACAGTGAGTACATATCATAGGGAAGGGAGGCAGCCGCTGAATTCTAAGTCCACAGGCATGCCATCACATGCATGCATGCATGTTATTGCACGCTGGCCCCCTCTGGTGGAAAAAACTGGAGGAGAAGATTTGTGGTATACTGGGATGAGGTATCATGTAATATGGGCAAAATAAATTGAGTGACTCGCAGTTGAGTGAGTACAGTTGCGCACCTGACAGAATAGCTTCTGTACAGGGGTGGCTTGGGGAGAACAGCGAGACCACAGTGATGGAATAGTGAGGGCGAATGACGGGAGCAATGACTGGGGAGGGTACAGTCATGTTGGTTAAGTGAGGTAATGTGGCCTGCTGCTGCCAACCTGGCTACCTGTAGCAATGGATATGAGCATTGC
The DNA here is from genome assembly GCA_016271365.2 of Neoceratodus forsteri. Classification (NCBI taxonomy): domain Eukaryota; kingdom Metazoa; phylum Chordata; order Ceratodontiformes; family Ceratodontidae; genus Neoceratodus; species Neoceratodus forsteri. Next base: position 2,538,668 of record CM028136.1, on the reverse strand, counting down.
CTGGTGTGGCTATGGTTCCGGCTTCGGGACTGCCTGCAGGTACTGTATATGCTTTTATGCATCATTATAGCTGTTAGAATTTTTTTTTTTTAGCCGCGTGATACCCCCTGCAGAATGTGGCCCCCCTCTCGTGTATTCTCCTTTCTCCAGTGTCCACCCCTCCCTGGAGTTGATTGTATTAATATGGGGGTTACGGGGGACTTGCCTCCACAATGAGGGAGTGCAGTCCCCCCCTTTAAAGTATAGTGTTTGTTGTCCCATTTGGTCTTGTGCAGTGTCGTCGCAAATTTGCGTTTTGCTGTGGTGGCTGCATTGCCTATTTCAGCGTCATTGATATGGGCTTGCTATTGTGTGAGTTGCCGTTAAATTTTCACCTTTGTGACATGGAACCATGGGATGACACCAGCAACCCCTTCAAGCTTCAAGGTTTTTTTTTTCCAAATTCTTTTTTTTCACCTCCACACCCTGGCATCCTTCCAGAGTGTCCTCTCGACAGCAGCCTCTACTCCCGACCTGAACCCTGCATCCCTCGGAGGGACTCCCACAACCACCCAGGCAGACCTAGCCCCCCCGGATCACCCCCTGAAGCGGGCCCATCCTCCCGCGATGGCCCTTCTGGGATTAGAGAGGTCTTACCTGGATGGCAGGTCGGCCGTGGAGTCCCCCGAGCACAGGGCTGGCATTGGGATGTGGGCTGCATCCATGGAACCATCATCTCCACAGATGTGGTAGGGTTTTCTCCTGCTTGTTGGTCCCTGAGGAGCTTGGACATGCAATGGCGGCTGGGCACAGTGTGCTGCCGCCCGCCAAGCTCGTCCCCGCTGTGCGTGCCACCGCTGCTTGCACTGCACCCAACCATTGCCAGGTGCCACTGCAGAGTGGCGCAACCCCGGAACCCTCCCCAGGGAAAGAAGAACCGTCCTCCGACACTCGATCCCTTCCCTCCCCTGCTGACCCCCAGCAGCCCTGGCTTGTTCCCGAACCTGGATCACCGGTGTGGTGCAAGGTGTGGCATCCAGCGCCTCAACCCTCAGTGCCACCGGGCCGGCCTAAGCTTCAAGGTTTATTAGCCTTTACTCAAAGGATAGTAAAACATTGGAATAACTTGCCTCAATACATTGTTGATGCTTCAGGTCTGAATTATTTTAAGAAGTATCTGGATGCCCTTATGGATTCCTGGGAGGACAAAAGGAGCGCCACTGTATAGTGCAGGAGTAGACTTGAGCTCCTATGGTGCACTTCTACTCCTAATTAAATATATAGAAAAAAAAATCTGACTTATAACTGACAAGGTAGGCCACCAAGGCCAACTTGTAAATCCCTGAAAAGGTCAGTGATGGAATTGGTGGGTGCTGTCAAGCAGTTTTACTCTTTTGTGGGTGTAATTTAAAGCAGCAGTGCATTATAGCGGTGACAATGTTGACCTATCTGTTTAAATTCTATTTTAGATTGCCCCTTCTCCTGATTTGCATACTTATCTTTCCCCCGTTTCGGTCTGCTGTGTCACTTTTTTGCACATTTAAGATAATAACAGGGGTGCTTCTTTGCACATGGCTTGAATCAGTTTTCATCAGTGTCTCTGTTGTTTTTGAACACTCATTATTTCACGTTACTTCTGTTGTGACTAAAGTGAACTAGCATAGAAACATAGAAGTTGACAGCAGATAAGGACCGCAAGGCCCATCCAGTCTGGCCATTTTTTCTACCTTATGAATGTGCCATAGTCCTGTACTCTGTCAATGGCCTATCTGTTCATACTCATCTGCATGCAGCAAACAATGCCCCCTGACCTTTTGGGACAACAGGTGTACAAAAAGAGCAGAGAACATTGATGAAAACCTGGTCTGAGTTATATTAAAAGGAGTGATCCTTGTATTATTTCAAATGTGAAAAAAGTACTAAAGCAGACTCAAAATGGGGAAAGCAGGGTGTCATACAGGTCAGGAGATAAGCTGCAATCTGAAACAGAATACAAAAGTATGGGTCACAGTTTTCACCGCTGTCATTCACTTGCTGCTTTAAATTACCCCCAGCACAACTAGATGCTGAAGTCCTCTGTTTATCCAGGATGGGTACAGCATGAATATAAGAGCATCATCGGCAATAGTAGTGCAAGCTCCCTAAAGTGCACTTCTGTAGTAATATTCCATAATCTTGTGACGGGGGACCACCCCAGGTGGGGAAGAGATGGCAGTTCATACTTTGTGTCCAATCCGTGTTTGATCTGTCCTGGGAGACTTTCAACAACATTGCCAAGTGGGGCTAATTGTGATGGTGCTTTTTTGACACGGACACCCGTACGCCTGTCCACCAGGAACTGGACTGTGACTGTAACAACTCATTTCACTTAGACCACCAACTAACCATCAGTTGATAAGAAAGGCTTTTGGGCACTGCCAAACTGCTGTATTTGAGCCAGTTATCTAGAGGAGAAAGACTTTGCTACCCATTACCAACCCACTGTGCTACTCCGTCCCCCACTGGATTTACTAATTGCAAGACCAGTTGTGTTACGGCCAGCCCTAGTAATACAGTAATTGAAAGGAGAGCTGCGCTGGACCAGTTAGTCATCTTTCCTAGAAAAAGCTGCTTTTATAGTAAAAGTTCCAAAACTGTTACTGTTCCATTAATGCAGGCCTTTTAATAAACTCAAACTGCACACGAGCTGAGGCGCTTCAGTTCCAAGGAAGGAACAAGCTGCAGAACTTCAGTTCTCAGGACCGCACAAGAACAGCACACAGCAGAGCTGAAATAAAAGCCAAATGCTTGACTTTGGGGTAGCAAATGTATTTAACCATTACCATACAAAGGGCTTTATAGCATGGAAGTGGAGCGCTGAGGAAATTCTCAGCTCTGTGCTCTCTCTCTCTTTTGTATGATAATGTTTAAATAAAATTTGCTACCTCGGCAGTCAAGCAGTTTAAGCATCTGGCTATCATTTCGGTGTTGCTGTGTGCTGTCCTTTTATTAAACTTAGCTGATGTTTTTGATTTACACTCTGGTATTAATTACCATTTTAGAACCATATAATGTAGTTTATGTCCCTCTCAACCACAGAGTCATATGGTAAAACACAGATGCATTGTGTAAGCAATGTAACACCGTGACAAGGATATACACTACGTCATATAGTTCTGAAATGGCCCATACCACCTGTATGTAGATCAGAAAGTAAGACTAGGATAACTGAAAAGTTGGCATGGACCGAACAACAACATGATAACAGAACTGGAACCAGTATTTACAACTGAAAACAATTGCATGCAGTTTCTATGCAGTTCTCCATTAAGGTCAGAAGGAACTCTTGGTCCATTCCCCCCACCCTCCCTTCATAAACAGGTACTAATGCATATGCTGTGCAAACATGTAGGGATTCCCCACTCACTAATACCCAGGGTACACTGTGGTTCCGTTGGCAATCAGAAATCCGTCCAGGCTTACCTCGATGGTCTGTATGCCCTTTATATCCACTGTCTCCACTGGCAGGCTGTCCCATAGGTTTACTGCCATCTGGGAGAAACACCTCCTACCATTACCGTGAATTTACCAGCACTGAGTTTCAGGTCCTTTCCCCGGGTCCTGCTGGGGCACACTGAATCCAAAGATCTCTTTCTGTTCAACCTTCTCAATGCTCTTGAGTAGGCGGAACATCTGAGATCATGTCCGCACTAAGCCTCCTTTACTCCAGGGTGAACATGTTAAGAGTCTCTAGCCTCTCTCCTCAGAGGGTTTGTCCTCCACACCCCTGGCTAATCTTTGTGACCCTCTATTGCACCCTCTTAACTGGCTCAGTATCATTTTTTTGTATTGGGAGCCCAGACCTGCATACTGTTCTCCAGGTGGTACCTGACCTGCCCAGTTTAAAGTGGCAGGATTACATCTCCTGCTCTGCTGGCAACCCCTGTCTTGAAGGTGACAGGAAGCAGTTTTTACACCTCTAGATGCCCTCTAGGTGTCTTTTATTGGCTACCCAGTATTCTGATACGTTTTTGATCTTTTTGTTAAATTAGTAATCTAGTTTTTCCCTTTCTCCGCAGCAGTTGCTGCTCTATCTTTTTATATGGCCTGAACATTCTGTGGCATAAGTATATATAGGATAGTGTATGGGAGCCCATACACAACCACGCTATTCTAATACTGAGTGATTTCCGTGATGATGAGGACCTCGAGAGCGAAGCTTGAGAGGTCCCTATCGTTATGGAAACCGCAAGATACTAGAATAGCGGGTTGTGTATGGGGGCTCCTGTACGCTTTTCTATATAGTGTATGGCCCCCAAAAAGAAGTTCGCTTTCTTTCTGTAACTTGTCTCGAGATCAGTCCTTGCCACTGTACCATCCCTCCTCCTACCACTGCCCGCCCAGTCAGTTCCCACACACAGCTTGTCAACCGCCCACTACCCATGGACAGCGCAATTGGGGGGCGGTTATATTGTGGCATGCCTACTAATGCAGAATGAAAAGTCATTCTGCGTTAGTATGCATGTCACTAGTGCAACAGAATTACTTTTTCATGTGTATGGATTTCCATACACAGTCGCGTTCTGCCATACATTATAACACCATTCCAGGCCATTCAAATGAATAGCATGGAATGGGAGATATTGAAGTCTTAGAATGTCTTAGAAACATGAAAGGAAAGAGCAGTAGCTGGTGAGGAGAGTGGAACTCTGTGTAAATCTGAGGGCTCCCCTCCCTGGGGTCGTGCCTGAAAATAGGCAGGACTTGTCTAGTGCACTTACCCGGTCAACAAAAACTGAATAAATAAAGCTAGATTATTTACTTTTCCGAACATCATCAAAGCATATCAGAAATACGTAACTGGAAAGGAAAGGAAGATGAAAGAGTAGTTAACTATGTCAAAATCATGTCCTGTCTTTACTGCACCCGGCATTCCTACAGTGCTCTCGACAGTGACTGCACACTGCTTGTTGTGACACTTCTCCCTACTGTTGGTTATGACCCCAAGATCCTTATCCTCTGCCACTACAACAAGAGGAGCCCCGCACTGTGTGTGGGTCCTGCCCTTGCTTTTTCTCCCCCAAGTGTGGCACCTTGCATTTGGCTGTGCTGAATCTAAGAAACCAGAAGTCTCAGAAGTCACCCAGCTTCTGCAGGTATTCCTGAAGTTTGTTCCCTTCCTCAAGGGAGTGCACCCACGCCTGTGTGGTATAATTTGTACACTAACTTATACCCTCCCAGAGTTGAAATGTTCTAAGCTTATTGTTATTCAGAATGATCATCTTGAGCTGAGTGAGTTAAAGGTGAACTGCACAGAACCAGTAAGTCATATTCCCCTGTAGAAGTTGATTTCTAAATAGTGATTCCAGGTCTCTTACTGTTCCATCCCTACAGGTGTTAAATTATCCTAGTGGCTGTTTCTGGTTTACAGAGAGAGAGAGAGTGCATGCCATTTTAGAACTGTAGGATGTAGTTTGTCTGTTGCTCAGCTCTTCCATTGTTGGAACAATGCACCCATGTTCTACTATGGAACTTTGTAGTTGATAGGGAAACAAACTACATCACACAGCTCTAAAATGGCACAACACCAGAGTGTAAATCAGAAATACCCACTGAAGTTACTAAAAGGCCTGTATAGACGGAACAATAACAATTGGAACCAGTGTTTGGGGGGAATAATAATTTTTCAGGTTCAGTACTGTTCTCCTTTAAGCAGCCTTCTGGAGACACCAGTTTCGAGATTGTTGCTGAAAATGTTGAACAGCTGTGGCCCCAGCAGCAATCCCTGAAATCTGGTTTGTGTAAAGGTATAGAGACTGACAGGCTAAATATCCAGATGAATTTCATCAGTATCCAGAGGTCCTTGGATAATGTCCACCATTCATTCTCCAGTTACTGGACTGCTCAGTGTTGGCGGGATATTTATCTTACAACCTTGGAGCTTTGTGTAGCTAGCAGTGCTTCACATCTCTCTACCAGAATCAACAGTATAAATTACAGGCTGAGCAGCCTTTTCACATTCTTTGCACCCTGCTGCATGCCAGAAGATACTGTGTATTATCTGTACGATGCAGACCCCCTATCTGACTTCTAATAATGGAATAATTATTAAGGGGGTTTCCCCGAAGTGTCCTGGAAGTCATATCTCTAGTACAGTGCAGATAGAACAGACTTGCTGTTCCTATCCGTAAACGCAATCTCTTAAGGTGTTTCCACCCACTGGCTTGGGTATAAGTGTGGTATACTTCTTCATAAATCCTCTTTAAATTTATGTTTCATTTAATGTGGTTAATTAGGGTAATTAAAAGTGAAGTGCCGGCCTGTCAGCGCAGCAGTTGGATTTCTGCTTGCAACGCCGGTGACCTGGGTTCGGGAACAGACCCGGGTTGCCAGAGGGCCGGCCGGGAGAGAAGGATTGAGTGTCCCTTGATTGCTCTCCTTCTCCGGGAGGAGGGGGGGGCTACGTGCGGTTGGTGCAGTAGCGACACCCAGCGGAGACTAGGTTTGCCACATGCACCGATGCCTACTAGCTTCAGGGGCGGGGTGGACGCTGGTTGTCATTGCACGTCCCCGCCCCTGCCTACAGGGAGAAAAAAACACCACATCCCCGGCCGCCTCCATGAAGGACTGCCCCTGGGTCTCGATTAGCCTCCGCCACCGGCTTCCCGACTAGTTACTAGCGTTGCGGTGCTGAAAGGGCCACAGCACTGCAACCCCCGCCCTCTGGGGTGGGAGGCAAGCCAGGGGTGACTGGGGAGTACAGGCAGTAGGCAGAGACGGAGCCGAGGGGGTCCGTGACCGCGACGGACACTGAGGGCTGGGGGGGGGCACACAAAAAGTAATAAATAAAAAAAAAAAGTGAAGTGATTCAAGTGATCAGTGTCAGTGGCTCAGTAGGTAGCACACTCGTCGCTGAGGCTGCAAGATCAGAGGGCTGTGGGTTTAATTCCCACATCTAGCACTTGGGTTAATATCCCAGTACTGACACTGTAGTGCAGCATGAGAGGGGTGCTGCACTTCTGAGGTGCCGCCTTTCGGATGAGACGTTAAACAGAGGTCCCATCTGCCTGGACTGGTGGTAGTTCAGGTGGATGTTAAAGATCCCATGGCACTTAACGAAAAGAGATAGGGAATTTCTCCGGTGTCCTGGCCAAATTTCCCTCATTCACTAAAAATACCACCAACAGCTTAATCTGATTCAAGGTCAGTTGGCATTCATCTGTATCCCCCCTCCCCGGTCGTGCCTGAAAATAGGCAGGATTTGTCTAGTGCACCTACCCGGTCTACAAAAACTAACTAAATAAAGCAGCAGTACTAGATGGAGAAAAAAAAATTGGATCTTTTGCAACAGTTTGTTGCTTGTGCTCTGTTGATCACTTGCCAATAATCTTTCTTGTTTATGCTGTACTATCACCCTGTAATTTGCTCCATTTTTCTTTGTTTTTGTTTACATTTCTTCCACATGCCATGTTGAATTGGGACCCTCTGCTGCAACTGCAGATGTGCGTGACTCGCAGCACTACACAGAGACAGCGGCAATGTGCAACACAGGGTCCCACAGAAGTAAATTAAAGACGTGATGCGATGTGAGGGGGGAGTTTGGCTACAAATTAGGCACCTGCCATATTTACTGTGGCTCCACAATGGAAATACATTTTTTAAATTTCTAAAAAACAAAAGATCGCTAGAAAAATATATTTACAGATATGGAAACCAGAACTATGGCTGCATTCTTCCAGCCAAAAAGCAGAATTTTGATGATCACTTCCTGATTATCTAGTACTGGTGCATTAAGCTCAGATCCTCTATAAATGTTTGTATGGACAGGTTTGCCTACAGTTGTTCAAAGAATGCGAGGAATCAGTTAAGCATCTGGAATCAACCGTGCCTGTTTATATGGAGGCAGTGTGGTCTAGTGGGTAGAACCGGCTTAGGAACCTGGTGATCACAGGTTCAAACCCTTCTAGACCCAAATACTCAATGTGTGACCTTCAGCAAATCAGTAAATCCTCCCGAGTCTACCCGCTGTGAAAATGGGTAGAAGCAGGACCCCCACTGGAAACAAGATGTTGTATCTCAGCTGGGCTGTCCTGGGTAAATAAACATAACCACTTGTAAGATACCAAGAGACCAACACCACCTCATGAAGATAAAATTGATATCCTAAGCCAGCCCATGTCATATCCCCTACAATATGTACATGTATTATATACGCACAGTAGCCCCTGCATCTTAGGGTTGAGCTAGTGTTTGTGTTAACAAGGTTTTGGTCAGCTTATATCTCAGCAGTCTTATATTTTAAAAACTTATTAAGAGCCATATCTATGCGCTAACACCAAAACGCAGATGTCCCTTTCAGTTGTATATAGCACAGCTAAACGATGCCAGTTTCACAGCAGAGAACTCTTTTGTTAAAATGACTGAAAAATTCATCAGTCAAACCTAAACCTTATTCTGAGGTCTCAAACCCCAAGGTAGATTTGGTGTTAAAGTCACAGGTCCAGATTTTCGAACCGGTGAAGGAAGATGCAGTTCTGTGCTGCAGTGGTATATGCGCCATTGTGTCTGTGTCCACCCACCTTATTTTCAAAAAATTGCACCCACGCAGTTTGTGGCTTCGACACAAATTGGATGGGCAGACACAGCCGTACAAAAGTAGTATGACCTCTTTTGCTTCTGCTTGTGAACCCTCTGCTTATGCAACCCAGCATTCTAGTAGCCATCACTGCTGCTTCACTGAAATGTGCAGAGAGCCTCAAGGTGCTAGTAATTGCAATTCCCAGGTGTTTCTCATCTTTATAAGACTACAGCAAACAAAAACAAAATTGAGGGGCTCAATTCACTCAGTGTGAAACACAGGCTGGTGCTATGCAGTAACAGAGACTTTTCTGTTGCCGTTTCTCACCTTGTTTTGCTATGTGGTATTTTTATTGAGCGCCTATTTGGAATAAAAGAAGACTGCATTGGGAAGCGTGTCTCTTACAATTTATGAGCTTTCACTTGCCTCTTGAGGCAGTGCTGCGGTTTGTGTTTGGGGCAGGTTGCCCCTGTGCTTTGCTTTCTCCTCTTTGGATATAGTGATCTTCACCACCACTACTCCCTCCAGCTTGTACACCACTCGTGGGTTCTTTCTCCCCACATGCATGACTTTGGACTTCCTGGCGTTGAAGCCCATTTGTCTTCTTTCCTGTTCATCTATGTTACTTTGCCCCCTTTTGATTCCTTTCCTCAGGTTTTTCTCTAGTTTTCTGTTGTCCATACTCCTTATTTTCTGTCAGTTCTCATTCTGCTGTATTACTATGCGCCTCCAACCCAGTTCACATTCCCTAGTCTGGGCTTTTTATTCAGTTTTCTCCTGTCAGCACGCTACTTTTTGGTATTTGTAGTCATTTCTGCCTTCCATTTATGTGGGCATGCTGCTCGCTGCCTCCACCTGCCACCGGCCGTGCACGCCATGGCCACTGCTGGTATTGACAGTGTAACTCCAGGAATCAGTAATGATGCCTGAAAAGCACAATCTGAACTGCTTCTGGTTCAAAGCGAAATCATACAGCTCTTTTTTAGCATCTGGGCCAACTAAGATCCTGCAGTAGAGGAGCAAGAGGTAGTGTCAGATTTTTATTTTGTTTTTTAAGTGGAAACTACAGTACTCGCCACTATACAAAAAAAAAAAAGGAAATGACAAAACTTCTGAGTACCAGGATTGTATCTGGTTCCAAGATGACTTCCCATTTAACACCTTTAATGGGTGGGGCAAGTTATTCCAGACACTAGGCCCTGAGTTTGCTATGCTCAAATAGCATTTAGTCATTCTAAATAGTGGAATTTGTAATTCCAGAGTTCCAGCTGATCTGAGGTTACTCCTTTTTTGCCGAATTTGAAACACTGTCAAGATATATAGGGGTTTTCTTTAACAGCACTTGATGGATCAAATATGTAACGTGTACATTTCCACGGTCATTCAGGTTTAACCAGCCTAAAGTATGGTACAACAAGCAGTGGTGTGTTTGAGGTGGGGCATCCAATACATAACGTGCAAACCAATTGTACTTCACATCCTATTTCCCCAAGTCCCTCCCAACTGCCCCCAATAAACCTTGTCCCCGTAGTCAAACAATGGAATGACCATTGAGTTCACAGTGTGCTTTCTTGCTCCGACTGGGATACAGTTTTGGGCTCTATACAGTGCCCCTAGCCTTACATTAAATTTTTTTACTATCTATATGGATGCCTCACTTACATTGGGCGTCCAGCCAGACTCCCAGGTATTTACAGGAGCCCACTTGTTTCAGGATAGAGCCAGCTGAGGTCAGACTTTGTAGTGTTTGGTTAGTATAAGTGTGTTTATTTCCAAATATCATCACATGTGATGTAGGTCCTGGTGGGGGTAGATCCTTGATTAAAAAAAAGTGAGCTTGCCAGCCCAGTAGCACAACAGCAGTGTTACTGCTCACTTCTCCTGTGACTCAAGTTCAGGAGTGAACCTCAGGTGGTTGGAGGTCAGTCGGGGTTGGGGGATGGATGATTGAGCTTCCAAGGGACTGCTCTCCTGTCACTGGATGGGTAGTCCTTTCTCCTTCAGTGTGCCTGACACCTAGTTGAAGCTGGGTGACAGGGCAGTCGGGAGACACAGAAGGATGTGGGACGCGGACAAATGCACTGCATCAGTGCAAGTCAGACATCCCAGGGGAGGAAACCAGTTGGAAAACCCTTGCCAGGCAGGTTGACAGATGAGCCACCACAGCAAAAACAGCTCCACTGTGTGAGTGTGCCTGGTATAAACATTAGCAGAACAAAGCAAATACCGGCACCACTCTGCTGCAAAACAAATAGCTTTATTGTACTAAAAACAGAACATGCATTCACAGATCGGGTAGTACGACCCAATCTGCGGATGGTGTGTTCTATTTTAAATATAATAAAGCTGTTAGTTTTTCAGTAGAGTGGTGCCAGTATTTGCATTGTTCTTCTTAGGTTGACAGATGACCCTGCCACCGACTGGGCACCCTGACCGGATCCTGCCTGGGAGGGGTCATGGGCAATCCCTCTGTCTTGGCCACAGGGGTAAGTCGTAGGTGTATCTTTTTTTTTTTTTCTTTTTTAAATTTTCTTCTTTTGGGGCGGACTCCCCAAGCCCCACAAACGGCTCACCTGTCTCCGGTAGCCTTGCCCCTCATACTTGGGAAGCCCCGCCCCAAGTGGGGCAGCCAGGGACGGAACTGTCGTAGCCAGAGGGGACAGGCACCAGGAGCGACTCATACCCGGGGAGCCGGCATTTTTCCGAGATTGTGCCCACGGAGCCGAGTGTGTGCAATGACGCAGGCTGAGGAGGAAACCACACACTTCCGTACGCGCTCCCCTCAATGTGTCTGCATTCGGCTCCCCCATGCTCTTGCACAGCGCCTTACTCCCCAGCTTCCGCCAGGGGGAAACCAGGTGCCAGTGCTGCGCGTCCCCCCTCCCCGGAGAAGGAGAGCAGTCCCCTAGATGCTCGATCCTTCCCCTCCCCTGCTGACCCCCGGCAGCCTGTGCCCATTCCCGAACATGGGTCACCGGTGTGGCGCAAGTTGTGGTGTCCAGCACCTCAACCCTCACTGCCACCGGGCCGGCTAGTCGTAGGTGTATCTTGGGTAAATCAGAGTGATGGTGGGGAACTGGGCTGGGAGGGCCATACGGATGGGAGAATAGTGAGGCAGCAGGGAAGAAAATACAGTATTAAAGGGAAGGTGCCATCTCTGTGGGTACACTGTCGCTGCATTACGCCCCCCTTCCCAATTAGGACATTATTTTAACCTGCTAGTAAAGAAATAAACTTTTGAAATTATTCTTACTTTTTTTTTCATTCAAGCAACATAGTTTTACCATAATGCTCCACACTACCCACAGTTCATTTCTCTCGGTGACGTGAAGAGGCGATCGACCTAGAAATAAGTGACAGAAACATGGCAATGTGCATTATGTTTAGTCGGGAGAGTGACCCCCCTTTTTTTTTTTTGCAAGCTGCCATCGAATACAGCTAGAGAAGTGAGTCAGCAAGTAGAGCATCAGTAAATGCATTTAGCATTGGCAGCCTAGTTTCGGCATGGACCATGGGGGCAGAAAGACGCTTGCCCCCATTGCTGCTCCCCTGACCATGGAAACAATGGCAAGAAAGAATCCTGGGCTCTGACTGGTCAGTCTGAGGCTGGATCTGTGATGTTATCTCAGCATTACATCATGGATCTAGTCCCAGCATACATATGACTGCATGACATGTTAAAGGAATCATTCCACTACCGATGTACAAAGTGCCACAGTTGACATGACTACTTTGCCAGTACTTATGTACTTTTTTTCTTAAGTAGAGTCCTCTTTGGCCAGCCCAGCGACGCTGAGGGTTGAGGTGCCGGATGCCACACCTCACGCTATGCTGGCGACCCGGGTTCAGGAACGGATCCAGGTCGCCGGGGGTCAGGAGGGGGAGGATGGTGCATCCTGTGTTTGCTCTCCTCTCTCACGTGTGGGTGCAGGGGTTTGTGTCGCTCTGCAGTGGTACCTGACAGAACTCAGGGGCACTACAGTAGCGGCGCATAGCAGAGGGCTGGAGCTCGGTGAACATCTGTATGTTATTGCACTGATGTCATTGCACGTCCAGCTCCAGGGGGCGAAAATCAGGCGGAAAATGGCGGAGTGGTTGTGGTGGCTGATGGCCATGCGCTGCGCCCCTGGACCTAGAGAGGTGCGCCCCCCCCAGGTGTTGGCCAGCCTGCGTGGAGTAGAGCGAATTGCAGACTAGACCCGGGTCCAGGAGTGTGGGTGCTGGTGGCCGGATGACCAACATGCCTGCTCTGCCAGAGGAGAAAGAATATCATGGTAAAAAAAAGTAGATTCCTCTTTCCCAGAGAATACAAACTGACTGTACCCCATACCAAAACCCTACCACATTCCCCAAACACATTTAGTAAACCGAATTCCCTGCCATTTTCTGAATAAAATAAAGAAAAAAGGATGTGAAAAAAGCCATTAGTCCGATCAGCTTCACTGTCGACAGCCCCTGGCTCTGCCCTTTACACCCGTGCATCACCACATCTGCTTTTACAAGAAGCACAAAACATACTTTTCTGTGTATAAAAAAAAAAAAAGATTCTGTTGGCAGTAAGTGAGCACGAGCTGTACTTGCTCATCGGCACCTGCGGTTTCACTGTGTTGCTATGCCTCTATGATGCTGGTTCGTCAAATATTTTGTCGACTGACGTTACAGCGATTGATTTATGTTGACCACAATTGCAGTTGGAATAAATCCATCCAAAAACACTGTGTTTTCTTCAACCCTCCCCGCGTACTTAAGATAATCAACTCCGAGTCGGAGTTGATTCGGGGAGGGGGTGCAAGACCCCAAGAAAGCAGTGCTGGTGTCCCCTGGTGACAGTACAGTGACCCGTTGCTGTACTGTCATTCGCGAAGGAGTGTCGAGGTTCAGTCGGCATACAGTTACTATTAGATTTCCCGATACAAGCAGTAAATGACAAACTGCACTGGGAAAAGCAGAACTTCGGCTTCACTCTGTCGGCACTTTCCCTGGTCCGCCCCTTACATCCTTCCCCAACCATATCAGACCTTTTTTGAAATTAAGCACAAGCTGTACTTACTCAATGGTGCTGGCAACTTCAGAGTATTCAATACCGGTGACTCTGAGACCATGGGGGGGGGATATGCCACCTCTACAGGCCAGCAGCATACAGATTGGGGAAGACAAAAGAGAGACGCTTTGAGACTGCGGGGGAGGGGTGGGGATGTGCCACTTCCACAGGCCATCAGCATACAGATCGAGGGGCGCAAAAGAGAGAGAGAGAACTTAGTGTGGGACAGTAGAGACCCACAGTAACAGCAGCTCCACCTACTGGGCAAAACTGTCAATCGGCACTATTTTTTTTTAAAGTATACCTACCCAGTGAAAAAGAAAACAGCAAAAAACACACTTGCAGATGTAGGTTTTCATCTTTTTCTACTCAGGAGCCATTGTATAATAGGAATAATGCACTCCAGGGTGTGTGTCATGCTGGGATAATGTCACGTCTCAGGTGTTGGATGCACTTGGGCTGTGGCCTCGTGGTCAACCACCTGAGGCATGATGTTATCTCCCAGCACATCACATCCTGCCGTGCATTATTCCATATATATATATACTTATGTATATAGTTACCTTTCGTGCTTAGTTGGCATGTTGCCAGTACTGGAAGCTCAGTCCAGTCTTGGCAATGGGAGTCGGGCAGTGTCCATGTAAATGGGAGCAGAGGGTAGTAAGTATCCATGGTGAACTGATGTGCAAAAAATAATGTACACTGTCATGTTTCTCTGTGACTTCTAGGTCGACCGGCTGTTCACATCAGCAGGAGAAATGATATGTGGGTAGTGTGGGGCATTATGTTATAACATGGCGCTCAAAAGAAAAAAAAAGATAATTTTAAAATGTATTTCTTTCCTGGCAGGTTAAAATAATGTCCTAATGAAGATGTCTTAATCGGGGGATAATGCTGTGCACACATGGAGATGGCACCTTCCCTTTAAAAAAAAAAGGTGAGCTTAATAAAGAGTCTTCCTTATGGGACACAGTCTGGCAACTTGTTTGGATATTTATGAGGTCAAGCAGAGCTTCCGTAACGTCAGGCGGGTCTTGGCTGTCAATAAATGGTAAAGTCCCATTTACCATCTGATCGCTAAAGGCTGTAAAGATTTGATCATATTCGCCTCAGTCCCATGCTACTTTGTTTAGACTGGACTAAGACTGTGCAGTATTAAAGCTGCTGTTGTCCTCTATATGTAATGGGAAATATAATAAAACACTGAGAGCTTTGTTTATAGTCACCTGTCTTTGGAAGCAAATGCAAATTGCTTACAGCTGCAGTCCCTTTGGAGGGATATGCTGTCATTAAACATGATGAACATTTTCCACGCAGATGTAGTAGAATGTACTTTTCACACAGAAGTGTTTATATATTCATTGCAAAAAGCTTTGTCATTGTATCAGTTAGGGTTGTTACTAAAGCGACAAAAGCAGGAAAATGTGGTGTTAGGGTTTCAAACCCTAATACCCCACCCCCACCCTCCAAACACTGACAGGCATCAGGGGGGTGCCTTGGAGTCATCAGCCCTAATGCTCACCCCATTCCACAGGTAAATAAGCTGAGCTGGCTACAGTATAGGAGAGTAGGGTGAGCGTTAGGGCTGACAACCCCAAGGCACCCTCCCCCGATGCTTGTCAGTGTCTGTCGGGGTGTGGTGTTAGGGTTGGAAACCCTAACACCACATTTCCCTGCTTTTGTCACTTTAGTAACAACCCTAACTGATGCATTAACAAAGTTTTTTTGCAGTGAATGTCCTTACTTTTTCAGATAGTATAATCATATCCTTATTTACGTGTGGCATCCCTCCATTGATACTTGTATGTATATAACCATGGAAGCACAGGGCGAGACCATCCCTGCCTATTGTAATTGCCCCTCATTTACATGTGGGAGTGTATGGCCCTTTGGGCCCTGTGCTCCTATCACTCCATGGAGAGCAATGGGAACACAGGGCCCTCCAGGTCCTGTGTTGCTGCGGGCCCTGCACTGCCATTAGTTCATGGTGACCAGTGGTACCACAAGGCCCTCTGAGCCCTACGCTCCCATCCATGTCTATTGTAAGTGTCCTTCATTTCCATGTACTAGCACAGGGACCTCCGGGCTCTGTGCTCCCATAATTCCATACTGATTGGTGGGAGCACAGGGCCCTCCAAAGCAGTACTGCTGACACGTTGAGAATGCATGCCACAGTATCAGTCAGCTTTGCTGCATTCATTCCAGTTCACCAACAGTTTCAAAGAAGGCGTAGAAACATGCATATCTGCTTAGTACACTTAAAGGTGTACTAAGCTGCGAGTTGCAGCAACTCCGTATTTTGAAGCGTTTTCGAGATATAGCTGCAGAAAGGTGCCCCAGCCATTCCAGTGTTAGCCTATAGGATGTGTCGAAACTTGAAAGTTTTATAACTATGCGACACAGTATAATTTTTCCACCAAACCACCAAAAGGCACATGTGTGGGGCAAGCCCTATGTACCCTAAAAATTTCACCCCAAAAGCGCAAGCTGTTTCTTTGCAATGAAGTGAGAAAGTAATATACACATTTTAAAAAAGTTGTGTCACAAATTGCGAAAGAATGAACAGTGTTTCGTGAAACACTGAGTCCTTCTTCTGCAATTTGCGGCATAAACCTTGTTGTTTCATGAAAGTACTTTCGCAATTTGCGAGACTTCCACATAAGTAGTGCTGCAAATTGTAAAAGCAAAACATTCACACATTTAAAAAACAGAGTTATGGACATTAGTGGGGTAAACTGACCCCAGAATCCAATTCCTTGTCCCCCGATTAGGTAAACACAACTGTTGGTGTTTATCTACTCTTGCTATTTTTTAAGTATTTTAAGTTTTTTTCTATTACTGACTGAAAAACAAGATGGCAACAACTTGACAAAAGGTTCCACATTTGCGGATAAACATTCCGTGTTTGCGGCTAAATATTCCCCATTTGTGGCAAAAAATTTCTTGTCGAGGCTGCCTTCTAACTTTTCCCATAGAATATAATGAGAAACTTTGAAATTTAATAACTTTTGAATTTATATTTTTTCCACCAAACCTTCAAAAAGCACATCTGTAACCCAAACCCCATATACCCTACACATTTCAGACCAAACCCAGAAGCTGTTTCTGAGAAACGTAGTGACAAAGAAATTATACAAAACCTGGTACTTACGCGTTCTGTGACATTCCATATCTCCAAACCCGCACTTTCAACCGGAACAAAACTTGCAATATACAGAGACCTTTGGTCAGAAATGGCGCAAGCCGGCCAGGACCCCCGTCGATGTGACCGAGCCCCTCGGCACGTCATCTGGGCTGTCTCGTGCTAGTGCCGCATTTCCTTCACCGGTTTCCCCGGTGGAAGCTGAGGTTCTGCCGATACCCTTGGGTCGACAGTCTCACCAAATTCTCCGAACGAAGGAGGGGCCGGCTCGCTCCGCTCCCTCTCCTGCCCTCTCGGTTTCCCGAGGATTGGGATCTCGGTCCCTCCTCTCAGTCTAGCCGCCACGCCGACTCGGTGTTCTCGGCCGGGGCACCGAGTCAAGTGGCTTTGCCGTTCTTCCTCGTCCCCCTCCTCGGATGAGGAGTGGCTTCGATGCCGTTGACGTCGACGTTACGAGGAACTTGTGTGGCGGCAGATGCTGTTGTCCAGAAGGCAATTGACCCCGATTCATTCTCCGGCTAGTAAGCAGCCGCTGCCCGGTCAGCCGATGCAGTCACTCAAGGTAATCGAGGAGCCCTCTTCAGGGCCAGCTGCTCGCCCGATCCTCGCTTCCCCTCCGCCATCGGCGGAACCCAGGCCAAACCATGACCTGTTTCGCAGGTCACTCGGTCCCCTCACTCCCACCCGCCCTTGGCGGTTGAAGAGTGACTCTGGCCTGCGGCAGCTCTTTGCAGACTCGGAGCCTGATGTCAGCTCCGTTATGTTTCCATGCAGGGAAGACCCATGGTCTTCCCCGGAACATTCCGTGGACGACAGCCCATCGTCCTCTGTGGGTCTGCTTCCGCTCATCTCGGAATTCACCGGGATGCAGCTTGAGCCCATTTTCAGACGGACACCTTACCCCCTTACGGAAATTCTGGACCGAAGGGGCTCTCCCTCGGAGGCCTTCCCGGTGACTGAGGCTATCGTGGGCCCAGCCTTGGAGCTCTGGTGGCGGCCTGCTTCCTGCCCTGCGCCTTCGGCCAGGAAGTACCCTGTCCCTGTCGGTTCTTTGCCTGGTTTCTCGGAGCACCCCTCAGCTGAAGGGGTAGTTACCGACAGTGTTTTCCAACGTGTTGGAAACACTAGGGATGTGGATAGGCCCCCTGACAAAGAGCCAGAAGGATGGACTATTCGGGCACAAGGTTTACGCCGCGTCCTTCCTAGGCCTCCGTCAGGCCAGCTCGGCGGCACTGATGGCGCACTCTTCCCACGCCCTTTTGGGCTCCCCGGACGAGGTCCTTCCTCATCTTCCAGCTGACCTGCGGACCACGGTCCGACGGGTTCGGGACCAGGGTAAGGCGTTGGCGAAACAACAGCTTCAGTCGGCCCTGGATCTGGGCGACTCCTGTGCAAGATCGGTGGCGGCCGCAGTGGCCTTGCGCCGCAGGGCGTGGCTGAGGTTATCCTCCTTTTCCTTGGAAACCCAGCATGAGTTGGCGGTCACCCCTTTCTTGGGGTTGACCTCTTCGGCCCTGGTGTGGAGGGACATATCCAGGGGCCCGAGAAGTCCGATGCCACTCCAGACTCGGTCAATCCTACCCGGAGGGACAAGGGCAGCCCTCAGCCTTTGCGTAAGCCCTTGGCCCCCCCACCCCTGCAGCTCGACCGGCCCAGCTCAAGGGCCAACAGGCATGCGCTGGTCGGCCTGTTGCCAGACCAGCGTCTTCCTCCAAAAGGAAGCAAGGAAATAGGGGCCCGAGAGCTCCCTCTGCCTCTTCCTCCGTCAAGCCTGCTCAATGACGGGCTGATGGGGAGCTGTCCCCAGGACCATCAACCCTGCCCGGGCATTCCCCGTGGGGGGATGGCTCCGCACCTCTTCCTCTTGGGTGGTGCTAGGGATAGCCCTGTCGCGGGTTGCGAACAGGTTTCCTCTTGAGCCGTTACCCCACGGGGTCCTTGGGTCCACAGACTCCTCGTCAGACCACTGAGCCGACTTGCCTGGCCCCTAATTAGGGGTGGTCAGGAAGGTGGTGGGCCCCTTCCGACCCGGGGTTCGAGTCCAGGTGTTCCTGGCCTCAAACGGACGGGGGGCTTGCGCCCATCCTTCGGCACGTTGGGTGGTCCCTCTGCCGATCTCCCATCCTCAGTTCGAGGCGTACGGCTTCCTCCTGGGCCTTCAGGACGTACTTCCTCCTCGTTCCGTCCATTCTTGAGAGACCCTTCCTTTCTCAGGCGGAGGTCTCCCTACGAGTTTCTGGCCAGGCTTCTTCGTCTTCGCTCCGCAGTTTCTGCGGTCAAGGGTCCGGGCGTAACCCCACCCGGCTGGCGGCCTGATTAATTCTTCCAGGCTTACATTGGTCTCCTTTACGGAACCATGTTGGAACTCCGTGCCTTAGTAGGTGAGGCTTCTCGGGACTAGGCTCGACTCTTGAGTCGAGCTCGGCTCCGGGCGGACAGGGCTGGGGTTCTTCCTCCCCTACCCAGTCAGGTTGGCCGGGTAATTGTGCCCTTCCGGGACCTCCTTCACCTCCTGGGCTCTCGGTGGCTGAGTTCCCCTAGGGGACGGGCATGCCAGTTGTCACAGCGCTGCGTTCCTCGGACCAGTTCGTGACTACAGCCCAGGAGTTAGCGAAACGCTCCCCCTCGGTCTATTCTGGCTCCTGCAGGAGAGCTTCCTGTTCGTCCCCCCGGGTCGACGGTCTTCTCAGATCGATGCTTCTCAGATGGAGGGGGGTGTCCATCTAGGGGAATACAGAGTGCTTCGCCTCTGGTCCTTCGGGAGTCTCGATGTCCTCTCCACCCGCTGGAGCTCCAGGTGGTCCGTTTAGCTTGCACCGCTCGCTCCGTTTGTGCGGGGTCTAGTGGTCTTAGTCCATCCGGACAGTACCACAACCTTGTGCTACCTGCCCTGCCAGGTTCGGTCGAACCCCTTGCCTCGGCGTAAGGAGGTTCTCCGCATTGAGTTTTTTGCGCAGTCGGAGGCGGGTTCCCAGTCTTCTGATGACGGGAGCCTCCAATTCTCCGGCTACTGCCCTAAGCCGGTCATAGGCTGCACCTCATGAGTGTTTTTTTTCCTGCCGGAGGTAGCACAGGATCTTCTCCCTCCTCCCTCAAGGGAGAATACGAGGCCAAGGCTGCTTTTGGCCCGCCCCCTCAGCAAGGGCTGCTGTAGGGGATGCCGTCAGGGCCACGGACCTCGGGCCCTTCCGCGCCTCTCCCCCATTTCCCTTGACCTACGGGCAAGGCAAGGAGGGACTTGGCACAGGTGATGCTGGTAGCCCCAGACTGGATTGCCAACTCTGGTATCCAGCTCTCCTCAGTCTCGGCCGCAGGCTCCCGTGGCGGCTTCGAGTCCGCCCGGTCCTGATTTCCTTTAAGGGGAAGGTTTTCCTTCGGGACCTTCAATCCCTACACCTGTAGGCCCGGTCCCTATGCGGCTAGGGGCCAGGCCTAGGGTCCTTCTACAGGGTCCTTGTCCTCGAGGCGTCCTGCTAGTAGTCAGCCAAAATAATGCTCGCCCTCTTTGGAGAAGTTCTCCATTTGATGATGGGCTAGGGCCTGGCCCCCTACCGTCCCTGGGCGAGCATTTCGGACCATCTGCGTCTGTTCTCGAATTAGGGCTTGGGCCGACAACCCTCTGGGTGCTTCTGTGGTCACCCCTGTCTTCTGGGCGTGGGCCAGAAGGGAGTGGGTGGCGCAGAATAGGTGGTCTGGCATTTCTAGGCCTCGATCACGCCTCCCCTTTGGGGGAGAGTATCCCCATTCTGTGGGATCCTTGCTGGTATGGGCTTAGCTCACGAGCAAGCCATCCGAACCTTTGCACAGGTGCGAGTTTCTCCCACCTGTTGTGGAAGAACACCTTCTTGGGGCTACTCTGCCATCCAGAAGGTGGGGAGAGTTACAGGCGCTCCTTGCATCCCCCTATCTGGTCTTCCACAGGGACTAGGTTGTTCTGCGCCCCACTCGAAGTCCTTCCAAAGGCAATGGCGGAGTCTTCCCTTCGGGGGTATTGCCTCTGTCGAGGTTCATCCCCATTCTCACCTCGGAGGTCATATATAGGTTCCATAGGGACCTGTTTTATGCTCACCTACCTAGGAAGCGTATAGTTAAAGTTCGGGAGAGGTTCGCCAGCTGTTTGTCATCTACGCTGTTGCCGCATCTGGCAGACCTGCAGCCAAGTGGACGATGAGCGGGTGGGTCACCCCTGCATAGGTCTCCACTATAGGTGGGCGGGCATGGAGCCTCCCAGAGGGATAAGTGCTCATTTTTACCCGTCCTCCGCTGCATCGGTGGCTGCTTCCGAGGATACTCTGGTCCGGATATCCGCAGGGCTTCTGCCCGGAAGCAGGCTTTCCCGTTCCCCTTCCACATCGACCTTGGGTCGCGCCGGGGTGCTGGTCGGGACCTCAGTTCTCCAGTCTTTATTCCCTAAGTAGGGGGTGTGCACCTTGCCTCCCTCCTCCCAGAGAACTGCTAGAAGTCTGCCAATAAGTGTGGATGAACAACATATCCATGTCCCTAGAAATACAGGTTACTCACCTGTAACAGGAGTTCTAGGAATGGTATATGTTGTTCATCCACATGACCCACCCGGCCTCCCGGCTTTGATGCACAACCTGGCTTCCAGCAGGCTAGATCTGGCGTCATGGGGCGGAGCCAAGAGTTTTACCACCCGGGTGGGTGGGAGGAGCCAGCTTGAAGACCTTCCGGCAAGATTTAAAGCGGCAAGGGACCTGCCAATAAGTGTGGATGAACAACATATATCATTCCTAGAACTCCTGTTACAGGTGAGTAACCTGTATTTCCTCTGCATACCTATGATTGTGGCCATTTTAGCATGGATTGTTTTGTCCAGAATGGCTAACCAGATATCTAGAAACAGAAATGTAAAAAAAATGATGGCAGCTAAGAACCCAAAGTCCATCCAGTCTGATTAAACTGGATCATTATGCGTTCAGATTACTCATTATCTGTGGCTGTCTGTCTGGAAACAGATACTGGAACGATCTGCAGATAGTTCCTACAGAGTGGTTAATTCACTTTGTGTTCGTGACAGCCATTAGCATTCATTTCATTTGAAATAATGGCGATTGGAACTGTGCATTTCGTGTCTTTTTTGTACCGTGTGATGGTCGGCATTCCACAATGGCCCAGAATGTAAAGTGAGTTCCATCACTTCGGGGAAAACTTTGAAAAACATAATATTTAGACACAGTTCATAGAAACATATAATTTAAAGGCAGATAAGGACCGCCTGCCCCACCTAGTCTGCCCGATCTTACTTCGAGAGGGCTCTTGTAGTAGGTAATAACTTGTAGGACTGTGCCCCCTGGCATCAGGACCACACGGAAACTTTAGCTAGCAGTGTCTGGTGGGGGACTGTCCCCCAACGTCAGCTGACCGACGTCAGCATGACCTAGTAAAGGGGGCGGTCCCCGCATCCACCTTCCATTTCTTTCCCGCAGTCGACCTGTGCACGTCGGACCTAGTGGAGATCGTTACAGTAGTTCGAACGCTTTCTGCGGATGAGTATCTGTTTTTCTTACTTTTAAGTGCGTTTCTTTAGTTTGCTTATGTCTTCAACTTCGTCCATCGAATCACATAAAAACAAGTGTGATTCTTGCAGTGTCCAACTCCCGCACAAAGATCTCCATTCCCTCTGTCTCTTCTTCTTGGGACCAGACCACGACGTCGAGGATTGCTCCCACTTCGACCCGGCCACATGAAAACGGCACCAGGAGTCCCTGGAAGCCCACCTCCTGAAGAAAAAGCTGGCTTCCATGGAGAAGGAGCTTAAGAAAGTCAAAAGCACCTTTTCTCCTCCATTGGGGTCTCATAAAAAGTAGAAAAGGGACAAGGAGAAGCACTGGAACTGGGAGCGGTCCCCTTCTCACCCGAGGCCACCTTCGGGCCCCTCGGGCGAGCAGCAGCAGCCCTCTTCCTCCGGAAAGTTGGCCGCACCAACCATGTCTACCCCTTCTACCTCAGAGCAGATGATAGTCCCTCCACCGCCACTGATTATAGTGGCCATGGGTGCTTCGGCTTAGTCTGAGGCTTCAGCCGCACTTAGGCCCTTATCCACCACGAGTTCTAAGGAGGCAGGTGGATCCAATAAGCCACCCACCAGTCCATCTGGTGAACGCCCGGCCAAGGTCGGTAAGTTGGGCATTGGCTCCTCCTATGTCCACTCGACCACGGTTGGTAAGTCGATCGCCAGCTTGCCTGATGATCGCCCGTCCACCACTCTGCTGTTGGGCCCCAGCGTGGGTTCTGATGTCGCATGGCCAGATGTCGGCTATTTCCCGGCCAAGGAGTGAAGGTCTCCGAAGCTGGTGACCCAGGTTGCCCCTCCCTCTCCATCACCCCGATTCCCCCACCCCATTCTCCAGAATTACGGGACCCAGGGGATGGAGACCTGACATTGAGCACTCCACCAGTAACACCACCAGACTGATAACAGCTCAGCCACTGTTTTTTCCAATGCCAGGCGAGGAGCCAGCCCAGGTTACCCTGGATCGCCCATCAGGCCCTACGATCCCTCTATCAGGGTCTACATTGGGCACCCGTCCATCAGGGCTTACGTTGGGGTGTCCCCCTTCCATCCCTCTGTCAGGTCCTCTGCCATCGGTGTCCCCCTTTGGTGGGTTTACCCCAGTGGGGCCTCTGTCAGGCTCTTTCCCGTCGAGGCCTCGGGTGTATTTCTCCCCTGTGGGGCCATCACCAGGACCCTTGACCGGGCTTCCGTCGAGGTTCCCGACGCTGGGACACTATTCGATGGGTTACCACCATTATCCTGGGTACCTGCCATCGGGGTATCTGACTCCTCCTTTCCCGACGCCAGGCTATAAACTGTACTATCCTTCGCCGGGGTACCTGCCGTTCGTGTTTCACTCCTCTGGGTGTAACAACCCAGGATGCTTCGTGGGGTGTCAGTCCTGTTATCCACCTCTTCCTCAGGCGCAGCCACAGGTGGACTTTAAGGAGAACCTGAAGTCAATGTTGGCCAGAGACTAAGGGCCAGTTAGTCTTGGAACTGAAGAGCCAGCGACCCAGGAAGCCCCCTTGGCCGGACCCGACTCCTCTCCCTTCCCCCTCCTGTGCTCATCATCTACCCACGTCGGGGCTTTGGAAGGATCAGACATCAGCCTCGACACCAGTTGAGGTTCCAGATGATAGACAGGACCCCCCCCCCACACCTCCAGAAGGATTCTGGGATTCCTCAGACTCAGAGTTCGATTCAGTGCGCTCTTCTGCATGATCTGCTTTTGAGGCCCCTCCCCCAGAAGAGACAGTTCCTAAGAAGTCACCCAAGTCTCCTCTGGAGGATCCTTCTTTCCGGGATCTGCTCATGCAGATGGCGGAATCCCAGGGTTGGAAGCCCAATGCCCAAGATCCAAAGAGGCAAAGGCTGGCGAAGCACTTGGATTTCCCTGAAGTTTCCCCAGTCCTTACTCCATCTAGTTGGAGCCCCATTAGGATTTGTCCTCCACTATCTGGCAGATGCCATCCTTTATTCCAGTGATGGCAAAAAAAAGCAGATCACACCTACTGGACTCCAGAGGGTAAAGACCACTTGGGTACCCACCTGAAAGCAGATTCAATGGTCATTACTGTGGCCCATGACAGGTCCATTAAGCCTAAGCATATGAGTACCTTCCCTCCGGACAAAGAACCTTGGCAGTTAGATCAGTTCAGCAGGAAGTTTTATTCCTCCTCCACTTTGGCTGTATGTGCTCTTAATTATGTGGCACATATGCAGATCTTCCAAAAGTCCCTTTTCTGTCAAATGGAATTGGTGATTGAGTCCCTTCAGGAATCGGAATCTAAGACCCGCTTGGCAGACACTGTCTGATCAGCCAAGGTGGTAGGATGTCACTCTCTCTGAGCTACCTGTGATGCATAGATTCGTCAGCTAGAGGAACTGCGACTGCTATCAGTCTCAGAAGGTTTGCTTGACTGAGAGTTTCAGGCCTAGCGCCTGATGTGCAGGCAGCCATCCAGGACGCCCCCTTCCGGGGGTCCTGTTCTCTTTGGTGGAGATACCCAAGATAGATTGGTGCATACCCTGTACCGTCCCAAACCCCAGCCCAAGCGCCCCTTTCGCAGGCAGGCGAAATGCCAAACCAAGCCTCAACAAGGGCCCAGACACCAGTTCAAACAAAGGGCTCCCAATGCAGTGGCAGCCCCCCCAGCTAAAAACCGGAGAGCTTCCGGGGCAACCTTACCTCCATCTCTTGACTCGTGGCCCTCCCTCCCTCCACCTCGCTGCCCTTGGCGGAGCTGGTGGGTGCAAGATTCTCCAGACATGTGGAAGGTTGGGCAGGTATCGCAGCAGATGTGTGGGTCCTGCAACACATAAGGCAAGGACACACTCTGGAACTTTGGGAAAAAAACCCTAGTCATCCTCGGGGGGGTCTCCCGGAACCCAAAGGAGCACATCCTCCTTCTAAGGGATGAAGTGTTGGCTCTTCTACGAAAAGAGGCCATAGAACCCATTCCCATGAATCAGACGGGAAAAGGGTTCTACTCACACTTCTTCTTGGTCCGAAAGAAGATGGGAGACCTTCGCCCCATCTTGGACCTCAGCACTCTGAACCTATACATAGAATACAAGAGGTTCAGAATGCTGACCCTGCAAGGCCTGCTGCCTCTTCTGTCCAAGGGACAATGGCTCTGTGCCCTGGATATGCAGGATGCTTATCTCCATATCCTGGTCTTTCAGGCCCGCCACCGCTTCCTCAGGTTTGTGTTCCAAGGGCAGCATTTTCAGTTCAAAGCTCTCCCCTTTGGCCTTTCTTCGGCCCCCAGGGTGTTTACCAAGTGCCTTGCGGTGGTGGCAGTGGCCATCAGGTGGCAAGGCCATTGTGTATTTCCCTACTTCAATGACTGGCTTCTGTCTGCTCTGTCAAGGGAACTGTTGGAGCAATCCCTGGTGGCTACGCTGACTGTCTTCTGCCGGCTGGGGATCTCGGTCAGTCTCCCCAAGTCACAGCTTTCATCTGCCCAACCCTTCAGTTTATTGGGGCAGTGTTAGACACAGACCAGGGCATGGCCTTCCTTTCAGCAGATTGGGCAGAGGCCTTACAGAAACAGGCCCAGTGGGAGGTCTGTAACAGAAAGGTTACAGCCATGTCAGTTCTCTGTCTCCTTGGCCTTATGACAGTGGTCATACCTACGGTCATTTGGCCAGACTCCACATGTGAATTTTGTAGTGGAACCTCAGAGTCCAATGGGATCAGAGGTTGGATGACCTCGACCATCTGGTCCTGGTCTCCAGCTCGATGCAGAGAGACCTGCGTTGGTGGCAGGACCTTGCCAACCTCACCAGGGGAGTTCCCTTTC
The DNA here is from genome assembly GCA_016271365.2 of Neoceratodus forsteri. Taxonomy (NCBI): domain Eukaryota; kingdom Metazoa; phylum Chordata; order Ceratodontiformes; family Ceratodontidae; genus Neoceratodus; species Neoceratodus forsteri. The sequence goes on along the minus strand of CM028136.1, from coordinate 2,512,625 downwards.
AACCCTCCGCTCCCACCCAGATCCTTACGATGGATGCATCAGGATAAGGGTGGTGTGCTCACCTAGGGGACCACAAGACTCAGGACTGATGGACCCCAGCGGAGTTACCTCTTCGTATAAATGTGCTTGAGATGCGAGCAGTTCTCTATGCACTATAGACCTTTCAGCATCTTCTTGTGTCTGGGCAATCTGCTGATCCAATCCGACAACATGTGCATAGTATAGTACATCAACAAGCAGGGAGGCACCCACTTGTACCCTCTTTGTTAGAGAGGAAATGAGGGTCTGGAATTGGGCGATCCTGCACCGAGTGCACCTCTCCGCAGTCCATGTATGGGCATTCAAAACATCTTGGCAGACTGTCTCAGTTGCACCAGAGTCAGAGCTCACGAATGGGAACTTAAGCAGGAAGTTGAGCTCAAATTTTCGACCAGTGGGGTCGGATGGATCTCGATCTATTCACCTCCCCATCCAATGCAAAAGTACCTAGGTTTTGCTTGCTCGTTCCTGTGCCTGATGTTTGTTGGCGAGATGTGCTGTCTCTCCTTGCTGGAAAGGGAGGTTTCTGTACACCTTCCCTCCCTTTCCAGTTCTGCAGAAGGTTCTTTTCAAGCTGCAAGCGGAAGGGGCTTGCATGATTCTGATCACCCCTTTTTGGCCATGCCAAATTTGGTTTCTTCTACTGCAGCAGCTTGCAACAGAGCCTCCATTACTCTTGCCTCTGTGTCACTACCTGCTCGCTCAGGAGGAGGAGGGCATGCTAGTCCACCCGGGGCTGAAGTCTCTTCACCTTCACGCGTGGCTCCTCAAGCCATAATTGCTTCCCATTACGGAGTTTCTTCCAGCGTGGTGAAAATCCTAGTGGAGGCCAGGAAGCCATCCACCAGGTGTCCCTACTCTGTGAAGTAGAAGCGTTTTTCTATTTGGGCCACTTCTAAAGTTTGGGACCCCTTTGAGTGCCCCCCTCCTCAGATCACGGAGTTACCTCCTTTCTCTTTTCAACTTGGGCCTTAGTTATTCCTCCCTCAAGGTCCACTTGTCGACTGTTTCTGCCTACCATTCCTTGGTAGGGGCAAAGGTTTGGCACAGCATGAAGTGTCCAAAACTTTTCTAAAGGGAATTTTGCATTTGAGGTCCCTGGTTCTTAGTCCTGCGCCACAGTGGGACCTTAATTTTATGTTGGAGAAACTGACTCTGCCTCCGTTTGAACCGGCTGGTTCATGTGATATGCGCTATCTGTCCTGGAAAGCGCTCTTTTTGGTTGCAGTTTCTTCAGCTCGAAGGATTTCTGAGCTTCAGGCCCTGATGTGTAAGGAGCCTGATTTGATTTTTCACAGAGACCAGGTGGCTCTGCGTACTAATCCTAAGTTTCTCCCGAAAGTGGTCTCAGAAGCCACCTTGAATCGGTCTATTGAGCTTCCAGTTTATTACCCAGAATATTCCAATCTGGGGAAGCACTTCTGCATTCCTTAGACATTCACAGAATCTTACGTTATTACACAAACTGCACCAAGCCTGTCCGGAAATCGGACCAGCTTTTTGTTTCTTTTGCACCCAAGAGAGAAGGTGCAGCGGTTTCTAGACAATGCCTTTCCAAATGACTCGCCAACTGGATTGTGTTTTGTTACCAGAAACATGGTAAGACCCTCCCGGGGGAGGTCAAAGGGCATTCTACCAGAGGCATGGCAGCCCCTACTGCATGCTTTAGGAACGTGTCAGCAGCTGACATTTGCGCAGCTGCCACTTGGAGTTCTGTCCACACCTTCACCAAACATTACAGTCTGGACATTGCCTCTAGGCGCAGAGCAGGCTTTGGACTAGCAGTCCTCCAGGGCCTCCTGTCATGAATTTATTGGCGTTTACACCGACCTGTTCCTGCCTCCTGTGCCATTCTCCAAGAACTTTGGTTCTTACTGCCTGGGACTCAGTCCTCCAAGTTATTACATACTGCAAAAGCACACGTGAAGTAAGATAGTACAGTTATGTAAGAACTTACTGTAACAGTAGATCTTCGAGAGAGAGAGGCTCTTGTAGTAGGTACCTTTCTCCCTCCCACCTTGCTCCTTATTTCTGTTGTTTCTTTCTATGAGCCTGTTTCAGCTCCAGGGGCCTCTTTTCCTTTCTCCTGTCGCATCTTTTTTTAGGTCTCCGGTGGGAGAACTGGAAGGCGGGTGCAGGGACCTCTCCCTTTGTAGGGTCATGCTGACGTCAGGGTGGTCCCCCGCCAGACACTGCTAGCTAAAGTTTCCATGCGGCCCTGATGCCAGGGGGTGCAGTCCTACAACTTACCTACTGCAAGAGCCTCTCTCTCGAAGATCTACTGTTATGGTAAGTTCTTACGTAACTGTACTTTTTTCCCTACCTACTATATCACCACAGACTCTACTTGATCTTGCTTCAAGAAAGGCTCTTGCAGCAGGCCTCACCAGTAAGACTATGCCGCCAGGCACTAGGACCACATGGAAAACTTCTAGATAGCAGTCTACTGTGGGGACCGCCCCCTGCTGACATCAGTCATCTGATATCAGTATAGACTATATATGAGGGCAGTCCACCACACCCACCTCAATTCTTTTTCCACTGTCGACCCATGCCCGTCAGACCTAGTGAATGTCGCAGCTACAGTTTATCGCCATTTCCCATGTTTCTGACAGGCTCAGCCGCTCCTGGCCTTGAGCACATGAGTGGGAACTTCTCACCTCAGTGGTTGAAGATCTCTTCAACAGGAGGGGTCAGAGTTGGACCTCTTTGCATCCCCACTCAACACAAAACTGCCGCTTTTTTGCTTGCTCAGTCCTGGGCCTGGCGTTTTCTGGTGAGATGTATTGTCCCTCTCTTGGAAAGGGAGGTTTCAGTATGCATTCCTTCCCTTCCCACTATTGCAGAGGGTTCTGATTAAGCTGCAGCTTGATGAGGTGGAGATGATCCTCATAGCTCCCTTCTGGCCATGTCAGATTTGGTTCCCTTTGCTTCAGCAGTTAGCAGCGGAACCTCCAATGCCTCTTCCTTTGTGCAAAGGCTTGCTGTCCGAGGACCAGGGCACCCTGGTCCATCTGGATCTCAAGTCCCTGCATCTCCAGGCGCAGCTCCAGCAGACCTAGCTATTTCCTGCTTTGTGGTTTCGTCTAGGGTCACCAGTATCCTGATGGCAGCCAGGAAGCCCTCCACCAGGGCCAGTTATGCTGTGAAATGGAAACGCTTTGCTATTTGGGCAACTGCTTACCATTTGGATCCGTTCACCTGGCCGGTTAGTCAGGTGTTAGATTACCTCCTTTCCCTTTCAGATTAAGGCCTAGGATACTCCTCTCTTAAGGTGCCCCTTTCCTCCATCTCTGCGTACCATGCACCTGTTGAGGGCCAAGTAGTTGCCTGACTTGAGGTGTCCCGCACTTTTCTTCGGGGCAATCTGCATCTGAAACCTTTCATTCAGTACCCTGTTCCCCCACGGGACATTAATTTTATGTTGGAGAAACTCACTTTACCTCCCTTTGAACCGGCTGCAAGTTGCGAGCTGTTCTTTGTCATGGAAAGCATTCCTTTTAGTTGCTGTTACATCTGCTTGGAGGATTTCCGAGCTCCAGCCTCTGATGTGTAAAGAGCCTTATTTGTTTTTTCTCAAAGACAAATTTGTCTTTGCATACTAATCCTAAGTTTTTGCCTAAGGTGGTGTCTGATTTTACTTTAAATCAGTCCATCCACCTGCCTGTTTATTATCCTGAATATGGGTGAATTGGTGAGGCAGTGTAGCACAGTGGTTTAAGGCTCCGAGCTGCAAATCTGGAGATCTGGGTTTGAATCCCACAGTCTCCACTTGCATACTGTGTGACCCTGACCAAGTCACTTAACTTCCCTGTGCTCCCAGGTCGCACCTGTAAACAAGCTTTCAGCTTAGTGTGCTACTCCTGGTTAAACAATTGGGGGGGAAAAAATGTATATATTCTAATCAGGGGGAGGCATTACTCCATTATTTGGATGTTCACAGAGTGCTGCAGTACTGCGTAATCCGCACCAAGTCTTTGAGAAAAACTGATCAGATATTTGTGTCGTTCGACCCCAAGAAAGAGGGCACTCCTGTTTCCAAACAGTATTTGTCTAAGTGGTTAGCTAATTGCATTGTTTACTGCTACCACAAGTACAACAAGACCCCTTCGGAGGAGGGGGAGATAGTCTAGGGCCATTCCACCAGGGGTATGACTTCCTTTACTGCTTGCTTCAGAAATGTGTCCACTGCTGACATCTGTGCAACTGCCACCTGGGGTTTTGTCAACACTTTCACCAAGCATTACAGTCTGGACATTGTCTCTAGGGCGTAGAGCCAATTCCGGACTAGCAGTCCTTCAGGGCCTTCTGTCATGAGCTCTTGTCTGCTGACTTGTCCTCCTCCCAGTGGCTTTCCTTGTCAAACTGGTATTACTTGGGATTCAGTCCTGTGGGTGTGGCCTGCTGCAAGCACCTTTCTCGAAGTAAGATAGTACAGTTACGTAAGAACTTACCATAACAGTAGATCTTTGAGAGAAGCTCTTACAGCAGGCCCTGCTTTACCTCCCTCCTTCCCCCTGCTTCTTCTTTTTCCTTTGCTTCAGCTTCTTTGGCTCTCAGGATAACCTCTTCAGTTCTCCTTCAGCTGGCTGTACAGAGTCTCCATCGGGAGAACTGAGGTGGGTGTGGGGGACCACCCTCCTATATAGCTTGTACTGATGTCAGATGACTGACGTCGGTGGGGGCAGTCCCCCATGGTAGACTGCTAGCTAGAAGTTTTCCATGTGGTCCTAGTGCCTGGCAGCATAGTCTTACCGGTGTCGCCTGCTGCAAGAGCTTCTCTCGAAGATCTACTGTTAAGGTAAGTTCTTCTATAACTGTACTACCTCTGGCTTATTCCCCCAACCCCCACACTTGTCTCATCTCAAAGGTTCCTTTATGCCTATTCCATGCTTTCTTGAACCCCATTACAGTTTTTGTCCCCACCACCTCCACTGGGAAGCTGTTATAGGCATCTACTACCCTCTCCATGAAGAAATACTTCCTGACATCTCCCCTGAGTCTACCCCCTCGAGCTTCATAACATGAGCCCTTGTCCTTGAGCATATTGTTTTCTGAAAGGTTTTTGTTTCATTTTATTTTACACTAAAAGGCCTGTGGGCAATAATGCCCATTTTCACAGATGCTAGTTACAAACATATATAAATACAATACAAAACCAACAATACACAAGCATTATTAACAAAAAAAAAATCAAACTACACTGTACGTGCCAACTTATAAAATCAATTAAAACATTTGCAAATAGAATTGGTAGACAAGTGATTTTTAAGAGTCCTCTTAAAGGTAGTTAACTTTGGGCAACATCAGTATAACTTGATGGTTCATTGTAGAGTTTAGTGAATTTTGAGCAAAGGCCGTGAGAAAATAGGGAACTTTGAAAGAATGTCTACTTTGCATTCTAGTATAAGCAGTACAAGTATTTTTTGGGAACAGTAATAAACCCAACTGAATCTTATGCAAAAAAATAAGTGATCTAAAACTAAAAATTTCAGCCAATGATAAACTGTCAAAAGAATTATAAAGATGACAATGATGAGTCTTGGTAATCCAGTGGCAAACTGATTAATACTGTTAAATTTGGTCCGAAGTTTAGTTAGCATTCCATCTGCGGAGTATGAATAAATTATAGAACCATATTCGAATATGGATAACAACAGACTGTGCATAAGAATTAACGTAGTTTCTGTTGTGAGGTTTTTATTGATTCAGTATAAGGAACCCAATCTCTTATGAACTCTGCCAATTAGTTCCGTGATATGTTGTTCATAAGTAAGATTTAGTTCTGTGATATGTTCATAAGTAAGATGAAAATCGAGAGTTAAACCAAGATATTTAAATACCAGTACTTGTTCAATGTTATTCCCAGTATCGTCACAAAGTACAACGTCTGTAATTGGCACTTTCCTTGGACTGGTAAGCACCATTGACTGTTTTAGTAGAGTTTAAAATCAGTTTATGCAAATCAAACTGATGATGTAATAAACTAAAATCCATTTGTAAAGTTTTCTGAAGTGTTTAAATATTATTCCTTGAGCAAAATAAAACAGCATCATCGGCATACGGAATAAGTTCAATGTGGGTAAAAAGATCCAAAAGCGAATTAACAAAAAGAGAAAATAACAGGGGTCCAAGTATGGACCCCTGAGGGACACCACAATTTAAAGAAGAATCTTTAGGGGAAAAAAACATCAATTAAAGTTCATTGATTCAAATTGAACAGATAGTTTCTAATCCAAGAAATAACTTAAACAGAAGAATAAACTTTTGGCGATAGATTTAGGAGCTCAGCATGATCCACGACATCAGATGCCTTGATGAGGTCCACAGATGTTACTGCAACATACTTGCCATCACCAAAAGCTTTGACAACTTGGCTAGTGCACCTCACCAAGGCAGTTTCAGTATTGTGTTTGGTTTGGTTCTGAAACCATGAAAATGCTTTCCTCTTGAACCTTATTCATACCTGTGAGGTATTTGAAAGTTTCTAGCATGTCCTCTCCTTTCTTTCCTCTCTTTCAGGTTGTACATATTGAGCTCCTTCAGTCTTTCTTCATAGGGCTTTTGATGCAGACCATGCACCAATTTGGTTGCCCTCCTCTGGACCACCTTCTCTCTTTCTATGTCCTGCTGGAGATGATTTCTCCAGAACTTGAAGCAATACTCAACATAGAAACATAGAAACATAGAATTTGACGGCAGATAAGGACCGCTTGGCCCACCCAGTCTGCCCATTTCCCTACCTACTGGATAAGCTGCAGATCCTAGTTAACCAGCAGCCTACTTCTTCCTACCCCCATCCCCCAGAACTGCCTTATGACTATCCCATGCATGCTTGAATTCCACCACTGATTTTGACTCCACAACCTCCTTCGGAAGGCCGTTCCATGCATCCACAACCCTCTCTGTAAAAAAATACTTCCTTAAATTACCTCTGAGCCGCCTCTATTTTCAAATTGTGCCTCTTTGTTTTGCACACCTCTTTTTTGAAAGATGCTACCCTCTTGACTTTGTTGATTCCTTGAGGTACTTGAACGTTTCTATCATGTCCCCCTCTCCTCCTTTCCTAGAGGCTATACATATTAAGCTCCTAAGCTCTCTTCATATGTCTTCCGGTGCAGACCCTGCACCATTTTAGTTGCCCTCTCTGGACAGCTTCCATCCTGTCTATGTCCCTTATGGAGATTGGGTCTCCAGAACTGCACACAATACTCAGATGGGGTCTCACCAGCTGTCTGTACAGAGGGATAATAACTTCCTGTTTTCTACTGGTGATGCCTCTCCCTATGCATCCCAGTATCCCCCCAGCCCTCCTTGCTGCCCTCTCACATTGCTTGCCCGTCTTTAGGTCATCTGATATGACTACCCCCAGGTCCCTTTCCATTTTTGTTGTTGTTAGTATCTCACCCCCCATTGTGTACTCTTCCCCTGGGTTTTTGTTTCCCAGGTGCATTACCTTGCACCTCTTAGCACTGAATCTAAGCTGCCATACATTTGACCATTCCTCTAACCTTGCCAAGTCCTTTCTCATCCTTTCCACCCCACCCTGTGCATCAACTCTGTTGCAGATCTTAGTGTCATCTGCAAAGAGACATATTTTTCCTTCCAGTCCTTCTGCAATGTCGCTTATAAAGACATTGAAGAGGACCGGTCCTAATACTGAACCCTGCGGTACCCCACTAGTAACCCTCCTTTCTTCTGAGTGGACTCCATTTACTATTACTCTCTGTGTCCTATTCTCCAGCCAATTCTTTACCCAGGCTGTCATCTTGGGACCCACTCCCAGGCTGGCTAACTTGCATATTAATCTTTTGTGTGGGACTGTGTCAAATGCCTAATACTCAAGGTGCGGTCCCACCAGTGATCTATACAGGGATAATACCACCTCCCTCTTTTTGCTGGTGATACCTCCACATGTGTACCCCAGATCCCACTGACTTTTCTGAATGCCTTGTCACACTGCCTCAGCCGCCTTTATATCATGAAGTAAAACATAAGATTATTGAATATAACGGACCGCCCAGGGCGAATGAGGTTCATCAACAAGAGGTGGAGGGCCTTATAGGCCCTGGAAGGTCCGTTATATCCCATAACGCCCACCCTGGAGGGTATTATTACACTTAGAAAATGGGCTATAGGTGACTTTTTAAAAATATATACAAAAATAAAAAATATAGATTTAAAAAATTTTAAAAAAAGTATTAACAGTAACAGTTGAAGTAAAGTAGTTCCTGTATTAGTATAATTACCTGTGGAGGGCGTTGCTGTTTTATTTTAAGCTGTTTTTTTAAATGAGCATGTTCTGTAGGGACACTGTCATGTTCTGTGGTTCTTCCTATGGCCATTTAATTTCTGTTTCTATTGAATAAAGTCAGAGAAGTCAATGTTTTTTTCCCATTAAGATGGGATTTTATTGGAAGCCGTTTATGAATCAGTCATCCGGACTGAAATGATACAGTCTGCTTGGTGCCTCGCGGTCGCTGACATTGCAGTAGTATGAAATGATGAGGACTTGAGATCGATGTTTTGGGAGACTATAAAAGCATGAGAGTGGCGTATAGGGTTTTTTATACTGAGTCCTAGGAGTATATTATTTAACAAAACCGAGGGCTACCTTCTCCAAAATTTTAATTTTAGAAAGTGAAACCAGGATGGACTCTGCATGTGCGGCACGCTCGAATGCTCGGAGTCCCGATTTCACTTTTTAAAACGTAAATTTTGACAAAGTTAGCCATTGGTTTTGTTAAAAAATATATTTGTAGGACTCAGTATACAAGCTATTATACAGCAGTTTAATATTTTTATAGGCTCCCGAAACACCGACTTTGAGTCATGCAGCAGTTGTCGTTATTTCATGAACAGGGGAAATGCTGTGACTGGTAAGTTTTGCCATTCGGGCAGCCCCAGGATTCCTTAAGTAATGGGGCACCCAAAAGTGGCACTTGTTATTCTGAGGGCGTTGTTGAGAAATAACAGCCCAGGTCTAAGGGTGTTTTAGCCAATCAGAAAAGAGCTTTTCTGGTGCCCATTTTCTAACAGATAATAACCCCCAGGTCTCTTTCCTGTTTTGTGGTTGACAGTGTCTCTCCTCCCAATTTGTACTTCGCCCCTGTGTTTCTGTGCCACAAGTGCGTGATTTTGCCCTTTTTTGCATTGAAGCCCAGATGCCATACCCTTACCTACTCATGTAACTTTTTTAGATCCCCTCTCATTTTTTTCCACCCCCCGAGTGTCTACCCTGTTGCAGATTTTAGTGTCATCCGTGAATAGGCAGACCTTCCCACCAGCCCCTCTACAATGTCGCTAATAAAGATATTAAAGAGGACCAGTCCCAGTACAGATCCCTGTGGTACTCCGCTGGTCACCCTCACTTCCTTGGAGTGAACGCTGTTTAATACCACTCTCTGTCTCCTATCCTTTTAGCCAGTTTCTTACCCAGTTTACCACCTTTGGTCCCACTCTTAGGCCACCCAGTTTGCTTACTAATCTCCTATGTGGAACAGTGTCAAAGACCTTGCTGAAATCCACATCCACTACTCCTCCCTGATCCAATTCCCTGGATATGCAGTCAAAGATCTCTATTAGATTTGTTCAAAAGACCATTCCTCCCCCATGAATCCATGCTGTCTCGGGTCCTGTAAGCCACAGGTTTCAAGTATTCTACTGTCTTTTTGCTTTAAATGTTATAGGTTTTCTGTATTTCAGTTCTTTTCTTTACTAGGTTCATTTACATGGAAACAGGTGCCTTGTCCCCTACAGCAGCTGATCTTTTCTACTCCTGTTGTGTAATCTTTTGCTGAATTCAAAATCCTTTGTTTGTGACATCAGAATTATATCATAAACAACAGATTGTGATGTCACAAACAGAAGATTATGACTTCAACAAAGTATTAAGCAGCTGAAGCAGATAGCTCTTGGATACAGTAATCCTGTTTCCATGCAAATTAGCCTGCTAATTAAGAATGAAGGAAAATAATTTCAAACAGTATTTAAAAAGCTACTGATGCCTCAAAGAAAAACTTGAAAAACATAATTAGGTATAATTTAGCTTGCCTTCCATGTATATTCTGTATAGTTCTCTTCCCCTATTATTTATCACCAAGGATATTTGCACGAATAAATTATCTGTATCCCTTAGTGTTCATCTGCCTCTGTAGCTTACTTCCTACGTCAAGTCATAATCCTTTGTTGTGACATCACATTCTGTTGCCATGGGATTAACTGTGATGACACAAGCAGTGCATTATAACCTCAGGCAGGGAGACAGCAACAGGAACAGATGAGATCTTCAGGTGCAAAGATCCTGTTTTCATGCAAATGACCTCAGTAATAAATAGTGGGGAGGAAGAAAACAGAACTAATGTGAAAAACAAGCCAAACTGTGTGTAATATTATGTTTTGTTAAAGTTCTCCCGGAGGTGTCAGCTGCTGTTTAAAGCATAGGCTGACCTGTGCCTGCATACTATGTTTTTCATTGGTTTTTTTTTCAGCAGTGACAAACTCAATTTATAAAATAGCTCACAGAACAAATTAAATGCCACACCAGGTGCCGCCAGGGTGCATAAATAAATTGTGGCAGCAACAAAAGAGAGGTCTCACACCTGCAGCCCACACAAAATATGAGTACAAGTTGGATTTACTACCTACTCGTGACAAGTTTTATTAAAAAGTTGCTTAGGAGTGCACAATGTAAAAGCATAATCACATACTGACAGACAACCGGTGTTATGCAGGTAACGGCAGGATGTGTCAAGGTGATATCATGACATCTAGCGTTTCGCCTAGGCAGCTGCCAGGTTTCATCAGAGGCAGCCACCTAGGCGAAACCTTAGACATCATGGTGTGATTTTGACGCATCCCACTGCTAGTTATATAGTACCTGTTATCTGCGAGTATGTGATTGTGCTTTTACACTTTGCTCTCCTTGGCACTTCTCTATTTAAACTTGCCATGAGTAGGTAGTATGTCCTATTTGTACTCGTATTTTCTTTGGACTGTGAGTACGATACCTCTCTTTTGTTGATAAAACAGCTGACACAGTTAGGGCAGGTGAGCTACACCAGAGTGTTACCAGCCTCAGAATCTAAATAAGCAGTTGAGAAAATTTGCATAGAGTAATTAATTAGATAAAGTCCTTTGTAGAGTCGGCTTGTATTCAGTAAGGGTTGCAGTCTCAAGCTGTAGCTCCGCCCCGAAAACAGCATTTTGATGATGCTAAGTGAGGAACAGAGCTACAGCATATTCAGTGTAAAGAGTAGTAGAGTCAGTGGGGTGGCAAGTTTATAGTAACTTTACCCACCTTGTCAAGGAGCCTTTCATCTATAGGGCTAGTATATGTAAGCAGTGAGACACAACAGGGTCTTGGTTGTGCTGTCACAACCACACGCCCTGGCTCGTAGTAAAGTACGAGGCGACAAGCTGAGTGTCTTTGGCCCCTGGGAAGTGTGGTTGTGGCAGCACAACCATCACCCTGGATTGTCTTATTGTGCTTATAAAATGGGTCTAATGTAAGTAACAGGGGACAGTAATTTGGTTGTTAAGGAAGCAGGCTGGCACCAGGACTTTTTCGTACCCCTCAGTGTGCAGTCTCGATCCAGTGTGATTTAGCGAGTCTCAGCCAATTAGGATGCAAGATTCTTTATACCTATTTTATAACAAGCATATTGCGAAATGAAAGGTCACCGACTAGTTTGAATTAAGTGACATTAACAGTCCTCACCCACCAATTCTAATACATTTTATGTTGAACATACTGTAGCCCTGCCCCCCACGTAGCACCATCAAATTGTTGTTTGGCGGCAGAGTAACAGCTTGAGACTCCTGGGGCAGAGTGACAGCTTAAGACTCCAAAGCTCACTGAATAGAAGTCGGCTTTACAAAGGCTTTCACCTTATTAACTTTCACCTCATTAATTACTCTATGATATGTTTTTAAACAGCTTATTTAAACCTTGAGGCAGGTAGCACCCCTTGTGTGACGTGCCTGCCACTTGGCAAAAAAGCGTGAGAAACTCTTAACACTGAAATGTAATATAGTATGTAGTTCATTGTTGTGTATGGACATCCATACATTGCCTGATGCTGTTGTACCACAGCAGTGGTGTCAGAATTCTGTTGTACCACAGTAGCAATGTCAGAATGCTGTTGTGCCTCAATAGCGATGTCAAAATGCTGTTGCACCAGAGTAGCGATGTCAGGATGCTGCTGTACCACAGTAATGTTGTCGGAATGCTGTTGTACTACAGTAATGATGTTGGATGCTGTTGTACTACAGTAGTGGTGTCAGAATGCTACTGTACTACATAATGATGTCAGAATGCTGTTGTACCACAGTAGTGATGTCAGAATGCTGTTGTATTACAGTAGGGATGTCAGAATGCTGTAGTACCACAGTAATGATGTTGGAATGCTGTTGTACCACAGTAGTGATGTCAGGTGCTGCTGAACTACATAGTGGTGTCAGAATGCTGCTGTACTACAGTAGTGAAGTCAGAATGTTGTACAACAGGAATGATGTCAGAATGCTGTTGTACCATAGTAGTGAAGTCAGAATGCTGCTGTACTACTGTAGTGATGCTGAAATGCTATTGAAACTTAGCAGTGATGTCAGAATGCTGATGTACCAGAGTAGCAGTGTCAGAATGCTGCTGTACCACAGTAATGATGTTTGAATGCTGTCGTACCACAGTAGTGCAGGGTTTTAAATAATTGATTAGCAGTTTTTTTCTTGGGACAATACTAACTGTACAGAAAGTATTGATAGAGGTTTTCTAGAAGTGTTATGTTTGTTAAACACAGTGAGGCAAGTGCTATGCATTTTCACAATGTTTTAGCACTTTTATGAGCAAAACGCTAATCAATTTTTAGAGTTAAATAAAACCCTGTAGTGATGTCAGCATATTGTTGTACCACAGCAGTGATGTCAGAATGCTGCTGTACTAAAGTAGTGATGTCAGAATATTGTTGTACACAGCAGTGATGTCAGAATGCTGCTGTACTAAAGTAGTGATGTCAGAATATTGTTGTACACAGCAGTGATGTCAGAATGCTGCTTTACCAGAGTAACAATGTCAGAATGCTGCTGTACTACATAGCAATGTCAGAATGCTGCTGTACTACAGTACATACGAACATACAAAATTTGCCAGCAGATAAAGGCCTAGAGGTCTGTCAAGTCTGCTCGAATGTGCAGCTAGCACCCCTTATTCTGCAGCTGCCCCTCCCTTCCACCCTTCCTCTTCATTAACCTTCCCCCTTGTCCTGTCTCGTTTGAAACAGTCCACTGTTCTACTGCATACCACTTCAGCAGGTAACGCATTCCACCCAGCCACCACCCTCTCTGTAAAAAAAGTGTCTCCTCATCTCCCTCCTGAACCTTCCTCACTCCAGTCTCATATCATGGCCCCTGGTAGCCCTCTCCTCCCTTACTCTGAACAGCCCCTCTGTACCCGTCTTGTTTATTCCTTTCATGTATTTAAAGGTTTCAATCATGTCACCCCTGTCTCTCCTCTCTTCCAGTGAGTACATGTTCAACTCCTTCAACCTCCTCTCGTATGATGTCACCCAGCCCCTTGATCAACGTTGTCGCTCTGCGCTGCACCCCCTCCAGTAACTTAATGTCCCTCTTCAGATACGGACGCCAGTACTGCACGCAGTACTCCAGGTGTGGTCTAACTAATGACCTATACAGTGGCAGAATCACCTCCTCCCTCCTCGAGGATATACCCCTTGCAATACAACCCATCATTTTGTTGGTCTTTGCAGCTGCCTTCCTACATTGTGCCAAGTTGTTCATTGACCCTGTAATGAGCACACCCAGATCCTTGTCCTCCTCCTCCTCCTCCTCTGTCTGGGCTAGCTGCACTCCCCCTAGCTGGTAACTCCTTCTTGTGTTCTCCATCCCAAAATGCAGCACCTTGCACTTTTTGGCATTAAAGCCCAGTTGCCAGGTGTCTGACCAGGTTTCAAGCTTTGCCAGATCATCCTGCCATCCCCTAGGTCATCCACCACCGCTCCTACCTTGGTATAATCAGGAAACAGACTGATCTTGCTCTTGATGTCCCATGATATGTCTGCAATGAATATCCCAAACAACACTGGTCCCAACACTGAGCCCTGTGGAACACCGGTCATACTGCCCTTGGGTGTGAGAGCTCCCACCCACCACCACCCTCTGTTGCCTTCTCTGCAGCCAGTTTCCTACCCATCTCACCAGCTTTGCACCCGCCCTGTGCTACTAACTTCCTTCCAGCCTTCCATGTGGCACTGAGTCGAATGCCTTACTGAAGTCCAGATACAGGACATCCACTGCATGGCCCCTGTCCAGTTGCCTAGTTACCCAGTCATAGAACTCGACTGTTGGTTTGGCAGGATCTGCCACATATGAAGCCATGCTGTCTGCTGTCCTGTAGTCCTTTGGCCTCTAGGAGGGCCACCAGCCTCTCCTTCAGGATAGTCTCCATTAGCTTATCCACGATGGATGTGAGACTCACTGGTCTGTAGTTTCTCGGTTCATCCTTGGGGCCACTCTTGTGGAGGGGCACCACATGAGCCATCCTCCAGTCCTGAGGTACATACCGAATGTAGTGAGGCATTAAATAGGTCTGCCAAAGGTCCTGCAAGGACCTCTGCCAGCTCCTTCAGTACCCTGGGGTGGATGCCATCTGGGCCTGGCGCCTTGTCCACCCTCAGTGCCTTCAAACCCTCTCGAACTCTGCTCTCCATGATTTCCCCATCTGTCACCACTTCCACCCCTGCTTCTGCCATTTCTCCCACCTTGGGTGTCACCCCCCTCTTCTCTTTAGTAAATACTGAGCAGAAGTACTCATTTAGTGCTTCCGCCTTATCGCACCCTGCTTCCACCCAACCCCCCTCCTTCCTAATCCTTAATATGTGGTCCTTACAGCTCCTTTTTCCTGATGTACTTAAAGAAGTCCTCTCCCCTTCTTAATGCCTCAGCCAGCCTGAGTTCCGTGAGATGCTTTGGCTGCCTTACTGCCCTTGTCACCGCCTTCAATTCTGTCAAGTACTCCTCCCTGTCCCCCCATTTTCTTGTACTTCCTAAAGGCAGCTGTTTTCCTCCTTACCTTTTCCATGACTTCCTTGCTCAACCAGATCGGTTTCTTAGCCCTAGCCTTCTTGCTCTGGGCTTTGCAGCAGGTTTTGGTTGCCTCCAGTATCCCCAGCTTTATGAGCTCCCACCTCTGGTTAGTGTCCATACTAGACTGAGTTCTGGCCAGGTACCCTTTTACCACTTCCCCCATCCTCCCAAAGTCGGCCCTCCTGAAGTCCAGCACTATTGTGCCAGATTCCCCTCCTTTGGTCACTCTCTGACAGCGGTTCCTCCACTGTAAGTTCTCTCACAAAGTCCCCATTTGCCAGCACAAGGTCAAGGGTATTTTCTAACCTGGTTGGTTCACTGACCATTTGCAGCAGTAAGCTGTCCTGGAAGGCACCCAGCAGTAGTGAAGTCAGAATGCTGTTGTTCCACAGGAATGATTTTAGAATGTTGTTGTACCATAGTAGTGATGTCAGAATGCTGATGTACTGCTGTAGTGATGTTGGAATGCTGTTGAAACTCACCAGTGATGCCAGAATGCTGCTGTACCAGAGTAGCAATGTCAGAATGCTGTTGTACCACAGTAATGATGTTGGAATTCTATTGTACCACAGTAGTGATGTCAGAGTGCTGCTGTACCACAGTAGTGATATTGGAATGCTGTTGAAACTCAGCAGTGATGTTAGAATGCTGCTGTACCGCAGCAGTGATGTCAGAATACTGCTGTACTGCACTAATGATGTTGGAATGCTGTTGTACCACAGTAGTGATGTCAGAATATTGTTGTACCACAGCAGTGATGTCAGAATGCTTCTGTACTACAGTAGTGATGTTCCAATGCTGTTGTACCACAGTAGTGATGTCAGAATATTGTTGTACTACAGCAGTGATGTCAGAATGCTGCTGTACTACAGCAGTGATGTCAGACTGCTATTGTACTACAGTAGTGATGTTCGAATGTTGTACCACAGTAGTGATGTCAGAATATTGTTATACTATAGCAGTGATGTCAGAATGCTGCTGTACTGCAGCAGTGATGTCAGACTGCTATTGTACCACAGTAGTGATGTCAGAATGCCGCTGTACCACAGTAGTGATGTTCGAATGCTGTTGTACCACAGTAGTGATGTCAGAATATTGTTATACTTCAGTAGTGATGTCAGAATGCTGCTGTACTACAGCAATGATGTCAGACTGCTATTGTACTACAGTATAGATGTCAGAATGCTCATGTACTACAGTAGTGAGGTTGGAATGCTGTTGTTCCACAGCAGTGATGTCAGACTGCTATTGTACCACAGTATAGAAGTTGGAATGCTGTTGTTCCACAGCAGTGATGTCAGAATGCTGCTGGACCAGAGCAGCAATGTCAGAATGTTGTTGTGGCACAGTAATGATGTTGGAATGCTGTTGTACCACAGTAGTGATGTCAGAATATTGTTGTACCACAGTAGTGATGTCATAATGCTGCTGTACTATAGTAGTGATGCCATAATGCTGCTGTACTACAGTAGTGATGTCATAATGCTGCTGTACTACAGTAGTGATGTCATAATGCTGCTGTACTACAGTAGTGATGTTGGAATGCTGTTGTTCCACAGCAGTGATGTCAGAATGCTGCTGTACCACAGTAATAATGTTGGAATGCTGTGGTACCACAGTAGTGAAGGCTGAATGATGCTGTACCGGAGTAGCAATGTCAGAATGTTGTTGTGCCACAGTAATGATGTTGGAATGCTGTTGTACCACAGTAGCTATGTCAGAATGTTGCTGTACTACAGTAGTGATATCAGAATGCTGTTGTACTACAGTAGTGATGCCAGAATGTTGCTTTACTACAGTAGTAATATCAGAATGCTGTTGTACTACAGTAGTGATGTCAGAATGCTGTTTTAGTACAGTAGTGCTGTCAGAATGCTGCTGTACCTCAGTAGTGACGTCAGAATACTGCTGTACCTCGGTAGTGATGTCAGAATGTTGCTGTACCTTGGTAGTGATGTCAGAATGCTGATGTACCTCAGTAGTGATTTCAGAATGCTGCTGTACTACAGTAGTGATGTCAGAATGCTGCTGTACCTCAGTAATGATGGCAGAATGCTGCTGTACTGCAGTAGTGATGTCAGAATGCTGCTGTGCCACAGTAGTGATGTCAGAATGCTGCTGTACCACAGTAGTGATGTTAGAATGCTGCTATACCTCAGTAGTGATGTCAGAATGTTGCTGTACCTCAGTAGCAATGTCAGAATGCTGTTGTACTACAGTAGCGATGTCAGAATGCTGATGTACCTCAGTAGTGGTTTCAGAATGCTGCTGTACTACAGTAGTGATGTCAGAATGCTGCTGTGCCTCAGTAGTGATGTCAGAATGCTGGAGTACCGGAGTAGTGATGTCAGAATGCTTGTGTACCGCAGTAGTGATGTCAGAATGCTGCTTTACCACAGTAGTGATGTCAGAATGCTGTTTTACTACAGTAGTGCTGTCAGAATGCTGCTGTACCTCAGTAGTGATGTCAGAATGCTGCTGTACCACAGTAGTGAAGTCAGAATGCTGTTTTACTACAGTAGTGCTGTCAGAATGCTGCTGTACCTCAGTAGTGATGTCAGAATGCTGCTGTACCACAGTAGTGATGTCAGAATGCAGTTGTACCACAGTAGTGATGTCAGAATGCTGCTATACCTCAGTAGTGATGTCAGAATGTTGCTGTACCTCAGTAGCAATGTCAGAATGCTGTTGTACTACAATAGCAATGTCAGAATGCTGATGTACCTCAGTAGTGGTTTCAGAGGCAGTATAGCGCAGTGGTCTAAGGCTCTGAGCTACAAATCTGGTGACATCCAGCAGACCAGACCTGGGTTTGAATCCCACAGCTTCCACTTGCATACTGTGTGACCCTGAGCAAGTCACTTAACCTCCTTGTGCTACCAGGTCACTCCTATAAAAAAAGCTTTCAGCTTAGTGTGCTATACCTGGTTAAACAACTAAATAAAAAAAAAAAAAAGAATGCTGCTGTACCTCAGTAGTGGTTTCAGAATGCTGCTGTACCACAGTAGTGATGTCAGAATGCTGCTGTACCTCAGTAGTGATGTCAGAATGTTGCTGTACCTCAGTAGCAATGTCAGAATGCTGTTGTACTACAATAGTGATGTCAGAATGCTGCTGTACCTCAGTAGTGATGTCAGAATGCTAGAGTACCGCAGTAGTGATGTCAGAATGTTGCTGTACCTCAGTAGCAATGTCAGAATGCTGTTGTACTACAATAGTGATGTCAGAATGCTGCTGTACCTCAGTAGTGATGTCAGAATGCTAGAGTACCGCAGTGGTGATGTCAGAATGCTTGTGTACCGCAGTAGTGATGTCAGAATGCTGTTGTACCACAGCAGTGATGTCAGAATGCTGTTGTTTTTTAGTTTTTGTTGACCGGGTAAGCGCACTAGACAAATTCTGCCTGTTTTTAGGCATGACCCAGGGAAGGGGGATACAGATGAATGCCAACTGACCCTGAACCAGATTAAGCTGTTGGTGATATTTTTAGTGAATGAGGGAAATTTGGCCAGGACACTGGGGAAATTCCCCTACTCTTTACGATAAGTGCTATGGGATCTTTAACATCCACCTGAACTACCACCAATCCAGGCAGATGGGACCTCGATTTAACATCTCATCCGAAAGATGGCATCTCAGAGGTGCAGCACCCCTCTCATGCTGCACTACAGTGTCAGTACTGGGATAGTAACCCAAGTGCCAGATGTGGGAACTGAACCCACAGCCCTCTGAACTGCCGGCCTCAGAGGAGAGTGTGGTACCTACTGAGCCACTGACACTGACAAAGTTGTACCACAGTAGTGATGTCAGAATGCTGCTGTACCTCGGTAGTGATGTCAGAATGCTGCTGTACCACAGTAGCGATGTCAGAATGTTGCTGTACTACAGTAGTGATGTCAGAATGCTGTTCTACTACAAATGCTGATGTACTGCATAGTGATGTCAGAATGCCGTTGTACTACAGTAGTGATGTCAGAATGCCGTTGTACTACAGTAGTGATGTCAGAATGCTGATGTACTACGTAGTGGTGTTGGAATACTGCTGTACCTCTTTAGTGATGTCAGAATTCAGTTGTAACACAGTAATGATGTCAGAATGCTGCTGTACCACAGTAGTGATGTCAGAACGCTGCTGTACCACAGTAATGATGTCACAATGCTGATATACCTCAGTCGTGATGTCAGAATGTTGATGTGCATAGGTTTGGATATCAGGTTCTGTAGCTGCTAGAGCCATTTATGGTCCTGCCACCTGGTCAGTGGATAAATTCTTATTTCCATTCTCCCATATATTTATTTATTTATTTCAGATTGCAGATTAATAATACCTTTGAGCCGGGAGTGCTCTTTTACAAAGGTTCCATGTCAACTGGACGAGAGACAAATGTACATAAACTCGTTACAGGACATTCGGAGTACACAATAGGTTACTGAGCTTTCGGAGTTCACAATTAGGTTACTGAACATTCGGAGTACACAATAGGTTACTGAGCTTTCGGAGTTCACAATTAGGTTACTGAACATTCGGAGTACACAATAGGTTACTGAGCTTTCGGAGTTCACAATTAGGTTATTGAACATTCGGAGTACACAATAGGTTACTGAGCTTTCGGAGTTCACAATTAGGTTACTGAACATTCGGAGTACACAATAGGTTACTGAGCTTTCGGAGTTCACAATTAGGTTATTGAACATTCGGAGTACACAATAGGTTACTGAGCTTTCGGAGTTCACAATTAGGTTATTGAACATTCGGAGTTCACAATTAGGTTACTGAACATTCGGAGTACACAATAGGTTACTGAGCTTTCGGAGTTCACAATTAGGTTACTGAACATTCGGAGTACACAATAGGTTACTGAACATTCGGAGTTCACAATTAGGTTACAGGACATTCGGAGTACACAATAGGTTACTGAGCTTTCGGAGTTCACAATTAGGTTACTGAACATTCGGAGTACACAATAGGTTACTGAACATTCGGAGTACACAATAGGTTACTGAACATTCGGAGTACACAATTAGGTTACAGGACATTCGGAGTACACAATAGGTTACTGAGCTTTCGGAGTTCACAATTAGGTTACTGAACATTCGGAGTACACAATAGGTTACTGAACATTCGGAGTACACAATAGGTTACTGAACATTCGGAGTACACAATTAGGTTACAGGACATTCGGAGTACACAATAGGTTACTGAGCTTTCGGAGTTCACAATTAGGTTACTGAACATTCGGAGTACACAATAGGTTACTGAACATTCGGAGTACACAATAGGTTACTGAACATTCGGAGTACACAATAGGTTACTGAACATTCGGAGTACACAATAGGTTACTGAGCTTTCGGAGTTCACAATTAGGTTACTGAACATTCGGAGTACACAATAGGTTACTGAACATTCGGAGTACACAATAGGTTACTGAACATTCGGAGTACACAATAGGTTACTGAGCTTTCGGAGTTCACAATTAGGTTACAGGACATTCGGAGTACACAATAGGTTACTGAGCTTTCGGAGTACACAATAGGTTACTGAACATTCGGAGTTCACAATAGGTTACTGAACATTCGGAGTACACAATAGGTTACTGAGCTTTCGGAGTACACAATAGGTTACTGAACATTCGGAGTTCACAATAGGTTACTGAGCTTTCGGAGTTCACAATTAGGTTACTGAACATTCGGAGTTCACAATTAGGTTACTGAACATTCGGAGTTCACAATTAGGTTACTGAACATTCGGAGTACACAATAGGTTACTGAGCTTTCGGAGTTCACAATTAGGTTACTGAACATTCGGAGTACACAATAGGTTACTGAACATTCGGAGTACACAATAGGTTACTGAACATTCGGAGTACACAATAGGTTACTGAGCTTTCGGAGTACACAATAGGTTACTGAGCTTTCGGAGTTCACAATAGGTTACTGAGCTTTCGGAGTACACAATAGGTTACTGAACATTCGGAGTTCACAATAGGTTACTGAACATTCGGAGTACACAATAGGTTACTGAGCTTTCGGAGTACACAATAGGTTACTGAACATTCGGAGTTCACAATAGGTTACTGAACATTCGGAGTTCACAATTAGGTTATTGAACATTCGGAGTTCACAATTAGGTTACTGAGCTTTCGGAGTTCACAATTAGGTTACTGAGCTTTCGGAGTTCACAATTAGGTTACTGAACATTGGAGTACACAATAGGTTACTGAGCTTTCGGAGTTCACAATTAGGTTACTGAACATTCGGAGTTCACAATTAGGTTACTGAACATTCGGAGTTCACAATTAGGTTACTGAGCTTTCGGAGTTCACAATTAGGTTACTGAACATTCGGAGTTCACAATTAGGTTACTGAACATTCGGAGTTCACAATTAGGTTACTGAACATTCGGAGTTCACAATTAGGTTACTGAACATTCGGAGTTCACAATTAGGTTACTGAACATTCGGAGTACACAATAGGTTACTGAGCTTTCGGAGTTCACAATTAGGTTACTGAACATTCGGAGTACACAATAGGTTACTGAACATTCGGAGTACACAATAGGTTACTGAACATTCGGAGTACACAATAGGTTACTGAGCTTTCGGAGTTCACAATTAGGTTACAGGACATTCGGAGTACACAATAGGTTACTGAGCTTTCGGAGTACACAATAGGTTACTGAGCTTTCGGAGTTCACAATAGGTTACTGAGCTTTCGGAGTACACAATAGGTTACTGAACATTCGGAGTTCACAATAGGTTACTGAACATTCGGAGTACACAATAGGTTACTGAGCTTTCGGAGTACACAATAGGTTACTGAACATTCGGAGTTCACAATAGGTTACTGAACATTCGGAGTTCACAATTAGGTTATTGAACATTCGGAGTTCACAATTAGGTTACTGAGCTTTCGGAGTTCACAATTAGGTTACTGAACATTTGGAGTACACAATAGGTTACTGAGCTTTCGGAGTTCACAATTAGGTTACTGAACATTCGGAGTTCACAATTAGGTTACTGAACATTCGGAGTTCACAATTAGGTTACTGAGCTTTCGGAGTTCACAATTAGGTTACTGAACATTCGGAGTTCACAATTAGGTTACTGAACATTCGGAGTTCACAATTAGGTTACTGAACATTCGGAGTTCACAATTAGGTTACTGAGCTTTCGGAGTTCACAATTAGGTTACTGAACATTCGGAGTACACAATAGGTTACTGAGCTTTCGGAGTTCACAATTAGGTTACTGAACATTCGGAGTTCACAATTAGGTTACTGAACATTCGGAGTTCACAATTAGGTTACTGAACATTCGGAGTACACAATAGGTTACTGAGCTTTCGGAGTTCACAATTAGGTTACTGAGCTTTCGGAGTTCACAATAGGTTACTGAACATTCGGAGTACACAATAGGTTACTGAACATTCGGAGTTCACAATTAGGTTACTGAACATTCGGAGTTCACAATTAGGTTACTGAACATTCGGAGTACACAATAGGTTACTGAGCTTTCGGAGTACACAATAGGTTACTGAACATTCGGAGTTCACAATAGGTTACTGAGCTTTCGGAGTACACAATAGGTTACTGAACATTCGGAGTTCACAATAGGTTACTGAACATTCGGAGTTCACAATTAGGTTACTGAACATTCGGAGTTCACAATTAGGTTACTGAGCTTGGAGTTCACAATTAGGTTACTGAACATTCGAGTACACAATAGGTTACTGAGCTTCCGGAGTTCACAATTAGGTTACTGAACATTCGGAGTTCACAATTAGGTTACTGAACATTCGGAGTTCACAATTAGGTTACTGAACATTCGGAGTTCACAATTAGGTTACTGAGCTTTCGGAGTTCACAATTAGGTTACTGAACATTCGGAGTTCACAATTAGGTTACTGAACATTCGGAGTTCACAATTAGGTTACTGAACATTCGGAGTTCACAATTAGGTTACTGAGCATTCGGAGTTCACAATTAGGTTACTGAACATTCGGAGTTCACAATTAGGTTACTGAACATTCGAGTTCACAATTAGGTTACTGAGCTGGAGTTCACAATTAGGTTACTGAACATTCGGAGTACACAATAGGTTACTGAGCTTTCGGAGTTCACAATTAGGTTACTGAGCTTTTGGAGTTCACAATTAGGTTACTGAACATTCGGAGTTCACAATTAGGTTACTGAACATTCGGAGTACACAATAGGTTACTGAGCTTCGAGTTCACAATTAGGTTACTGAGCTGGAGTTCACAATAGGTTACTGAACATTCGAGTACACAATAGGTTACTGAACATTCGAGTTCACAATTAGGTTACTGAACATTCGAGTTCACAATTAGGTTACTGAACATTCGGAGTTCACAATTAGGTTACTGAACATTCGGAGTACACAATAGGTTACTGAACATTCGGAGTTCACAATTAGGTTACTGAACATTCGGAGTTCACAATTAGGTTACTGAACATTCGGAGTACACAATAGGTTACTGAACATTCGGAGTTCACAATTAGGTTACTGAACATTCGGAGTTCACAATTAGGTTACTGAACATTCGAGTACAATAGGTTACTGAACATTCGAGTTCACAATTAGGTTACTGAACATTCGAGTTCACAATTAGGTTACTGAACATTCGAGTATACAATAGGTTACTGAACATTCGAGTTCACAATTAGGTTACTGAACATTCGGAGTTCACAATTAGGTTACTGAACATTCGGAGTTCACAATTAGGTTACTGAACATTCGGAGTTCACAATTAGGTTACTGAACATTCGGAGTACACAATAGGTTACTGAACATTCGGAGTTCACAATTAGGTTACTGAACATTCGGAGTTCACAATTAGGTTACTGAGCTGGAGTTCACAATTAGGTTACTGAACATTCGGAGTTCACAATTAGGTTACTGAACATTCGGAGTACACAATAGGTTACTGAACATTCGGAGTTCACAATTAGGTTACTGAACATTCGGAGTACACAATAGGTTACTAGTTCGGAGTTACAATTAGGTTACTGAACATTCGAGTACACAATAGGTTACTGAGCATCGGAGTTCACAATTAGGTTACTGAACATTCGAGTACAATAGGTTACTGAGCTCGGAGTTCACAATTAGGTTACTGAACATTCGAGTACACAATAGGTTACTGAGCTTGGAGTTCACAATAGGTTACTGAACATTCGGAGTACACAATAGGTTACTGAGCATTGGAGTTCACAATTAGGTTACTGAACATTCGAGTTCACAATTAGGTTACTGAACATTCGAGTACACAATAGGTTACTGAGCTTTCGGAGTTCACAATTAGGTTACTGAACATTCGGAGTACACAATAGGTTACTGAACATTCGGAGTTCACAATTAGGTTACTGGACATTCGAGTACACAATAGGTTACTGAGCTGGAGTTCACAATTAGGTTACTGAACATTCGAGTAAATAGGTTACTGAACATTCGAGTACACAATAGGTTACTGAACATTCGAGTTCACAATTAGGTTACAGGACATTCGAGTACACAATAGGTTACTGAGCTTCGAGTTCACAATTAGGTTACTGAACATTCGGAGTACACAATAGGTTACTGAACATTCGGAGTACACAATAGGTTACTGAACATTCGGAGTACACAATTAGGTTACGGACATTCGAGTACACAATAGGTTACTGAGCTTTCGGAGTTCACAATTAGGTTACTGAACATTCGAGTTCACAATAGGTTACTGAACATTCGAGTACACAATAGGTTACTGAACATTCGAGTACACAATAGGTTACTGAACATTCGGAGTACACAATAGGTTACTGAGCTGGAGTTCACAATTAGGTTACTGAACATTCGAGTAATAATAGGTTACTGAACATTCGGAGTACAATAGGTTACTGAACATTCGGAGTACACAATAGGTTACTGAGCTGGAGTTCACAATTAGGTTACAGAACATTCGAGTACACAATAGGTTACTGAGCTCGAGTACACAATAGGTTACTGAACATTCGAGTTCACAATAGGTTACTGAACATTCGAGTACAATAGGTTACTGAGCTTCGAGTACACAATAGGTTACTGAACATTCGGAGTTCACAATAGGTTACTGAGCTTGGAGTTCACAATTAGGTTACTGAACATTCGGAGTTCACAATTAGGTTACTGAACATTCGGAGTTCACAATTAGGTTACTGAACATTCGAGTACACAATAGGTTACTGAGCTTGAGTTCACAATTAGGTTACTGAACATTCGAGTTCACAATAGGTTACTGAACATTCGAGTACACAATAGGTTACTGAGACATTCGGAGTTCACAATTAGGTTACTGAGCTTTCGAGTTCACAATAGGTTACTGAGCTGGAGTTCACAATAGGTTACTGAGCTGAGTACACAATAGGTTACTGAACATTCGAGTTCACAATAGGTTACTGAACATTCGGAGTACACAATAGGTTACTGAGCTGAGTACACAATAGGTTACTGAACATTCGAGTTCACAATAGGTTACTGAACATTCGGAGTTCACAATTAGGTTACTGAACATTCGAGTTCACAATAGGTTACTGAGCTGGAGTTCACAATTAGGTTACTGAGCTGGAGTTCACAATTAGGTTACTGAACATGGAGTACACAATAGGTTACTGAGCTGGAGTTCACAATAGGTTACTGAACATTCGAGTTCACAATTAGGTTACTGAACATTCGGAGTTCACAATAGGTTACTGAGCTTGGAGTTCACAATTAGGTTACTGAACATTCGGAGTTCACAATTAGGTTACTGAACATTCGAGTTCACAATTAGGTTACTGAACATTCGAGTTCACAATTAGGTTACTGAACATTCGAGTTCACAATTAGGTTACTGAACATTCGAGTACACAATAGGTTACTGAGCTGGAGTTCACAATTAGGTTACTGAACATTCGAGTACACAATAGGTTACTGAACATTCGGAGTACACAATAGGTTACTGAACATTCGGAGTACACAATAGGTTACTGAGCTGGAGTTCACAATTAGGTTACTGAACATTGGAGTTCACAATAGGTTACTGAACTTGGAGTACACAATAGGTTACTGAGTTCACAATAGGTTACTGAGCTGAGTACACAATAGGTTACTGAACATTCGAGTTCACAATTAGGTTACTGAACATTCGAGTACAATAGGTTACTGAGCATTGAGTACACAATAGGTTACTGAACATTCGGAGTTCACAATAGGTTACTGAACATTCGGAGTTCACAATTAGGTTATTGAACATTGGAGTTCACAATTAGGTTACTGAGCTTGAGTTCACAATTAGGTTACTGAACATTTGGAGTTACAATAGGTTACTGAGCTGGAGTTCACAATTAGGTTACTGAACATTCGGAGTTCACAATTAGGTTACTGAACATTCGGAGTTCACAATTAGGTTACTGAGCTGGAGTTCACAATTAGGTTACTGAGCTGGAGTTCACAATTAGGTTACTGAACATTCGAGTTCATAATTAGGTTACTGAACATTCGGAGTTCACAATTAGGTTACTGAACATCTGAGTTCACAATTAGGTTACTGAGCTGGAGTTCACAATTAGGTTACTGAACATTCGAGTTCACAATAGGTTACTGAGCTTGAGTTCACAATTAGGTTACTGAACTTTGGAGTTCACAATTAGGTTACTGAACATTCGGAGTTCACAATTAGGTTACTGAACATTCGGAGTACACAATAGGTTACTGAGCTTTCGGAGTTCACAATTAGGTTACTGAGCTTTCGGAGTTCACAATAGGTTACTGAACATTCGGAGTACACAATAGGTTACTGAACATTCGGAGTTCACAATTAGGTTACTGAACATTCGGAGTTCACAATTAGGTTACAGGACATTCGGAGTACACAATAGGTTACTGAGCTTTCGGAGTACACAATAGGTTACTGAACATTCGGAGTTCACAATAGGTTACTGAGCTTTCGGAGTACACAATAGGTTACTGAACATTCGGAGTTCACAATAGGTTACTGAACATTCGGAGTTCACAATTAGGTTACTGAACATTCGGAGTTCACAATTAGGTTACTGAGCTTTCGGAGTTCACAATTAGGTTACTGAACATTTGGAGTACAATAGGTTACTGAGCTTCGGAGTTCACAATTAGGTTACTGAACATTCGGAGTTCACAATTAGGTTACTGAACATCTGGAGTTCACAATTAGGTTACTGAACATTCGAGTTCACAATTAGGTTACTGAGCTGGAGTTCACAATTAGGTTACTGAACATTCGAGTTCACAATTAGGTTACTGAACATTCGAGTTCACAATTAGGTTACTGAGCATTCGAGTTCACAATTAGGTTACTGAACATTCGGAGTTCACAATTAGGTTACTGAACATTCGAGTTCACAATTAGGTTACTGAGCTTCGGAGTTCACAATTAGGTTACTGAACATTCGGATACAACTAGGTTACTGAGCTGGAGTTCACAATTAGGTTACTGAGCTGGAGTTCACAATTAGGTTACTGAACATTCGGAGTTCACAATTAGGTTACTGAACATTCGAGTACACAATAGGTTACTGAGCTTGGAGTTCACAATTAGGTTACTGAGCTTGAGTTCACAATAGGTTACTGAACATTCGAGTACACAAGGTTACTGAACATTCGGAGTTCACAATTAGGTTACTGAACATTCGGAGTTCACAATTAGGTTACTGAACATTCGGAGTTCACAATTAGGTTACTGAACATTCGGAGTACACAATAGGTTACTGAACATTCGGAGTTCACAATTAGGTTACTGAACATTCGGAGTTCACAATTAGGTTACTGAACATTCGGAGTACACAATAGGTTACTGAACATTCGGAGTTCACAATTAGGTTACTGAACATTCGGAGTTCACAATTAGGTTACTGAACATTCGGAGTACACAATAGGTTACTGAACATTCGGAGTTCACAATTAGGTTACTGAACATTCGGAGTTCACAATTAGGTTACTGAACATTCGGAGTACACAATAGGTTACTGAACATTCGGAGTTCACAATTAGGTTACTGAACATTCGGAGTTCACAATTAGGTTACTGAACATTCGGAGTTCACAATTAGGTTACTGAACATTCGAGTTCACAATAGGTTACTGAACATTCGAGTACACAATAGGTTACTGAACATTCGAGTTCACAATTAGGTTACTGAACATTCGAGTTCACAATTAGGTTACTGAACATTCGAGTTCACAATTAGGTTACTGAACATTCGAGTTCACAATTAGGTTACTGAACATTTGAGTACACAATAGGTTACTGAGCTTCGGAGTTCACAATTAGGTTACTGAGCTTGGAGTTCACATAGGTTACTGAACATTCGAGTACACAATAGGTTACTGAACATTCGGAGTTCACAATTAGGTTACTGAACATTCGAGTTCACAATTAGGTTACTGAACATTCGGAGTTCACAATTAGGTTACTGAACATTCGAGTACACAATAGGTTACTGAACATTCGAGTACACAATAGGTTACTGAACATTCGAGTTCACAATTAGGTTACTGAACATTCGAGTACACAATAGGTTACTGAACATTCGAGTTCACAATTAGGTTACTGAACATTCGGAGTTCACAATTAGGTTACTGAACATTCGAGTACACAATAGGTTACTGAACATTCGAGTTCACAATTAGGTTACTGAACATTCGAGTTCACAATTAGGTTACTGAACATTCGAGTACACTAATAGGTTACTGAACATTCGAGTTCACAATTAGGTTACTGAACATTCGAGTTCACAATTAGGTTACTGAACATTCGGAGTTCACAATTAGGTTACTGAACATTCGGAGTACACAATAGGTTACTGAACATTCGGAGTACACAATAGGTTACTGAACATTCGGAGTTCACAATTAGGTTACTGAACATTCGGAGTTCACAATTAGGTTACTGAACATTCGGAGTTCACAATTAGGTTACTGAACATTCGAGTTCACAATTAGGTTACTGAACATTCGAGTACACAATAGGTTACTGAACATTCGAGTACACAATAGGTTACTGAACATTCGGAGTTCACAATTAGGTTACTGAACATTCGAGTTCATAATTAGGTTACTGAACATTCGGAGTTCACAATTAGGTTACTGAACATTCGGAGTTCACAATTAGGTTACTGAACATTCGAGTACACATAGGTTACTGAACATTCGGAGTACACAATAGGTTACTGAACATTCAGAGTTCACAATTAGGTTACTGAACATTCGGAGTTCACAATTAGGTTACTGAACATTCGGAGTACACAATAGGTTACTGAACATTCGGAGTACACAATAGGTTACTGAACATTCGGAGTTCACAATTAGGTTACTGAACATTCGGAGTTCACAATTAGGTTACTGAACATTCGGAGTACACAATAGGTTACTGAACATTCGGAGTTCACAATTAGGTTACTGAACATTCGGAGTTCACAATTAGGTTACTGAACATTCGGAGTTCACAATAGGTTACTGAACATTCGGAGTTCACAATTAGGTTACTGAACATTCGGAGTTCACAATTAGGTTACTGAACATTCGGAGTTCACAATTAGGTTACTGAACATTCGGAGTTCACAATTAGGTTACAGGACATTCGGAGTTCACAATTAGGTTACTGAGCATTCGGAGTTCACAATAGGTTACTGAACATTCGGAGTTCACAATTAGGTTACTGAACATTCGGAGTTCACAATTAGGTTACTGAACATTCGGAGTTCTCAATTAGGTTACTGAACATTCGGAGTTCACAATTAGGTTACTGGACATTCGGAGTACACAATAGGTTACTGAACATTCGGAGTTCACAATTAGGTTACAGGACATTCGGAGTACACAATAGGTTACTGAACATTCGGAGTTCACAATTAGGTTACTGAACATTCGGAGTACACAATAGGTTACTGAACATTCGGAGTTCACAATTAGGTTACAGGACATTCGGAGTTCACAAAAAATGGAAAGGAGACAAACGGATGTTATTCACCAGGAAATGTGGAAGCAGCCTGAGAGGACTTTGTCACGGAATGCGGAAAGTGGAGGTGAGGGGAAGAGCAGGGTTTGGTGGGCAGCAGCCTTTGGGCTTTGTCAGGGAGGGGGGTGGAGAGATGTGGGTGGAGGAAGAAGGCAAGGGGAGGTGAACAGAAGGGGTGAAAGGTTATGAAGGAGAGTAGTCACGGATTTTTTTTTTACTTGCAATCACATGTTTTATTTTGGGCCAGAAGGGTTAGTAGTTCTCTTTTGAAAGGTCCAATGTTTGTGTGCTCCATAGTGTAAGTAGTGAATTCATTAAGCCAGCTGGGATCACGATAGGAAGAGCGAGCGCTGTGCAAGGCAGGTTCTTTTGAATGGGACATGTAGGGGCACCCTTAGATGAGCTCTTGGTGACTTTTGCAGAGTTGGCATGCTGGAACGGTGTGGCGGTGGACTTGGGAGTGTATCCCAGTAAGGCTTTTTTGCCTATAAGGCAAGCTTGATACTTCACTCTAAGGTGTAACGGGAGTCAGCCAGTAGAGGGCGCAAGTATGGGTTCGGTGTTTAGCCCCCAGGACCAGGCAGCAAGCCTTGTTGATTAGTACTTTTTACTTGATTTAGGGCTGCGTCATTGGCAGCACTGTATATGATGAGGGCGTAGTCAATGACCATCAGAATTGAGCTCTGAGTAACTAGGCTTAGTGCTTCACGGGTCATGGTTTGTCTGTGTCTATAGAGGATTCCTACTTTAATGTTAGCAGATTTGACAACATGGTCTATATGGTGCCTGAAGGAGAGAGGGTCATCAGTGTGTACCCTGAGATACTTGAATGTGGAGACTTGTTCAATGCATACCCTTTTTGGCTATAGATAGTTAGGTGTTCAGCATTCATCTTGGCATGTGGCAAAGTTAGGCGCATAATTTTGGTTTTTTTATAGTGTAGAAGGAGCCTCTTGGTGGTGAACCAGTTCTTGAGCATAGCAAAGCAATGTTGTAGGTTTTGTGCTATTTCTGGTGTGTTGCTGTCAGGTACTGAGAAAACTGCATTATCTGCATAGAGCAGCATTTTAGCCGGACAGGCATAGGAGATAATGAAGAGGCAGAAGAGAAGTGGTTCTAGGATCGATCCTTGGGGAACTCCAAGGGTTACCTTTTTGAGTTCAGAGGTTACACCCCCTATCCTCACACACTGCATCTTGCGTGAGAGGTAGCTGTTGAGCCAAGAAATGGTATCTTCAGACAAACCCAGGTTCCTTAAGTGTCTGAGCAGGATTAGGTGATTAACAGTGTCAAAGGCTTCAGTGAGGTTTATAAATATTGACCCCACCGTTTTTCCTGTGTCAAGGGCTTCATAGATAAGGGAGGTATAGTTGATTAAGGCTGTGGTAGTGCTATGTCTGATATGAAACCCATGTTGCTGTGGACGGAGCAGATTGTACTTGTTTAAGTATTCAGTGAGCTGGTCAAAAACAACCCTTTAAGTGCTTTAGAGAGAGGTGGAAGTATTGAAATTGGGTGGTAGTTTCCCAGGTTAGTTCTGTCCCCATTTTTAAACACCGAGGTGACCAAGGCAGTCTTCCACCTATCTGGGAAAATTCCAGAGCACAGGGAGATGTTGAAAATTAAGGTTATAGGGTAGGCAAGTTTGTCCATGGCTAGAGCTAGTAACTTCATGTCTATAGAGTCACTCCCGACCCTTGTTTTGTTTAGGACTTTTTTTTACATATTTAATGGTCTGGGTCCTAGTAATTAGCCTAAAGTAGAATGGTGGTTGGCCTGGTTTGAGGATGTGGGGAGGGTTAGGGTCTGTAGAGTCCGTGGCTGGCGGGGTCTGGAGAAATTTGGGTGGGAGGACGGAGCTGATGTCTGTGAAGGCATTATTAAAGGCATTAGCCAGGTCAATAGATTGCTGTAAGGTGCCCGTTATGGTTACTATAAGATGTGGTGGAGCTGTGGATTCTTTGCCGGTGAGGGACTTAATGTTTTTCCAGAATTTTCTGCCATTGCCCCGATTTCTATTAAGTTGTTCTCTATAGTAGGTAGCTTTGGCATTTCTTATTAGTCTGGCACACTTGTTTCTAGCCTTTTTATAAGCAACAATGTCAGTAAGCCTGCCTGTCTCCCTGGCAATGTGCCAGAGGTTGTCTCGCTGTTTCATCTTGCCAGTTAGAGGTTCCGTGAGCCACCGGTTAACAGCTCCTTTTATTTTGACAGTCCTGACAGGAGCAAAAATGTCACAGGCCTTGTTGAAGGTAGATATTAGGTAGACCAGGGCTTTATTAGTGTGTATACAGCCGGCTAGTGGGGACCAGTCTGCATCCTTCAGATACCTCTTAAATTTGCCCACAAGCCCCTTTTTGAGAAAGCAGCTTTTGGAGATCTTGGGGCGGGGGCCTTCATTACCCTTATTAGTCTAGGAGCAGACTACAGCTGAGTGGTCGCTTAAGGTGTCTGTCAGAACAGAAACGTTTTTGATGTGCTCAGGGTTGGTGGCAAGAAGCCAGTCTACAGCGTTCTTGTGCCGGTGTGGTAATTCAGCCTTATAGCCTGCGTAACCATCTGAGTAAGGTATGGGCCATGGAAACGGTCCCTTGTGGTAGCAGAATCTTGGGTAAGCCAGTTAGTGTTAAAGTCCCTAAGAATAACTTGCTCGCAGCCTGTATCGAACTTGCTAAGATGGTCGAAGAAAAGGTCAAGCCCAAGGGCTTGTTTGCCAGGGGGTATGTAAACTGTGGCCAGATACATTGTTTTCCCATGTCGCCCGACAGCTAGCTTGATGGAAAGGAGCTGGGCTTTGTTTGTGTTTGCACTGTGTGGCATAACCTGGCCACTAATTATATTACTCAGATAGACCAGACACTCACCCCCTCGCTTGGATTGTCTATCAAGCCTGTAGGAGATGTATCCATCTAGCGAGATGGAGGAGTCAGGGATTTTCTGAGACAGCCACGTTTCGGTGAGCGAGATGATGTCTGGTTTGTGGACAGCAACCCATGCCTGGAATAGGGGTAGTTTGGGTAGGAGACTCCCAATATTGATTGATGCAATTTTTAGGCATCCGCGGGTTAATGGAAACCCAGTGCCAGGAGGTCCAGAGTTGGGATGAATATTTCCAGAAATCATTAACAGAATAATTATAACCCTGGAGAGGTGTCGTTTCCACCTGGATTTAATGACACGGTACTTTTTGCGCCTCAAATTGACCTGGTTTGGACGTTGCAGCATAATGTTATTTGCGCACGTCAGGGTCAAGGCATTCTCCGGGATTAAGGGGGGTGGCTGGTTCAGTTTTACCGAGTAAGTGAACATCCTGGGGTTACTGGATGCAGAATTCTGGTGCTCCAGAGTACCATATTTGTTAGATATGGTGTTAATTTGTGTAAGTGAGGCTCTAGGCTGGGGCTCATTAAGTTTGCCATTAGTAATACTGGCCGGGGGGTGGAGGGTAAGCAGGAGGTAAATGAGCCAAGGAGAGAGATGTGTAAATAGCACAATATTAATCATAGTGCCAGTATTTGAGAGATGCTTTAAGAGAGGGAAAGAGATTCTGGGGGGATGTCAGAACTCTGACAATTAACAGTAAATCCAAGGAATATCTATCCAATGCAGTCTTAAAAGCCTCCAAGCTGTCCACACCCACAACCTCACAAAGGAGCATATTCCAGCTGTTCACCACCCTTTAGCTGAACCACCTCCCTCTCTTAGTGGTGTTGTATTTTGCTCCTTTCAGTTGCATCAAGTGCCCTTTTGTTGGCATGCCAACTCTTTCCTTCCAACATAACCCCGCAGATTCCCATAATAAGCCATTCTTTGTAGCTTTATACACGAAGCATACATCCGCTCTCACTCTACGATGTGACATGGAGTTTAAGTCCCCCAAATGCAGTCTGTCTTTATACTCCATGTCTTTCATCCCATGTATTTTGTTTAGTAAATCTTTGTTGAACAAGTTCTATCTTTTTACACAAACCCAGTTCCTGAGGTGTACAAAAAGGTGCTCTGTATTCCAATTTTGGCCTGACCAGAAATCTAAACAGTGGAACCAGAACTTCCCTATTCCTACTTCTGATATTTCAGGGTTTTAAATAATTGATTAGCAGTTTTTTTCTTGGGACAATGCTAACTGTACAGAAAGTATTTACATAGGTTTTCTAGAAGTATTATGTTTGTTAAACACAATGAGGCAAGTGCTATGCATGTTCACAATGTTTTAGCACTTTTATGAGCAAAACGCTGATCAATTTTTGGAGTTAAATAAAACCCTGTATTTCTTAGTATGTTCCAAGAGACTCTGTTAGCCTTCATAACCATTTCATGTGTGTATTTGACAAAGGTTAAATCATTTGATATGATCATTTCCAGGTCTCTTTCATATTCAGTGACTAGTATTGGCTTTTTATTCAGCTCATGCTGTGCTTGTCTGATTGTTATGACCAGGGTGCTTTACTTTGCACTTTTTGGTGTTAAACTCCAGTTTGCTCTCTCTAGCCCAATCTCCCAGTTTATACAGTTGTTTCTGGAGATTTATCATTGAATTGTCATTTACCACTGCTCCAACTTTAGAGTCATCTGCATACTTGCAGATCCAGACCCAATCCGATACCTGCATAAATGATATTAAAATACTAAAGAGTTTAGGTCCCAAGACTGAGCCCTATGGGACTTCACTTGTAACACTCCCCTCCTCAGACAGATATCCTCTTATCCTAACTTTTTGTTGCCTATTAACCGACCATGAAGCCACCCATTTCACCAAATATGATCTAATTCCCAATTTCTGCACAAGTTTGAACAAAATTTCATGTGATTCAGAATCGAAGGCTCCACTAAAATCCAAGTACACCACATCCACCAGCAGGCCTATGTCCAGCGCCTCACCAACAGGCTCAAAAGAAGGTTGTGAGGTTACTCGCACATAATTTCCCTTTTTCAAACCCACGTTGACTAATAATATCTATGTGGTTTAATGTTGTTAAGCTGTCATCTAGGAGTTCCCCAACAAGGCCTTCCATTATTTTCCCAATGATACATGTAATGCTAATTGGTCTATAATTTTTACATGTTTAATGTCTCCTGTTGTATGTATTGGTGTTATGTAAGCTATTTTCCAAACATCCAAAGCTTCTGCTTCCCTTGAGGATCTGTTAAACAACATTGCCAAGGGCACTGCCAGCTCCTCAGCCAGTTCTAACAGGAATCTTGAATGGTAACCATTCGGACCTTCTGATTTGTATTTTAGTTTTTTTTTAACTTTTGAAAAACCTGTTTTGCTGTTATTACTGGTAAATCTATCTGCTTCTCCACTAAGGCCTCTTTGATTAAATAGTCCCCAACATCTTTCTTGTACCTATTTACCTACGTACCCCAGTCGTGATGTCAGAATGCTGATGTACCACAGTAGTGATGTCAGAATTCTGTTGTACCACAGTAGTGATGTCAGAATTCTGTTGTACCACGGTAGCGATGTCAGAATGCTGTTTACCACAGTAGCAATGTTAGAATGTTGCTGTAGCACCGTACCACAGCAGCGATGTCAGAATGCTGTTGTTCCACAGCAGTGATGTCGGAATGCTGTGGTACCGCAGCAGTGATGTCGGAATGCTGTGGTTCCGCAGCAGTGATGTCGGAATGCTGTGGTTCCGCAGCAGTGATGTCGGAATGCTGTGGTTCCGCAGCAGTGATGTCGGAATACTGTAGTTCCGCAGCAGTGATGTCGGAATGCTGTGGTTCCGCAGCAGTGATGTCGGAATGCTGTGGTTCCGCAGCAGTGATGTCGGAATGCTGTGGTTCCGCAGCAGTGATGTCGGAATGCTGTGGTACAGCAGCAGTGATGTCGGAATGCTGTTGCACCACAGCAGTGATGTAAGAATGCTGTTTACCACAGTAGCGATGTCAGAATGCTGTTTACCACAGTAGCGATGTCAGAATGCTGCTGTAGCACAGTACCACAGCAGTGATGTTGGAATGCTGTTGCACCACAGCAGTGATGTCAGAATGCTGTTGTACCACAGCAGTGATGTCGGAATTCTGTTGTACTACAACAGTGATGTCGGAATGCTGTTGTTCCACAGCAGTGATGTCGGATTGCTGTTGTTCCACAGCAGTGATGTCGGAATGCTATTGTACCACAGCAGTGATGTCGGAAGGCTGTTGTACCACAGCAATGATGTCGGAATGCTATTGTACCACAGCAGTGATGTCGGAATGCTATTGTACCACAGCAGTGATGTCGGAATGCTGTTGTACCACAGCAGTGATATCACAAATGTGGTACAACGGCTTAGAATATTATGTCTTTATAGGTTTCTCATGTTTATCTACACTGCAGATTCCTCATAAAATATAGAATAGTTAATGGGCAACCATCCACAACAAGGCTGTGTTTCCATCAAGAGACCTCGGAGGCGAAGCTCGAGAGGTCTTTATGATGTCATCAACTTTCGAGAAGGAAACACAGCCTTAGTTGTGGATGGTTGCCCGTGCGCTGTGTTGTATAGCATATGGTTAGTCCTTGTTGTACACGGCTTTCTTAATCTTTACCTTTTTTCATTTTCTGGTGCCACTCCCTGTCCCGCTTACTCCATCTTATCAATTGGACCTTGTCAGCCCGAGAGATCTCCTTATGGTGGCTTCGTCCTTCTGTCGCTGCACAGCTTCATTTTTAAAGTAAAAAAAATTAGTAATTACACAGAGCCATGTGTGGCTGTTTGTGTGTCACTGGCTGGGTGTCCAGTTTGATGTTTGCTAAATCGCGCTGCCACGTTTTTTGTGTGTTTCCCAGTGGGTCCTCGTCCAGTGAGCCAATCAGATGGGAGGACAAGGTTAAAAAGTTGTACTATCGATGTGACATCAGAACGATAGTACAACAATTTTTTTTGACCTTTGAACTGTCCAACAACAATAAGAAAGCTGATAATTTCTATGTACAGTAAGGACTAACCATATACTATAAAGATATTATCAAGACTGATAACATAGCAAGTCAACTGTTTGTTAAAGGATAAACTGCTAGAAATGTTGCTAACTCATATAGGCAAGGCAAAGTTTATTTCTAAGGTATCCAATCTTGGAGACTCTGGGCGCCGTACAAAACATATATCAAACAGGATTGTCAGATAAAATATAACTACTACTTAAATCACATTAAATGTTTTTAATGCTATCCTGCTGTTTGTTCTGTTTCAATCTGACCACAGTTCAAGACACTTAAAAGGAATATGAATGAATTAAAACTTAGACATATACTATACAAAATAATATGTGGGAAGCCATACACAACTAGGCTAATGTTTCCTTCTCAGCTTGTGATGACATAATAGAGACATCTCGAGCTTTGCTGTCAAGGCCTGTGATGTCATCTCATCCCTGAGTGGAAACACAGCCTTGTTGCATGTGGTTGCCCATACAATATTCTCTATATATGAGCTAGTCTGGTGGTATAGATGGGTCTGACTTCTGTCTGTGCCATTGATAGACAGTACATTGAAAAGAGGATGCCTCTGTGCTCTGGGGAACAGGGCTGCAAATGATGCTGCACAGCCCCCGTGGCAGAGCCAGCTTTGGGAGCATCTGGGAGCCGAGGTGGGGGCGCATTCAGTCAATCATGGACTCCACAATGGGCACTAAACAGTGAATAAAGATGGTGGTGGGGCACCACTACTCATACTCAGGCAGCCAGGAGGGGTGACTGCCCCCCGAAGAACACAGTGGCCAGAGACCCTGTCAATGAAAGCAGACCTGAGTGTGTGTGATCTGGCCTTCAGGAAGGGAAGCAAACAAAAGAAACAATGTGTGCTTGTGGCTGGTAGTATGGGACTAGAGGTTAGAGTAATGAGCTGTGAATGAACGTGGTACATCCAGCAGACCTGTATTTGATTCCCACAACCACCACTTACATACTGTGTGACTCTAAGCAAGTCACTTAATCTCTCCAGTGCTCCCAGTTTGATCCTGAAAATGGGCACTTGTGCGTAGTGGGCCATACCCAGGTCACCAAAGATTCTGAATAAAAAAGATGATGTCAGGGTACCAACACAGCCTCTTCCAACCCCTTCTGTTGCCCACCAGATGGACTGAAGTGTCCCAACTGAAGCCCCCAGCCAAAGCCATGGCAGTAGGCTGAAGATGGTATGGGTGTTCGGGAAGCTGCAGCAACTGAGAAGAGGGTACTTAGGAAGGAAGTGAAACAGAAGTTAGCAGGTAGTGGGTCAAAAATGTTAATAATAGAAATCAAAATGTTAAATCTTTCCATCTACACAGCGAGCTGTGTATTTAACAGGTTTCCCATCCTTTTATAATATGTGCCATATAGTTTGAGAATTCAGTTTCTTGATTCATTGAGGTAAGGCTTTGTAGGAATGTTAGCAAGACTCATTTTCGGACAGCTTGCCTTCTCTGGGGAGGGGAGATAACGCGGAGGTCTGGGGCACAGCATGTGCTGAGACAAGAGAGGGGAGGACAACGCAGACGTCACCGCTATGCTCCTAGATGTCAGGGGCTCACGCGACATCCATAGAACACCGGAAAAACAAGCACCGGAACG
This sequence comes from Neoceratodus forsteri, assembly GCA_016271365.2. Classification (NCBI taxonomy): domain Eukaryota; kingdom Metazoa; phylum Chordata; order Ceratodontiformes; family Ceratodontidae; genus Neoceratodus; species Neoceratodus forsteri. The sequence goes on along the minus strand of CM028136.1, from coordinate 2,473,940 downwards.
CCGAGGGGATGGAGCGCCACTGCGGACCCTAATGGTTCCCTCCTGCCTGGACTGACAGGGACCCGACAAAACAAGAAGCATTGGGGTGTTCGGACCCCGCCTTGCACCCGCCTGGGGGGTATAACCACGGCTTCATGGGGGTCTGCTGTAGAATCTGGTAAGGAGGCGAAGCAGGGTGGCATCTGATCGTTTCCCGACTGAACTGGGTTCCGGTGCAGGGGAAGAGGCAAAATAGAAAGTAAAAAAAAAGACTAATTTGCACCAACTCACAACAAATTGAGGTGCTGATTGTTGTGGTTCATGGTGCAGTACCATTCCACTGCGAGGAATTCAAGGGGCTTCCTCATAGCTGTCACTGTTGACATGAAGGAGGCCCACGACTGAATACGCATAGAAACCGAATTACACGTATTCCAACACTCGGCCATTTTATAATCCCAATAATACACTGCAGCCTCAAGTATGTGGTATATCATGGGATATCATCACTTTCCAGGTCACAGAAGTCATCATTTATTTAACTAGTGACCAGGTACGTACACTGGTCCAAGGGAGCTTTCTCAGGAAGGACCCGGGCTAGGTAGGTGAAGAAAAGTGCGGAGATAAGACAAGCAATGTTATAAACAATCTGGGAAATACATTTCAAGAGTAACTAAAGTACCAATAAAAACAAAGTTAAAAATTGGATATAGTTTCAATAAAAGTGGCACAAAAACACATGACTTGCACAAGTTTATTGAATTTTGCTGACCCGGTAGGCCTACTGAGACTAGAAATCCCTTTTTCAGGGGCGACCAGGGGAAGGGGGCGATACAGATGGTAACCACCTGAAATTGAACCAGGTTAAGCTGTTGGTTGTATTTCTAGTGAATGGGGGAAATTTGGCCAGGACACTGGGGGAAATTCCCCTACTCTTTTCGAGAAGTGCCTTGGAATCTTTAACATCCACCTAAACAACCACCACAACAGGCAGATGGGACCTCGTTTTAATGTCTCATCTGAAAGACGGTTCTGTAATTTGTTCTGTAAGAATGCAGCACTGATGTTAATGTACCATACTGAGTACAAGCAGTGCTAATGTACCCCATATAAACTGACAAGCCTGTCACTAGACTCCTCCTTATGCTTCCCAGTGCACCTGAAGCATGATACTGTACAGTATATAATATTGCTTGTAACGTGGCAGAAAAGGCAGAAGAAAATAAGCAGCAGTCATTGAAGGAACTGCAACAGGTGACCTCAGAGCAACCACAGATTAATTCTCAAGTAATCCATGATTGCTCCTGAGTCTTTGGGAGCGCGCTTAGTAAGAGTCGGCCGGGGGGGCAGAGAGAGAGAGTAAGAGAGAGCTTTACGTGGACCTCTGAGAAGTGAGCGGCACCTTGCCAGGTGCTGTACACAACTTTGGAGCAATCGAACGATACATTCAGCAGCCAGCTCCTGCAGCACACAGAGGGTGAGTGGACTCTGTAGGACTGGTACCGCATATATAGCGAGCGAGAAGGTCAGTGAGCAGTAAGGACACAGAGAGGTAGCGGAGTCAGTGGGAGCGGGACTGCATGTGTAGTGAGAAAAAGGGACAGAGCAGTAGATCAATGCAACCATATTGCAAAGCCAAACACTGTTACCTGTCTTCCTGAAAGAGCTTCTGGTTCCTTACGGCCCCGGGCGATTGCTCCACTCGGCTGTCGAGGGGTTGCTAGAGATTCCAAGGGCATCTTTGAAATCATCAGGGGCCCGTGCGTTTATGTGCGTTTATGTATGCGGCCCCTGCCCTTTGGAATTCTCTACCCCATCGGCTTCAAGAGTACCGTTGGGGGTTTTAAACAGGCCTTAAAAACCCATCTCTGGTACCAAGCCTATCCTGTCTGGTTTTATTGAAGTGAATTGTATTGTTATCTGTTCTTAATTGTGTTTTATTGTATGTGGCTTTTATTCTCTTACTGTTAAAGCGCCTTGACATTCTGAAAGGCGTGGTACAAATGTATTATTATTTATTAATGCACGTAGAGTGTTCATCGTGCACGCGCACACCTACTGATGTGTCACTTATGAAACAGCAGCCTAAAACATTGTGTAAATCAATAATCTGAGTTTGTCTTCCTTTTAATACCTACCACAGTTTAAGTCACACATTCACACACTCGTTACCTTGCTCCTGCCATGTTACAAGTGCATTAAACCACTTCAGAGCATGGTTCTACTGTGGAATTAATCCTTTGCACAGTAAGGACAACTTAATGGAGTTTAAACAAATGTTTGCTAACATTCAAATTGATATCACGGACATGAAAAAATCAATTCAGTTCATTGGAGCAGAGTCAGCCGAGATAAAGGGGAAGGTCGAGACTATAGAAAGCAGACTCAATTCAGTGAACGACACTATGTTTTTCTAAAATAACACTATAGAGACACTCTAAGCATATTACCTTCCTTGTAGATATGAGCGAGGATCTGGAAACTCGGAGGAGAAGGAATAATTTGAGAATAGTGGGTCTACCAGAAGGGGTTGATGGGAATGACATGCTTAGATTTATACAGCAGTTTTTACCTGAACTCTTTAAGAAGCAGTGGCGGTGGTCTTGATGTGGAAAAGGCTCATAGATCTCTAGCCCCCCCGCCCCCCTCCTACCAATAGACACCGGCCTGTTATAGTATATTTGTTGAGGTTTGCAGCTAAAGAAGAGATACTACAGCTATCGAAAGGAAAGAGGGGAGTTAAAGTGGAGAGGAAATAAAATCTTGGTTTTCCAGGACTTTGCTTCAGAAACTGTGATAAACGCAAATAGTTTTCTGAGGTAAAAAGATTACACTATGGCCACTACACTACACTACAATACTAATACTGGACGGGGTCCTGGGAATTACATGCAACTCCTGTAATATGTACAAAGTTGTGGAAAGTAATACTACTCTGGATGATTTTGTCTGCGAGAAATATACACAAAATGTAGCACTTCAAGAGGAGCTGTACAAGCTCTGTTTGAAACTAGAGACCCTTGAAGCCAGCCAGCAGGAAATGGCTACTAAGATCTGAGCCCTGACTAGTCTTAATAAGGCCTGAGACCCAACACGTACATTAGCTATTACTGAAAAAACTTTAAAAGGAAGCTAACAGAAGGGGATGAGGAGTTCAAGGACAATGACTGGTGTGGTGTTACCTCTGTTAAAAGGAAAATACGGGGCAGAAGTCCCCTTAGAAAAAGATGCATCTCTTTCAACAGAAGTAGAAAGAGTTGCACAGGGTACCAATGTTACAAACACTAATGAGGTACTTGACCAACAAGATCAAGTAGCACATGGGAGCACTATTGACGAAACACAACCTATCTCCCTCATTAATAGATTCTCAAGTTCTTACTGCGAACGAGGGAAGTAAAGATGAAACTGCAGCTACCCCTGAAACTTGTGATACCCCATCAGAGGACACGTCTATATTAAACAAACCCACAGGCCAAAGACAAACAATGGTCCTGGGAGATTCGATTATCAAATACATATGTGGGGAAGGCAAAGAAAATACAAACATACGAAGAAGCCAGCAGAAGAAGGCCATTTGGTCTATCAAGTCTGCTCGTATTGCAGGGTCCACAGCTTGAGCTAATGTCCTTTCCCTCCCTCCTGACTCCTCCCATCCTCCCTACCCATGATTCTTACCTTCCCCCATGCCTATCCCAGCCTCTCTTAAAGCTGCCCACTGTATTCAATGAGAAGACCTCCTCTGGCAGCACATTCCAAGTGTCCACCACCCTCTCTGTGAAGAAGTGCTTCCTGACCTTCCTCCTAAACCTTCCACCCTCCAGCTTAAGACTGTGCCCCCTTGTGATGTGGTTGCCATTCAGCTTAAAGAGACTCTCCTTATCAACTTTATTTATTCCTTTCAAGTACTTGAATGTCCCAATCATGTCCCTCTCTCTCTCCTGTCTTCCAGGGAGTACGTGTTCAGTGCCCTCAACCTCTCCTCGTATGCCTTGCCCTGCTGACTGGCTGTCATCTTTGTAGCCCTCCTCTGTACCTTCTCCAGCAGGTTAATGTCATAAAATATTATGGTTAGTTGTTTACCAGGGGCAGGGAGTCACCATTTAACATCAGTGGCTGACAATATTTTCAAAGGTAGCAGACACAGACCCCTGGCAGTGATCCATGTGAGGGTAAATGACATTGGGAGGAAACAGCATTCAGAAATAGAAGAAGATTTTAATGAACTGGCAGACAAGCTGGGCAGCAAAGACTGTGAAATTGTCTTCTCGGAGATATTACCAATACCCTAGATATAAGCAAAAAAGAATATGTGAAGTAAACGTAGCTAAGAAATTGGGCTAAGGAAAACAGTGGCGGAGGAACAGAAAGATGGGCCACAGTGCAAGTTGTAATTTTGGGTCCCCCACCCCCACCACAGCACATCAACCGCCCGCCCGCCCCACCTGAGTTTTTTTTTTAACCTGTTTATTACACCCCTTTCACCCACTTCCTCTCTCACATATCAAGGAATATACGGCACTACATAACAGTGTAATATTTTCTGCCCATTTATCTGAATCGCCTTTAGCGTGCCCTTCGTTCTGCAAACTCATCAATGATCTGCTATAGGTTAATTTTTCTTGCTCGTTCATTTTCAATAGATAAGATTCCAAACCCAGAAAGTCTCCTTTGTCCCATACTACTCCTTAAGTAGTTCTTTATAGGTTTAAGTTTTGAAAATGAGCGCTCAGCACTGGCTACAGTTACTGGGATGGTGAGAAACAGCAGAAGTACAGTACAGACTTCTGGAAAACTGGATGCTAACGCACTACTGTCAACAATGAGCAGTTTTGCCAGATCTTTGACTGATGATTGTTGTGAGATTTCAGGTTTCAAACAAGATCTGAATGCAAGCAGCTGTCCAGGAAAATCGGGTGAAATGTCTTTGCTGAAATGATAGGCCAATTTTTCAGCTCCTTTATGCCGATCATCATCACTTGCAGAACTCAGGGTACTTGGCTGGATTATGCTGAATCTATCAGCGATTGCCTGCAAGCTTTGAAATCGATTTGAAAGCTGTGCAGTTATTATATCAAGGCACCTGTAAAACATATTCACTTTGAAAAATTGTTCTGAGTCGGCAAGTCTTTCATCTTCACATAGCTCATCAGAATGGCATTTGACCTTTCTCATGCGCTTTTCTTCAAACTTTGCTTGTACGCCCCAATTTTCTGATAATGTAATTGCTGAATTTTTGGCTTCATCAAAGTCATTTTGAAATGCAAGTAGGTCTTCATTGGCTTTGTGAAGTAAGTCTGCTGCTTTGCAGAAGTCTGTGTCTTTAGACTGCGGCAGTTTTGACACAGCATTAACCGTTTCCAGAGTCTTTGTTTGGAGCACAACAAGAAAAACAAAACTAACATTTTCCAAGAATTTCTTTAATGCTAAAGCCTCATTGCACTCATCTCCGTTTTTGCTCTGAAGAACTATTTTTGTGAGTGCCTTCATAATATCTAAATACCGATACCTCAGAGCAAGGAGTGATTCATATTGGAATAACCATCGGGTAGGGCAAAGCCTTTTCAATGTAATATCGCTGGAAAGCTCTGAAGTGGAAGCGAATGAAGATAACATGGCCCAGCATTTTATAATGTGGCCAGAAAAAGTGTATGGTCTTTTGATCACATCATAACAAATTTTCAGTTCTGGTATTCCTCTAACGGAATCATTCAGTGGGAGATTTAAGTTGTGAGCAGCACAGTGAATGTATGCAGCATTCGGTTCCTTCTGGGATATTCTTGCTTGCACACTAGAGTACATATCACTCATATTAGAGGCCCCATCATACCCCTGACCACGATATTTAGATAATTCTGAACCTTTCTGTTCAATGCAACCAATTATTATCTTTTCAAGTTCACTGGCAGACTGATCACTAATTTCCTGAAAGCCAAGGAAAGATTAATTGATTTTCACCTCCGTTGCCATGTCCCTTTCATCCCTTTCTATTGTGACATACCGAAAAATTTGACTCAATTGGTCAGTCTTCACAAAGTCTTGGGTGGTATCCATTATTACAGAGAAAACAGGCGCAGCTTTTATTTCATCAATAATATCTTGCTCAATACGCTTTGACAAAACTTCAGTGAGTTCATCCTGTATAGTATGACTGAGATAGCGAATTGATCCACTGGGCATGGAAATGAGTTGCTTTAACATGGGATCATACTTGGCCAACTGTTCCACAACTGAAAGAAAATTCCCACTATTTACTTGCCCTAAAACCTCTCTGTGTCTCCTGAAAGGTAAATTGCTCATAGCTAATGTAAGAGTCACATTGATCAGACGCTCCAAGACTTGTCTTCAGAAGTTTTCTCCTTTTGTATTTGAATTTCAAAATCTTCATCGATTGTGCTATGTAAACGCCACTGCTCATACACTAAGCAAGATTCTATATGAATTGTTAATGTTTCATGACATTTAATTTTGCTGCTTAGGTGACGCCAGTCTCAAACTCCTTTAACCCGTGCAACATTATATGCAGTCGCACTACGATCAGCAAACAGCCAGCATGTCTCTCAGTATGCACAGTCTAATTTAGGGGAGTAACAAAGCCAAGTACGTGGTAATGTAATTCCTGCCTTTTTCATAATATTGTATAATAGCTTCTGGAGAAACGGCGCCAATCTTGATTTTTGTCTTGTGGAAATGGTCCGTCGGGTTTACACAAACCTTGTGATATGATGTATCTTTTTATTTGGCTGTCCTTAATATCTAAAGGAAAATTACCTCTGTCTGTGGGATTTTTGTCATCAACAGGAGGAAAACTTGGAAAAGTAGGTTCTTCTCCTTCTTCACTGTTAAAAGCAGCACTGGCTGTTTCATCAAGTTCTTTCTCCAGTACACTTTCAATGTCCAGTTCTTGTTCAGATTGTTTAGCAAAGTTAGTTTCAGGATCAACATGATCTGCACAGGCCGTCTCAGCCAAAGCACTAGGTCCACTGTCTTTCTCTGTGTCTGTGTCATTTTCACAGATTTCAGTTTCAGTCTTATCAGGTGTGTCAGAAATAGAATCAGTTGCAGTTTTGGAAAAAAGCACTGATTTTAGGAAGCTTTGCAGCCAACAGCAATTCTTCCTTCTTCTGTTTCCGCTTTTGTGCATTACTTTTGTATTTTGGAGGCATCTTTTACAAACAACAATAAACTGTATTTATAATTATAATCTTATCTACAGTATTGTATTTACAATATACAGTGCTGTAAATCACAAGATAAAATTATTCTCCACTCAGTGAACTGCCGCCTTGCGCTGTGATGTGTATCTGAGCTTCTACGTCAGACTCTTTTACACTGCAGCACAACTGGACTAAGGTACAGTACACACAAGATTCACAGTGAAGTGCCCCACCAGTTGCCTTCTACAAGCTGTTGCTTTGAACTCACACACCACTAGCTTAGCAAAAAAAAACCTTATGTATTTACTGAAATAGTTATATTTGTTTGCTCCAATCTGTAGTAGCTAGTAGCTAGGCAGCTAATGACAAGAGCAGAGCAATACAGGCTTAGTCAGGGCACACAAGACAGCAGAGCCAGAGCACACAAGGCAAGATACAGGCTGGCCGCCGCCTGGCAGGCTGGAGACACACAGGAAAAAAAAGTGACAGGCAACAGGCCTCCTCGCAGGAGTCTCAAACAAGGCTGCTGCTGCAAGGCAAACACAGTGAAACTACTGCAGACTCACTTTCACTGTGAGTACATAACAGTACTACTGTAACTGTAGACTGAAACAAGACGATAGTCACCGAGAGAGACTTTACTGAGTGGGCCAGCCAGCCGACTAGCAAGCAACAAGTACTAGTAGTACAATATTATTTGTATCACAGTATTATAATTTGTCTTCACTCACTTGAGTAACCTCACCCCACACCACAGACACAGTCCTGACAAACGGAAACAGCTTCAAGTACAGTGCTGTGGCACCCAAGAAGTTTTTTTATATTTATAATGATAACATTTCCTTGTTTGCTGGTGGTTATGGTGGCTGCTGCTATGCTAAATGCTTCTATATGTAGCTGAGTCCAGTCCCTACGCACGCCCAAGCTCAGATAAACAGGAACAACAGCTAGCCTTCAACAGCGCTGTGCTGTCCTATAACTTTTATTTTTTGTAATGATAATGTTGTTTGCAAAACACAAAAACCCAGCTCAGGCAGCTGGGGGGCTAAAGTGGCTGCTGCTATATGTTTATTTATTACAGTATCAGAATTACAACCCTTTGAGTCAGAGACTCATTTACAAAGGCTCATCGTCGTAACACAGGACAGGGTAGGAGAAACATACAGTGAGTGGCGAACAGACCAAACAGCTGGGGGCGAAGTGGCTGCTCCTGCTGCTGTACCCTACTCCCCACGCACTCCCAACAGCACTCAGCTGTCTTACTGCCCAATAAGGTGTCTTTTTTTTTTTTTATTTCCTTAAGCAAAAACCCCTTTCCCTTCCCGACTACCCAGCTAGGGGCTAAGCTAAGGTGAGGTGTATCCTGCTATGCTAAAAATGCATTCCCCAGCTCAGACAAACAGGATTGGAAGGATTGAACAGCACTGAATGTGCTGCCTGCCCAGTAATTTTGTTTTTCCTTGTTTTTAGTAAAGACTGCTTTTACTAGTAACTGGCTGTTCAGCTGTGCTCTCTGCAGTCAGTGCTGCTAGCTACTACTAGCCTAGTGCTTGGCCCAGCCAGCCCCAGGCAGCAGGCAGCGCTGTGCCCACTGCCAGCCCCAGCCCAGCCAGCAAGCACGGTCCAAGGCCCAAGCCTTCTTTCTTTCAGTTAGAAAATCCTGTCCTCACAGAGCAGACAAAGTCATCGATGCTGTGCTACTCCTTGGACCTCAGTAAAACAATCAGTCTGTTAGTCAGTCCCTGCCTAAACTGTCGCATAACATTCAAGATTTAGTGAAGTAATGAAAATATTGTGTTTTTGTGTGTCCACGCCACACACAGACCGTGCTGCGTGTCAGCAACTCGCTCCTCAGCTCATCAACACCATGTGACCCTCTCTTCGTACTGCGCCAATCCTATATAGCCCAACTTGGCCCTGCCTACCATTGACTGACTGACAGAGTCCCTATCCAATGGGATGTGTCACAGCCAGCAGCCAGTAATGTGGTGCACAGTGCGGAGCTGAGATCTCTTGTCTGAGCTTGAGCTTGTAGGACCCATCATGCTGCCCTTTTGCATGCCTGGCGCCTGCCCGCCTTGCCTGCAGCCTGAGATCATTTTTGAGTCGTGACGACTCGTCCTCTCTGTCTCCCACTTACTCCCTCCAGCAAGTCGAGTCCCCTTGACTTGGAGCCTGAGCCTCCCTTCCCTCCTAGTCCACTGTCCACTGGCACACAGCCCAAAGCCAACAAGCCACCCATGTCCCGCCAGTCCGTCTCCCTCTCTCTCCGAGATGAGTCAGAGTAAATCCCGTCCCACTCCCCAGACCCCCACTGGGTGTCCTCCGGGTTATTGCTGCTGTGCTGCTCAGCCGCTGCCATCCAGCCTGCCAAAATGCGGCATTTAAGAAGAGAAGAACAACAACATAAAAGACACGGCGGTCGCAGTCCAGACTAACAGAGAGAGTGAGAGTGTCTGACTCGGAGTCTGAGAAAGAGAGAAGAAGAACTGCCAGGACGAGCCGAGGTCGGAGCAGCTCTCTGTCTGTGTCAGTCTGCTGAGCACTGGCACTGCAGTAAGTGTGTATGCCTGGTTGTTGAATTTGAACCTGTAGCTGGCAGCAGGAGGTTGAGTGGTCTGAAGATTGGGGGGCGGTTGTGGACTTGGGGTCGGGACGGTGGGTGACGCGCTGCTGCTGAGCTGACACACTGACCTGCTGTCATGCTGTGGTGGGGGGGGGGTGTCTGGAGATTGGATTCAGAATGATTCGGCTCAGGGAGGGAATTGGGAAGGGTTTTGGGTCGGGATAAGGCAACACAACAAGCAGGCAGATCGCAGGACTCAAGGGATCATCATCAGATCGGGAGACAGCTGACAGCCTGCAGCTTGGTCTGGTCATTGATTGATTTCACCCACCCCGGCTCTCAGTTTACTCTTGTTGTCTTTATTCTGACTTCCGCGACGCGAGTCTGTCTATTCTGCTGCCATCTGCTGTATATCATCGGGCAGCGCACTCAGGGGTGCGGCACACTGACAGCTCAGTCAGTGAGCTGTCTCTAGGTAGGAGGAGGACAGGACTGCTGCTGCGCGACTGTGAAGTAAAAGTAACTAATAAGTGAATATTTTATTAGGCCCCTAAGTGTGTCAGGCCCCTGTGCCACTGCACCGGCTGTTCCTCCGCCACTGAAGGAAAAAAGCTTTAGTTTTATTAGAAATTGGGACACCTTCCTAAATAGATCAGATCTTTATTGTAGGGATGGGTTACACCTGAGTTTTAAAGGAAATAGGCTCCTGAGTATGTGTATCAAGAAAGAGGTCTGTAATAATTTAAATTAAATTAATTGGGGCCGATGGAACCCTTGCATAGCCTAGTCACATTCCACATAGTGCCCACAAGAATGTTACCAACAATGCCAGGGTCTCAGTGAATGCCAGAAGATTGAACAAGGACAAGCTAGCTGAGCTTCAGTGCCTTGCAGCAACTTATAACGTAGACATTGTTGGAGTCACTGAGACATGGTGGACTGTAAACAACGATTGGAGTAGGATTCTGCCAGGTTACCAGTTATTCAGCAGGAATAGAGACAGATGTAGGTGAGGAGGAGCAGCCATTTATATTAAGGACAACACTAAATGTTACATTGTTGAACCCAACACTGACATTGGGGACTACACAGAAACATTATGGGTTGATTTAACTGGTTAAAAGGCCAAAAATTAAAAATGGCCATTTTTTTATAGGCCACCAAGATAGTACAGTGTTGGACACTTAATTTGTAGACTACACCACAGACATAACCGACAAACGTGATGTATTGATAATGGGGGATTTGAATCTTCCGGATATTGACTGGTCAAATAAAGGGGCAATAGGGTAATTAGAAAACAAAGTATTAACAGCACTAATGTCAGCTGGACTAGAGCAAGTTATCGATAAACCCACCAGAAGAGGAAATATATTAAATGTACTATTAACCAACATTGCCACTGACATTACAAAAATAGACATCACTCCCCCTCTAAGTAGCAGTGATCATAATGCAGTTAGGTTTGAAATCAACAAAACCTGGAAATTTACTAGGGCTAGGACAGTATGCCGACCGCACGGTGAAACTGCAAGAGCGAAGACCATCACAGTGACAGGATTTCAGCAGATACCTCGGGTCGCTGTGATGATCTCTGCTGGCACTGGGACTGAATCGCCTGGTGTTTCGCCCCCTCCCCCGAGACAACTCTGACTCAGAGTTGTATCCTTAGAGATCAGGGGGTGTGGGGGCAGAGCCCCCGACATGGGGTGTTCGGGGGGCAAACCCCCCCCCCCGATGGAAACACTGAGACATCCCCGACAGTGCAATGCCGACACTCGGCATTGTGGCTGTTGCTGTCGGGGATGTTGGCAAGGCAGATGTCGCCTTGCTGTAAGGACGGTGTTCAAAGATTATAACAGAGCAGATTTTGCAGCTACGAAGGCCAAACTACAAAAAAAAGGATTGGAAGGGACAAACTGAAAACCTGGATGTTGAGGATACATGGAATCTGTTGACCCATACAATTTCAACCTTAGAGTCCAAATACATACCAACTAGGAAGGCATACAACAGGGGAAAAAACGTTATGGTTTAATAATAGGGTCAGAAAGCTCATCTCTAACAAAAAGCATTCATACAATAAAATTAAGAATCCCAATTCAAATAACTTCAAGGAGTATAATGGGGTAGTAAAACAGCTCAAACAAGAGACAAAAACAGCGAGAGCCAACACTGAGTTTAGACTGGCAAATTCCAAAAATGACCTCAAGGGCTTCTAGTCATACATAAATGATAAAAAAGGGAACAACAGTTATTGGGCCACTCATTATAGATCAAAACAAATTAGCACGCCAGAGGACATGGATGAAGAATTTAATACCTACTTCTGCTCAGTGTAAGTTATATTGAGGAGGAAAGACCAAGTTTCTTGGCCCCAAAACCAGAAGAATTTGCTACTGGTATAAGTATCAAAACAGTTAATGTCCCAAAAAAATTAATGAGACTAAGTATAAATAAGTCAGCTGGACCCGATGGGCTTCATCCCAGACTGTTGAACAAGTTAGCCATGATCTTAGCCCCAGTGATTACAGACATTGAGAATAGATCAATAGCAGAAGCCTGTGTACCCAGAGACTGGCGTACAGCCACGGCGATACCAATCCATAAAAAGGAAGTAAGGCCAACATAGCGAATTATAGGCCAATTAGTCTAATGTCCATCATGGGAAAAATCATAGAAAGTACAATCAGGGATGAAATAAATAGTTTACTGAGGAATAAGGGACTAGTGGACCAAACACAACACGGTTTCACAAACAACAGGTCATGTACCACAAACTTGATTAACTTCTATGATTATGTAAGTCAGAACCTTGACAAGGGAAGGGCACTGGACGTAATACTATTGGACTTTAAAAAAGCCTTCGATACAATATCGCATAGCATACTCACATCCAAGCTACTACAATTAGGCATTAGTACCCCTCTGGTCGCCTGGATTCATAACTGGTTGTCTGACAAAAGACAATCAGTAAGAATAAATGGATTCATGTCAAAAGATGGATGTGACACATGTGGGTGCACCAGGGATCGGTTCTGGGCCCTGTACTGTTTAATATTTTCATCAGAAATCTGCAGGTTGGCCCAGTTAATAAACTGAGTAAGTTTGCAGATGATACAAAACTGGGGTACAGTGCACAATGACTTATACGAAGAGAGGATGGTGAAGGATTTGGAAAACATAGTAAAATGGGCAGATGCCAACAAGATGCATTTTAACCTTGATAAATGTGTGGTACTACATTTTGGCAGAAGCAACACATCCCACGAATATTTCATCCACGGGTTTTAAGTGAAAGCAGTCAGCACTGAAAGGGACCTGGGTATATATATGTAAGCAATGACCGTAAAAATGGCACTCTGTGTAGAACAGTGGCTAACAAGGCAGGACATCTAAATTGTGTGCGTAGGTCCTTTTTCTCCAGGTCAGAATCAGTTTTACTACCAGTGTATGAAACCTACTTTAGACCACATGTTGATTATTGCTCTCAGCTATGGAATCCCTACCTAAAAAAGATATACATATTATAGAAAGAACTCAAAAGAAATTTACTAAGCTCATACCTTGGTGCAGGAAGAAACCTTATGATAGACTTGAGAACTTAGGCCTATGGCCACTAACCCTTAGAAGAACAAGTGGGGACATGTTCTTATATGAAATACTAGATGATCCAGCATTCATGGGAGAACCAAGCCTAGCATATAAGGAATCCAAATATGACATGAGAGGACACACACGTCGGTTAAAAGACATTGCCTAGAACTTTGCTCAGAAAACACGCATTCATTCCTAGAACTATACGGGCATGGATCCAACTACCTGCTGACCTAGATAATGCTCCTAATATGACCATCTTTAAAACAAGATTGAATAAATTAATTTAGGAAGGTAACAGAGGTTACCACCACTGAGAAGCGGGGACAGCACTCATGGGCCGCGGCCTTCTACTGTCCTAACCACCGAAGTATTAAGAAGTATAAAAAGGCTTTGCAGAAGAAGGGCTGGAATTACATGAAACTTCCTGCTTCGCTTGTTATTTCGTACAAAGGGGGACCTGGTGTTTGTGTGACTCCCTTTGGAAAGTTTGGCAAGTTTTGTCTTCTGGAAGTACAGATCCTACAGCTGGGGCCCAACGGTCACCTGTGAATTCAGATGCAGCAGAACTCCAACCACGTGTGTCCCCCACAGCTTTATCTCGGCCCTCGCTGCCCCTGTCAGCTATATCTACTGTGCCTGTGCACACTTCTGCTTCTCTCAAACAAACTAGCGCTTACAATAATGCCTTTTACAGGAAACCACCCATGACGAACAATGCCCGCCATTATAACACTCCCATTGATCCAGCTGGTGATTGGAGCTCTGATTTAGCGAATAAAACAAAACCCCTCCATAGAAGCTACTTCCCTAGGAGAGTCCAAAATCTGAGGAAAATGTCGCATTGCAAAAGTAGGGGAGACAGACCCTCTTCCAGTGCTGGATCTTCTGCTGATCTCGATCACCAGGATGTTCCATGAATGGGATCCAGGGAGATGTTGATTTAACTGAGCCTCCTAGCTGTGTCCTTAATTCTCTCATGATGGTCTGGGAATTGCTTCTGTAAGCTTGGTACGACCTCTTTTCCTGCAGAATTTGGTCTCAAATCTTGCAGAGATTTCTAGGGAGGATGTAGCTTCTGATTACTTAGGAATTTCTACCTGAACCTTACAGAAAGACTTCCGGTGCCTGTACACTTTGGGACTATTGTTTTTCTTGTGCCTCTTGTTTATTTTTCAAAAGTTTAATTTTTATTTAAAAGTGTTAAAAGGTTTCTGTCTGCTCTGTTATGCAGTGAAGCCTAGTCACGTCTCAGTTTTGTTGCATGAGGCGATGGTCTGAAGGGAAACTCTGACTCAGGTGAGTTATGTTCTGTCCTTCAAAAAAAGAGAAGAAAGGTTTGTCCCCACTGGTTAGTCTGGTTAAGGATGGCCCATTTTCTTCGGTCTTAATTCACTTTACCAGACCTGTATGAATGATCGCTGGAAGTTTCAACTGTTATTAGGGTATTTATTTATTTATTTTTTTGAGTTATTCAAATGGGTGCTTCTGTGACCATCAGGATTTCAGTGGCAGTAGACTTTGACCAGATCTTGGCAATGTCAAATTCGAGCCAGCTAATATTTCCTCCTTCTCTCTTCATTACTACCACCCCCACACGTAATTTTCTTACCACCTCTTTTTTTTTTACTGGATCTGTACTTGGCCTTACAACAGTCTAGGGGGAGGTTTCCCTTTATAACCCTGTTTGTGGCAATTGGTGTTACCTTATTCGGCAGGCATGCTAACCTGGGCCCTGGAGTAGGAATTGGGACATGAACACAGGTAAGTTGGTCATTTAGTGATATCAGTCTAACTGCAAGGCGATGAGCAGCGTACATGGAATCCTGCCTGTGGAGGCTAAAGGATTTTCCTAAACCTAACCTAGGAACTAAGCAGTTTGACGCTGGGTGATATCCCCTTCTGAGATTTATTTATTTATTTATTTCCATCTAGGATTATAATACCTTTGAGCGCAAGGCGCTCTTTTACAAAGGTTCCACATCAGTAGGTCAGGGTAACCAACAGACAAAGGAATACAAAACAGAGGTCATCTAAAATGACAAACGAACAGTTAAAATCCAGGGGAACTAACAGTGCTAGTCTAAATGACACAGTAACAACTCAAATCAAGGAAAATAATAGGTAAACACAATAATTATACCAGCAATTAGAGAAGTGAGGTAAAGAGCAGTTATTGGGGGGGTAGAAGTAGCAGCCCTGGGCCTTGACATGCTAAGCAGTAGGCAAAAGGGGGAGTGGAAAAGGTAGACCAAAGGTAGACCTGAAATGGGGCACAGGAAAAAGTTGGGAAGGGGTGGGGGGGAGGTGAGGGTGGAGGCAGAGGAAGAAAGGTTGAGGCAGGAGAGAAAACAGAGAGGAGGGGAGGAAGGTGCGAGTCTAGGGGAGGCATTTGACAAAGGGTAAGATTTTGATAACACAGGCAGTGACATATGCATGATAAGGGGAGTAACTGGAGGAAGCAGTCATAGGAACTGTTAGATACCAGGTAGTGTTTTAGCAGGTGCTTGAACTGGCCAAGTTTAGGTGAAGAAGATCCATCAAAATGCAAGGAACTGAACCAAAGGGGAGCTCTGTAAGAGAAGGATCGCTGACCTTGGGTAGTCCGGGCATCAGGGGACATGGAGTAGTTGGTTGGCAGATGAACGGGTGTGCTTAGAACTGCTTGAAGGTGTCAATAGTGCTGCAGACCCAGGAGGAAGTAGACCAAGGAGCACTTTTTTCGTAAGTAAGCAGGTTTGATATTTAGTCCTACTACAAAGCTGTAGCATAAAATTCACAGGTATGAGTCAGGTGGTCAGAGCCTGTAAGAAGCCTGCATGCCTTATTAAGTGCAACAGTTATCCTTCGGGGGGGGGGGACAGAGCCATAAATAACGAGGACATAGTCTGTGATAGAGAGAATGGGGCTATGGATAGCCAGTTTGAAGGCTTCAGGAGCTAGACTACGCTTATGCCAACAGAGGAGCCCAACTTTTATATTTACGGCCTTAGCTACATTCTCGATGTACTGGGCAAAGGTGAGGTGACTATCCAAGGTAACCCCCCAGATATTTGAAATGCTCCACCAGATCAAGCGGAACACCAAGTTGATTTTTAACATTGCGGGCATGTACTTTAAACTTACTGCGTGAGGTGCTGAACATCATAATCTTCGTTTTTTTGTAGTTTAATACCAGTTTCTGGTCACAGAAACATTTTTAGACTTCCTCAAAACCGAGTTGAAGGTAATATTCGAGAAGAGCGGGGTTAGGTTAGCTTGAGAATATGACAGCATCATCTGCATACAAAATTATTCATTGAACAGTGCAGCAGGTTATTTACGAAAATACTGAAGAGGAGATGGCCACGGATGGATCCTTGAGGCCTGCCTGAGTGTACATTCCGCTGGTCGGAGGTGACATTGGAGATTTTTACCATTTGATAGCAATCCTTCAGATAGCTTTTAAACCATTGCATAGAGTCAGTTGAGAGCCCTGCTGATGTTAATTGTTTAAGCAGCCATGCATGGTTCACCATATCAAACGCTTTCGTTAAATCTATGAAGGCTGCACCAACAATACTCCCTTGGTCGAGCGATTGATGAATGAACCCAGTGAATTCCAGGAGGGCAGTTGTCGTGCTGTGCCCTTTCCTGAAGCCGTGCTGCTGCGGGCACTGGATGGAGTATTTTTCAAGGTGGCCAATTAATTGGTTCGCAACTATATGCCCCAGGACTTTCGACGGGGGGGAGGATTGAGATCGGTCTGTAATTGGTGTGTAGGGTACAGTCCCCAGATTTGTATACTGGAGTTATCAGAGCAGTTTTCCATCTAAGAGGGAATTGAGATTGGCTTAGTGATAGGTTGAAAATCTTAGTGCTAGGAGCTAGTACTTCATCAAGGGTAAGTGCAGTTAGCTTTAGGTCAAGGGAGTCGCTACTGTGCCGTGACCTATCCAGCACTTTGCGTAGGTGCCTTTTAACCAAGGAAACATACTTTCTTAAAGTAGAAGGGAGGGTTAGTGTTGAGGCACATGAAGTGAGTCTTCTTGCTGCACTGTGGATGTAGAGGAGTGTGATTCGTCAAAGAAGTCTGGGGGGGAGGACACTGCTCAGATCAGAAAAAGCATTGTTGAAGATATTTGCAATATTGAGAGGGTCTATAGTTGGTACTCCATCAACGTTGAGCATTGATGGTGCCACCTTTGGGACCTTGCCTGTGACATCCCTAATGTTTGACCGAAAATTTCTACTGTTGCCCCAGGAGTTGGCAAGCATATCTCTATGGTGGTTGCTTTTCTCCTGCCAGATGATCCAAGTGCACAAATTCCTAGCAGCTTTGTAGGATTGGATATCGGCAGGTTTCCCAATGGTTTTTGCCCGGTGCCAGAGGTTGTCCTTTCATTTCATCTTGGTTAATAGTTCAGATGTGATCCAGGAGTTAACCGTACCCTGATCTGAAGGAGTATGGGCACTTTGGGTTGCATGAATACGGTCTTGTTTTAACAAAATTAAAATGATACCTAGAATTATGGATGGTTAAGTGACGGTGACCACCCCACTAGACTGTTGGTTCCTTTTGATTGTTCCTTATTAACCCCTTACACTTACCACCCCCTCCCCTTTATTTTTCTCTCTTTTTCTTTGGTTCAAGCTATAATTAGCGGCTCTTAATCCTGAGTTGACAAAGAAACACAACATTAGTGGCTGCAAGACTGACACAACTTTTACTGCTGTCACCTTTTAGTGTGTGCTTGCTAGTACATTGGTGTCTATCAGCGCAGGCACCTTAGTCAAACACAGTTACTGTGTGCCTTGGCTGTCCTCTCTTCCCTGGTTAACACTTAGTTTGTGCTCTGTTTTGTTTGCACTGGTTATATTCAAACATTGTGTGTTTTCACATACTTCTCACCAATTTAGTTATTTGTATAACAGTTCATTTAAAGTTGCCTTACTAATTCTAGATATTGTACTTGTGATTTAACTGTGTGCGGTTGTGGTTTTACTGCAGAATATTTATATCTGTAACTGTTCTTTTACTTTTGCCCCGGTGAACCCCTCACACCATGTTCTTTACTACATTATGTATCGCTTCCTGGAATGTGAATGGGTTAGGTTCCCCCATTAAGAGGAAGAAATCCTTAATTATCTTTAAAAGGAGAGCGTGGATATAACTCTCCTCCAAAAAATGTACCTTTTGCCAGAGGAAGCAGCAAAATTAGCTGGGGTGTGGGTGGATCAAACTGAGTGTGGTTGTTTCTCCTCTAAGACGAGAGGGACTTCGATACTTATTTGGAAAGAGGTCCCCTTTTTTAAGAGTAACCATGTTGCAGACCCAGAGCGATGCTTTCAGTTCTTGGAGGGTACACTTAATGGGAAACAGGTAGTCATTTGCAATATGTATGCTCCCAGTAGGGATCAGAGTTAGTTTTTTGACGAGATTGCTATTCAGCTAAGCTTGTATCCTGATTCTGAAATCATATGTGGAGGGGATTTCAGTGAGGTGTTTGACCCATTTCATCACAGATCTAATGTGCGTAGCCAGCGCCAGATGCTGAACCCCAGAAGGGCCTTAGTAAATCTAAAGGTGGACTTCGGTCTGGTAAGTACAGGAAGGACACTTAATCCAGAAGGAAGGGATCATTCCTTCTGTTCCAACAAACACCTTTCCTACAGCAGACTAGACTACATGCTGGTCTCAAAAGGATTGAGTTTTGCACTGACCTCGGCAGACATCAAAAGCAGCGTGATCTCTGATCACGGCATGGTTGCAGTACATCTTGCCAGTGATAGAGATGTCAGCGCAGATAGATGTTGGAAGTTTAACACTTCTCTCCCACAAGACAAAAACTTCAGTGAGTTTCTAGACAGAGCTGTGTCAGAGTACTTTGAGGTGAATGATTATGGTCAAACATCTTATGCAATTTTATGGGATGCCTTTAAGGCTTATCTCAGAGGGAGAATAATTTCATTCGCAACGAATAAGAAAAAGGCTGCACTTAAAGAGCTTGCAGTAAAGGAAAAGAAGCTCAAGGAGTTAGAAATCGATTTCAAACAAGGAAAAAACAGACCCAGGCTAGGCTTCATGAGATTATAGCACTTAAGTTTGACATTAACAGGATATTCTCTGTATAGGCCAAATTTGTTCCAGCAGTTACTAAACAGAAATTCTGGGAGTCAGGTGAGAAATCTGGCAAATTATTAGCCAATAGAAAAAAAAAAGGTACAATCAAAACTTAATTGTGGGAATCGGGGACAGGTAGGGTGGCATTAAGGTAGCAAATAAGGACATGACGGTCTTCATGGAGTTCTGTGAACTATATTCCAGCTTGACCACAGCAGAGAATACCTTGTTACAGGAATTCTTTGGCGCCTCTAGTCTGCCACCCATAAATCAGACGGATAAGGATGCCCTGGATAGACCTGAGACAGCTAAAGAAATAGCTCTGGTTATTAGAGAGTCACTCAATGACAAGGCTCCAGATCTGGATGGCATCCCTGGAGAACATACAAGGCTATGGGTCCTGTAGCTCCACAGTTCCTTTATAATGTGTTTGCAGAAGCTTTCAGGGAAAAAACTTTGCCCGATTCATTCAGCAGGGCCTACATCACCCTGATTCTTAAGAAAGAGAAAGACCCCTTAACTTGTGAGAGTTATAGACCAATATCATTGCTGAATGGAGATTACAAGATTCTGGCAAAGGCCGTTTCCCTCAGAATTCGGAACTTAGTTACTAAAATGGTAGGTTGGGAACAGGTCGGGTTTGTTCCAGGAAGGTCAGCGATGGCGAACATTAGACGTCTACTTAATGTGATGTTCTTGAGCTGTTGTAAATAATTGAATCATTTTATATTGCTTGCTTGCATGGGTGTCCTTATTTAAGGAATATTCCCCTTTTTTAAAATGTATTAATAAAGAACTGGTTTCTCCTTTATAGGAGAAAGATTTTTAGAAATTTAGTATAATGGGCACCAATTAATTCAGGTGTGTGGTCACATGATTTTGAATATATTTAGAAGAGTGTGTGGTGGTTGATACTGTTTAGTCTTTGAAAAAGGTTGTGAAATCCGAAACATGTCAGACTTGCTGGGAGCTTGGAAGCGTTTTGAAGCGAATAAAAACATGGATTAAAGTCTTATCCTTTTTTAGTTTTTTTGCATCCCAGTGTCAGGTTGGTGTGTGCTGGAAACTTTGTGGATCTATTAATGTGATGTTCTCAGCCCAAATGGCCAAAAAAATCCCTAACAGTCCTATCTATAGATTTTTTCCAAAGCTTTTGACACCCTCAAGTGGGACTACCTATTTAAGGAACTCAAGGAATATTATGTGGGAAAGGGACACATTCGGTGGATTAGAACTTTCTACAGCACACCTTCTGTTGAGGTAATAAACTGTAAAGTCCCCCCCCCTCGTTTAGACTATTTAGAGGGACAAGACAAGGGTGTCCACTATCCCCATATTTGTTCATTGTGGCATTAGAGCCACTTATTAGGTATATTCAGACACTCACCGGTATTCATGGTTTTAAAACGGGAACAGTAATGAACAAGACATTTGCGTATGCAGATGATCTGTTATTCACCTTATTTCATCTTGTTAGCTCACTCAGTGTGCTTAAAACTGTGCTTCAGCAATTGTCTGGTATCTCAGGCCTATCAGTCAACTGGAAAAAAAACTTGGGCTTTGCAGGTACTTAATGGGGGGGGGGGCTGTGTGGGGCAACAGTCTCTTAGAGAAGGAGTGTTGGTAGAAGAACTCGGTTCTCTATCTGGAACTGAAGATCCCGAGTAATATTCACACCATGGTGGACATTAATTTGGATCCCCCTTCAAAAGAAATAAGTGTAGATTTGGGAAAATTGGCGAATTTGGCCATGTCACTATGGGGGAAAGTCAATTCTGTTTAAATGACGGTTGCCCCAGAACTTTTTTACCTCTTTCAGAACATCCCCTTGCTGTTTGGCACCTCCAAATTTAAGAAAATTATGAATATGGTTAGAGGCTTCTTGTGGGGCTTCAAGGCTCCGAGACTGTCTTTATATAAACTCGGGGCTCATTAGACCCAAGGTGGCTTTGGACTCCCATGGTGGGAAATGTATCAACTGGCTTTTCTTTTCAAGCAATCTGTATACTATCTTTTGCCCCCCGTCCTTTAACTCACCTTTATGGTTTGAGGTAGAGTGCCAACTATGCAGGCCTGATAAGCCTTCATATCTCTTATTCAGGACAGGACCAGCCACAAATAGGATAAATCCCTGTATTCTTAGTTCTCTCAAAACTATTAAGTTGCTTCAGGCTAAATTCTCCTTTGTCAATCTCCCATCTCATTTGGAGGGTATCTGGTTTAACCCTAACATACAGATGGTAGGTAGACCCCTGACAAACCTAGAGTGGCATAGACTGGGTATTTCTAATGTGGCGGACTTGACTGATCCAGAAACTCATATCCTTAAGTCATTTGAGGAGCTTAGAAAAGAATACAAGCTTCCAAAATTTCACTTTGTTTCATAGCTACAGATTAGGAAAGCCTTAGTGGATGCAATACTGGGCTTCAACTTGGAGTTACCTATTGGGGGGCTGGATTGGGACCCGATTTACAGAGCTGTTAGCCATGAAGGGGGAGTGTCTAAGCTGTACAGGTTGTTGTGCGTCTGCTCTGACAGCCACTTGGTGATAGTGAGTGAGGCCTCAAAATCTAAATAGGAAACCATTCAAGGCCAGAGCATTTCTGCAGAAGACTGGGCTTCAGCCTGGAAGAACACGTATCATGCTTGCAAGGGCGTTCAGGGTAGGACTATGCATTTTAAAATTCTACATGAGTATTATTACTTCCCTTGTAGCCTGGAAAAGATGGGGTACTGCCCGGGTGGTGCCTGCTGGAAATGCAGTGAGCCACGTGCTGACCTTTTGCACGTGCTTTGGGGTTGTCCTCAGGTGCATAAATTATGGGAGCAAGTATATGGGATTTATGAGAATGTCACTGGGTCAAGAATCTTGTTCTCTCTGCTAACTTTTATGTTGGGACTTTCATCCCAACTAAGATCTCACTCTAAAAGACAGATTAATTGGATTCTGTCTGCTTCCTTGGCTCTCAAGAGACTTTTACTCTCAAATTGGAAAATACAATCTACGCCTTCTGTGGCCGAGTGGCTCAATAATATGACAGTTTTAGCGCAGAATGAGAGAATCTGTTATCTGTTGCTTAACCAGTCGGATAAGTTCCTTGAAACATGGTCTCCCTTCCTAGAGTTAAAATCTTGAAAACATTTCATCGTATCTGCTGTGTGTACAGGTCTGCATTGTACTGCTATGCCACATGGTTTTATCTTTGTCTCAGTCTTATTTATTTGAACTGTTATGACCTGTTTATCTACAACCAGCATTATTGCTTGATTCCTTTCGTTTTCATGATTTTTTGCTATTGTATGTATTTAACCTTTTAACAGATCTGAAATACTGTAATTATACTGTTTGAAATGAATAAAATAAATTAAAAAAAAACTGTCTGATGGTAAATGATACTACTTATTGTGCTGACAAATCTTGGATAAGTCTCAAGCTTGGGTTTTCTCACATCAAGTAGCAGACACTGGGTGGATCGTTTGCTTTGGATGCCTTCTATCTTTGGGAGGGAGGGTGGCTGCTGCTGTTACACATCCGCTCATTGGTGGTCTAAGGGGACTTGTGAGGCTGGGAGCGGGGGGAGGGGAAATCCTATTACTGGAATGATGTATAATGCTTATGTTTTATGTGCCGGTGTCTTATGTATATCCTTTGCATTTCAGATGGCATGCTGGAGTTGGGCCCTCATAACAGACCACTTATGACTGGCCGGGATGGCCTGATCTTGGGCCGCACTCTGGGGAATTATTTTATTTATTTAGTTTTTGTTTACCGGGTGGGTGCCATAGCCACAAAGCAACTATTTTCAGGCATGACCTGTGCCCCCATTTAGGAAGGGAAGGGATCGTAATTTGGCTCCATGTAGCCAAGCTACGCTGATCCCTTCCACTTCTATACCACTCAGTCTTGATCTGCCCCCAATCGCTCCAGCTCTCGTCGTTTTCTGGCATCACTATTGTTAGGCGTGGGGGGGTGCTCCATATACTTTAGTGGGGCCTTTTTAAAGTAAAATTTTGGTACTTTACATTGCCAGTAGGAGCTAATTATGGTCACCACTTAACTAACAAGTCCTTACTAGTTAAGCGGTGGCCATGATTAGTTCCTACTGGCAATGTAAAGTACCAACATTTTACTATAAAAAAAAGGCCCCATTATAGTATATGAAGCGTGGCCCTGTAGTCTACAAATAGTGATGTCAGAAAACAATGTAGCACAGGGGCGGATCACAGACTAAAGTGGTACACGGAAGTGGAAAGGATCATTGCAGCTCGGCTCCATGAAGCCAAATTACAATCCTTTCCCTTCCTAAATGGGGGCACAGAAAAATTTAAATTTTAGCACCAGTGGACTCAGAGCCCGGTAAGGTTTTTTTATGCTTCTGGGGGGAGGTACTGAAAAAGTTGCTCTTTAAAAACAATGAAAACAATTGTAATGCTCAGGAATAGGAGCCTGCCAAGCTTTCCCTGTCTAGTTGTGGTGTCCAGATCTCTGGCTCCGCTGCATCTTGTTTGGATGGAAACATTCTGAATGGTTTTGCGTCCAGTAAGCAAGCCCCACTGTGATGGTAATTCTGGGGCACTAGATAAGGGAGGGGTAGGCAGTGATTAACTGAGAGCCAGTGGTGACTGCGCCAGTAGGTTTGGGGTCAGAGGCTTTGTATAAGTTAAAGGAAAGCCTTGCTACACTGAATGAGGAGGGAAAAATACCCATTATAAAACGGGTAAGAGAAATCAAAACTTGTGATTGGTCAGATGCAATCACATGACCGTGCATTATTCCAGCACAACAGCATGGGTTAGAAATACTTAACTTTCTGAACTGCATTGCTCCGTTTTTAAAATAAAAATCAGAGGGACCATTTTATAATCAGAATACGGCACTCCATCGTATGCATAATTGAGATAATGTCACTTCTCGGGTGCGTAAGGCACTATGCGTTGCATCGTGCCTCATTTCCTGAGGCGTGCCGTTATCTCTCAGTAATGCACACCCTGTCATGCCTCATTCCTTGTGTAACATAATGAGAAAATTGCTGCACCATACAGTTACTGCAGTGGCCCACTGCACAGCAGCACTCCAAAACAGCAAAACCCGAAAAAAAAGACCTTTACAGCAAAAGTTGCTGTAATTGCCCAGGTTTCACTGATGCGGCATCTCCCAGTGTTCTGCCCCTCCCTGGAGTTGATAATATATCATTGCAGAGGGCGCAGTCCCCCTCAAGAAACACTTCATTTCTGGATAGTACAATACCGCATGTCGGCATTCTGCCATCACTGTAGGGGATGTCGGCAGATTTGCTGGTGACGAACAGTGGTGCTTCCCGATTACTGCAGGATTAACAGGCTTCAGTGGCCACGTATCTGACAGGAACTCTTCACCCTTGTGATGTTTTTGCCCTTATGGATGGCAAACAAGGATCCGAAAAGCAAATCACTTCCAGGTAGACAGGGTTCCACATGAGATGGGCCGGGTTTTTAATATCCTTCCAGCAAGTGATGGAGAACCTACATTTCTGGTATTCAAGTGCCAGAAGCAGTCGGTGGACAGTTGACCTAGAGTACTAACATTTCAAGCTTGCTGACAATTGTATTGTCAGTTTGGTGAGAATTGGTGCAAGTTGCCTACCCGTGACAGGAGTCTGAACCTAACTTTCACACAGATGGTCTTGGTGGTGGTGGTGGTGGCGGGGATCACAAATGCCTTACTGTATTGTAGGTTTGTGTACCAGCATTAGTGATGACTGTGTTTTGTACGAACAATTGATGGCAGATTTATGTTGAAAAAACAAGGAAGCAACCCTTACAGAAATATAAGTGCACAGCATGTGTGCAACATGCATGCTGCATGCGTATTAAGCATGCAACATGCATGTTGCACACTAGTGTTTCTGTAAGGTAACTAACAGGGGAACATAGAGCCTTCACTGGAAGAGCTAAGTTTCAGCTGAGGGAAGCTTCCTCTCTTTTTTTTTGCATTCTAAATGTTTGGACAGCATAAAGAGATGATACCCTACTGCCCTCCCCCCACCACCACCACACACACAGAGTTTATCTAAACAGTAAACTTGAACATACAGTACCACCCATTAGGAGGACGCACTCTACGATGTCACAGTTTCCTGCTTGACAACTTGGAGTAACTGCCATTGGATTACATTGTGTTCTTGCAGGATCCTGCAAGATATCACTGTCAGAAACTGTGATAAGAGTGCATTCCCCTGGTGGGTGGTACTGTAAATATGCTGCCTGCTCTGCGGTGACAAGCCCCACCAGCCTCATTTTTGTCAACTTGGGGGTCACATATTCATACAGAAGCTCTCTTGTTTTTTGTTTTTTTCAGCGGATGAACAGCAAGCTGAGCTACATGAAGGAGAAGATCGACGAGGGGCAGTGTCCTTTGCCACTGTTTACATGTCTGCATGTCAAGCCTGATGTCTCCGAGCTCATGTTTGCAGGTATGGTTGCTTATTATTGGCTCCTGAAGTAAGTGTGTCTTTTCATGATGACATTCTATATGTTGTTAGTAGCCCCCAATGGGAGGGTTATGGTTGCAGGACTGATCTCGCATGCATTCTGTGTGTGCAAGAAATGCGAACCGAAGGTGGAGATCTCTGGCACCCTAATGCACCCTACAACCATAAGAGCATTGTCAGGGGAGAATTATATGCAGCATATAGTAATCAGGAAGTAGGTTCTCACTCAGCTGAGATGAATCAAAAGCGATGGTATGCCAGGCTATGACAATCTGGAGCCAAGAGTTCTAGGAATTGCGGCCCCTGTGATTGCCACTCCCTGTAAAAACCTCTTAAATAAATCCATCCTGCTGGGAACAAGTCCAGAAAAATTGACAATTTCCCTACTGATACCCAGTTACAAAGGAGGGCAGAATGAACCTATAGAGAATTACCGGCCCATCTCCCTACTCTGCACTCTAGCTAAGATTGAGAGGTTGCTATATAACCAGCTTCAGAACTATTTGGAATGTCACCAGTCTCTCACCAGCATCCGGCATGAGTTTAGGAAAAAACAGTGGCACTGACATGCCTTGGTATGTGTGACCTCCAATATCCTGGATGTAGTGGAGAACAGTAAGGCTATTGGTGCAGTTTTTATAGACCTTACCAAGGCATTTGACCTGGTAAACCATGACCTCCTGTTAGCGAAATGTTGACTTGTTGGTTTGGATGACCTAACATGCTGCTGGTTTTATAACTGCTTGTCCAGCCAGAAACAACTTGTCAGGTTGCAAGGTAGTTTATCAGAGCAAAGGGACATGACGGATAGTGTTTCCCTAGGGACATAACGGATAGTGTTTCCCTAGGCTCAATCCTGAGCTCTCCCCTTTACTTGCTGTTTATTAACAATAGGCCCAGCAATTGTGGGGGCACACTGCAGCTCGATGCAGATGATTCTGTCCTATACATGTCCTCTGCAGACATCAACTGGATCAGCACAGCACTGGAGAGTGACTTCAAGTTGCTTGAAGCATGGCTTCAAAAATTAAAAAAATTCTCAATGTCAAAAAGACGAAAGCTATGCTTTTCAGCCCCAGACCTCTAGACAGTGAAAAGCAGCATCTAGTTAGTTTGTCCACCCTCTGTGGCTCTCACTTAGAAGTGGCAAGCTCAGTGAAATATCTGGGGGTTCTGCTTGTCCAGGACCTGTCATTCAGTCCCCATGTTGACGCTATGTGGAAATCACTACACCAGAAACTTGGCCTCCTTTCTGGGCTTTGCCCTTACCTCTCTAAGGAAGCGTGGCTTGCTATAGCAAACAGCACATTAGTGCCTGTATTCCTATGTCCCCATTCTGCAGTCCCTTTGGGACTCTGAGCAAAGCAGACTTAACATTTTGTGCAGTAAAGTAGGGTGCTTTCCCTCTGGTGCTTCCCCTAGGGATCACCACTGTGATGTGTTTGCTGCTCTGAGTGGACATCACTCAAAGTAAGAGTGATGTATCCACTGCACCATCTAGTCTTCAGACTGGCAAAAGTCACTCTCCCCCAGCCTCATGGGAATACTGTAGACCAAAGCACATGTGAGGCTCCTGCATTCCTCATCCAGTCCGTTACTAGAAATCCCAAGGGTGGCATCAGGCTCTGGCAGAAGACCCTTCTTCTTTACTGATGCATCCCAATGGAACAGGCTCCTGAGTGAGATACTAAATTGCCCCTTCCTTAAATGTTTAAGAAGCAGTTGCCAAAGAAAAGGTTTAGGGCTTACTTTCTTAAGAGGAGTCTGTTCAGGTGTAACTGCTGATGCTTCCTTCAGTTTGCATCAAAGACTAGGGAGCCCTAGTTATTATCTGCTGCCCTAGGAGGGCTTGAATCTCTACCTTTATAAGCAATATGTAATGCAATATAATGTCATAAAAACTGATTGTATTTTTCTGATTTCCTGAGGTTTCTGCCTTTGAGTTGCTCCAGTCCCTTTACCTAATCCTTGAAAGAGAGTATTCAACAAAATTACAGTCTGTGTCAGTAGATTTCAGGTTCACAGCATTGCCCCCCCAATAAAAAAAGTAATTTCAATCCATCCCATTCCGAAGTTAGTTGTAGATCACAAGAGATCAGTTGATGTTCCTGACCAATCCTAGCGCTTCTTTCAGTTGCTCATGAGACACCCTTAGTTCTGTAAGAGTGTCCCTTGCACTGTACCATAGTTATGAGCTTTTTGCTGGCCACTCATGCCATCAGCATGTGGAAGAAGGAAGAGGTGGGGCCTCAGTTCAGAGCTGGGTATAATCACAGTGCAGTCATTTGCATTGCATTTGCTAGCTTCTGGCTCTGAGTGCTATTCAGATGAATAGTACTCACCAGTAGAGTGGTGATGTCTGACTGAACTAGCCATGTTGGTGCTAAGTGGATCTGCACTGCACCGACATGGACCAGGGCTGCATATGGCCCACAGGAATAGTGCTGCCTGAAACCTGATAGTGCCAGGTCCCCTATGAGCCATATTCAGCCCGAGCATGCAGGGTGCTAAGGAGCCATCAGCCCCCTTAGTGTCCCTTTCACTGGCAAAAGCACTCCCTGGTGGGCTAGTGGTTCCCCCCCAACATCCCCCTATCACTTGGTTTATTGTATTGTACTTCCCATGGTCCAGTGAGATCTCCTGCTTTCCCAAATGTACTCAGACACCCACACCTGCCCACACTCTGAAGACCCTCGTCCCACACTCCCCCCTCACTCTGAGTGCCAGTCTATGTGAATTTGGCAGCCTACACAGCCCTCATCTTGGTGTACAGTCCGGGGGCAAGGGGGCTCTGCTAGGCCACTAGGGAAAATGCAATATTATAAACCAGGTGATCCAAGGGTGAGGAGAACCACTAGACAGCCCAGGGCTGTACATTACTATGAACTGGGCAATCATGGGGTGGTGGGGAAACCACTAGACTACTGGTGACTGCACAAATCCTGGTGATTGGAGGGAAGGGGGGAACCACTAGACCACCAGTGACTATACTTCGCTGTGAAATGAGCATTCAGCGGGGTGAGGGGCAGCATAGCACAGGGGTGGACAGCTGTAGTACAGCCACCCTGCCTTTGGGGGGGCACACAGGGCTGGCCTTGATCATTCTGGGCCTCTGTGTAGTCCTCTGCCGAGCCCCACCACTCCATTCCCTGTCGGCCCCCCTGCCCGCATCCAACATTTACACCTAACTAACCCTCCTGTCCTGTATTAATAAAGCATTACCAGATCTACTAGTTCAACCAGCATATTTTAATTAGTGCTATTGACTGCATTAAATTATTTGACTTTACCATTGGAAATGAATCTGACTGAGCCTGGAGCAAGAACTTAAGTACGGTACTACTACCATATTAATTTCTGTAAGGACACAGACATCATCACTGGAGACTCGCACCTCTTATACTCTGATTTGCAAACAAGTTAAACAACTTAACTTTTCTAGAAGTGCGAGTGAGAGAAAATAGAGAGAATTATCATGGGACACCAGTAACGTTGCCACCTGTCAGGTTTTTTTACCTGGTGATCAGATTTTCAGGGCCCCTATCAGGAAATTCAGTTTTGCTCTGTGCTGGTCAGATTTTCGAGCCATTTTGAGTGCTCACATACTTTTGAAACATTTTATCATAGCATTCTTTGTTTCAGACACATGTCCAGGTTACAAACAGGTTCTGTTGTCAGTATAGCACTTTGTGAAAGCAATCAACCTGGGAGGTGTAAAGTGTGACCAATAACACCATTAGCACTTACTTAACCTAATCTTTTCCACTGCAGCAAAGCTGCCCCGACCTTTTTCTAACAGTAATAGAGCCAGTTGTCCTCCACTTTAATTTGCTGGTAAACATTTTCATCTGTAACAAAATTCAGGTATTTTTAAATGTTTAAAATTATTTTTTTTTCCTCAAGAAAAAAGTATGGGCACCCAAGGTGCAGGGGCACAGTTTGCACCTAGCTGAGGCGGCCCTGGGGGCACAAGCTTAGCACCCGGTTAAGATGTGGTTTTCGTGAGTGGTAAATGGCACACTGTAGGGGCTGTTTACCTTTGTAAACCTTTGAATATATCACTGCACTAGTATGACATGACTACCACACATGCTCAGAGTCGCATTTTAATATTTCAAACAAATAAAGTAATACACTGTGCTTGCATATGGGAAATACTGTGTTTAGGGCACTCAGGGAACTACCCTCTCTTAGAAAATGGATTTGTCTGACACTGCTTGTAAAAGGCAAACTCATTACATGCACAAGATTACAGGTGCGTGGGTGCCATGTTACTAGCACACGAGCATTGAGAGTGGACCACAGGAGTTTTGGCTGGGACAGTAGATATTGAAAATATCGGGAATAACTAATAAACAGCATGGTTTTTAATTTCACTAATAAAGATGTCTTCTGGTATACTTTTGCAGTGGGGCACAAAAATCAGCAAAAAGCTAACACTGCCCCTTTAACCTCTCCCGAATCTCTGTGTAATCTCTGTTTAGTCTGTCTCTGTGCTGTTTGTATCTCTTTGTGCATGGCAGCATCATTCTCTTTCCTCATTTCCTCCTGGACTATAAATTGGATTAAAGAGCTAGTGTACTGCTTGGAAGCAGTACTTTCAGAAGCAGCCAGCTGTCACTTCTAATGTCTGAAAAAAAAATGTTTGACAGTATAAGGTGTGATGTGTGTAATAGCACTCTACCTGGAAGCTCACATTGTCAGTTCTGTTCCTCTTTATACACCATCAGCACTATGACCTCACTGGTAACCAAGAAGTCCTGATCTCCCTGTACTTAGTTTGTGATTTGTGACACATGTGCAGCAGGGCTTATGATGCAACAGTAAGGTCACATGTTGAAGATGTCATAGGAGGAATAGAACTAGATATGTCTGCTGCCAGGTAAAGCACTGCTTTTCACATCACACCCAGTACTGTTGGATAGAAAATCACATAATGAGTGCATAAAAAAGGCTTCATACATGCATGTCCTGCCACCCATTTTCATCAGTTTTCTCCCTTCCCCATGCTGGGGTGCACTCATCAGCATGCGTGTGTGGAGGCTGCACATGCTGCAGAGTCTGCAGCACTTCCCTACTTCTGCTGCCCCCATCCTGCACCCCAACCAGGCCTCTACCTGGTGGCAGTTATTTGGCGGCTCACACAGTCGTTCCCCCCCCCCCCAGAGAGGAGAGCAGTCCTCCAGATGCCAGGTCCTCCTGCCAACCCTCAGAAACCCGTACTCCTTTCTGAACACAGGTCGACGGCGAGGTGTGGGGCTCAGCATGTCCTCTTTGGCTTTGAAGACAGCAGGCTAAAATGTGCAATAAAATTCTAACATTTATTGCAGTCCTAAAGATTAAAGTCCCAGTCCACATACACTCTCTACATGTATGGAGGGTTGCAGCGTGTCCCAGCTTCACATGTTGGGCACTGTGGGACATACCGCTCCCTTGACATGGCTACATGGGATGTCGGGTTTGAGTGGACACTTGAACGTGGATGCCCATTTGTGTCCCACAGTGAGTTGCAGGCACTAGAGAGGGGGCACAGAAGGCAATGGTGTTACACTAGGGGGGACCCAGCAGTAACATCTGCCTGTCCTTTGTGCAAGTCTCCCATTGCTCTCCACAGACATTCCTAGGGCATGTTCAGCCCTATCTACAGTAGCCCCAGCCCACCAAACTGGCCTGGTGGGCTAAGGACCTTTAGTTTACTTTTCATGTTTTCGCAGTGTTTTGATTTTTGATTTCTAGTAGGGAGTCACCATCTTGCTGACTCGGGCGTCCATTTGGATGGGTAGTGTCCAGACCCTCTGACCCTTGACACGCCTGCCTGGACCCTCTGCCCTCATCTGTGAGGCATGCTGATTGGGGAGGCTGAGGATTGCGGATGCCAGCAGCTGCACTGGAATCCAGAGTCGCAGAGCTCCGCGACCCAGATACACGCGAATGTCCGTCTTTGTGGATCAGGCCTAAGTACTTACTGAATATTGACCATTGGTATGCACACACGTATATCGAACTCTGCTAAGTTTTCCATACGTCAGCAGGAATAACTTATGTCCTCTAAGTAGCTCCCACTTCTATAATTGCACAATTTTGAAAGGAAAAGAGAACATTATTCAACCAGGAGTAGCACACTAATCCGAAGCTTGTTTCTAGATGTGACCTGAGAGCACAAGGAAGTTAAGTGACTTGCTCAGGATCACTCAGTATGCACCTAGGCGGCTGTGGGATTCAAACCTAGGTCTCCAGATCTGCAGCTTAGAGCCTTAACCCACTGCACTATACTGTCTCCTTAAACTCCATCTGTTTTTATTCTTTCAGAAAGTACTCTTTTCTTACTACATGAGCTGTAGTGGAATGTGTAGCTCATTGTCTTGAGACAAGAAGATGATATCTCAGACATGTTTTTTGACACATTTGGAAGGTGCAGCCGTCATTCTGTTGGAAACCAAGATCATGTAAGAATATTAGCTATCTTGGTTAACAGATACTTAAGACACATCAGCAACATACACACCAGGAAACAAACTTTGGCTCACTGTGCCTTTGCCAGTCACCAGATTTGACATTAAAAAAGAAATATACTGATCGTTAGCAAATGCATGGGGGGGGATGGATGAAACATGGGTTAGTAGTGTGTTTCTGCCAGTTTAAACTGGAACAAATAGGTGTGTCCAGGCAACTTTGGTTCTGATGAAGCCTTATCAACCTGCCCTACTTAAGGATTTGCATAATGCTACCCACAAGACTTTGCACTGGGTTTGGCGCTTTACAGTGGATGTGTGTGGCTGGTAGAGAGTCACAGAAGCCAAACGATGCAGAGGAGTTAAGGTATAAATGTTGATATTTGTGGGTAACGTAATAAATCTATGGAAGCATGATAAAAAGAAATATGGGTATCGCCCCTTAAATTTAAGGTGTTTATTAACCTTGCATTTGACCAGTCCCTATCTGCCCATACCACTCAGCCCTGTCACCCACCTTCTCTAGAGCTTACTTCTCCTCCTGAGAAATCCTCACTAATTACCCCCCCCCCCCAAGGTGGGGCCATCAGGGCTTGTCGAGCCTCTCCGGAGCAAATCCCAGAAAGCTCCAGAGGAGCCACCTGGTTGGTCATGCTGAGCCTGCAGTGAACCAGAGTGTCATCCTGCCAGTCAGGGATTTTCTTACAGTTTTCCCAAAGACCACCATACGTCCTGTAATGCGGAGGCAGGCACCCGCATATCTGCATCCTACAGTACGCCTTCCAGCATAGCGGTTCCCATACTGCTACCACCTGAGTGTCACATGTTGGCAGCAAGTAGCAGTGCGGGGTGTGTGTGTGTGTGTGTGTGTGTGTGCGTGCCGCGCGCACGCGCGCATGTGTGTGTATGTGTCCCATCCTGGAAGAGGAAAGCAGTCCTAGGTAGCGTTGCTCAGATAGTATTCTAGAAACTAGGATACCAGCAGATAGTTGCTGTGGTAGGATAGCAGTGCTATCTGACCATGGATCCTACCCTCTGGGATCCAGTACATGGATCCTAACTATCTGACCTAGGATCCCTGGATCTGACCTAGGATCCATCACTATCTGACCTAAGATCCCTGGAGCTTAACTAGGATCCACCGCTATCTGACCCTGGATGCTACATCTGTCTTTGGTAGGATTTCTGGTAGGATCTTAGGTAGGGTACCAGCACTGTCTAACAGATGGTGGTAGGATCCACAAAAGCACTATCTGAGCAACACTATTCCAAGGGCAGCTCTATTCTCCCTCATCAGGCTGGCCCCCATGTGACCTAAGTCTGCCTCTGAACCTGGGTCGCCAACAGTGTAGGCGGTTGCACTAGTGCCAAGCCAATGGGTTGGACTTCAAGATTTGTTTTTAATTGCAAAATTGCATGCCCTGGTAAAATAATTGCTTATAATTACAGTAGTTAAGAGTTGGCGATGTTCAAATTGAAGTAATTAGGACAGCTACGCACTGCTTTAGATTTTTGGGGGGGTTTAACTGGTTGAATGTATCAGATTGCTCGACTGTGAAGGACTGGTTGCCTGTTCCAGCTGATTTACAGCCCTTGCTGCTTTACAAAAATCTTCTGACCTGCTTTGACAAGGATTGACATTGAGTGAGAGTGGCTGACGGTTTATTGGCCAACGCCCATAAATTGATGTATCACTTGTAGGTTTTCGTGCCTAACAGTTTGCTGCTATTTATGGTGCATTCCTCTCCCATGCCCTCCAGAACTGCTGAACCCAGGCCCTCTCCGTTTCACCTGGTACTTCCAGCCAGGACTGGCCTCATCAATGTGCAGGGCGATGGAGAGAGCAGACAGATTGTTTTGTTTCCTTCATAAATTGGCCTCGGGATGTTGAATCAGTTTTGGGAAGGGTCACGCACACTTGTTTTCATGCATGCTCAAATGGATTGTTTCCCCTCAAGTGAAATACTGTAGCGAGGAGGCGGAGGGAAATATTCCCTGAGTGTCTGGGTTCTTAATTGCTTGTGTTTGCTGGGGGTGAGTGAAGTCTGCACTGGAGTCAAACTCTGAAAGTTTCAATGTTTCGTAAAGTTTTTGAAAATGTAACTACAGTTGTTCGGATTCATGACTTAAATGGTTACATCTTAACACAGTGATTGAATGCCAGAAGGAACTTGAGCTCCACCATGAACTCATGGCTTCATAAGCAGGGCTGAATAGATATTCAGAAAAAAAAGAAGGGTGCAGATTATAGACTGCCTGATGTTGCTGGTTCAGCCTAATGGTCATCAGTGTCATGAAAAATGATGCACACTTGAAAATGCTATGCAGATCGATTTATTTAAAGTGCTTAAATTCCAGTTATAAAAAAAAAAGCCTCTGAAAATGCACTAGTGAAATACTCCCCTACTTGTATGTATGTATGCTGTGCAAACATACTAGTTTAAAGTATTTTCCTAACCACTCAACTGCCCAGGAAAGACCGTGATTCCCTTGGGAAGCAGAAATGTTTCCAGGCTCCGCCTTGAAGGCCTGTACTGTTTCCATATCCACTGCTGGTAGACTTTTCCATAGGTTCACCGCACTCTGGGGGAAAGTGTTGTTACCCTTGAATTTTCCACCTCTGATCATCAGGGTGTGTCCTACGTTTCTTATATGAAAGAGTTCTGGGGCTCAAGTTTCAAGTGACAGAAAATCAGGTGTCTCTAGTAGAAGTTACGCAGTGGGAGGATCCCGCATCACTCCCACATTTCCCGCTGAATGCGTGCAATTTTTAAAAGCAGCATATTTTTTGTGAACATTTTACTCTTTACAGCATTTGCGGCCTGTTTATCAATGCATACAGTATGTGGGAAAACAGAAGTTTGTTCACAGGTTGCCGGAACAGAGTTTTATTTTCACACAGGTAAACTGTGCAGCTGGCTTTGGTCCTGGAGCCTTTGATGATAGGGCCTCCAAAGTTGTTTTCTTTTAAAAGGTGAACTGCATTTTTAATAAGCAAACCTGTATGTTTGGTAGAAGCCGTTTATTTTTTTAAACACTGGTTCATATTCTGTCAGCTTTTCATCTCTACCGATCTTTCAGCTAACCTAATGGATATTTCTAACTTGCACACTGATGGCACCATTTTAGAATTGTATGATATAGTTTGTGACCTTAAGCACTTAGATTGTTGGTGCAATTCATTCATGTTTTACTACAGAATTTAGTGATTAAAAAGAACACAAATTGTGTCACAGAGTTCTTAAAATGATACCACAAATATTTGAATCGGAAACAGCCACAGAGTTTATTAAAAGGCCAGTAAAGAGAAAACTATAACATAACCAGTATTTTGAAAAGAGCTTCTGTGGGGAAAAAATTACTACAGGTTTGGAGCAGTTCCCCTTTAAAGAGACATTTCTTGGTAACCAGCAACACAAACAAAACTCTGAATAGTAAATATATTATCACAGAGTAATCCTTTTATCTAAAAAAAAAAAAAAAAGTCATAGAGGAGAGCCACCACATCAGCGCGGCTGTGCTGCAGCCGCTCACGATGCAGGGGACAAGGGTTTGAGAATGAGCCCAAGGTTTCAGAGGGCCTTTGGGGGAGGAGGACACTCTTCTCTAGGGAGGGAGTATCTCTGGTCCCACTGCAGTGCTGGCACCTGGGTAACAACTGGTGGCTGTGCGGTGGCAGCGAGGAGAGTGACTGGATGGATTCAGTGAATAAAAACACGTTTTGCTATAAAAACATTTAGTTAAAGAAACATGCTGACTGGCATGAATAGGGAGTGCTTCAGCCCTCGCCGTAAGTGACCTCCTTTTCCTGCAGAAAACAGACATGCTGGCTGTTAAGCAGGTTCTCTGCCCCACAGATGCATCTAAGATCTCTTGCTGCACATTCCAAGCTTCTGTAATGTCTAAACTAAAAAAGAACGATGACTCGGAGGTCGTAGAATTAACATGTAACCCTTACAGTGCTGTATTTGCATATTCTTTCCATGAATCAGGGGGGTTTGCAGTCTTGTAGGAGGTCTGTGATTCAAACTGATTGATGAGTCTTGTCCACCAGTAAGGTTTGTGGTTACAGCAGTTCCATTGAAGATCTGTGTGCAACTGACTGATGAGTCCTGTCTTTCCGGAGGGTTGTAGTCATAGCAGTCCACGGAAGTCCATGGTTGAAACTCACTGTTTGGTCATGTCCACGGGTTACAGGACCGCTTGTACCTGATGGCTGCGGGTCCACCGCCCTGCAATCAGTGTATATTGTATTCGAGACTGGATTAAGGCATAGGCCAACAAGGCCAAGGCCTAGGATCCATGCCTGCCAGAGGGACCCCAGCCTTGACAGGATCATTCTGGCAACAGAAAGCAAGTTCATCTCGTCTAATTTGAAGAATCCCTGTCTGTGTCACCTCAGCCTAATTTTCCTAACAAAGCACACTGTTCCAGTACCTATTAACACCTCTGAGCGATACACCTAGTCCTCAGCCCCTCCTGGAAAGGAAGTCATGGGCTCAGTTTTTCAACGTGTGATGCAGGGCTTACATCAAGCCTTGCACCTGACCCTTTCTTTAGCAAAGCTGCAGCAATCACTTTTGCTGCAACTTTGCCTAATTTTGGCAGGTTGGATGAAGTGGTGACAGTTTACCCGATTTACAGCAGCTAGTGCCAACTCTTTGGCGAAAGCACTGTTAAAAGGGTCCCCAGGATTGTCATAGTCTAGACCAGAAAGAGTTTGTGTGACTTACGGCAATTGGCGCACAGGATCGAAAATCCTGATTGCCAGATGGGTGATTACCACAAGCCCCATGTGCTATATCTTTGCACCTGGGGTTTGTGGCAAACGGGGACTTCTGAAAACCAAGCCCCATGAATTTAAGAAACTGAAACAATCTAAGCAGGTTGTTGCTGCAGCCTTTTTTTTTTGGGGGGGGGGGTATTTCATATTATAAACTGTATGTTTCATTTAAAGCTCTTAACTGCTGTGATAGATAGGGTTGCATGTTCGAGCAGTGGCCAGAGCAACCTTTTGTACACTTTTCCATTCAGTGTGACTCATTTTAGGGTGCTGAGGTAATATAGTCTCTTGCAGGCTAAAGGAACATGCCTGCTGCAGCTAATATCAGCAGTTATTGTTCCATGGCTGTGAGAAATTTAACACAGTACTGCCTGCTAATCTGTTTCCTAAGATTATATCGAGTTTATGTTTGGACTAAGGACTTCAAGTTTAAACTTCCAAGGAAATGACCACGAATCACTCATTTTTTGTGACGTAGAATAATGGAACTCTTATCAATTTCTGATTTGTATCAGGTAATGCTTAAATAATGTTTTTCTGTTTTTACAATTTACATACCCGTAGAAAGTTCCCGTGAAGTGGCTGACTTCACACTTAAGGAAAGCTCACCAATATTCGGCTGATGTGCCAGACTTTGCAGTTTGCTGCTTTACCTGCAAAAAAAGGGCAAAACCTGTAAAAAGGTTAAAATAAAAAACCCTCTTCCCTCCACCCTCACAGCGCACATCACTCATTCCATTTTCCCACCTGCTGCAACGATATCAGTAGTGAAACGAGAGTCCGACACACCCCTTACTCAAACCGCTGTGTACCACATCCCCCTCCCACCCTACATGGGTGTACTGACGCTCCCAAATTTAGCAGCAGCTAAGTTTTATGACACTTTTTGGCAGGAAGGGGCAGAACTGGGGAGCAGTGCTGCTTCCCACCCCCTCGGTCAGCCAACGTTTAACGCTCACACAATGAGAGGCTGGGCAGGTGCATCAAAGGTTGGGTCAGAGTAGAAACAAAAAATCCAGTACTCATGTCGTCACTGAAGAACAACACAGATTGCTCCAGCTGTGTTTAAATGCTTAACATTTTATAAGATGTGGTAGTTGCAGGAAGCAGTGCGAAGATAAGCAGCAAGCAGCCTCAACATTTCACACAAATGGTGCTTTATCAAGAGACCTTGACAAAGCACCGTTCGTACGAAACATCGAGGCTACTTGACTATGCACTGTTTCCTGCAGCTATCTTATTAAATGTTAAGTATTTAAAAACAGCTGGCACTGTCTGTGTTGTTCTTCAGTGATGATGCGAGTGCTTGATTTGCCATTTCTGTTGTGTTACTTTGTATCCTTTGCAGCACACTTTCCAGAGCAACCCTCTTTGTTAGACTCCTGGCATGTCAGCGAGACGTCCTTGTATAGAATACTGTCTGCACCAGGCACCAATTCTCCTTATCATCCTCCGGTACTCGGAGTCAGTGTCTGCCTGCTTATCCTAGTTGTGTTGGACAGGTGGAGAGGGGGAAGGGTGCTATCTGTGATAGTGGGTGAAAGGGTAAATTGTATGTGTTTTGCATCGCTGGTTTGACTGGGTGGAGGGGGATTAAGATGGGATGGGTGCTGTGAGTGTTGGGGGAAGGGGGTTCTTTTTTTAATAAAACTGTGCAGAGTGTCATGTTGTGAACAAAGTGATACTTCATGAATGAAGTCATACTTGCTGACTTTGCTTCACAGTAGACTGTACAGTGCACTTTACAAAGTACAAAAACTATCCAAATGTCTCCTTGAAGTTTGACCATTCCACACATCAGTAATAACAGTCACTTAGGATCATGAGGAACACCAGGTCATTCTTGTCTGCATCCCCAGCACTCCTCCCTGCTTTATATGCAGGGATGAAGTAAGCATGCTGCCCAAACGCATATCAGTTTATAGAAACTCCCTGTCCACTCTGCTGTTCAAGGTACCTGGTGATTCCCTTTGGTAAGCAGAAATTTGTCCAGGCTTACCTTGATGGCCTGCTCTGTCTTCTTGTGTACTGTTCCTGCTGGCTGGCTATTCCATAGGTTCAACACCCTGTGGGAGAAGTGCTTTCTAGTGTTGCAATGTAAACCAAAATGGGGACCACCCACTGAACTGTGGTGTGTCAGGCTAGATCCCAAACCAACATGCTACAGAAAAGCCTCACCCACACTGCCAGAAGCACTAAAGGACTCACTTATGAAGTGCAGTAAACATTTTATTGTTACTGACATATGTGTAAACCCTTGGTACAGGGCATGAAAGGGCTTTGTGTTTTTTTTTTTTCAGGCTGTTTTTGGGGGGGGGGGTGTTCTCAGTTGATGCACTTAGCACCATGCAGTTTATGCATATGTAGGGAACAATAAAATGTTTACTGCATTTTAGAACAGCCCTCTAGTGCTTCTGCAGTGTGTGTGTGCAAGGTTCTTTGTGGCACGGTTCTTATCTTACCCCTGAATTTACCACCCCTGAGCTTCAGGGTATATCTCCAGGCCTTGCTGCTTGACCAGATCAAACATCTCCCATTGTTCGATCTCACTGATACACTTGAGTAGCTGACCAATTGAAATCATGTCCCTTCTTGGAATCTGCTCTCCAAGGCGAAAATGTTTAGGCTGTAGGGATGTGGATATGTTGTTCATCCACACTTCTCAGCATGTCCCTTGCCCCTTTAATACTTGCTGGAAGGTCTTCAAGCTGGCTCCTCCCACCCGGGTGGTGTAACCCTTGCCTCCACCCCATGGACCAGATCTTCCTTTCCGCTGAAAGATATAGGTTGCCTCCTCTCCGCTGCTGTGTTTTGTAGACCCTGGCTTCAAATTCTTCGGATCCTCTGAAGATTCAACTCGTTTGAGCTAGCGATTGCAATTTGTGCTGTTCAGTCATGGAAGATAAATCTTCCCACGGTTTTCACTGGTGCCCGTCCGGCCAGAAAATATCAAGCACTGATCCTCATACCGTGTGTGTGTACTGCTTGGGTGTCGGCCATGACACCCAGGCTTGCGAGACATGTCTCACTTTCCATCCGAACATCCTCAACGATTGTCTCGTATACCTCAAGTTGGGCAGGCCCGAGAAACGAAATCCTCTGGTGAAATCCAAAGAAGTCCAGTGGGTGGTCTCCACGGCTGCAGGGTCCGCCGAGCAGTTGGAACAAATGCAGGCCTTCGAGGAAGAAGCAGCACGGGCCACGGAACTCTCTTCTCGGACAATTTTTGTTCCTCTCAACCTGGGCTCAACGTTCTTGGGTTCCTTTCGGGAGTTGTGCCAGTCTCTCTCCACTAAGGGTGAGGGACTTTCGGGCTTGCATATCTCCCGGTCCCGTAAAAAGGACAAGGAATGGAGAGATTTTCCGTCTCGGCGGGGATGTTCTTGGGATCATGAGCGATCTCAGTCCCAGGAAACTGCAGTCTCGACTTCGGTCGAAATTGCTTCCTCAGCTGCTAGCTTCTTGGCTTTGCCATCTGATCAGTCGGCCAAGGCCTCGATCGACGGTGCGGTTGAGATCGCTCTTGATCCTGTCGATCTGTTGTCGCCCAACACGGTTGGCAACTCTTTGACTAGGACTCCGGTCCTGCCTCTTCTTGATGAGGAGACCCAGCCAGCTGGGAATCCCATCGAAGAACTGGTCCCTGATCTGGGAAAATCACCGGTCTCCTGAGCGACCGATTCAGCCAGTCCGATCAAGGTCGAGATCTCGGACCCCCTCGAGCAACAGGCCGAGGAAAGCACATAAACACGCTAAAAAGAGATGATGAGGATGAGGAGAGGCTTCAGTGGAAACTCTGTCGATGCTACGAGGATTTAATGTGGCAACAGCTGTTTCTGTCCGGGCAGAAGCCTGCTTCGGTTTCCACCCCATCCATTACTTGGCTTTCACCTCCTAGGTCGACGCCAACTCCACCAGAACTGGTGAAATTGGTTCCCCCGCCTGGCAGAGCCGGCTAAACCTGTCCTGGTTCAGCCAAAATCGGTGTCCCCACTGATTGTGGTGAAGCCGCCTCTTAAACAGCCTTTGGGAGCAGCTCCTACAAAGGATGCTCGGACGGTTCCGGGACTTCCGCGTAGGCTGTTGGTCACCCTTATGCCTGACTGCTCCAGGCATGTAGAGGGGGACCTTGGGTGGCCGACCGATTCATCCGGATTCTTTGGATTCAGATTACACTGACCTCCACTCTCATCTGCTGAATGATGAGTCTGTTGGTAGTCTGTGGACGGAGGAGGGCCCCTTCATCATAGAAATATAGAATTTGATGGCAGATAAGGACCACTTGGCCCACCTAGTCTGCCCATTTCCCTACCTAATGCGTAGGATGCAGATCCTAGTTAATCAACAGCCTACTTCCTCCTATCCCCCACTAGAATTGCCTTATGCCTGTCCCATGCATTCTTGAATTCCCCCCACTGTTTTTAACTCCATTACCTCCTCAGGAAGGCTGTTCCATGCATCCACAACCCTCTCCATGAAAAAATACTTCCTCACATTACCTCTGAGCCGTCCCCCCTCTATCTTCAAATTGTGCCTCCTTGTTTTTACACATCTCTTTTTCTGAAAGATGCTACCATCTTGGACTCTGTTAATTCCCTTGATGTACTTGAAAGTTTCTATCATGTCTCCCCTCTCCTTCCTCTTCTCGAGTGTATACATATTAAGCTTCTTGAATCTCTCTTCATATGTCTTTTGGTACTGACCCTGCACCATTTTAGTTGCCCCTCTTCTGGATAGCCTCCATCTTGTCTATGTCCTTGTGGAGATGGGGTCTCCAGAACTGGATGCAGAGCTCCAGATGGGGTCTCACCAGCTGTCTGTACAGAAGGATAACAACTTCCTGTTTTCCACTGGTGATGCCTGTCCTTATGCATCCCAGTATCCCACCAGCCCTTCTTACTGCCTTCTCATATTACTGGCCCACCATAAGGTCGTCTGATATGACTACCCCCAAGTCCCTTTGTAGTGCCCCAGGGAAATTGGGAGCACCACAGAAAATATGGGATCCTCAGAGATATGAGGGGTCAGACAGTTATGGGGACCCTGACAGCTTTAATGGGGAACCCTTGAAAAGCTTTGGTGACCCTCTGAAACACAGAGCAGGCCCAACTCCAGCAGACAGTCCTAGTAGTCTAAATTCAGGGTTTTAAAAGAAAACCATTTTTTTTCCTTTCCTCCTCCTTCCCCCTGCTCAAGACTGACACACAGTCAGCCAAACCAGTTGGGCAACATCCCTGTTCCCCAGTGGAGAAGGAAGCCAAGCTGAGCCCTCTCAGCCAATCCCTGTGGCTAGGTTAGATTCAAAGCTGGAGATTTTTTTAAGCCACTGACCCAGCTTCAGGAGGCTGACCTCTGGATGGGGGAGCCTATCCCCTGGCAGGTAGCCAGGACCGCCTCAGCCTTGGGTAGGCTGTGCCAGGCTGGAGAGAGGGGAGAAAGAGTTTGATCGGGGGGGGGGGGTGAAGGACAGCAAGGCAATGGATGTCGGCTTCCCTGTTAGGAGGTTGAAGTGAATCCCCTGGGTCCCTTTGGTGTAACTCCCTCCAGAAGATCCCCAGTAGCAGCCTCTGTTGGTTTTTGCAGAAATCTGCCATCTAGTCGGGTCCCCCAGTGTGTCGAGTCAGTTAATTTGGCCGGGGAAACAGACCCAGTGAACCTTCCATGCAGCAGTCTCCAGGAGAAGAAGCCTTATCACTCCTTCTTGGTTGTGCATTCCCCAAAGGACAGAAATCTTGGTTGAACTCCAGGGGCACCTGCACACACCTCACACCTCATCCAGAAGTCCTCCGGTGTCTCTTTGACCCAGGAAAGGTCCGCGGGAAGCCCAGTATCACCTGCACCCACTTCCAATGACCTCCAACAACTCCAAGGGTTTGCCACGACGCCTCAGGTTCGAGTTGTGGGTTGTAAGTGGTAGCCAGCTGGTAGCTAGGGCCCACCAAAGTGAGTCAGATTAGGGGCCGCCCCAGCTCTAGCTTGAGGGACTTAAGTCATCCA
The DNA here is from genome assembly GCA_016271365.2 of Neoceratodus forsteri. Classification (NCBI taxonomy): domain Eukaryota; kingdom Metazoa; phylum Chordata; order Ceratodontiformes; family Ceratodontidae; genus Neoceratodus; species Neoceratodus forsteri. The sequence goes on along the minus strand of CM028136.1, from coordinate 2,430,835 downwards.
CCAAACTCAGAGTCACGTTGCCCATTCTCCTGAATAGACATTGTCCTAAGGTGGCAACAGTACCGGTAGCCTATACCAAGGTCTTGTCAATGATTGCTAGGCTCTGTGCCCCATTTCTTGAGGTGGCATAAGTACCAGTGCCCCACGCAAGAGGCCACACCAAGGGTCGCCACACTCTTGATTGTACTGCCCATAGGTGGCTCGTGTTCCAGTGATGCATCAAGAGGTCACACCAAAGGTTGTCAGATTCTGAAGCTCCAGGGGTGAGGTGGTAAGGGTTCCGGGGACCTGGCCAGAGGTTGTCCAGTGGATCATCGCACCCAGCATCCTTTCCTCGACTGGAGATCACCTGCCCAAAGTCACCGCAGCCAACATCCCCAGAGGAGGTTCCCTTCCTCTACAACCTGGTGTCAACACCCATCCTCAACGAGGTGCTGCCTTGTTGACATTGCCTCAGCGACGCCAGGAGTCACCTTCTTCCCAGGGCCAGGAGGCCTACAGTGTTTTACTTGGTTTTTGGTTCACTGAGGGACGCCCTATTTTATGGCCTGTGTAGGAAGCGTTTCCTTAGGTTCACCCTCAGCAGTCGGCCAACCAAAATACTAAGAAACCCAAGCGTGGTGCATCGGATTGCTACACCTTTAAGACTTGAATAGCCTGGACTTTTGTAGGACATTAGTGGGGCCAGTTTGTGGTCCTGGTAACCTTATTCGCGCTTTCTTATGTGTATAGTGTTAGTGAATGCTAAGTCTTTTCTGTGTGCTCCAGCTGTGGCTAATAAACCTTGCATCTTGGCTCTAGAGTACGTCTCCAGCCTCTCCTTCCAGATTTATCTGGCATCACCCTAAACTATAGGGATACGAACCACCACAGCTCGTCCACCACACCTTTCAATTTATGTTGTTGTTGTTGTTATTATTATTTCACCCCCATTGTGTACTGTCTCCCCTGGATTTTTGTTTCCCAGGTGCATTACTTTGCACTTCTTTGCATTGAATCTAAGCTGCCATACATTTGACCATGCCTCCAACCTTGCCAAGTCCCTTTGCATCCTCTCCACTCCACCTTGTGTATCAACCCTGTTGCAGGTCTTTGTGTTGTCTGCAGAGAGACGTACTTTTCCTTCCAGTTCCTCTGCAATGTCACTTATAAAGACATTAAAGAGGACCGGTCCCAGTACTGAACCATGCAGAACCCCACTAGTAACCCCCCTTTCTTCAGAGTAAACTCTGTTTACTATTACCCTCTGTATCCTGTTATCCAGCCAATTTTTCCATCATTTTTGGGGATTGTCCGCCTTATCTCTGAATCTACGAGGATGCCCCTGGAACCTGTCCAGAAAAGGGCAGAGTACCATCTTACAGGTATTCGTAAGAGAGGGGATACCCACAAGGAAGCCTTCCCAGTGGCCAAGGCCATTGTTGGCCCTGCTTTGGAGCTATGGCAACACTCTGCCTCCTGCCCAGCACCATCTGCTCGGATGGCCCGCAAGTATGCGGTGCCCATTGGACTCCTCTCAGAGTTCATGGAACATCCATCAGCGAAGGGGTTAGTGACCGCTTCTGTGTTCAGATGCACAGGCAGCTCTACTGACACTGATAGACCCCTGGACAAGGAGTCCAAAAAAACTGGACCACACTGCCAGGAAGGTCTATGTAGCCTCCTCTCTAGACCTCTATCACACAAGCTCAGTCGTCATCATGGCGCACTTCTCCCACGCCCTCCTGGGCTCCTTGGACGGAGTTCTCCTGTACCATCCCCACGGACCTTAAGACTACAGTCAAGCAGGTCTGGAACCAGGGCCAAGCCATTGCCAAGCAGCAACTTCAGACAGACTTGGATCTCGGGGACTCTTGCACCCGTTCAGTGGCAGCTGCGGTTGCCATGTGCCGCATGGCTTGGCTGAGACTTTCCACCTCTACAGCGGATACCCAGCATAAACGCACTGATGTTCCTTTCCTGGATACTGATCTGTTCAGCCCAGGTGTGGATGGTCACCTTCAGTGAATTGAGCAGTCCAGTGCTACCTTGGACTCTGCTACTTCTGCCTAAAAAGACATCCCTGACTCTAAAATGCAGCAGAAGAAGAAGCCTTTTTGGCACCCTGCTCCTGTGGCCAAGCAGCTCTCCTTTCAGGGTGGGCAGCAACAGCAGACACAGACTTGGCTCCCTTACCTGCTCTCAACTTGACCTCATGATCAACGAGGCCAAGTCGGAGCTTGTGCCATCTCAGGTGATATGCTTCATCGGGACAGAGCTCGACTCTTGCCGAGCCAGAACATGGCTCCCGGCAGACAGGGTGGAGGTTCTTTTCTCCTTTGCCAGATCATTTGTGGTTGGGCACTTGCACCCTGCCCAGGACTTTCTGCGCCTTTCTAGATTACATGGCAGCCGGCACCACCGTGGTCCATTGTGCCTGGTGGCATATGCTCCCCCTTCAATGGGAGCTGGCCACTCAGTGGACTCTGCACCTAGGTCATTTTGACCAGCTGATCACTGTGACCTAGAAGTTGTGGGATGCTGTCCAGTGGTGGACCATCCTAGACCATCTGCAGGAAGAGATCCCGTTTGTCCGGCCCGAGTCGATGGTCATCCTCATGACCGATGCCTATCTCACGGGCTGGGGAGCCCACATGGGCAACAACAGGGCTCATGGGTTCTAGACCCCCGAGGAATCCCGATACCATATCAACCTGTTGGAGCTCAGAGTGGTCAGACTGGCATGGTTAGCATTCACTCAGCAGCTTCGGGGACAAGTGGTTCAAGTAGAGACGGACAATAACGCGACCATGTACTACCTCAACAGGCAGGGCGGCATGCACTCCCGGCTGCTGTACAGGGAAGCACTCCACATCTGGACACTCATGAGCCAACTGGAGGTGGATCTCCTAGCAATCCATGTGGCAGGAGCCTCGAATCAACTGGCGGATGCTCTCAGCCGCATAGGCGAGACATCCCACGAGTGGTCTCTCCATCCAGAGGTAGCGCACAGCCTGTTCTCCCACTGGGGCAAACCGATGGTGGACCTGTTTGCCTCCAGGGAATACACCACGCTGAGGCTGTTTCATGCCTGCCCTCCTCAGTGGGGATCACTGCGGGGGATGCCTTCTCGAGGCTGTGAACCCCAGGCCCTCTTCTGTGCCTTCCCTCCATTTCTCTTAATCCACAAGGTGCTCCTCAAGGTGAGGAGGGACAAGGCACAGGTGATCCTGGTAGCCCCAGATTGGCCCCACCAGTTCTGGTATCCAGATCTCCTCAGCCTCAGCAACAGGCTTCCCAGGTGTCTTCCAGCACACTCGGACCTGATATCTGTCAATCAGGGGAAGGTATTCCATCTGGACCTTCAATCCCTGCACCTGACAGCCTGGCACCAGAGTGGCTAGAGTGCCAGGCTTTTGGTCTCTCTGAAGATGTACTCACAGTAGTGGAAGCATCCAGGAAGGAGGCTACCCAAAAGTGCTATGCCTTCAAATGGAAAAGATTTTCCATTTGGTGTCAGGGCAAGGGCCTGGACCCTCTGTCGTGTCCAATGGCTAGCATTTCTCCCCCCCCCCCCCGATATTTTATCTCCTCCCCAGCTTGCCACCTCTGACCCTTCAGGAGGGACAAGTGGACACCCCACTGCCCGGAACCATACCCAAGCAGACCCCCAGGCCCCATGGAGCCACGGATTACCCACCACAGGGACGAGGTGGGGGCTCAGACACCCTGTAACTTACAATTTCGTTGGTCTGAGGTCTGCTTGGTGGACACAGGCAAATCATGGGCACGGCCTCGGTCTCCCCATCTTCCTGGCTGAGGGAGGCTCGTTTTGTGTTTTCTTCCTCGCCGAGCAGCAAGTGAGTCCCCTGACATCATGACACAAGTGCCGATGTCCATGCTGCTCATTAGCCGCATCCCTTCCCCAAATGGAGCTTGTAGATCTTACTTCGAGACACAGCTCTTGCAGCAGGTTACACCATTAGGACTGAAGCCTGCAGGCGTCAGGACCCCACGGAAAAATTCTAGCTAGCTATCTTCAGCGGGGACCGCCCCCCAACGTTGGTCCTGCCTCCGACGTCAGACGTAGTACATAAGGGGGCTGTTCCGCCCAATTCCCCAGTCCTTTCCCGCCGTCGACTTGCATGTCTCGACCCTTCGGTTCAGTCTCTAGCGCGGCCGCGTGGTTAAGTTCATTTCCTACGGGAAATTCGAATTTCTTCAATCTAGTTTTTCTCTGATGTCCTCCCCGACCTCTGGTCACTCCTCGAAGTGTGCTTGTGGAAACAAACCTTCATGACTCCCTCACGCTGCCCGCGCCCGTGCCTAGGGCTCAGACCACACGACATCCGGCCTGCTCCTTTGCCAGGGGTTTAATAGCAGAACTCGGATCCGTCACCAGAAGGCCCTTCAGGCTTTTTTACTGGAAGAAAAGCTTAAGACCATGTCTTCCAAGGGGGGCTCTTCGAAGAAGGCCCACAAGCACGCTGAAAAACGTAGGGAGAAGGCCTCTTCCAGGTCCCCGTCTAGGGCCTCAGACTCACGCAGCTCTGGTTCCAGGTCCGACCTCTCTCCTTCCTGGACCAGCTCTCAGCCTCCCCCTGCTGCGGTCAAGAAGTCTTCTTCCTCTTCTCAGGCCAAGACTGCCAGACCTTCCTTGTCCTCCAAGGCCCTGGTCAAGTCTGGGGATCGCCACCATCACCATAAGTCGGGTTCCCGCCTTCCTGAACCTGACGTCAGGTCGACTTCTTTGCCTCCTCACAAGACCTTGGAGCTTACCTCTCTGAAGAGACCACAGGACCTGACGCCGGTGTGCCCATCGTCATCCTCTGCCTCAGATCCCCAGAGCAGGTAAATGCGGCCAGGCGGCCGTCGCCCTGGCCAGGCCAGCGCATCATCGGACACTGGTAGGGGGACCGGCGCCCGCTCCTATTGAGAAGAAAGCCCCGACGCCTCCGACCGACGTCAGTCAGGAGACCATCACCGAGGAGGAATTGACTCAGCCCGAGGACCAGACGGGCGACCCTGGTCCTGTCGAGATGCCCAGGGAACCCTCACCATTACCCGAGCCCCCTGTGGAGCTGACGCCGGGACCAGACGACCATCCACCGGCACCCGGACCATCATCGGGCCTTTCCATGGTAGAAGTGAAGGAGCTCTTCACTTACTGATGGGACACCATAAAGAAGGACATGGTTCCCACTCCACCTCCTCTTCCTCCTACAGATTACTCCTCCGGTTCCTGCGCCCCCCTCCCCATCGGGGTCGACAGGCCGACTACCTCCTCCCCGGGAGCACAGAACACCTCCGAGGGGGAGACCAGCCAAACGGAGACCTCCGTCCACCTCTTCCAGGTCACCCAGCCCTAAGAGACCCAGAAGACGCCGACGATCGCCTTTGACGGAGGACACGGGATCAGAGTTCTCAACATCCAGATCCCCATCTCCTCTCTCCATCCCTTCTCCGGATCCACGCGAGATGCCAAAGTCTCCTCCGGATGACCCTTCGTTCTCGGATATTATGAGACACATCCAAGAGAACATGGGATGGGATGCGGAAGAGCTAGACCCCGAAAGGCTACGCCTTGCAAAGTATCTTCGGCAGAAGGACCCCAAGCCTGTGGTGATGCAACCCTTGTAGACACTTTCGGACGCCACTCGGGCAGCGTGGAAGCGCCCACATTTGCTCCCGACGATGCCGAAGAAAGCTGATTGCTTGTACAAGGCTCCCAGGGAAGACCAGTACTTGACTCAGCATCCTCAGGCCGACTCTCTGGTCATAACAGCCTCACATGACCGGTCCCAGAGACCGCAACATCTGAGCACCCTGCCACCGGACCCAGAGTCCAAACAGCTGGATGCCATGGCTAGGGGCACGTATGCTTCTGCTACCTGCGCCATCAGATCCCTGAATTACTTGACCCACATGGTGCAGTTCCAAAACGCCTTGTGGGAACAGGATCTGGAAGCGGCTGAAAAACTGCCGGAAGGTGAGCAGAAGGAGGAGATGCTTTAGCTCCTTCGTACGGGTTCGGATGTGGGAACGCAAGTGCTACGAGCCGCGTATGACTCCGCGGACTCCTCGGCCCGAGCAACAGCTTCAGGCGTATGCCTCCGGAGACACTCTTGGCTCCGTGTCTCCGGTTTTACCCCAGACGTCCAGAAGAACATCATGGACGCCCCATTTGAGGGAGAAGTCTTGTTTGGTAAGCCCTCAGAGAAGATTATTACCAAACTCCAGGAGGCCGGGAAGGCGGTGAGGTTGGTTCAGGCCATGTACCGACCAAAGCTTAGTTCCTTTCGCAGGAACCAAAGCCGATTTCATGGACGGACGCAGAGGCAACAGTCCCGCCCCACTCCACAACAGAGGGGCCCCGGCTGTCGCAGAGCCCAGGGGAAAAAACCCGCAGGCCGAGCCAGCGCATTTCAAGCCGTCCAGCCAGCGAGACCCTCAGCCACAGCCTGACTCCTTTCCGGCCCCCACCCCTCAGGATCAACGGGAAATCATGGTCGGGGGTCGCATTACGAACTTCCTGTCAGGATGGCAGGCTATAACCACCGACAGGTGGGTTCTTCAGTTGGTCGGAAGAGGCCACTTTATAGAATTCGCAGAAAAGCCACCCTCGAGGCCTTCTTTGCTCTCCCGGTACCCGGGTCAGCACAAGTCACTGATCTGGCAAGAAGTACTCGCGCTCTTGCAAAATGGAGCGATAGAGTATGTCCCGGAGAACCAGAGAGGACAAGGTTACTATTCCCACTTCTTCTTGGTTCCAAAGAAAACAGGGGACCTCCGTCTGATTCTGGACCTCAGCGACCTCAGCGTGTCGGTCGCATACAAGAGATTCCGCATGGTGACTCTTCCGGGTCTCATTTCCATGCTGAAGCAAGACGCCTTCTTAGCATCTCTAGACATGCAGGACGCATACCTGCACATCCCTATAGCTCAGGCGCACAAGAGGTTCCTGCGCTTCGAGTTTCTCGTCCACCACCTTCAGTTCCGAGCCCTTCCATTCGGACTGTCATCCGCACCCAGGGTCTTTACCAAGTGCATGGCAGTCATGGCAGCATCTTTAAAGTGACAGGGCCATTATGTGTTCCCGTACCTGGACGATTGGCTTCTCATGGCCGCCTCCAGAGAGATGATGTTACGAGCATTCCAGAGCACCCAGGACCTGTTCCGATCTCTGGGCATCCTAATCAACCACGAGAAGTCTCTCCTGGTACCGTCGCAGAAGCTGCAATTTATAGGCGCAGTACTGGACACCGTTCAGGGAAGAGCATTTCTTCCAGACGACAGAGCGGAGCGCATCAGATCCCTCATCAGGGAGTTGTCGTCGAACAAGGCTGTCCCTGCCAGGTCGGTCCTTCGCTTGCTCGGACACATGGCTGCAGCCATTCCTACCGTCCCTTTCGCAAGGCTCCACATGCGGGTAACTCAGTGGATGCTCAAGGTGCAATGGGATCAAAGGCAAGACCACATGCAGCATCCGGTCAGAATTACGAACACCGTGATTCGAGACTGGCAGTGGTGGCTAGACCCAGGGTCTCTCTCCACTGGCGTCCCATTTATAGTGCCGTCCCCAGAGGTAATCCTCACCACAGACGCCTCAGGTCTAGGGTGTGGAGCACACCTGGACGGGGTGAAGTCCCAGGGTACGTGGACCCCTCTGGAGACTCATCTCCATATCAATGTCCTAGAGATGAGGGCGGTCCTTTATGCCCTGCAGGCCTTTCAGTCAGATATCCTGCCGAGTACTCTCCTGCTTCAGACAGACAACACGGCGGTGATGTATTACCTCAACAATCAAGGAGTTGCACACTCTTACCCCCTTTGCAGGGAGGCCATGAGGGTGTGGGATTGGGTAATTCGACACGGCGTGAATCTGATCACTGTACATGTTTCCGGGGTGGACAACACGATTGCAGATGGCCTGAGTCACTCCCAGGCCAGAGTCCACGAGTGGGAACTTCTTCAAGAGGTAGCAGAGGATCTGTTTCTTCGATGGGGAACTCCAGAGTTGGACTTGTTCATCCCCATCCAACGAAAACTGCCCAATTTTTGCTTGCTAGATCCAGGGCCTGGTGTTTTCTGGCGAGACGTTGTCTCTCTCCTGGGCGGACAGATTCCTCGCTTTCCCTCCCTTCCCGCTGATCCAGAGTTCTTCTCAAACCGCGAGGAGCAAGCAACCGTGATCCTTGTGGCCCCCTTTTGGCCCAGACAGATATGGTTCCCTTTACTGATTCAACTATCCTGGGAACCTCTGCTCCCGTTGCCGTTCAGCTCTCATCTCTTGTTTCAGGAGGAAGGTTCACTGGTCCACCTGGACTTACGCTCACTGAACCTGCATGCATGGCTCCTAGAGACATAGCCATCTTACGTCACGGGGTCTCGCAAGAGGTTGCGGAAGTTCTTTCTGCAGCCAGAAAGCCGGCAACGCATGCGACGTACGCCATGAAATGGCGCCGTTTTTGTTTATGGTCACGAGCACGCGATTTTTCCCCTTTAGGTTGTCTGGTGAAAGCGATGTTAGAATACCTGCTCTCCCTTTTCCGTTTGGGCCTAGCCTACTCCTCTATCAAGGTGCACCTCTGTGCCATCTCTGCCTGCCACCTTCCGGTGGGACATCGCACAATAGCACAATTAGATGCCTCTCGGGAATTTTTGAGAGGGGTGTTACATCTTAGGCCACCCATTAAGGACCCTGTGCCTCCATGGGATTTGCTGTTTGTCCTGGAACAACTCACACTTCCCCTTCTCGAACCTGCCGATTGCTAAGTAGCTGCATTTTCTGTCGTGGAAAACGCTGTTTTGTTGCTGTTACTTCAGCGAGAAGAGTTTTGAGCTTCACGCTCTCATGTGCAAAGAGCCATATTTAGTTTTCCACCGGGACAGAGTATCCCTGAGGACGAATCCTAAATTTTTGCCTAAGGTAGTTTCTACACTCACTCTCAATCAGGATATTGACCTGCCGGTCTACTTCCCGAATTGCTCTAATAAAGGAGAGGCACTGCTCCACACCCTGGATGTTCACCGCAGCTTGAGGTATTACCTCACCAGAACTAAACAACTTCGTAGTTCAGAGCAACTTTTCGTTTCCTTTTCTGAAAGGATGATGGGCCAACCAGTATCCAAACAGTCCCTGTCTCGCTGGCTTGTCCAGTGTATTTCATACTGTTATGATATCAAACAAAAGCCCCTCCCGGGTACAGTCCGGGGTCATTCTACTAGGGGTGTGGCCACCTCCTTTGCAGCACTCCGAAACGTCTCCACCTCTGCCATATGTGCTGCAGCCACTTGGAGCTCTGTGCATACATTTATCAGGCATTATAGCCTGGACATCGCCTCGTGAAGAGCACGGCTTGACCTGCGGTGCTACAGGGTCTCCTGTCCTAGATTCAGGACCTGGAATGTATTTCCTAGTTTCCTCCTCCCAGAATGATAGCAGCATTACTGCTTGGGAATCAGTCCTAATGGTGTGACTGTCTGCAAGAGCTGTGTCTCGAAGTAAGATAGTACAGTTACGTAAGAACTTACCGTAACAGTAGATCTTCGAGAACAGCTCTTGCAGCAGGTACCTTCCCGCCCACCTTCCCCCTTGGAGGAGGCATGGCTTAAGCCTTTGTTAACAGGGATTTTTTCCCATTTGTCTTCTGACGGTGGATCCTCGGTCTCCCATTTTCATTGTCAGCCTGCGGCCGGAAGTCTCCGCGGAGAATGGGAATCGGGCGGACCGCCCCCTTATGTACTATGTCTGACGTCGGAGGCGGGACCGACGTCGGGGGGCAGTCCCCACTGAAGATAGCTAGCTAGAATTTTTCCGTAGTCCTGACGCCTGCCGGCTTCAGTCCTAATGGTGTAACCTGCTGCAGAGCTGTTCTCGAAGATCTACTGTTACGGTAAGTTCTTACGTAACTGTACTTTCTCTGAGCCTCCGCTGGGGTCATGAGTTGGATATCGTCGGATCCACTCCCTGGAGAAGGCAAGCTGTCGTTGGATGCTCCAGCCTGTCTCCCCACAGCCGACCCACCGGCGACTCGAGTTCACTCCTGAACCCAGGTCGCCGGCCTGGTGTGAGGTGTGGCATCCAGCGTCTCAACTCTCAGCACCACCGGTCCAGGTTGTGGCTAGCATTTTAGACTACGTTTGATCGCTGTCCAAAGGGGGTCTTCGGTCTTTGACCCTTAAGATGCACCTGGCAGCCATCTCTGCCTACTGAGCGTGGGAAAGTCAGCAGACGGCACAGGACAAGGTGGTCTGGTGCTTTTTCAAGGGCCTAGATCATATATCCACTCTAGTGCGTGAACCTCCTCCTCCTTGGGATTTACTGCTGGTCTTGGCTAAACTCATGTGCAAGCCATTCGAACCAATGCACAAGTGTGAGCTATCACACTTGTCATGGAAGATTGCTTCCCTGGTGGCTGTCATGTCAGCCAGAAGGACTGGGGAGCTCCAGGCGCTTTGGGTGGAGTCTCATTATCTGGTCTTCCACAGGGACAAATATGTCCTGCTCCCCCACCCAAAATTCCTCCCAAAGGTGGTGTCAGTTGCCGGCCTGGTGGCAGTGAGGGCTGAGACACTGGACTCCTTACTTCGTATCACGCCAGTGACCTGTGTTCAGGAATGCGGGAATGAGCACAGATCGCCGGGGGTCGGCCGGGGAAGAGAAGAATAGAGTGCCCGATGGCCGCTCTCTTTCTCTGGGGGGACAGCCTGCAAGCTCCCTCCACGATACCGCCTCCTGGGGGAGCTCAGGTGGTAGGTGCGGTTGAGGGAGATAGCAGTATGGGAATGGGGCAGACGTCGGCAAAGGGGCGTAGCAGGTGGTGCCTCTCACTGCATCTCCTCATTCACTGGCCCTCATTGCACACTGACATCAAGGGAAGAGTTAAAAGGGAAAATGCCCCCATCTCGCCTAGATGATGACTTCTCACTGCATGGCTTCGGATCGTCGGGGCAGACTCCTCTGTACAGGTCCAAAAATCAAGTATTGGGGAGTTAGGGTCTCTCTCCACCCCACACTGGGGGGTAATCCGGGCATCATAGGGTCTATGTGGCACCAGGTACTCTAGGGGCAGACCCCAGGGAGAAGAAGGATCGCACAGTAATAGAGGAAGTCTGATTGAGAGGTGAGTAGGGGCAGTAACATGGATAAATACAGACTCAAAAAAAAAAGTGGTGTCAGAGTTTCACTTTAATCAGGTATTGACTCTGCCTGTGTTCTACCCAAACTACTCCTCGGATACCGAGTTCAGGCTACATACCTTGGACCTGAGACAAGCTGTCTCCTATTACAAGGAGAGAATGACGGAAAATCAGGGAGAGGTTCGCCAGCTGTTTGTCACCTACGTTGAAGTCGCTTCTGGCAGACCTGCAGCAAAGCGGATGATTGGCAGATGGATTACATCTTGCATTGATCTCTGCTATAGGTTAGAGGGTAGGGAGCCTCCCGTAGGGCTAAGGGCTCATTCCACCCACCGTACCGCTGCATTGGTGGCTGCTTCCAGGGACATCCCTATCCAGGAAATCTGCCGGGCTGCTACCTGGAAGACAGCAGACACCTTCATCACCCACTACCACATCGACCTTGTGTCACGCTGGGATGCTGGTTTTGGGGCCTTAGTTCTCCAGTCTCTGTTCCCTAAGTAGGAGGTGTGCGCCTTCGCCTCCCTCCTCCCGGAGAATTGCTAGGAGTCTGCCAAGAAGTGTGGATGAACAACATATCCACGTCCCTAGAAAAACAGGAAACTCACTTGTAGCAGTAGTTCTAGGAGTGGTATGTGTTGTTCATCCACACTGATCCACCCGACCTTCCCGACTGTGACGCACAAACCTGGCTTTCAGTGTGCTAAGATCTGGTGTCTTGGGACGGAGCCAAGAGTTATACCACCCGGGTGGGTGGGAGGAGCCAGCTTGAAGACCTTCCAGCAAGAATTAAAGGCAAAAGGGACATGCTAAGAAGTGTAGATGAGCAACATATACCACTCCTAGAACTACTGTTACAGGTGAGTAACCTGTTTGCCTCCAGTGTCCCTGCATAGCTTCTGTCCCCCATATCACTGATCATTTTGGTGTCCGTACGTTGCAACCTTTCTACTGCCTGAAAATCCCTCTTGCATTGACCAGAACTCCACAGAGTACTCAAGGTGGGGCCTGGCCAGAGCCTTTTTTTTTTTCTATAAAGGTTTTCATCCTATGGAGTCAGACCAGACAGCTTCTCATCCATGTTCCTGGGTACTGCTGAACATTCCTATTCTCCCTGCAGAGTGGGAGCTAGTTCCCCCATGGTGGGACGGGGGGGGGGGACCATCCAAGTCCCCAGATCACATAATCCAAAATGCCTCACTAGTCGTTAGTGGAAGGTTGGGTCCAGGTGTTCGGGCACAACTTCTGGGAGTATCGTCTGCTCAGTTTCCTCCATTTTTTCCCACTAGTTCCCAGAGCCAGTGGCAACACGTACGACACATACGCGTGGAGGCACACGTGTTCTGGATCCGTGACCCCCTCTACCCTACCCTGAGCTATGTCTGCCTCCCGTATGTCAGCGCTGCCACCGGACTTCTACCAGGTGACAGCCAAGAGCCAGGAATGTCCATCTTCCCAAGCTGAGAGCTGCCAGGTGGCTGCTAGATCCTGTGCTGGCCTTCCCTTTCCTGCTGAGCCCCGGTGATCCAAACTCATTCCCAAACTCAGGTTGCCAGCGTGGTGAGGGGTAAGGTGCTTGACAGCGCCTCAGCCTTCTGCATCACTGGACCCACCCTGGCCAGGGTCTCATTAATTCCTCTCCTTTGCTGGTCCCCCCCACACACACATACACAATTTAGATACACCCCAGCATTCTACTGTGTGTCTTTACATTGGCAGTGCACATCTTGTCCTGCTTCAGCCTCTCCTCTATTATGACCCCCAGGCCCTTTTCATTCTCGACTACAGCAGGAGGATCCCTACACCGTGTGTAACTCCTGCCTCCATGTTTCTTCCCCGTGTGTTGCACCTGGCTTTTGGCTACATTGATTCTGAGGATCCAGGAGTCAGACAGTCACCCAACCTATTCACAGCCCGCTGACGGTCATTCCCATTCTTTTACCCTCTCCTCCCCTAATGCCTGGAGATCAAGTAGGGTCTATGGCGGAACTGCAGGTAGGGAAAAATGGGCAGACTAAGTGGGGGACAAGCGGTCCTTATCTTCCATCAAATTCTGTGCTATTGACCCTGCCTTCCTTCTAATTGGGCTAGTTCCACCCTTTGGGAGAGGTCCATTCTCTGCCACGGTAATGACAGAGCAAAAGTCTTTATCCAGTAAGTCTGCTTTACTTTTTATCACTCCCCTCTCCTTGTTTCAGCTTGACAATCCCTTCCTTGTTTCTGTGTGTCTCATTGATGTAGCGGAAGAAAATCTTGCCCCCACACTCCTTTAAGTATTTTGAGCTTGGAGCCAGCATTTACTTTCCTTGCAGTTCCATTTGCCTTCTTTAAGTTGTTTAAGTAATACCTTTAGACACACAGGAAACAAAAAACACACTCACGATAAAGAGACTGGGTGCAGCTGCGGGGTTGCCAAACCAGAAATAGTCAAGCAGGTCCAGAGGCAGCAACACTCCCTTATCAGAAGTCCCTCGGTCCTCAAATGACTCGGATATACAAAGTGTTAGGAGAGCACAAAGATTTATTAAATTAATTTGTGTAAACAAGCAGTGCAAACAATACCATGGCGACGCTACACAGGGTGCCCCCTGATGAAGATCCAAATGAGCGAAGTGCCAGAGTATCTGGCAGTTGTAGTTTGACAGCCTCGGCCATCTGTAGATTCACCAAGGCATTGTTTGCACTGCTTGTTTGCACAAAATAATTTAACCAGTCAGCCGTGTCAGTGGCTCGGTAAGTTGTTCACACTTCTCTGGAGCTGGAAGATCAGATAGTCACAAGTTCTAGCCCCACACCAGGTACTTGGGGTAATACCCATTTCTAGGGACATGGATATGTTGTTCATCCACACTGTCTGGCAGATATCCTTGCCGCTTTAAATCTTGCCAGAAGGTCTTCAAGCTGGCTCCTCCCACCCACCCGGGTGGTAAAACTCTCGGCTCCGCCCCATGACGCCAGATCTTCTTTACCGCTTGGAAGCTCAGGTTCCCTCCTTAACGCTCTGCATATAAGACTGGTTCCTAATTCTTCGATTTTTCGAATTTAAAAGTTTTTTATTAAAAGACTTGGGTCTCTCCCTTGCGGCTCGATGGACAAATCGACTCCTGGTTTCGGAGATGCTGCGGGCAGAAGATATCTCGACGGATCCGCACTCCACGCGCGTCTACTGTCTGGGCCTGGGCACGACCCGCGGGCCCTGCGACCTGTGCTCTTCCTTTTCCGACCTCGTCACCGAAGACCGTGCCCCGTTTTACCTTGGGCGTCCTGAAGCGTTTTCTTCGGTGAAGTCAAAAGGGGCCCAGTCGGCGGTTTTCATGGGCGGCGGGCTTTGTAGGATCAGCTCGAGCAGATGATTGCCTCGAAGAGGAGGCGGGGCGGGCCGCTTCTACCTCGGCTGCGACATTTGTCCCGCTCTCTCTCGGTGCCTCTTATTCAGCTTCTTTTAAGGAGCTTTGTCTGACCCTCTCTACTAAAGGTGAGGGACCAACTTCTGCTAGACCGTTTTCTCGGTCCAAAAAGAGAGACAAGGGTAAGTCCCACCGTCGACGCTCTTGGGAGCGGGAAAGATCCCTCTTCCCGAGTTGTCGGCCGTCGACTTCGGCCACTGGTCTCACGGTGTCCCCGTCAGGCCAGTTGACCGAGACTCCGTCCGACGCGGTCGAGATTTTTCACCCGCTGGACGGGTTGTTGGCAGGAGAAGCCGAACTCTCTCCCCGGTGGGAGTTGAGGACCCTGTTGGCTTGTCTGTGCCTCGGTTCCGGGCCTTGGTTGAACCCTCCGAACCGAGGAGTGCGGTTCCCCACGACACCTCCGCACCGTCCTCGGGAAGGCCGAGGTTCTCGGTCTCGGACTTTCAGTGTCCAGCCGATCCCGCCATAGGCGGTCTCGGCACCATGGTGTTGCGCCCGCCGCCGTCCTCTTCCTCCTCCTTGGACGAGGGGAGACTTCGATGTAAGTTGCGTCGACAATATGAGGACCTCATGTGGCAACAGCTCCTTCTGACCGGGAACAAGCCAACGCCTTCCCCGGCCATTAAGTGGCTGTCACCGGAGCGGCAGAAACAACCCCTCATTTTATCCGAGGAGCCTGTTCCCAGGCCGGTTGTTCGGCCAAAACCAGCTGCCCCACCGATTCCGGTGGAACCTCTGCCTCCACAGCCGTTATTTGGGGCTCCGACCAAGAATTCTCGGTCAGCTCAGGGACTGCCCCATAGGCTGTCTGTCACCCTCACTCCCGATCGACCTCGGCAGGTGGAGGGTGGCTCAGGCCCGAGGCAACTCTTTGAGGACTCTTCCGAGTCCGAAGACGATTCCTCCCTTTTCTCCAAGCGAATGGACTTGGAGTCCTCAGGAGGACAGTCAGTGGACGATAGCCCTTCGTCCTTCCTGGGATTGCTTCGGCTCATCTCGGAGTCCACCGGGATGAAGCTCGAACCTGTTTCTAAACGGGCCAGGTATCCCCTCACGGAGATTCTGGACCAGGGGATTCCCCTGCGGAGGCCTTTCCAGTGGCCGAGGCCATAGTGGGCCCGGCCTTGGAGCTCTGGCAGCGCCCTGCTTCCTGCCCCACGCCTTCGGCCAGGATGGCCAGGAAGTATGCGGTCCCTACTGGTTCCTTGTCCGGTTTTTCGGAACACCCCTTGGCCGAGGGGTTAGTTACCGACAGCATTTTCCGGCGTGCTGGGAACGCTAGGGATGTGGACAAACCTCCCGACAAGGAGTCCAAGAAATTGGACTATGTCACGTGAAAAGTCTACGCTACGTCCTCCCTCAGCCTTCGCCAGGCCAGTTCGGCCATCCTCATGGCACATTTCTCTCACGCCCTGTTGGGCTCCCTGGACGAGGTCGTCCCTCATCTTCCCGCGGATCTGCAGACCACGGTTAGGCAGGTGCGGGACCGGGCAGGGCAGTGGCCAAACAGCAGCTTCAGACTGCTTTGGACATTAGGGACTCATGTGCCAGGTCTGTGGCGGCCGCAGTGGCTATGCGTTGTCGGGCTTGGCTGAGGATATCCACCTTCACTTCAGATACCCAGCACAAGTTGGCGGATGTCCCCTTCTTGGGGACCGACCTCTTCGGCCCTGGGGTGGAAGGTCACCTGCAGAGGATCGAGAAGTCCAATGCTACCTTGGACTCTGTCTCATCCACTCAGAAGGACAAAGGCCGCAAACCACAGCCTAAGCCCTTTCGTCCCTCTGCGCCCACGGCACGTCCGGCCCAGCAATGTCCGGGCCAGCAGGCACGAGCTTGGCATCCCAAGCCCAAGCCGTCGGCTTCCTCCAACAGGAAGCAGGGAGGTAAAGGCCGAGGAGGTCCCTCGGCCGGTCCCTCCTCCAAGCCTGCCCAGTGACGGGTTGAGGGGTGTCGCCCCCAACCCCGTCACCTCACCCCAGGTTCCCCCCTGGGGGACGGCTCCGTCACTTCCTTTCCGCCTGGTCCGTTATTACCACGGACAGGTGGGTGTTGGAGGTGGTGGGAAAAGGCCTGCCCTTGGAATTCAAGCAGGCCCCGCCCTTCAGAGCCGTCGCACCTCGGGGGGCATCGGGATCCGCAGTCTCACTGTCGGCTCGCCGAGCCGACATCGCTCTCCTCCAAAAGGAGGTGATCAGGGAGGTGGTGGACCCTCTCAGACCCGGGTTTGTGTCCGGTACCTCCTGGTCTGGCAGCGGACGGGGCTGACGCCCATTCTCGATCTACACGACTCAAACAAGTTCCTAAGGTCTCGAACCTTCAGGATGGTCACTCTGGCTCAGATAATACCATCCCTGGAACCCGGCGTGTGGTTCTGCTTTCTGGACCTGCAGGACGCGTTCTTTCACGTCCCTATCCGTCCGTCACATCAGAGATTCCTTCGCTTTCGAGCGGAGGGATCCCTTTTCGAGTTCTGAGCCATGCCCTTCGGCCTGTCTCCAGCTCCCAGGGTCTTCACCAAATGCATAGCAGTGGTGACAGCTTTCCTGCGGTGCCGAGGGGTCCGGGTGTACCCTTACCTGGACAATTGGCTGATAGCAGCCCCCTCCAGACAGGAGGTGGAGCGGTCCAGAGATCTGGCCCTCCAGGTTTGCTCTCAAATCGGCCTTCTCATCAATGAGGCCAAGTCGGAACTCGAGCAGAAGCAGGTGATTCTTTTCATTGGGGCAGAGCTCGACTCTCTTCGAGCCTGAGCTCGGCTCCCGGAGGACAGGGCCGAGGTTCTTTCCTCCTTTGCCCAGTCATTTCTGGTTGGGCAGTCGCGCCCTGCCTGGGACTTCCTGTGCCTCCTGGGTCTCATGGCGGCCTGCACCAGCGTGGTCCATTGGGCACGCTGGCACATGCGCCCTCTTCAGTGGGGACTAGCCAGCCAGTGGTCACAATGCTGTGATCCATTGGACCAGCTAGTGACGGTGACCCAGGGAATGTGGAACGCTCTCCGGTGTTGGACCGTTCCAGTTCATCTGCAGGAGGGCATCCTGTTTGTCCGCCTCGAGCCGACGGTCTCTCTATCGACCGATGCCTCTCTGATGGGTTGGGGTGCCCATCTGGGGGAACACCGGGCGCATGGCCTCTGGTCCCCGCGGGAGTCCCGATGCCACATCAACCTGCTGGAGCTCCGAGCGGTCCGCCTAGCTCTCACCGCCTTTGCTCCGTTTCTCCGGGGTCAAGTGGTCCGAGTCCAGACGGACAATACCATGTACTATCTAAACCGCCAGGGCGGGACGCGCTCCATGCTTCTATGCAAGGAAGCTCTCCGCATTTGGTCACTCGTGCGCAGCCTGGAGGCGGATCTCCTAGCCATTCATGTGGCAGGAGCCTCCAACACCCTGGCCGATGCCCTAAGCCAGATAGGGGCTGCATTCCACGAGTGGTCTCTCCTGCCGGAGGTAGTACAAGATCTGTTCTCCCATTGGGGCACACCTCAGGCGGACCTGTTTGCCTCCAGGGAGAACGCGAAGCTGAGGCTGTTCCATGCCCGCCCCCCTCAGCAGGGCTCGCTGCAGGGGGATGCCTTCTCGAGGACGTGGACCCCGGGCCTCTTCTACGCCTTCCCCATATCCCTTGATACACAAGGTGCTTCTCAAAGCAAGGAGGGACAAGGCGCAGGTGATTCTGATAGCCCCAGACTGGCCCCGCCAGTTCTGGTACCCAGATCTCCTCAGCCTCAGCTCCAGGCGCCCGAGGCAGCTTCCAGCTCGCCCGGACCTGCTCTCTGTCAGTCAGGGGAAGGTGTTCCATCCGGACCTTCAATCCCTGCACCCGACGGCCTGGTTCCTGAGCGGCTAGAGTTCCAGGCCTTGGGTCTTTCCGACGAGGTCCTCAATGTAGTTGAGGCGTCCCGTAAGGAGTCGACCAGGAAATGCTATGCCTTCAAATGGAAGAGGTTTTCCATTTGGTGTCAGGGCAAGGCTTGGACCCTTCCTCCTGTTCCTTGGCAAGCATCTTGGACTATTTATGGTCCCTTTCTAATCAAGGGCTTAGGTCGGCGACCCTAAGGGTACTACAGCAGCCATCTCTGCCCTTACGAGGCGCGGCGAGGAGCAGTCGGTGGCGCAGGAGAGGTGGTCTGGCGCCAAAGGCCTGATCACATTTCCTCCGGCGAGAACCTCCACCTCCGTGGGATTTACTGCTGGTACTGGCAAAGCTCATGGGCGTTTATTCAACCAATGCACAGGTGTGAACTCTCTCACCTGTCGTGGAAGACCGCCTTCTTGGTGGCTATCACGTCAGCCAGAAGGATAGGAGGCTCCAGGCGCCTGCATCGAGTCTCCTTACCTGGTCTTCCACAGGGACAAGGTTGTCCTGCGCCCCCACCCGAAATTCCTTCCGAAGGTGGTGTGGGAGTTTCACCTTAACCAGGTGTTGACTCTGCCGTGTTCTACCCAAATCACACCTGGAGGTCGAATACAGGCTCCATACTTGGACTCCTAGAAGGGGCCGCTATTATAAGGAGCGCACAGCTGAAATTCGGGAGAGGTTCACCAGCTGTTTGTCACCCAGCTGAAGCCGCACCTGGCAGACCTGCAGCCAAGCTGACGATAAGCAGGTGGGTCACCCCTGCATAGATCTCGCTATAAGTTGGCGGCATGGAGCCTCCCAGAGGGATAAGAGCTCATTCTACCCGCCATACTGCTGCATCGGTGGCTGCTTCCAGGGATGTCCCTATCCAGGAGATCTGCAGGGCTGCTACCTGGGAGTCAGCACACACCTTTATTTCCCACTACCACATCGACCTTGAGTCACGCCGGGATGCTGGTTTTGGGGCCTCGGTTCTCCAATCTTTGTTCCCTAAGTAGGGGTGTGCGCCTTGCCTCCCTCCTCCCGGAGAACTGCTAGAGTCTGCCAGACAGTGTGGATGAACAACATATCCATGTCACAAAATACAGGTTACTCACCTGTAACAGGAGTTCTAGGAATGAGTATATATTGTTCCATCCTACGACCACCCATTCTCCCGGCCCGGCGCACAACCTGAGCTTCCAGCGGGCCAGATCTGGCGCTGCGGGGTTGAGCCGAGAGTTTTACCACCCGGGTGGGTGGGAGGAGCCAGCTTGAAGACCTTCCGGCAAGATTTAAAGCAGCAAGGATACCTGCCAGACAGTGTGGATGAACAACATATACCATTCCTAGAACTCCTGTTACAGGTGAGTAACCTGTATTTACAGACATTGTAGTTCAGTACAAGAGGGGTGTGCTGCACAACTGAGGTGCCGTCCTTCAGGGGAGACTTTCAAATGAGATCCCTTCTGCCTATCTCTGGTCACTGTCCACGTTGATGTAAAAGATCCCGTGGCATTTATCGATAAAGAGATGGGGAATTTTTATCAAAACAGATATCATTCAAGAATCATGTATAACTCGCCCTGAAATCTGTTTAAAGTTGTTCATAGTTAAATGTTGGTTTACAAATTTATAACGTTTAATATACTGTAGCAGGGACAATTTACTGGACATTACACCTGGTGTAAGGGATTAATTTTTATTTCTCCAGCACTATATATTCAACTACTATGTATTGGATCAGTTTCTTATTTGGTATGTTATGGGTTTTCTCTTTTGTATTGTATCTTTAAGCTGAGTGGCAACCATAACACGAGGGGGCACAGTCTTAAGCTGGAGGGTGGGAGGTTTAAGAGGGAGGTCAGGAAGCACTTCTCACAGAGAGGGTGGTGGACACTTGGAATACGCTGCCAGAAGAGGACATCTCACTGAAGACAGTGGGCAGCTTTAAGAGAGGCTGGGATAGACATAGGGGGGAAGGTAAAGATCATGGGGAGGAGGGAGGGAGGGCAGGGACATCAGCTCAAGCTGTGGATCCTGCAATACGAGCTGACTGATGGACTAAATGGCCTTCTTCTGCTGGCTTCTTGGTATGTTCGTATGTTCATATATTAGTTAGACTTTAAACACTGAAATGGCATACTAGCGCTGTATTGTCCACTGCATCTGTTGTTTCTGAATAAATTTGAGTTTAATAAAAAGAATCATATATAACTCATACATATCAGAGGAAATTAATACACATGGCATTAAATTAAACCCATGACCATTTCAAGTAATTCCTGTAGTGTCCCCTCCCCCCCAACACCAGGGTTCGATAAATCCCATAGCCCAATGTCCTGGGCTACAAGAATTTATAGTCAGCCAAGCACTAGTTTAGTTGCCGGTTGTCCACGGACAACCAACTCAAAAGGGATAAGGGATTGTTATTCTGCTGCTCACCTGCTGTCCGACTACTAGATGCCGCCAGTCCATTATCCTTTCCTAGCCAGCTGCAGCTGGTCACATGAGCGCCAATACTGTAGCCACGTGGGATGCCGGACTGCGGCTACGAGTGTGCCAGCCAAGACGCGCGCCCATGGTAGCAAGCAAGGATCCTCCCTGTCCCCAATCTCAGTCTCCACCCACAGCAGCAGAAAGAACCAGGACTGACAGGTGAGTCATCAGATTAGATATGGGAGAGAGTACGTGTCAGTCCTGGCAATTGGCTGTGGCAGTGGTAGGGGTGGTGGGTGGGACAGAAGTGGGAGTCGGAGACTGTGTCCGAGAGCACCATTTCTTCTGCTCCTGATGTAGTGGGTGGACTGGAGTCATTTTCCTGTGTGCAGTGAGCAGCATACTGGGCTTAGGCTGAGCTAGGCAGCGTCTTTTTTCTTGCAGAGCGAGTGAATAAAAAACTAAATTGGACGGGGACATTAAAATAAAGGGAGACATTTTGTTCTCACTGCAAAGTGTGTAAGACTGCAAGCAAGTGCATTGAGATTGCTGCAGTTTGGGTCGAGGGCCTGGGGGGTAGCATTGCGACTCGGACAATCAGAGGAAGGCTGTGCTGCAGTTAGGGAGAGAGAGGGACACAAAAAAAGGGTTTTTATTTATGTTTGCCATTTCAGTTGGAACTGGAAAGTTAAGGGGGAGTGTGTAATTATCCTGATCGTGGTCGTTGTGACTGTACAAGTCATTCGGGGGCTAAAACTGAAGGGAAAAAAGGATAAAGCCAAGGAGGACTGGGAGGTGTGTGCTGAAATTCGGTTACTACTTGAGGAGAGGATTTGGAAAAAAAAGGGGGACTAACCACTGAACAGAACAAAGCAGTCTTAAGTTTTAAGGGCAGTTGGGTGGGAGGGGAGCACTGGGAGTTGCTGGAGACCGTGGGATTGTGTGTGTGTGTGTGTGTGTGTGTGTGTGTGTGTGTGTGTGTGTGTGTGCTGTGCAATTGTGATTAAGCACTGCAGACAATATATTTAAGAAATACAAAATAGTTACAATTACATAATTATCCTGGAAAGTCTGTGGACTTGGTGACAGTAGTGCCTATTGCCTAATTAAAAAAAAAATAACATCAGATCAGAAGACTAGATTAGCACTAGCAGCAGCAGTTGAAGGAGGAGAAGCTGGGTTTTGTGAAGTGCTGCCAAATTACTAAATAAAGGGCAGAATAGTGGAACTAATTAATGCCCAAATAAATGAAAAAAGGAAATAAGTAATAACAAGACTAAATGTAGAAAAAGAAAGGGGTGACTTCCAGCGTGTATTGTGAAACACATAAAAAAAAAAAAAAAAAGCTATTAAAAAAAAGATGTAACAGAAGTGGAACATAAAATTAGAGAAACCTAACTAACTGTGTGTGGTCTGTGTTAGGAGAGAGGTGTCGTGTGGAAAGGCCCAGGTTGCTTGTCTGCCCAGTGGCCTGTGGCCAGCTGGCTTGTGAAAGATAAAGAAATAAGAAAGAAGCTATTAAACAAAAAAATAAGATTTGACAGAACATGCAATTAGAGAAGCCTAACTGTGTTTGGTTTGGGCTCAGGCTGTGAGTGTGTTGGGATAGAGGTGTCGTGTGGAAAGGGGTGACCTACTAACTGTGTGTGGTCTGTGTTAGGAGAGAGGTGTCATGTGGAAAGGGCCGGGGTGCCTGTCTGCCCAGTGTCCTGTGTCCGGCTGGCTTGTGAAAGATAAGACACATAAAGAAATAAGAAAGAAGCTATTAAACAGAAAAAAAAAAAAGATTTGACAGAACATAAAATTAGAGAAGTCTAAGTGTGTGTGGGCTACCTGCTGTGAATGTGTTGGGATAGAGTTGTCGTGCGGAAAGGGGATGACCTGCCCATTGCTCAAGAGCCCAGTGTCCTGTGGCTGGCTGGCTTGTGACAGGACAAAACAACAAAGTAAACACTAAGCAGGTACGCATCAAAGCAAGAAACAGTGTACATACAACACCATCATTCTGGTCCGAACAATGTGGTTGCTATTTCCTCCCATTCTTCTACCTGACTGATTGCCTCCCTCCCGTAGTTTAAGTTGACACTGCTTAGTTTATACTGCAGCCTGTAGATAAAAGTTAAGCAATAGAGAGACTTTAGTGTCTGTCTGCTCTACCACTCCCTCCCACTGTCCTACCAACAGTAAAAAAACAAAAACGCACGCACAGTGACTTTAAAAGAATAAAATTTTATTATCTTCATTGAGACATTCAAATTCAATATGCAGAAGAGGAAGCAACAAACTGTATTATCCCTCTGGTCAGCAGCAGCATACTCAAGTTCTTCTTTTTTTTCTATTTATACTTTTTTGCCCCCTGCATTCCCGCACCGAGACCATCAGCCTGGTCACAGACTCTGGCTGCGGCAGCTCACATTCAGCCATCCTCCCTTGAACCCCCTGGCTTACTCCCCAGGGCGGGGTCACGGCACCTTGACCAAGGGTGCCATCAACTTGGGAGAGGCGGGAGTCAGCCTGAACACCTAGTGCAGCCGGAGCGGGCTTCATTGTGCCAGCGGGTGCAGGAGTGAATTTTTTTCCCCTTACGCAGGAGGCGGGGACGTGCAATGACGACCTGCATCCGCCCCGCCTCCGAAGTACTGTTGAGCGCCCGGTCGCTCACGGTACCCCAGCCTCTGCCAGGAGTCCATCAAGTACCGAACGATGACCCGACCAGAAGGGAGAGCAGTCCCAGGACGCTTTATCCTTCTCCCCTGGTCGGGTTCCTCCAGCCACCCGAGTCCATTATCAACCCGGTTGCCAGCGCCGCAAGCGAAATCTAACCGCTAGCATACGCGGGCCACACTCAAGTTCTTCTAATACACAAATTACTACTTCTGCAGAATCAGATGAAAGCAATAAAGAGTCTGCAGCAAGTGCATCTGCATCTGTGGCACTTGATAGAACAGCTGATTTAAGCAATGAGGCCTTAGCTGAGCCTGTAGCCCCTGTGTCACTTCCAAAGAAACTCAGTTTAGTGCATGTCCCTGATGAGGTAGTGGTGGTACAAAAGAAAAGAAGTAAAGACAAGAAATATGACCAAGAAAAGAGGGCCAGGCAGTTTCAGCCTCATTGGTTGACCACTTATAAATGGTTACAATACAATAAAAAAAAGCAATTGATGTATTGCATAGTGTGTGAAAAGTATCCCACCATTGCAACACCAGCCTTTTCAAAAAAAAAAAACAAATATGTTTGCCACAATTTTAGAATTGAGTCAAGACGCACTCGAGAAGTCCAACTGGTGACAAAGGTGCCAGAACCAGTATATTCTGGAAAGTGGCCAGCGTGCAGTTCAGTGTGATATCACCGAGTCACCACTTTATCAAGCCTTTGCGCAGTTGGAACAGGCCACAGAGGTGAAAATGAGATGCTTGTTTGACACAGCGTACTCCACTGCAAAAAATCTGCACCCATTTTCTGACATGGATTGGCTATGTGAATTGCAGGAGAAAAATGGTATTCAGCTTGGTGTGAATTATACCAATGACCAGCGAGCCAAGGACTTTTGCAGAGCTATATCAGCTGTTTTATCAAAGACCCAGATGCAGGCCCTTAAAAATGCAAAATATGTTACAGCTCTTGCTGACGGCAGCACTGATGCAGCTATAATAGAATGGGAGACTGTCTTCCTGCGTTTTGTAAATCCTAACACAAAAGATGTATGCACATACCTGATCCAGGCTGTGCCCTTGAAATCCTCGCATGCTGAGGGTGTCTTTAATGCAATAAGAACTGTATTAGATTCGCTGCATCTTCCTATCACTGACCTATCGAATGTGAGCAATCTGGGGCCAATTCTGATTTCTGCCAGTTTTGATGGGGCAAGTGTAAGGCTGGGTGAAAGGGGTGGAACCATCGCCAAGTTACGGGAGCACTGTCCTCAGATCATTGCCACGCACTGTGTTGCACGTAAGTTGGAGCTGGCAGTTCTTGATATGATGAAAACAAACCCCTTCATATCAAAGCTTGAAAATACTCTAAAGGACATTTTTATATTCTACCACTATAGTCCCAAAAAAATGGGAGAGCTTCAAGAAATTGCACATGTCATATATACTGATCTTGCACACTTTAGTGCAGTCAAACAGGTGAGATGGCTGGCCAGCAGATCATGTTACATAGAAACATAGAATGTGACGGCAGATAAGGACTGCTTGGCCCACTTTTCTACCTAACGGATCAGCTGCAGATCCTAATTAACCAACAATTTTTTTTTTTTTTATTATTTAGTTGTTTAACCAGGAATAGCACACTAAGCTGAAAGCTTTTTTACAGTAGTGACCTGGGAGCACAGTGAAGTTAAGTGACTTGCTCAGGGTCACACAGTATGCAAGTGGCAGCTGTGGGATTCAAACCCAGGGCTGGTCTGCTGGATTTCACCACATTTGCAGCTCAGAGGCTTAAACCACTGCACTATACTGCCTCCCCCTTTGTGGCACAGAAAAATGATATTTGCTCATCAAATGCAGTCTTAACAGAAATTGTTAGTCAGTTGATTAGCTGTATTATAGTAAACATTTCCCCAGTTAGGTACTTTCTCTTGCAAACTGTGTGATTATTTTTCCCCACAAGTGCGGGAATTTTTTCTGCACTTGCAGTGAAAAAGAACTAAATTTTGGTAATTTTTTAATGCAGTTCAATACTTCCTCTCCAGTTGCACACTTCTGCATTATATATTATAAAGAAAACTAACTAGTTAAATTGCTTCTCAAACCTGACTGGTTTCTACTCAAAGTTGGTATGATTTGGTAGTGCTTTTTTTCTCACTGGGATACTGCATAGTGGTTGTAAAACATACTCTCCAGGCTGCCCACTGCTCTAATACGATCACTCTGTGTAGGCCGGGAGGATTTGATTTGACTCCAGTACTGTATTTCAAACTACAGGTCATTTATCTGCCTTGAAAAAACCCGACATTCTCTGCACACCAAACTCCTGCAGGGAGCGATGATAAACGGTGCTTACTCGTATCACGGCACTGTGGTTCCCACTTGTTTCTTTAGATTTCATCCAGAATTTTATTTGTGTCCATGTCTTCAGTAGCATAAGGAGCCTAGTGTCTGGAAAATAGCAACTGGGCATGCCTCAGAATTCATACCTTTTAGATTTAGGACTAGCAAATGTCAGTTTACCGCAAAAAATGCTTTTAATAGCACCCTGTGATTGTTTTTGAACAAAATGTACAGCACAAGGACCTCACTGTGTACTGAAGGACACATTTCACTATTCTTATCTGATGATCATTTGTATACACTATTTCTGGATAACTTTGAATACATTTGCATCTGTATCAAGTCAGCCAGTATCTTTTTAAAAATGCCAGGTCTTATTTTTTATAGTACCGTATCAGAGGACCCAGAATTAAATGCCTCTAGCTAGGAAAAGCAGTTCTGAGACACATGTAAACTATACATGTTGGTATTAACTTGCATTATACTCAACGTGCATAAAAATAAAGTTTTAAAAAAAACCTTTCACTATGGTTAAGAAACAAATATGGCAGTCCTTGACATGTTTACCTTTATTATACAGGACAGCCAACCACTTAGAAATGTTTTATTTTTTAATCATGTTAGCAGTAAAGGTGAAAAGTAAAACTCTCCCAGGCTTCTGATGCATCTTACATCACTCACTAACATGAAACGGTTGTGCTGCATTGGCTCTGCCTGTGTGTGTGTGTGTGTGTGTGTGTGTGTGTGTGTAGCATTCTTTTTTAAATGTTTTGGAATACATTTTCTGTTTTTGCACGGCAGATTAGCCTCCAGCTGAGTTTCTGCATTCTGCCTGGCGCCTTTAGAGTGTGCGACTTGTTATGGTTGTTTACCATGTATTACAGATAGCTGAACATACCTCAGGCATGAGCAGTCCCCTTTTTCATTTTTATTTTTTTTTTTTAAATAAAAATGGTAATGTTATAGGGACTTTTATGGGCATGTCGCCATATTGCACGAGGCGGTCAGCCACATCAATTGGCTGGCAAACAAATGAAGAATTGATTGTTTGATCAGGCAGCATGGTGCCGGTTTTGTTGTTTTTTCACCAACTGACATGATGTCAAACAGCATGAGTGGAAAAGCCCCTATTATGTATTAGGGAAACAAGAAATGGAACGGTACTCATTAGTCAAATGAGACGCCTCATCTGTCAAAGTGATTTTGTATTGGCAGCTGTAGTGCAGTGAAGCACAGTTCAAAATCTGACCTAGCCAGCCTGTCGGCGCAGTGATTGGATTTCCGCCTACGATGCCAGTGACCCGGGTTCGGTAGCAAGCTCGGGTCGCTGGAGGGCCAGCCGGGGGGGGAGAGGGATTGATCACCCGACAGGCTGCTCTCCCTCTCTGGGGAGGGTGGGCTGTGCTTCTTGCTGCAATACCGCCACCTGGGTGACCACAGGTGGTGGTGCAGAGGAGGAGCAGAAACAAGGGAGGGGTGGACGTCTGCCGAGGGTCCCGAGCGGAGGTACGTCTCTGCATGCCTCCGCTTCCTTGGTCCCTCCTCACATGCCAACTTCCACAAGGGAGGCGGGACCAGAAAAAGTAAAAAGACCTGCAGCAATACCTGGAGATGGACCCCGGCATCACGTAGACCAGGGCCAGGGAGGAGCCGCATGAGTCTGTCCAACATTT
Source organism: Neoceratodus forsteri (assembly GCA_016271365.2). Classification (NCBI taxonomy): domain Eukaryota; kingdom Metazoa; phylum Chordata; order Ceratodontiformes; family Ceratodontidae; genus Neoceratodus; species Neoceratodus forsteri. The sequence goes on along the minus strand of CM028136.1, from coordinate 2,403,358 downwards.
GGGCGAAGGATGGGAGGTTTGAGGAGCCTCCCACCCCACTTGGGTAATCCGAGGGGCTGATGGTGGGGTGGATTCATGAGGGGCTTACAGTTCCCAGGAGACCTGGCAGACACGATGCATTGGGAGTCCCTGAGGGAAGGTAGGCGCTGCTGTGGAAAGGGGTTTAAATAGAAAGTTTAAAAAAAATCTGACCTTAAAGGCAAAACTTTAGAAACAGTGGCTGTCACTGTTTAAAAGCCCATGTAGCACAGTTTTAAGTGAGGCACTGAGCTGACCTGTAGCTGGCAGCCATCTGGAGACACCGGTGACTAAGTCTGCCCCATATTGATACTAGATCACCACCATTTTTTAGAATCTTGTGATGTCATCAATCTCAGGAATATTTGCATTTCAGTGCCCGGCCTTCACCCAGGCAGCACTTGCGATGCTCCTCTTTCTCTTCATCCTTGGACAAAGACAGGCTCTGTTGCAAGTTGTGTTGGTGCTTCAAGGAACCGATCTGGCAGCAGTGGGTCCTTGGCCATAGTAGGCCCCTTTCTCAGACCCCAGCGCTCCCCTGGTCCAGCCCACTCTGGTCCTGCTGAGTCGGGTCATGCCTTTACCAGCTTATCTACCAATTCTGATGGAGCCATCACCCAAGCAGCCCTTGCATGGGGCCTCAACCAAGGCTGCTCATTCTGCTGCTGGTCTTCCCAGTCGGTTATCCATCTAAATCACCTACTCGGATGAATCTAGGGTGGTACTACCGACACCACTGACTACTCTCTTTAACAAATCATTGGAGGATGGGGTGGTACCTGAGGACTGGAGGAGGGCAGATGTGATTCCACTTCACAAAAGTGGGAGCAGGGCAGAGGCAGGAAACTACAGACCAGTCAGTTTGATCTCAGTGGTAGGGAAAATGATGGAATCACTTCTGAAGGAAAGAATTGTTGAGTACCTAGAGGCCAGTGGGGCACAGGACCCAAGGCAGCATGGATCCACAGTGGGAAGGTCGTGTCAGACAAATCTAATAGATTTCTTTGACTGGGTGACCAAAGTAGTAGACCAGGGAGGGGCTGCGGACATGGCCTACCTAGATTTTAGCAAGGCATTTGGCACAGTCCCACACAAAAGATTAATATGCAAGCTAGCCAGCCTTGGAGTGGGTCCCAAGGTGGTAGCCTGGATAAAATATTGGCTGGACAACAGGACACAAAGGGTAATAGTAAACGGAGTTCACAGTGAAGAAAGGAGGGTAACTAGTGGGGTACCACAGGGTTCAGTACTGGGGCCAGTCCTCTTTAATGTCTTTATAAGTGACATTGCAGAGCACCTGGAAGGAAAAAAAAGTCTCTTTGAAGACTGCACAAAGATCTTCAACAGGGTTGATACACAGGGTGGGGTGGAAAGGATGAGAAGGGACTTGGCTAAGTTGGAGGAATGGTCAAATGTATGGCGGCTCGGATTCAGCGCAAAGAAGTGCAAGGTAATGCACCTGGGAAACAAAAATCCAGGGAAAGAGTACACGGGGGGTGAGATACTAACAACAACAAAACAGAAAGGGACCTGGGAGTAATTGTATCAAGTGACCTAAAGGTGGGCAAGCAATGTGAGAAGGCAGTAAGGAGGTCTGGGGGGATACTGGGATGCATAGGGAGAGGTATCAACAGTAGAAAACAGGAAGTTGTTATCCCTCTGTACAGACAGTTGGTGAGACCCTGTCTGGGCTACTGTGTGCAGTTTTGGAGACCCCATCTCCGCAAAGACATAGACAGAGTGGAGGCTGTCCAGAGGAGGGCAACCAAAATGGTGCTGAGTCTGCACCAGAAGACGTACGAAGAGAGACTAGAGGAGCTTACTGTGTATACCCTTGAGGAAAGGAGGGACGGGGGGACATGATAGAAACTTTCAAGTACCTCAAGGGAATCAAAAAAGTCCAAGAGGGTAGCATCTTTCAGAAAAAGAGATGTGCAAGAACAAGGGGGCACAATTTGAAGATAAAGGGGGGACGGCTCAGGGACAATGTGAGGAAGTATTTTTTCACAGAAAGGGTGGTGGATGCATGGAACAGATTTCCTGAGGAGGTTGTGGGGTCTAAAACTGTGGGAGAATTCAAGAATGCATGGACAGACATAAGGCAATTCTAGTGGGGGTAGGAGGAAGTAGGCTGTTGGTTAACTAGGATCTGCAGCTTATCCATTAGGTTGGGAAATGGGCAGACTAGATGGGCCAAGCAGTCCTTATCTGCCATCAAATTCTATGTTTCTATGTTTCAGTCTCTGGTGGGGACTGCCCCACGCCAGGTGACCGCATCATACGACGCTTGGTATAAAGGGTGGTCCCCACGCCTGCCTTCCAGTTCTTTTCCCCGCCGCCTGGTTGTGAAGCTCCTCGTAGAACAGTGCTTGTCGGTCGCTTCATCGGTCTTAAAGTTTTCAAACTTTTTCAACCAGTTTTCTGTTTTTCGATATTTTCTTCAATAATTGCTGTATAATCGGTCCCTTGACGCCCGAATCGTATGAAGAACAAGTGCGACTATGGGTTCCCAGCTTCCACAAGGACGGCCACCCTTGTGCCTCTTCTGTTCTAGGCCCAGACCACCCTTGTGGAGAAGTGCCAGCACTGCCAGAAGTTCAACTCAGCTACCCGCAAGAGAAGGCAGTAGTTCCTGGAAGCCCATCTCCTCAACAAGAAAATGGCCTCCATGGAAAAAGAGTTAAAAAGCTTAGGCAGGCGTCCACTTCCCCGAAGGCCACAAAAGAAGCGTGACAAGGAGAGCACCGGGGGGCGGGAGTCGGTCTTCCACAGCAACCGCAACCGACTGGAGTCGCGCCCCTGTGTAACCTCCCCTGAGGGATCACTCCCCGACGGCTGTCTTAGTGGCTACCAAGAAGGTGTCGCCCTTCCTGTCGGGCTCGCCCTCTGGCCCTTCAGGAGCCTCTGGAGCTTAGGAAGCCTCCGCTCCTGTTAAGGCCGCTCCTTCCTTGCGGCCTTCCGGTCAGAGCGGGTCCAGTAAGTCAAACGTCGGATCCACAAATGCCCGCCCAACAAGGCTGCTAAGTCGCTCACCTCCTCGGGTGAGCACCCAGCCAAACCCCCTTCCAACAAGGCCACCACTCCTTCGCGACCTTCCTCGGATAGGGAGTCTGATAAGTCAGACGCCGGCTCTACTGACGTCCACCCAGACACTGCCAATAAGTCGGATGCCAGCTCCCCCGACGATTGCCCGGCCAAGACGCCTGCGCCAGACCTGTCCCGTCTGATGCCCCAGGCTCTCCGCAACATCTCACCACATTGCCTACTGAGGTCCCCCCGTCCCCTCGACTGACACCTGGGGATTTTAATCTTCCTTCCCTGGTCATCACTGAGGACCTCGAGACGCTGCTGTCAGGGCTTCCTCCTCCTGTGCCAGACCCCCTTGACGCTGGATCTTCAGATGCCGGCCAACCCGACGCCACCATCCGTGTCCCTCTGCCCGACGGAAGACCTATTCCTCCATCAGGACCGTTGGACCCGCTCTATGGTATACGCACACCAGGGCCAATGCTTCCTCCATCTGGCCCGCCAGCAGGGCCTCTGCCAGGTCCTTCTGCTCTGTCAGAGCCGCTGGCGCCAGGGTAGCCAACACCGCAATACCTGGTGCCGCAGTACCCAATGCTGGGCTACCTGCCATCGGGCCACGGATACTCCTTTTATGGGGTACCCTCAGTAACTGTATCCCCCACATCCACTGCCCACTCCACAGCCACCGGCAGATCTGAAGGAGACCTTGGCTTCCTGGTGGGCTGAGGCTAAGGCTCAGCTCACCAAGGAGGTCCTGAGTTGTCTCCCGACGCCGGTCCCTATACCGAATCCCCTACGTCGGAGACAGGTGACTCCCTCCCCCTTGCCCGACAGCAGAGGAGAACCCTCCAGTGCCCGAGGCGGGGAGGATACATGCCCCGGGAACTCCCCAGAGGGGTCATCCCTCCCCCTCCTAGGGAGGAGTCTTCTTCCTCTTCTTCAGAGACTTCTGACTTGGACTCCGAGTCTGGCCACTCTGACCCCGAAGGCGAGCACCATACTCCAGAACACCCCAGGCCGAGGGATCCTCCAAAGTCCCCTCCGGAGGACCCTTCCTTTCTGGAGTTATTGAGGAAAATCCAGGAATTACATCAGTGGCAATCAGTGGAGCCAGACCCACAGCGTAAAAAACTCGCTGCCCATCTGGATCTGCCCGAGACCGTCCTGTTCATTACTCCCTGGATAGAGTCTCACACAGATCTTGTTTCCACCATCTAGAAACAACCTTCTGCATTAGCCCCGCTTCTGAGGAAGGTGGACAGGCTATACCAGGCTCCTGAGGGTGTAGACTTTCTCAGACTTCACCCCAAGGCAGATTCAGTTGTCATCAGTGCCACCCACGGCTGCTCCGCCAATCCTAAACATCTAAACTCGTCTCCACCTGATAAGGAATCCCGGCTTCTGGACCAGTACGGGAAGAAAATCTATTCCTCTTCTACCCTAGGCATCAGGGCCCTCAAGTTATGTTGCCCAAAAGGGGGGGTTTCCAGAAGACCATTCTTAGCCAGGTGGAATCTAAGTTTGACCCCCTTCCTGAGTCACAGACTAAGCAGGAAGTGGGTGACCTTGTCCATTCTGCTCGCTCGGTCTGTTGACACATGCTCCGTGCCACTTACGATGCGGTGGACACAGCTGAAAGGAGTTCGCCCTTTGCTGTAGGCCTACGGTGTCATGCCAGGCTCCGCGTGTCAGGCTTGGTCCCTGAGGTACAATCCGCTATACAGGATGCTCCCTTCAGGGGTTCGGTGCTGTTTGGGGGTGATGTCAAAGACATCATTACCAAACTGCAAGAGAAGGGTACTGCACTCAAGACTGTCCAGACTATGTATAGACCCCCTCAAGGGCAGCGGAGTCCTTTTCGTCGCCAAAACCGACAAAGACAAAAGCTGCAAGGAAAACATGCCAACAAACGTCGGGCCCCTCCAGCAACCAAGACTCCCCCCAGCAGAAAAGCCATGGGAGCCCAGGCTGCTGCGCTGACCCACACCTCCTGACTCCCTGCCTCTCCAGGTTCCAGGGGAACCGGTAGGGGGGAAATTCTTCTCCCATCTGCCAGATTGGGAGAGGATAACATCAGACGTTTGGGTACTCCAGCTGATATCGGCAGGACACTCAATAGAGTTTCTGCAGAAGCCACCCTGAAAACCACCCCCTCGGTCATCTTACTGCTCTCAACATCTTCCTCTGGTTCTAGAGGAAATCATCTCCCTTCTCTTGAAGGTGGCGACAGAGCCAGCCCCCACTCATCTTTGGGGGACAGGTTACTATTCCCATTTCTTCCTAGTTCCAAAGAAGTTGGGAGATCTGAGGCCCACGCTAGACCTCAGCTTCCTGAACGTGTTCGTGGAGTACAAACGCTTCAGAATGCTCTCCTTGCACAGCCTTCTACCACTACTTCGTCCGGGACAGTGGCTGTGCACCATGGACATGCAGGATGCTTACCTGCATATCCCCATGTGCCCTTCCCACCACAAATACCTCCTGTTTTGTTTTCAGGGGGACCACTGCTAATTCAGGGCCCTCCCATTTGGTCTTTCCTCGCCCCCCCCCCCGAGTGTTTACCAAATGCCTGTCAGTGGTAGCGGCCCACCTGTGTACCTAGGAGTACAGGTATTCCCGTACCTGGACAATTGACTTCTGGTGGCCTCATCCAGGGAGGAACTCCTGCACTCCCTTTCCCTTACCTGCAGGTTTTTACCAGCCTGGGTATCACCATCAATCAGGCCAAGTCCCACTTGGTCCCTTGCCAGCGCCTCCAATTTATAGGGGCAATTCTGGACACAACCACCGGCAAAGCCTTCTTGCCTCTGGACAGAGTAGACACCCTTCAGAATCCGGCTCATCTTCTATCTGGCCGCAGGAGGGTTGGAGCCAGGTCAGTCCTCCGCCTCCTTGGGCTAATGGTGGCTGCCATTCTGACAGTCCCATTCGCTTGGCTCCATATGAGGATCTCTCAGTGGACACTTCAGTCACAATGGGACCAGACCAGGGGCAATCCAGACCAAGAGATACTAGTAGCAGATCCCATGATCAGGGACTTGCAGTGGTGGATGGTTCAGGAGAACCTGTGCCTGGAGTTCACTTCTGCATCGATCCCCCTTCCCAGACGTTGATGACAGATGCATCAGGAGAAGGCTGGGGTGCCCACCTAGGGTCTCACAGGACTCAGGACAGCCGGTCCAAGTTCAAGCAAAACTTGCACATAAATGTACTCAAACTGAGGGCAGTCCTTTATGCCCTTCAAGCTCTCCTTACCTTCGTCCTCCCCGGTCATCTCCTCATACAGTCAGACAACATGTGCATAGTCTGGTACTTCAACAAACAGGGAGGAACACGTTCCTACCCCGTGTGCCGGAAAGCGATGAGTCTTGTATTGGGCAGCCCAGCATCACCTTCACTTGACCGCAGTTCACGCTCCAGGAGTAGAAAACACTCTGGCAGACAAACTCAGTCGGTCCTCAGCCAGGTCCCACGAATGGGAGTTAGATCAGCAAGTCGTAAACGACATCTTTTGGTGATGGGGAACACCTCAGATAGACCTCTTCACCTCACTCCAAAACACAAAACTTCTCGCCTTCTGCTCACTTGCTCCAGGGCGAGACATTTTTTGGTGGGACGTTCTTTCTCTCGGTTGGAGGGACAGATTCGTTTATGCCTTTCCTCCCATTCCTTTAATTCCAAGGGTCCTGAGCAAACTCAGATCGGAAGGAGTTCAAATGATTCTCATTGCTCCCTTCTGGACCAGGCAAGTTTGGTTCTCTCTTCTGCAACAGTTTTCAGAGGAACCTCCTCTTCCTCTGTCGCAACAATTGTTGACCCAGGATCAGGGGACCCTTGTTCATCCGGGTCTCAAATCCCTTCATCTCCATGCATGGCTCCTGCAGATGTAGCTAAAGCTTGCTTCGGAGTTTTCTCCTTTAGTAGCGGACATTTTGGTGGAGGCCAGTAAGCCTTCCATCAGGTCCACCTATGCTATGAAGTGGAACCGGTTTTCTATCTGGGCAAATTCGAAAGACTTCGAGCCTTTCTCATGCCCAGTCAACAAAGTCCTGGACTACATACGTCACCTCTTCAATCTAGGTCTCAGCCATTCCTCGTTGAAAGTCCGCATAACAGCTATCTCAGCCTACCATATTCCCTTTGGAGACAGGACGTTTGCTCAGTTAGAAGTCTCTAAGACTTTCCTCAGAGGGGTTCTCCATTTAAAACCCCCCCATCCGCATTCCTGCCCCTCCATGGGACCTGAATTCCATCCTGGAGAAGATTACTCTGCCTCCCTTCGAGCCAGCAGCAGCAGCAGCTGATTTGAAGTTCCTTTTTTGGAAGACACTCTTCCTAGTGGCCATTATGTCTGCTCGGCGAATCTCTGAGCTTTAGGCCTCAATGTGTAAAATCCCATACTTGATTTTTCACAAGGAACGTGTGGCTGTATGCACCAACCCTAAGTTTCTCCCTAAGGTGGTGGCTGAGTCTACACTCAATCAATCTATCAAGCTAACCGCTTCCTTCACGCAACCCTTCAATCAAGGGGAGTACCTCTTGCATACTTTGGATGTTCACAGAATCCTGAGATACTACACCAATCGGACTAAGGATGACCAACCAGCTTTTTGTCTCTTTTGCTCACAGAAGAGAAGGCAATGCTGTTTCTAAGCAATGCCTTATCTAAATGGTTGGCGAATTGTATCACTTTTCTGTTACGACTAGTACAACAAGACCCTTCTGGGTCAAGTCAGAGGTCACTCCACCAGAGGAGTAGCTGCCTCTGTGGCTTGTTTCAAAAATGTGTCAGCAGCAGACATCTGTGCAGCCGCAAGTTGGACTTCTGTCCATACCTTCATTAAACACTAAAATTTGGACATCGCCTCTCACCGTAGAGCAGGCTTCGGGTTGGCTGTCCTATAAGGTCTCCTTTCATGAGACCTGTTCAGCCCTGAGGTTCCATGTTATGGATGACTAACCTCCTCCCGAGTGCTTTTCCTTGTTCCAGACTGCATGAGACTCAGTTCTGTATGTGAATACATACTGTAAGAGCCCTGTTGAAGTAAGATAGTACAGTTACGTAAGAACTTATCGTAACAGTAGATCTTCGAGAGAGGCTCTTGCAGTAGGTATTGCCTTCCCGCCCTCCGTCCCCCTAAGTTTTCTTTGGTTAATTTCCATGGGGGGGTGGGGAATATCCTCTTCTCTCTCATCTTGCCCCTTTTGGCCTTTGGCGGGAAAGAACTGGAAGGCGGGCGTGGGGGACTGCCCCTTTATACTGATGTCGTATGACGCTAGTCGCCTGACGTGAGGATGGTCCCCCGCCAGAGACTGCTAGCTAGAAATGTTTCCATGGGGTCCTGATGCCTGGCAGCTTAGTCCAATATGTGAATACCTACTGCAAGAGCCTCTCTCGAAGATCTACTGTTATGGTAAATTCTTACATAACTGTACTTTTACCATGGTGTAGCATAGGGTGGTGTCAACTACATAAAAACAGTGTAGTTTGTCAAGGTATAGGATAGGGTGGTGTTCATTACATTTATAAAATGGTGTCTAGTCAGTTCTTATTCCTTATTGGTCAGGACTCCGTCACATGGTACAGCGTAAATCTAACATATACTCCTGCTCAGCAGACATTATAGGGTGCATTAATTGAGAGCACAACCAGTTGGGGTCAAAAGATCAATATGCTACTTACATATCCTCAGGGACAAAAAGATTACAATGAAAATCAAACAGCACAGCAACATCAAAAAGAAATCATGCCCATTAAAAACACATGATCCCCACTCCCCACAGCAACATTGCTCAAGAATCACAAACTGGAAAGGAAATCCATCCAACAACTTTGAAAAATATACTGTACTCCCTGTTCACAGAACTCGCAAACCCAAAAAGCATTAGTGCAACTCACACAAGAAAAACATTTTAAACACATAATAGAACAACAAAATATATTTCAAAACTTGGATTCTACACAACAGAAAGTTGCATACATTCATCACTAAACCGTCTGCAAAACTTCTACAAATTTTGCTCTAACACCTAATAAAATATCCACTTACCTAGAAACAAAATACAACTCAGACTCTCTACTTGAATCTCTGCTGCTCAGCAGGGCACATGAATGAGGTCACATGACATCTAATCAATAGCCTAGGCTACCAGGTCTGACTCAGATGTCATGGAAGCTCACCCCAGACTTCCAGCTTAGACTCACAGATCACATGGAAAGGACAAGAAGTTAAAAGTCAGGAATACACACTAAAGCAGCAAAATTACCCACTCCCTTGCAGTGCAACCACACTGCACTAGTGCAGCATATCAGATGCAGCCTATCCCCTGTCGCACATCTAATTTTGCTAATGCCCTAATGTCAACCATTTAAAGATACAGCACCAAATTGCAACACTACTGCACTGCTAAAAATAGTGTAGCATAGCATGGTGTTAACTACATGTCAATTCTGTGATGTAGCAAGGTGTAACAAAGCGTAGTGTCAACTACATGTAAACTCTGTAGTGTAGCATGGTGTGTCATAGCATGGTGTCAAATACATGTAAACTCTGTAGCGTAGCATGGTGATGTCAACTACATGTAAACAATGTAGTGTAGTGTGGTGTAGTATACCATGGTGTCAATTACAAGTAAGCTCTGTAGTGCAGCATAGCATGGTGTCAACTACATGTAAACGCTGTACTGAAGCATGGTGTAGCATAACATGGTATCAACTACATTTAAACCCTGTAATGTGGCATGGTGTAGCATAACATGGTGTCAACTACTTGTAAATTCTGTAGTGTAGCATGGTGTAGCACAGCGTAGTGTCAACTATATGTAAACTCTGCAGTGTAGCATGGTGTATCATAGCATGGTGTCAGCTACATGTAAATTCTGTAGCGTAGCATGGTGTAGCATAGGGTGATGTCATCTACATGTAACTCTACAGTGTAGTATGGTGAAGCATAGCATGGTGTCAACTACATTTAAACACTGTACTGAAGCATGGTGCAGCATAGTGTGGAGTCAGCTACATGTAAACTCTGTAGTGTAGCATGGTGTAGCAAAGTGAGGTGCCCGTTACATGTAAACTTTGTTGTGTAGCATGGTGTCAGCTACATGTAAACTCTTTAGTGTAGCATTGTGTAGTATCAACTTCATATAAACTCCATTGTGTGGCATGATGGAGCATAGTGTGGTGTCAACTACATGTAAATTGTGTAGCGCAGCATGGTTTAGCATAGCATTATGTCAACTACTTGTAAACTGTAGAGTGTAGCATAGCATAGCATGGTGTCAACTACATGGAAACTCTGCAGTGTAGTATAGTGTGGTGTCAACTACATGTAAACTCTGTAGTGTAGTGTGGTATAGAATGGTGATAACTACATGTAAACTCTGTACTGTAACATGGCCTAGCAAAGTGTGGTGTCACCTACATGTAAACTCTGTAGTGTAGAATGGTGTAGTATAGCATGGTGTCAACTACATGTAAACTCTGTAGTGTATCATGGCATAGCAAAGCATGGTGTAACATAGCATGGTGTCAACTACATGTAAACTCTGTAGTGTATCCTAGTGTCGAAAAATGTGGTGTGGCCTACATGTAAACTGTATAGTGCAGCATGGTGTAGAATAGCATGGTGTCAACTGCATGTAAACTCTCTAGTTTAATCATGGTGCACCATAGCATGGTATCAACTACAAGTAAACTCTAAAGTGTAGTATGGTGCAGCATAGCATGTTGTCGTCTACAAATAAACTCCATTGCGTAGCATGATGTTACATAGTGTGGTGTCAACTGCATGAAAATTATGTAGTGTAGCATCGCATTGTGTCAACCTCGTGTAAACTCTGTAGTGTAGCTTGGTGTAGTATATTTTGTGTAAACTCTGTAGTGTAGCATGGTGTAGTATAGCGTGGTGTCAACTACTGTATATGTAAACTCTGTTGTGTAGTGTAGTGTAGTATAGCGTGGTGTCAACTACATGTAAACTCAGACAGTGTAGACATGGTGCTGCGTAGCATGGTATCAGCTACAAGTAAACTCTAAATTGTAGTATGGTGTAGCACAGCATGTTGTCAACTACATATAAGCTCTATCGTGTAGCATGATGTATAAGGCGGTGTCAGCTGCATGTAAATTATGTAGCATAGCATGGTGTAGCACAGCATTGTATCAACTATATGTAAACGGTGTAGTGTAGCAGTGTTCATTTCAGGCCGCGGGATCACGCCATTGGCACGCCTCACATGTGGCCCGACCCATCATAATACTGTGGCTTTGGTCTTTTGCTGCACCTGTAGCTTTAAGAATCCTGGGCACGCATGTGTGGGGCGGGCGTGCACAGACACAAGCTGGAGCAAAGGTGTGTTGATGCTGTAGAAGAGGAGGGACTAAAGGCTTGCTTGCCAGCTCAGGAATGCCCCCGGCCCATGGGGGCGTGTCGAGTTTACAGAGACCATGCTGGAGAAGAGGAGGGACTAAAGGCTCCGGCTCTGGAATAGCCCAGCCCCTGGGCGTGTCGGGTTTGAGAGACCCGTGCTGAGAAGTAGTCGCTGAAGGAAACGTTAATCCTGGGGACTTAAAACGCCCCTTAGTTAGTTTCTGATTGCACTGATTATTATTCAGACATCAAACTTCTTGTTTACCCTCCCCCACAAAAACATGCTGTCTCTATTTCTTAAATTTGATGCAAAGGAATCAAAGTATGCAGAAACAGCTGCTGATCACCAACTCCGGCGCAGCTGTGAGTGCAGACACTACACAGTACAGTATAATTGCTAATTATTTCTTGATCGGAAGGAAACACACAGAAAAGATGCATTTTCTAAGTACTTATTTTGCTGGGCTATGTCAGCGTGTAACCTTTATCTGTCCCGATCGAAAGATAATTTGTGCCTGCACTCTGAGCTGCGCCAGGTTGGTGATCAGCAGCTGTTCCCACAAATACTTTTAATTCCCTTTGCAGCAATTTAAGAAATAGAAACAGCACGCTTTTTTTTGTGGGGGGGTAAAGAAGAAGTTTGATGTCTGGAGAGTGAGCGCTCCACTCAATTTGAGTGGCAACTTGAGCAAATTTGGGGGCGGGTGTTTCTGGCAGTATTCAGTTACAGAATGGCTGATCTGGATACAAGGGGCCGGCGCTTCTGTTGTGAACCACGTGATGTGCACTGAGACACATCTCATGGTACAGAGCAGAGCTACCGAAACCGCACCATTTCCCCCTTGTTGCGCAGTTACTTTGGAGTCACCGTTGTGGAGTGAGCTGCTTGTAATTCTTAAGAAGAGCTATAATAGCGTTACTGTAATCGCTGATTCCGATTTAAAAACGAGTGCAAATTACAGCTGATATTTTAGCTGTGGGAGTCTCAGAGTAGACTGTGGATTATTTTGTGGAAATATCACTATTGAACTTACTAAAACGAATTGATAGTTGAAACAGTAAGGCAGAGCTGTGGGGCTTCTGCCATCTGATCTTAGCTACCTACTAAGGCAGAAAAAATAGCTTTTGGAACTGTAAGTGAAAAATTAGACTCAGATCTGTGTGTCGGGGAGAGAGGGTTGCTCTTTATATCTCACCTAAGCTGGCAGCAGGAAAGCCAAAACAGGTTAAAAAGGCACAGGAACGGTAGAAATTGAAGCAAAGAGTGTGTGTGTGTGGTCTGTCTAGTTTTGGTCTACAACTGGCAGACAGATCTCATCAAAAATATAACCAGTGAACCTGAATTAAAAGCAAGGTGCAGATCTGTTCCATGTCTAGTGGTGCAGGCATAGGCACATATAGACATCATTTAAAGTATCCTGTTTGTCTATATTGCAGTCAGATAGGCAAGCCAGAGAGCATGCATTATTAAGAAGAACAGTCCAAAAATAAATAATTTCTACACGTCAAAAAAGACACTGCAGCAGATTAAGAAACTTTACTATTAGGAAAAGCAGGTCAGGGTGGGTGGGACTGAAAAATATGAGTTGACTGGGACTACTCAGTGTGTCTGAATTCTACTCTACTTCTATATGTCTTCTGTGAGTAAATAAAATAAGATTCCAACACATTTGTCATAATAAATAGTTTTTATTAAACGCTTAGTCAGTGAAACACACAACTTCATATTATTTGTCATTATATATCTTTTGATTCCTCAGTTGCCTCCCATAAGAACTAGAATACTAAACAAGGCTACAGCTGCTTATTTTATAAAAATAACAGTCTAGTCATGGCAAAAGCACGTCGGAACATTAAAACATTTTTAGGTCTCTCTGCACTAAGAGACTCATAAATTGCTGCATCAGGACTGGTCTCTCTAAAATTCAATGTGAGCAATGGGTGCCAGTTCTTGTCGAGACGCTATGTTGTCCAGCCACTGTGGCAGACACACAGTTGGGACCGTCAATCTGACAGGGCTAGCCAGTCACAACTTGATTTTGTAGTCTGCTGATTGTAACTACCTACCTACAGCCAGTCCCATGTGGCCAGTATTTAACGTGATTTCTTTTAGGGCTGGGCTATCTACAATGTACAGGTGGTTGAGATATAATTCAGAAAATGTGATGACTTAGGCTAAAATCAGTAGAAAGAAACAAAATACTCTGACTTCTTGGCACTGACAATTTCAGGACAAGTCCCCTGATTGGCATGCTGATCTGCAGACCACAGAGATGCTATGCAGCTGAAAATATGCAGGAGATTTGGTGCATGCATTTAGAAAAGCTATATCTGAAAAGAACAAGCTTGTCTCTAGTACATGAAGAGTGTTTATTGATGGCCAAAGAAAATCCTGCCTCTATAAATATACGCGTTTAATGGAATTTTGTCTAGTTTAGATTGTCCTTTGTTGACAAACTGTCTGTGTGATCAAGAATGCCTCAGATTCATCAGAAACTACAGCCAATGATGATCCTCAAATGTATAGCCTTGGTAATCTGTTGAGACAAGTAAAAATTAGAAAAATAGCCCATGCATCATATTAATTTGTGATGAGAGCACAGACATCTACTGTCGCTAAAAACTAGTATTGTATGCAAGAGTGCTTGAGCCTGAAAGTTTTGTTCCATCTACTTTTATTTCTAGAGAACTACAGATCTCTTGATGTCACTGGAGCAGGGATAGCTAAATAATTGAGCAATTCTCAGCCAGTGGAAAAAAAATTAGCATGAAAAAGTAATGGATTGGAAGTGGCAGAGCAAAAGTCATGACAGGGACTGATGAGGGAGTCATGCACATGTGCTGTGTGAAACCCAATGCTAGTAAATATACATTGTGTTGCTCATAGGGTTGTGGCTATGTTGTTCACAAGCTGCAGACTCCTGTCCCCTACCTAAAAGAATACCAAGAGGTGCTAACTGGTATTTCTACCATTTTTAAAAGACCAGCAAAAGAGTTGACAAACTAAAACAAATACAAGAAATGTTGAGGAACCAACTCTGAAAAGTGAAGTAGGTCCATGATGTGAGGTGTATAGCAGTTTATGGTGCTGGTTAAGACCGTCATCATACTCCTAGACTCCCTTCTCACTTTTTCTGCAATGAGTCTGACGCTAGAGCAAAAGGTTTATGCCTTAAAATATCCAAACATGACTTTATAATGACAACCTATATGCTAATGGATGTACTTTGCTGTGAATTATCCAGCTTAGTGTAGTGTTTCAGAAGAGATCTGACATATCTCGATGGTCCATGTCAGTTTGAGAAGTGTTTCTCTGATTTGAGAAAAATAAAATCTGGAACAAAGGAAAAATCGTATCTACATGAAGTGGAGAAAGATATCCAGGAAGATGAGGAGGGAAGGCTGGTGTTCAAGTGGCATCTACGACTAAGGGGAGGCAAAACCCTTCAATGGCTAGGACCATTCTTATTGACCAGTTGGTTGCAAATTTAAAAGACAGATTCCTGGCATGACAGAAACAAGTTGGCTGTTTTTGAGTACTGGGTCCTAGGCCCGTCAGCAGCCTTCTAAAGACGTAACTTGAAACCCTGGGAAATTAATCACCCATGTATGTTTGATCATTACGGCCAAGAGCAGAGACACAAACAGTTTGAGACAGTGGCACCACCACTCGTGGATGCAGACTCAAGCAGAATGGGAACCGCTGGAAGCCACTTGTTGTGAGAGAGGGATACCGAGGGACAACATGCAAACTCTTTTGGGGTTCATAATCAAATATCATGTCAGACTCCAAATCTTTTGACATTGCTTCATGTCATTAACTGCCCTCATCTACAGCAGACTGTGAGAGGGCCCAGCCCGAATATGTAAAACTAACGTGAGAGCTAGATCGGTGCTACTAGTCAATGATCTGTTGACTATTATGTGTTGAGGGACCTTGCCAGGCTGAATTTGATTTTCTTCTGCAATCAATATTTGAGGAAACAAAGGATGTTATTCTGCAGTGGCTGTCATCCTTGACTTAAAGTCCAGCACATAACCGAACTGTGACTGTAGTGGTGTATTGACAACTTACTACTTCTACTTACTATGATCTCAAAGATCTCAAAACAATTTCTAAATATTTTAATTATCCTTGATATCGTGCCTATTATTAATAATTATTTGGTATGTTATATCTTACTATAGCCATGACCTTAGATCTGTGATGCTATCAGGACTCTAACTAGGGCTGTTTTATTAATGCTCTGTGTATTCTTCCAAATGATTTATCCTCCTCCTCCTCTCTCTCCCACGAGTGCGAGTGCAGTGCTTTTATTTTTTGTTGGCAAAAATTCACCAGTTTACTACATAAGTAACAGAGACACTACTACTGATGGACACAAGACCTCTGGCTGCTGCTCAGGCCTCATCTTGATTGATGCCTGGCAGTGACAGAGATGTCGGTGCCTTCTTGTAAACTGCTATCCACCTCTGACATCATGTAAATGCCTTTTTTTTTCTGAGTCACAACTCACACCTCCCCTGTTGATCTGCACCTGCTGTAATAGTTCATCAGCTTATGATACTGTGATATTATGCTAGTAACAGCCATTTTTTTAATACATCTCTGATGCCGCGTTAGTTAAAATTCTGTATACAAATTTTTAAAGAAATGTCATGTATGACCCACATTTTTCCTGAAATTACCCACCTTTTCAGTGGCCAGTAGGTCATTTGACCCACCAAATTTGGTTCCTAGAATGAACGCTGGTGTAGCATGGTGTAGCAGCATAACATAGTGTCAACTGCTTGTAAACTGTATAGTGTAGAATAACATGGTGTCAACTACATGTAAGCTCTGTAGTGTAGTATGATGTAGCATAGCATGGTGTCAGCAACATGTAAACTTTAGTGTAGCATGGTGTCAACTACATGTAAACTCTGTAGTGTAGCATGGTATTGTGTTAACTACATGTAAACTCCATAGTATGATGTCAGTTACATGTAAACTCTGTAGTGTAGCATAGCATGGTATCACCTACATGTAAACTCTGTAATGTAACATGGTATTGTGTTAATTAGATGTAAACTCTGTAGTGTGGCATAGCATGGTGTCAGTTACATGTAAATTCTGTAGTGTAGCATGGTGTAGCATAGCATGATGACAAATACACGTAAACTCTGCAGTGTAGCATGATGTAGCATAGCATGGTGTCAGCTACATATAAATGCTGTGGGGTAGCATGTTGTAGCATAGCATTGTGTTAGTTACATGTAAACTGTAATGTAGCATGCTGTAGCATAGCGTGGTGTCATCTACATGTAAACTCTGTAGTGTAGCATGGTGTAGCAAAGCATGGTGTTAGCTACATGTAAACTCCATAGTGTATCATAGCATGGTGTCAGTTAGCTGTAAACTCTGTAATGTAGCATGGTGTAGCATAGCATGGTGACAAATACATGTAAACTCGGTAGTGTAGCTTGGTGTAGCATAGCATGGTGACAACTACATGTAAACTCTGTAGTGTACCATGGTGTAGCATAGCATGGTGACAACTACATGTAAACTCTGCAGTGTACCATGGTGTAGCATAGCATGGTGACAACTACATGTAAACTCTGCAGTGTAGCATGGTGTAGCATAGCATGGTGCCAACTACGTGTAAACTCTGCAGTATAGCATGGTGTCAACTACATGTAAACTCTGCAGTGTAGCATGGTGTAGCATAGCATGGTGCCAACTACATGTAAACTCTGCGGTGTAGCATAGCATGGGGTCAACTACATGTAAACTCTGCAGTGTAGCATGGTGCAGCACAGCATGGTGTCAACTACATGTAAACTCAGTAGTGTGGCATGATGTAGCATAGCATGGTGTCAACTACATGTAAACTCTGCAGTGTAGCATGATGTAGCATAGCGTAGTGTTAACTACATGTAAACTCTGCAGTGTATCATGATGTAGCATAGCATGGTGTCAACTAAATGTAAATGCTGTGAGGTAGCATGTAGCATAGCATTGTGTTAGCTACATGTAAACTGTGTAATGTAGCATGCTGTAGCATAGCATGGTGTCAACTACATGTAAACTCTGTAGTGTGGCATATTGTAGCATAGCATGGTATCAACTACATGTAAACTCTGTAGTGTAGCATAACGTGGTGTCAGCTGTCACAAATGCCCTCCTTAGGTCAGGCCGTCTGCTCCCACAGTGCTCTCAGAGTGCAATAGTGTGAACAGGTGACAGACAGGGTAACCCTCCTGTCTGTTTTGGGTCCAAATCACCTATTAGCCTCGAGTTCTGGAGGGATTCAAACTGTGAACCTTATGCTAGCATACCCAATTAACAGGCTCAGATAATATTCTCTTTGGGGGGGGGATGCAATATAATCTTTCGCCCAAGGGCACCCAGCCAGGTATCCAAAATGAACCCTTACAACTCTATATGAGACCTAATTATATTCTTACGTTTTACAAGCTTAGTAATACCATGCAAGCCCTTAATAGCTGTCACTTAAACACAGATTCAGCATCACATGCAAAAGAACTGCGGACAAACACAGGCAGTATTAAAGAAAATGTAGTTTACTAAAAATTGTAAAACAGGAGAAATAAAATACAGAACAACTTATATTATTGGCTTACATGCTCAAAAGAAAAAATTGGAAGTTACAGAACACAAACTCCTACCACAGTACTTAAGTTTTTCCTATCTGGTTGTTACCTTTCAAGTGCTTTCAAATCCAGAGAGTCAAAAATCTCTGAGAGTCCCGAATGATATGACACACATTTCCCAGATGCATGTTTCATTTCAACCTCCCTCTCCCCACTCCCTTTTGGTGAGGTCAGCTAGATCCTCCCTTAGAGTTAATTTCTAACATAATTTTCTACAAGGAGGTATTTTAATTAATGTGAACATCAGAAAAAAAACATTTCCCAAATATGACAGTATTTGATCAAACATTTTTGTTTGGACTTAACAATCCCACACTCTGTCACTAATTCTCGGCTATGTGCTAAAAACAAGAGACATCAGCCAAATGGCTTTTCTTCCTGCTATGTCATAAATACCTACATGGGAAGCAACTTCAAAAGCATGAGCAGGTTATAAAAGGTCATAAACTATCCCTCTGGAAGAAAGGCAGTTAATTAGGTTTCCTCTGGTCTTTTTTCACATCCTGCAGCTTTAGCTACACTGAAACCTTTTGGGGTTAGAGGTCACTCACTGAAGCATGGGCTGACTTGGGTGCCAGCAGACAATCACAGACCATTTATTTATATTACAAATACAATAACCATAAGCAGATGGCAGATTGTCACATCAGCTACATGTAAACTCTGTAGTGTAGCATGGTGTAGCATAGCATTGTGCTAACTACATGTAAACTCCATAGTGTAGCATAGCATGGTGTCAATTACATGTAAACTCTAGTGTAGCATAGTGTGGTGTCAACTACATGTAAACTGTGTATTGTAGCATGGTGTAAACTACATGTAAACTCTGTAGTGTAGCACAGTATAACAGCATGGTGTCAACTACATGTAAACTCTGCAGTGTAACGTGATATAACAGCATGGTGTCAACTACATGTAAACACTGCAGTGTAGCATGGTGTAGCATAGTGTGTCAACTATATGTAAACTCTGTACTGTATGGTGTACAGTAGCATTGTGTCAACTACATGTAAACTCTGCAGTGTAGCATGTTGTCGCATAGCATGGTGACAACTGCATGTAAACTCTGCAGTGTAGCATGGTGTAACAGCATGATGACAACTACATGTAAACTCTGCAGTGTAGCATGGTGTCAACTACATGTAAACTCTGCAGTGTAGCATGGTGTAACAGCATGGTGTCAACTGCATGTAAACGCTGCAGTGTAGCATGGTGTCAACTACATGTAAACTCTGCAGTGTAGCATGTTGTCGCATAGCATGGTGACAACTGCATGTAAACTCTGCAGTGTAGCATGGTGTCAACTACATGTAAACTCTGCAGTGTAGCATGGTGTAACAGCATGTAAACGCTGCAGTGTAGCATGGTGTAACAGCATGGTGTCAACTGCATGTAAACGCTGCAGTGTAGCATGGTGTCAACTACATGTAAACTCTGCAGTGTAGCATGGTGTAACAGCATGGTGTCAACTACATGTAAACTGTAGTGTAGCATAGTGTGGTGTCAACTATATGTAAACTCTGTACTGTATGGTGTACTGTAGCATTGTGTCAACTACATGTACACTGCAGTGTAGCATAGTGTCGCATAGCATGGTGACAACTGCATGTAAACTCTGCAGTGTAGCATGGTGTAACAGCATGATGTCAACTACATGTAAACTCTGCAGTGTAGCATGGTGTAACAGCATCGTGTCAACTACATGTAAACTCTGCAGTGTAGCATGGTGTCAACTGCATGTAAACTCTGCAGTGTAGCATGGTGTAACAGCATGGTGTCAACTGCATGTAAACGCTGCAGTGTAGCATGGTGTAACAGCATGGTGTCAACTGCATGTAAACTCTGCAGTGTAGCATGGTGTCAACTACATGTAAACTGCATGTAAACTGTAGCATGTGTAGCAGCATGGTGTCAACTACATGTAAACTCTGCAGTGTAGCATGGTGTAACAGCATGGTGTCAACTGCATGTAAACGCTGCAGTGTAGCATGGTGTAACAGCATGGTGTCAACTGCATGTAAACGCTGCAGTGTAGCATGGTGTCAACTACATGTAAACTCTGCAGTGTAGCATGGTGTAGCATAGTGGTGTCAACTACATGTAAACTCTGCAGTGTAGCATGGTGTAACAGCATGGTGTCAACTACTGTAAACTCTGCAATGTAGCATGGTGTAACAGCATTGTGTCAACTACATGTAAACTGCAGTGTAGCATGGTGTCAACTACATGTAAACTCTGCAGTGTAGCATGGCGTAACAGCATGGTGTCAACTGCATGTAAACGCTGCAGTGTAGCATGGTGTAACAGCATGGTGTCAACTGCATGTAAACGCTGCAGTGTAGCATGGTGTCAACTACATGTAAACTCTGCAGTGTAGCATGGTGTAACAGCATGGTGTCAACTACATGTAAACGCTGCAGTGTAGCATGGTGTCAACTACATGTAAACTCTGCAGTGTAGCATGGTGTAACAGCATGGTGTCAACTACATGTAAACGCTGCAGTGTAGCATGGTGTAACAGCATGGTGTCAACTGCATGTAAACGCTGCAGTGTAGCATGGTGTCAACTACATGTAAACTCTGCAGTGTAGCATGGTGTAACAGCATGGTGTCAACTGCATGTAAACGCTGCAGTGTAGCATGGTGTCACTAATGTAACATGGTGTAGATGTAACAGCATGGTGTCAACTGCATGTAAACGCCGCAGTGTAGCATGGTGTCAACTACATGTAAACTCTGCAGTGTAGCATGGCGTAACAGCATGGTGTCAACTACATGTAAACCGCAGTTAGCAGTGTAGCATGGTGGTGTCAACTACATGTAAACTCTGCAGTATAGCATGGTGTACAGCATGGTGTCAACTACATGTAAACTCTGCAGTGTAGCATAGTGTGGTGTCAACTATATGTAAACTCTGTACTGTATGGTGTACTGTAGCATTGTGTCAACTACATGTACACTCTGCAGTGTAGCATAGTGTCGCATAGCATGGTGACAACTGCATGTAAACTCTGCAGTGTAGCATGGTGTAACAGCATGGTGTCAACTACATGTAAACGCTGCAGTGTAGCATGGTGTCAACTACATGTAAACTCTACAGTGTAGCATGGTGGAATAGCATGGTGTCAACTACATGTAAACTCTGCAGTGTAGCATGGTGTAACAGCATGGTGTCAACTACATGTAAACGCTGCAGTGTAGCATGGTGTCAACTACATGTAAACTCTGCAGTGTAGCATGGTGTCAACTGCATGTAAACGCTGCAGTGTAGCCTGGTGTCAACTACATGTAAACTCTGCAGTGTAGCATGGTGTAACAGCATGGTGTCAACTACATGTAAACGCTGCAGTGTAGCATGGTGTAGCATAGCGTGGTGTCAACTACATGTAAGCTCTGTACTGTATGGTGTACGGTAGCATTGTGTCAACTACATGTAAATTCTGCAGCGTAGCTTGGTATAGCATAGCATGGTGTCAACTACATGTCAACTCTAGTGTAGCATGGTGTAGCATAGTGTGGTGTCACTAAATGGAAACTTAAATGTTAAATTTGTCAGTTTTCTTTGAAAAAGGGACTAAAAAACTGTAACGGGACTGCAGTATCCTTTCTAACATCTGTTATGAGATGCAGTCATATTTTTTTTAATACTTTTCTACAGTCTGCTGCTTTAACATGTTTCAACAGTGATCAAAATCATTGCAGATGAAAATGACATTCTTTCCATTTCTGGAAATGTTCAACAAAGATTTTCCACCCTTAAGTGCAGTATCTGTCTATTGATGGTTTAGGAACAAAGAAACGTGGCAAGAAATCACTAGGATAGCATAACTTTAAAGGTAACGGAAATAGAACTACGTTTGATTATTTAAAAGGAATGTTTATAGTTTATAACTATAACCTAGAGACAATAAATGTTGAAATTACAAAACAATGAATAACAGACCATTGTTTCCAAGTAAACATTGCCTCAGCCATTACCAGGTCTTTCGTCAGAGGACAGAGTAAAATATTGTTTAATTGATGTCTGTTGGTTTTCAGTATTCAGACCCCAAAACAAATGTTGTGCAGAGAACCATAGTACATAACCCGCTGTTACGAAGACATCTTCAGTAAGCTGTTGATATAAAATGCATAGGGAAAGTCCTGCATCTTGATTGGTCGAAATGATTCTGAACCCATGTGCTTACAAAGCGACAACCAATGGTCGGAGCTTCTTTTGACAACGAGGATGCTGCACACCGGTACTAGGTGATAATAGCGGGAAAAAAATAGCGACCACATTAACAGCAAAAGCAAGATAGCGTGTACTAAGTCGGCAACATTCAAGAACTGCAACAAGTCAAAATGGCGAAACCCAGTTTAAAAAAAATAAAATAAAAATGAAAGGCAAACACGCAGTAGGAAACACAGCAAGGAAAAGGGATAACACCAGCAACTGTAGCAGCAACGTGCAGCTTTATTAAGAAACTAAGGAACAAACAGTTCAATAACAGAACCAGCAAATCACCACAGAGATTCTATAAAGTGAAATACACCAGAAAACAAGGCAATATACACAGGTACATAATGGAGAAAGCCAAAAGAAATCGGCACCTGCTCAAATAAAGGTACATGGCAGTAAGCCTGCAACTGAAAATTATATGCAATACCACGTAGTCATAATGCGACCTGTTTTAATAGTTTGCCATGGTAGCAGAAATTCTCTTCCCCAGATCCTTATATTTTTTTCTTAGAGAAAGCAGACTCCTGACCTGAAACTCCTTGTTCTATCTTCATTTCAGACAAGCGCTGCTCACTTCTCAGACAGTCAATACATTTCCAGGCAGTAGAGTGAGATGCGCCTATACAACTAATAAGGCTGCGGTGCCGCCTTTCCACAGCATTATTAGTTCTGGACAAACTGTTCCTCTTGGCCTCATGACAGTTCCAAAAAGACAATAAAAATAGAGGTCGCCATCTACCGAGAATGACTTACGAGGCGGCCTATCCAGGTATCCTCAAAGTAGTCCAGAAGAGGCTGTAAGAATGTCCTCATGCTGCACAAAACAAATCCCACTCCCGCAGTTCCTCAAACGTAGGGACAAGATCAGGGACAGGAACAAATGTGAATGAGAGAAGTATTCTGACATGGAGAGCAAACTGCTCCTCACAGAGGTACCTCTCATGTATGTCACTGGTCTGCTGCACCTTTCTGCAGATGCACTGCCAAAAGTGAAAGAAGCAGCCGTGCGCCTGGTACTCGGGGAAAACACTACAGTAACCTTTCCAGGTTGCCTGCTCAAAATCTAACAAGGCAGTACAGGGACACAAACATGCACTCAGCATCTTCAAGTGGGAGAATACTGTCGCATAGCTGTTCACAGTACGAGAGCTCATTAACACAAAAAAACGCAAAAATAATGGTGTCAAACCTTACTGCATGCAGTGCATACAACTGGCAAAACAATAGGGGTGAACACTTGAATGTACCGTCCAGAAACCAGTCAGTGCACCCCTACAGAAACGCACATTTCTCTGTGTGCCAAAAATCAGAAACCGTTGTCCCCCTGCACCAGTATCATGCAACAAAAACCACTCTCCAGTCAGAGTTCTGCAGTACTCATCTGGTAGATTCAACTCAGCAAGAGAGACAGGAGACACAGGGGCATTACTCACTATCTTGCATATCCGATTCACAGAGCACTTAAGATATTGCAGCCAGGGAAGGCATCTTGCCACAGCATCCAGCACACGAGCAGTACAGCCCAAGATGACTCATGAAGTGGTTTCTGTTGCAGCCACAGCACGCTCCTTGATGTCACACAGTACACGTCTGATGGCCACATCTCCAGCATCAGACACATGGCTATGGCAGTGCACTCCATGAACACTGTCGAACACCATATGCAACCATGCCAAACAACGGGTTTTATGATATTCCAGGGACCACCAATATACCTTCTCACCGCAATCTTTGTCTGTATGGTACAGATAACCATTGCGCAACGGAAGTGTTTTCCCCTTATGACTCTTTATGAACTCCCCTGGCATGTCACCGTTAAACCCAACAGAATGACCAACACACACTACAACACTGTTTGAAAATCAGTAGCAGGACACAGAACATAAAAAGCCTCCCAACACTCAGTAACATGCACACTCCAAATCGTGACCAAGTAGGAGCACCTGTGGACCAGAGCACAAAGCACCAAAGATAGATGGTTCAGCACACTAAAGTAATCAGACACCTGGGCACCTCTCAAGTCACATGCTAGTTAGTGGCACTGGAACAGTTTTTATAGTGGGGTGCTGCCGCCCTCCCCAGCACCCCTAGTTCCAGCAGCTATGATGCCAGTTGTCAGCAGCAAAAATCCCATAGGAAGTGTCACAATTTGTGCGAAAGCAACCTGTTCAGGTCACTACTTTACATTCACGTATGCCAGGAAAGCTCAATTTGTGGCCGGCTGTGGAGGTGATCAGAGGGCTGTGCCAGTCGCTGGCTCTGTGATGGGACACTACCTGCCGGGGTAGGGGACCACTAGACCAGCAGTGGGAGGGGGTTGTCTGATAGTGCTGGTCGGGGTTCGTGGGGGGGGGGTTGCTGGACCACCACTGAATCCTTTCCTGTTTCACAGTGGATGGGGATCAGGGCTGGGGACGAACCACTGGAGCACCAGGGATGTTGTTCTTTTTACCTGTGTGGGGATTGGGGCATGGAGGGGGCACCGCTAGACTACCAGGGAGGTTTTCCGATATAACGGAGGTGATCGGTGCTCGGGGGGGGGACGTTAGACTACCAGGGATGGTTTTTATTGTGTGCCAGAAGGGATCGGGGTTTGGGAGGGACCACTGGACCACCAGGGATGTTGCTTTTTTTTTACCTATGTGAGGATCAGGGCTCAGTGGGCAAGGCGGGGAATGCTAGACTACCAAGGATGGTTTTTGTTGTATAACAGAGGGGCTTGGGGGGACCGCTGGACCACCAGGGATAATATTTTTGGACAGGGATCAGGGTTTGGGAGGGACCACTGGACCACCAGGGTACCCAGACCTTGACAGTGTATACAGGGTGTGTGAGGCACCCACCTCCTTTCCGCACTGTTAAGGGCTGGGTTTCAGAATCATTAAACTGTGCATCACTTGTGGCTGTTTAGCGCTTCTGAAAACTTTCCAGTATAGTGCTGCGCTGAGTATGCATGGGGGCTCCCTCATTTACATACGCACCATGTGATATTGTGGGCCACAGCTCTGTCGGGGGGTGCACCATGCAAAGGTGGCCTTTAAATATGGCCACACCCCCGACGGCCAGTGCTATTCCTGGTTTGTGCAGCACAAACCCGGTTTGTGCCACGCAAACCTTTTGAAAATGGGGCCCTCCTCCGTACAGCTACAATTATTTTCAATTATAAGTAAATATTTTTAAAAAAGTAAAATAATAAATTAGAAACTCTAAAAACTGTTTGTATAGCTTAAAGTGGAATATTCTAGTCATTTAAACTTTGCTAAGGACTCAGAAGGCAGTCCTAAGAGATGATTGGCTAACACAATATAAGTGATTTATATAATGTTCGTAAGAAGTGAAATCTGAAAGAATGTAGTTTAGCAGGTTGTTCTGTTTCAGCATATTTCAGGTATTAGCCTGGCTCAGTTGCTAGCACATTGCCTCTGGGCCAGAAGATCATGGGTTCTAGTCCTGCTTCGGATTAGGGCTGGAACTATTAAGACTGGCAACCAAGTGCAGTACTAGGAGAATACATTACAGTTGGGGCGTGCCGTCCTTTGGATGAGACAGTAAACCAAGGTCCCGTGTACCTTTTCTGGTAGTTCTTCAGGGGTATGTTTAAAGATTCTGTGGTACGTCTCATGAAGTTAAAAGGATTTTTTAATTAAAATAAAAAGTAATTCAAAACAAACCATAATTACACACAGGAACATTGGAACATAAGTACAGCGAAGATCCAAAAACTGAAAACGAAGAAGAGAAATGCTTTACTATAAAATATCCATAACAACGTCTCACTACAGAATCAAACATTCATCCTGCTCCGTTTCAGGGGGGATCCAATGTACACACTTGCAAAGTGTTCTCATATCAGTAGGTGAACAGGTAACTAGCTCCTATGAACATATGAAAACTGCCAGCAGATACAAGCCATACGGTCTATCATGTCTGCGCAAGTGTGCAGCTAGCAGATCATTATACTGCAGTTGCCCCTCCCTCCCTACCCGCTCTTTTGTAGTCATGCCCCTGTTTGCTGACATCACCACCTCGTTTGCCCTCTGTAGTGTAGTATATTTTGTGTCAACTACATGTAAACTCTGTAGTGTAGCATGGTGTAGTATAGCGTGGTGTCAACTACTGTTTATGTAAACTCTGTAGTGTAGCATGGTGTAGTATATTTTATGTCAACTACATGTAAACTCTGTAGTGTAGCATGGTGTAGTATAGCGTGGTGTCAACCACTGTATATGTAAACTCTGTAGTGTAGCATGGTGTAGTATATTTTGTGTCAACTACATGTAAACTCTGTAGTGTAGCATGGTGTAGTATAGCGTGGTGTCATCTACTGTATATGTAAACTCTGTAGGTAGCATGGTGTAGTATAGCATGGTGTCAACTACTGTATATGTAAACGCTGTAGTGTAGCATGGTGTAGTACAGCGTGGTGTCATCTACTGTATATGTAAACTCTGTAGTGTAGCATGGTGTAGTATATTTTGTGTCAACTACATGTAAACTCTGTAGTGTAGCATGGTGTAGTATAACGTGGTGTCATCTACTGTATATGTAAACTCTGTAGTATAGCATGGTGTAGTGTAGCATGGTGTCAACTACTGTATATGTAAACTCTGTAGTGTAGCATGGTGTAGTATATTTTGTGGAGTATCTGGTGCTGTGTGTGGCTCTGCCTGTCCAGTGCCATGTCTGGCGCCGTTCGCAGTGCCATTGTCTTTGGTGCCACGTGTGGTGCCATTGACTTTTGCAGCATCAGGGTCTTCAGGGCCAGGCTTGTTTCCGGACCCTGGTGCCCTTCCGTCTATCCCTTGCCCAGGTTGGCCTTGCTGGGGCATTTCCTGTTTCTATTGGGTGGATGTGGAGCATGACGAGTCTGATCTGGACCTCATCATTCTGAGAATGGTAAGGTGACTTGTTTTACAGCCTGGATGTGAACTTCTTATCATAACTGAACCCTGGTTGAAGCCATGTCTTTTCAGTCTCTTCTTAGGGCATGGGTTTTGCCCTGGCCTCTGATGTAGACCGGGGTGGGGGGGGGGACATTGCATCTCGAGTTTCCCCTTGTACAAGAACATTACACCCTCTGCCCACCCTCCTTGACATCTTGTTGCACGCTGTGTGATGCAGGCTCATTTCCTCGCAGGGAGTAACCTTGTACAGGCCCAATCCATGCAGCAGATGCTGGGCCTTGGGGCCTTTGTCATTTCTTAAGTGCCTCTGGCTGGTTCCACTTGGGGACCACTCAGTGGATGCTCAGCACACAGTGGGCTCCGACCACGCACCCACAGTCCTTCCACATAAAGGTGAAGATAGGCTTCTACAAGGTCTACCCCTTGCCCCACTGGAATCTCAGATCACCATCACCACGGATGCGTGTCTGATCGGTGGGGAGCTCACTGTCAAGACCTCTGCACTCAGAGAGTGTGGAGCCAGGAGGAGTCTCATCTACATATAAATGTCTTAGGGATGAGAGCTTTCCTATATGCTCCAAGACCTGAAGTATGTCCTCTACCATAAGGTAATTCTTCTTAAGATGGACAATGAGGCCGAGATGTATTACATCAACAAGCAGGGTGGAGAGCGCTTGTACTTTCTGTGCAGGGTGCACATCAGCAGGCCGTAGAATGGTCTTGTATGGTCGGTCGCCCAGTGCCATGCAATTGTTATTCGATGAGCGGGCAGTCCAGATCTGGTAGCGACCTTCTAGGACATGGATATGTTGTTCATCCACTCATTGGCAGTATCCTTGCCGCTTAAATCTTGCCGAAGGTCTTCAAGCTTGCTCCCTCCCACCCCACCCGGTGGTATAACTCTCGGCCCGCCTGCATGACGCCAGAGATCTTCCTTACCGCCAGTTCGAGGTTCTCCTTAACGCCTCTGCAGCTTGTGACTGGTTCCTATTTCTCCGCCATGGATTTAAAAATACCTTGCAAAAAGACTTCAGTTCTTCGGATTCCTCGCTGCCGCGATGGATAAATCGACTCCCTGATTTTCGAGATGCCCATGCGGCAGAAGATGTCTCGGATTTGATCCACACTCCACGTGGTGTCTACTGCTTAGGCCTTTGAGCACGCAATTCGCAGGCTTGGCGACCTCCAGTCACTTTTCGCCACGCCCCAAGACCGTAAGCGTCTTACTGCAACTGGGCCGCCCCAGAAGCGCTTTCTCCGCAGAAGTCCATGAGGCCCGTTGGCGGTGGAACCAAGGCGGCGGCTCGGTGATCAGCTCGAGCGGATGGTCGCCTCGAAGAGGAGGCGCGCGGGTCAGACCTCTCGGCCGCGACGATCCCGCCTCTCTCTGGGGTTCTTCCACACGCTTCCTTTAAGGAGCTTTTTCTGTCCCTCCACTAAAGGAGAAGGGTTTAGGGCCTGCTGGATCTTTGGTCCAAAAGAGGACAAGGTAAGTCCTCCGCCGACGCCTTGGGAGCGGAAAGGTCCTCTCGGCCGCCGACCGCCGGCTTCTGCCCATCACCGTCAGCCACTGGCCTCACGGTGTCCCCGCCAGGTCAGTTGGACCGAGACTCCCACTGATGAAGGTCGATTTTTCGACCCATTGACGGCTGCTCTTTAGCAGCCGAGATTCCTCTCCCCGTTCCCCGGAGGAGTTGAGGATCCGTGGCTCGCTTGTGCCTCCGGTTCCGAGCCTCGGATGGACCTTCCCGGCGGAAGGGAGTGTCGGTTCGGCCGACACCTCCTTGCACCGACTCCCACCCGGGACTCTCGTCTCGTCCGACCTTCAGCGTCCAGCTGCTCCCACCGGCCAGGCGTCTCGGGTCTCGCACCACAGTAAGCTGGCGTCACGCTGCCCTCGCCCTCCTCCTCGGATGAGGAGGCTTCGTGAATTACGCCGATGATTGTGATCTTATGTTGCAACAGTTCTCCTGGCCGGGAATAAGCCGACCCGGCGCCCCGCCATTAAGGGTTGTCACCGAACGGTTGACACAACCCCGACCACCGAGGAGCCTATACCCAGGCCGTTGTTGCCAACCAGCTGCTCCACCGACGTGGAACCTCCCCCACAGCCACCACTGGGCTCACCAAGGACTCGGTCGGCTGGGTTTACCCCATCGGCTGTCAGTTACCTCACTCCCGACCCCACCTCGCAGGTGAAGGTGGTTCAGGCCAGAGGCAGTTTTTCGGTGGGACTCCTTCCCAGTCCAAGATGATTCTCCTTCTTTCCAAGCGACTGGACTTAGTCTCAGGAGGTCAGCCAATGGACGATAGTCTGGTCCGTCTTCCTAGGACTGCTTCGCTCATCTCGAGTCTACCGGGATGGAGCTCAACTCCGCTTTCCAACGGGCCAGTATCTCTCACGGAGATTCTGGACCGAGGGGATTCTCCGACCGGAGGCCTTTCCGTGGCGATGAGTCATAGTGGGTCCAGCACTGGAACTTTGCAGCGCCTGCTTCCCTGCCCTTGCTCTCGGCCAGGATGGCCAGGATGGCGTCCCTGTACCGTTCCTTGTCCGTTTTTCGGAACACCCTCTGCTGAGGGGTTGAGCCATCGACAGCCGCGCCAGCTGCAACGCTTAGGATGTGGGACAAACCTTCCTGACAAGGAGTCCAAGAAATTGGACTATGTCGGGCGAAAAGTCCACGCTTGCGCCCCTCTCTCGCCAGCCAGTTCCGCCCTCATGGCACATTTTTCTCATGCCCTGTTGGGCCCTGGATGAGGTCATCCTCATCTCCCGCCGATCTGCACACGGGTTAAGCAGGTGCGACCAGGCAGGGCAGTGGCCAAACAGTTGCTCCAGACTGCTTTGGATGTAGGGGACCATGTGCCAGATCGGCGGCCGCAGTGGCTATGTGGCGTCATGGTTTGGCTGAGGATATCCACCTTACTGGATACCCAGCATGTTGGCGGATGTTCCCTTTTGGGACTGGACCTCTCGCCCTGGGGTGGAAGGTCACCTGCAGAGGATCGAGAAGTCCAATGCCACCTTTGACTCGGTTCCTTCCGCTCAGAAGGACAAAGGCCGCAGAAACCACAATGCCTAAGCCCTTTTCGGCCCTTTCTGTTGCTCTCGGGCGCTGCTGGCCCAGCACGTTAGGGCCAGCAGGCCTCGCCTTGTATCCCAAACCCAAGCCGCTCCTCTAACAGGTGGAGGCAGGGAGGAAAATGGAGGCCCACGGTCCTCCTCCTCCAAGCCTGCCCAGTGACGGCTGAGGGGTGTCGCTTCCCCATCCCTCATTACTCATTTCCCTGGGTCTCTGGGGACGGCTCCGCACTTCCGCTCCGCCTGGGTCCGCTAAGGTTACCACGGACAGGTGGTCTTGGAGGTGGTGGGAAGAGGCCTGCCTCTGGAATTCGGAAAGCAGGCACCACCTTCAGAGCCGCCGCCTCGGGGCTTCCCCGGGATCCCAGTTCACTGGCGGCTCGTCGAGCCGACATCGCCTCTCCTCCTCCAGAAGGAGGTGGTCAGGGTGGTGGACCCTCCTTCAGACCCAGGGTTTCAGTCCAGGTACTTCCTGGTTCGAACGGACGGGGTTGGCGCCCATTTCTAATTCCACACGACTCAAACAAGTTCCTAAGGTCTCAACCTTCAGGATGGTCACTCTGGCTCAGATAATACCATCCTTGAACGCGGGCGTAGGGAAAGCCCTGTTTCTGGACTTGCAGGACGCGTTTGCCGCCCCATCCGTCTGCCTCCCCTACCTGAGATTCTTCGCTCGAAAGGGAAGGATCTCTCTTCGAGTTCCAAGCCATGCCTTCTGCTTGTCTCCAGCTCCCAGGGTCTTCACCAAATGCATGGCAGTGGTTAGTGCGTCCAAGGCGCCGAGGGGTCCGGTGTACCTTTACTCTGGACGATTGGCTGATAGTGCTCCCTCCAGGAAGGAGGCGGAGTGGTCCAGAGATCTGCCTCTGTTCGTTTCAACTGGGCCTCTTATCAATTGCGGGCCAAGTCGGAACTCGAGCCAACAGGTGATTTATTCATCGGGCGCAGCTCGTCTCTCTTCGAGCCAGAGCGCTGCTCCCGCGGACAGGGCTGAGGTTCTTCTCCTTTGCCCGGGATTATTTCTGGTTGGGCAATTGCTTCGCCCGGGACTTCTGCGCCCTGGGTCTCATGATGTGCCTGTAAAATAGCGTGGTCCGTTGGGGCCCGCTTGGAACATGCGCCCTTTCAGGGGACTGCCAGCCAGTGGCTGGTCACAACGCTGCGTATCCTTTGACCAGCTTAGTCGGTGACACAGGGGATGTGGAACGCTTCCAGTGGTGGACCGCTCCGATCATTTGCAGGAGGGCATCCTGCCTGGCTCCGCCTCTGGCCGGTCGGTCTCTGCATCGATGCCTCTCTGATGGGTTGGGGTCGGTCTGGGGAACATCGGGCTGGTGTCCTGGGTCTCGCGAGTCCCGATGCCACATCAACCTGCTGAGCTCCGAGCGTCCGTCAGCTCACCGCTTTTGCCTGCTCTCCGGGGTCAAGGGTCCGAGTCCAGACGGACGCTACCACGACTATGTATTTATCTAAACCGCCAGGCGTGGACGCGGCCCATGCTTCTCTGCAAGGGAAGCTTCAGATTGATGGTCACTCGTGGCGCAGCCTGGAAAGGACCTTTAGCTATTCACGTAGCAGAGCCTCCAACACCCTGGCTGGTGCCCTGAGCCTGATAGGGGCTGCATCCCACGAGTGGTCTTCCGTTGGAGGTAGTATCAGCATCTGTTCTCCTTTGGGGCACACCTCAGGTGGACCTGTTTGCCTCCATGGGCTTGCTGACTGAGTCTGTTTATGCCGCCCCTCAGCAGGGCTCGCTGCAGGGGATGCCTTCTCGAGGGCAATGGACCCGGGCCTCTTTCCGCTTTTCCCCATTTCCTTGATCCACAGGGTGTTTCAAGGCGAGGAGGACAAGGCTTGGGTGGTTCTGATAGCCCCAGACTGGCCTTTGTCGTTCTGGTACTCAGATCTCCTCAGTCTCAGCTCCAGGACTCCTTTGCAGCTTCCAGCTCATCCTGACCTGCTCTCAGTCAATCAGGGGAAGGTGTTCCATCCGACCTTCAATCCCTGCACCTGACGGCCTGGGTCCCTGAGCGTGCTAGAGTTCCAGGCCTGGGTCTTTTCCGCGACGAGTCTCAATGTAAGGAGGCGTCCCCGTAAGGAGTCGACCAGAAAATGTTATGCCTTCAAATGGAAAAGGTTTCATTTGGTGTCAGGGCAAGGGCTTGGACCTTCCTCCTGTTCTTGGCAAGCATCTTGACTATTTATGGTCCTTTCTAGTCAAGGGCTTAGGTCGATGTACTTAGCGGGTGTACCTGGCAGCCATCTCTGCTTGCAGGCGGGCGGGAAGCAGTCGATGTGCGGCGAGTAGTGGTCTGGGCGCTTTTTTCAAAGGCCTTGATCACATTTCCTCCAGTGCGGGAACCCCACCTGCGGGATCTACTGCTGGTATTGCAAAGCTCATGGGTAAGCTTCATTCGAACCTATGCACAGGTGTGCTCTCTCTCTCACCTGTCGTGGAAGACCGCCTTCTTGCGGCTACTGTCAGCCAGCCAGAAGGATGGGAGAGAGCTCCAGGCGCTTTCCATCGAGTCTCCTTACCTGGTCTTCCCACAGGGCAAGGTTGTCCTCGCCCCACCCGAAATTCCTTCGAAGGTGGTGCCGGAGTTTCACCTTAACCAGGTGTTGACTTGCCGTGTTCCTACCCCAATCACACTCGTGAGGCTAATATAGGCTCCATACTCTGGATCCTAGAAGGCGCCGCTTATTATAAGGAGCGCCGGCTGAAATTCGAGAGAGTTCGCCAGCTGTTTGTCACTCTACGCTTCAAGATCATCTGGCAGACTGCAGCCAAGCGGACGATAAGCAGGTGGGTACCCTGTCATAGATCTCGCTATAAGTTAGCGGGCATGGAGTTTCCCAGAGGGATAAGAGCTCATTCTACCCGCTATACTGTTGCAACGGTGGCTGCTTCTCAGGACGCCCTATCCAGGAAATCTGCAGGGCTGCTACTTGGAAGTCAGCAACATCTTTCATTACCTACTACCACACGCCTTGAGTCACGCCGGGATGCTGGTTTTGGGGCCTCGGTTCTTCCAGTCTCTTCCCAAGTATATGGGGTGTGCTGCCTGCCTCCTCCTCCCGGAGAACTGCTAGAGTTCAGTTAGTGTGGATGAACAATATATCCATGTCCCTAGAAATACAGGTTACTTCACCTGTAACAGGAGTTCTAGGAATGGTATATGTTGTTCATCCACACGACCCACCCGGGACTCCCCCCGGCTCGGGATGCACAACCTGAGCTTCCAGCGGCCAGATCTGGCGCCATGGGGCGGAGCCGAGTTATACCACCCGGGTGGGTGGGAGGAGCAAGCTTGAAGACCTTCCGGCAAGATTTAAAGCGGCAAGGATACTGCCAATGAGTGTGGATGAACAACATATACCATTCCTAGAACTCCTGTTACAGGTGAGTAACCTGTATTTTCTCATCCCCACTCAATGCAAAACTGCCTCTGTTCTGCTCCAGAAATCCAGAACTTGACATCTCTGTCAGGATCCATTCAGACTGCGGTGGACAAGTTGCTTTCAGTCCACATTTCTCCTCTTCCTTTAGTTCAGAGGGTGCTGCTCAAGCTTGAGGCACCGGGGGCAGGATGATCATCTTCGCTCCGCATTTTCCTCATCACATATGGTTTCCACCAATCAACAGGTTGTCAGAAGTCCCCCTGAGGCAGCTTCCTCTTCGGACGGACCTCCTGACACAGGGACTCCTGGTCCATCCCAATCTGTGCTCCCTTCATCTCCATGCCTGGTTTCTGTGGAGATAGAAGTGGGCAGGTCTGAGGTCTCTTAAGGATCTTAGAAATCCTCTTAGCGGCGTGTAAGCCCTCCACTAGGAAAACTTGCATGACTAGTGGAGTGATAGTTTATTTGGTGTGCAAAATCCATGCTGGACACATTTTGTTGCCCACTGAATAAAGTGTTGGAGTATCTCTTAGACCTGTCAAATGCAGGACTGCAGTACTCTACAGTGAAGGTACATCTCGGCACGATTTCCACCTACCTTGAGCCAGTGTAGAACATGTCGCTGGCTCAGCTACTGCTAGTCAAGAGGTTCCTCAAGGGTATCCTACACACTAGACCCCTGGTCAGGAACCAGTGGCCCCGTGAGATATCAATATGGTGCTAGATATGCTCACCCGTAAATCTTTGATCTTCTAGCCACCCGTGACTTGAGGTTTCTGACCTGGAAGACTGCCTTCTTAGTGGCCATTACTTCCATTCATAAGGTTTCTAAAACTCATGCCTTGGTCACAGACACTCCATATACTGTCTCCACCTTGTCCTTGTGAAAGACTTCGTAGTTTCGAAATGTCTCCTTAACCAGCCCCTGATTCTTCCAGAATGAAGGGGAATGCAACTTTCACTCTCTGGATGTCAAGAGGGTTCTATGATTCTACATCGACAGGACTAAAGAAACTTGCAAATCCAAGCATCTTTTCATATCTTTCAGCATGGCCCGGCTGGGTCAGAATGTTGCCATTAGATGCATTTCTGCATAGTTTGTGGCGTGTCTTTGTCACTGCTACCTGATGGTGCAGGCCAAGTAGGAAGGCTGGGTTTACGCCCACTCTACCAGAGCTGTTGCGGCATCCCTGGCAGAAATTTGTAATATACCCATTGCAGATTTTTGCAAGCGACTACTTGGAGCTCGGTGCACACCTTTGTGAAGCATTATGATCTGGATGTCCATGCCAGACAGCACACTTCCTTCGGCAGGACAATTCTTAATGGACTTCTGTCCTGGGCAAGCTCTGTCTCCTGCCGCCCTACTCGGGGGGGGGGATTGGTTTTTAGCTCGGTACTCTCCTATTAGTGTGAATGAATGGTGAAGACTTTTAGTCCAGGAAGATATGGAAATTATGTACCTACCATAATTCTTGATCGTCTTGGACAAAGTCTTCACCATTCATTCACACACCCACCCACCATCCCCCGAGCTTATTCATCCTGCTTCTGGTCTTCACTCCCTCAATGGCTTGGGCTGTGAAGATGCTGTTGAGTAGACCCTTCTTACACGGGTCATCCAGGCTATCTTATGCCCGGATTAGGTTAGGTATTTCCTAGGTTAGTTTCTGCTGCACCTCCTTGGACGAAAAGGAACTGAGGCAGTTGGAGGGTCGATGCCGAGTAGCACATACGGCGCGAGCCAGCTTTTATGAAGTGCGCATGCATGGCCCTGCCTCAGCACTGGCCTCCTGAAGACTTTATTCTGGTCCTATAGCCGGGCGAGTCCCCATTAGTGTGAATGGTGAAGACTTCATCCAAGAAGATCAAGAATTACGGTAGGTACGTAATTTCCATTTCTTTGTAGAATTCACCATTACCTTTTGTGGTATGGCACGGCTGGAATCTGCATGACAGTTGGGTAAATCCCACAATGACCACACACTGAAGTGCCATATTGGGATTAGAAAATGTGTTGCTTTTAATAACAGTGAAAGTATTTTTGAGCAAAAAGTGTAAAAGTAATGTTAAATAATTCTTTGTTTTTTTTTTTAACTGTGTCCTCCCCATCAAAAAAAAATAGTCATTTGTTCTCTCCCCCTGGCCCCACAACCCACAAAAAAGAAAGAAAAATCAGTACTGAGTGGCAAGGAACCCCTCTGTCATGTTGTCAGCCTGTGTTTGCACCCCAGGCCTGGAACCTCAGGAGCAGAGACTGGCAGGGAAGGTGGGAGAGTGCAAGGAAGCTGCTCTCCTGGGTAAAAGGGGAAGGGGGGTCATCGCACTGCTTTGAGAGCAGCACCATGTGACTGTGTTGGGTGATTGCTGACATTGGTGACCATCTCCCCTAGAGTGCCAATGTGGTGCACACTCCAAATGAGGAGGTGAGGAAAGGCTGCAAGAACAGGTGAAAATGCCAACCCAGGAAGCCTTGGATGACATACTCCCTGTGCTCTCCCCCATGCCACCTGACCCTCTTCAGTGGCCCCTGTGCTACCCAACCCCTGCTGCTCGGTAATGACTGTAGCGGTGCACTTCTTCCTCTCTTCCACCCCACGAGAGGAGGGGAGGACCCCTAGGGAGAGAGAGAACTGAGCAGGGCACCAGATGAGACAAACTGGAATCTGGCAGTGGACAGTGCTGGCAAGAGTGAGTCTGTCTGGCTGAGGAGTGGCAGAACGTGGGGCCTGAAAGAGTGAGGCTCTTATGGGTGCAGAAAGTGCCAAAAATATAAAGAGCGAAATGCCATGGGTCATGGGTATAGCTGTGTCATTATACTCAATTACTGTACATGTGCTGCAATGTTACAAGTAGGAGATTTTGGCTTTTTATGTTACCTTTCTGCCTGCTTGCTGTATATGATGCTGGTTTGTTTTAGCCAACTGCCCACTCCCTCTCTATCCTAGGATACTTCTCTGCACCTGAATCCCCAGTCAGCTCTCCCTTCATTCCGCTTGCCCTTGACACTGCATCTGGATGCTGATGTAGCCGAGTCAGCCCCGGCGCACTCCTTCCTGTGGTGCACAGTCAGGGCAGCCTGTGAACTAGTAGTGAGGGCGACAGAAGATTGTGGTGATGTGTTAGAAAAAAGAGCTAGGCATGTGCTGAGCTGAGCATTCAGTAGGTAACCCATAAGTGCAGACTGAGGGGCTACGGAGGAGCAAAGCAGCCTTCAACCAGAGAATTACGTTTCAAATAGCTGGGTGGCTCAGATGGCCGTGGCCTGGCCTGTGGCCGAGCCAGTCCACCCCTGGTAGTCCTCTAAGGCGGCCATCTTAATTTCATCTAGGAGTCTTTTCTGTTACAGCAAAACTAGCTCCAGTGTTTACAAACTATTTAATTATACTCAAGAGCAGAAACATAGAATCTAACGGCAGATAAGGACTGCTTGGCCCACCCAGTTTGCCCTTATTCCCTGCCTACATTGTTACCTACAGACTGTACATCGTGTACCATTCTTTCTCCCCTCCTTCCTTTCCACTATGATTCCTTTGTGCCTATCCCACACATTCTTGTGCCCCACCACTGTCTTTGTCTCCACCACCTCCGCTGGAAGATTGTTCCAGGAATCCTCCGCTCTTTCTGTGAAGAAAGCACAGCTTCCATCCAGCTGTCTAGTTTCCCATTTTGCAGCTGTAACATAAAGTGCCA
The DNA here is from genome assembly GCA_016271365.2 of Neoceratodus forsteri. Lineage (NCBI taxonomy): Eukaryota > Metazoa > Chordata > Ceratodontiformes > Ceratodontidae > Neoceratodus > Neoceratodus forsteri. Next base: position 2,365,978 of record CM028136.1, on the reverse strand, counting down.
GGGGAATGGTGGCTCCATTGCTTTAAGCAGAGCACGCTGCGTAACTTTCTCTCTTTTAGGATAATTTAGTTTTTTTTATCTTGGTTGTTAAAACATGCACGTTGGAGAAACAATGCATGATGGCACTATTTTTGCATGCAGGGAAGTTAATATATACTGTATGTGACTTGTACGGATGCAATGTGAAATTTCAAACAGCTTTACCCATTTTGAATAATTCCAGAAAAAGATTTGCCTAACAGTAGGCAACATCTCCTATTTTAGTTTCAGTTTTACTGCCGGTTCTGAGACACAAGTCACCTAGCGTTGCCAGGAAAGTAAAATTATTCATCTAGTTCCAGTAACACGTATGGCAGCCCTGGATGGTCAGTGAAGTGCCATATTATGCAGAGAGTAATGAATAGGCAGTTACGAATAGTGAGTCTGTTAGCACTCTTAGGGTCACTGGTGACAACATAGCACCAACAGAGCGGCGCCCGAGTGGTCCTAGATGTCACCAGATACCCAAGGTGTGCTAATAGATTCAGATCTGACTATTTCTTTTTATAATAGTTGATTTTTGTCTTGTGACTTATTTCCCCAAATGGGCACATCTTTTAAACATGGCAGAAGCTGCTTAGATGCATTGAGGCAGAGTCAGGCCCACTATGTATTTGCGTCTGTGTCTGCATTTGCCCCTTCTGAAAGTCCTGCATCTCGTGTTCATATGCCCCGCCCATCTCACCGAAGTCAACCCCCACTGCTTGATGCTTGACCAGAACTGAGCAGACATCTCCTCTGTTATCTTACAGACTGGGTGGAGTTTAACCCTTATGAGATTGGAATGGCAAAGTACGGAACTTTCATGCCACCTGATCTGTTTGGAAGCAAATTCTTCATGGGAACAGTCGTAAAGAAGTACGAAGAGAACCCGCTGCACTTCTTAATGGGTGAGTCAACAGCTATAAATGACGCCATGTCTAAAAGATGATCAAGAAAGAAGTATCATCTAACTGGTGTGAGGTGGTGGTGTCTACGATTTAAGACAAGAACTGTGAGCTAAAATGTCTGTTTCAATTTCAGCTTAGCCACTAGTTCAATTTAGAGAGAAATCACTTGCCTTCTTTGTAGTTCAGTATTCACTGTACACTCACCGCCACATCAAGGAAGAACTGGTATTACTCAGTACCTTAGAAAAATTATTCTAATGAATCATAGACTAGCTAATACCATCAGCTTGCCTGTACTGTGACATGTGCACCGTGCACTTTAAGTTGGAGTGTCATATTGTTAAAGGTTTTCTGTAGGCCTTTTATAAACCAAAACATAAAGCATTATGCTGGCTGATCAAGGATCACAGCAATAACAATGCCATATTTTGTGATATATATATATATATATATTATATATATATATATATATAGCTACATGATACACAATGACCTAACTCAGAATGTCCCATTTATCTTTAAGGGTAAGGAAGCAGGGCCATAACTCACAAGTGTGGAACATACAAGTTAGTCATGAAGGTCAAGCCCCCCTGACCTATGAATACAAATGGCATATTCTGAGTCAAGTAAATGCATGCTTGGTTTATACCACACATTTTTAAATGTAAACCTTTCAAAGTACCTCCAGTAATGCTGCAGCTGTTCATTATCTTATTTGTGACATATCTACTATCGAGGTCAATTTTTATCTTGATAGTAGATATGGTATTTCAGCCCCCCAGGAAAAACACAATTTATCTAATTTTTCTAGGATCATGGCTATGTTGTTCTATCCACACTGTTTGGCATGTCTTTTCCCTTTAAGAATCTTGCTGGAAGATCTTGAAGCTGGCTTCTCCCACCCACCTGGGTGCTGTAATCCTCGGCTCCATCCCATGATGCCAGAGCTTCCTTTCCGCTGGAAGATACAGGTTCTCTCCGTTCCACTCTTGCGTTCTGTAGGCCCTGGCTTTCAAATCCATGGATTTGTTTAAACTTAAACTCATCAGAGTTGCACAAAATCACTTCGCAATTTCAACTGCTGTGGAGGATAAATCTCACGGTTCTGCCACTGCCCGTGCGGGCAAAAGATGTCTTGCACCAATCTGCATAACACGTGTGTGTACTGCCTGGGTGTCTGCCATGACACTCAGGCCTGTGAGATGTGTCACGCCATTTTGCCCGAACGTCTTGGACGATCGTCTAGCAGGGCTGAAATTGGGCAGACCGGAGAAACGGAACCCACCGGTCAGATCTAAGGAAGCTTGATGGGCTGTTGCCACATCTGTGGAGTCTGCTGAGCAGCTCGAACAAATGAAGGCCTTCAAGGAAGAGTCAGCTCGGGCCACAGATCGGTCCTCAAAGCCCTTTTTCATCCCACTCAACTTGGGCTCTACCTTCTCTGGATCCTTTCGGGAGATGTGCCAGTCCCTTCCCACCAACGGTGAGGGGCCCTCGGGCATGTATGTCTCTCAGTCCCATAAAAAGGACAAGGAACTGAGAGAATTTTTGTCTCACCAACGACGTTCCTGGGATCGTGAGAGATCTCTGTTCCATGAATCATTTGTCTCGACTTCGGTAAAGGTTGCAGCCTAGGCCGCTGGTTTCACGGTTCCCCCTTCAGACCAGCTGGCCCAGACACTGGATAATGATCCGGTTGAGATCTCGACCCAGTCAACCCATTGTCGCCCGAGGAGGCCAACAGCTCCTTATTCAGGACCCTGGTCCTGCCTCTCCCTGATGAGGAGACCCAGCCCACTGGGAACCCGATCGGAGAACCAGTCCCTGACCAAAAAGAACCACCAGTCTCCCTGGTGCCTTCTAATCGACCCCGTTGGTCACCCCGACAGTTGAGGTCGAGGTCTCAGACTTCTTCAACTGACAGGCCAAAGAAGGCACACAAGCGCTGTAAGAAGAGGCACCACCAACATTCTTTTTCATCCTCCTAGGATGAGCAAAGGCTTCGTCGGAAACTCCGTCGATGCTACAAAGCTCTAATGTGGCAACAACTGATCTTGTCCAGTCAAAAGCCGATTTCGACTTCCACCCCGGCCATTACTTGGCTGTCGCCTCCCAGGCCGAAGCTGACTCCTCCGGAGCCGGCCCTCACCATTCCTCCTCCCACAGAGATGGTCAAAACCATTCCGGTTCAGCCAAAATCGATCTCTCCACTGATCCTGGTGGAGCCGCCACTTAAACAGCCCCTGGTGGGGGTGCCTGCCAAAGAGGCTCATCCTGTTCCAGGCCTCCCGCATAGGCTCTCTGTTACCCTCACTCCTGACTGTCCTAGCCGGGTGGAGGGAGACTCAGGTGGCCAGCCAATTTATCCGGACTCGGACTTTCACTCCCATCCCTTGGGACGAGGGCATCCTCCATCTTATCTCCAAATCCATGGAGATGCCTCTTGAACCCATCCAGAAATGGGCTGAATACCCCCTCATGGATATCCTCCAATGGGGGAATTCACCAACGGAAGCCTTTCCAGTGGCTGAGGCCATTGTTGGTCCGACTTTGGAGCTATGGCAGTGTCCTGCCTCCTGCTCTGCGCCTTCTGCCCATATGGCCTGCAAATAGACGCAGCCCATTAGGACCCTTTCGGGGTTCACAGAGCACCCCTCTGTGGAGGGTCTGGTGACCGAATCTGTGTTCAGACGCTCGAGTAGTTCGGCAGGGACAGATAGCCCTCCAGACAGGGAGTCTAAAAAACTGGACCATTCTGCCTGTAAAGTCTATGCCACCTCTATGCTGGGTCACCTTCAGTCAAGCTCGGCTGCCATCATGGTGCATTTCTCTCACGCCCTTCTGGGTTCCCTTAAAGAGGTTGTACCTCACCTCCCCACAGATTTCCAGACCACGGTGAAGCAGGTCCGGGACCATGCGCCTGTTCTGTGGCAGCCGCGGTTGCCATGCATCACAGGGCTTGGTTAAGGGTATACACCTTCACAGTGGACACCCAACACAAGCTAACAGACGTCCCTTTCCTGGGTACCGACCTCTTCAGCCCAGGTGTGGACGGTCACCTCCAACACATCGAGAAGTCCAGTGCCACTTGGACTCGTTAGCTTCTGCACAAAAGGAATCCCAGGGTTCCAAAACGCAGAAAAAAAAGCCATTTCTGCATTCTGCCTCTGCAGCCAAGCAGCCCCTCTTTTAAGCGGGGCAGCAACAGCAGACACAGTCTTGGCACCCTTGGCCCAAGTCCAGGCCTTTGGCGGCTCTTAAGCCTGGAGGACAGGGCTCAAGCGGTCCCCAATCTGGACCCTCTTCCTCCAAGCCTGCTCAGTGACGTGATGGGGTGGCCACACTCATACCTGTCACGCAAGCTGTGGGTCCTCCCGTGGGGGGCTGGCTCCGCCATATCCTTTTTACCTTGTCCACTGTTGCCATGAACAGGTGGATTCTAGAAGTGGTGGGCCAGGGACTGCCTCTGGAATTCAAACAGTACCCTCCAAGCCGAGCCCACACCCCACGGGAGGATATGGTGCCCGTACACTCTCAGTCGGCTGTTTGAGACGACATTGCCCAAATCCTCTGCAAGGAGGTGGTGGCCAGAGTCATGGACCCCCGGTCAACCCAGGGTTCATTTCCAGGTACTTCATGGTTCCAATGCGGATGGGGGGGGGGGGTGGCACCTCATTCTAGAGCTGCATGACCTGAACCAGGTCCTCAGGTCCCATACCTACAGGATGGTAACTCTGTCCAAATCATACCATCTCTCGAGCAGAACATGTGGTTTTGCTCTCTGGATCTCCAGGACACATTCTTTCACGTCCTAATCCGTCCGTCTCACCAAATGTTCCTTCACTTCCGAGCAGAAGGAGCACTGTTTGAGTTCCGAGCCATGCCATTGGCCTGTCATCGGCCCCACAGGTCTTCACCAAATGCACTGCGGTGGTGGCAGCCCATCTTCGGCATCAGGGGGTCAGAGTTTACTCATATCTTGACGACTGGCTCTTGGCGGGTTCCACCAAGCAAGAGGTGGTCCAGGGACCTGGCCCTCCAGACCTTGTTCTCTTGATCAATGAGGCCAAGTCGGAACTCATACCTTCACAGGTGTTATGTTTCATCGGGGCAGAGCTTGACTCCTGCCGAGCTAGAGCCTGGCTCCCGACGGACAAGATGGAGGTTCTCTCCTCCTTTGCCCAATCATTTCTGGTTGGGCACTTGCACCCTGCCTGGGACTTTCTGCACCTTCTGGGGTACATGGCAGCTTGTACCACCATGGGCCCGTGGGCCCCGGTAGCATGTGCACCCTCTCCAGTGAGAGCTGGCCAGCCAGTGGACTCAGCATCACGGGCACTTCGACCAGCTGGTCACTGTAACCCAGAACATGTAGGACTCTCTCCGGTGGTGGACTGTCCTGGATCACTTGCAGTAAGGGATCCATTTGTCCGTCCTGAGTCGACGGTCGTTCTTACAACTGAAGCCTCTCTCACGGGCTGGGGAGCCCACATGGGGAACCACAGAACCCACAGGTTCTGAACCCCCGAGGAATCCCGATATCATATCATCCTGCTGGAGCTCGGAGAGGTCAGACTAACACTGTCAGCATTCGATGTGCTCCTTCGGGATCAAGTGGTGCAAGTCCAGACGGGACAGTACCATGACCATGTACTACCTCAACAGACAGAGCGGCACTAACTCCTGGCTGCTGTGCAGGGAAGTGCTTCACATCTGGACCCTCATAAGCCGACTAGAGGCAGATCTCCTAGCCATCCATGTGGCAGGAGCCTCAAATCAACTGGCGGACGCTCTCAGCCATGTGGGCGAGATGTCACATGAGTGGTCTCTCCATTCAGAGGTAGTACACAGCCTGTTCTCCCACTGGGGCAAACCTCAGGTGGACCCGTTCGCCTCCAGGGAGAACACCAAGCTGAGGCTGTTTCGTACCCGCCCTCCTCAGTAGGGCTCACTGCAGGGGGATGCCTTCTTGAGGCCGTGGATCCCAGGCCTCTTTTATGCCTTCCCTCCACTTCCCTTGATTCACAAGGTGATCCTCAAGGTCAGGAGGAACAAGGCACAGGTGATCCTGGTAGCCCCAGACTGGCTGCGCCAGTTCTGGTATCTAGAACTCCTCAGCCTCAGCTCCAGGCCTCCATGGTGTCTTCCAGTACACCTGGACCTGTTATCTGTCAGTCAGGGGAAGGTATTCTATCTGGACCTTCAGTCCCTGCACCTGACAGCCTGGTTCCTGAGCGGAGAGAGTTCCAGGCTCTGGGTTTCTCTGAGGTTGTGCTCACAGTAGTGGAAGCATCCAGGAAGGAGTCAACCAGAAGGTGCTATGCCTTCAAATGGAAACGGTTTTCGATGTGGTGTCAGGGTAAGGGCCTGGACCCTTTGTCCTGTCCAGTGGCTAGCATCCTAGACTACCTTCAGTCTCTGTCCAAAGGAGGTCTTTGGTCTACGACCGTTAAGGTGCACCTGGCAGCCATCTCTGCTTACCGGGTGTGGGCCGGTCAGCAGACGGTGGCACAGGAGAAGGTGGTCTGGCATTTCTTTAAAGGCCTCGATCATATATCCCCTCCAGTGCGTGAACCTCCACCCCCGTGGGATCTACTGCTGGTACTGGCAAAGCTAATGGGTAAGCCATTCGAACCGCAGCACAAGTGTGAGATGTCACATTTGTCGTGGAAGACCGCCTTCCTGGTGGCTATCACATGAGCCAGAAGGACTGGGGAGTTCCAGGTGCTCTTGGTGGAGTCTCGTTATGTGGTCTTCCACAGGGACAAGGTTGTCCTAGGCCCACACCTGAAATTCCTTCTGAAGGTGGTGTTGTAGTTCCATCTTAACCAGGTGTTGACTCTGCCTGTGTTCTACCTATACACCTCAGAGGCCGAGTACAGGCTCCATACTCTGGACGAGCACTCTCTTTTTATAAGGAGCTGATGGAGGAAGTTCGGGGAGAGGTTCGCCAACTGTTTGTCACCTACGCTGAAGACACACCTGGCAGACCTGCAGCAAAGCAGATGATTGGCAGGTGGATTACATCTTGCATTGATCTCTGCTATAGATTGGCGGTCAAGGAGCGTCCCAGAGGGATAAGAGCTCATTCTACCCCCCATACTGCTGCGTCGGTGGCTGCTTCCAGGGACATCCCTGTCCAGGAAATCTGCTGGGCTGCCTCTGTAAGACAGCAAACACCAAACACCTTCCTTACCCACTACCACATCGACCTTGAGTCTCGCCAGGATGCTGGTTTTGGGGCTTCAGTTCTCTGATCTCTATTCCCAAAGTAAGTATGAGGGTGTGTGTGCCTTTCCTCCCTCCTTCCGGAGAACTGCTTGGAGTCTGCCAAACAGTGTGGATAGAGCAACACATCCACAATCCTAGAAAAACAGGTTACTCAACTGTAACAGTAGTTCTAGGTGTGGCATATGTTGTTCATCCACACGACCCCACCCGACCTCCCTGGCTTCGACGCACAACCTGAGCTTCCAGCGGGCAAAGATCTGGTGTCATAAGGCGGAGCCAAGGGTTATACCTCCTGGGTGGGTGGGAGGAGCCAGCTTCAAGACCTTCTGGCATGATTCCTAAAGGGAAAGCACATGCCAAGCAGTGTGGATGAGCAACATATACCACTCCTAGTACTAGTGTTACAGGTGAGTGACCTGTGTTTTTTTTTTTTTTGGTAGTACCAATGAGGTTTGTAAACTTCATAATGTCTACAGCCCTGACGAGAGGGACAATGGTGCTTTCTTTTTTTATCCTCTGTTTCTAGCTCCTGTACTGCCTCAACCAACCCCTTCAGGTGGCAACCCCCTAGACCCATCACCTGTCTTCTTGGGGACTTACCCCACCTCTTGCCCAGAACCACTATGTGCTGGTTAGATGCTACAGTCTGTAGTAAACCTGCCTAGTTGCCATTGCCTCTCTGCTGGCTGGGGGTGTTTTCTTCCATGTTCTCTACATCCCACAGTCTGTGTCACATGCAGTGATGCACATATCGCACACAGCATGCTATCTGCATATGCCTCAGGGCCCTCTAAGCACGGAAGTCAGATGCTGTACCACCCGGCCCTCACTAGGTGGTGAGCATGCAGCAGTACGCACTGTGCCCCCGAAGAAGTAACACTGTCCATGGGATGCTTAGCCCTCCTTCCCCCAGCTGACCCTTGATCAGTCCATTTCCAAACCGGGGTACCCTGCGTAGCAAGCAATAACACTACCGCTGTATTACCAAGCTTGCTCGAAGGTGCTTTCTTACAGAGAACAAAAAGCAGGAACAGCACACTCAAGAAGAATCCTTAAGATCACAGCTTAAATGGCAATATAGCTCCCTGACGAAGGTCATAGACAGAAGTGCCAGAGCAGTTTACCTGGCAGTATATGTCATGTCTGAGTTTTGTCCTTTGTGTCTAATAAAACTGCTGTATTGCTATTTAAGCTGTGATTTTAAGCATTCTTCTCGAGTTTGCTGGTTCTGTTTTTTGTTCACATAAGGGTATTACTAACTACCTTAGCAGCAGTACTGCCTAGCACTGGGCAGAGAACAGATCTTACTAATGGATATTCCCTTTCTTACAGAGAGAGTGTCACTTCTGAGAAAACTTTAAAAGCACAATATTTAGACACAATTCTGTGGTATAGTTGATATATTGTCTGTGCTTGTCTACCCACCAAGAAGATTAAAATTAAGGAATCGATTCTGCCTGCACTGGAGACCAGCAGTGAAACCTTTTTTTCTTCTGTATAATTTCCATGGAAACAGGATCCTTGCCACCTGCGTGTGATCTGTTTTTGCTGCTTAATCCTTTGCTGATGGGATAATTCTTTCTGATATCACAGTTCGTTGTTGTGGAAAGGAATATGGTGTCACAAACTGAGGAGTGGGACTTCAGCAAAGAATTGAACAGCAGGAGAAGAAAAGATCAGCTGTGGGGAACAAGATGTGGGGGGGACAAGGATCTTGTTGCCATGTAAATGAACCTAGTTACGAAGAATTAGAGGCATAGAAATGCATACAATATATGAAACATAAGCTGAATTGTATTGTTTCAAAGTTTCCCAAATAGTTACAAACGCACTTTAATTAAAACTTCATTAGTGCCAGCTTCGTGGCGCTGAGCAGTGAGACATCGCTTGGCATGCTGGCGAGCCAGGTTCACGCCCCTAGCCAGGATGTCAGGAGTGGGAGGCCAGCGGGGAGCAAGTCTAGAGCATCCCTTGGACACTTCCCTTCGGGGGGGTCACTGCGAGTCGCACTCACAGCTGCTTCTGGTGGTGGCTTAACGGAGGCGCTCTTGACGTGGGTGACCACATGCCATCAAGCGCACCTGCCCCAGGATGCCCTCACGGCCACACGCTTATGGGAAGGTGGGAGGGCCAAAAACAAGGAAATGCATGACTCAGCCTGGCCAGATGATGGTGAACATGTCCTCCCATGCCGCAGTCCCCACAGCACATCATTCCTGCCCCCCCCACACGCCTGTCGCCCATGAGGACCTCAGTGCTCGTTACTCCCCTGTCCTTGCACCCGCTTGTGGGAAGTGGGCCCCCAGCAGGGATAAGCTGGAACACTTCAGGACACAAGTAAGTTCAGGAATTCAGGTAGTGGGAGTCTGTAGCGGGGGGTGAACTGGCAGTCAAAGAAGGACACTGGGCTGCCCGAAGGAGTGGTAGGCTGGGGGGCAAGGGAAGGAGGATAAAAACATAAGAGAAAAATTGGTGCAGAAATAAGCCGGCCTGATGGTGCGGCAGTAGCATTGCCACCCACCACGCCAGTGTCCCGGGATCAGGAGCCATCTCTGGTTGCTGGATGATGGCCTCGGAGTGGGGGGAGAGGATAGAGCCTCCAGTGGACTGCTCTCCTCTTCCGGAGAGGTGAGGCTGCCAGCTGCACCACATAACTGCCACCAGGTGCAGGCTTGGTGGTAGGACGGTTAGGGAGCAGCAAAATGGGAGGGAGCTGTGCGTGCCTCTACATGCAGGCACCGACATGCATGCTCCAGCAACAGGGGAGGGGGGAAAACGCCAGGAGAAAAATCTAGGGGCCTGGGCTACATGAAGCCCTGCCTGTGTCCTGGCAGTGCGCCCCACCGATCCGGTCCCAGAGCAGTAGGAAATGTCTTTTTCTGGGAGAGGGGGGGTTGCCCTCCTCCTTTTGCTTCGCTGCAGGGGAAAAGCCGCAGAGGAACCAGTTCTCGATCGGGGAGTGAGGTGTGAGGGATGACAGCTGCACATGGGATGGAGCTGATCGCTACCCAGGTCTGCTAGGGAGGATAAAAACCTTTAAAACAAAAGCCTTAAAATAAAAATTGGTGCAGAAAATGGCCAAGAATGGCACAGCTGGAAAATAATTTGTTACGTGAAGGTCATGGCTTGCCAGGTGACCCTGCCGCCTGATGCAGTAAATCATGGAGCTTTTTCAGCGATATCGTGCCGCTACAATGCCAGTATACCTAACGGTATATTGATAGCATAAATGGGTGAATCAGATGATGGCTGGCCATGGAGGGGAGCACTGTAGGGCTGTGCAGGGGCAGAATGTGATTTCCCGAATACCATGGATAGTGGGGCTCCTGAATATTCAGAACCCTCACTGAACAGGATACTGTTCATACTCAAGAAAGAGTATGTGGCTAGCTACAAAACAAACAAAAAAAAAAGGTCCCTCCCCCTCTTCCCAGTCCCAAATCCAGTAAAATATGACCCCCGCCATCCCACCCTTTTCTCCCCCTAGCACCAACAATTTGTTACATTTTATTGGTATATTGTAAATAAATCATCTGATGGATGACCGGCACAGCCCATTTGTTACAGCACTCATTTACGCATTATGTCCCCATCCCACCATCCTGGAAGCACCCCACTCCCACCCTCCACCTCCACTGCAGCAAGTTATTAATACGAGACGGCAACCAGCAAAAAGCTGCCCTGCTCCATGATCGGCTGCATACCTTCTCATGAATTAAAGTGCTTGTGCACGTGTCTCTGTATAGTAAAATCAGATATCTGCGTGATCGGGTTAGTTTTGCTATATCGAGAGAGCAAAGCCTGCGAGCACCTTCTTTCATGAGACGGCAGCGGGCTGTGGAAGAGGGTGGGTTTGTGCTGGTCACTTTCTTGTATTGAGAATTGGGTGTTGGGGGGTGGATGGTGGGAATAGGGTGCTGCCAGGGTGGAGGACATAATTGATATATGATAGCTGAAGGGATATAGGACCTACAGAAAGATCTGGAAAAGCTGGGGAAGTGGTCCAAGATCCGGCAGCTTGGCTTCAATGCCAAGAAATGTAACGTTATGCATATTGGAGCCAAGAATCCCAAGACAAAGTACTGCCTGGGTGGAGTCTGAATATCTGCATCAGAGGAGGAGAAGAACCTGGGAGTGATGATCACTAGTGCCCTGAAGCACTCCACACAGTGCAAGGAAGCAGCAGCAAAGGCAAACAAGATGCTGGGATGCCTATTTAGGGGGATCAGTAGTAAGAGAGAGGAGGTTATACTGCCCTTGTACAGGTCACTGGTAAGGCCGCATCAAAAGTATGGAGTTCAGTACTGGTGCCCACACCTCAAAAAGAACATTAACCTGCTGGAGAAGGTCCAGAGGAGGGCTGCAAAGATGATAGCTGGTCAGCAGGGCAAGGCATATGAGGAGAGATTAAGGGCACTGAACATGTACTCCCTGGAAGACAGGCGAGAGAGAGAGAGAGAGAGAGAGAGAGACGGGACATAACTGGGACCTTCAAGTACTTGAAAGGAATAAATAAGGTTGATAAGGAGAGTCTCTTTAAGCTGAGTGGCAGCCATAACACCAGGGGGCACAGTCTTAAGCTGGAGGATGGGAGGTTTAGGAGGGCAGTCAGGAAGCGCTTCTTCACAGAGAGGGTGGTGGACACTTGGAATGCGCTGCCAGAAGAGATCATCTTGTTGAAGACAGCGGGCAGCTTTAAGACAGGCTGGGATAGGCATGGGTGAAGGTAAGGATCATGGGTAAAGAGGATGGGAGGAATGGGGAGGGAGGGTAGTGAAGTTGGTTCAAGCTGTGGACCCTGCAGTACGAGCAGATGTGATAGACCAAATGGCCTTCTTCTGCTGGCTTCTTCGTATGTTCATACGATATTATTTTTTTATGTGCAAACAAACGCTGTACAATGAGAAAGACAGTGGCCAGTCGGGAGGAGGATGGGTTGTGACGTTCGTCCATTTGGAGATTTATTTACAGTTTACTAATAAAATATAACAAATTGTGGGTGCTGGGGGAGGAGGGTGGGATTGGCCTGTTGATACAGGCTGGGAGGATGGGAGTTACATTATTTTACTGGGTTTTGGGGAAGGGCTTTTTTAAATGGGCCCCGAATACCCAAATACCAGAACATTTGGCTGCCGAATACTGAATATTCAGCCAAATATTTGAGAAAAGCTGTTCGCACAGCTGAGTTTGTGCTGGTTATGTTACTGGATTGGTGTGGGGGAGTTGGGTGCTCTGAGAGGTGGGGGTGTCCCTTCATACCAGGGATTCATACCTGAGGGCTAGGAAGGGATAGGGGGAGAAACTGTACACCTGAAATTCATACATGGGGACAGGGAGAGGATGAGGAGGTGCCGCCAGACACGAGGGATTCCTACAGTATATGGGAATGGGATTAGGGTGAGGAGGTGCCACCGGACACCACGGATTCCTACAGTATATGGGAATGGGGTTAGGGTGAGGTGGTCACCAGGCACCAGGGATTCCTACAGTATATGGGAATGGGGTTAGGGTCAGGAGGTGCCGCTGGACACGAGGGATTCCTACAGTATATGGGAATGGAGTTGGGGGGGTCAATAGACACCAGGGGTTCATACATGAGGACAGAAAGAGGCAGGGGACACGTACACCATCCATCCACTGCATGGAGAAATGTGCCGCGATAATAACATGTAGACTGGTAGCAAAGGTGGTGTTGGGGCCTTAAATGTTGAGTTTGGTCATTACCATGCTTTGTATGAATACTGCAGTTCAGCTCTTCAGAGCTGCGGTGTTTGTGCCATGAAAAGTGGCCAGCTTGCTCAGTTTGAAGAGGTGCTTAGCACGTGCAGTGACTCAGATGGTTTGTGCCACCCAACAGTTAGGTTTTTGCTTTGAGCAGCGCACGCAGGAGGCATAAGAACATTTGTTAGGACTACCCTTACGTTGCCACACTCACTAAACCTCTGTCTTATCCACATACTGGTTCGGTCCCCTTCCTACTTTACATATCTCTCTCTCTCTCTCTCTCTCTCTCTCCTCGATACCTCCTGCTCCCTCCATTCCAGGGACCATCACATTTTCGCCACTCCTTACCTCTGCTCCTGAGTTGGGCGATCTGCTTTCTCCTATCGACTTCCCTCGCTCTGGAACCTGCTGCCTTCCTCTCTCTGACTCTTCCCCCTCCCCTGGCTCCCTCAGGCAGCAGTTGAAACTCCTGCCCCACCCCACCTGCTCATGATACCCATTTTCCTGAAGACTTTCCAGCCTGGAGTCCCTGATGGCCGTGATCGTGCCTCCAGCTGGGTCTACACGACTTGCCTGCTGGTTTCATTTTCTCACCACCTCTGCACTTCCCCCCACCGTGGGATTAGGCATTTACCCACCTAAGAGGTCTCTCACCTGATTCAGTATTGGTTGCTTGCATGCTGTGCCTTGATGCTGTCTTATTTGCACTTGCACAGATGTGCCACATTATACTGTGTCTGCGGTTTTACCACCTTTTTGGGTTTTTTTTACCGCATTTTTATACAGATGCTTTCTTTACTGTGTATTGTACTGCTGCTTCTCCTTTTCCCTGGGTTACACCTGGAAATGAGCCTTGACTCAGTGTGCGTTTCCCAGTTACCAATTTGCAAATAACTTAACAGACTTCCCAGGGGTTAAGTGTTAGGCTTCCAATACACTGTGTACCTCCTTGTGCCACGCGCAAAGTAGAGCAAGCACCAACCCCTTTGCACGCGCCACTTTGCATGTGGCTCAAATACAGGGCACCACTTCTGTCAAAGAGTTTCTGATAACAGGACTAGAATAGACTGCCAGCCAGATTAGAGGAAGCTGAGTAGAGGTACCGTTTTGGCTGATTGGATGTGTGTGTCCATACTCAAATTGGGTATAGTCATGGATATGCGGCAGGAAGGGTAAACAAGGTGGGCCCAAAGTCCCTTCTCCCTCCCAATGCTGTTTTACTATGAAAGAGGCATGGCTTTTCAGAAGTTGCACAGTGCTTGATAGTCAAATGGAAGGACTGTGTAAATAGAAATATGAGTGCTAGGTAGATTGCCTTATCTCAGTCTAAAACTTCTACATATTCTTAGAAAGTACCCCGCTGCAAGATTATCTAAAGTAGCAGTCCATGTTAGTGGTGGAAATTTTGACCTACGCTTTTTAATTTGATTTTAGATTGTCCCTTGCTTGTCCTGTCTTGTGTGAATCCCTTTTCTCCCCATTTTAAGTCTGCTTTTGCACTTATTTTTGTACTTTTGAATAAATAAAAAGAGCACTCCTTTTAATATGGCTGAGTTCTGGTTTTTCTCTGCAGTATTTGAACACCCCTTATTTCATGTTTCTTGTGATTAAAATGAACTAGCATGCAGCAGGCGCTGCTTCCTGGTGTATGGGACTACAGGTGTACACAAATAGCTGAGAATACTGATAAATTGTTACGGTTTAGCAAGCTCAACCCTGGCTAATTCAGCGCGATCTTATCACTTTTCTTATGTATTTTTCTTAGTTTTTTCTTTCATTTTAATGGCCAACATCAGAATGAAACAGTTATACCACTGCCACCCTCCCCCTTCCAAAGAAAAAGAAAAGCTGCTTGTAAGCCTGCAGTTCATTTAACTCGATTCTATTTTCTTGCATACTAACATACTAAAATGCCAGCAGAATAGGCCTAATGGTCTCTCGAGTCTGCTCGATTTTCAGCACCTGCACTGAGGGCCGATTTTGGTGTCCCCCCCCCCTCCCCCTTGGGTTATACTGTCCCTAGTCCCAGATGTTCCACCTGTATTGGGCCTGGTCAGATTTACCCTCCCTCTGTACCTGTCCCATCCCTTCTTAAACCCTTCCACAGGCCCTGCCTCTACCAGCTACCTGGGCAGTGCATTCCCTGGCTCCACCATCCTTTCAGTGAAATAACATCTCCTCCTCTCCCCTCTGAGTCTGCCCCCTTCCAGCTTACACCCATGACCTCTTCTTGCCCCACCCTCCTTCATTTGGAGCACCCTGACTGGGCCTTCGTTATTGATTCCTTTCATGTACTTAAAGACCTCTATAATGTCCCCCTGTCCCTCCTCTCCTCCGGGGTGTACATGTCGAGCTTCTTGAGCCTCTCCTCAAAGGTCCTCTCCCCCAGGCCCCAGATCATTTTGGTTGCCCTCCTTTGGACCCTCTCTAGGAGTGTAATGTCCCTCTTTAAATGTGGTCTCCAAAACTGTACACAATACTCAAGGTGTGGCCTAACCAAGCAGTTGTACAGTGGAAGGATCACTTATGCCTTTCTGGAGGTAATCCCCCTGGTGATGCAACCCAGCATCCTATTTGCCCTTGCCACTGCCCTCCTACAGGTCTCTGAGTTGTTCATTTTGACATCTACCACTACCCCCAGGTCCCTCTCACCCTCCGTGACTTGAATCATGTCTCCTCCCAGGGTATACCCCTGGCCTAAATTTCTGACTCCCAGGTGCAGAACCTTGCACTTTCCTGCATTGAATTTTAGTTTCTATTTTCCCAACCACCTTTCCAGAGCCTCCAGGTCCTCCTGCAAGGCCAGGCTCCCCTCCTCCCCATCCACCCCTGCACCCAGCTTTGAGTTGTCTTCAAAGGGACTCATCTCACTCCTGATGTCTGAGATATAGGCATTGAAAATAAGTGGCCCCAGCTCTGACCTCTGGGGAACCCCACTAGTAACCCACCTTGGGGATAAGGCTAACCCTCCAACCACCACCTTCTGAGTACGCTCAGAGAGCCAATTTCGTATCCATCTTAACAACTGTCTCCCTACCCCCATTTCCTTCAGCTTAGCCATTGTATTGTGGTGGGTCATACTGGTACTGTAACTGTTTAATATTGATACAAACTGGGACCAAGCCACGTTAAAGGAGCTCCCCTTTTATTATGTCAAGGGTAACACATCTAAAATGCAATAACCAAGTATTGGTCAGAATTTCTCAATGTAACTACACTGCTGCTTTCAGTCTAATTTTATTATGAGAAGCCTGAACAGCATTTATCTGGGGTTAGGAACAGATATTTGGCGTATAGCAAGTCACAGCTAGATATGTTGTAACCTAAAGACAATACCTGTTACCTTGGCAACTTCAGTATTACACCGTTCTTCTCTTTTTGTTTAATGTAATTGCTGAAATATTCTGAGTTGTTTTATGGTTGCCCTGATGAACAGACTGAATTCAAATTAATGTCTTCACTTTGATTTTTTTTTTTTTTTAGCACTAAGCTAGTCCCCCAATTCTGTTTAGCTGCACCCTTCAAACTTGTTAAGGTAGTTGGGTCAGATAGAACTGGGCATTGACCAAACCAAAGGAGCTGTATTTGTTGTGTCATCACAGAACACACAGTTTGTCACTCCCTTCAAAGCTGAGCGTACACCCGGTGTGTTTTAAATTACTTTTTTCTCAAGGAAAAAAAAAAATAGTCATTTGGCCTGGGAATAGAACTATAAAACTAATAAAGCGTTATGCATTAAAAATAAAAATATATATATATATATATATATATATATAAGTGAACAGGTTAGAAATCACCTAGAGAAGCAGATGTAACATGTTTGTTGATGGTTTTTGTTACTGGAAGCTGGAAACTAGCTTTTTGTAAAGACGTGTCACTGTACTGCTGTTTTAAAGTGGTACCACTAATCTAAAACAGTTGCCTTACATACATACGAAGAAGTCAGCAGAGCAAGGCCATTTGGTTGATCAAGTCTGCTCATATTGCAGGATCCATAGCTTGAGCTAATGTCCCTGCCTTCCTTCCCCACTCTTCCTGTCCTCCCTACCCATGAGCCTAACTCTCCTCCTATGCCTGTCCCAGCCTCTGTTAAAGCTGCCCACTGTCTTCGAGATTACCTCTTCTGGCAGCGCATTCCAAGTGTCCATGACCCTCTCTGCTTTTGAAAGATCCAGTTGTAGTAGGTGAAAGTTGTGTGGTTTTTATTCCTTTTAACTTATTTTGTTTTCCCCTGACACCAGTGCTGCCACTTGGGCCTAGCCACCTCCCAGCTTGGTCCAGGCCACTGTTTGTCTCTTTTGCCAACTTCCAGGTCCACGTGGCATCCCTGCCCCGTGATGTATTCTGTCAGGGGGGTCACAGGCAACTCCTCCCTGTAATTAAGGAATAAGGCATGGCTGGGGGTGCAGTCTGATGAAATAACAGCCTGCCTCAGGTGGGTCGAAGCATGAGGCGAAGCCGAGTGCTTCCACCACTCAGGAAGGGCAGATAGCCCACCATAATACACCCGCTGGAGTGCCTCATTGCGATGAAGAAATTAGTCCTTTTTAGTAAACCGGATGTATTTTTTTAAACATATTTTTTGAGCTGCCTTCAGCCAGGCTGTTGTGCTGGGATAACGTCCCAGCTGCAGGTACCTCTTGGCCAATCAGGAGGTAGTATTTTTTCTGCCCCTTTCATAATTCATTTTAATGTGTGGGAAGGAGGGTAGCCAGTCAGGGTAGTGGGGCCTGAAAGTGTAAATTTCATTCTAGGATCGTGGATATGTTGTTCATCCACACTTATTGGCATGTTCCTTTCTCCTTTAAATCTTGCCAGAAGTCTTCAAACTGGCTCCTCCCACCCACCCGGGTGATATATACCTCGGCTCCACCCCATGACGCCAGATCTTCCTTTCTGCTGGAAGATACAGGTTGCCTCCCTCATGCTCACGCATTTCGTAGGCCCTGGCTTTCAATACCTCGGTTTTACCGAAATTAAAATTTGTCCAAGTTAGCGATCGCGCTTTTGCATCCTCGATCATGGAAGAGAAATCTTCTCCAAGATTTCGCCAGTGTCCTTGCGGCCAGAAGATGTCGGGCACCGATCCCCATCTCACGTGCATCTACTGCCTAGGTGTCGGCCATGACACCTCGTCCTGCAGTTTTGCTTGGCCTTCCATCCCAACATTCAGGACGACCGCCTGGCATGCTTAAAGTTGGGGAGACCGTAGAAAAGGATTCCTCCAGTGAAGTCCAAGCAGGCTAGGTGGGCAGTTTCCGCGGCCACGGGTTCTGCCGAGCAGCTGGAATGCATGAAAGCGTTCAAAGAAGAAGCCACCCATGCTTTGGACAATCAAGGCTTTTTTGTTCCACTCAGCCTAGGCTCCACCTTCTCAGGTTCCTTCAAGGAGTTGTGCCAGTCTCTCCCCAACCTGGGAGAGGCGCCCGCGGGCTCGCACTCCTCCCGATCTCGTAAAAGAGATAAGGAACCGAGCACGTCTTTGTCTCGGCGAAGACGCTCTTGGGACCAAGAGAGGTCTCAGTCCCAGGAGCATGCGGTCTCGACCTCAGTCGAGATTGCTTCCTCGGCCACAGGCTTCACGGACCTTACGTGAGGCCAGCCGACTGAGGATGCGACCGATGAGGTCGAGATTATCCTCAACCCGATCGATCCATTGTCGCCGGCCCTTGTCGACGACTCTTTGTAAAACACTCCTGTCCTTTTCTTTCCCAGTGAGGAGACCCAACCTGCTGGTGTCCCCATCGAGGACCCGGTTCTGGATCCCCAGGTATCACCGGTCCCGCCGGTGTCTCCCGAATGACTGAGGTGGTCTGTCTGATCTCGGTTGAGATCTAGAACCCCCTCATCCGGACAGCCGAGGAAGAGCCACAAGCGCTTGAAAAAGAGGTGATGCCACCAGTCATCCTCATCCTCCTCAGGTGAGGAGAGGCTCCGACAGAAACTCCGGCGCTACGAGGACCTCATGTGGCAACAGCTGATTTTGTCCGGGCACAAGCCGACTTCGACTCCCTCTCTGGCCATTACTTGGCTTTCACCTCCTAGGCCGAAGCCGACCCCCTTGAAAACCGAAGCCTTTGGTTCCTATGCCCACGGGTCCGGCCCGTCTCCCAGTTCAGCCTATACCGGTCTCTTCACCGACAGTGGTGGAGCCGCCACCTAAGCAGCCTGTGGGAGGGGCTCCTTCCAAAGAGGACCGACCAGATACTGGGCTTCCCCGATGTCTGTCGGTCACCATCACCCCAGACCGCCCTCAGCGGATCGAGGGTAAATTGGGTGGCAGGCCGCTGTACCCTGACTCTTCGGACTCAAATGTCACCAGGCTCCACTCTTATCCTGGGGATGATGAGTCGTCCGTTGGCACAGGGATGGAGGAAGGTCATTCCTCCTTCCAAGGGATCCTTCGTCTCATCTCTGATTCCACAGGGATGCCCTGAAACCCATCTAGAAAAAGGTGGAGTACCCTCTCACGGACATCCTTAAGAGAGGGGATACCCCTACAGAGGCCTTTCCAGTGACCGAAGCCATCGTTGGTCCGGTACTCGAATTGTGGCAGCGTCCTGCCTCATGTCCAGCACCGTTTGCCCGCATGACCCACAAGTATGCGGTGCCCATGGGGTCCCTTGCAGGGTTCACAGAGCACCCTTCGGCCGAGAGCCTGGTGACCACCTCTGTGTTCAGGCGTACTGGCAGTTCTACTGACACTGACCGACCTCTTGACAAGGAGTCCAAGTATTTGGACCACTCGGGGCGGAAGGTCTGTGTGGCGTCCTCCTTGGGCCTTCGTCAGGCAAGTTCATCCCTCATCATGGCACACTTCTCCCATGCCCTTCTTGGGTCATTGGATGAAGTCCTCCCACATCTCCCCGCGGACATGCAGACCACAGTCAAGCAGGTCCAAGATCAGGGCCGTGCTGTCACCAAACAGCAGCTCCAGACGGCGCAGGACATCGGGGACTCTTGTGCCTGCTCAATGGCCGCCGCAGTTGCCTCTTGCCGCAGGGCTTGGCTGAGGCTCTCCTCCTTCCCGGTGGATACTCAGCACAAGTTAGCTGATGTGCCTTTCCTTGGGACCGACTTGTTCATCCCAGGGGTGGCCAGTCACCTACAGCGCATAGAGCAGTCCAGTGCCACCTTGGATGCCACTTCTGCTAAAGAGTTCTTCAGGCAAGAACCAGCAGAAGAAAAAGAAGAAGCCTTTTCGGCACTCTTCCCCTGCGGTTCAGCAGTCCTCCTTCCAGGGGGACAGCAGCATCAGCAACAGGCTTAAGCTTGGCGCTGTCGGCCCAAGCCCTGACCCCAACAGGCCCGTAGAGGAGGCCGAGGCTCAGGTCCTGGAGCTTCCTCCTCCTCCAAGCCTGCTCAGTGACGGGGTGGGGGCTGCCACCCCTATTCCCGTCACGCCAGCTCTGGGTCTTCCCATGGGGGGCCAGCTCCACCACTTCCTTTCCGTCTGGTCCGCTGTCACTTTGGACAGGTGGGTTCTCAACGTGGTTGGTCAGGGACTGCCTCTAGAATTCGAGCAGTACCCTCCCAGCTGAGCCCACGCCCCTCGGGAAGAACGGATTTCCCCATGCACCCAGTCGGCTCTTCGAGACGACATCGCTCAGCTCCTCCTCAAGGAGGCAGTAGCTGTCGTGGCGGATCCGTCTGCAGACCCAGGCTTTGTCTCCAGGTACTTCCTGGTGCCCAAGCAGACAGGGAACTGGCGCCCATTCTAGATCTCCATGACCTGAATCAATATCTCAGGTCACGCACCTTTCGGATGGTCACGCTGTCCCAGATCATACCATCCTTGGAGCAAAACATGTGGCTCTGTTCACTGGATCTGCAGGACGCATTCTTTCACATCGCAATCCGTCTGTCCCATCAGCAGTTCCTCTGCTTCAGGGTCGAGGGGACCCTGTACGAGTTCTGAGCCATGCCGTTCGGCCTGTCATTGGCACCACGGGTCTTCACCGAATGCATTGCAGTGGTGGCAGCCCATCTCTGGTGTCGGGGGGTAAGAATTTACCCCTACTTCGACGATTGGTTCCTTGCAGGTTCCACCCAACAGGAGGTGGAGAGGTCCAGGGATCTGGCCCTCCAAACCTACTCCCAACTCGGGCTCCTGATCAATGAGGCCAAGTCGGAACTCGTGCCTTCTCAGGTGATGGGCTTCATCGGGGCAGAGCTTGACTCTTGTCAAGCCAGAGCTCTGCTCCCGATGGACAGGGTGGAGGTTCTCTCCTCCTTTGTCCAGTCATTTCTGGTTGGGCACTTGCGCCCTGCCCAGGACTTTCTGCGCCTTTTGGGTTACATGGCGGCGTGCACCTCAGTGGTCTGTTGGGCCCCAGTTGCACATGCGCCCCCTCCAGTGGGAGCTGACTCAGCGCCTAGGTCATTTTGACCAGCTGATCACTGTAACCCAGAAGATGTGGGGTGCTTTCCAATGGTGGACTGCCCCAAACCGGTTGCAGGAAGGGATCCTGTTTGTCCACCCCGAGCCGATGGTCGTCTTCACGACCGATGCCTCTCTCATGGGTTGGGGAGCCCACATGGGGGACAACAGGGCTCATGGACTCTGGACCCACGAGGACTCCCGATGCCACATCAACCTTTTAGAGCTCAGAGCAGTCAGACTGGCACTGGCAGCTTTCGCTCCTCAGCTCCGGGGTCAAGTCCAGATGGACAATACCACAACCATGTACTACCTCAACAAACAGGGCGGCACACACTTCCGTCTGCTGTGCAAGGAGGTGCTCCTTATCTTTGCCCTTTTGAGCTGGTTGGAGGCGGATCTCCTAGCCATCCATGTGGCAGAAGTCTTGAACCAGCTGGCAGATGTTCTCAGCCGCATAGGCCAAACATCCCACGAGTGGTCTCTCCATCCAGAGGTAGCTTACAGCCTGTTCTCCCATTGGGGCAAACCAATGGTGGACCTGTTTGCTTCCAGGGAAAACACCAAGCTGAGGCTGTTTCATGCCCACCCCCCTAAGCAGGGCTCGCTGCAGGGGGATGCCTTCTCGAGCCCGTGGACCCCAGGCCTCCTCTACGCCTTCCCTTCATTTCCCTTGATCCACAAGGTGTTACTCAAGGTGAGGAGGGACAAGGCGAAGGTGATTTTGGTAGCCCCAGATTGGCTGTGCCAGTTCTGGTATCCAGATCTCCTCCGCCTCAACTGCAGGCCCCTGGAGCGGCTTTGTACACGCATGGATCTGATATCTCTGAACCAGGGGAAGATCTTCCATCCGGATCTTCAATCCCTGCACCTCACAGCCTAGTACTTGAGCGGCTAGAGTTCCAGGCTTTGGGTCTTTCTGAAGATGTCTACACCGTGGTGGAGGCACCTAGAAAGGAATTGACCAGGAAATGATACGCCTTCAAATGGAAAATATTTTCCATTTGGTGTCAAGGTAAGGGTCTGTGCCCCTTATCCTGTTCTGTGCCTAACATTCTGTACTACCTTGGTCTCTCTCTCTCCAAAGGGGGTCTACGGTCATCGACCCTTAGGGTGCACCTGGCAGCCATTTCTGCTTACCGGGCATGGGCTGGTCAGCCAACATTGGCGCAGGAGACAGTGGTCAGGCGCTTTTTCAAAGGCCTGGATCACATACCCTCCCCGGTGCGTGAAACTCCTCCTCCGTGGGATCTACTGCTGGTATTGGCAAAGCTCATGGGCAAGCCATTCAAACCAATGCACAAGTGTGAGCTGTCACACTTGTCGTGGAAGACGGCCTTCCTGGTGGATATCACATCTGCCAAAAGGACAGGTGAGCTCCAGGTGCTTTCGGTGGACACCCCTTATCTGGTCTTCCACAGGGACAAGATTGTCCTACGCCCCCACCCGAAATTCCTTCCTAAGGTGGTGTCAGAGTTTCACCTTAACCAGCTGTTGACTCTGCCAGTATACTACCCTAATTATACCTCGGAGGCCGAGTACAGGCTCCATACTTTGGACCTAAGACGTGCTCTCTCCTGTTACAAGGAGAGGATGGCGGAAATTCGTGGAGAGGTTCGCCAGCTGTTTGTCACCTACGCTGAAGCCGCTTCTGGCAGACCTGCAGCCAAATGGACCATAGTAAGATGGATTACATCATGCATAGGTCTGTGCTATGAGTTGGCAGGCAAGGAGCCTCCCAGAGGGATAAGAGTTCATTCTACCCACCGTACTGCTGCATCAGTGGCTGCTTCCAGGGACATCCCTATCCAGGAAATCTGTTGTGCTGTTACCTGGAAGTCAGCAAACACCTTCATTACCCACTACCACATCGACCTTGAGTCACGCCGGGATGCTGGTTTTGGGACCTCAGTTCTCCAATTTCTGTTCCCTAAGTAGGGGGTGTGCACCTTGCCTCCCTCCTCCCAGAGAACTGCTAGGAGTCTGCCAATAAGTGTGGATGAACAATATATCCATGATCCTAGGAAAACAGGTTACACACCTGTAACAGTAGTTCCAGGAGTGGTATATGTTGTTCATCCACATGGACCCACCGGACCTCCCTGGCTGCGGACGCACACAACCTGGCTTCCAGCGGGCTAACATCTGGCATCATGGGACGGAGCCGAGGGATATACCACCTGGGTGGGTGGGAGAAGCCAGCTTGAAGACTTCTGGCAAGATTTAAAGGGGAAAGGGACATGCCAATAAGTGTGGATGAACAACATATACCACTCCTAGAACTACTGTTACAGGTGAGTAACCTGTTTTTCTTCGTGCCTTGTGGCTTTTCCTTCCATTTTTTCCCAGCCCCACGGGACACTAGCAACAAGGGTGTCCTATGCAGCCTTGATTTAATTTGTGGATGATTTAGATATTTATGTCTTCGGACTGTGGACACCGAAAGTATATAACTTTGCACTTTTTGGCATTAAAGCTCAACTCCCACACTTCTGAAGAGTGCACTGGAATAATCACCTGTGAAAGGGGTAGGTTTGTGCTCCTGGTCCCTCAAATTGTAAAATCCCTTGGAAAAAATATTTCAAATGCGGTATTGGCTTAACTTTCAGTGGGCAAAAAATATATTGATTAACCACAAAGAGGTTATTTAGGGTGAAATCTGTTGTTTTCCAATGTGCTTGATATATTGACATGAGCCAACCACAAATGGGTCATAGCTGAGCTGCCATGGAATATAGATACAAATTCAGCAGGTTTAAACCGCCCCTCTGTGTGGGTAATTGTAGAATACTAAATCTAATACATGGGCGACCACCTTCCCAGATGAATCTGGATATTATGGTGTTCCAGTATTGAAAATACTTTTTGTCCGAGACCACTGGCAAGGTTTGCAAAAAATACAAGTGTCTGGGCAAGATGTTTTGATGGATCGCTTCTACCCTTGATAACAAGGAAAGAGATATATTCTGCCAGTCCTGTACATCTTTAGCTATCTGTTGGGTGATTGGTTCATAATTGAGCAATTCGAGATGCTGATGTTTCTCCCCATTTTTCATCCCTCCCACCACCTTTGCACATAATGTGCAGTGCTCGCTGACACTGACCGCAGGAGTTGGGCGGGGGCTGATATCATGTGGTCACCTGCTATGTAAGGATCCCCATAACCAAAAAAGCTGATCAAGCACTGAGGTTGTTGTCTACCCCAGTCTCCCCGCAGCCTGACCACACCAACTGTGCAGCATACCATAGACCTCTCTGACCCTAAATGGTGGAGTCGGGTTGGTGATGCAAACTGTGTTATCCACAGTAACACCAGGCTGGTCTCAAGAATATTGTGCTGCAAGTAATGTGAACTTGGATTTCGCAGTGAATGGTGCTATTCATTTGCAGTTAAAATAAGGGCAATGAAGCTGGCCCGTGGTGCTGAGGGTTGAGGCACTGGAAGCCACAGCTTGCACCACGTCGGCGACCCAGATTCGGCGGGGTGGGGGGTGAGGAGCATGATCAAGCTGCCGCAAGGCAGCTCTCCTCTCCTGGGGGGGGATGAGGGGTTTCCTCTGCCCTTGGCTGCTACCTGGTGGAGGACGGATGGCAGTTTGGGCAACAGAGAGTATGGCACAAGCCAGGGGTGGGGCAGAAGGGGCTGACCGGTTCCCAGAGTGTGTGTACACCTCCACATGGACACACTGCTGTGTCTGCTGGGATCCCAGGATCTTTAGGGAGAAAACTAGGGAAAAAATGCAAAAAGTACTAATTAAAAGAAATCAGGGCAATGATAACAGTGACTTGGCTATATGAAAATCATCCTCATGGTCCAGAATACGTTCTGATCAGTGTATAACATATTTTGTGTCTTTTTTTCAGGAGTCTGGGGTAGTGCATTTTCAATATTATTTAACAGGGTAGTTGGAGTTTCCAGCTCACACAACCGGGGCAGCACCATGGAAGAAGAATTAGGTATTGTATACAGTATGGCTTTTAATGTTGTACAGCTAGACAAACATCATATTCGGAGGCATACTGTTACAGTTGCTATGTTATACACATTTTTCATGTAATCTCACCCCTTCTTATTAAGAAACCAAAGAAATTCAGACGTTCTTTTGTGCAACATATGTTCAAGTATAGCTTTTGAAGCAAGAGCTTTTGAGGTTTGTTTGGTTTTTTTGAGGTTTGTGGCTCAAGTGCCAGTCGTGATTCAAGTCATTGGACCTGGTATTCAAAATATTTGCATGTGCAAACTGGAGGACATGATTGGGTGGCAGGAGGAGTCAAATACACAAACTGTTTCTGGAACCAGAGCCTGCTCTGCGGAACTGCTGTAGTGTATGTACAAACAAAATACCAGCATCAGAAATATGGTTACTCGCCCATTTTGTGGCACTGAGGGGTGAGGGACCACTCTATCAACCCAGGACGTCAGGAGTGGAGGATGGCAGGGTGGTCATGGAGTGTCCATGAAGACACTCTCCTTCCGGGGGGGGGGGGACTCAGAATCACCTGTAGGTAACATGGGGGCCATTGTTAGTATGAGTGACTGTTCAGAGACTGGTCCTGCTACCAGGTTCCCAGTGTGGGCACCCTCCAGATGGGAGGGGGATGAAGGGTGGGCTGGGAGAACAAGAGACAAATGCTCGGCCAAGCAGTCATGGATAACTCCCGCCACATGCACAAACCCCTTTGCTTCCAGACCCTCAGCAACTGCACATCCGCTACCCAGCCCGTGGTGTCTGGACAAAGGCTACAGTTGCCTGCTTCTCCTTCTCTTGCCTCTCAAGGAGGAAAGTGCCCCCCTGGGAAGGGATAGAATTAACACCACTTGTAGACAACTAGCAAAGAAAGTGAGCCCAGCAAACAGAGGAGTGGCACAGATGAGTAAGTCTGAAAGATGTAGTCTGCTGGTTCTGGGAGCATGTAAAGAGGTTAAAAAATACAGCTGCAAGTTGTATCAAAAACTAATTATAAAAAAGGTCTGAGAAATGGATCTTTCTGATTGGCTGTAAACATTCTAACAGCCCTATGTTAATCTTTTATTAACATACATGTAGAGCTTAATCATATGCTGAACAAGGTTTAACACTATTTAAAAAACATTTCTATTATAATATAATAGCAGAGTTTCCAGGGTTATGTTAATGGTCAGGTAATCACACTCTAGGGGCAGATGGCACTCGGCTATGCCTCGTACAACATTGCACCCCTAGAGGGTGACTAACAGACCATTAACATAACCCCTGGTCATACCTTATTGCTTAAGTAAAATAATGTAGGTAATCTTCTTCTGACTGACTGAGTCAGCTGCTAAGCATGCAGGCGCTTATGACTAAGAACGCAAGTTCTGATTGATACACTGCCAATAAGTCCGTGACAAAAAAAAAATATGTTGTTAATCTGGATTCACCTGTCCTTACTTATATTATTTTTTTATACTTTGACTGCATTGTGTATAAATATTTAACAGATTATCACATCTCAGGAAGTTAATTTGGATTTTTCAACCAAGATATTTCCCCTGGACAAAAGATAGAAGGCTTTTGTCATTATGGAGGTCAGGTGTGGTCTGTTATAGAGGCAGTGTGGTCTTAGTGGTTAGGTCACTAGTTTGGGATCCAGGAGATCCCAGGTTCAAACCCCGCTAGAGCCAAAATACTCACTGTGTAACCTAGGCCAAGTCACCTAGCCTCCCAAAGCTCCAGTCCACCCAATCGTGGAAAGGAGAAGAGGCAGAATCCCACTGAAAACTACGAGTTACATCTCAGATGGGCTATCTTGGTATATAGAATAATATATGGGGTGGTGTGTGTAACAAGAATTTTACACACACTCAAGGTGTTGGATGCCACATAAACCCCGAGAGCAAAGCTCGAGGGGTTTATCTAGGCATCCAACACCGAGGGTGTGTGTAAAATTCAAGTTTCTGCACCACACCATATTTTATTTTATGTAATTGCTGGGCTTCGCTTTCTCGCCACAGCAATTATATATATAAAAAAAATTTGCTGTGCAGCCACGGTCTGGTTGGGTTTTAGCCCAGTCCATGGTCGCGTGCTGAAAGTTAACTTTTTTCCTGGTAGTTTTTTTTTTTTTTTTTTTCCTTCAGTGTTTTTTCAGCAGTGATTTTTATTTTTTTTAAATAACTTACCACCGAGTCCGTGTGGCAGTGCAGTCTCTGTCAGCAAGCAAGGCAGCCAGCGATCAGAATAGAAGAGCTGCGGCTGACACATGAGTGTAGCGAGGGAACCCCGGTGTGTGTTTGCCATTATAAACAGTCCTTTACAATGGCAATTAATGCAACGTGTTTCCCTATGGGAAAAAGCGAAACCCAGTTATTATATATATAAACAACTTTAAGACTGTGAAGGGAAGCAACATTAAAATACTTCCCGCTTAAATGGGCAGAAAAATCTGAGGAGCACAACATATTAATTTTTCTGACCTTTGTACTTCCTGCTTTGCATTTCTGTGGAAAATCATTTTCTGCCTGCTTAGTGCTTAAGCGCAGTTGTCAGTTTCCTTCTCCCTGCATTTCATGCCTAGATGGATGTCACTTGCAGCAACAGTTATTACGTGCATTTAATAGAAGTCAGATTTACGAAACGTAGAAAAGGTCACATTCATTAATGGGGATAATCATATGGTGTATTTAGGTTATGCAAACGTAAACATTGATTTTATCCTAAAGAAGGTTTCCTATTTATCTCATCCCAATGTAAATGTCAAGCGTGATGTAATATACCTGCTGGAAGCATTAAAAGATGACATTCTGGGGCTTTGTTACTTTGTGACATGTACTGTATGGTGACCCAGAGCTGCTGCTTTCAGGCTAAATCACATTGGTACAGACAGTGGCATTTGTGGTCAACTTTTTTTTTTTTTTCCTTTTGTGATGAAGAAAAGAAAATAAGTTGGGATCCCCAGGCCAATTTGTTTAAGCATGCAGTAAGCCCTTAAAGAGCAGTTGATACCTTTTAGGAACTTTGGAAACATAATATTTACACACAGTTCAGCTTGTATTTTAGGAGATAATCATATGGTGTATTTAGGTTATGCAGTGACACCTACAGGTCAGGAGGAAAACAGACATGGACATCTAGATCTGCCAGAGCTGTGGAAGGCTGGTAGCGAGGCAGACACTCTGGAGACTGGGGTACCCCTTCTGTAGGACACTTGCGGAACTACAGAGGGAGCTGTGGCAGGGAAGAGAAGAGATCACAAGGCTGCCAAGGAGACTGAATCAGGGATGCCCACCACCCCCTTAACCACCCCCTCCCCAAAAGGCCCATGGGTCTTGAGGGATGGAGGGTGGTGAGAGGGGGCAGCAGGGCACCTAGAGCTAAGATGGGGCACTACCAGCCACAAGCTATCCACATGAAGAATCATTCCCCCCCCGCCAAGGAACAGAAACCAGGTGAGGAAAAAGGAAGAATCAAGCAGGACAAACCTGGTACAAGGAAGGAGAGGAGGAATACACAGAGCAACAGGAGGATTCTGGTTGTGGGAGACTCTGTGTTGCAAGAAGTGGAGGCACCATCCGTCAGTGTGAAGGGAGCTGAAACCACAGTGAAATGCATGCCAGGATCATTTGCAAGGAGAGCTAAGGACAGAGTAGGACGGCTGGTGAGAAGAGATCAGGATTTTGCGAGGATCATTGTCCACCTTGGGACAAATGGCATGGGAAATAGGACTGTGGAAGAAGCCAAGGCAGACATGAAGACCCTAGGGGAGAGCCTAAAGGAGTACACAACATATCTGGCCTTCTCGGAGGTGTTGCCAGTTTGGAGGAAGGGCAGAAGTGAGGATGCGATCAGGAACCTGGGTTGGTACGCAGATAGTGGGATGTACTGTATTGGAGATTGGGGACCTTCTGGGACAGAAAGCTCTTCAAGCATGATGGTCTGCATCTCACTGAAGAAGGAACGAGAGCACTAAGGCAGAAGTAGAAGGTCTTCTTGGAGGGTTTAAACTGGGAGGTCTCCAGCACAGAGAAGAAGACCTGAATGAGGACAAAGCAGAAAGATACGAAGGTAAGGGGATTGGCGAATGGAAGGGAACTCCCCCAACATCAGACTAAATGAAACAGGCATGGCCATGAGCAAGGAATGGCCATAGGTAAAAAAGGAGGGGCCTCATGTAAAGTACAGGCGGGGCAGACACGGAAAAGGGGGGATGGTACTGAGGTTATAGCAGAGGGGAGAGGCAGTGATTGGAGGGCTGTGGTGACAGCTCACACCACCACCATCATCAGTGGGCTTGTCATCACTCCCCGTAAATCCAGTGGAGCACATACACACGCAGAAAGAGAAATGCAGAACACAGGCATCTCGACCACAGAGGTCTCAATTAGCATTCCGCAATAAGACGGCAACCTCAAAAATCACTCAGGTGCAAACAGCAAGTTGGCACTGTCCAAGAAGAGGGTATAGCCTCATACCAAAGGGGGTGCAGATTCCTGGAAGGTGATGGTTACAAATGCTAGAAGCCTTGCAACCAAACTTCCCGAACTCGCAGCCATCATGGTAGTAGAAAGATTGGACTGGGTTGATGTGACAGAAACGTGGTTCATGGAAAACCACAGATGGAACACGGCAGTGCTCGGATACAATCTGTTCAGAAAGGATAGGCAGGGGCAAAGAGGGGGAGGAGTAGCCATTTACATTCGAGAAGACATAAAAGCCATGCAGAGTCACCTGCTGGGGACACCGAGTCACTGTGGCGTACTGTAGATAAAGGAAATGTAAAAACCTTCAGGATTGGTGTCATTTACAGACCTCCAAATCAAGGACAGAAAGGGGACAAAGACCTGATAGAAGAAATGCCCAAAATGACTCTGAGAGGAGAGGTGATGCTGGTAGGGGACTTCAACCTTCCAGATATAAACTGGAGTACATTAACGGTGTCAACAGCAAGAAACAGGGATTTCTTATTGGCACTACAGGGAGCAGAACTAAGTCAGCTGATCAAAACACCAACAAGAGTAGATGTCATACTTGACCTGGTCCTCACAAACACTGAGAGGGTCAAGGAACTTGATGTGGGATGCCACTTGGGTAACAGTGACAATCACATGGTTAGCTTCAATGTGAACATAACTGAGGACATGTGCCACTCAAAAATAAAAGTACTAGATTTTAAAAAGGCGGACTTCAACCAAATGAGGACCAACATAAGAAATGACTTACTTGATCTACAAGTGGACGAGGTCAATGTCATGTGGGGGAAACTTAGGAAAGCAATCCAGACAGTCACCGACCGAGTGCCAGAAGGGTTACCAAAGTGAAAAGAAAACAAAACCCCTTATGGTTTTCAAAGGAAGTGGCTAAAATAGTGATAGAAAAACAGAAGGCATTCAAGCTATACCAGGGAACAAACAAGGAAGAAGACTGGGTGTTGTACAAGGAGAAAATGAAAGAAGCCAGCCAAAAAATAAGGCAGGCAAAAGCGCAGCAGAAGCAAGTACAGCAGAGAAGGCAAAGAGAGGAGACAAATCCTTCTTTAGATACATCCGGGAAAGAAGGAAGGCAAAAGGGGGTATAGTCAAGATTACAACTCAGGAAAGGAAAACAACAAAAGACGACCCAGAAGAAGCAGAAATCCTGAACAAGTACTTCTGCTCGGTTTTTACTGAGGAGGACCCAGGTGATGGCCCAGAAATGGCAAAACACAACACCCCTGGCCAGGGGATTGATACTAGCCCCTTCACATAGACTGAAGTACTGGAGGCACTAAATAAACTGTAAGTTGACAAGACCATGGGTCCAGATGAAATGCACCCCAGGATCTTAGAAGAACTGAGATTAGAGTTGGCTGCCTCACTGGCTAAAACTATTCACCAAGTCCATAAAGAGTCGGGAGGTACCCAAAAATTGGAAAAGGGCAGTGATGGTCCCGCTCCGCAAATTGGGCAGCAGGGAGGACTCTGTAAATTACAGTCCGGTAAGCCTCACATCCATAGTGGGGAAGTTGATGGAGACACCACTCAAACAGAGGATCATGGCATTCCTGGAGGCTAGCGGCCATCAGGACTTCAAGCAGCAGAGTTTTACAGTGGGTGGGTCATGCCAGACAAACCTGACTGAGTTTTTTGACTGTGTTACAAAGGTTATAGATGACGGTGGGGCAGCAGATGTGATCTGCTTGGACTTTAGCAAGGCCTTCGACTGGGTTCCACACAGAAGGCTGGTAAAGAAGCTAGACTGCACAGGAGTTGGATCAGAAGTAGTTAGATGGGTTAAAAACTGGTTACAGGGCAGAACACAGAAAGTGTAGGTAACCAAAGCACTGTCATCAGAATGCAGGGTAACCAGCAGTGTGCCCCAGGGTTCAGTATTGGGGCCCCTGCTCTTCAATATTTTCATATCAGACATAGCTAATGAACTACAGGGAAAGGTGTGTCTGTTCACAGACGACACCAAAATATGCAACAGGGTCGACACCCGACAGGGAGTGGACAAGATGGAAGCTGACCTCCAGAAATTGGAAGAATGGTCTGGAGCAAGGCAGTTGAGATTCAATGCCAAAAAGTGCAAAGTCATGCACAGAGGAAAAAGAAATCCAAATAAGGCTTATTACCTTGGAGGGGGAAAGACTAGCTGCCTCCACCCAAGAGCATGATTTGGGAATCATTATCTCAGACAACTTGATGGTAGGTAAACAGTGCAAGAAAGCAGCATTAAAGGCCAGCAGTATGCTGGGATGCATTGGGAGGGGAATCACAACTAGGAAGAGGGAAGTGATCCTGCCGCTGTACACATCACTGGTTAGGCCTCACCTGGAGTACAGCTTCCAGTTCTGGAGGCTCCCACCTCAAAAAGAACATTGATCGAGTGGAGTCGGTGCAGAGAAAGGCAACAAAAATGATTCCGGGATTGAATGAGATGTCCTACAGGGATAGACTGAAAGAACTGAACATGTATTTCCTGGAACAGAGAAGAGAGAGGGGTGACATGATTGAAACATTCAAGTACATAAAAGGTGGATGGCCTGGTGGCATGGAGGATTGAGGCGCTGGATGCCACACCTTGTGCTGCACTGGTGACCCGGGTTCGGCAACGAGCCTGGGCCGCCAGGGGTCAGCAGGGGAGAGAGAGGATCGAGTGTCCGGAGGACTGCTCTCCTCCCTTGGGGGGGGGTCCAGGCATCTGATCGGCACTGCAGCAGCCCCCGATGGTGGCCAGAGGCTCTGCAATGCCCAGGGCACTATCAAGAGGGATGCAGAGCCATGGCATATGTACCTGGTGTCATTGCACGTCCAGGCTGTGCCAGGGGGGAGGAGGGAGGGGACATAACTAAGGGAAAAAATATCCCCGCTCCCGGGCATTGGCGACAGCACCACCCTCTCAGCCACATTCCACTGGCCGGACTCACTCAACTCCTGGACCGTGCCCAGCCTGGCCCGAATTCTAGATAGAGTGCCCTGGGCAGATAGGGTGGCCTCACCTTGGGGGGGGACTCAGAGCTGAGGGGATAGCCGGGCTGGTGCCGGGAGAAGAGGAGTTTCAGGCCAAGAGGTAGAGCTGATGGTAAGTGGATGCCAGAGAGAGTTCCCTGGGACCAAAGCAGAGCCAGAAAAAGAAATTGGGAGGAAAAAAAAAAGTACATAAAAGGCATAAACCAGGTGCAGATAGATGATCTCATCCAATTTAAGAAAGGCAGCAGAACCAGGGGACATTATCTAAGGCTGCAAGGAGGGCAGTTCTCCACCAACACAAGGAAGTTTTTCTTCACAGAAAGAGTAGCGGATGCCTTGAACAGCCTGCCTGCAGAGGTGGTGGGGACAAGCACAGTGGTAGGTTTCAAGAATGCTTGGGACAGATACAAAGGAGCCCTCAAACCCGAGGGCAGTTAGAAGGCTGGGCTAAAACACAATGGGCAAACTAGATGGACCTGGTGGTCTCCTTCTGCCATCAGCTTCTAATGCATCTTCTGTAGATTTCTCATCTCCATTGTTTATTACTACAGAAATTCCCACAAAAACAAGATGTTTATCCCTTAAAGTTCATCTGCCTCTGAAGCTTATTCCCTACTTGAAATTATACTCTTCCATTGTAACATCACAGTCTATTGCTATGGGAATAACTGTTTTATCACAAGCAAATTTATGACATCAGGTCAGAAAGAAGCGATAGGAGATGATGAACCCTCAAGGAATGACTATCCTGTTTTCATGTGTATGACCTCAGTAATAAATAATGGGGATAAGAAATAACAGAGCCAATGAGAAATATAAGCTGCTTTGTGTCCAGATATTATGTTTTTTAACATTCTTCTTGAGGTGTTGCTGGCACTTAAAGACTAAATTTTGCCACAAGCTTAAAAATATAATATGTTGCTGGCCCGGTGCTGTAGAGAGCTGAGGTACCGTGGGCGCCTTACCTCGATCAGTACCTGTGACCCAGGTTCGGGAATGGACGCAGTCACTTGGGGGCCGGCAGGATTGAGTGTCCGCAGGACTACTGTCCTCCCTCAAGGAGGGGGGAAATCTCATGCCCCGCCACTTGACTGCCATCTGGAGGAATCCAGATGGCAGTGCGTGTAAGTCACAATAGTGGGAAGGGTGCACGTTCAGAGCACCAGGCATGTCTCCATGGAAGCAGAGCTCATACAGCATTCTCACTGCACATCTGTGATGCCCAAGGGAGAAAAATAGGATGTAAAATGGAGGAGGGGCTTCATGAAGCTCTGTCCGTCACGCTGCTGGCCTGTTTGGTCTCTCTGGATGCTACCCTAAAAATGTAAGTAAGAGGGGTCTCAATGTGGCAGTGATAATATTTATAAAATAGATAGGAAAAATGCTGCATCCTGATTGGCAAAGAGGATTTGGCACCCTTTGCTTTATGGGCAATCACAGGGTCTAGAACCCTTCTGACAACCAGGCTGCAGCACACCTTCATATCCATAGCTACCAGGATTTTTTTTTTTTGCCTTTCTGTTTATCCTCCTCCATGCTTGCCAGCACCCCCCGCCCCTTTGGGCCTCTAGCTCACCCCTCTACCCACTAGACTCACCTCTCACCTTTCCATCTGCAGGATCCTATCCAGACCTTCAGCCATCCATCTAGGACTGGCTTGTCCATGGCAGGATCCCGCTTAGGCCGTTGCTACAGCTTATCGCTTGGATGTTTAACCACCCCCAGTTGCCAGCTTGTCCCTGCAGGGGGCGGCACCATGGTGTAGAGGAGCAGCATGTGCACATCGTTGATGGAGAAAGGGAGAACCAGTGCTGGGTGCGTTGGAAGGTCCGTGGCGGCATGGACAGGGGCTGAGGGGCCACCATCCAGCCTACCAGAGCAGCATTTTTGAATTTTGTGGTCCCGCCCACCCCAAAGTCACGTGCATACAGCAACTGGCCTGGGGGCCTGAAGGAAAGTGGCCTCCTACGCACCTGCACCAGCCACTAGCAGGAGCAGCTTGAGAGCAATGCAGCAAGAACCATCTGCCCCCCACCCAAGGAGAGCCTCCAAGGGATACTCCATCACCCTCCCTGCTGGCCTTCACTTCTGCCATCCTGGGCTCCAAGCATGATCCCAGGTTGCCAGTGCGCCAGTCATCGCCCATTGCTCAGACGCTTGGAGTTGGCTCTGGAAATATTTTTTTTTAAGATTTTTTGGCAGCCATGTTTGCAGGGCTCAAAGCATTTTATTAATACCCTAACTTGCCATAACTGTGAAAAACAAACTTTACAACATGTTTTAATCTCCCAATCTCACATTATCACCAGGAACACACTATGTAGCATGAACTGTCATAATATTTCGACACTCACCATAGCTGTTTTCTTTTTGTTCAGTCCATTTGTTGTGGGCCTCTAAACAGCCAATACCACACTGATTGCCCCTGTATAGCTGCTGCAGAATTTTTGGCCCCAGCCTCTGCCCTGCCTTCTTCCACTTCCGCTTGCCTGCCTGAAATAACTGCTTCACTACCCCCTTAGTCTCTCAGCTATTCGCTCTACAGTTGCTAAGAAAACAAGTTTAAAAAAAGAATAGGCTGTTTTTCCCCAGCTGGCCCGCTCACTCGGCAACACGCACAGTGCTCCTCTCTCACTAGCCCTCAGGATGCTCATCTCTCACTCACTCTCAAAATGACCACATCCCTCACTGTCACTCAGTTGGCCGCAGTCTATGTCTCTATGACAGCGATCTGTTTGTAAATGGCTACAAGAACTGAGGCCAAATTCATTTCTTTAAAAAAAATAAATTGTTTTCCATTCATGAATGTAAATCTAAATGGCTATAAAAACAACACACTGAAGCAACAGCACTAGGACAAAACCACACAGTGAGCTGGAAATAGGAATTCTTTTTTTTTTTTTTTTAACGTTCACTTGCACAAGGAACATCTTGCTACAAATGGCATTTCAGAGGTGTGTCACTGCTGAGCCAATTACAGCTGAAACAGCAATGGGCTTGGCAGTGTAGACCAATGACCAGGCACTCTGGTCATGATACTAGTTCTGCTTGCTGACGTAGCACTTCGTGTAGTTGAAAGAAATGAACCACTCCAATGAGAGAGCGCTTCATTTCTTTTGTATGCATAACTCACAAGTCATCCTCCTGGAGGGGCGTGGCTAGGGGTGGGCATTCAGGACTTGAGATCAGAATCTTTCAACTAGAGCCCCGAATAGAAAACCCAGCCAGCAGTTTCTCACAGTATTTAAATTACTAAACTTATTATTTATTTTCTTAAATTGCACCTGTCCAGCACTGCTGCTTGCATCCGCTTAATTCCCGGCCCCACCCCGACTGACTCCGCTCCGTGACCATCCTGGTACTGAGCCCAACCCCCTGAGCCCCATCATCAACACAAGCTGAGCACCAGCACGCCACAGAACAAAGAAAAACACTTCCACTGTGGACTGTTTGTGTCAGGCATACTGAACAGTCATACGTGTGTGACACACAGCAGTGTTGTTTGAAATTCTGCACAGTTCTCTGTGCTGTGTGTCCGGTTGGGTAACATTTGTGGGCACAGAGCACCTGAAGGACAGACCAATGTTGGGAGTGACAGGACACTGGACTGTTTAACACCGAGCAGCCACACAGAGCGAGTCTGCCATTCCCGCCCCAGGAGTCAGTGCCCAACAGCCTTCCAGGTAGTGCCGATGCTGGTTTGTCTGTACCCACCCACTGACCCCGCAGACATCCATGCAAGCACTGCACAGTGAAGCATCGTCTGTGTGTTGTAAAAAAAGTGTTGATTGGAAAGCGGC
Organism: Neoceratodus forsteri; assembly: GCA_016271365.2. Taxonomy (NCBI): domain Eukaryota; kingdom Metazoa; phylum Chordata; order Ceratodontiformes; family Ceratodontidae; genus Neoceratodus; species Neoceratodus forsteri. Next base: position 2,329,507 of record CM028136.1, on the reverse strand, counting down.
TCACTTTTGTGTACAGGGTGTTCCGTGTGGGTGGCAGGTGACCGGGCACAGTGCTCCTCGGGGACAGACAAACATCAGTAGTGAGAGACAGGGCAACAGAGAATGTGAGAGCCTCACCTGGTACAGACAGTGAATCTCCATTCTTCCCTGCCCCCCCAAGCAGTTACTCCCCAACACCCGTCCAACTCTTCCCAAATGCAGTGTTGTCTGTACCCACCCACTTGTTCTGCAGACCTCCATGCAAGCAGCAAACCGTCAACTCTCCTAGATCTGCTACAAAAAGAGTGTTGATTGCAAACCTGCACAGTTGTCTGTGCAGCGTGGGTTGGGTGAGCGAAAGAGGACCGGGCAAAGGGCACCACAGGGACAGACAAACATCAGGAGTGAGAGTCATGGCATTGGAGTATGTAACAGCTTTAGCAGGTACAGAGACAGTCTGCCATCCATTCTGGTGGTTGGTGACATGCGACAGACAGAGAAAATGGGTGTCCAAGCAAAGAGAACAGTTGCCTGTGAAGTGCTGTGACCCGATCAGTGTAGCACTAGCATGGTGTTCCTCTCTCTCTCCAGCTCTCTATATAGCTGTGCCTGTCTTTCTGGCTCTGTGTGTACCTGCGAAGATCGTGTGAGAGACAGATAGAGGGCAGTTGTGTACTTGCATTTTCCCCTTTAAATCTTGCGGAAGTCTTCAAGCTGGCTCCTCCCACCCACCCGCCTCCATGACGCCAGATCTTCCTTTCCGCTGGAAGATACAGGTTCCTCGTGGCTATTCTAGCAATTGCCAGGCCCTGGCTTCGCAGTGGCTTTGTACACACCCGGACCTGATATCTCTAAACCAGGGGAAGGTTTTCCATCCGAACCTTCAATCCCTGCACCTGACAGCCTGGTACCTGAGCGGCTAGAGTTCCAGGCTCTGGGTCTTTCCGAGGATGTCTACACTGTTGTGGAAGCATCTCGAAAGGTATCGACCAGGAAATGTTATGCCTTCAAGTGGAAAAGATTTTCCATTTGGTGTCAGGGTATGAGTCTGGACCCCTTATCCTGTTCTGTGGCTAACATTCTCGACTACCTTTGGTCTCTCTCCAAAGGGGGTCTACGGTCATCGACCCTTAGGGTGCACCTGGCAGCCATCTCCGCTTACCGGGCACGGGCCGGTCAGCCAACATTGGCGCAGGAGACAGTGGTCGGGCACTTTTTCAAAGGCCTGGATCACATATCCCCTCCAGTGCGTGAACCTCCACCTCTGTGGGATCTCTTGCTGGTTTTGGCAAAGCTCATGGGCAAGCCATTTGGACCCATGCACAAGTGTGAGCTTTCACACTTGTCATGGAAGACGGCCTTCCTGGTGGCTGTCACGTCAGCCAGAAGGACAGGTGAGCTCCAGGTGCTTTCGGTGGACTCCCTTATCTGGTCTTCCACAGGGACAAAGTTATCCTGCGCCCCCACCCGAAATTCCTTCCGAAGGTGGTGTCAGAGTTTCACCTTAACCAGGTGCTAACTCTGCCGGTATTCTACCCTAACTACACCTCGGACGCCGAGTACAGGCTCCATACTTTGGACCTGAGACAGCGGAAATTCGTGGAGAGGTTCACCAGTTTGTCACCTACGCTGAAGCCGCTTCTGGCAGACCTGCAGCCAAACGGACCATAGCAAGATGGATTACATCATGCATAGGTCTGTGCTATGAGTTTGCGGGCAAGGAGCCTCCCAGAGTTATAAGAGCTCTTTCTACCCACCATACTGCTGCATCGGTGGCTGCTTCCAGGGACATCTCTATCCAGGAAATCTGTCGGGCTGCTACCTGAAAGTCAGCAAACACCTTTATTACCCACTACCACATTGACCTTGAGTCACGCCGGGTTGCTGGTTTTGGGTCCTCCGTTCTCCAGTCTTTATTTCCCAAGTAGGCAGTGTACATCTTGCCTCCCTCGTCCCAGAGAACTGCTTGGAGTCTGCCAGAGTGTGTGGATGAACAACATATCCACGCTCCTAGAAGAACAGGTTACTCACCTGTAACAGTAGTTCTAGGAGTGGTATATGTTCATCCACACGCACCCAGCTGACCTCCCCAGCTTTAGGCGCACCACCTTGCTTCCAGCGGGCTAAGATCTAGCGTCATGGGGCGGAGCCGAGGTATTTACCACCCGGGTGGGTGGGAGGAGCCAGCTTGAAGACTTCCGACAAGATTTAAAGGGGGAAAGGGACATGCCAGACAGTGTGGATGAACAACAAATACCACTCCTAGAACTACTGTTACAGGTGAGTAACCTGTCCTTTTGGGACCTGTGTGAGTGGGTAAAGCATCAGCTGTTACCCACACTGAGCAATGCAATGGCACTGGGATGATGGATCCACATGCAAGCTCCTGAGGTGTATGGGCACTGGGTGTTATCGCCAGCACAGAGCTTGTGCCTATGTATGACACATTCCAGCGTCCTACTGCCAGTGCTCCACCACCCGACAATAAGATGCTATTTCTTCTGTGAACTATCCAGGCTAAATATATAGCAATCAGCAGGCATATTCTAGGAAAATGCATTGTAAAACTGTGTAAAAGGAAGACCACATGGAAACTGCCTCTAGGCAGATCTGCACTGTGCAAATAGAAATAATGGGTGAACGCATCCCAAAAGCTCTCCACAGCCATATCAGCTCTGATCAGAACTTATTTCTTGCTGTCACACTTCCATATGCTCCAGATTACCACTTCTTTTTCCAAGTTTGCAGCTTGCTTTCTTTTGGGGGGGGAGGGGAAGCTTGCTTCATTCAGGACATACATGGCATCAAGGTTACTGTAATTACAAATACAAAAAAAGTGCATATTTACTCAGTTCTCAACCAAAAAGGGTTTGATCTCTATCTTCCCATTCAACCAAGGTGGTTTTAAAACATTTGAAGTGCAAATCCAAATTGCCTCCCTTTTTAGCAGCAGGTTATGTAACACCCCACCCCCCCATGTCACTTTTTCAGTTCCAGTATAAGTCCACCTGTGATAGTCAGCAGTAGAGGCATGCTTAATATGCATTGCCAGTAAAATTTTTTTCATTTTCATTAGCTATATCCCTTACATGTTCTCCCACTCTAGATTTTAAATTGCACTTTGTTTTACCAACATAGAATTTTCCGCAGATGCAGTTTGCCATATCGACAACTGCCTCTGTATCGCCAGTAACCAAATCCTTTATCATATATGTTTCTTCCTTTATGGGATGTTGAAAAGTTTGTTTTATTAATAAATTTGCACCTCTCACACATGGTACAGCCTTTAGGTGGACCAACCCCAAATAATGTATTTGTATTTTGCTCCCAATAGTTTTGAAAAGAATGCGCAAGTCTGTCTTGTAGGTTTCTGTTACTTTTGTATACCATCAAAGGACGGTTGTGTTTATACATGTGACCAATTACTGGGTCTGTTTCGATAGTGCTCCAGTGGGAATATATAATCTTTCTTATGTTATCAGACTTCTATGAATATGTTGTTATATACTTTAGCTTATCCTGCACATCTTCATTATTCCCTCTTTGTTCTTTATTTCTACACGTTCAAAAGCTCACCTCTATTCTAAACTGGAATGATGAGACCTCCAAGAATCTCAAAGACCTCTGTGATCTGTGCAGGTTGGCCCAGATGACCCCTGCAATCACTAGACCTAACAGAAAAAAACACCCGAACGTAGCTCCATCCTGGACCTAATGTTAGTCAACAAACCCCACAATATCTCGCATGCCGGGGTGTTCTTCAACGATCTTAGTGACCATTGTGCCATTGCCTGCATCAGGCATTCTCCCCAAGTTAAATCAGCCCCTAAATTTATGCTGAAAAGATGCCTGAAAAAGTTTTGCCAACATGCCTTCCTGAATGACCTGAGCAATAGTAGATGGCAAGACTTCTGTCTGGCCTTCTCCCTCACTGAAGCATGCTGCGTATTCCATAACCTCCCAGTGGACATTCTAGACAAGCATGTCCCCTTAAGAATGATCAAATCCAAGGTAAGATCCCCTGGATGGTTCTCACCCAACATTAAAAAAGCCCTCATAGACAGAGACTACTGGTGGAAAAGAGCTAGGAAGACGCACACTGATGCTGATTGGCTTGCCTTTTGCGTATCCCGAAATGCCTGTACCAATCTTGTTAGGACCGAAAAGGCTAGATTCTTCCAATCAGCCCTGGAAGGCAACAAAAACAATGCCACCAAATTCTGGAGTATTCTCAAAGAGGTTGAGGGCCATACCTCAGATGCCTCTCTTCCAACAAAAATACAGTCCAGGGACATCACTTACACAGACACGGCAGATATACTTAATCAACTGAATGAACACTTTGCCACGGCAGGGCAGACATTTGGCATCTCTCCCTTAAGTAAGGTCACTCTACAGGGTGCTGACACTGATACCACTAGAGCTAACACCTGCGCCAAACAGAGTTACCTCTCCTCCTTCAGCTTTCACCCTATATCTTTTAAGCAAGTAGAGACCCTCCTACTGTCCTTAGATACTAAAAAAAACTGCTGGTGCTGATCTTATCGAACCTTTTTTCCTAAAACTTGGTCATCACTTTCTTACTGCTCCCATCACCCATTTATTCAACATCTCCCTCTCTCAAGAGGAGCTACCCTTATCATGGAAAACTGCTCACATCATCCCTTTGCTCAAACCTGGGGACCCCAGCGATCTGAACAACTATCAGCCCATTTCTATACTATCCTCCCTTTCAAAATTACTGGAAAAACTTGTCCACACCCAAATCCCAGAGCATCTGGATTCACATAAACTGTTAAACACTGATCAATCTGGCTTCAGAGCCAAGCATAGCACAGTGTCTGCCCTTGCGAAGATAACCACCGACTGGCAAACTGCCCTGGATGCCAAGAAGCACGTATTCACACTCTTCCTTGACCTTAGTAAGGCGTTCAACACTGTGGACCACAACATAATGCCTAACTCCCTCGGTACCATAGGTCTTGAGAAACATGTCATTAAGTGGTTCACCAGCTACTTCACTAATGGACAACAACGAGTCAAAGCTGCGGGAGACCTGTCCCTTCTGAAAATATTGCCAAGAGGCATGTAACAAGGGATAAAGAAGTTTGTCACCCACAGGATGTACCCCCACCAGGTTCAGCTACCCAAGATAAGGTTAAACATGAGCAGTTTTTAAAGGCAATACAGTATCAACTAGACAAATATTTAACCTTTGCAGCCAGGAACATGGCTGTGGCACATGAGCAAAATAAGCAAGGTAGACAGCCGGTAGTAGGATGGGGGCTACCTATAGAGGAGGGAGATGTAGTGATGAAAAGAATTGGAAACAGAAAAACCTTGGAAAGATGATAATTGGTTAGGACCGTACTCAAGTGTGCAAACGGGTTAGTGAGAGTACGTATATGTGGTTAAAGTAAGTGGCAAGAAAGGGCTGGAGAAGGAAACAAGAATTCTGGGTACATGTTGATCAGTGTAAAAAGTGTCAAACAAAGCTGGTTGAAAATTAAAATACTACACTTGATGTTTATAGCCACGAAGACACAAAGCATCATTATCATCGGCTTGGTGACAGCCATAAGATTTTCTATAATCCCCAGCCTAAACATTAATGTGGAACAGACTAATGTCACGTGTGAGTATGAACAGTCCATTACACTGTTAATCAGTTGGAACTGGGACCCTGTTGATACAAACACCTACACAACACGAGCATGGAAAGCCACCTGGACTAAAAACAACCGTACTTTCATATCTACAGACTGGTGTGTGGACATTTTTAACAGCTGGTCCAGCTGTGCATCAGAGCTCAAGACTGGATCACCGCAAAGCTACATGGACTGGGAACAGAAAAATGGGTCTCTTGTTATAAACAGAGCCACACCAAAGGACAATGGTGTTTATGTGTTAACTCTGTCCTACTGTCTTTGGGGTGATAATAGTGTTTGTAACTATGCTGGTGTAAACAACTCATTACGTTTTGTAGTCTCAGATGCCATATACTTAACTGTAACACCAACCGAATGCCCAAATGTGACAACCAGGGCCAGAGAGTGGGCTTACATCAACACCTATTGATCAAATACTTGTAAATAATGTAAAGTACAATAGAGTGCATATAAACTTCGATTTTTCTGGTTGGAATATAAATGTTAACAGTAGTTGTGCTGACACGGGTGTGTCAAAGTTTTATGCCACCATGTTAATTGACATGTTAAGTGCCTTCCATGCCAAAACAGGGAGCATAATGGCCCCTCTTATTAGTAAAAAAAGAGTTAATAATACTAGAAAGAAATGAGATCTGTGGGGAGACCTGGCTGGACTTTTTGGATCAGGAATGAGCATATGGAATAGGGCAGACCTTGAGGCCATTAAGGGGGGTACCAAGACCAGTTTAATACTAACACAGGAGAGAGGGTCTTGCTACCACTTACAGTAGGCCAGCAAGGATTAGCAATGGAAGAGCGTTTATCTGTGTACAATATACATGAGGTGGGCCGTTTGTTTAAAGAGGTAGAGCACAAAATTAATGAAGTTGTGGTTGAACATAATGAAGAAGTTTTTAATAATACCATAAATAAAGCTATAGTGTGTAGTGCTTATGGATCTTATGTTTTAACTCAAGTTAGTCAATTGTTACAAGGAAATTACTCGTAATCAATTGCCTAATCAAATTTCTGACGCACAGCTAAAATTGTGGTATTGTCCAGATTGCGTTAATGTTAATGATAATAAGTGTATAACGTTTTGTATTAAAGCTCGAGCCCCACCTATGTGGTGGATTCGTAAGGTAACCAAAGTATATGTTAAACCACAAGTGTTTAGACCTAACAGTACGCTTAGTAGCACCATGAGGGTGTCCCCCTCGTGGTAAGACTACCTCAAGTTGAGTATAACAAGGAGGTGTACTCCCAAATAGTAAAAGTACACTCTGTAGGGTATTTACAAGGCCAGTATTATGCATATCGAGTCTCGCCCCCAGAGATCCTAGTATGCAGCAATGATGGGTCCTGGGTAGCACCAAACTTACATTGCTGTGAGGAAATAAATGGTCAATGGATATGCCAGTGTGACGTCATGTCACAAACGCAACCCATCTGTGGGGAAATTCCCATCGGTCAAGCTAAAAATAATACTGCCTGGTGCCCTATCCAGTTAAAGCGATGGTATACTCCACAAGTAGTTGTAACCTTCATAGTACTAACCAATACTGTGTTGTTACAAATACACCAATCTTATTTTATGAAGGACAAATGTGTACTATTCACAACCCAAACTTTTGTTTTATTCCCAAACATAACGTATATATTGGTGAAAAAGGTGTTGCACCCTATTACCAACCTGGAGGATGAGTTATAATGTAACATTCGATACCCCACACCAAGCATATGATATTAACAAGTATGCGCCATCATTTGGAGCTGTGATACCTCTCCTGTCTCTTAACATGCAGTCACTTTTAAATCGAAAAGATACTCATTTGATACAAATCCAAAATACTGCTCATAAGGCACAAGCAGTTGTAAATGAATTGCTCAGTGAGAGTGATAATGAGCACTTGATTTATAGTTATGCAGGAGGACCCTAAGGAGTCCTGTCTTTTAAAGTTTTACTTGTGTTGCCAGTGGTCTTAGTGTTCTTGATAATTATAGGCCTGTGTCGCTTAAGACTCACTATTCGTAAAGTACATAGTGAGATGTACATGCTCCGAGGAGCTGCACTGTTGCACAAATAATAATTAGGCAATATTGGGCCAAGGGGGGCTGGTAACAAGGGATAAAGAAGTTTGTCCCAGTATTTCAGGCTAACCTCATTTTGGTCTAAAACATAATGTGTTTGTGTAACAAATGTTGGCCTATATAATTAAATTATATAAAACTTGTAAAGCTACAAGTTAAACTGAGCCACAAGTTGCAATATTAAAGTGCCTTTTGATATTTGTACTGACCATGTGAGTAATAGAAAACAGGTGTCTTAAGTGTCTGCAAAGACAGAAATACAGGGATAGAGTTTAAATTACCCTTCTGACTATTATTATTAGGACAGGCCAAAATGCTTGTATGCACATTCTTAAGTCCAAATCTATTTCTTCCTCCTAGACCTTGGTAACTGGTAGTGACAACTATTACTATCCATATATAGTAATATAATTTACACTATCTATACATTTGTGCTCATCAAAGATGAGCTCATATATATACTAAAAAGAGAATTGCCTTTTAAGTTGATGTTTGTATATGTTTTGAACCAATCATAGACAACCATAGGAAGTGATGATACTGTCTTCCACTATATAAGCAAGCCTGCATTCACTGTTAGTTTGAAGAATGAAGGATGTACCACTTGTAATCTCTCGCTGTGATTATTGTTATAATCATTAAATTCTTCCGCCTTCAGTCTCGTCTCCGTTCGTCTCCTTTCTAAGTATTTGTAATAGATAATTTACTAACTGTAATTTTTTCCACAACGCTACAAGGCATCCCTCAAGGCTCTATCTTGGGTCCAAACCTATTTGCTATCTGTATCAATAACCTTGACTTGCATCTGCACACAGCCAAAGTGCACTTATTTGCAGATGACACAGTTCCGTACACTGCTAATTTCTCTCTATGCATGGCCCATGAGGACCTACAGCAAGATTTCATCTCCCTCCAACATAATCTTTTGAAGCATAAGCTTTTGCTTAATGCCAAAAAAACTAAAGCTATGATCCTCTCTCTGACCACCGCCCCAGGGTATACATGCAACCTGCAGATTCTAACTTTGTTAGGTGAACCCTTGGAAACTGTTGCCACCGTTAAATACCTAGGATTCTGGCTTGACAATAAGCTTAATTTCCTTTGCCATCTGAACGAATTATCGAAAAAACTAGGACATAGATACATAGACAGTGTCGGCAGATAAGGGCCTATGGCCCACCCAGTCTGCCCATTTGAGCTTGTAAGTTCAGTTTGTTTTCCTAGAAGTCTGTTTCCCCTTACCCCTGACCTCTAGAATTCCTTTATGTCTATCCCATGCATTCTTAAATCACGTGATTGTTTCAGCCCCCACCACTTCCTCTGGCAGGGTGTTCCACTTGTCCACCACCCGCTCTGTGAAGAAATTCTTCTCATGTTTCCTCTGAATCGTCCTCCCTCCAACTTCATCCCATGCCTCTAGTCCTGGAACATCTTTTTCGCTTAAAATAGTGTTTTCCTGCACCCTGTTCCTCCCTGTAAGATACTTGTATGTCTCTATCATATCCCTCTCTCCCTCCTCTCCTCCAGGAGTACATGTTCAGTTCCTTCAACCTGTCTTCATAGGACTTGTGATGCAATCCATGCACCATCTTTGTTGCCCTCCTCTGAACCTTCTCTACCCTGTCTATGTCCTTACGTGGGTATGGTCTCCAGAACTGTACACTGTACTCCAGGTGGGGCCTCACTAGTGTCTTGTATAGCGAATTATGACCTCCTTTTCCTGCTGGTGATGCCCTGCCTATACATCCCAGCATCCTATTTGCTTTACCTGCTGCCTTGTCACACTGTTTCCCTACCTTGAGGTCATCAGAGATGACAACCCCAAGATCCCTTTCCTGCTTGGTGCATGCTATATCCTCACCCCCAACTGATATATTGTACCAGGGTTTTTGTGCCCTATATGCATTATCTTGCACTTCTTTGCATTGAATTTCAACTGCCAAACCCTGACCATTCTTCAAGTTTCTGCAGGTCGCTTCTCATTCTGTCTACACCTCTGGTGTGTCTACTCTGTTACAGAGCTTTGTGTCATCAGCTAACAGTGAAATTCTGCCTTCTAGATCCTGTAATGTCACTGATGAAAATGTTGAATAGGACCAGTCCAGCACTGATCCCTGTGGTACCCCACTGGTCACTCTTCCCTCTGTGGAGTGACAGCCATTTACCACCACCCTCTGTGTCCTGCCACCCAGCCAGTTACCTACCCACCACACTACTGTCCTGCCCACACCCATATTCCCCAGTTTGTGTAATAGTCTTCTATGTGGCACAGTGTCAAAGGCCTTGCTGAAGTCCAGATAGGCAATGTCCACTGCCCTCCCCTGATCCACCTCCCTAGTCACCCAGTCAAAAAATTCAATGAGGTTGGTCTGACATGACCTCCCCCTGGTGAAACCATGCTGCCTTGGGTCCTGTAGTCCATTGACAACCAGATGTTCCACCAATCTCCCTTCAGCAGTGCTTCCATGATCTTCCCCACTACCGAGGTGAGGCTGACTGGTCTGTAGTTCCCTGCCTCTCTTTGTTCCCACTTTTGTATAAGGGGACTACATCTGCTGTCCTCCAGTTCTTGGGTACCTCCCTGTTTCCAGTGATCGGCTAAACAGGATAGCCAGAGGTTCAGCCACCACCTGTCTTAGTTCTTTAAGGACCCTGGGGTGCACCCCGTCTGGCCCCATTGCTTTATCAACTCTTATTACTTCCAGTTCCTTCAGGAACCTTTCTCGTGTAAAGGGACTTGTGTCCATTTCTGCACCATTCTCACCCTTGTACCCCCTTCAGACCCATTACCCCCCTCTTCCTCAGTAAAGACTGAGCAGAAATACCTGTTCACTATGTCAGCTTTACTGTTGTCATCCTCCACGCGCTCCCATCCTCCCCTTCAGTCTCACTATCCCTCCCTTTGTCTTTCTTTTTTCACTTATGTACCTGTAAAAGGTTTTGTCCCTTTACCCACTGATTTTGCAATGTGTTCTTCTGTCTGAGCTTTGGCTTCCCTTACTGACTTCCCTGCCTCCCTTTGTTTCTCCTGGTACTTCTCCTATCCCTTCTGCCTGTGTCTTTTTGTATTGCCTGAATGCAATCTTTTGGCTTTCACTTTCTTTGCTACCTCTTTGAAAACCATAATGGTCTCCTCTTCCTTTTCCTCTTGCTAACCTGCTTAATGCATAATTCTGTTGTTCTTATAATCCCCATTTTAAATACTGCCCACTGTTCCTCAACCCTGATTCCTGTCCCATTCCCTTAATGCCTCTTTCAAGTATCTCCCATTTTCCCAAAGTCTGCCCCCTAAAATCCAGGATACGTGTTTTTGTGTGGTTTGGTTCTGCTCTTTCTGTGATTTCAAACCACAATGACTGGTGGTCACTGTTACCCAGGTGCTCCCCACTGTTCTCCCCATTACACTGTCCCTGTTTGTGAGCACAAGGTCCAGTATTGCCTTCTGCCGAGTTGGTTCCATGACCAGTTGCTTGAGGAAGGCACCCTGAAGGAGTCCAGGATAAATCTGCTCTAGTTGATGCTGCTGCTGGGATGCTCCAATCCACGTCTGGAATATTGAAGTCTCCAACCAGTGCTACCTCACCTTGTCTGCCATCCTTTGGATGGCTAGCATCAACTCCTATCTGTTTCTTCCTCCTGGGCTGGTGGTCTATAGACCACACCTGTGTGGATGGCTGGCCCCATTTTCTTTCCAGCTTAACCCACAGTATCTCTCCCCATTTTGTTCCTCCTGGATCTCTGTGGCCCTTATGTCATTTTTCACATACAGTGCCACTCCTCCTCCCTTCCTGCCTGCTCTGTCTCTTCTGAATATGTTGTAGCCAGGTATGGGCATCTCCCAGTCATGGTTATCATTACACCAGGTTTCAGTGATGGCCACAATGTCCAGGTCTGACTGTACCATGACAGCCTCCAGATCTTCCATCTTGTTGCTAAGGCTCCTGGCATTTGCACACATGGCTTTCCATGATTTGACCTCCCTAGACTGCTTCACTGTTCTACTCCAGCCCCTTCCTTGGACAACGCTTAGGTATTCTCTTCCGCATCAAATACCTTCTGACCTCCGATGCCAAATTGAAACTAGTACAGTCTACATTCTTACCCCCTATTGGACTACGCTGACTTCCTCTACATCAACTGCTCTCCTACCGTACTCCTCAACCTTGACACTCTCTACCACAGGGCCCTCCAGTTCATTCTTAACATGCCTCTTCGCACACATCATTGTCTGCTGTACCAAGCGCTGGGATGGACCTCGCTTACCGTAAGGAGAAAAAGAAATGCCTTCGTCTGGATTTATAGGGCCTTGTCCAACAAGGTACCAGCATACATATCGAGCCTATTTGAGCATGCCAAGGGGTCGTACGGGCTTAGAAGATTCTCATTAATCTGCTTTCCAACACCTAGAGTACGGTCATCACATGGGTTATCTGCTATCAGCTTCTCCCTCCCGTCTATCTGGAACACTATGCAAAAGTCACTGAAGCTTACGGCCCTCCCCGGCCCATTTACCTTCAAGGCATTGATTACAAAATACCTTAAAGAAAGCTGCATCTGTTACAAATGACCAGTGTGACACTATTCGCCTGCTGTATCCTTCGACTCTCCCGAAACTTGCAGCTCCCTCCCAGTGAACCCTAAATCTTCTCACACCCTCTTCCCCTTACCATATCATACCACCTGTTCCTAAATATCCTCACTCGCCTGTGCCCCCCGCACTCATACCCTAGCTCTGTATCACCTACTACTTGCACTAGCCGTCCATCCTACCACGACCACCATCCTGTTCTCCTTTCACCGTTATCCAACACCTCTCTCAAGCCTCATCTGTGAACAACCTCCAAATTACTCTCAAGCCTCATCTGTGAACAACCTCCAACTTACAATGACAGCACTAGCCCTAGTACCTTTGGGCCTAGTTTTACTCACACAATAGGTCACAAATATGTTAGCTCTATTAGCTTAAGGCCTGTGTTGGCTTTGCCTATGCTCATTGTCTACTGTTTGTTTCTGCTGTTTTTTTTTTGTATACTTTAATGTACTGTACCATTATGTGAATCACTTGTATATGTCCAGGACCACTTTGAAAATGAGCTTGCTCAATGGTGATATGCCTGGTTAGATAAAGTTATTGATTGATTGATTGATTCTGTTCCCTAGCTTTCTGCTTAGCTACTTGCACAGTTTTGTCCTTATAACCCCTTTGTCTAAATCTCTCTTGCATCTCACGTGCCCTCCTTTCAAATACTTCATTTTCTGTGCAGTTTCTTCTGACCCTTAAAAACTGATTCTTTAGAATGTTAGAAATAGTATGGCTAGGGTGCATACTCGAGGCTTCTAAGATAGAATTCCTATGTACTGATTTTCTATATAAATCTGAAACAATTTTACCATCTTCAGTTTTTTGAACCATGACATCCAAAAAAGGAATTTTGTCTAGATCGGAGTTTACTGTAAACCGCAAATTGGCATTTGAACCATGCAAATATTCCACAAAGTCAGTCAGATCTTCCAAGGTACCTTGCCAAATAGAAAACAAATCATCAATGAAATGAAAATATTTCAGAATTTTACCAAAGAAAGGATTTATTCGAGCACTAAGTATGTGTTGCTCTTCCTATGGGCCCATGTATACATTCACATAACTGAGGGCAAAAGATGTCCCCATAGCTACGCTCTTACATCCTCTGCTAGGCTGGCCATCATACGGGGCATCCTGCTTCCCTCCCTGACCTATGGGGTACCGACCTATGCTGTCATACAGAAATCTACACTACATAGATGGGACGTTGCCTATAACAACATTTGTCGATTTGCCTCCTCATTGACATGACTAAAGCACCATTGCCAGCTTTATGCTGACCTAGGCTGGCTATCACCCTCTACAGTCAGACTACACTCCCTTGGCTCTCTGATTGATAGCATTATGAGGTCTCAAACTCCTATAGCGCTTGCCACCTTGCTGCTTCCCCAGTTATCCCCATATGACCTACGCTCGGTTGAGAAATCCCTTCTTAATGTCTCAAGATTTAAAACCTCAAAATATACTAGTGCCTTCTCCTACTCTGCTCCAAATTACTGGAACACTCTGCCTCCTGTGGTATGTCAGTCTCCATCACATGCCACTTTCAAAAATGACCTCCGCAAATGCTTACCTTTCTCTGAGACTTGCTGTTGCTTTAAACCACCATAATTGGATTCTTCTCAGCTCTTTCCCCCGTCTCTCCCCTACTAAACCTATTACCTGGTTATCACCTGTGTCTCTATCGTCCCTCTCCTCCCCACTCCTCTAGCAAAAGGCCACCTCCTTGATAAGGTAGTGATTAAGTGCCTTCTGAACTCTTAGCTCCTTATCCTCTCACTTATACCTTGGCCCCATACTGTGCCACGCACTTATATCTGAAGTGAGATGCCAATGTTATCCTTCCTGCTGGTGAAACATTTGTGTCTCTCTGTTGAAATGACCTACTCAATTATATGTACCCTGTCTAAACATACTGGGCAGGTTTCACAAAGAAAGCCAAAATTCCCGCCGCTGCGGGAAAAAGGCTTGCTGCAGTGCGGAAATGCAGCTGCGCTGTATTCTCAAAGAAAACCAGCGCAGCTACAGATTTCCCTAAAAAGTGCCGCATGTGTGGCAGTTTAGCTGCCGCAGGACTTTCACAAGCGCTGCGAATCCGCAGCTGCGGAGGCTGTGAAGGCACAGCAATAGGGAACCACAGTAGCTGAAGCAGCAGACTGTAGTAGTGCTGCTATAATATGAGGCTGACAGCACACACACAGACAAGCAACCAGTCCCCCAACTGGAACCACAGCAGCACCACAGGTACCTGTGATACCTTGGCACCACGGTGGCTGACTGTCCCTGTTGGTCGTCCCTCCCTGGGTTGTTCCTGTAGCCTGCGGGGGGGCGGGTAGCACTCGCTGCTGACTGGTCAGGCTGTACTGCTTGTGTGGCTCTGTCATGGGCTGCACTAGGTCTACTGTTTGATGCCTGCTGCCATAGCATGGCAATGTGAGCTGTCAGTGCTGTAACATCAGCCACTGCTATACTGTCTGAGATGCTATTACCTGTGGTACACCTCCACCTTAATTGATTTCAAATGCTGGGGCACTACTGCAGTGTGCTGAGGGAGAGTTACACCTCATTCCACTGTGTGTAACATTCTTTCCTCAGCTGTGGAGAAAAAACCTGGCTGTGAATAGCCTTTCAGGGGCTGTGCCTTACTTATCTCGCACCTTTTTGTCCTGAGGGACTTCCGCAGCTGCACTTTTTTCCACAGTCCATAGTGTTTTTTGCCACAGTTGTGGGGGGTTTTATGAATAGCACTTGGAGCAAACTCCCCTTTTTTTCCATAGCTGAGGGAGTTTTGGGGACTTAGGGAAGGTTTTGCACCTTCTGAGAGCTTTGAGGATCCTGCCCCCTGCCTTTAAACTGCATGCTTTTTGTATCATTCTAATTTTTAGCTTTTGCATCTGAAAGTGTCCCTGATTCCTGTATAGACTACCTAGCTATGCAACTAGTTTGTCTTACTATTTGTATGAAGTTTACTGTGATCTGTATCCTACTGCTGTAATCTGTTTTTTTTTGGTATTATGTTTAACTGTACTATGCTAACTATTGTCTGAAGTCACATCCTAACACTGCCTGTACTGTACTGTTTTCATCTGTAGCCTCCGGGGTTGTGTCTGAAAATAGTCATTTTTATGGCTAGTACACTCACCCGGTAAACAAAAACTAAATAAATACATAGTAATCACCCATAAATATGAACTGATTACTGGCCAAAACTATTTCTGCCCCCTCCACCAGAAAATTCACAAATTCAGTGTCATTTTCACTATGTTACTCCAAATAATATCTAATTGTTGTAAGGCCACCAGCATGGGGTACATTAGAATATAATGAGGCAACATCCATTGTTACCAAATAGTTATTTTCCTGTATTTGTACCTCTGATATTTTATACAAGAAGTCAGTTGTATCCTTTACATAAGATGGTAGCCCTCCAACCATAGGTGTAAGATGAAAATCAATATACTGGGACAGTTTTTCTGTCAAGCACCCTATAATGGCCACAGTTGGTCTCCCTGGTGGATCTATCAAAGTTTTGTGTATTTTAGGTAACACATAAAAGGTGGCCAGTATAGGGTGTTCTACCATCAAAAATTATCTTTTTTTCACAGATGAGACCATGTTCCACAGCACTATCCAAAAACGTCTCCACCCTCATTTTGAATTTAGGGATTGAGTCACAGAAGAGCTTTCTATAAGTATTACTATCACCCAATTGTCTTTGCGTAACCACCCAGTCCCCTAGGGTTAGTAGAATCCCGTCAGTGTCAGTGCTAGGTAGGGAAGGCAGCTGGTGAATAACTGGTTAAATGGGGTTTTCACCTACTCACTCTCTTGTTTGCTTGGTCTCTACTGAGATGAGAGGGATGAGGTCATATAGAACTCTCGCAGCAGCATAAGCCACAGCAGCTAGCTGTGAGTGGGGAGTTTTAGAATCTTGGGGGAGTGTGTTGTCAGTAGTTGAAGTGTGAGGAGTGAGAGCTGCTGTGGGCTCTGTGAGGAGAGCTCACTTTTTTTACCCTAGTCTTGAAAGTCACCAGCCTGCCAATAGAGGTGGTGGAAACTGTTGTCTACAGCAGGATCTCCTGAATTTTTCTTCCCGTAGGGATAGAAAGGACTGCTAGAGAATGGATCCAAGGGCAATCCCCTGTTTGATCCAGGACAATCTGAAGCTACCTATTCTGTTTATAACTGTGAATAGTTTTGACTTAATACTTCCTGAAGAAAGTACCTGTACTTTGGTGTTTCTCTGACAGAGGGAAAGGTACACCAGTTCTGTTCTGAGTTTGAGACTTTTCTCAGTTAAAAGTTGGCTGACAGTTGTGAGGTCCAGAAGCAGACTAATGCACATTGTACAGGACTTTAATTTCTACACTACTGGAGTAATGTTTCATAAAGCTGGATGTGAAAGTTCATTCCAAGATGCATTTTCCTAAGTGTTTTTCAAGAACTTTTAAGGAGTAACTCTGAAAGAATGGTTGGGTATGAATATGGAAGTAAAGGGTGGGCAGCCCCTCATCTGGAGTAACCAGTTCAGCACTACAGGTTCCGTAAGGGTGCCTGGTTATTCATGACATGGTTGCCAATGTCTGAAGAGAAAGTTTACCCCCTGGAGTGGGTTGTGCTAGTAATGAGCCCCTTTATGTTCCATTGTGGCCAGTTGCCACTTGAAGAAGTTCTGAAATCCAATGACACATGGGAAATGTGTGTGCTCAGTTGTGGCCAGTGCCCCTAGAAGAAATGTGTGTTCAGTTAAGGCCATTGCCACTGAAGAGAATTTGGTGTCCTATGAAATATGGGAATATGTGGAGTTTCTGTCAGATACAGTCGTTTTGTTCTGTAAATGCCTTGTACCACGATGTGTAAATCTTGGGCTTCCACCCTTGCTTTAGAGAACATCTTCTGAAATAAAAGTCACACTCTAGAGCCCCAGTCTGGTTTGGACATTTACGTTTTTACTTCCTGTGTGTGGAGTTACTCTGTATCCCTCCAGAAGAATAGATAGCTGGCATAGCCCTAGCAAAAAGTTCTCTCCTCAGGACCTGGGTTTTGGTCATAATGTATTGCTTTTGTACACCCCCACCTCTTTTCTGACCTCTAGAAGTAATGAGCCTGGTATACATTCCCAAAGCTAGGGATGGTACCAATATTCTGAAGTAGTTTTTACCCAGTCAAGGGTGCCAAGGGGTAGCTAACTGTGTAAAGTGTGCGTGTGGGGGTGGTTACATTTGTACTTCTTTTACAGTACACATGATAACTATAGCCCCACCCTTGTCTGCTGGTTTAAATGTTAGTAATTTGATTTGCTCCAAATCTCTGAATGCATTTCTTTCTGCATTGCTTATATTTACAAATGGAGCACTCTCGTTTTTATTACCCAGCTCTCTTGTTGCAGCTTCACATATTTGTTCAAAAGCTGCTGTGGACGGAGCAGTGTGTGGGTAAAAAGTTGATCTCTTCCAAAAACCTCCTGTATTATGACCTACATCATCCCCCCCCCAACTCATCTGACCTTTTCTGAAAAAAAGTATTTCAAATGTAGTTTTCTTGTGAATTTGTACAAGTCTATAATGCTGTCTGCTAGATTACTATTTTGTGTGGGAACAAATAATGAACCTTTCTGTAATATTGCTAGCTCATCATCAGATAGGTCATATTGTGATAAAGATAACCACATATCCTCCTGTACTTCTGCTTGTTGTACTGTGGTGGTCCCATCGGCCTCTTCTGTTGTCCCATCTGATGGTACATTGTCTCCCCCTGTTGGTATGGTTGGTATGGTACATTGCCTCCTTCTTTTATAGCTGCTTCCTTTGAGGTTGGTCCAGTGGTTCTTCTGAAAGTTCCCACGTCCCCTCTTCAGCTGGTGTCCTCCTTGCTGTGGTTCTCTTACTGGTCGTTGTTGTCCTGTAGCGACTCCGACTGCCTCTTCTGGTCTGCTTCTTTCTCCGTCCTGGAATCTGATTCTGGGGCTCCTTTGGGGGGTCTCTGCCTGTGGGGACAGTGCTAAAAAAAGGGTATTATCTGAATCGTTCAAATCTTCAGTTGTTTTCATTAGGGTTCCTTAAAATAGATTTTGGTGTAGAAACCTCTGCATTCTCATATTTGTCAGTCATAAACATGTCCAGATTCATAATCATTCAAATCTCTCTAGAATTTTTTCTGTTTAGCCGCTCTAACCTTAATGTCCTGAATGTCTATAGATATTTTCAAGACTTCTTCATGTAATTTATAATCCTTATGCCCAGAAAATCTCATAAAAGCTTGTTCTTTCAAGGCTAAATCTGCTGCTGAAAGTCCTCATTTCCAAATACCTGCACACTACAAAGCTTCAAGTGAATGTTCGGCATTGATAAATGCTAGTTTCCGTATTGTGAACATGTTGTTTTTTTTTTTTTTTTTACACTTTTTAAATTTGTTTCTATATTCCACCTTTTCTTTTTTTTTTTTGACATGGAGACCCTTTTAATTTTTTTGTAGATTCTATTTTTGCACTCACTTGCCAGGGCATATCTTGGAGGTACCCTCTCAGCCAGCACTTTTGCTCCCTGCCTGAAGCCTCTCTCTCTCCCCTCAGGACCCCCCACCTGGACCTTCCAGCCCCCTGGATCACTCCCTTTGCAGGGCCCACCCCCACCCCACCTACCTGGCAGCCTTTCTGTTATTAGAGGGTCAGTCTGGTGGAGAGCTTGGGGGGGTTGGGGATCAGTAGAGAGATGACCCAGCACTGGGGATGTGGGTGAGTTCCCTGGAGCCCCCGTCACCTCCCTGATCCAGTGAGGATTTTTCTCTTGTTGTTTCCAGAAGCGCAGTCATGCAATGACATCTGCCCGATGTCTGCTGCCGCTCCTCCCCCTGAACACACTGCAAGTTCCTAAGGCTGCTCCTGGTCTCCACCAGGGGCCGCCATGGAGTGGTGCAAGGCCCTGATCCCTCCCCAGGAAGGGAGAACAGTCCTCTGGATGTTCATTCCCTTCACTCCCGACCCCGGGGCCCAAGTCCATTCATGAACCGGGTTGCCTGCGTGACACGAGGTGTGGCGTCCAGCACCTCAGCTGTTAGCGCCACCGGGCTGGCTGCATGGAGACCCATTTTATAAGTGCAATAAAACACTCTAGTGTGTTGGTTGTCTGTGGTTAATGCACATCCAGGAGCTAAAGGCACTCTGCACCAGCGCCTGGCTTATTATGCACCTGAGTGTGCAGTAACCACAGACAAGCACCACCTTGCCGTGTCTTATTCCTTACGTAGACAAACGATAAGCTTTTCTTAGTTGTAGCCATCTATACTAACTTTGTTAGCCACGTTATTTCTCAGATTTTAAAACAGTCGTTTTAAAATAAAAGTTGTAATTTGTAAAGAAAGTTATCGACTTAGCCAGTCATGTTCTGCAGTGTGGCCTATGTCTGTAAGATGAAAGGATAAAACTGTTATTGGCAGCACAAAGAAACACCCTGTGTGAAACCGTTTTCTACAAAATACCCAAAGATTTTGTACCTTGTACTTAAAAGAGCTCGTATACTGCTGGAAATTAATATTATTTTTTAAAAGTAGTCAAATATAATCTTCTTATGTCTAAAGTACTTTGTTTTCTTTTCCCTTCCGTTAATTAGAAGCTTTTCTGCCTAACAGTACTTGGTGTGACATGTGGAACAGTTATCGATGACAAGTTAATATTAAATCCAGCCTCACTCATACATTGTCGATAAATTTGATAGTAATAATACTTTTCAGGGAGACTGCTGGTTTGTTGTCATCCATACAGTAAAATCAGAATCCAGCGTGCCCCCCCCCCCAATATACTGCTCAAACGAAGGCCTGCATATTTAAACTGTCTTTTCCTGTTTCTCTAGGTCTTACCTTCATTAAAAAAAGGGTAGTTAGTTGCACATTTCAGCTGAAAAAGAAAAAAAAAAGAGGAAGTGTGGCACCACTTACCAGGTTAGCCAGTTCGCCTCATCCTAAACTGTTCTCGCTGTCTGTCACCAGTACAGAACATAGAGAATATTGGATGAGCAGCCATGCACAACCAGCCTGTGCTGCCACAGAGGGGCTCTGATTACATCAGCCCTCCAGAGCGAAGTTCGAGAAGTCTGGGGGAATCAGAACCTGGAGGTGGCAGCTCAGGCTGGTTGTGCATGAGGGTTCACATCCAGTATTTTTTATAGTGTATAGTACACTGAATGAATTATAAAATAGACTGAGTAATCTTAATGTGTTTACTGTTCAGAAGCAATCAGTAACATAGAAACATAGACTTTGACGGCAGATAAGGACCGCTAGGCCCATCTAGTCTGCCCATTTCCCTACCTACAGGATAGGCCGCAGATCCTAGTTAACCAACAGCCTATATCTTCCTGCCCCCCACAAGAATTGCCTTATGTCTGTCCCATGCATTCTTGAATTCTCCCACAGTTTTAGACCCCACAACTTCCTCAGGAAGGCTGTTCCATGCATCCACTACCCTCTCTGTGAAATAATACTTCCTCACATTGCCCCTGAACCTCCTTCTATCTTTAAATTGTGTCCCTTGTTCTTGCAAGTCTCTTTTTCTGAAAGATGCTACCTCTTGGATTTTGTTGATTCCTTTGAGGTACTTGAAAGTTTCTATCATGTCCCCCTCTCCTTCTTTCCTCAAGGGTATACATATTAAGCTCCTTTAGTCTCTCCTCATACGGCTTCTCTTGCAGACCCTGCACCATTTTAGTTGCCCTCCTCTGGACTGCCTCTATCCTGTCTATGTCCTTCGGAGATGGGGTCTCCAGAACTGGACACAGTATTCCAGATGAGGTCTCACCAACTGTCTGTACAGAGGGATAACAACTTCCTGTTTTCTGCGCCGATGCCTCTCCTATACATCCCAGTATACCCCGGCCCTCCCTACTGCCTTCTCACATTGCTTGCTAACCTTAAGGTCATCTGATATGATTACCCCAGGTCCCTTTCCTGTTTTGTTGTTGTTACTACCTCCCCACCCATTGTGTATTCTTCCCTGGGTTCTTGTTTCCCAGGTGCATTATTTGCACTTTTTGCATTGAATCCTAGCTGCCATATCGCCTGACCATATTTCTCCAACCTTGCCAAGTCCCTTTTCATCCTTTCCACGCCCGCCTTGTGTATCAATCCTGTTGCAGATCTTTGTGTCATCTGCAAAAGGCATCTTTTCCTTCCAGTCCCTCTGCAATGTCACTGATGAAGACATTAAAGGACTGGACCCAATACTGAACCCTGCGGTGCCCCACTAGTAACTGCCCTTTCTTCAGAGTGGACTCCATTTACAATTACCTTCTGTGTCCTGTTGTCCAGCCAATGTTTTACCCAGGCTACCACCCTGGGACCCACTCCCAGGCTGGTTAATTTGACTAATAATCTTTTGTGTGGGACTGTGTCAAATGCCTTGCTAAAGTCTAGGTAGGCCATGTCCACAACCCCTCCCTGGTCTACTACTTTGGTCACCCAGTCAAAGAAATCTATTAGATTCGTCTGACATGACCTTCCCGCTGTGAACCCATGCTGCCTTGGATCCTGTGCTCCACTGACCTCTAGGTACTCAACTATTCTTTCCTTCAGAAGTGACTCCATCACTTTCCCTACCACAGAGGTCAGACTGACAGGTCTGTAGTTTCCTGACTCTGTCTTGGTCCCACTTTGGAAGAGGAATCACATCCCCTTCCTCCAGTTCTCGGGTACCACACCATCCTCCCGTGATTTATTAAAAGAGTAGCCAGTGGTTTCACTAGTTCCTTCCTTAATTCTTTTAGAATTCTGGGGTGAATTCCATCAGGACCCATTGCTTTGTCCACCTTCAGTTTTAGGAGTTCTTGCAGAACCCTTTCTTCTGTGAAAGGACTGGGATCGAACCCCCTATCAAGAGTGCTTCTGTTAATTGGATTAGGCACTTCCCCCTCCTCTTTTGTGAATACTGAGTTGAAATATTCATTCAGTATTCCTGCTTTTTCACTGTCCCCCTCTGCCCACCCACCGTTCATTCTATTCAGCCTCACTATCCCTCCCTTTGTCTTTCTACGCTCGCTGATGTACCTATAAAGGTTTTATCCCCTTCTTAACTAGAGTTGGCTATCTTTTCCTCAGTTTGGGCCTTTGCTATTCTGACTTCCCTCGCTGCTTCTTTCTGCCTTAACTGGTACAGCTCTCTGTCCTGCTCCTTCTGTGTTTCCTTATACTTCCGGAATGCTATCTTTTTCTTCCTGACTTTCACAGCCACCTCTCTTGAGAACCATAGTGGCTTTTTCTTTCTTTTTGATTTGTTTATTTGCTTCACACAAAGGCTTGTTGCCTCTGTGATGGCAGTTTTGATAATTCCCCATTGTTGCTCCACACCTCCTTCTAGCCTGTTTGCTAGTGCTTTTCTGAGGCACTCTCCCATCTTGCCAAAGTCAGCCCTCCTAAAGTCCAGTACCCTCACTTTTTTATGGCTTGACTCTGTAGCTGAGTTTAACGTGAACCACACTGTCTGATGGTTACTTGTCCCCAGATGGCAACCCACTTCTAGATCTGAGATCCTCTCACTTCCCCCGTTTGAGACTACGAGGTCTAAGATTGCTCCCTCACGAGTGGGTTCCAAAACTAGCTCTCTAATGCCTGCCACCTGTAGGGACGTCAAGAATGGCCCTGCTCTTGGATGTGGCTGCAGCAAATGTGCTCCAGTTAACATCCGGCATATTCAGGTCTCCATCAACAGTATCTCCCCTTTCTCTGCCATTCTAAGAATACCTTCTATCATATCCTTGTCCATTCCTTCCCCTGACATGGGGTCTGTACCTAACCCTGTGTGGATTGTGGTGCCCTTTCCAGTCTCCAAGGTGACCCACAGTGCCTCCTCTCCTCCCCTCCCTGTTTACTCTTTTGTTCAGTTGCTTTTATCCCTTCCTTTACATAGAGAGCTACTCCTCACCCTCTTCTCCCCTGCCTGTCTCTCCTGTAAGTTATGTACCCTGGTATGTTAACATCCCAGTCATGGTTCTCTGTGTACCATGTTTCTGTGACTGCTACGATATCCAGGCCTCCTCTTCCATTAAGGCCACCAGTTCAGGGAGCTTGTTGCCCAGACTACGGGCATTGGTACTCATTACCCTCCATTTCCTGATGGTCTTACCCCCTTTTGCCCCATCCCTGTCCTTCTTGCCTTTGTCACTTTCTCCATTTACCCCTGCCCTTCTCTCTATCGACACCTCCATGTTGGTGTTTGCCACACTTACTACCGTGATTTTTGGGGGCGGCTAGGATTTTCCTGCTCCTTTCCAGTGCCTCCCTCCTTGGCTAGTTTAAAAGCTTGCCAATGAAGCATTTAAACCTATCACCTAGGATCCTGGTTCCCCTCCCGGACAGATGCAGCCCATCATGTCAGTATAGGCTTGCATCACTCCAGGTGGACCCCCAGTCCCCAATGAAGCCAAATCCCTGAGCTCCACACCAGTTTTTCAACCACTGATTGAATCCCATGTATGGAACACCCTAGCCTCTCCTATGCCATAGATGGGTAGCACCTCCGAGAAGGTTACCGTGCGTGCTACTTGACTAAGGCCCCTCCCCAATTCCACAAACTCTTCCTGCACTTCTCTAATCCCTTTCTTAGCCAGGTCATTTGTCCCTAGGTGGACAATGACATCC
Organism: Neoceratodus forsteri; assembly: GCA_016271365.2. Lineage (NCBI taxonomy): Eukaryota > Metazoa > Chordata > Ceratodontiformes > Ceratodontidae > Neoceratodus > Neoceratodus forsteri. Next base: position 2,305,582 of record CM028136.1, on the reverse strand, counting down.
AGCTCCCTCCCCTGTGCAGCTACTCCAGCAATCCTGAGGATTCGCTCCCTGTCCCTCCAAGCCATGGCGCCAGGCAGGCACCTTACCTTAGTAATGCTCGGTAATGATCAACTGGAACAGTCCCTAGCGAGAAACACTTTCAAACATTTGAAAGAGTTAATTGAACAACAGTTAAATCCAGAACGGGAAACACTTTTGAACATTAGAAAGATTCCATTTTCAAGCAGTGTCAGTTATTTCAGTCCTGCTTTTGCCACTTTCCCTGCATTTTCCCTGTCAGCATTTGTTGCCAAAAAAGGGAAGAAAAAAAAAGTTTGCTGGTGCTGTTCTCTATCTCAACACTCATCAGATGACTATACCTGCAAGTTATTTTTTTTTTGCTGATAATACAAATATTTGTGCAGTGCAATGCCTCATGGTAACTGAGCCCCCCCCATCCCCCCATCAATCCGCCTCACTCAATGGAAAAAAAAAAAATACAGCCATCTCTGCAGCTGCTTTCAATTACTTTGAGATGAGCGTGCAGCAAATGTAAACACAGTGGCTCGTGCTGTTCCTAGAGGCTCTAGAATGCTGTTGTACCACAGAAGGGTACATTCATGTTCCATGACCTTTGAACTGTGGTAGAACAGCTTTTTAACAGAGGTAGAAATAATAAGTGTAGAACAAGTCTCTACTATACACTGAAGCCTTTTTGAGTTTTTCTTTCATTTTAATTGTAAACAGTTTATGACATGGCAAATGTTGTGACTCTAAGTGATGCCACACATACTTATTTACTGAGCTGAACTCAAGTATGGGTAGAACTTGTTACCTTTAACATGTTTCAGTGATTTGAAGGAGAGGAGGTTCCCTACTAGTAACTTGTACCCCAGTTGGTAACACAGGTGATTCCTTTTTGCTGAGGTATATAACTTCCAGCCAGACGCTCAGAGGGCTGTATTGATAACCGAGTGAGTGAAGTGCAATACATCAGCTCACTAGGAGCACTGAAGAAAATCTGGGACAGAAAGAAAAACTGAAGGAGGGTTGTACTGATGACAGAGAGATCTAGTGTGTATCTCCTTCCCATCCTGTTTTTTCTTTGTTGTCCAGCCCGGCGCAGGAGACTGCATTTCATCAGCTCCTTATGTGCGCCTTTTCGTGCTGTGGTGACTAGAACGAGCTCAGCAGGTGCTTGTGATGGCAGTTGAATAAATTGCCACAAAATACAACTTTTTGTCACAAATGGATGCTTCTTGTGAAAATTGGAAGAATGACTGGCAGACAGATTCTGGTAGATGCAGATCCAGGTGGATAACGTAGTTGCATCTGGGTCCGGGCCTTTGGAAAATCCCGCTATTAGCGGGGCAGCTTTTGGAGTGAATTTAGTGGACTCTTAAGGCTCTATAGGATCTCTGTAGTTCAACAAAGGTGCCCTGTAAATCTGTTTGCTTTGCAGTATATGTTTAAAAGATATTGCAAATGTTACAGTGCTTGAAGTTGTAACTGCAGCTCTTATAATCTTGCTGTTCTTTTCTTTTTCAGAAAACATTAGGCCAAAGCATATTGTGAGCCACGACAGCTCTGACAGTGATGATGAATCCCAAGAGCGAAAAGGTAGGAAGGAGGAATTTCAAGTTCTGCTAGCAGTGAAAGATAAAATTAAAGGGACACAGTCAGGCTTTGCAGTCTTTTTTTGGTCATGTGTTACCAGTGTGGCACCCACAATTATTACCTGTTCTAAACTAAGAAATCAATCCCAGTCAGCCTTGTTTCTGCTTTTATTTGTAGATATTTGTAAAATATGTATCAAGAGCGGTTCAAGCTTATTATTAAAAGCTAGACCAATGATCTGTGTCTACTCTAACATGGAACCCCAAGCTGACTGTCTTCTGACGCATTCACGAGTGTTATTTCTATGCCCTACAATATTTTTAGGGTGATAGAAAGAGCTCTTGCTGTAAAGGAGCTCTGTTTTCGTGTCATTTTACAATGAGCAGTATTACACTCAGACGAGCTCTTTGAAATCCAGAGCCTTGACTCTGGGCATGCGTACTGAGGAGTTTGAAGTTCTAATAACAGTGAAAGATAAAATTATGGAGGGACTCCTGATGGGCCACCCCGATGACCCACTGTCACTGCACTGCTGTACGGGTGACTTGAGTTCAGACGTGACCTCGGGATGCCATGCTGGGAATCAGGTCATCTAACTAATAAGCCACAATAGGGTGTGCATTAAAATCCTATGATGCACACCCTGGAGGGGCTTATTACACTTATAAAATGATTCTAAGTAGTTTTTTTTAGGAAGGAAAATACTTGACTATGCGTTTATAGAGATTTAAGGCACAGTTAGGTGATGTCTCTCAGCCAATGACATTTCTATATTTTTTCCTAGCCATTTTATAAAGGATCATAAACACAGAATGTGTCGCAGAAAAGGACCGGAAGGCTCATCTAGTCGGCTGTATTTTACCTGCCTAACTCTACATCGTGAACTCTGTTTGGTCTCAGGTGTCCCTCCCTCCTCCCTTACCTCTGTTTTTTATACCCATGTGCCTATCCCATGCATGCTTTAAATTCCCCACTGTCTTTGCCCCCACCAGCTCTTCTGGCAGGCTGGTCCAGACATCGACCACCCTTTCTGTGAAGAAGTATTGCCTCACATTCCTCTTAAACTCTCCCTTCTCCAGGCTTCATAGCATGCTCCCGTGTTCTGGTGCTCCCCATCCTATTAAAGAGACTCCCCTCCTGCACCTTGTTCACCCCCATGAGGTACTTTACAGGTCTCAATTATGTCCCCTCTCACTCTCCTCTCCTTTAGGGAGTACATGTTCCAGCTCCAGCAGCTTCTTCTTGTATGATTTCTCATGCAACGTCTACCCCCCCACACACTATTTCAGTAGCCCTCCTGTGCACCAACTCTGTCAGTGTCCTTGCAGAGTTGCGGACTCCAGAACTGAATACAGTACTTCTGGTGGGGTCTCACAAGTGAGTGATGTAGGGGCAACATTACCTTCCAACAGTTACTTGTAACTTTATTTTGGCCTCTAATGTTCAACATGCCCCTTGTGCTACCCCACCTTCTGAACATGACAGGTGTCATTTTTCAAATTCCCCCTGAAACTTGTTTTTACAGTTGCATTGTGAAATCACCTTTCAGACAGAATTTAAAAAAAAAAATTCTACCTGTCCTAATCATAACATCAGGTCATAAAAAGACTGTTGGAAATTTGGGTAAAAATATGGGAGCCCACTAAAAATTAGATATTGCCTTTCAGCTGGCCTGTCCTGGGTAAATACAGTCTAAAAATGTATGGAAGCAAGACACCACTGAAAATGAGATTCTGCATCTCAAGTGGCCTGTCCTGGGTAAATATATAGGAACAATTTCTACGAGCAAGACCTGGCACAATAGCAATGCAAGCAACAAACATTCGACATTGACAAATGCTTGTTACACATTTGAAATAATAAAAGGAGGATGCCTTTTAATATGACTTGGACCAGGTTTTCATCGGTATTCTCAACTGTTTTTATACACTTGTCCTGTAACATCAGGCAGCAGTGTCTGCTACATGCTAGTTCATTATAATCACAAGAATATTGATCTTATATAGTATTTGTTCAAAAACAACAGAGAATACTGATGAAAATATGGTCTAAGCCATATTAAAATAGTGCTCATTTTATTATTTCAGCTGTGAAAAAAAGGGGTAAAGCAGACTCGAATTGTGGAATAAAGGGTATCATACAGTACAAGTTGGGAAATAGATGGCAAGCTAAAAAAAAGGTAAAGGTCAAAGTTTTAACTATCATGCACTGCTGCTTTAAACTTATTTTGTAATTAATGACTCGAGTCATTTAAAGATGGCCGCTACTCACAACGTTTAAGAATCTCTTCTGTTGAGGTTACCTATTGAATATATATACTACATTCATACTGTGGATGTATTAGATGATGCTGTCTCATGTTTCTGGTGGTAAACAGTACAACACTGTAGTGGGATATTTAGTTTTTTTTTTCCTGGAAGGCATTGCACAGGAGCAGAAACTTTCTGAATCCAGTATCTTAGTTTAGAAATGAAAGAGAACAAAAAGAACATTTCACATATTGATTTTGTTTTTTTGTTTTTTTTTGCAAAACTGGCATTGCTGAAATAAAATCTACATGATGACTAACAAATACTGCTGCTGGAATGGAACCACATGTGTTTAGCTAATTATACAGAATAATGTGATGATTCACTTTTCCCAAAGCAAATATACTGTGATATGAAAACCGGGATAATTGTATGACTGGATAGCTACACATTCCATGCACATACATACAAAAACTGTGCATACATACATACAATACATATGTACATATCTGCATATATGGATTCTCTAATTATGGAAGTATTTGACGTTTCAAAGGGATTTGAATTTGGAAGTATCCATCAAGTCTTCTGACCCCTGCTTTATAAGCAGGGACCATCAGGCATAGTGTAAAGACCACAGGTTATTCTGTAATTTCCTTGGTAAACAGAAATGTGTCCAGGTTTACCTTGAAGGCCAGCACAGGGCTCAGATTTAATGGTATTCTAGCATGTTTGTACTATCACTGTTCATCCCAGGAAACTAAAATTGCCCTCTGTAATCTGCATGGGTTATCCCCCACTCATCCACAGGAAAAATTCAGCCCTACCTATCTGAGTCCCCCCACCCTCTTAACAGTGAAAATATGCCGTTCTGAAGCTTTAAACTTATACAACTGTTAATTTTAGCTGTCGGCACCTTGCAACAATCATTCTCTCACCATGGGGCCTTCATGCCAGTATCTTATCCCAGTAGTGCTTTGAGCATTGACTTTCAAGCCATTGAGAGGCCTAAAAAGACTTGTTCATACTCAAAAGTAGTAAATATTTTTCTAATGGCATGGATACAGTTCACTATCTACACTCTGGCAGTCTTCTTGGAGACAGGTGAGTCAACAGAAGTCTTCAAGCTAAGCTGCTTCCACCACCCTATGGTATATCCTCTGGCTCCACCCTGTGTCATCAGATCTTTTCATGGAATGGTCAGGTGTCCACCTTCACAGCTCTGAAGGAATTTGGGTGATTCAAATGCTTTTCGTCAATTCTTCGACTTTTCAAGTCCGTTTCAGAAACACTCCGATCATCTTCCGGCTTCACTGCACGATCACTAATGATCGACAGTGAAGAGCAGAAAACCTGGCTTTAAATTCTGCAGCTGTTGCTGTCAGAAAATGTTGGCCATGAATTCTCACAACATGTGTTTGTAATGCCTGGGCAAGCAGTACGACGTGGAGGGATGCTTTTAATGTTGGACCATGCTGCCTTTATGCATGACATTGAGGACCAGAAGGCTCAACTGGCCTTCTGTCGGGCTAGCTGCACAACCAGTGGTCATGGAAGGAGAGACGCAGCGAAGGCTGAAGTAAGTTCCTCTTCGGTCTCACTGCTGTTCCTGGGGCCAGCATCAGAGGGTTCATTTTTTGAGTTTCAGAGTCATTGCAGGTCGTGGGACCAGGAAAGATCATGCTCTTCCAGCTCCCTCAGCTCCTTTTGGTCAAGGGTAAGGTCAGAAGCTTCCCAGTACTCCCATCAGGCTTTTCAGCATTGACTCCAGTTGAGCAGACAGTCAATATCTTTCTCAAGCCTGTCAGTCTGCTGTCAGAAGAGAGCTTTGAGGAGTTGACTACCCAGACCACAGTTCTCCTAGTCCTCACTCGGAAGGACATGGCCCAGTCAGTGTTCCCAGTTGAGTTGCCCCTGGAGCGGCCTCCACTGGTGTTCATTCCTCCTAGGCCTGTTATGGTCAACATGCTGGGTTATGGTTTGCCATAACCCTCCAGAGGATACCTGTCAATGCCGATGCTCAGATCGAGGTCAAGGCACTGCTTGCTCTGTTCATCTTGGTCGACTGAGAGGCATTGCCATCAATGATGTTTGAGCTCCTCATCCTTGTATGAGGAGAGGCATAGATGAAAAATGCATTGACCCTATAAGGAGCTTCTCTGGCAGCAGTGGACCATTACTGGGAGGGGTAGGGCTCTGCCCCCTGCACCTTCAGTCCCAGAGCCTACACTAGCCGTTCCCACGCTGGTCCTCACTTTGCAGCTGTTCCCTGCATCTGTTTCTCTACTCCTTCAAGTGGAGCCATCTCCACCACAGCCTTTATTTGGAGCTCTGACCAAAGAGTCCTGCACTGGTGCTAGCTTACTAGGCTGGCTTTTGGTGGAGGTCACCCACTCCGAAGATACTGGGGTGGTCCACGGTGGCAAACGGTCGAGGGGCATTTTTGAGGAATCCTCTGACTCCAAGGGTATGTCATCCATTGCCTCAACCAGGACTCGCGCTTTCGACCGTGATTCGGCCGAAGAGCTGACCACCGACCACAGTCTGGTGTCTTTTGGGGCTTTGCTTCAACTTACGTCAGACTCCATGAATGTGCCCTTGGAACCAGTCCAGAAGTCGGCTAAATACCCATTTTCTGACATACTAGACAAGGACAGTTTCCAGGGATTGCCTTTCCCATGGCTAAGGTAATCTATGGACTGGCCCTGGAGCTTTGGCAGCATCCACCACCCATAACTTGCATGGTCCACAAGTACATGATCCCTGCGTGCACCCTGTCTGAGTTTGCCAACCACCCCTCTTCTGAGGACTTGGTTTCAGATTTAGCCTTCTGCAAATTGGATGGCCAAGGGGAAGTTGACAAGCCTTCAGACAAAGAGTCCAAGAGGATTGACCACACAGCTGAAAAGGTCTTCGCAGCTGTGTTGCTATTCATAACTCTTGCCTTTTCTCAGCAACTAGACCTCATTGCCAGGCCCCTTCTAACTGTCCTGTTGGGCATGTTCTTTTCCTCTGACTCCTTACAATCCAATTCTCAATCCTGTAAGTTACCCTCATCCCGTAGACCCTAAATTCTCCTTTCCCCATCTCTAGGTTCCCTCCCCATCCTTCCTTTTTTCCCGTGTATCCTTCCCCCTCAAGAGCAAGCTCTCCCTCTCTCCCTCACCTCATCTTTATGACCATGTCAGTCCTTAAAACTGTTTTATACAACTACAACACCCTTAGTTATTGACCTAGTAAGATTGTTCAAGGAGCGTGGATATGTTGTTCATCCGTAGTCTTTGTCATGACCTGTTCCCCTTTAAGGATCACTGGAAGTCTTCAAGCTGGCTCCTCCCACCCACCTGGGTGGTACATACCTCGGCTCTGCCCCATGACATCAGATCTTCCTTTCCGCTGGAAGATTAAGGTTGCCTCCCTCGTTCTCATGCATTTTGTGGGCCCTGGCTTTCAAACTTTTGGTTTTGCCGAAACGTCGTATCCTTAGAGTTAGCGATCTCTTTTTCGCATTTTCGATTATGGAAGAAAAATCTTCCCCCAGATTTTGCCGGTGCTCATGCGGCCAAAAGATGTCGCGTACCGATCCCTACTACACGTGCGTCTACTGCCTCGGTGTCGGCCATGACACCTCGTCCTGCAGTTTCTGCTTGGCCTTCCATCCCAAAGTCCTGGACGACCATCTTGCATGCTTACAACTGGGGAGACCGGAGAAGAGGAGTCCTCCAGTGAAATCTGCAGAGGCTAGGTGGGTGGTTTCCACAACTGCAGGATCCGCCGAGCAATTGAAACGCATGCAAGCATTCGAGGAAGAAGCGTCTCTCACTGCGGGCTCTTCCCGGAGCTTCTTTGTTCCGCTCAACCTGGGCTCCACCTTCACAGGTTCCTTCAGGGAATTGTGCCAGTCTTTTCCCACCAAGGGGGAGGCACCTGCGGGCCTGCACTATTCTCGATCCCGTAATCAGGTTAAGAATCCAAGCAAGTCTTCATTTCGACTAAGGCACTCTTGGGACCAAGAGAGGTCTCAGTCCCAGGAGCATGCAGTCTCAACTTCGGTCGAGATTGCCTCTTCAGCCGCTGGCTTCTCAGACCTCTCGTCGGGCCAGCCAACCGAGGATGTGGTAGACGAAGTTGAAATAGTTATCAACCCAATCGATCCCCTGTCACCGACTCCAGTCGCTGACTCTTTAGAGAGGACTCCGGTCCTTGTTTTCCCCAATGAGGAGACCCATCCTGCTGGAGTCCCTATCAAGGATCTGGTCCCGGACTCCAGGAAGTCACCAGCCCCGCCGGTGTCTCCCAACCAACCGAGTCAGCCTGCCCAATCTCAGTCGAGGTCTAGGACCCCCTCATCCAACAGGCCGAAGAAGAGCCACAGGTGCTCTAAGAAGAGGCGATGCTATCAGTCTTCCTCATCCTCCTCGGATGAGGAGAGGCTCTGATGGAAACTCTGGCGCTACGAGGACCTCTTGTGGCAGCAGCTGATTCAGTCCAGGCACAAGCATACACAGCTTCCTCCCCGGCCATTACTTGGCTTTCGCCTCCCAGGCCAAAGCCGACTCCTTTGGAGCCGACCAAATTGGTTTCCCAGCCTGCGGAGCCAGCAAGACCACCTGTTCGGCACATAACGATCTCTCCACCTATTGTGGTGGAACCACCACCCAAGCAGCCTGTAGGAGGGGCTCCTTCCAAGGAAGACAGACCGGACACCGGACTTCCCTGGCGATTGTCGGTCACAGCCACCCCAGACCGCCCCCGGCGAGTCGAAGGTGACATGGGCAGTAGACCATTGTATTCGGAGTCGGACGTCACCGGTCTTCACTCACATCCAGGGGATGATGATTCGACCTCTGGCCTAGAGATGGAGGAAGGTCCCTCATCCTTTCAAGGGATCCTCCTCCTCATCTCTGAGTCTACAGGGATGCCCCTGGAGCCTATCCAGAAAAAAGCAGAGTACCCTCTCACCGACATCCTCAAGGGAGGGGATACCCCGACGGAGGCCTTTCCTGTGGCCGAGGCCATTGTTGGACCGGCTTTAGAACTTTGGGAGCATCCTGCCTCTTGTCCAGCTCCATCTGCCTGCATGGCCCGCAAGTATGTGGTGCCCATGGGGTCCCTTGCAGGGTTCACAGAGCACCCTTCAGCTGAGAACCTGTTGACTGCCTCTGTGCTCAGGCGTACTGGCAGATCTTACTTCCAGGGGGCTCTTGCAGTAGGTAATTACATATAGGACTGACGTCGGCAGGCAGCAGGACCCCATGGAAAAATGTCTAGCTAGCAGTCCCTGGCGAGAGACCGCCCCCATGTCAGGTGACCGGCATCAGGAAACGTCGGTATAACGGGGCGGTCCCTGACACCCGCTTCAGTTCTTTCCTGCCATTAGCTCGTGCAGTGCCTGTAGAAAAGCTCATGCCGTCAGACCTATTTTCATCTTTTTGCGAAATAATTGCTTTTTCGACTAGCGACAGTACCATCGCCGGGTGTATGTCGCCCTCACACCCTCCGAGCACAAAATATGCCATCAGCGGCGGCACTAACTACCGACAAGGTCAGCCATTCCCTGTGCCTGTTCTGCCTAGGCCCCGATCACGCGGTCGAGAAGTGCCGGCACTGCCTCAGCTTCAACGCCGCTACTCGGAAAAGGCGGCAGCAATCCCTGGAAGCCCATATTCTAAGGAAGAAAATGAGTTCAGTGGAAAAGGAGCTTAAAAAACTGAGGCAGGCGTCCACTTCCCCTGAAGGCCATTGGAAGAAGAAGGAGAAGGAGAGGCACCGGGACAAGGGCTCCTCTACTGCGTCTCCCTCGGGAGTTGCTGGGACACAGGTAACTTCCCCTCCAGGGGACCGCTCCTCGACAGCCGCCTTGGAGCTTTCCGAGGGGGCATCGGCCCGCCCGTCTGACTTGCACTCAGGCCTTGCGGGCGCCCCCGGGCAGTTGGAGGCCTCTGCCCCTGGTTCGGCTGCAGGCTTGTGGCCTACCATCGCGGGCAACTCCGGTAAGTCGGGTGTCGGCTTCTCCGACGTCTGCCCGGAGAGGACCGGTAAGACGCCCGACCCTTCGGGGCGGCGCGCAGCCTCCACTCCACCGGACCAGACCGATCCCTCTCCTCGACCTGCCTGCGGTGTTGACTCTCATAAGTTGGACACCGGCTCCTCCGGCGCCCACCGGGAACTCGCCTTAAGCCACACGGCCGTGGTTCGACTCTAGGTCCAGCTGGCGGAGTGAACCGGCACGACGGACCCTCCCACGTCTGCTGTTCCGGGTTCCCCACAGCCTTCGCTGCCGTCTGGGGACCCAGAGTCTCCCCAACACGACCCCGGGGATTTCTCCCCTCCATCCCCAGGCGAAGCTGGGGATCTTCCTCCTCCGTCAGTCCTTCCACCACCTGGTGCGCTGGATGTGATGTCGGCTCCCTGGATGCCGGCCCCTCCAACGTTGATACCTCCGACGCCAGGGCCTCCGACATTGGCCCTGACGCAGGCTCTACCGACTCCAGGAGACATCCCGTTCCCATCAGGCCCTCCACTGTGGACCCGCCCGTGAGGCCACCAGGTGGGGCGTCTGCTCCGGCAGCCCCCCAGGCTCCTGGGTATCCTCCGTCCTATCTGATGCACCCGGGACCGCAGTATCCGGTGCCACAGTACCCGACGCCAGGCTACCCGCACCCGGGTTTTGGATACGCTTCATACAGTTATAACCCGTATACTTATCCCCCTCCTCCTTCTCCACCGCCCTCGCGGCCGCCAGTGGACCTGCAGGAGACTCTGGCCTCCTGGTGGGCTGAGGCCAAGGCTCAGCTCACCAAAGAGGTCAAGAGCCACTTTTCGATGACGGTGCCATCCCAGGTTCCCGTATGTCCGAGGCGGCACACTCCCTCACCACCTCCGGATTCCAGGGTTCTTCCATCTGGATCCAGAGAAGGGCAGGACACGCTTCCCCGGGGACTCCTCAAGGGGTCCGTTCCTCCCCCGGGTCGGGAAAGGGAGTCTTTTTCCTCTTCATCCTCCTCTTCACCCTCAGACTCCTTGGATTCTTCTGATGGTTGCTCTGAGAGAGAGACAACGAGCCACGATCTCCGTCGAAGCCCAGGCCAAGGACTCCTCCGAAGTCTCCTCCGGAGGAACCTTCTTTTATGGAGTTGATTAAGAAAATCCAGGAGGTTCATCAGTGGCACTCCCTGGAACCAGATCCTCAGCATCTGAAACTCGCTGAACATCTGGATCTGCCCGTGACAGCTCCTACCTTGGTGCAACCCTGGATAGAGCCTCACGCCGACCTAGTTACCACAATATGGAAACAGCCGTCGGCTTTAGCCCCACTTCCTAGGAAGTCGAACAGGCTATATCAGGCTCCAGAGGGTGTTGATTTCCTGGATATTCACCCACATGCTGACTTGGTCGTGATTAGCGCCGTTCACGGCCGGTCAGCGAACCCCAAACATCTTGGCTCGTCACCACCTGATAAGGAATCACACCTTCTGGACCAGTATGGGAGAAAGATTTACGCTTCCTCCACGCTGGGGATCAGGGCCATGAACTATGTCGGCCATATGGGGGACTACCAGAAGGCTATTCTGACTCAGGTGGAAGCCAAACTGGACTCCTTGCCTGACTCCCAAGTCAAGCAGGAGTTGGCTGATCTTGTCCGCTGTGCTCGTTCGGCCAGTCGACACATGCTTCGTGCGACATACGATGCAGTGGACACTGCTGGGCGGAGCTCAGCTTTCGCTGTAGGCCTTTGGCATCATGCTTGGCTCCGTGTGTCAGGGTTGGTTCCAGAGGTGCAATCTGCTATTCAGGAAGCACCCTTCTGGGGGTCGGTGCTTTTCGGGGGTGATGTCAAGGACATCATCACTGATTTGCAAGAGAAGGGGACGGCACTGAAGTCAGCTGATTCCATGTACCTTCCCCATCAGCAGCAGCGCCATCCCTTTCGCAGATGGAATCGGCCAAAAGTGAAACCCCAGGGAAGGCAGGCCACTTAAACGCCGGGCACCCACAGCTGCTAAGCCCCCACCAAAAAAGCAGTGGTGCTTCAGCGCGCGGCTGCCCCACACCACCTGACTCCTTTCTCTCCCACTGCCTCCGGACTCCCGGAGGAACCGGTAGGAGGGAAGTTTTCCCTCCACCTTCCGGGATGGGGGAGAATAACCACAGATTCTTGGGTGCTCCAGCTCATAGCGGAAGGACACTCGATAGAGTTTCTTCAGAAACCACCCCCCTCTGAAGTCATCGTATTCACGGGAACATCTTCTCTTGGTCCAGGAGGAAATTTCGGCTCTCCTGCTGAAACAAGCACTAGAGCCTGTCCCCATTCATCTGCGAGGGATGGGTTACTGTTCCCATTTCTTCCTGGTCCCAAAGAAGACAGGAGATCTCAGACCAGTTTTGGATCTCAGTTCCGTGAATCTTTTCGTAGAATACAAAAGGTTCAGGATGCTCTCTTTGCAGAGCCTTCTGACCCTCCTCCGGCTGGGTCAATGGCTCTGTGCTCTGGATATGCAGGATGCTTATCTGCACATTCCCATTCGCTCATCTCGTCGCATATACCTTTGTTTTGTGTTCCAGGGGGACCACTACCAGTTCAAGGTGCTCCCGTTTGGTCTATCCTTGGCGCCCCAGTGTTTACCAAATGCCTGGCAGTGGTGGCGGCCCACCTGCGTACCAGGGGAGTACAGGTTTTCCCGTACCTGGACGATTGACTCCTGGTGGCCTCATCCAGGGAGGAACTCCTGCGTTGCCTCTCCCTTACCCAGCAGGTTTTTGCCTGCCTGGGTATTACCATCAGCCATTCCAAGTCTCATCTGGTCCCATCCCAGAGACTACAGTTTATTGGGGTGATTCTCGATATGACCACGGGCAAGGCCTTCCTGCCTCCGGACAGGGTGTCCACCCTCCAGACCCAAATAAGTCTGCTGTCCGACCGCAGGACGGTCTGTACGAGGTGGGTCCTTCGCCTTCTCGGGCTCATGGCAGCTGCTATCCCGATGGTTCTTCGCGCTCGACTCCACATGAGAATTTCTCAGTGGACTCTACGCTCTCAATGGGACCAGCTAGTGGACGATCTAGATCACCCAGTTCTTGGCTCCCCGCTGATGCTTCGAGACTTGCAATGGCAGATGGTTCGAGAGAACCTATTTTGGGGAGTTCCTTTCTTTCATCCTCCCCCCTCCCAGACTCTAACCACAGACGCCTCGGGCGAAGGTTGGGGAGCCCATCTAGGCCCTCATCAGACCCAGGGCTCCTGGTCCAAGCTGGAACAAGCTCTCCACATCAGTGTGCTCGAGCTTCAGGCAGTGTTATATGCTCTCCAAGCCCTTCACCCATACATCCTTCCCGGCCACCTAGCCGTCCAGACGGACAACATGTGCGTGGTGTGATACATCAACAAACAGGGAGGGACTCGGTCCTACCCTCTTTGCAGGGAGGCAATGAGGGTTTGGGATTGGGCAACACAACTCAACCTTCACCTCGCGGCAATTCACGTTCTGGGAGTAGACAACACCCTGGCAGACAAGCTAAGTCACTCTTCTGTTCTGACTCATGAGTGGGAACTGGACCAAGGGGTCCTAGACATTATATTCCGACTTTGGGGAACACCAGAGGTCGACCTGTTCGCATCCCCTCTAAACGCAAAACTTCCCATCTTCTGCTCGCTCATTCCAGAGTGAGGCACTTTCTGGAGCGATGCTCTGTCTCTAGACTGAAAGGACAGATTCATCTATGCCTTTCCCCCAATTCCACTTATCCCACAAGTCTTGCAGAAGCTAGCTTCAGAAGGAGCATGAATAATTCTGATTGTTCCTTTCTGGCCCAGGCAAGTTTGGTTCTCTCTTCTACAACAATACTCCAAGGATCTTCCTCTTCTTCTTCCTCTCTCTCGAGGTTTAGTGACCCAGGATCAGGGGACCCTGGTCCATCCAGGCCTCAAATCCCTTCAACTGCATGCATGGCTCCTGCAGACTTAGCCCAATCCCATTTTGGAGTTTCTCCCAAAGTGGCGGAGATTTTGATGGAGGACAGAAAACCCTCCACCAGATCCACTTATGCCATGAAGTGGAAAAGATTCACTATCTGGGCTGCTTCCAAGAAAGTGGAACCCTTCTCCTGCTCAGCGGGGCTTCTGCTGGAGTATCTACGTCATCTGTTTGACCTGGGTCTCAGTCATTCCTCTCTGAAGGTACACATGGCAGCCATTTCAGCCTATCATGTTCCCTTCACAGACAAAACTTTAGCTCAAATGGAGGTCTCTAAGACCTTCCTCAGAGGGGTCCTACATCTGAGGCCCCCCATCCGTACTCCGGCTCCCCCTTGGGATTTGAACTTTGTTCTCAAGAAACTTACTCTCCCTCCCTTCGAACCTGCAGCTTCTGCGGATTTGAAGTTTCTTTCATGGAAGACTCTCTTCCTGGTGGCCATTACTTCTGCCCAGAGAATTTCCGAGCTCCAGGCCCTGATGTGTAAAATCCCATGCTTGATTTTTCACAAGGAACGTCATGCTCTTTGCACGAATCCTAAGTTTCTTCCTAAAGTAGTAGCTGAGTCTACTGTAAATCAGTCCATAGAGTTACCTGCCTTTTTCACGCAGTACTCTAAGCAAGGGGAGTATTTACTCCATACTACGGATGTTCACCAGATTCTGAGATACTACACCAACAGGACGAAGGATCTCAGAAAGACTGATCAATTGTTCGTCTCTTCTCCTCATAATAGGGAAGGCAATGCTGTTTCCAAGCAATGCCTATCTAAGTGGTTGGCTCATTGCATCACTTTCTGTTATGACAAATACAACAAGACCCTCCCGGGTCAAGTAAGAGGCCACTCCACAAGAGGAGTAGCTGCCTCAACGGCTTGTTTCAAGAATGTGTCTACGGCAGACATCTGTGCTGCCACCACCTGGACTTCTGTCCATACCTTCACTAAACACTACAGTTTGGATGTTGTCTCTCGCTGTAGAGTAGGCTTCGGGGTGGCTGTTCTGCAAGGCCTCCTATCTTGAGGCTTGCACAGCTAGAACTGCTTTTTGGAGTAGTTTTCCTCCTCCCGTTGCCTCTCTTTGTTCCAGACTGCTTGAGATTCAGTCCTGTATGTAATTACCTACTGCAAGAGCCCTCTCGAAATAAGATAGTACAGTTACATAAGAACTTACCGTAGCAGTAGATCTTCGAGAGAGGCTCTTGCAGTAGGTAGTACCTTCCTGCCCTCCATCCCCCTAGGCTTTTTCAGCTTCTTTTCCAGTGAGGGAAATATCTGCTCCTCTCTTATCCGGCCTTTCTGGCCTGTGGCGGGAAAGAACTGGAAGGCGGGCATCAGGGACCGCCCCTTTATACCGATGTCTCCTGACGTGGGGGCGGTCCCTCGCCAGGGACTGCTAGCTAGAAATTTTTCCGTGGGGTCCTGCCGCCTGCCGGCATCAGTCCTATATGTAATTACCTACTGCAAGAGCCTCTCTCGAAGATCTACTGTTACAGTAAGTTCTTACGCAACTGTACTTTCTGCCGACACTGACTGACCTCCTGATAAAGAGTCCAAGCTCTTGGACCATTCAACCAGGAAGGTCTATGAAGCTTCCTCCTTGGGTCTTCATCAGGCAAGTTCAGCTATCATCATGGCACACTTCTCTCACACCCTTCTGGGGTCGTTGGACGAAGTCCTCCCACATCTCCCTGCGGACATGCCGACCACGGTCAAGCAGGTTTGGGATCAGGACTGAGCTGTTGCCAAAAAGCAGCTCCAGACAGCCCTAGATCTTGGGGATTCTTGTGCCTGTTCAATGACTGCCGCAGTTGCCTCTCATTGCAGGACTTGGCTGAGGCTTTCCTCCTTCCTGGCAGATACCCAACATAAATTAGCTGATGTGCCCTTCCTTGGGACCAACTTGTTCGGCCCAGTTACCTTCAGTGCATTGAGCAGTCCAGTGCCACCTTGGATGCTACCTCTGCCAGGATTTCTTTGGGCAAGAACCAGCAGAGGAAAAAGAAAAAGCCCTTTCAGCATTCTGCCCCTGCGACTCGGCAGTCCTCCTTTCAAGGTGGACAGCAGTACCAGCAATAGCAATAGGCTCAAGCTTGGCGACCTTGGCCCAAGCAGGGTCCCCAACAGGCCTGTAAAAGAGGCCGAAGTTCAGGTCCTGGATCCTCCTCCTCCTCCTCCAAGCCTGCTCAGTGACGGGCCGGGGGCTGCCATCCCCGCTCCCGTCACACCAGCTCTGGGTCCTCCCATGGGGGGCTGGTTCCTCCACTTTCTTTCCACATGGTCCGTTGTCACCATGGGCAGGTGGGTTCTGGAAGTGGTCAGTCAGGGTCTGCCTCTGGAATTCAAGGAATACCCTCCAAGCCGACACTGTACCCCTTGGGAGGAATGAGTATCCACTCAGACCCAGTCGGCTCTCAGAGACGATATCGCTCAGCTCCTCCACAAGGAGGCAGTAGCTCCAGTGGTGGATCCTCCAGCAGATCCAGGCTTTGTCTCCAGGTACTTCCTAGTGCCCGCGGGGGGCTGGCGCCCCATTCTAGATCTGCACAACCTGAATCAATATCTCGGGTCATGCACCTTTCGGATGGTCACTCTGTCCTAGATCATACCATCCTTGGAGCGAAACATGTGGTTCTGTTCACTGGATCTGCAGGACGCATTCTTTCACGTCCCAATCCGTCCATCCCATCAGCGGTTCCTCCGCTTCAGGGTCGAAGGGACCCTGTACGAGTTCCAAACTATGCTGTTCGGCCTGTCATCAGCCCCACGGGTCTTCACCAAATGCATTGCAGTGGTGGCGGCCCATCTCTGGCGTCAGGGGATCAGAATTTACCCCACCTCAATGATTGGCTCCTAGCAGTTTCCACCCAACAGGAGGTGGAGAGGTCCAGGGACCTGGCCCTCCAGACCTGCTCTCAACTCAGCCTCTTGATCAACAAGGCCGAGTCAGAACTCATGCCTTCTCAGGTGATGGGCTTCATCGGGGCAGAGCTTGACTGTTGTCAAGCCAGAGCTCGGCTCCCGGCAGACAGGGTGGAGGTTCTCTCCTCCTTTGCCCAATCATTTCTGGTTGGACACTTACGCCCTGCCCAGGACTTTCTGCGCCTTCTGGGTTACATGCACCTCAGTGGTCCATTGGGCCCGGTTGCACATTCGCCCCCTTCAATGGGAACTAGCCGCACAGTGGACTCAGCGCCATGGTCATTTCGACCAGCTGGTCACTGTAACCCATAAGATGTGGGATGCTTTCCAATGGTGGACCACCCCGGACCAGTTGCAGGAAGGGATCCCATTTGTCCACCACGAGCCAACGGCTGTCCTCACGACCGATACCTCTCTCATGGGCTAGGGAGCTCACATGGGGATGTAAGGGCCCACAGGCCCTGGACCCCCGAGGAGTCCTGATGCCACATCAACCTGTTGGAGCTCAGAGCAGTCAGACTGGCACTGTCAGCTTTCGCTTCTCAGCTCCGGGGTCAAGTGGTTCAAGTCCAGACGGACAATACCATGACCATGTACTACCTCAACAAGCAGGGCGGCACGCACTCCCATTGGCTGTGCAAGAAGGCGCTCTGCATCTGGACCTTAGTGGGCTGGTTGGAGGCAGATCTCCTGGCCATTCATGCGGCAGGAGCCTCAAACCATCTGGTGGATGCTCTCAGCCACTTAGGCCAGACATCCCACAAGTGGTCTCTCCATCCAGAGGTAGCTTACAGCTTGTTCACCCGTTGGGGCAAACCAATGGTGAACAGTTTGCCTCAAGGGAAAACACCAAGTTGAGGCTGTTTCATGCCCATTCCCCTCAGCAGGGCTCGCTGCAGGGGGATGCCTTCTCAAGGCCGTGGACTCCAGGCCTCCTCTACGCCTTCCCTCCATTTCCCTTGATCCACAAGGTGCTTCTCAAGGTGAGAAGGGACAAGGCGAAGGTGATCCTGGTAGCCCCAGACTGGCCGCGCCAGTTCTGGTATCCAGATCTCCTCAGCCTCAGCTGCAGGCACCCGGAGCGGCTTTGCTCACGCCCGGACCTGATATCACTCATTCAGGGGAAAGTTTTCCATCTGGACCTTCAATCCCTGCACCTCACAGCCTTGGTTCCTGAGCGGCTAGAGTTTAAGGCTTTAGGTCTTTCCGAAGATGTCTACACTGTGGTGGCGGCATATAGAAAGGAATCGACTAGGAAATGTTATGCCTTCAAATGGAATAGGTCTTCCATTTGGTGTCAGGGTAAGGACCTGGACCCATTATCCTGTTCAGTGGCTAACATTCTTAACTACCTTTGGTCTCTCTCCAAAGGGGGTCTCCGGTCATCAACCATTAGAGTGCACCTGTCAGCCATCTCTGCTTACCAGCTGGTCAGCCAGTGTTGGCGCAGGAGACAGTGGTCGGGTGCTTTTCCAAAGGCCTGGATCACATATCTCCTCCGGAACGTCAACTTCCACCGCCATGGGATCTACTGCTGGTACTGGCAAAGCTCATGGGCAAGCCATTCGAACCAATGCACAAGTGTGAGTTGTCACACCTGTGGTGGAAGACGGTTTTCCTGGTGGCTGTCACATCTGCCAGAAGGACAGGGGAGCTCCAGGCACTTTCGGTGGACTCCCCTTACCTGGTCTTCCACAGGAACAAGATTGTCCTATGCCCCCACCCAAAATTCCTTCCGAAGGTGGTGTCAGAGTTTCACCTTAAACAGGTGTTAACCATGCCAGTCTACTACCCTAATTACACCTCGGAGGCCGAGTATAGGCTCCATACTTTGGACCTGAGACGCGCTCTCTCCTATTATAAGGAGAGGACAGCGGAAATTCGGGGAGAGGTTCGCCAGCTGTTTGTCACCTATGCTGAAGCTGCTTCTGGCAGACCTGCATCAAAGCGGACCATTGCAAGGTGGATTACATCATGCATAGGTCTGTGCTACGAGTTGGCAGGCAAAGAGCCTCCTAGAGGGATAAGAGCTCATTCTACCCGCCATATTGCTGCATCGGTGGCTGCTTCCAGGGACATCCCTATCCAGGAAATATGTCGGGCTGCTATCTGGAATTCAGCAAACACCTTCATCACCCTCTACCACATCGACCTTGAGTCACGCCGGGATGCTGGTTTTGGGGCCTCAGTTCTCCAGTCTCTGTTCCGTAAGTAGGGGGTGTGCGCCTTGCCTCCCTCCTCCCAGAGAACTGCTAGGAGTCTGCCAAAGAGTGTGGATGAACAACATATCCACGTTCTTAGAAGAACAGGTTACTCACCTGTAACTAGTTCTAGGAGTGGTATATGTTGTTCATCCACACTGAACCACCCGACCTCCCTGGCTGCGGACACGCACAACCTGGCTTCCAGCAGGCGAAGATCTGGCGTCATGGGGTGGAGCCGAGGTATATACCACCCGGTTGGCTGGGAGGAGCCAGCTTGAATCCGGGGATCCTTAAAGGGGAAAGGGGCATGCCAAAGAGTGTGGATGAACAACATATACCACTCCTAGAACTACTGTTACAGGTGAGTAACCTGTTCTTATTCACCCTTCACTGTATAAAATTCATGAATTGTAGTCCAAGCTATTTTTTATATATTATTGTTTTTTTACACAGCATCCAACCTGTAAATATCCCCTTCTTAGGGGTATCAATGTTAATAGACCCTATGTATTGTATTGTATTGTATTGTATTTAATGTATTCTGTTTCTTATCGATTCTGTTTTAGCTATGCTATATGCTCTGTATTTTACTGATGTTCCAGGCCCACTTTATAAATTAGTTTTTCTCAACGGTGCTCCACCTGGCTAAATAAAGATGATTGATTGATTGATTGCTAGGTCTCTGTCAGGCGAGGTATACTGTTTGGAAGGCCAACTCTGGCCACTCCTTGCTGGAAGTATTGGGAGAAATCCTTCCCCATCTTCCTGTCAACAGACAATTGCCAGTGAAGTTGATCAGGCACCAGGGTCAATCGCTGACTAAACACCAGCTCTAGATGGCGCAGGATATGGGTGACTCCTGCACCCATGCCATGGCAGCAGCCATCACTATGCGTCATAGGTCCTGACTGGGGCATTCCACCTTTATGGCAGATACCCAGCACAAACTGGCCAATAGCCCCTTCTTGGGCACCAACCTGTTTGGTCCTGGGAAGTCCACTGCCACCCTTGATTCTGTGGCTTCCTCGTAGAAGGGCCAAAAGCCTAAAAAGAAGGCTTTCCAGTGTCTGTCTTTTCAGCCACAACAGCCTGGGCAGCAGCCTCAGCAGGGGCAGATCAGCACTGGCATCTGAAGCCCAAGTTGCAGCCAGGACCAAAAAGTGGGGAAGAGAGGTACAGCCGGAGTCTGTTTCAAGGCTGCACAGTGACAGCGTGGGTTGCCACCCCCCCAACACCTGTTAAGTCCCTGTCCCAGCTCCTGGTTGGGGTTGGTTTCACAACTTTTTGCCAGAATGATCTGCCATTACTTCGGACAGGTGGGTACTGGAAGTGGTGGGCAGAGGGTTGCATCTGAACTCCGAAGTTCTCCTGCCATACTGACTCCAAACTTATCGGGAGTCCAGGGTGTCGCAGGACACGTCCATGCTATGAGCTGACATCACTCAGCCCTTAGAGCTTTGGGCAATAGACTGTATCCCAGACACCCTAGCCACTCAGGGATATGTGTCTAGGTACTTCTAGGTCCTGAAATGGATGGGGTGGGGGGCTGGAACTTCATACTGGATCTGCATGATCTGAAACAGTTCATGTGGAACAACAGGATCTTACTTCGAGACACAGCTCTTGCAGCAGGTTACACCATTAGGACTGAAGCCGGCAGGCATCAGGACCCCACGGAAAAATTCTAACTAGCTATCTTCAGCGGGGACCACCCCCGACATCGGTCCCGCCTCCGATGTCAGACGTAGTACATAAGGGGGCGGTCCCGCCCGATTCCCCAGTTCTTTCCCGCCGTTGACTTGCATGTCTTGACCCTTCGGTTCAGTCTCTAGCGCGCGACGTGTGGTAAAGTTTTTCCCTCACGAAATTCGATTCTCTCAATCAAGTTCTTCGCTGATGTCCTCTCCTACCCGGTCCTCCCTCGAGTGTGCTTGTGGGAAGCAGGTCCCTTCAGGACCGCTCGGCCTGCGTCCAGTGCCTAGGCCCAGACCATCTACACCCGGGTCCTGCTCCTTTGCCAGGGCTTTAATAGCAGAACCGGATCCGTCGCCAGAAGGCCCTTCAGGCATTCCTGCTAGAAGAAAAACTCAAGACCATGTCTTCCAAGGGGGACTCTTCGCAGAAGGCCCACAAACACACTGAGAAGCATGGAGAAGGCCCCTTCTGGGTCCCGTCTAGGGCCTCAGACTCGCGCAGCTCTGGTTCCAGGTCCGACCGCTCCTTCCGGGCCAGCTCAGCCTCCCCTGCTGCGGTTAGAAGTCTTCATCCTCTTCCCAGGCCAAGACTCCCAGGCCTTCCTCGTCCTCAGGCCCTGGCCAAGTCGAGGAGCCTCCATCAACATAAGTCTGGTTCCCGCCTTTCTGAACCCGACGTCAGGTCTGCTTCCTTGCCTCCTCGCAAGACCAAGGAGCTCACCTCTCTGAAGAGGCCGCAGGACCCGACGCCGGTGCGTCCATCGTCGACCTCTCGCCACAGGTCCCCGGAGCCGCCGTCGGCCAGACGACCGTCGCCGGCCAGGCCAGCGCATCACTGGACGCCGGTAGGGGAACCGGCGCCCGCTCCTATTGAGAAGAGGACCCCGACGCCTCCGACCGATGTCGGTCAGGAGACCATCACTGAGGAGGAGTTGACTCAGCCCGAGGACCAGACGGGCGACCCCGGTCCTGTCGAGACGCCCAGGGAACCCTCGCCACTACCCTCGCCCCCTGTGGAGCCGTCCACCAGCGCCCGGACCGTCGTCGGGCCTTTCCATGTTAGAAGTGAAGGAGCTGTTTACTTACTGGTGGGACACCATAAAGAAGGACATGGTTCCCACTCCACCTCCTCTTCCTCCTCCTCCTCCTCCTACACCAGTTACTCCTCCGGTTCCTGCGCCTCATTTCCATCGGGGTCGGCAGGCCGGCTACCTCCTCCCCGGGAGCACAGAACACCTCCAAGGGGAGACCAGACAAACGGAGACCTCCGTCCAAATCCTCTTCCAGGTCACCCAGCCCTAAGAGACCCAGAAGACGCCGATGATCGCCTTCGACAGAGGACATGGGATCAGAGTTCTCAACATCCAGATCCCCATTTCCCCTCTCCATCCCTTCTCCGGATCCACGCAAGATGCCAAAGTCTCCGCCGGATGACCCTTCGTTCTCGGATATTATGAGACACATCCAAGAGAACATGGGATGGGATGTGGAAGAGCTAGACCCGGAAAGGCTACGCCTTGCAAAGTATCTTTGGCAGAAGGACCCCAAGCCTGTGGTGGTGCCACCCTTGGTAGACACTTTCGTGGACGTCACCAAGGCAGCGTGGCAGCGTCCACATTTGCTCCCGGTGATGCCGAAGAAAGCTGATCGCTTGTACAAGGCTCCCAGGGAAGACCAGTACTTGACTCAGCATCCTCAGGCTGAATCTCTGGTCATAACAGCCTCGCATGACCGGTCCCAGAGACCGCAACATCTGAGCACCCTGCCACCGGACCCAGAGTCCAAACAGCTGGAAGCCATGGGTAGGCGCACGTATGCTTCCGCTACCTGCGCCATCAGATCCCTGAATTATTTGACCCACATGGTGCAGTTCCAAAATGCCTTGTGGGAACAGGGTCTGGATGCGACTGAGAAACTGCCGGAAGGTGAGCAGAAGGAGGAGATGCTTCAGCTCCTTCATACGGGTTCGGACATGGGAACCCAAGTGCTACGAGCCGCGTACAACTCCGCGGACTCCTCGGCCCGAGCAGCAGCTTCAGGCGTATGCATCCGGAGACACTCTTGGTTACACGTCTCCGGTTTCACCCCGGACATCCAGAAGAATATCATGGACGCCCCATTCGAGGGAGAAGTTTTGTTTGGTAAACCCTCAGAGAAGATAATTGCCAGACTCCAAGAGGCCGGGAAGGTGGTGAGGTCGGTCCAGGCCATGTACCGACCCGCTGAGTTCCTTCGTAGGAACCAAAGCCGTTTTCATGGACAGCGCATGAGACAACAGTCCGCCCGCTCCACAACAAAGGGGCTCCGGCTTCCGCAGAGCCAGAAACAACCCGCAGGCGAAGCCAGCGTACTCTAAGCCGGTCCAGCCAGCAGGACCCTCAGCCACCACAGCCTGACTCCTTTCCGGCCCCCGCCCCTCAGGATCAATGGGAAATCATGGTCGGGGGTCGCATTGCGAACTTCCTGCCGGGATGGCAGGCTATAACTGCCGACAGGTGGGTTCTTCAGTTGGTCGGAAGAGGCCACTTTATAGAATTCACAGAAAAGCCACCCTCAAGGCCTCCTTTGCTCTCCCGGTGCCCGGGTCAGCACAAGTCACTGTTCTGGCAAGAAATACTCGCGCTCTTGCAAAAGGGAGCGATAGAGTACGTCCCGGAGAACCAGAGAGGACAAGGATACTATTCCCACTTCTTCCTGGTTCCAAAGAAAACAGGGGACCTCCGTCCGATTCTGGACCTCAGCGACCTCAACATGTCGGTCGCCTACAAGAGATTCCGCATGGTGACTCTTCTGGGTCTCATTCCCATGCTGAAGCAAGATGCCTTCTTAGCGTCTCTAGACATGCAGGACGCATACCTGCACATCCCTATAGCTCAGGCGCACAAGAGGTTCCTGCGCTTCGAGTTTCTCGACCACCACCTTCAGTTCGAGCCTCCCATTCGGACTGTCATCTGCACCAGGGTCTTTACCAAATGCATGGCAGTCGTGGCAGCGTCTCTAAGGAGACAGGGCCATTATGTGTTCCCGTACCTGGGCGATTGGCTTCTCATGGCCGCCTCCAGAGGCGTTATTCCAAGTGATCCAGAGCACCCAGGACCCGTTTGATCTCTGGGCATCCTAATCAACCACAGAGTCTCTCCTAGTACCGTCGCGAAGCTGCAATTTATAGGCGTAGTACTGGACACGTTCGGGAAGAGCATTTTTCCAGGCGACAGGCGGGCGCATCAGATCCCTCATCAGGAGCTTTCGTCGAACAAGACCGTCCAGCCAGGTCGGTCGCCCGCTTGCTCGGACACATGGCTGCGGCCATTCCTACCGTCCCTTGCAAGGCTCCACATGCGGGTAACTCAGTGGATGCTCAAGGTGCAATGGGATCAAAGGCAAGACCACATGCAGTATCCGGTCAGAATCACTGATACACGTGATTTGAGACTGGCACTGGTGGCTAGACCCAGGACACTCTCACGGGCGTCCCATTTATAGCGCCATCCCCAGAGGTAATCCTCACCACAGACGCCTCAGGTCTAGGGTGGGAGCACACCTGGACGGGGTGAAGTCCCAGGGTACATGGACCCCTCCGGAGGCCCACCTCCATATCAACGTCCTAGAGATGAGGGCGGTCCTTTATGCCCTGCAGGCCTTTCAGTCAGAAATCCTGCTGAGTACTCTCCTGCTTCAAACAGACAACACGGCGGTGATGTATTACCTCAACAAACAAGGAGGCGCACACTCTTACCCCATTTGCAGGGAGGCCATGAGGGTGTGGGATTGGGTAATCCGACACAGCGCAAATCTGATCACAGTACATGTTCCCGGGTGGACAACACTTGCAGATGGCCTGAGTCGCCCCAGGCCAGAGTCCACGAGTGGGAACTTCTTCAAGAGGTAGCAGAGGATCTGTTTCTTCGATGGGGAACTCCAGAGTTGGACTGTTGCTTCCCCATCAATGCAAAACTGCCCAATTTTTGCTCGCTAGATCCAGGGCCTGGTGTTTTCTGGCGAGAAGCGTTGTCCCTCTCCTGGGCAGACAGAGTCCTCTACGCTTTCCCTCCCTTCCCGTTGATCCAGAGAGTTCTTCTCAAACTGCGCAGGGAGCAAGCAACCATGATCCTTGTGGCCCCCTTCTGGCCCAGACTGATCTGGTTCCCTTTACTGATTCAACTATCCCGGGAACCTCCGCTCCCACTGCCGTTCAGCTCCCATCTCTTGTCTCAGGAGGAAGGTTCACTGGTCCACCCGGACTTACGCTCATTGAACCTGCATGCATGGCTCCTAGAGACATAGCCATCTTGCGTCACGGGGTCTCGCAAGAGGTTGCAGAAGTTCTTTCTGCAGCCAGAAAGCCAGCAACACATGCGACGTACGCCATGAAATGGCGCCGTTTTTGTTTATGGTCACAAGCACGCGGCCTTTCCCCTTTAGGTTGCCCAGTGAGAGCGGTGTTAGACTACCTGCTCTCCCTTTTCCATTCGGGCCTCGCCTACTCCTCTATCAAGGTGCACCTCTGTGCCATTTCAGCCTACCACCTTCCGGTGGGACAGTGCACAGTGGCACAATTAGATGCCTCTTGGGAATTTTGAGAGGGGTGTTACATCTTAGGCCTCCCATTAAGGACCCAGTGCCTCCATGGGATTTGCTCTTTGTCCTGGAACAACTCACGCTTCCCCCTTTGAACCTGCCGCGTATTGCGAGCTGCGTTTTCTGTCATGGAAAACGCTGTTTTTGGTTGCTGTTATGTCAGCGAGAAGAGTTTCTGAGCTTCACGCTCTTATGTGCAAAGAGCCTTATTTAATTTTCCACCGGGACAGAGTATCCCTGAGGACGAATCCTAAATTTTTGCCTAAGGTGGTTTCTACACTCACTCTCAATCAGGATATTGACCTGCCGGTCTACTTCCCAAATTACTCTAATAGAGGAGAGGCACTGCTCCACACCCTGGATGTTCACCGCAGCTTGAGGTATTACCTCAACAGAACTAAACAGCTTCGTAGTTCGGAGCAACTTTTCGTTTCCTTTTCTGAAAGGATGATGGGCCAACCAGTATCCAAACAGTCCCTGTCTCGCTGGCTTGTCCAGTGCATCTCATACTGTTATGATATCAAACAAAGGCCCCTCCCGGGATCAGTCCAGGGTCATTCCACTAGGTGTGTGGCCACCTTCTTTGCAGCACTCCGAAACGTCTCCACCTCTGCCATACGTGCTGCAGCCACTTGGAGCTCTGTACATACATTTATCAGGCATTATAGCCTGGACATCGCTTCACGGCGAAGAGCCGACTTCGGCCTGGATGTGCTACAGGGTCTCCTGTCCTAGATTCAGGACCTGGAATGTAATTCCTAGTTTCCTCCTCCCAGAATGTTTTGCAGCGTTACTGCTTGGGAATCAGTCTAATGGTGTAACCTGCTGCAAAACTGTGTCTCGAGTAAGATAGTACAGTTAGTAAGAACTTACGTAACAGTAGATCTTGAGAACAGCTCTTGCAGCAAACTTCCTCCCACCTTCCCCCCTTGGAGGAGGCATGGCTTAGGCCTTTACTATCAGGGATTTTTCCCTTTGACTTCTGACAGTGGATCCTCGGTCTCCCATTTCGATATCAGCCTACGGCCGGAAGTCTCCGGTGGGAGAACTGGGGAATCGGGCAGGACGGCCCCCTTATGTACTACGTCTGACGTCGGAGGCGGGACTGACGTCGGGGGTGGTCCCCGCTGAAGATAGCTAGCTAGAATTTTTCCGTGGGGTCCTGATGCCTGCCGGCTTCAGTCCTAATGGTGTAACCTGCTGCAAGAGCTGTTCTCGAAGATCTACTGTTACGGTAAGTTCTTACGTAACTGTAGTTTCTAGATAATCACTCTGAATCAGATCATTCAGCCTCTGGAGCAGGGCTTGTATTTTCTGCTCCCTACCTCCAGGATGCATTCTTTCACATCCAGGTCCATACCTCCCATTGCTGATATCTTGGTTCCATGCAGAGGGGATACTCTTCTAGTTCCAGGTCATGCCTTCAGCTTCTCGTCTAGTCCAGAGTCTTCACCTAGTGCGTGGCAGTGGTGGCGGCCTTCCGGCTGTGAAAGGGCATCAGGGTGTATCCCTATCTGGATGAGTGGCTGATAGCCAGGTCATCCAAAGAGGCTGTAGAGGGATCCTGACATCTGGCCCTCCAGACTCGTCAAGACTTGGGCCTACTGGTCTCCTCACAGGTGATCAAGTTCATTAGGGCAGAACTAGATGCCCTGCAAGCCAAGTACCGCCTCCCTGCACACTGGGCATAGAATGTTACCTTCTTTGCCAGATCATTTCAGTTTGGGCTCTCACACCCTGCCCAGGACTTCCTGCAGCTGCTGGAATACATGGCATCCTCCACCAGCCTGATCCATTGGGCTGACTGAAGGATGCACTACCTGCAGTGGGAGTTGGGCCACCAGTGGTCCCAGTGCCTTGGTCACTTGGACCAGCAGGATGTAGTGACCAATCTGATGTGAGACACCATCCAATGGTGGCTTGACGCACAAAACCCGGAGGGGGGAATCTCATTTGTCTGCTAAGAACCACCTGTCATGTTCACAACAGATGTGCCTCTGGTGGGGTGAGAAGCACACCTGGGAGATCACAGAGCCCACAGGTTCTGGTCACCACAGGAGCCCCGTCACCACATCAGCCTGCTGGAGCTCCATGCAGTATGTCTGGCTCTGACGGAGCTTGCTCCATCGATCTGGGATTAGGTTGTGCATGTCCAGACATCAGGTCATGCAGGTCCAGATGAACAACACCATGACCATGTTCTTCCTGAACAGGCAGGGTAGAATGCGCTCGCTTCCCTTGTGTAAGGAGGCTCTCCACAGCTGGACCACCGTGCGCAACATGGGTGCAGATCTCCTGGTGATCCTCGTCGCAGGAGTGAACCGTCAGTTGACAGATGCGCTCAGCCATGTCAGAGAGATTGCACAGTTGGTCCCCAAATCAGGAGGTAGTAGTTCACCTGTTCTCCCAGTGGGACACCACTCTGATGGACCTGTTTGCCTCCTGGGAGAACAGAAAGCTGAGGCAGTTTGATGCCCACCATCACAGTCTGGGGCACTGTTGGGGAATGACTTTACAAGGCCCTGGACCCCAGGCTTCCTGTACACCTTCATTCCCTTACCCCTGGTCCACAGAATTGTGGTCAAGTCATAGAAGGACAAGATGTAGATGATTCTGATAACCCCAGACTGGCCCAGACAGTTCTGGTATCTGGATAGCCTCAGCAGCAGGCCTCCATGGTGGTTGACACTGCATCCGAACCTGCTGACCAGACAACAGGGAAGGTCCTGCACTTGGCCCTTCAGTCCCTGTACCTCTCAGCCTTGTTTCTTAGCGACTAGAGTTCCAGGCTTTGAACCTTTCGGATGACATCCTCCATACTGTGGAGACATCCCTTAAAGAGTTGACTCATAAATGCTATACATTCAAGTGGAAGAGGTTCTCGGTCTAGTTTAGGGCAAGGAGCTTGATCCCATTATCTGCCCCATGGCAAGTATCCTTGGCTACTTCTAGTCCCTCTCTCAGTCAGGCCTGCAAGTGATGACACTTAATGTGCACCTGACAGCCATCTCTGTATGTTGCTGCGGGCTGGTAAGCTGATGGTGGCCCAGGAGAAGGTGATCAGGCACTTTTTCAAAGGCCTCAGCCACTTGGCCCCTCCGCTGTGTGAACCTCCGCCTCCATGGGACTTACTGCTGGTGTTGGCAGTGCTAATGTGGAAGCCGTTTGAGCCAGTTTACAGGTGTGATATGTCACACCTGTTGTGGAAGTCTGCCTTCTTGGTGGCTGTCACATCAGCCAGAAAGATTACTGAGTTCCAGGTGTTTTCAGTGGAGTCTCCTTACATGGTCTTCCACAAGGACAAGGTCATCCTTCACCTCTGCCTGAAGTTCCTCCTGAAAATCATATCAGAGTTTCACCTTAACCAGGTGATCAACTTAACTGGTATAAGTTACTAACCTGACCTCAGAGGTTAGCTGTAACCTCCATTCTCTGGACCTGCAAAGGGCACGTTCCTTATTACAAAGAGTGCATGGCTGGATTTCAGGGTGACTCACGCCAGCTGCTCGTAACAGGCACTGAAACTGCGCCTGGCAGACTGACAGCAAAGCAGATGATTGCCAGGTGAATAGTATCCTGCATCAACCTCTACTATTGTTCGGCTAGTAGGGAGCCACCCAAGGGGTTTAGGGCTCATTCCACCAGATATACCCCTGCCTCTGTGGCTATTTCCATGGACATCCCCACTCAGGCAGTCTGTAGGGCTGTAGCCTCTGGTGCAGACTGGAGGAGCTAAGTGGTCCTTGTCTGCCATCAAATTCTGTGTTTTTATTTTTCTATGTAACTTGGAGTAAAGCACACACCTTTATATCCCATTTCAGCATGGACATTATGAGCTGTTGGGTTGCTGCTTTTGGGTCCTTGGTCTAACCTCGAGGACTGTTTGGAGCCTACTATAGTGTGGAAAGTAAAACTGTATCCATGCCCTTTGAAATATAGGTTACTCACTTGTAACCATAGGTCTTCCACGGAGTGGTCTCTTGCAGCAGTTAATACACTTGGGTCATCGCCAGAGGTCGCTGTGGTGCATGGCAGCTCTTCTAACAGTCTTTTCCAGGGGCCGCCCACACATGACATCAGCTTTCTGTTTCCTGTATAAGCATGGGCAGTCCCTGGTACCCTCAGTTCATTTTCCTGACGTCTTCAGCTCGCACTCAACAGCTAGAGCAACTTCTAACAGCAGTCATTGACGAGAATTTGAGCTACAAAACAAGTGTCCAAAGAATCTTCAAACAAGCAAGCTTTATTTCGTTCCTGCCATTGCAGTAGGAAGATATACCATTTTGACAACCATACTTCTTGTGTTCAGTGTCTGGGACCCACATCTGACACCAGTTCCTGCACTTATTGTCAGGAATTTAATCAGGCAACTTGTCGTCGACGGTTGCTTGAAATCCAATAATTATTAATGGAGTAGAAAGTGTCTCTTTTAGAGAATCAGGGGGCCTATCAGAAGGCTCCTCCACTGATCCTCTTCCATGGCACAAAGGAAAGGAGACCATCCTGCACTCTGCCAAAGTGCTCATCATGGCCACCACCCAGGTGCTCCCCGTTGATGATGTGCCTCACACCACTTCCTCATCGACGGGAGCACATATACTGCTTATCGCTTTCATCACACTTCCTCACAACGGAGCACATACACTCTCATTGATGCGCCTTTATACCACTTTCTCATCAATAGGAGCACATACACTCTCATCGACGGTGCTTTTTAACGCTTTAAATGCAGTACAAATTGAAACGCCCTACATGGGCTATAATACCGCTCCATTGACGGGGGGCTCCTCTCCTGTCGACAGCACCTTCAAATACACATTATGAATCATCTCTCCCTGCAGGCCCATCTGCAAGACCCTGCATTCCTCAGGGGAAACCCATGGCTTATGCCATGCTTAATGCCCCTCGACCTTCCCAGGTGGTCACTCATATGGGTCAGGCAGACAGAGATTGGGAGCCTGGCGTTTACCACCCAGGGGCAAGACCTGCTCAGGCTACATGTCCAGTCTCCTCCATCCTCACCTCATATCTCACCACACTCCCCTGCCTAACTCCGCTCCTTCTCAGAAGGAACTGGACATTGCTAATGTAGTGCGGCAGGTCTTGCTTGCCATGCGGCACTCCCAGCCCTGTGATCCAGGATAGCAGGGCGACCTTCCTCGGTCTCCTACTCCTCCACCTAAGAGGTTCCATGGTGACAGGGATCCCTTACCACCCTGATCACCCCCTCCATATATGGAAGACTATTTATCAGTCTCCTTTTTTGAAAATCTCTTCCTTGGATGAGGACCTGCCTAGTCATTCCTCAGCCTCTCCTCCTGATGACCCTTCTTTTAATGAAATGATGGTTCAAATCCAAAAAGTCATGGAATTTTCTATCACAGAACATGACAAACAATGTAAATACATGGCAGAATACTTTGAATTACCAGAGGAGCCTGTCTTGGTGGTTCCCCCACTAATCCAAGCTTATCAGAATGTGATGCTAGCAGTATGGCACCAACCGTCGTTCCCCACAAGGCAGACTGCATTTATCAAGCTCCTCTGGATCATCTTTTCCTTTCCGCTATCCCTGGGGTGGACTTTGTTGTATTACTGCCACTCACAATTGTACCAAATGACCTAAACACATGAGCTTCTTACCACCCGATAAGGAATCTCGAAGGCTTGACTTTCCGGGGAAAAAAGACACTTTCCTCCAGTATGATGGTGTGCCATATGACTAAATACCAGCGTACCCTTGGGTCCTCTGCCATTTACCTTATCAATAAACTCCCTCCTTCACAAAAAAGGGAACAATTATTGGCTACAGTGTAGACTAGCAATTCTGTTTCCTGACACTTACTCAGGTCAGGATATGATGCCGTAGATACCACGGCCTGACTGTCTACTTCTGGCATTTCTTTGCGTCGCCATGCATTTATTTATTTATTTAGCTTTTGTTAACCAGGTAAGTACACTAGACAAGACAATTTGCCTATTTTCAGGTACGACCTGGGAGAGTACAGGAAATTACATACTTACACACTTGGGACAACATGGTACATAATTAGGAAAAGATTATGTTTCAGGCTTTACACCTGATGTACAACATAAACTAGTTTAACGCCCCTTTTAATGGGTCTAAGCTTTTCGGGCCAGGTACTCAACCCTTACTTGATGACCTACAGGCATCAGGCAGAACCCTACATACGGTTCATGGTATGTACCATACTCCACATACAACCTACCATACTCAATCCTCTTTCAATTCCAAGAGGTAGAAAATATAGAGGTACCAATAAAGATGGTTCTATAGGTCATACTGCATCCTCAAGAGGCAACACCTCTTCCACCCAGGGCTCCGGCTCCCACCAATCCAGTGGGGAAGGGACAACCCAATGCCCAGTGACTCACTAGGGCTTTGCCTGTGCCTCCTGGACCAGGCCTCAGAGGCTGTGGGCTGTCACTTTGCCCTCTATCTGTAGGCCTGGCAAATTATCACCTCAGATGAATGCAGGGCCGGCGTTGAAACACCCTCACGAACCCCTTGACATGTGAGAGCCCCTACAAATGCTGTGTAGCAAGCGTATATGTAGGCGGAGTCTGGCATCGGGCACCAGCAGCAGCACACATTAACCAGCCCAGCAGCATACTTTTTGTCTGTCCCACCCACCCTGCCTGAATCACCACAGCATCCTATAAGAAAATAAAATACCCCCCGATCAACATAGCTGAGCAGCATTATTAGTACCTGGCAAGCCCCTGTGCTCCTCGCTGACTGCACTAGCGAATTCTCTCTGGCTCCGCTCCGGCTCCCCATCAACAACTTGTGATGTCCTCATCCAGTTGCCCTTTTGTGTGGTTTAGTCTGGGAAGCTTTACATTTGTTGCTGCCAGCTTCCCATTGTGCCCGAAAATTGGGCCCCAATTTCCCCGAAGGAACGCCAGACTATGCCACGCGGTCCACGCCATCATCCTTCAATTCTGTCCCCAGGGAGGTTTCATATTTCCCCACGTTCTCTGTTGCTGCACAGAGACGTGCGCTGGCGTGGGAGGGTGCTGTGCTGGAACCAATCACAGGGCTCCAACAGGTCCGTGGCCGCTTTGCACCTCCTCCAACTCAACTTGAAAATTTCTGTTTCCCCTCAGGTCCGTGTCTGCAGCATAAGTACAGGGAGATGGGAGTCTGGAAAGGTAGACAGCAGAACAGCAGAGGTAAGACAAATATTGCAGCTGCTGAGAGGAGCAATTTTTTGCAATTTATTCTATTAACTATCTGTTAGAAATGTAATACTTCTAGTGTCTCAGGTCATTGTGTCTGAAAAATCATGCAGTAGTTGGATTGATGTACAAAAGATTAATGGGGGTTTGTGGAGGAGCAGGAAGGGCCAGGGAGGGATCGAGGGCCACCGAGGGGCCCCAGTAATGGAGTTTGCTGGAGGCCCCCAAAGTCCTAACACCGGCCCTGGATGAATGGGTACTCCAGATTATACAGAGGGGGTCATACTCTGGAATTTATTTCCAAACCTCCCCCTCATCCACCTCAAAATATTCATTACCCACCAGATCATATACCCATTTTTCAAGAGGAATTAAGGGCTCCACTGGACAAACAGGCCATTTATCCAGTACTTCCCTCAGAACATCAAACGGGATTCCATTCCCACTTCTTTTTGGTACCCAAACGGACTGGAGACCTCAGACCAATGCTGGATCTCAGAAAACTGAATATTTTCATTCAGTACAAATGGTTTCACATAACTTTGAATTCCATCATGCCAAAACTGAAACAAGGAGATTGGCTTTGTACTCTAGGTGTGAAGGATGCTTACCTGCATATTTCCAGCCATCCTGCCCATCACAGGTTTCTTCGCTTCCACCTGCTAGGTCAAAACTACCAGTTTCGAGCACTCCCATTCGGCCTGTCCTTGGCCCCAAGGGTGTTCACCAAATGCCTAGTGGTAGTCGCAGCAGCTTTACGAAGAAAAGGGCACTTTATCTTCCCATATCTAGACAACTGACTAATCAAAGCAGACTCCAAAACAGCAATGCTTTCCTCCCTAGAAGCTATCCTGCAACTGTTTCATACTCTAAGGATCACAGTCAACTGACCAGAGTCCAACCCGACTCCGACTCAGTCTCTCCAATACATTGGAGTTGTTCTAAATACAGTCTCAGCCAGAGCTTACCTTCCTGCCACTCGACAGGATTCATTTTTGTCACTGGCATCTCACATACAGACTCAGAAGGTCGTCACAGCCAGACAACTACTGTGCCTTCTGGGTCACATGGCCGCTTCTGTACCTATGGTGGCATTCACTCGTCTTCATATGAGACCTATTCAGTGGTCCCTCCAGAATCAGTGGTCCCAAAGAACAGGACAGTTCAAAGACAAGATCAGTCACTCCCCTTCTGAAGTCTGCTGTGACTTGGTGGACAATCAGAAACAACTTATGTCAAGGAATGCCCTTTCAATCCCTCCCTCCCATGCAGACGTTAACCACAGATGCTTCCCTGGAGGGATGGGGTGCACACCTAGGTCCTTATCGCACACAAGACAAGTGGAGCACCTCTCTCCCTCACTTTCACATCAGTCTCCTTGAGCTGAGGGCAGTCCGCTTAGCCCTTCAGGCATTTCAACACTGTCTGACTGCAGGACCATTGCTGATCCAGTCAGACAACACTACAGTGGTATGCTGCCTCAACAAACAAGGAGGTATGAAATCCCAGACTCTATGCATGGAAACACTTGCAGTCTGGCAAGAAGCCACCCAACAACACCTGGTACTAACAGCTGTCCAACTACCAGGATGTTAGTCTTCTGGCCGTCTGTCATCAAACGTCCACACAAGAATGGACACTTCACAGAGAAGTACTCCAGAATATCTTCAACCTCTGGGGGACTCCACAGATAGATCTGTTTGTCTCCCCAGTCAATCACCATCTCCTCAAATACTTTTCCATTATCCCGAGCAAAAAGGGATGGTCTATAGATACCCTGTTCCAGCCATGGACAGGGCTCTTCTCATATGCTTCCCCCCACCCATCCCTCTCCTGCAACACACTCTTCTGAAACTACAACTGGAACATGCCACAATGATCCTAATAGCTACTGTGTGACCCCAGCAAGTGTGGTTTCCTCTACTTCAACAACTCTCAGTACAGGAACCCATTCCGTTGCCAAGCAGACTGGACCTCTTGACTCAGAGTCATGGGACCCTGCTGCACCCCAACCTGAAGGCTCTACACCTCCACTCTTGGCTCCTGAGGATATGTTCATGACCAGATAACAAATGTAATTTCCTGTTGCCAAAAATTCTCTTGGCCTCATGTAAACTAGCAACCACAGAAACATATAATTCCAAATGGAAAAACTTTTCCATATGGGCTGCTTCTCAATCATTAGATCCTTATTCTTGCCCACTGGCAAAAAGTTCTAGACTACCTGGCCTTACTGTTCAAGTCAGGTTTGAGCTTTTCCTCCATCAAAGTCCAACTGGCTGCTACAGTATCTCGGCCTTCCATGAACCTCTGGAGGGCAGATTATTGTATCAACACCATTTAGCCAAAATGTTTTTGAAAGGAATGCTACGCATCAAACCACCTATTAGAAGACTCACTTCCCCATGGGATCACAACTTTCTAATACAGAAATTAACTCTTGAGCCCTTCTGACCTCCGTCTCCTCTCATGGAAAACTC
Source organism: Neoceratodus forsteri (assembly GCA_016271365.2). NCBI lineage: Eukaryota > Metazoa > Chordata > Ceratodontiformes > Ceratodontidae > Neoceratodus > Neoceratodus forsteri. The sequence goes on along the minus strand of CM028136.1, from coordinate 2,270,684 downwards.
TGTTCCTAGTGGCTGTCACTTCAGCTCGATGAATTTCCGAGCTTCATGCCCTCATGTGTAGAGAACCTTAACTCTGTACCAACCCTTCTTTTCTACCTAAAGTAGTGTCTGAACAGACTCTAAATCAGTCCCTGGAGTTACCAGTATACAATCCTGAATACTCCAACCAAGGTGAACATCTATTACGTACTCTAGATGTCCAACGTATATTACGTTACTATACTAATCGAGCACAATCGATCAGAAAAACTTCCCAGTTGTTCATCACCTTTGCCTCGGGCCAAGAAGTTCTTTCACTTAATAAAAGAACTCTTTCTAACTTGCTGGCACATTGCATTACATTTTGTTATAAAAATTACAATAAACCCTTACCAGGACCAGTCCAAGCCCATTCCACTAGAGCTATGACCACTACTGCAGCTTGCTTTAAAGGAGTCTCCATTTCAGACATCTGCAGTGCAGCTACCTGGTCTACAATCCATACATTCACAAAGCACTACAATTTGGATATTGCTTCATGCCATAGGATGGCCTTTGGCCGAGCAGTCCTTCAAGGCTTTCTGTCATAATGTCCACCCCTTCTTGGGTATACTGCTTGGAAATCATCCCAAGTGTATTACCTACTGCAAGAGATCACCCCATGAAAGGTAGTATAGTTACGTAAGAACTTACCATAACAGTAGATCTTTGAGGAGTGTCTCTTGCAGTAGGTCTAGTTCTGCCCTCCATCCCCTCCTTCTCTTGGAGAACAAATTCTGGTCCAGTGACTTTGGGTTGGGATAGCTCTTGTACCTCAGGTTCCCCTCGGTCCTCGCTTAGCGAGCTGAATCTGGCGGGGGATTTGAGGATACCAGGGAATGCCCGTGCTTATATAGGAAACAGGAAGCTGATGTCATGTGTGGGCGGCCCCTGGTAAAAGACTGCTAGAAGAGCAGCCGTGCGCCACAGTGACCTCTGGCAATGACCCAAGTGTATTACCTATTGCAAGAGACACTCATCAAAGATCTACTGTTACGGTAAGTTCTTACATAACTGTACTTTCTAGGAGTGGTATATACCTCACATCTACACAGCCCACCTGACCTTCCCTTGTAGGTGGCACACGGATCCCTACTTTTAATGTGCAAAGGTCTGACATCACAGGGTGGAGCTGGTAGATATACCACCTTGTGGTGGGTGGAGCTTAGCTTGAAGACTTCCAACAACTCACCTGTCCCCTGGAAGACCGCGGGAGTGTGTGTGACAGTATACCACTCCTAGAACTACAGCTACAGTTACATGTGAGTAAGCTATATTTCTGTACTAAAACAGAGCAGGGCTAGATTTACTTTTCTCCCTGTTCAGCATAAAAGGAGACAGGGCCAGTAGCATGTCATCAGTTTTTCCCTCAAGTGGCGGGTAATTCTTTGGGCATGTAAACAAGCCACTGGAAGCATGTGAAAACTGCATACCAGTATGCTATTAGTACAGGCACTTTTAACCACTTTTGCAGAAAAGCAGAGTCATCTTCAAATCAGTACTGCTACAGTAGCGATTGCAGATAGATCTGCCTCCTCTTTTGAAAAAGGCAGTGAAGTACTGTAGGTACAGGGCGCCTTCCTTTAAGGAGTGCTTCCTTAAATGTGCTATTTATGTGTGCAATACCACATGACAGGGTGTGTTTAATGCGAGATACAGGCAATCTTCTGGTGCGTGCTGCGGTACGAAGCCGCAGGCCGTGCGCCCCTCAGCCCCCACCAAAGCAGTGCCTAGAGCTCCCAGTGATGGCAGCAGCACCCTGGAGTGTGTTATTGCACTAATAAATGGTTGCAGAAATAAAACGCACTGTTGTTAAAGGTTTTGGATAAAATGATAAAGCACTACATGTTTATAAGTACTCACAGGCATGGCAGGAGAACTGGTTCATCCAGTCAGAGAGCACGCTTTGCAGTGGCCATCTTGACCCATTTTATGAAAGGTTTTCGTCAGTGTTCTCAGCAGGTTTTAAAGACCCATTGCCTAACATGAGTTATCTTGTGACTAAAATGATGCAACACACAACAGTCAGTGTTCCCCGATGTTATGGGACAGCGGGGTGTTCAAAAGCAGCTGAGAATACTAATGAAAACCTAGGGATAGCTACATTTAAAAGTGTATTCCTTTAATTATTTCAATTCTAGCAGAAATGATAAAGTTGGCCTTAAACAGGAAAAAAGGGATGCCTTAAAAGACAGGAGAAAAAGAGTAATCTTAAAAGAAGAATAAAAAGGTGTAGGTATATAATTTTTGCCTTAACATGTATCGCAGCTTTTCAAATGTTTTTAAAAGTGAAAACAGACTTGTACAACAAAAAAAAAAGAATCTACATTTTATGTTGCAGCTTTTTAAATTATTGGGAAACAATATATAACCCAGAGGTGTAGTCCCCAAGACAGAACACACTGCTGTACTGTCATCATTTGAGACAAGTGGGTGTTAATTCAGTTTGCAACATACATAATTATATAATGGCGTTTTACCAAAACCAGGGTATGTAACATCTGCTGGTTTAGCAGTTGTTACATATTAGTTTCACAGCAGACTTTGAAGCCAAAAATCTGTTTTATGTATTAGTTTTGCTGCCTCAAGGTAACCTCGGGCTCAGACTACTTAATTATGTAATTAGAATGGTTAAATTAATTAAACTTTGCCAGCTCACAGAACGGAGTGAGAGTTGTCAGGGCAGGTCCGTTCATAGTTCCTCACAGGTTCATTATTTGATGCTTGACTGACTGTTGAAGTACATTTGAGCACATGTATCCTTATTCAAAGGTTCGACTTCAGGATGGATTAGTGCATTGAAGTTCAGTACATAATCACAGAATAGGACATTACATAATGTTTGCATACAGTGTACAGTGCAGAATCACATACAAGTCAGTTACAAGGTGCATGTTTTTTATCTCAAAATAGACTTTGGGTCAGGTGAATGTGGCTGTATCAGTAGTCAACTGGTGAGCACATTCCACGCTCAGATATCTGCAGTTGGTTTGATATTCTGATAGCAGGATGGTAATGGAGAGATTGATAATCATACCCAAGAATTATGCCCTTATCATGGAAATGCTTGTTACGATGATATCGGCTCACGTCTTATCATGTGTTGGTTTTTAGGACAGACTGACCTTCAGATTTATCACTTTGAAATCACCCAAAGACAAAAGTTACCGCAAAGGGAGTCACATGGCCTTTTTTCTCTCCTGCTGAGGGAGTGTTTTATGAATTTAAAGTAGCAGTTTATGTTAGTTGGCGACACATTTTATCATTTACATTTTTTTAGTAATAATGTCCTGCTTACAAAAGCATCAATGCTCAATTTCTAATTTCCTTTTTTTACATTCCTTAACTTAGATATGCAGCTGTGAAGTTCTCAAAAGTTTCTGCTGTCTTGTTGCATCGCTGGGGACCCTGTTGACCTGGGTTTCAATCCCATCAGCTCCCACTTGCATACTGTATGACCCTAAGCAAGTCACTTAAAGAGCACCTCTCTAGTATAATAAAAAGCTTAAAAACACTAGATTTATGCCAATTATGTTTTAACATTATTGTTTTCTAGTTATTTGTTTTTTAGTTGTTGTTGTTTTTACTTTTCCCTGTTGTTGATCTAAATATTGTAGATAATACAGCCCTTGCTTTGTGAAGTCTTTCAAAAGGCATCTGAGTCTCCTCTGATAACCACATAATTGCCATTTGTGACATCATAGTCTGTTGTCATGGTGAGCATTATGACACCATAAACAAAGGCATTGTGAGGTTAACAGGGAAGAGGCAAATGTTTACAAATATTTTCTGTACAGACATTTTTAGATGGACTACCAGGATGTCCTGTTAATCTTGGAAAGGAACATTGAAAATGAAAAAAGTATTCTCTTGTAAATTATAACAGCTGAAACATTTGTTTAATGAAAGCACATGCAAGAGTATTTAATTGCTCTTTAACTTCCTTGTGCTCACAGGTTGTACCTGGAAACAAGCTTCTGCTTAGTGTGCCTTTTCTGGTTAAACAATTCCGCCTTTCCTTTCCCTTTGAAAAAAATATAAAAACACTTTGGCGTGGTTCTGTGCTGTTTACCATCGTAAATGCATGCTAGCAGCATATTAATGCACCCACTGTATGAACCTAGTTGGTAGAAACGGCAACCCTCAACATGAGGGAGTTTCAAAAATTGACAGTGGCTGCCACTGTTATTGACTTAAATTTTCAGTTAGCAATCTAGTAATAATAGGTGTTTCAAAATAAATATGTGAGAGAATTAAAATATACACTGCGGATGAGTCTAAGGATGTCTTAAAAGCATTACTGTTAAATATGACAAAATGCGGCTGGCCTGGTTGCACAGAGGGTTGAGACGCTGGTGCCTTACCTCAACTCACGCTGGTGACCCGGGTTCGGGAATGGACTTGGGCGCCGGGGGTTGGCAGGGGGAGGAGAGGATTGAGTGTCCAGAGGACTGCTCTCCTTTCCTGGGGTGGGGGAGTGGGAAGCATCACTTGGCAGTGGCCCCCAGTGGAGCCTGGAGGCACTGCCAGCATGACGCAATGCAGGGGAACTCAGAAACTGGAAAAAAAAAAACAGCTCCAGTGTCCGCTGGATGATGGCTTCCGATCCCTGACGCTACCGGAACCTCCAGGGAGCCATCTCCACCTCAGCAGTGCCCCCAGGTCCTAATAGTTAGTGTGCTGGTACCCATTCCCCAGTGCCTTCACCTTCGGAACAGAAGGACCCGCCCGGCGAAGGTTTATGTCAGGATACCCCGGGGGTTGGCTGAGATGTGAGGATGGAGAGAGAGGCTCAAGAGAGGATGGCTGAGGGTAATTCGGGGGGCCTTGGACCATGAAAGGAGTGGGGTACATTAGAGCATGGAGGAGGAAAAACAAAGAATCATGCAAAAAACAAAGTATGACAAAATGCTTAGCTGACTAACAAATATGGCTGCTTTAAAGAACTCTTTTTTTTTTTTTTATTTTAGGGGGGAGGGTGAATGGGGGGCGGTGGTCTCTGCATGTGGAAGTGGGTAGTGAGAGTGCAACTGGATGGGGTGGCTCCCGGGGGTTCATATTTGGAGGGTTATGTAAAATCTTACACTGGGGTTGAATATTGGAAATGGGAGGGGGTAAGAAGAAGAGGCACTGGAGATGGGCTGCAAGTGGCCCCAAGTTTTTTCCTAGATGCTGACAGTTTTCCAGCACACCTAGGAAAACAGGAAGTTATTATCCCTCTGTACAGACAGCTAGTGAGACCCCATCTGGAGTACTGTGTGCAGTTCTGGAGACCCAGTCTCCGCAAAGACATAGACAGGATGGAAGCTGTCCAGAGGAGGTCAACTAAAATGGTGCAGGGTCTGCACCGGAAGACACATGAAGAGAGACAAAAGGAGCTTAATATGTATAGCCTCGAGGAAAGGAGGAGAGGGGGACATGATAGAAACGCTCAAGTACCTCAGGGAATCAACAAAGTCAAGAGGGTAGCATCTTTCAAAAAGAGGTGTGCAGGGAACAAGGGCACAATTTGAAGATGAGGGGAGGAGCTGCTCAGAGGTAATTTAAGGAAGTATTTTTTCACAGAGAGTGTTGTGGATGCATGGAACGGCCTTCTGGAGGAGGTTGTGGAGTCAAAATCAGTGGTGGAATTCAAGCATGCATGGGACAGTCATAAGGCCGTTCTAGGGGGTGGTGGATAGGAAGAAGTAGGCTGCTGGTTAACTAGGATCTGCAACTTTTCCAGTAGGTAGGGAAATGGGCAGACTGGGTGGGCCAAGCGGTCCTTATCTGCCGTCAAATTCTATGTTTCTGTGTTATGTTTCTATATGCAAAAATCATTGTGACATTTCTGCGGTGGTTATTGTGAGTACAGTAATCACCACCGAAGATAAGTGTTTTTTAAAACGAGATCCTGATTCTGAATCGTGATTTCTGCATGTAAAGTAGCACAGTCATAATGTGTTTTTTTTTTTTTTTCCATTTACATTGGTGCAGTGAGAAATGGCTGTATTTTCTTCAGGGTTCTGCAAATTATTTTTTTTTGTTCCTAAAGCACCAAAATACCCTTATCGTTGGCTAGACTGTGCATATTTACACACACACACAAACTCTGATCTTTGAAAAATTTATTTTTTTTTTTAATTATTGCATTTTTAACCCTAGGCTCAGAGAACTATGATGCAGAGAAAGAGTATGAACGTCAAAACCAAGCCAGCTGGGTCGAGCGAATGCTGGGGGCCCTGGTCAACGACTCCTCCCTTTTCAACACCCGGGAAGGTCGAGCTGGCAAAGTTCACAACTTCATGCTGGGCTTGAACCTGAATACCTCATTCCCGCTGTCCCCATTTGGGAGTTTCACATATCAAGACTCCATCGATGAGGACACAGACACGGCAGTTGCAGGTTAGTGGGTAAGGTTGCTGGATATGTGTGCACATCTAAAGTAATTCCCGTAAGAATTAGGGACCTGTTTCACACTTAAGATGCGCTTATTATGAATAAATGACTTATAATCAGTACCTAAAGAAGCAGGATCATTGCATCTATGGCTAGATTAGTAATATTGCCTCTGTATAAATGCGTTGCTAAAAATGAACTGTATCGTGAAGCTAAAGAGCAGGATATGTTACGGCCGAGGATGCTGCGGCCGAGGGAATCCAAATTCTTTCACTGGCACACTACACATAGAGAATACTGGATGGGCAACTCTGCACAACCAGTGTGTTCTGCCACCTCGAGGTTCTGAATCCCTCTGACCTCACGAGCAAAGCTTGAGAAGTTTGTGGGAATCAGAACCTGAGGTGGCAGAAGAACACACTGGTTATGCCTCAGTTGCTCATCCTGTATTTTTAATGGTGTATAGTATTATGTGAAATGTGTTCACTGTGTTTTTTCTCTTTCAAAATGAAACTGCCTTGTACAGACTCAAAGAGGTTCTAAAATGCTGTTCTGCCACACAGAAGGGCACAATCACATTCCATGACCTTTGAACTGTGGTACAACAACATTTTGAAAAGGATGGATTTCTGTACAGAACAATGCTGTACTATACACTAGAAGATGTTTCATCCACTTGAACCATATTTAACGGTACCACTGAAAAGGCAAGACAGGAGGTTGATAACATTAGGATGGATTTATTTAGAACTAGAATGTATTGAATACAGGCATAAAAACAAACACATCAACCTGTTTTTTTCCGTGCAAAGTTACTAGGGTGAGAATATATTGGAACAAGGGTGTTCACTGCCCCAGACAAGGCCCTCTTATAGGCCTTTACAGCAGCTGCACACCTCTTAGAGGCCTGAGGTATCCACATCATCAGAAAACCTACTTGTGCCTAACTACATGAAGTCAAAGACAGTTCCTCCATGATATCACACTGTTCTGTAAATGGCTGTAATGCAGCACTAATACTGAACAGACGCAGTCAGCCATCTACGTCTCTGGAGCGTTTCTAGCTACAGGTGAGCCCAGTACTTCATCTGAAAGAGCTATTCATGTGCTTTCAGCCTGTGTCAGCCATTGTACATGAATGTTTCCCTTTAAGGTGCTTGCCTTCTACTTGGGATCTAGGGTTGGATTTCCATGCACCAAGTCTGCTTGGATTGCGGCATGAGATTGACAGGCAGGATGTCAAGTAAGCATTAATCCACATCAAAGGAGGGCTCTACTAGGGAATTGATGCCTGTTTTTTGGGGGGGGGGAGTGAGCAAGAGGCCGCAGGCCGAGTGCCTCCAAACAACAACTAGGCATTAATTCCCTAGTAGAGCCCAACTCTGGGGTGGATTAATGTGCTTGTAACATGGCAAGTGCCAAGGAAGTATTGTTTAAATAGTGTGTAACTTACTATGAAAGAATGATGAGGCTAAAGAGTAATTTTACTTCAGAAACTGTGCTTAACTTTTGTCCGTTTGAAGCACTGTATAGCGCTGGAAACGTGCGTGTGCATGTTGCACAGCAGACATACATTAATGTAGAGTATGACAATTTCTAACATGCAGTAAATTTACATTAAGTTAGAAAACGGATGGATACGTGAACATTTCCTAGTTGCAATCCATGGTTATAATGTTTTGCCCTTCATTGCTAGATTACACTGATGCATCAGAGTACTGCATTATGAGGGAAACGTACAAGATTTGCATACTTAACTATCTCCCCAAACATACGGTGACAGGCAATTACAACGTACTCATTTTAGTAATGTGGTTATTTCCTTTGCTAACTTACAATGACCACTTCAGTGCCCAAGGTCCATTGGGTGACTGGGTGGGAAACAATGGTGTGACAGAGAAAGCAACACGGAGAGCATTGAGCGGAGTTTGAATCACCTCAGCGGCGGGTGGGAAGGAGATAATCCATGACAGATAGCAGTGAGCAGAGGTTTCATCACCTTGCTCCTGACAGCAATCTAAATTTGCTCAGGTCGGGTGCAGGCATGAGCAGTCCCCATGATGGGTAAATGAGTTTCTTTATGCCTTTTGATACCAACTATGGTCTAATTCTTTGTTTAGCGCACTCCCGACCTCATTACTGTGCACTAGCGGGCATTACTAAGGGATTAATACCAGCTTCAGTGTTTCGGCAAATGGAATTACTGTATTCTACTATTACATTTATTGCCATGTTACAAGGTGCACTCTCCTCCAGGGTGGGAATTACGGATGCTTGGAATAGGTCGATTCCAGTCAGATAGGATTTTTTTTTTTTTTTAGAAATTTCTGATTCCAGAAAGAACCTCAGAATCGGAATCTGATTTGAAATCCTAATTCCTATATAAAATAAGAACAGGTTACTCACCTGTAACAGTAGTTCTAGGAGTGGTATATGTTGTTCATCCACACTCTCTGGCATGTCTCTTTCCCCTTTAAAATTCGGCAGAAGGTCTTCAAGCTGGCTTCTCCCACCAACCCAGGTGGTAAATGCTTGCTCCCCCCATGACGCCAGATCTAAGCCCGCTGGAAGCAAGGTTGTGTGCCTGAAGTCGGGGAGGTCGGGTGGGTGCATGTGGATGAACAACATATATCATTCCTAGAACTACTGTTACAGGTGAGTAACCTGTTCTTCTAGGACCGTGGATATGTTGTTCATTCACGCTCTGGCAGACTACAAGCAGTTCTCTGGGAGGAGGGAAGCAAGGTGCACACCCCCTATTTAGGAAACAGAGATTGGAGAGCAGAGGCCCCAAAACCAGCATCCCGGTGTGACTCAAGGTCTATGTGGTAGTGGGTAATGAAGGTGTTTGCTGACTTCCAGGTAGCGGCCGGGCAGATTTCCTGGATAGGGATGTCCCTGGAAGCAGCCACCGATGCAGCGGTATGGCGGATAGAATGAGTTCTTATCCGTCTGGGAGGCTCCTTGCCCGCCAGCTTATAGCACAGACCTATGCATGATGTAATCCATCTCGCAATGGTCCATTTAGCTGCAGGTCTGCCAGAAGCGGCTTCAGCGTAGGTGACAAACAGCTGGCGAACCTTTCCCCGAATATCCGCTGTCCTCTCCTTATAATAGGAGAGAGCACGTGTCAGGTCCAGAGTATGGAGCCTGTACCCAGCGTCCGAGGTGTAGTTTGGGTAGTATACTGGCAGAGTCAACACCTGGTTAAGGTGAAACTCTGACACCACCTTCGGAAGGAATTTCGGGTGGGGGCGCAGGGCAGCTTTGTCCCTGTGGAAGACCAGATAAGGGGAGTCCACCAAAAGTGCCTGGAGCTCCCCTGTCCTTCTGACTGAAGTGATAGCCACCAGGAAGGCCATCTTCCACGACAAGTGTGAGAGCTCGCTCTTGTGCATGGGTTTGAATGACTTGCCCATAAGCTTTGCCAAAACTAGCAACGGATCCCACGGAGGTGGAGGTTCACGCACTGGAGGGGATGTATGATCCAGGCCTTTGAAAAAATGCCCGACCACTGTCTCCTGTGCCAATGTCGGCTGACCGACCCACGCCCAGTAAGCAGAAATGGCTGCCAGGTGCACCCTGAGGGTCAATGACCGTAGACTTCCTTTGGAGAGAGACCAAAGGTAGTCGAGAATGTTAGCCACAGAGCAGGATAAGGGGTCCAGACTCTTACCCTGACACCAAATGGAAAACCTTTTCCATTTGAAGGCATAACACTTCCTGGTCGATTCTTTATGAGATGCCTTCCTCACGGTGTAGACATCCTCAGAAAGACCCAAAGCCTGGAACTCTAGCCGCTCAGGTACCAGGCTCTGAGGTGCAGGGATTGAAGGTCCGGATGGAACACCTTCCCCTGGTTCAGTGATATCAGGTCCTGGCATGTACAAAGCCACTCCGGCGCCCTGCAGCTGAGGAGATCTGGATACCAGAACTGGCGGGGCCAGTCTTGGGCTACCAGGATCACCTTTGCCTTGTCCCTCTTCACCTTGAGTAACATGTTGTGGATCAAGGGAAACAGAGGGAAGGCATAGAGGAGGCCTGGGGTCCACGGCCTCGAGAAAGCATCCCCCTGCAGCGAACCCTGCTGAGGGGGGTGGGTATGATACAGACTCATCTTGGTGTTTTGCCTGGAGACAAACAAGTCCACCAACGGTTTGCCCCAGTGGGAGAACAGAATGTAAGCTACCTCTGGATGAAGAGACCACTCGTGGGATGTCTAGCCTAAGCGGCTGAGAGCATCCGCCAGTTGGTTCGAGACTCCTGCCACATGGATGGCTAGGAGATCTGCCTCCAACCGGCCGACGAGGGTCCAAATTCGGAGCACCTCCTTGCATAGCAGGTGGGAATGTATGCCACCCTGTTTGTTGAGGTAGTGCATGGTCGTGGTATTGTTCATCTGGACTTGAACCACTTTACCCCAGAGCGGAGAAGCGAAAGCTGACAGTGCCAGTCTGATTGCTCTGAGCTCCAACAGGTTGATGTGGCATCGGGACTCCTTGTGGGTCCAGAACCCGTGGGCCCTGCTGTCCCCCATGTGGGCTCCCCAACCCATGATAGAGGTATCGGTCATTAGGATGACCGTCGACTTGTGGTGAACAAACGGGATCCCTTCCTGAAACTGGTCTGGGGCGGTCCACCATTGGAGAGCGTCCCTGATCGTCTGGGTTACAGTGATCAGCTGGTCGAAGTGACCATGATGCTGAGTCTACTGGGCGGCCAGCTCCCATTGGAGGGGGCGCATATGCCACCTGGCCCAATGGACCATGGAGGTTCACGCCGCCATGTAGCCCAGAAGGTGCAGAAAGTCCCAGGCAGGGCGCAAGTGCCCAACCAGAAATGGTCGGGCAAAGGAGGAGAGAACTTCTGCCCTGTCCGCTGGGAGCCGAGCTCTGGCTTGACAAGAGTCGAGCTCTGCCCCAATGAAGCCCATAACCTGAGAGGGCACGAGCTGTGAGTTGGCCTCGTTGATCAGGAGGCCAAGTTGGGAGCAGGTTTGGAGGGCCAGATCCCTGGACCTCTCCACCTCCTTAAGGGAGGAACCTGCCTAGAGCCAGTCATCGAGATACGGGTATATCCGAACTCCTCGACACCGAAGATGGGCTGCCACCGCTGCAGTGCACTTGGTGAAGACCTGAGGGGGCCGTTGACAAGCCGAACGGCATGGCTTGGAACTCGTACAGGGTCCCTTTGACCCTGAAGCGGAAGAACCACTGATGGGACGGACGGATTGGGATGTGAAAAAACGCGTCCTGTAGATCCAGTGAACAGAACCACATGTTTCGCTCCAGGGATGGTATAATCTGGTTCAGAGTTACCATCTGGAAGGCGCGAGACCTGAGATATTGATTCAGGTCTTGGAGATCTAGGATGGGGCACCAAGCCCTGTCAGCTTGGGCACCAGAAAGTACCTGGCCACGAAACCTGGGTCTCTAGGAGGATCCGTCACTGGAGCTACTGCCTCCTTGCAGAGGAGCCGAGCAGTGTCATCCCGAAGGGCCGATTGAGTGCAAGCTGAGATCCTTTCCTCCTGAGGGGCGCGGGCTCGGCTGGGAGGGTACTGCTTAAATTCCAGAGGCAGTGCCTGGCCGACCACTTTCAGAATCCACCTGTCCAAGTGATACTGGACCAGGCAGAAAGAAAGTGGCGGAGCCGGATCCCCATGAAAGGACCCAGAGCTGGCGTGACAGGTGTAGGGGTGGCAACCCCCAACCCATCACTGAGCAGGCTTAGAGGAGGAGGAGGAGGAGGAGGAGGCTCCTGGACCAGCACCGTGGCCTCCTTTGCGGGGCTGTTGGGGACCCTGCTTGGGCCTGGAGTGCCAAGCTTGAGCTTGCTGCTGCTGCTGCTGTTGCTGCTGGCCTCCTTGAAAGGAGGGCTGTCTAACTGCAGGGGAAGAGTTCTGAAAAGGCTTCTTCTTGCGCTTCTGCTGGTTCTTGCCTGAAGAACCCTTGACAGAGGTAGCATCCAAGGTGGCATTGGACTGCTCTGTGTGCTGGAGGTAACCAGCCACTCCTGTACCAAAGAGGTCGGTGCCTAGAAAGGGCACGTCAGCTAACTTGTGCTGAGTATCTGCCAGAAAGGATGACAACCTCAGCCAGGCCCTGCGGCGAGTGGCTACTGCAGCTGCTAAGGAGCGGGCACAGGAATCTCCAATGTCCAGGGCCATCTGGAGCCGCTTTTTGGCAACAGCACGGCCCTAATCACAGACTTGCTTCACAGTGGTCTGCATGTCTGCTAGGAGATGAGGGAGGACTTCATCTAATGACCCTAAGAGGGCATGAAAGAAGTGTGCCATGATGACAGCTGAACTGGCCTGATGAAAGCCCGAGGAGGAGTCCGCATAAACCTTCCGGGCAGAATGGTCCATATTCTTGGACTCCTTGTCCAGAGGGTGGTCAGTGTCAGCTGAGCTACCAGTGCGTCTGAACACGGAAGCAGTCACAAGGCTTTCAGCTGAGGGATGCTCTGTGAACCGCCCCAGGGACCCCATGGGTACAGTGTACTTGCGGGCCATGCAGCAGAAGGAGCGGGACAGGAGGCAGGACGCTGCCAAAGCTCAAGGGCCAGGCCAACAATGGCTTTGACCACTGTAAAGGCCTCCATGGGGGTGTCCCCCCTTTTGAGGATATCCGTAAGGGGGTATTCTGCCTTCTTTTGGACAGGCTCCAAAGTCTTTCCGGTAGATTCAGAAATCAGGCGAAGGATGCCCTGAAAAGAGGAAAGACCTTCCTCCAAACCTGCCACTGATGACTCGTCATCCCCCGGATGCGAGTGCAAACCAGTGGCATCCGAGTCCGAAGAGTCGGGATATAACTGTCTCCCACCTATGTCTCCCTCGATGCACTGAGGGCGATCAGGGACAACAGTGATGGACAGACTATGGGGCAGTCAGGTGTCTGTCTGGTCCTCTTTCAAGGGAGCCCCTCACTGAGGCTGCTTAGGTGATGGCTCCACCAAAATCGGTGGGGAGACCAAAATAGGCCGAGCCGGAATACGGGCCGGCCCCACGTGCAGGGGAACTGAAGCCTTCAGTTCTGGAGGGGTCATGTCGGCCTGGGAGGCGGGAGCCAAGTAATGACCTGTGTTGCCGATGGAGCCGGCTTTTGACCACTCAAAATCAACTGTTGCAATATGAGATCTTCATAACGTCAACATAGTTTCATTTGACGTCTCTCCTCGTCTGAGGAGGATGAGGATCGATGGCAACATCTCTTTTTGGAGTGTTTGTGACCTTTCTTCAGTTTTTAGACCGAAGGGGTCCTAGGCCTAGATCAGCTAGGTTGATCTGGGAACGCCGGAGTCGGGGAGAACCGAGGCTCCGGAACGGTTTCCTCAATGAGGTTACTCGAAGGTACAGTCTCCTTGTCAGGAAAGGAAAGGACTGGGGTCCTTTCTAAGGAATCATCAACAGACGGTGATAAAGGCTCAATGGGATCAAGTGTAATTTCGGCCAGTTTGGCCGTTTCCTCAGTCTTGGTGCCTTGGCCCGACGGAAGATCTGTGAAGCCAGCGACTGAGGAGGCGATCTCGACCGAAGTTGAGACTGCGTGTTCCTGGGACTCAGACCTTTCTCAGTTCCAGGAGCGTCTTCTTCTGGAGGAAGAAGACTTGGGGTCCTTGTCCCACTTCCGAGGGTGGGAGGAGTGCGAACCTGAATGCACCTCACCCCTGGTGGGGAGAGACTGGCACAACTCCCAAAAGGAGCCAGTAAAAGTCGAGCCGAAGTTGAGGGAAACGAAGAAGCTTTGACCGACCGAAGCTTGAGCAGTTTCCTCCTTGAAGGCCTTCATTTGTTCCAACTGCTCGGTGGATCCCATGGCCATGGAAACTGCCCATCTCACCTCTTTGGATTTCACCGGCGGATTCTTTTTCTCCGATATCCCCAGCTGAAGGCATGCCTTGTGGTCGTCCAGAATGTTGGGATGGGAGGCCAAACAAATTGTACACGACAAGGTGTCATGTCCAATGCCGAGGCAATACACACATGCTAGGTGGGGATCGGTGCGCGACATTTTCAGGCTGCAGGTACACCGGCGAAATCCGGGGGACGATTTGTCCTCCATATCCGAATTGGTATTGTGAACTCTTAACGAGTTTGAAAGCAAGTTGCGATAAAACCGACATTTTGAAGTCAGGGCCTACAAATTACAGAAGTAGCACGAGGGACCTGTATCTTCCAGCGGAAAGGAAGATCTGGCGTCATGGGGCAGAGCCAAAGTATTTACCACCCGGGTGGGTGGGAGGAGCCAGCTTGAAGACTTTCTGGCGAGTTCTAAAGGGGAAGGGGACATGCCAGAGAGTGTGGATGAACAACATATCCACGCGCCTAGAAAATGTGTTTTAGCCTTACAGTTTGGAATTGGGATTGTCGTACTACGGTTCCAGAAATCTTAATTCCAAAAATCGGATTGGGATCTGACAATCTGATTCAATGACTCTGAATCCGTGCAACCCTGGTGGGAGTGCTTCTGGCACTCATGGAATTCTTTATTGACACATCCTTAAACCAGCCTCCGTCTGTCTAACATTTGCCACAGAGGGAAGCCCATTGGTGAGAAGGCATGGGGATGCCAGTACCAGGCCCCGCTTTGATATTAGAACATGTGGCACTGGGGGCATGCTCCTATGTGGTACATATTCCTGAGCCCCATCTCCCCAAGGTCTCCCTCCCTTCTAGATGCCGCTAACCAGTGGTGCTGGAGTGCAGACAGCAAGGCCTGTCTTGCAGTGATGTAGGTAAATGATGGAGAGAGTTTGCAGCTCAGGGAGCCGAAAGCCTATGAGTGCCTCATAGGCTGGGCTGACACAGGGTGCATAGTTACCGGGCAGCCTGTGTCTCTCTGGGAGCCAGGGGCCTCGCATCTGTGACACGCCTGGCCTCAGTCAGCCCTGTTGTGGTATTTTTAGGTAAGTAGTAACTGTATTTCATTTGCAGGTAAACAGGGAGGTTAGTAGGGGCTGGGTGGCGCCTCTCTGTCTGGACTTAAGCAAGGCCTTATATCATTTTGTCTTTTCACTAACCAACCAATAGATTAACCGGGTGCATTTTTAATTATGCAATTTACATAAAAAGAAGTACTTTGACCCGATTAGTCAGCTAAGGTCTTAACCCATGGGTAACTCCTGCACTAACCCATGGCTAAGGAAGGTGATTTAAAACAAACAAAACATAATTAAATGCTTTTAAAATTTATTTCACACATGGGTCCATTGTGTAATTGCAATAAGACACTTCAGGCCATGGGTAATTGGGGGATTACACACTTCTCATGTGGTTAAGTCACTTGGCTGCACCTCGTGGCACACCACACAAGATGTGGGTAAATCTCCCAATAACCCATACTCTGTTGTGCCTTGGTGTGTAGTTAGTTTGCATCTGGGCACAATGAATGGCAAACTATTGGGGAGTGTGCCGGGTAGGAATCATGAGAATTATACAGAGCTAGGTAGACTTGCATCCAGTAAGCTCCGCCTCGAATGAATTTAATTCAAATTATTACAGTGAATCTTCCCCCTATTTCTATAGTATTTATCCAGTCACTTTTTGAAGATCAGTATGGTTTCACTGGTTACAATATCTAATAGAAGCTTATTCCAATCATACAGTATGCCACGCTTTGGCTAAACCAGTTTTGGGTCCTCGTCAACCTTGTCTTCCTAGTTTTTAATTGCAGCAGATGTGCTCGGGTGTTAAAACACTTGATCTCGCGTTTCTAATCCCAGACAGTCCCACAGATCTCCACTGGTCCAGGCTTTATGTACTAGACACATATCCCCTTTTTTCCTTTTATACTTCAGTGTGAATAAGTTACGTTCACTGAGTCTTTCCTCATATCCTTTCCCCCTCATATCCCTCTGGTTGCCCTTTTCTGCACCCTCTCAATTTTCACAATGTCACCTCTCAGGGGGACCAGACCTGTGCCCCATACTCCAAAATCGGCCTCACCAGTGATGTGTACAAAGGCAGTTATCACCTCCCTATGTCTTGCTGTTACATGCCTAAAATAACAGTTTAGTGTCCTGTTTACTTTTTGTACAATGTACCTACAGTGAGTTGAGAATTTTCATGCCCTGTGAGACACAAATACCCAAGTCCCTTTATTTGATTGTCTTGTCTTAGAGATTTCTTATTTAATGTGTTTTTCCTTCCTAAATGCATTACTGTACATGTCTCATAGTTCAAATGTAATTGAGTTTCTTCTGTCCAGTCTAGTATGAAATCAAGTGCTGTTTGTAGTGGGCTGTTCCCTACATTGTTTTCTACCACCACCCCAAGTTTGCAATTATCTGCAAATTTGGACAGCCATATTTCCTGATTCTCTTACTGCAATGACGATACAAACAAGTTGAAAAGACAAGGACCCAACACTGATCCCTGAGGCATCCCACTCGTCACCACAGCCCAGATGGAATAGACCCACCTGACACAAACCCTTTGTCTTCTATTTGAGAGCCAATATTTCACCCGATTCACAATGGCTGGCTGTAAACCCATTTGATATAATACCAACAGTAGCTCATTGTGGGGTATTTTATCAAAAGCTTTGGAAAAGTCCAAAAACTGCACATCCACTAATTTCCTGTCGTAAAAAGCCAGTAAGTTTGTCTGACATGACCTACCTTTTGTGAAACCGTACTGTGAGTCATCTTTTAACTGGTTCTGATCTAAGGATGTGATTATACTATCTTTTAAGATACCCTCCAGAATATTTGATAGAATTGATGTTAGAGTTACTGGGCGGTAATTAGATAGTTCTGACTTTACTCCCTTTTTTGTAAAGGGGGATAACAGTCGCCTCTGTGGGTAGAAGAGCTGCCATCCCCCCCCCCAGTAGTGGCTACACTTTAATGACTGTTTGGGGCTAAGTTGTGTGTTGATTGTAATAAAGCTTTTCTGTAATACTTCAACTGTATTGATGCCATTCTTGTAATACTGTTTTATTCCCTTGCGATTGTATTAAATTTTGTAATATACCCCTTGCTTTTTATATCTCACCTGAAAACCTACCCTTTCTCTTGCCTTTCTTTCCTCATTTTCTCTCTTTCTCTTATTTGAACATACGAACATATGAAACTGCCAGCAGAAAAAGGCCATTTGGTCTATTGAGACTGCTCGATTTTGCAGCTAGCACCTCTGCTCTGCAGCTGCTCCTTCCACCCTACCCCCTCCTCCCATGATCCTCCCTTTTGCCCTATCCCAGCCCTTCTTGAAGCATTCCACTGTTTTATAGGCCACCACCTCTGCCAGTAGTGCGCTCCACTCTGCTACCACCCTTTCTATAAAGAAATGCCTCCTCATCTCCCTCCTAAACCTTCCACCCTCCAGTCTCGTGTCATGACACAGAGCGTCTCTCCCCACCCTCCCCTTGAACAGTCACCCCATGCCTGTCCTGTTTATTCCTGTTATGTACTTAAAGGTCTCAGTCATATCCCCCCGTACCTCCTCTTCTCCAGAGAGTACATGTTCAACTCCTTCAGTCTAACCTCATGTGGTAACTCCCCCAGACTCATGATCATCTTTGTTGCTCTGCGTTGCACCCCTTCCAGCAATCGAATGTCCCTTTTTAGGTAGGGGCGCCAAAACTGAACACAGTACTCCAGGTGTGGTCTGACCAGTGATCTGTATAATGGCAGAATCACCTCCCTCCTCCTAGAGGTTATACTTCTTTCAGTACAACCCATTATTTTGTTCGCCACTGCTGCTGCTTTCCTGCACTGTGCTAAGTTGTTCATTGCTCCCATAATGAGTACCTCCAGTTCTTTTTCCTCCTCAGTCACAGCTAACTGCGCCCCCTTCCCATGGATTCTTTGCCCCGAAATGCAGCACGTTGCATTTTTTGGCATTGAAACCAAGTTGCCAAGATGTCAGACCATGTCTCTAGGCTTGTTAGATCTTCCTGCAATCCGTGCCACACCCCCCCATGGTCATCCACCACTGCTTGAGCCATGACTAGCCGCAGCTGCACAACACCTGACGTGTTGGAGAACATGGCGGCTGCTATGAGCCTGCCAGCATTTTAGCGTTATTCTTCGCTCCATTTTTATTATTTTGTGTACATTTAAACAGTTAGGGTTGAAGAAGTGAGATATCTAGGGTTTTGCGGCTTATGCGCTGGGCTGTTTTTTGGTCTTGTTTCAGTTTTGTTTTGCTCCGACTAGTACTGCAGGCTTTATTACGCTGGTTGCTTAGAAGTGGAATTTTGCACCCCTCCTGCCTCTTCTCTTGATTTGTTTTGCCTCAGACAGAAGTCTGGATACTACTATCAGTCCCTGTGGATATATTATGTTTTTCCTGTTGGATGATAGAACCTATTAGTCTGGATTTACTGGGACGTCTGACCTCGGACTCATAGGATTTTCCAGGCAATAATTTATATCATTAGAGGGATGAAAAGGTCTGTGACTTCTTGTTCTTTCACTGCTGATTATTGCAGCCGAAGTTGCGAGCTATTGGGCTAAGACTTTGTTGGGGGTGTATTGGCTGTTGGTAGAGGGTTTTGTTTTTTGCAGTCCTTGGGTCTCCTGGTTCCTGCCCTGGGCTCCGGTCAGAGGATCGGGGCTAGGTAACGAGGAACGCAGACTGCTTGGTGGTCAGTGGACGGTATGGCCATCTGTGTTGGCTGGGGGGCTCCAGGGGCTGCATTGACTTACCCCCTCCTTTTCCCTTTTTTTCCCCCCAGACTTTGGATTGTTATTGACCTATGTCCTGCTGTGCTGCATCGACTGATTTTCTTTTTTCCTCTTTCTGTGCCTGGACCTTGAATTCCGAGGTTCTTCTTTAAACATTCTGTGGACTTTGTCGGGACATTGTGAGGCCTCCATGTAGAAGTTGGCTGTCTGATTCTGCTTTCACTTGGGAGAACGGAGTTAGCCAGCTGGGGAGCTGGTTGATGAGCCCCTAGTATCCTAGGCTTTCTGTGGGTATTGGCTGGTGGGCCCGTTGCTGGTGGGAGCCGTGTTAGTGGAGCAGATTGGTTCAGGTGGTGTGTTGCATGGAGAGGGTATAATGATTTACCATCTTGAATTTGGACCATTGTTTGATGATTTCCTAGCAGGAAGGAATCTATATCAAGAGAAGAATTTTAAGTTTGATTCTTATATGAACATCTGAACAGTTATTGATTTAGGCAGTGAGAGTACCTGTGATCAATTTTATGTCCCACAGTTAGTGAGAGTACCAAGTTGGGCCTGAGTCTTAGCCTAACAGGCTATTCGTTGCCATATGGAACTTTTTTGACTGGGAAGTCAAACTCTGGACCCTAACTGCTGTGTTAATATGGAGCAAAATTTTCCTGTGACTTTAAATTAAACTGGTGGGAGAGGGTTAGGAGCTTTCTTTAATTTGCTTTTTAATAATAAAAGTATGGGGAGGAGTTAAGAGGTACTGATGTAGAAGGTTACTTATAAAAGGGTTTATATTTTAAATTAGTGAGTTTAAAGAAATTGGGAGGAGGATGGGTTAGGGAGGTTTAATATATATTAAATATCGAGAACTCTATAATACCTGAGTTATGTGCTGGGGGAAGTAGGAATGCGGTCAGGCAGTACTCCCCCTCGAGACTAAGGGGTCTCTGTCCATTTGACTATCCATCACTATCATCTGATGTGTATTTTAGATGTCATGCCCTTGGTATTTTAAGGGGACGTAGAAGCAGATGGAATAGGAGATCCTGGAACTCTCGAGGGGGATGGGAGGGGAGCGGACGGATTGGGACAGTGAGGACCAGGAGACGCCCTGGGGCGAAGTGGGCACCGGAACGAGGTCTTCCTTGTCTTTTGCCCATACCCAAGGGCTCTGATTCTGTCAGGCAGGAAGTGGGGTCATCCCTGGATTCCAGTCCCTTTCGGGCGGTGTTAAGTAATGCCAGGTCTATGAAAAAATAAAACAGCAGTTACTGCCGATCTGGTGGCATCTGTAGACCTGGCATGCATCACTGAGACCTAGATGGATGGATGGAAGTGCTGGTCCAATTTTGGAGTCTGCAATTCCAGCCGGGTTCTTGGTGATTCACCACCTGAGAGTGGACTGTTGGGGTGGGGGGGTTGCTGTCTGTTTTAGACAGGAACTGGGTATCTCGGAGGTCCCAGTTGAGGCTACCAACGCCTTTGAGTGTATAGTGGGTGCAGGTGTGGGCTACAGGGTCCTTCTCATTTACCGTCCACCAGGTGATGGGAGTGATTTCCTGAAGGAGGTGGTGGAGTTCATCGCCAAGTTATTTTAGTCTCCCAGATGGCTTTTGATTTCAATCCTGATCGACGATGAACTCTGCGTCGTTTGGACAAAACCTACTCCAATTGATGGATTAATTGGGCTTAACATGGGTTATTACCACTGCAGCCCATGAGAAAGGACACTCACTGGACTTAGTGTTTCACCTGGGGATGGAGACCTCCAATGAGGAGGTGGTGCCCGTCGGATGGTCTGACCATCACCTCCTAAGATTCAGTTTTGCAGCCCCCCAAAATAGGCCTGTCCCAAGGGAGTTGGTACAGTTCTGCCCTTTAAGAGGATTTACCCCAGAAGGCCCAATGGCGGTACTGGACCTCTCGGGAATTCCAGGGGATAGCACTGATCCAGAGCCTCTTGTGTCAGCCTATAATAGGACTGTTACTGTGGCACTGGATATCATTGCTCCTTCGTGTTCGCCCTCTTACCTCTCATCCAGGTGCCCCATGGTTTAATGGGGAGATCTGTGAATTAAAGAGGCAGAGGTGAAGATTGGAAAGACAATGGCGGAAAACTCGCCTGGAGGAGGACAGACTTAGATTGATGGACCATTATGAAGTCTATCAATCAGCTGTTTCCTAGAAGAAGGCAAAATTCCTGTCCAGGGAAATTGCTACAGCAAGGAACAGACCAGCCCAACTCTTTCGGACTGTGGACATGCTGTGCAATCCAGCCCATCTCCACTCTGGTCGAGCATTATCACAAAAACAGTGTGAGGAGTTTGCGCAGTTCTTTTCTGATAAGGTGTCCTCCATCAGAAATGAGATCAGCTAGTGCCTTCCCATTGGTCCTTGCATTAATCAACCAAGTGGTACTAATACCCAGTTGACCTGGTCCACCTCTAGCCAACCAGTAGTCGTGGATACAGTGAGGATCATCCAGACTCTGTGGCCAACCCACTGTAGTTTGGCTCCGGGACCTACACGCCTACTAGTGGGGTGTGTAGAAGTCATCGTCCCAGTCCTTGCTGACCTTGGGATAGTGGGAGTTTCATTGGAGAGAGGGAATTTTCCATATCCCTTAAAAGAGGCAGTAGTTCACCCCCTTTAAAAAAAACAAAAAAAACTCCCTTGACCCCGACTGCCCAGCTAACTACAGGCCAATCTCAAA
Source organism: Neoceratodus forsteri (assembly GCA_016271365.2). Lineage (NCBI taxonomy): Eukaryota > Metazoa > Chordata > Ceratodontiformes > Ceratodontidae > Neoceratodus > Neoceratodus forsteri. Next base: position 2,248,948 of record CM028136.1, on the reverse strand, counting down.
TGTACCCTTTGTTGGGAAAGTTATTGAGAAGGTGGTCACACTGCAACTGGAGGATCATTCACTGTGGAACATGGGGTGCTGCTCGAGCACCTGTGGGTTTTTTTTGTGGACTGAGGGGGACCGTCCACAGTTGGTTTAAATCTTTCCCCAAGGGTAGGTTTCAGAGAGTGGTGTAGGGAATTTATTCCTTGGCCCCTCATGGACTATCCTGCGGGGTTCCACAGGGCTCAGTGCTGTCCCCCATGTCATTCACAGTGTATCTGCTTCCATTAGGGTACATTATAAGGTGGTACAGGTTGAATTTTTATTGATATGCTGATGATTCTCAACTGTACATGTCCTTTGTACCCGATCAGAGAATTAGATGCCGTTGCAGTGTTTAACAACTGCCTCACAAATTCAGAGTTGGATGAGTGATAGTTGAACTCGGGGAACTGAGGTGTTAGTTTGTGGACCCTGGTTATAGGATGATAGGGACATGGGTGGGAAAACCAGCAGGATTAAGTCTTTGTGGAATCCTGTTTATTGCCTTCGGCCAGGTGTGGAACCTGGGCATTGTTTTTGATGAAGGCCTGACCCTGAGGGCACAGATTTTGGCTGTAGTCAAATCTTCCAACTACCATCTTAGGAACATAGCCCGGGTGAAGCACCTGGTTCCGCCCAATGATCTTCCAACCTTGGTCCACGCCTTTGTCACCAGTCATCTTGATTATTGCAATGCCCTCTAACAAGGGCTACCAGGGGTAGATATCCGCCGCTTGCAACTAGTGCAGAACGCGACGGCCAGGTTTGCTGACTGGAGCTTCTAGGTCTAGTCATATTACACCTGTGCTGCATGATTTGCACTGGTTGCCAATACAGTGGCAGATTACCTTCAAGGTTGCTTTGCTGACCTATAAGGCCCTACACGAGCAGGGTCCCTACTACCTGAAAGAGCTCCTGCATCCTTACTGTCCCTCCCAATTACCAATTATTTACCAGGTGTCCCTCCCTCTCGCTCCGCTCCTCTGGCTAGGGATTGCTAGAGATTCCCAGGGTATCCCTTAAAACATCGGGAGGAAGATCTTTTGCCTTTGTGGCTCCTACCCTGTGGAATTCTCTACCTCGCCAGATATGAGATAGCCAGACCGTAGATAGTTTGAAAAATTGTCTGAAGACATACTTGTATAACCAGGCTTTTTCAGGGATATTTTGAGTTCAAATTGATGTGGTTGTTTTAGTATGTTTTTATGTTTTATGATGTATGGTGATTTTAATGTTATAAGTGCTTGCTTGGTGTCGTCCTCAAATAGACTGATCTTGCTATTTAGGCCTACCAAGATGTCTGCAATAAATGCCCCTAGCCCCAGCACTGACCCCTTGGGGATGATAATTCACCTTCCACCACCACCCTCTACTGCCGTCCCTGCAGCCAGTTCTCCACCCAACCCACCAATTTTGCAACCGCCCCTGTGCGACTTAGCTTACATGCTAGTCTCCCATACGGCACCGAGTCGAATGCCTTACTGAAGTCCAGGTACAGGACATACACTGCATGCCCTTTGTCCATTTCCCTAGTCACCCAGTCATAGTAGTCCACTAGGTTGATTAGGCAGGATCTGCCCTTGACAAAGCCATGCTGCCAACTGTCATGCACACCATTGACCTCCAGCAGGGTCACCAGCCTCTCCTTCAGGATGGTTTCCATCAGTTTCCCCACTATGAGCGTGAGACTCACTGGTCTGTAGTTCCCTGGTTCATCTTTGGGACCACTCTTATTGAGTGGAACTACGTGAGCCATCCTCCAATCCTAAGGTACACACCCTGAGTCCAGAGAGGCATTAAATTGGTCTGCCAGTGGGCCTGACAGGACCTCTGCCAACTCCTTCAGTACCCTGGGGTGTATGCTATCCAGTCCAGCCTTGTCCACCCTCAGTGCCCTTAACCCATCTAGCACTCTACCTTCTGTGATTTCCCCATCCATCACCCTCTCCCGCTCTGATCCCTATTCTCCCCCCAACCTTGTGGTATTTCCCCCCTTTCTCTTTAGTAAAAAACGAGCAGAAGTAGTCGTTAAGTGCTTCTGCCTTTTTGTCCTCTTTTTCCACCCTTCCCCCTCCTTCTTATCCTTACTATTTGGTCCTTGCAACCCCTTTTTTCCCTGATGTACCTGAAGAAGTCTTTTTTCCCCCCTGTTTAATTCCCTTCGCCAGCCTGAGCTTCGTTGATGCCTTTGCTGCCCTTACTTCCTTGGTCACCTCATTTGCTTCCTTCAGGTATTCCTCCCTGTCCTCCTCCCTTCCGGTTCTTCTGTATCTCCTATAGGCGACTTTTCCTCCTCAACCCGGTCTATGACACCCTTACTCATCCAGCTAGGTTTCTTCGCCCTAGCCTTTTTACTTTGGGCCTTGCAGCAGGAATTTGTTGTCTCCACTCTCCCTAGCTTAATGAGTTCCCACCTCTGTTTCATGTCCATATTATTAGGCTGACTTCCGTCCAGGAACCCTTGCGGAACTTCACCCATCTATTTGAAGTCAGCCTTTCTAAAGTCTAGCACCTTTGTGCCAGTTGTCGTCCTCTCCCTGCCCAGCTACAACTGAAACCATACTGTCCAGTGGTCACTCCCTGACAGTGGTTCCTCCACCCTCAGGTCCCTCACTCACTCCCCGTTTGACAGTATGAGGTCAAGGTATTCATTCCCTAGTTAGTTCGCTGAGCACCTGCATCAGGAAGTTATCCTGGAAGGTGTCTAGCATTATCTGTTCCCTTCTACACTTCGTGGCAGGTGTCCGTACTCCAGTCCCGGCAGGTTGAAGTCACCTACTGTCACCACCCCACCCTTCTCACAGTTCTTCCAGATCTGTTCAGCCAATACCCTATTTGTCTCTTCCGATTGGGAGGGTGGCCTGTACACCACTTCTAACCGTAGTGTCCTATTTTTTGGATCTTGGATTTGCATCCATAGATCCTCTGCATCTCCCTCCTCCCCCACCTCTTCCCTAACACACTTTAGCCCCTCCCTCACATCCAGCGCTACCCCCCCTTTCCCCTTAACTCTGTCCTTGTGGAATAGTCTGTAACCTGTAACTGCCAGGTCCCAGTCATGGTTTTGGGTGGCACATGTCTCGGTGATGGCTGCCATGTCCACCCCTCTCTCTGCCATGAGAACCTGTAGTTCTGCGTTTTTATTCCCCCAGGCTTCTAGCATTTAAAGGTACCACCCTCCATCCCCTTTCTTTCTCCCCTCCTCCTTCCTCCTCTCCCTTTATGGACCTCTCTGTATTGTTTGCTCCTCGCCTTATCTCACTGTTATGGGGGAAAACCCATATGGTTTCCCATCTTGAGGCCTCTGATCACTTTGATCCCTTCTACCACCCTCCCCTCCTAGTTTAAATTCTTCTCAATATACTCCCCAAACTTTTGCTTCAGTACTTTCTTCCCCTCTTCATTTAAATGCAGTCTAACTTTAGCATATAGACTGCTGTCCTCCCAGGTCACCCCCGACCCTCCTACCAGCCCATACCCTTTTTCCTGACACCAGGTTACCAGCCATTCATTAAACTCCTGAATCCTCAGTTTTCTTGCCATACTTGCCCTTGGGACTGGAAGTACCTCTGAGAAGGTAACTGATCTTCCTGCCCCCTCGCAAACTGGACCCAACTCCTCAAACCTCCTCATCACCTCATCTACCATCCCATCAACCAGGTCGTCCCCAGGTGAAGAATTAGATGTGTTTTTTCCCCACCCTTTCCACCTTCATTCCTGGCATGGCTTCCACCCAGACCTGACTATGCCTTTCTCCCTTGCTACACCATCTGACCCCTCTCGGTATTGAGTCTCCTAACACTAAGATCCTACCCCTTTCTTCCCTGTCGCCCCTCCCATACTCCCTTTCCCTCCCTGTCCTAACTCCTCCTTCCTCCTGCACACTGTTCCCCCTCTTTGCTTCTGTTATACTACCCTTGTCGGTACTCCATCCTGCACTCATTCTGTCTTGACAAACATTAGATTCTCCCCGTCCCATTTCTCTTTATTACCCTGTACTGTTCTTCCACAGCACCTTCTCCCCCATCCATCATTCCCATCACTGGCCAGTACCTGTTTGAGCCTATTGTATGCCTGTGTGCAGTAACTCTGGCCCCTGTTCCTTTTGGCCCCCTATCTCCTGTACTTGTATCTCCCCCCCTTTGTCCCAGTGTGGATTGTTCTCTCCCATCTCCGGGTCGCTCCTGAAAAAGGGACATCTGGTCTCAGTGGCCTTACCAGGTTACCAAAATCTAAATAAATAAATTTCCAGTCCCTACCCCTGTCCCTTCTTCTGTTTACCCGGTTACAGTCTGTGCTTCCCATTTCCTCTTCTCTTTCTGTCCAAGACATTTCCCTCTTTAACCTTAAAATCTCATCCTCTAGCCTCCCCAGCCTTTGACAAACTGGGCTCTCCGCCAGCCTCCACAGAGTGCCCATGGGTATGGCTGCTCCGCAGTTATTACACCCCACAATCCTCCTCCTTCCATATCCACTACTCCCCTCCTGTCACCAATCCACCCCCTCCCCTTATGCAGCCACTGTTCCTCCCCCTGGTGCATCACCCTTTCCTGTGCTTTCCACTGACTTCCACAATCATTTTCCCCTATCCAGTATCTCCTCTTCCCCCCCCATGCCCCCTTCTGCTCCCCTGCCCACAGCTGTTCTACCTGTGTTGGCCTCCAGGTGTCCTGCTGCCCTGGCCCACCTACTCTTCTCCATGTCCCCAACCAATTTGGCCAAGTTGCCATACCCCCTCTAGTGCCTTTTCCTGCTCCATTTTCCTTCTGCGATGCTGCCCTTTTTATTATTACAATGGTATAAGAGTCACAGTTATTACCCAATCAGCTTCAGATTCCCACATTTCCCTTCACATGTGACTAGATTCCCTGTACCTTGATTCTACTTACTGGGCCTCAAGTCTCCAGAGTCATAGTTCCATGATCCCACGGTAATCTGCCTCAGATTCCCAGAGTTACGGATCGTACCCTAGTAACAGTTCTAGAATCACATTACCTTGATTTCATTTGACCAACCCCAAAATCACAGAGCCACAGTACCTCGATTTCACCCCAAAGATCCAGTATTTTCCTGCACAGTTCAAAAGACACAGTACCTTGATCCCAGAGGGAGTCCAGACAAATTTGGTGATCACAGACCCTTTAAGATTGGTTCCTTCTTTTTTGCACACCTTCCTTGCACCCCGGCTATCAAGCAGTACCATAATTTACTTCATGACCTCACCTATTCAGTAGCTCACAGTAAAGTCTCTACTCAATTTATGTCAGGGTGTGGTGTGTGGCTGTGTTGTGTACTGCAATGAGATGGTTAACAGTGCGTGTATATGCAGTCAGCTGGTAAAGTATGATGTCACAGGCTAATGCTATACAGGAAGTGATGTGCGGGGGGTGTGGGATGGGGTTGGGCCCTCCTGACCTCCAGAAACAATCAGCTACACCATCATCAAAAAAAACTAGAAACACTCAGCTGCACCACAACTCCCCCTAACAGGTACCTTTCCAAATGAAGTCAGAAAAGCAACCTGGTACCAATTGAAATGTACACTAAGCTGGAAAAGAAACAACGACAACAATAATAAAATCAGCAAAAATCACATTCACTTCCCTGAAATAAGACTGATTCCGTTCCCAGTTCCAGCCTTTTCTTGAATTTCTTATTATCTATTTATGAAAGTAGAAAAAAATATTATGGGCAGACTGGTTGGGCCAAGCGGCCCTTAGCTCCTGTCCGATTCTATGTTTCTATATTTCATTTTCTGACTGTCATCAAATTCTGTGATGCGGACTCTTACCTTGTATCCAGTATTGCACAATATATACAGTGTAAAATGTCCATGTTGTTTATATTTAAAATAGGCCTGTATCATTTGATTCTATAATTTTCAATTTTTCACCGTGCAGTGCTTTGAGATACCATTTGTTAAAGACACAGTGCAACAAAAATGGGCAAAAAATGTTGAGCCTACCTTTCTTCACTATAAAAGGTTTCATGTATTTTCCAGTTTTATTTGGTGATAAAATGTTCTACTCCCACCAAAATGTGTGTATTTTATTAATGTTTCAATTTAATTTTTTGTTAACCCCCCCCACCCAAAAAAAGATAACCGCTATATCCCAATTTGGACTGTTATTACTCCTCCAGTGCTTCCACTACACCCCTCCTTATATCCCTAACCTGTACTACCCTCCCCTCTCTCTCTCCCCTCTTTCCTCATTACCTCCTAGTATTGTATGTATGTTGATGTGGGACAAGCTGTGCTACACCATGGGTGGATAAGCACTTTGTGCTTTTTCTACTACCTTATTAGTTTTTGTGTCTATAGCTAGTTATTCCTATGTTGTACAATAAGGTGGAACCATGACCTGTACTTTCCCTCATGCATTATTGTAAATGCCCACTTTGCTTTAATTCATTTTAATTAATGGGTCGCATTTTTTCCCTTACAAAGAGTCATTTTAATACATGGCTCTTTGTGTGAGAGAAAGCGGCGTGAGTGCACCCCAAAAATTCTGCAAGACCTAGCAGGACCAAAAATAATGACAATAGATGCCCAACCCCAGCTTACACCATCCACAGACAGGAGAGACTGCAGGATTGATCTTGTGAAACATAACTGGGGAACAATACAACCTATGTATGAACTTGTAGTATGACTCCTGAAATTGATTACGTATCAGAATCCCTTTATGGAGTCCAAGCATAATGAGCCAGTTTTCCTCCCTGATCTCCAATTTTAGATCTTCCTCCCACTGTCTGTTGGTTTTCTGCATGTAGTCTGGAAGAAACAACCGGCCCAACCAGGTGGCTTCACCAGTTAAACCTCTAGAATCTGTCCTGGTACTCAATACCAAATCTGCAATCTGTCCCAGAGGGGAGTCCCTGCCCCCAACCCTACCCAGTGAGCTGACAGAGGCTCTCAGCTGCAAGAAACAAAAGAGATATGTGCCTGGTATATTAAATCCTTGAGTCAGTTCCTTAAATGAGCAACACTGATTTCTCATCGAGACATCTCTTATACACCTAATCACCCTCATCTCTCACATTCTAAACCTCCATCTTCCAACCCAGCCAAAAAATGTGGGTTACCCGCTACAGGAAAAAGCAGAGTCTCTTCTCGTCCCACTCTTGTTAACCTTAGGATCTGCAACCATCCATCCAAAACAGTTGCCGTCAGGGGGTTCCTGTCACCCAGTCTATGGTATGCATTTTGCCCACCCTGTGCCAGGTATGCTGAAAGCCTCACTGGCCTTTTCCTGTCCTCCAGATCCAGCCCACCTGCTGCTCTGGGCCTAAGAACCCAGTCACTTATGTATCTAAATTGTACTGCCAAGTAAAAATTTCAAAAATCTGGAAAATTGAGCCCACCCCTAAAGTTATCCACTTGCAGCCTCTGCAGACTTGCCCTTGGCCATTTCCCCCTCCATAAAAAGCCAGAGAATGCCTTCTCCTTAGGTCCACCCTTGTCAAACCCACACGTACCATTTGCATTATGTATAGTATTCGTGGCAATATATTCATCTTCAACAAATAAATGCTGCCCATCCAGAACACAGGCTGTTCCCTCTATCGCCTCAACTCCTCCTCGGTGGCTTTAATAAGGGGCACATAATTCAGCTGGTACAGGGACCTTAGATCCCTACCTACGTGTATTCCCAAATATTTAAACAATGTCGCTACCCTCTTAAGTCCCCACTTGCCCTGCCCAGTCTCTCTGCCTGTTTCCCCCCACAGCATGATTTCAGACTTATCAAAATTTATTTTATAACCCGAAAAGGCTGCAGAGGTTCTTATTACTTCTAGAAGTGGTGGGACTGACCTGGCTGGATTTGCCACATAAAGCAGCCTGTCGTCTGCATATAGTGTTATTTGGTGTGGCTGGCCTGACCTACCCATTATTCCCGTAATATCTGGGTGCTCTCGGATTCCCACAGCTAATGGCTCAATAGCCAGGGCAAATAATAGAGGGGATAGGGGACAACCCTGCCTCGTACCTCTGGACAGTGGGAACTGCTCTGTAAGTGGGCCATTCATCAAAACCCTAGCCGTGGGCACCTTATAGACCTTCTGGATCAAGCCCGCAAAACCTTCCCCAGTTCAAACCGCGAGAGACCCTCCATGAGATACTCCTACTCAGTGTGCTTGAAAGCCTTCTCAGTGTCCATGGATAGCACCCATGTTCTCCCAGAGGCTAGCCATACGACATTCAATAACTTCTGCATGTTATGGTAGGAATATCGTCCCCAGACAAATCCAGTCTGGTCCGGATAAACCAGTTATGAGAGAACCTGATTGAGGCACCCCACTAAAATATTTGCTAAAATTTTAGCATCACAGTTTAATAATGATATCGGCCTATGAGAGGAACATTCCTGTGGGTCCCTCCCTGTTTTAGACACCAAGCATAAGACTGCCTCATTAAAAGAAGCTGGGAAGGCCCCCTCCCCTTAAACTTCCACAAACACCCTCCAGAGGTCCTCTACCACCTGATCCTGCATCATTTTATAATATTCCGAAGAAGGAAACCCATCTGGCCCATTTGCCTTCCCTTTCTTTAGGCTGCAGATGGCTTGTTTAATTTTGGCCCTGGATATTTCTTTTCCCAGTTGTTCCCTTTGTTGCTCCGAGATACTCGGCAGAGCAATTCCATTTAGAAAAGCTCTGGCCTTATCCAAGGTGCCCTTACATTCAGCTTGGTATAGCTGCTGGTAAAATTGCTTAAATTGCAGTTTAATACTCTTCTTATCCGTTGTCAGAATCCCCTGGTCATTTTTTATTTCAGAGATATGTGTATAAGTCCTCCTTCCCTTTATCAGCCTAACCATCCATGGCCCAGATCTATTTCCCCATTCAGAGTATTTATTTCTAGCAAAGAAACAGGCCTCACAGGCCTCCCTCAGAAGGAATGCATTTAATGCTTCCCTGGCTGCTGTTAGGTCCCTCAATGCTCCTTCCGAGTATTGACTAGCCAGGGTTTTCTCCAGCGCTTTCACTCTCTGTCCCAACTGTTCCCTCTTAGCACACATTTCCTTCTTGTATTTTGCAACATAACTAATAATAGCTCCCTCTAATATATGCCTTACCTGCGTCTCAACATGTACCAGCAGATTGTACCAACCCCGCATTCAGCTCATAGTACATTTTCCACTACTACTTAATATATTCTATAACTTCTTTATTGCTCAGTAAGTATCTGGGTAATTTCCATGGTGGTGGTTCCTTCCTAATCTCCCCCATCCGACATGTCAACATAATCATGGCATGGTCCGATATGATGATGGGGCTATGTTGTGCTTTCAGTATCCTGTCTGTCCACCCCCTAGATATTGGCACCATGCAATTCTGCTTAAAGATGAACCAGCATAATATTCTGTGGTGATTTGCATATACAGTCCATGATGCTTTGCATTGTCTGGGTATGCATGATTTTGTATTTCCTTGAAACTTGGCTTCCCAGCCAAATGCCCTTTGGGGTAACCATTGCCTCAGTGTTTGCGCACAGAGGTTCTCTGTCTTTTAAATAGTTTTTAGTTTTAATGGGTTCACCACAACATAACCCAGACAGATAGTCTTAGGGTAGCTGGTTCATTTCACTGGGGTGTCAAACAGATGAGGCATATTGATGAGTCCTGGTAGGATGAAACACGTGTCTATGTCATCTGTTAGTACTCTTTGCAAACTGTGTGAGAGGCCTTTCGGCACCATGCAATTCTGCTTAAAGTTGAACCAGCATAATATTCTGTGGTGATTTGCATATGTAGCCCATGATGATTTGCATTGTGTGGGCATGTGTGATTTTGAATTTCCTTGAAACTTGGCTTCCCAGCCAAATGCTCTTTGGGTTAACCATTGCCTCAGTGTTTGCGCACAGAGGTTCTTTGTCTTATATACTATATATAATATATATATATATATATATATATATGTGTGTATATATATATATATATATATATATATATATATATATATAGTCCAGTCTGGACCATGTTTTGTGGGGATTAGAAAAAAAAATTATATTCCCTTGCTCCAGGGTTAACTGACCTCCATCCATCTACCATATCTAAGTCAGCTATTCTTTCCAGCCATGGTTTTAACCCCCCTACCTTTAGCCTCCAGGTGGTCCAGTTTTTGATTCATTGTGACGTTAAAATCGCTCCCCAAAATCAGCCCCTCAACATGCTCCTTGACTCAGATATCCAGTATCCTCTGATAAAGCGAAGGGTCAAAGGTGTCAGGAGTGTAAATACTGGCTAAGGTAATGACTTCCCCATACAGGGTTCCCTCCACAAAAGCATATCTACCATCCACTGGGTCCAGAACAACTCGGGTGACGACCAGTGGCAGGTGTTTACTAATATCACCACACCCCTCTTATGTGAACTGTAGGGCATGGCGTAGCATGCCCTCACCCACTCTTGTACCAATTTTTGATGCTCCTTGGGGGTCAGATATATCTCTTTTAGTAAAGCCACCTGTGCCTCCTGTCTACATAGGGCGGTGAGCAAGCCAGCCCTTTTAACTGGAGATGAGGCACCCCTAACATTCCATGAAACAGTATTTATGCTCCTAGTGGCAGCCATTACATCTTTTTCATTATGTTCCCTTTCCCCAGCTTCTCGGTGATGCAGTCACTAAAAATATACCTGAGTAAAAGCTGTAGCTTATGGGACTTTATAAAAAAAAAAAAAAAAAAAATTGGTAACCGGGAAAGGCACACTGAGTCAGGGCTTGTTTCCAGGTGTGACACGGGGTAGGGGGAACATGGTTTTACAGTTACACAGTCAGTAAAAACATACACATTATACAAAACCTTTACGATAAATAGACAAAAGCAAGTATCATTGTGGCAGATTAGGACAGGAACAATAAATAAAACTAAGCAGTTAAGAACATTTTAAATACCAGGAGCAGTGTTTGCAAACCCACCACAAAGCTTGGGGAAGTTGGCAGAGTAATTAGAGTAAGCCAAGAAAAGCTTAAGGTGGTGGCTGCAGTGATAGCGGGGTGGATGGGCTGAAGCAGAGAGGAGGTGGAGTGTGAACACTGTGGGGAGGGGAGAAGTCCGAGGAGTCTTTTGAAAGAGGAGTCGGAGAGGTATAGGTGAAGATCTGAGGGAGTTTGTTCCAGAGTAGGGGAAGATGATGTGAGAATGCTGACTGGGCTGCAGCAGAATGGGGGTGAGGAAGAGGAAAGGTACGTGGGTCCCTTGTCGAAGGGAGTACACTGAAATTTGTGAGCGATGGAGTTGAGGTGGGGGAGTCCCAGACCAGAACTTAGCAATGAGGGAGGCTCAAAGTTCTTTATTAAAATACGTATAGAAAAAAAATCATGACATACAATACATCACTAAAATTTATAAATTACATCACATCATGTCACAATACAATATAAAAAAAGTTCCATTTCAAAATTAATTCAGCCTCTAGCTATTTAAGTTATACAGTGCAAACTTAGCAAAGTTAGCTGTTGCATACATGTGAGCAGGCTTATTAGAAGATAACATACGTTCTAGCATGTTTCTGGACTTATTGTTTTCTAGATGACCCCAAATTGGTTTCAGCCATTGCTCTCTGATTTTTGTAAGTCTTGGGCAATCGAAAATCAGATGATTAGTGTTTATAGCAGTAGTAAAATCACAAGGGCATATCTTATTGCTAGAGCAGAAAATTTTTTCTCTTCTAGAATCCACTTTAAATATTCCCAATCTAAATTTACATAAAGCATTTCTTTGGGCACTATTCTCACAGAAAGTTAAATAGGGTTCACATTCTATGTTTTGCTTATGGCCTATATAACTTTCAAAGTAAGGGATCTCTCTTATTTTACTAAATTCCATTTGAAAATGAATATCTGGCATCCTCTGCTTAGCCATACCTATATACTGATCAATATTCATAGTCAAGACATCCCAAATTGGGGGCATACCAGATGTAATTAGTCGAGTATTAAGGTCTTGAAACCATCCCCGATATAATCTTGCTTTTACTTTTTGTTTCTAACCAGCATTCAGACAATAATGTATTTGGTGGTGCCAACATGATTTTTTTCCACCAGCCAAGGGTCCTAAATTGTACTCGTATATGTATTGGGATAATATGATACTCCGTTCTTAGTACGGCTGTAGGAGTTTTATAAGTAAAACAGAAATTATCTTAAAAAACATATTTTGTACTGTTTCAAATATTAGTGCATTCTTCAAGAAGGCCCAGATTTCTGAGCCATATAATAATATACCCATAGATTTAGACTCAAAATCTCTATTAAGAGCTATATAGGAATGGCCTGCAAAATTTTGAGCAAACTCATAAATAGCTCTAGAAGAACTTATAGCTTGCTTCTTACGCAAAACCAAAATGTGAATTCCATGACCCATTTATATCAAAAATGACCCCTAAATAGGTGTATTCATTTCTTATTTCAAAGCTTAGATTACTTATAGCCCAGCTCTTATAAGTTTTCTTTTTGTTTCCAAAAATCAGAATTGCTGATTTTCCACTATTTACAGTCAACTCCAAGCCTCTTAAGTATGTGAATACACCTTTCCAGGGCCTGAGTTATTCCAGTTCTAGTTAAGGAGCATAACACAATATTGTCCGCATATGCCAAAATATTTACTCTTTCTCCATATATGCTAGGTGCTGCACAATTTATGACTTTTATTTCCCTTATTAATTTCTCCATATATAAGTTAAATAATAATGGTGCCAGCAGGCAGCCCTGTTTAACCCCCTTTCCCAAGGGGATTGGCTGAGAGGTATGACCATCTCTTGATGTCCTAATCAAGGCACAAGTCTTACCATGTAAACACCTCAAAACATTCAGTAATTCTGCTTGAATACCTTTGTGCTATAATGGCCTGCTTCACCTCTACCACAGTTATAAGATCAGAAGGTAATTGTTGAGAGTACTCCAATTTAGGGAGAAAAAATAAAGGTACATTTTTTGGTACTTCATACTTTTAATAAAAAACTCTTCCCAGATACTAACAGGAATAACTGAGTGCGTGTTTTTATCAATATTAGCAGTGCCTGAAGCTACCATTTCCCAAAATGATTTACTATCCTTGTTTAATAGTGATTCTTGTAATCTGTACCATAATCCCTTCCTATATTGATTTTTCTTTTTATTAATAAGGTCCTCATATTCTTTTTTAAGCCATTTCATGGATATTCTAGGGTACCAATCTGTTGTCTTCTTTGAATACCTTCCTATTTTATTCATCACACTTCTCTGATTTTTACATTCCTTATCAAACCAAGGTGCATCCATTCTTGTCCACCCCCCCCATCTTCTAATATTGATATTGTTTGCCTTCTTTTTATAGCTATGGCTTTTTAAATAAGATATTAACTTATTATATTCCTGTATTGGATTAATGTCGGCTTCTAATTTCTCAAGGTCCCAATTCTCTAAAAGAGGTTTAATAAACGAGGTTAATTGTGGAGTCCATCTTATTAACTTTGTGTTATATATGGGACTTGAACTGGCAGTTTAACAGTTTCAAATTTTAAAAAATGGACAATTGAAATGGGCACATAAAACATGTATCAACATTAGAACTAACTTAGTATAGTAAACATTTCCCCAACATACATACAAACAGCCTCCACCCCTCTCCCCACCCACCCACCCCAGATCCCAACATTTCTATAAAATACCTTCTACTACCATTCAAAGAGAATAGTCAGACCTTCTTCATAGTAGACGTTCCTCCCCTGCTCCCACCTCTGCTTACATTTGCTTTGTTTCCACAGCATCCCCTCATTTCCAGTAGCCATGAGTAGAATCATGAGACCTCTTCGTGCAGTCTGAGCCAAGCCCGATGGCCAGTGCGGGTCACTGGAACCCCCTGCACTCCAGCCCTTCTCCACAACCCTTTGTTATCTCAGCAGGCCAGGTCCCAGGCCACAATAAACTTCCTTTATTACAACCCCCCCCCAGTTCATCTGCACGTAACGACTTTGTACCTCGAGAGTTATTAAGTCCACCTGCCTTTTCTTTTTCCTCTCAATATTCAGGCTTTCAATCCCTTTTTAAGACCCACTACAGACCCACACTCCCCTCAGGCAGGAGTGCGAAGGCAGCACCAGGTGCGGCAGCATGAAACGAACACTGTGTGTCTGCCCCCCCCAGCACCAACCCCATCACATCCTACCTGCAGGCCACTGCTCCTTTGAAATTTTGGGCCTCTCAGTTCACGAGATGAGTCTGGGATCGAGTCTCCATTGATTAGGCCGCCTGTGGCATTTCAGAAATAACAGGGAGCAGTGCAGATTTTCCCATGAGTCTTTCGGCTTTTCCTTCGCTTAAGCCCAGAGTGTCCCCAAATATAAACAGCAACAGAGGGCTACCAAAGCCAACACAACAGGAACTGAGGGGTCCCTAAATCATCTCAAGGTCCAAACTCCTTTCTCCTCCGTGTGCATTCTCTCTAGTTAACAGGTCGCACTCACATTCGCTGTTCCATGTACTCACTTTCCTTCGGCCCACTTTCTTTTTGAGATCTTCCATGAAGCTTGTATCTCTAACGCCCAGAAATTATACGTTGCACCTTCATGCTTTATTTTTAACACTGCTGGGTATAGCAGAAAGCCCTCTGCTTTTATTTCCCGGAGTTGAGTTGGCACAGGGTTGAAAGCTCTTCTCTTCTTAAGCAGGTGGGAAGAGTAATCCTGAAACAGGAAAAGCATGGATCCCTCAAAACATAGATACATAGACAGTGTCGGCAGATAAGGGCCTATGGCCCACCCAGTCTGTCCATTTGAGCTTGTAAGTTCAGTTTGTTTTCCTAGAAGTCTGTTTCCCCTTACCCCTGACCTCTAGAATTCCTTTATGTCTATCCCATGCATTCTTAAATCCAGTGATTGTTTCTGCCCCCCACCACTTCCTCTGGCAGGGTGTTCCACTTGTCCACCACCCGTTCTGTGAAGAAATTCTTTCTCATGTTTCCTCTGAATCGTCCTCCTCCAACTTCATCCCAGCTTCTAGTCCTGGAACATCTTTTCACTTAAAAATAGTGTTTTCCTGCACCCTGTTCCTCCCTGTAAGATACTTGTATGTCTCTATCATATCCCCTCTCTCCCTCCTCTCCTCCAGGGAGTACATGTTCAGTTCCTTCAACCTGTCTTCATAGGACTTGTGATGCAATCCATGCACCATCTTTGTTGCCCTCCTCTGAACCTTCTCTACCCTGTCTATGTCCTTACGTAGGTATGGTCTCCAGAATTGTACACTGTACTCCAGGTGGGGCCTCCGTAGTGTCTTGTATAGCGGAATTATGACAAACAAAGCGCCTTCATTTCTCGATAGGCTTTTAGAACAGCCTCCCGATCTTGATAATTATGGAATCGAATGACATTGCCTAGGAGGCTGTACTGCTGGCGGTTTTGATGCTATGGGCCCTCTCCAACTTAATTTGGCCACCCTTCGGTTTAAGTCCAAGTAGGGTCAGAAGTGTTTCTGAGCAAAGTGCGAGGATATTTAGTCCCACCTTACCCTCCGGCAGCCCTCTAATCCGCAGATTTAGGCAGCGGTGGTAATTTTCTTGGTAGTTGAATAATTCGTAAAATTCGGCTAATTCTTTTTCAAGTGCTGCAATCCTTCTAGGAACTGGGTCCACTGCATCCTCCAGGTTCGAGATCCATTCCTCAGCCTCAGTTATTCATGCTGCCTGAGTTGCTGACTGGTCCATTAAAGCTTGCAGATGGGCATCCAGCTTCGGTTCCATTTTGCCCAGTCTGGTCTCCAATGCTTCCATGAGCTGGGAGGTGACTTCTCTCCCCAGTGAAACCATTCCGGCAGCAGTCAAAGAACTGGGGCCTATCGCTTCAGGCTGTTTTGTGGCCGTCTGCTTCTTCATACTTTTAGCCGCTGCACACTGCCCTTTGCCAGGATTTTGAAGGAGAAATTCATCCATCACAGTTAGTGCACTCTAGTTAGTGGCTAATATCAAACTTTTAACATGGGATGCTGTAGATATGAATTAGATTTTCAGTGTAGAGGTGGGAGCTGCAGGAAACCAGGTCCTCACTCCTCATTAGCACCCCCCCATTGTACAGTTTTGAATGACATGGGTAGGTTACCAGTTCATTTAGATTTCAAA
This sequence comes from Neoceratodus forsteri, assembly GCA_016271365.2. Classification (NCBI taxonomy): domain Eukaryota; kingdom Metazoa; phylum Chordata; order Ceratodontiformes; family Ceratodontidae; genus Neoceratodus; species Neoceratodus forsteri. The sequence continues at coordinate 2,232,825 of CM028136.1, read as the reverse complement.
TATCTTTATGCTAAGTTTATATTTATAGTTATTAGGGATTTATTTATTTATTTATGACTTTGGTAACCAGGTGAGTGCACTGATCTCAGGGACCGTTTTCAGGCGCGACCCTGGCCATAACATATGACGTGAGGGTGACAGTGAGTACAAGGTAAATAGTACTACACATGAAACAGATTTGATACAAGCAACAATAGTAAGCACAATATACAGGTTTGATGTATAGGTCCATTTGAGAACAGTGAATACAAGGTTTCAATATCGGACATGAGGAGATTTGGTACAAAACAAACAAATCGTAGGCACAGTGTACAATGTGTGACTGCATCATCCAGTGAGCAAGTAATACACAGAATACTCAGTGAAATATATATACACAGTGTGTACAGGCACGGAAGTCAAATATTAGTGTGAAAAATATGATTAGCAGTTGTAGGCAGGGGAGTTGACTAGTCTGGGTAGGTGGGTAACCCCTGGGCTGGGGAGTTGACTAGTGTGGGTTGGTGTCAGACTCCAGGGAGCAGCGGCAGGATGAGTTTGCCAGGAACCAGACTTTAAGGCGGGACTTGAAACTGGAGTGTGTGTCAGTGGAACGGAGTTCGGCCGGTAGTTTGTTCCACTGCAAAGGCGGCTGCAGACCAAGCTGTGCTACCCATGTTGGTGGATACCCAGGAACAGCTAGAGGAGTACCATTAAGACGGAGGTTGCGGGAAAGCGTTCTGGTTTCAGAAGGACAGTTAGGGATTCTGGGCGGTGCGGATAACCTGTCTACCATGCAGCAGAGGGCTAGGTCAGAGCGACCTTGTAGTGGTAGCCTTCCAAGGGTATTATAAAGGGTACAGTGGTGGGTGGAGAATGGGGCCAATAAAGCAAAGCGACAGGCGCTGTTGTAGGCAGTGGAGAGTTTAGCCATGGCAGTAGCTGAGGTCCTGCCATAAATAGGGGAGCAGTAGTCAAGAATAGAGAGATTACCATGGACAATAGCTAGTCTGGCTTCAGGGGTAAGGTATTGCCTGAATCTATAGGTGGCACCTAATTTTTGACGGAATCTTCTGACAAGGGAATTTGCATGCTCAGTGAAGGTGAGGAAAGGGTCGAGCAGTACTCTTTAAGTATTTGGAAGTGTTGATATCCTCCAGGGCTGGGCCGTCTGGGGTGGGAATGCATAAGGGGGCATGGTTTTTAGTTTTGGCCAGAAAGGGCTTAGATCCGAGTAGCATGGATTTAGGTTTTTTTTGCCATTTACTAAGAGCAGGGTTTTTGAGACCCAGCTGTGGGCCACAGCATAGTTGTGAGAGAGAACTGAGAAGATTGCGGCCGTGGATTTGTCACTGTGTAAGAGGACAAGGTCATCGGCATACAGGAGAGAGTGACAGTTGAGGCAGTCGAAGGGAAGTGCATTAACAAATAAGGAGAAAAGGAGGGGACCCAGGATTGAGCTTTGAGGGACCCCCACAGAGACAGGCAGGGTGGGGGAGCAGGTTTGACCAATACACACGAATTGTGAGCAATTGGTAAGGTAGCTAGTGAACCAGCTTGTGACTTTCTGAGAACAGCCAAGGAGGCTAAGCTTGGAGGTAAGGAGAGCATGGTTAACCATGTCAAAAGCCTTTGAGAGGTCGACGAAGACAGCCCCGGTGACTTTACCATTATCCATGTTATAGAGGATGTGGTCAGTCAGAAGGGCGAGGGCAGTGGCAGTGGAATGATTCTTGCGATGGAGTTCCTAAGAAGCTATGTTTTTTTTTCTACATAAATACAATCAGAATTTTTTGTCCAGGGCCCAGGTAGACAATGAAACATTGAAACTGCCTTTAATGAAAACTACTATACTTGTGGTCAACGGTCTTTTACATATGCAGCTCCTAAAATATGGAATGAGGTTCCACTCGAAATAAGGAACTTAACTACAAATAGGTCCTTTTCTACCTCTCTTTTTTTTTTTAAACTTTCTTTATTTATAAGTTTTTATAATTCTTGTATACACATAAACTCATATACATTCATAGGAGTTGTTATAAATTGTTCTTTCATTGTAACTTAGAAAGCAATTCAGAATACAAAGTCTTTTCTCATTTGGGAAATATGGAGTATCCATCTCCTCCATGTAATTTCAAATTGGGTATATCTCTTGTTTGTTAATGCTGTCAGCTTTTCCATTTGGCATATCTTAAACACTTCATCTTGCCATTGAGCTATCTGGGGCTGGTTCGGGGTTAACCAATTCTTTGTGATTATCTTTTTAATGGCCAGGGTCAATATCAAAAATAGTTTCTTTGTTTTCTCATCCCTGTACCCTTTGGGGAGGTCTGAAAAAAAATATAAGAATAGATCCAGTTGTATAGATGGCGTTATTATGTTTTTAATAGCCTCTCGTGCTTCTGTCAAGAATGGTTGGATTACTGGACAACTCCAAAATAAGTGCCCATGAGTGGCCTGTTGTTCACCACATTTCCTCCAACGGGTGGCCTCTCTTCTACCATCAAATTGTGTCTGAATTATTGGCATTCTGAAAAATCTGACAGCATTTTTCCAAGCGAATTCCCTCCATTGTGGTGAGGAGGTACTTTTATGAATGCATATTAGATGATTTCTCCATTTTTCGTCTGTAATATCAATATTCAAGTCTTTTTCCCATGCTCTCTTAATAGACTCTACTGTGTCTCCCTCAAGTTCTCTTATGGCTGCATATAAGTAGGATATTATATGTGCTAGATTGGCCTGCCCCTCTAGTCCTCTCTGTAAGGCCTCTATGAGCTTGGGTATGGGGTGCTGTACCCAGCTTTCTTTCTTTTCTTTTCTATTATAGTCCCTTACCTGGAAATACCGGAATCTATCTTTATGAGTTATCCCATATTTCACCTGCAGATCTGCGACGCTTATCATTATTCCCTCTTTTAAGAATTGGTACACTATGTGCAGCCCCTTTCTCTCCCACTCTTTATAGCCCAAATCAATCATGGCAGGTAAAAACTTTCCTGTGTGTGTTAGGGAGTAAAACAGTGGTCTCCATGTCTTCATTTTCCTAGTATTCAATGTCTGCCTCCAGATTCTTATGGTTGACAGTGTGTATGGGTTCTCTATATCCTCTTTCTCCCTGTCCCATCTACCTGAAAGGAGGATCCCTTGTAGTCTCCTGAGATCCTCTTCTACTAGTTCTATTTCTTTCCATTTTGCTATGTAAGTAGGTTGTAGCCAATATATCGCTGTACGAATCTGAGCAGCCCTATGGTAATATTTAAAATTTGGGAGAGATAACCCCCCCTTCCCCTTTTGGGAGTTGTAATATAGATTGTCTTATTCTTGGCTTCTGTTTACTCCAGATATACTGCGATACTTTCCTGTTCAATTCTTTATAAAATATGTCAGGCACTACTATGGGGATGGTCTGTGCTAAATATAGGAATCGTGGGAGCACCACCATTCCTAATTGCTTCTATTTTTTGTATGAATGGGATAGGAATCAATTGCCATTTCTCTATATCTTTCTGTATTTGTGTTAATAGAGGTTTATAGTTAAGTTCGTATAATTTCCCATGTTCAGAACTCAGCCAGACTCCAAGATATTTAAGGGTATGAATGTGCCACTTAAATTTAAAATAGTTTTCTATCTGTGGCGATGGTTTATAATGTATTCCTAGCACCTCTGTCTTGGATACATTAGTCTTATAACCAGCTATCTCTCCAAACTCCGTCAGAACTTCCCACAATGGTTGTAGAGAGTTCTCGGGATCCATAAGGTATACCAGTAGGTCGTCAGCATACAGGGCTAATTTATGATTCCCTTTTCCTAATTGTATCCCTGATATGTATCTGTGTATTCTTATAGTCTGAGCTAGAGGCTCTAAGTATATTGCAAATAAGAGCGGTGACAATGGGCACCCTTGCCTAGTCCCCCTCTTCAGGCTTATTGGTATTGAGGTTGAGCCATTTACTTTAATATGCGCTTTTGGATTGTTATATATGGAGTCTATAATTCCCCTAAATTCCTCTGGGAATCCCATCTTCTCCAGAGTGGTCCCCAGAAAGGGCCATGCCACCCTGTCGAAGGCCTTCTCCGCATCCAAACTAAGCAGTAAGAAGGGAGTCTCCGACAGGGTTGCATAGTGTAATATATGTAGTGTTCTTTTGATATTATCTTGTGCTTGTCTGTTCATCACAAAACCTGTCTGATCCTGGTCTATTAGGCTAGGCAACAGCATTTCCATTCTTTTGGCCAATATAGATGTAAACAATTTATAATCCACATTAAGGACCGAAATTGGGCGGTATGAGCCACAGTTCGTACTGTCTTTCCCCGGTTTCAAAATGCTAGTTATGGTGGTGTATCTCCAGGTGTCTGGGCAGGTCTTATTTTGTTGGGCCTCCCTGAATGTGTCTCTAAGTGTAGCCATCAGCATCCCTCGGAAACATTTATAAAACTCCCACGTATATCCATCTGGGCCAGGGCTTTTGTGGGTCTTAAGTTTTATGATAGCATTGTTCAATTCGTTCTCTGATATTGGGGAAATCAATCTCTGTTGCTGTTCTAAGGTCAAGCTAGGTATTTCCAACTTGTTCAGAAAGGTTTTAACTTTCTCTAGGTCAGTTTCCTGTTCTGGTGTATATAGGGTTTGGTAATATTTCGAAAAGGCTTTCTCAATTTGGTTTGGTGACTTTACCAGTTGCCCTCCCTCCGGGTCTCTAATCTGTGTGATTGTTGTTTGAGTTTCCCTTCGGCGAAGTCTGTGCGCCAGAAGTCTAGTTGCCCTTGGTCCCCCCTCGTAGTATTTTTGTCTTAAATTTTGCAATGCCTGCTCAGTTTTGATATCTAGTATATGCTGTAGTTTACCTTTTAATTCTTGTATTTTCAGTTTATAATTCAGGTCTCCAGCTGCATGTCGTTCCTGTGCCTCTTTTAGCTGTTTCTCTAGGCTTTCCTGTTGAAAGCTTTGTTGTTTCCTACAATTGGAGGCATATTTAATTATATCCCCACTTAATACTACTTTAATCGTATCCCACAGTGTTGCCTTTGTTAGACCTGGATTCTCGTTCTCTTTTATGATTTGGGGGATCCTTTTCTCTATCAATTCTTTAAATTTCTTATGATTCAACAAAAAGTTGTTGAATCTCCACAGTGTTCTCCGCTTGTCACCCGGCCACTCTAACTGCATGGTTAACATTGAGTGATCTGATAAGGGGGTAGGTATAATTTGGCATCTCTGCACCGTGTATAGAGTCTCCTTGGAGATATGGTAGTAATCTATGCATGTATATATTTTATGTGGTGCTGAGTAATGGGTATAAGCCCTTATCTTAGGGTGTGTGTATCTCCATACATCTACCCATTGTACATCGTGAAAGTATCTAATGGCTGTCTTTTGTGGGGGTTTCCTTCTTTGAGGCTGCTTTCTAGATGTATCCAAAAAATCGTATATCATGTTATGATCTCCACCAAGGATCAAAGTCCCCTTCTGTTTTTCTGTAATTTTCTGACATAATTTTTTAACCTCCTTTGACTCTGAGCCCGGGGGAATATATATCGAGGCTACTGTTATCATATGTCCTGCTAGGTTACCCGTAACTAGGGCCAGCCGTCCCTCTTTGTCTGTATACATATCTGTCTGTTGAAATTGTATATTATGGGGGATTAATATCGCTGCACCTCTTCGTTTTCCCTTTTTATGTGATGAGGCTATCACCAACCTGAACCCATATCTGGCTAACTTTTTATGCTCCTCTTCTGTTAAATGTGTTTCTTGTAGTAGCAAAAAACTTGGTTTCTGTCTTTTCATTTGACCTATCACTTTGCTTCTTTTCATGGGGTTATTAATACCATTAACATTTAGAGAGCATATATTTACTTGTAACTTCCTACTCACTCCCCACATTTATCATTATGTTATTTCTGATCTGCTTTCTACTCATTTTCTCAAATTCTTCCTGCATTTTCCAGCCCAACTGTTTTTCACTTGCTTCCTCTTTCATTTTCCTCCTATGTACTCTTAAACATCGAACAACATTTACACCATACATAACAATAACAATTTTAACCATTCTAATGTTATAACTATATACAGGTTTGCTTCTGAGGTTGGAGGGAGTAAAATTGCCCCCTCTGTATCTTCTAAGGGGTATACCTTCTTCGGTGGTCCCCTTAGTGGGGGGATCGCGGGAGTCGTCGCACACTCCCCCCCCCAGGTCCCTTGTTTCTCGAGACCTTGTATGCTACCTCCTCTCTATTCTATCTCCCCTTTCTTTCGGTGCTATTCCTCGGGATTTTCTTTCCTCCCCGTCCTTTGGAGGTGTACATCATCCTCTTCCCTTAAGACCTCTTTTATAAATATTTTATCTGCCTATCCCTGTTTCTCACTTTACTTATCTAAATTTGCTAACTATTCAGATTATGAGTTTTGGTTACCATTTTGCCCATCTTTCATACCCTTTCTTATTCCCTTTCTATAAATCCCCCTTCTTTCTCTTTTAATTCCTTTCGTCCTTCATGACCCCTGTTTCTGTTCATGTCATGGTTCCTGCAGGATTTAGCCAACCTAAATGATGTAGTCATTTTCTTTTACTTCTTTATTTAAATTTAGGTGTGCATTCATCCTCCCAAGTTGCAGGTGACGCTCCCTTTCCATCTCCCGCTTTAGGAGAGGTTGACTTAGTCCCCGTAGACCTCATGTCTCTTTAGTATTCTACCTTTCAATATTCACATCTCTCATTGATCTTCTTCCTTCCCTACTTCCCATTATGGAGCCTTCTACATCTGGTAGGCTCTAGTATTATTTTGCCTTTAGGAAAAATGTAGGCTTCTCTGTAGGTGGTAGTTAGAGGCCCATATCCATCTTCCACATCAGAAGATGCCAGCCTATTCCCTCTCCCCCACCAGTCGCCCATCATTCCCTCAGCCCTCGATATTCCCCCCTTCCTTAACATTTCTTTTCCTCTCAGTTCCCGATTTGTAATCTTACATGTTCATTACCATCTGATATTATTTGCAAAATGTCTTAAACAATGTGTTAAGCAAGGAACAAAATTAGCCCTTCTCGGGGCTTTCCCTATGACTCAAAGTCATATACTCAGTCTTTTCCATCTTCGTTATACCTCTCTACCTTTCAGGTGTCACTAAGTTTCTTCTGTCCGGTTTCCCCCTCGGATGTTCTCTCTAACAGTTTTCGTACTTCGTGGAGCGATTGCAACGCTGTCTGTTGTACTCCTCGGCCCTGCCTGTTTCTCAGCATCTTCTTCCATTGTGCTCATTCCGGTTTCGGACATTCCACTTCGTCTCTGTCCGATTGGAATATCCAACCTCTCCTCTGTAGTTCCTTCACTGCCATTTTGGGATTTTCATACATTTTCAAGCCTGTGTCCCATAAGATCTTCAGTTTGGAAGGGAAAGGTGTCTGAAATCTTACTTTCTGCTCCCGGAGTATCTTGAGTATCGGTGAATATGCAGCTCTCTTTTTTGCTATTTCGACTGGATAGTCATGGTCAAAAATTAGCCTCGCAGTATTATATTTAACAATCCTTTTCTGCTATGCAGTGCAGAGGATATGCTCTTTATCTCTGTAACTGGATAATTTCAACACTACTGATCTCGGTCTGGCTTTAGGATCTGTTGGTTTATTCGTTAAAGACCTGTGAGCTCTCTCGATCTTAAATTCAAAAGTTGTGGGCAGTTCTAGCGTATCTCTTAACAGGTCCGATATACAGTCTTCCATTCGGCCCACTTCCGAGTCCTCTGGGAGGCCATAAATTCTAATATTATCTCGCCGGGATCTGGCTTCAAGGTCTAATACTTTCTCTTGCAGTTTTTCTTGTACGTCTACTAAATAATCTGCCGCCGTGTGTACTTCTATTATTTCTTCCTCCGCATCTGCGATTCTTTGTTCAGCTCTCTCTGTCCTTCTTTCCATCTCCTGTATCTTTGCATTTAATATTTGAAATTCCGATTTTGTTTCAGCTCTAAAAGCCCTCAGCTCCGTTATAATGGTCTCAAATCGTGATCGTGGGAGGTGCTCCATCTCTTGGTCTTTGTCTAAGTCACCCGCCATGCTGCTAGCAGGAGAGGCACTTCTGCTGATGTCTCTTTCTACTGATAATCCTCCTCCATCCTTCGCGTTTATTTTTTTCCCCGCGGGATCTGCCTCGCCTATGTCCCCCAGACATGTTCGCTCTTTTCCTTTGATATTTTAACTTTTATATCTGTTGATCCGAGGGTTTTATTCTCTTGGGGAGGCTAGAGTTCTATTCAAAGGCAGCCATCCAGTTGATGACGTCACTGGAAGTCCCTCTACCTCTTTTTATCAGTATTTTAAGATATTGTCTGAATGCCAAAGTTGCAATTAATCACATTTGTTTTATGAGATGTGGAATTTTGTATTACCATATTGTATGTATAAGCCTTATTGTATTGTATTGTTACGTACTGTTTGATTTCTGTGGGTCGCACCTGAAAAGGGCACTTGTTTTCCATTGTGCTTACCCTCAAAACACATAAACAAACATGTTACCGCTTTCCCGCCTCTTCTCAAGAGTTTGCATGTTTTAGGTTGCAGCCTCTCCTCTAACTATGTACTGCTTGTTGATGCTGTGCTCCTTTCCTCAATGGGACTGTGATAGTTTGTACACCCCCCCCCCCATTAAAGGTTTTGGCATAATTCTTGTCCCTGTAGTCTACTGCAGTAGCAAACCTTTATTCTTTCTATAATGAATTATATCTACTCTATCATTATGGGAAGGCCACCCATAATAGTATCTCTTTGCTCTCTTGCCTGCCCCTCTTTTATTTTTATTTTCCTGCCATGCCTATGCCTGAAAACAAAAACATTGCAGGGCTTTAGAAGGAAATGAAGCTATTGCCCAACTTAGTGAAAATGAAATTATGCTGCACCTTTGGTTGTTAAACCCCATATGCCTTTGGAAAACCTGTGGGGTTATAGTATTAAAACAAGCTGCAGTTTGTGTTAAAAGCAGCTCATACAGTTGTTTGTTATCCCCTGTTAAGAAGTTACTTTCAACTTCTAGAGAAAAAGTAAAATGTACAGCTATTCATTTGATAGAAAGCTGCTAGTATTGTTGAAAGTAAGCGCTATATAGGTGCTTTTGGAAATGCAGGACAAGTAAAGCAAACAGCCTGGAGAACCACGCGGCACGATGTCGGAGAAAAAAGTGAAAGTGATTCCTTTCAACGACTCGCACCTCCTTGGATTCTGTACTTGCACTGACCATTCCAAATGAATTTAAAGCAGTGTTTCAGTGCAAGGTAAATTTAAATGCTCAAAGGGAGATTTACAGAAACAGCCTCTTGCTACGAGAGGTAGAGTTTGGTTATTGCATAGCTTGTATTTAAAAAGTACACTAAGTGCAGTTGTATTTTAAAATTGAAAGCTTTCACTTTCCTTCCACCACATTGTGAACAGCTCTCGCTCTTGGAGGTGAGGGGAAACAAAAAGGCCTTATAAACAACAACCCTCTGTCTAAAGAGTACTGAAGCAGCACAGACTCTGCAAGGGCAGAAGGGGTTTACTGAAAATAACTCTAAGGGGCCCAAATAAAAGTATTCCTGACGGCTTGCAATATCAGCTGTCTGGTACTGAAATGTTCTGTGCTCGAATGTTATATTACCGGAATGGGAATGTTTCATGAATAATATGGTGCCCAAATATGAAATAAAGAGTGTTACCTATGTTTTGGCATATTGAAATATATTTGTTCTTACCTGAGCACAGCCAGTCTAAGAAAGGAATCCTTAGGAGCCAGCCGCCCCATGATGAGGCTGTTTTATCCTCTGGGACAGCTGTCACTCAAGGTGAGATGGGGCGGAGTTTCAATGCTGACAGGCTATTAATTTATAAAACAGTATATGTTGTGTTTTAAGTATAGTAGGAACATAAAGATCTGTTCAGTTCCTATCTCATCATTTTATCTGTATATGCAGTCATGCTGATCCCCCAAAGATGTTTGTATTAGAGAAGGGATGATCCTTGTTTAGAAAAGGGGCGGATCAGCTGACCTGATGATGCGGCAGGACATAGCATAAAAGCTTCCCTGGTGCTCAAAACTAGCAGATAAGCCTGAGAGTGAGTAAGGAGAGGTTATCTCGACACACAGACGATTGTAGAAACTGTTAAGAAAAGTTATCTACTCTGTGGGTGAACTACCAGGGAAGGGTGGTTCTCTGAAGCTCGAGAAGAGTTATTTTCTTTTTGCTTAAAAATTTATTTGGTCGTTTGTCTGAAGTATTAAGACTTATGCCAAGTATGGTTTATGTTTATTTTTGTACATAAATATATTTTTATAGAAAAAATAGTCCAGTTGGACAATAAATATCATGCCTGGAAAAGGTGTGTGAACCATATTTTTGGAGTCTTGTCTCACTCATTTACCTTACCCACATCACCCGGTCACAGGGACCCTGTTGAAATCATCAGAAGCTGATGCATCTGTACAAGGCTATACTGGCCGACAATTCCAAATAAATAAATTAAATTAAAGCGTGTTTAAAATCTGACTTTAAAAACACAATGCTCTGTTCTTTCAGATCCTGATGAATTTGAAAGGATTTATGAGCCTCTTGATGTGAAGAGTAAGAAGATTCACGTGGTGGACAGCGGACTGACGTTTAATCTGCCTTATCCTCTAGTCTTACGGCCTCAGCGAGGGGTGGACCTCATCATATCCTTTGATTTCTCTGCAAGGCCTAGTGATTCCAGCCCTCCTTTCAAAGTGAGAAACATTCACCCTCCTTTCCGACACTTGCCTGCACAAGGTTTTCACTAATATAGCAAGCTTATTAAAAGCACCTATTAAATAAGAGAGACATCACAATTTTTTAATTGTAGTCCAATTTGATGCAATCTGTTGATGGTTGAGATTTTGCAATACAGATGGGACGTCATGGCATTCTATGAAGAATGGCAAACTTCAGAAGTTTCCGAAGTGCTTGAAAGTCCCCACACCCACCCAGCCCACACCCTCCTACACTGTACCTTCAGGCTTTGGAGCAGCTCCACACTTCCTGTTATTGAATGTCTACAGGCAGGTATCTACAGCCAGGTAAAAAGGAAGTCACAGTGCTGGTATAGAAATAACCAAAAGAGGGCTAGCGCTAACAGTGCAGGTAAGCAAGTGCTGCTGCAGGGGGTGACTACCCCAGAACAAATAGTAAAAGCTGGAGGCGGTGCACTGAAAATGGAGCAAAAACCACAAAGACCTGTCTGAGGGCCTGACTAAGCTATTCGAGCGAAGAGGCAGGACACCTACATGGTGTATAATGGATAGGTCCAGTGCCTGCATTGAGTTATATAGTCAGTATATTATTTGGGATAACTGCACGCCTGGGGTGGTTTAAAGCACGAGGCGAAGCTGAATGCTTCCACCACCTGAGAAGGGCTGTTAGCCCAACATAAGGCATGCCCTGGAGTGCCTTTATTGTAATTATGAAATGGGTCCTCTTTAGTAAAACCTACTGTTGAGCTACTTTCAGCAGGGTTGTTGTGCTGGGATGATGGCCTGGCTGAAAGTACCTCTTAGCCAATCAGAAACCATCATTTTTTCTTTCCATTTCATAATATAACTTAAAGGTCATTTTAAACTTTTTTTTTTTTTTTAAACAGCACATTTTATAATATGTAAAACCACAAACCTACACATTTTCCTATAACATATGGCATCGTGGGTAATGTATGAACGTCACATAAAGGGATTTAGGCTTGATAAGCTTTAAAGGGGACTGAATTGTGTAAAAGACTTCACAGATACCTTACAATCTAGTTTAAAGCATAGACAGCCTGAATTCCTTCTTGGTGATTTGCATATATTACCCACCATGCTTTTTGGCTGGTACTGTACTAGCTTTTTAATATATAAGGAAAACCAGGAGGCTTAGGAAAGCATAAAGGTTATTTCATAAGTGTTTGTTATTTTGAATTCTTGCTTCCTACCTCTGGAGGAGTCTGATTCTCCGTAGGCCGATTTACTGTATATCTTTGGGCCCTCACATCAATGGATGAACCACCGACTTACTCCCCGTGAAACCACCAAGCCTGAAGGAATGACTGCCTTCCCATCCCCTTCCCCCCCACACACACTTCCCTAGAAGTCACCTGAGGTAGATGCAGTCAGGGCATCCCTGACTGTGGACGCAAAACCAGCTCATCGGCTTTCTGAGCTTTCATTAGTGTTTTGAGAGATGTGCCTTTTTACACTTTTTTTTTCTTAAATTACAGGAACTTCTGCTTGCTGAGAAATGGGCAAAAATGAATAAACTTCCATTTCCAAAAATAGACCCCAGGGTCTTTGACCGAGAAGGACTGAAAGAATGCTACGTTTTTAAGCCCAGAAACCCATCCATAGAAAAAGACTGCCCGGTCATCATCCACTTTGTTTTAGCCAACCTCGATTTTAGGAATTTTAAGGCTCCTGGTAGGTTTCATGATTTTTGTACTGTCAAACGTTTAGCATGTCACCTGCTCTTTCTCCCTGTGATTTAGTGCACCCAGCTGTAAAGCAAAGTAACAGAAAGATCCCTTGGTACAGGTCCTGGTAAAAGCTAGCCAGAAATACCACGGTGTTTATATTTACTAACATTTCCTGCAGTGTTAACGCAAGTGCTGATTGACGTTTTATGTTACACCTGCGAAATTGCTGATTTTGCATTCATGTAGCTTTTGCATAATTGCGCCAAAATCTGCCCGTAAGTTTGCCAACATTTTTTTATTCCGGTGGCACCATTCATCCTCAAACTGGACTGGGCATTTTTGAAAATGTAACTCCTTAAAAATGCACAGTTTTCACAAATAACGTAATTTTTTCCAAACTGGTCATGTTTGAAATTGTGGCTTGTGAAAAAAAAAAAAAAAGCTGCAATTTCAAACAAAACTGGCCATTTCAGACACACTCTTGTAGTTCACGAAATTGATCAGAATTAAGCAAAGTGGATGCAATTTTGCAAAAAGTGAGCAAAACAGATGTTTCTAATTTCAACCAACACTAGTTGACACCACTTTACCTTTAGTAACACAGTGCAGCGAGGGACCATTAAACAACTTGGAAGATTATTGAATTGGGTTAATAAAGTCAAGTGGGGTTACCACTGGAGGTTGTGTTCAAAAATATAGGCCCATATCTCAAGTACTTTACAGGATCTGTAGGTAGGTAGGTAAGACCCAGGAAGTACGTAGACCGGGCCCATCTGAAATGTTAAACCTCAACGGCCTGGTGGCACAGAGGGTCAGAGCGCTGGATGCCACACCTCTGCCCACACCAGCAATCCAGGTTTGGTTATGAACTTGGGTCCCTGGGGTCGGCAGGGGAGGGAGAGGATTGAACGTCCTGGGGACTGCTCTCCTCTGCCAGATTGGGGGGTTTCTGGCACACCACTTCTAGACTGCCAGGCAGCAGGTGCGAGATATTGGGGGGATGTCCAGCAGCAGAGGGCGTGGTGCGTGCAGGCCTCCACATGTGTGCACACTGGTGCTGATTGCATACCACCAGGTTAGGGGAGAAAAACGGAAAAGAGCCAGCGGATGATGTCGGGCTCATCCTCTGGCCCACACTATCACCCCAGGACTCCTTGCGGAATATGGATATGAGCTCAGGGAGGGGGTGATGAACCTTCCCCTCTTGGCCCACCACTGGTGGCAGTCCTTGGGGGGGAGCTACTGCAGGTAAATCTGGGGGGGTCAGCTGTGAACAGGCTTGGCAAAGCGGGCTGACTGGCCTGCGGAAAGAGAAACATCTTTGTGGAAAAACAAAATGTTATACCTCCTGGCCCTACTGGTTTCCCCGTAGAGACTGAGGTTCATGGAGCAGGGGCTGCTGCAGTATCTCTCTACAAGGTTGTGTACCACCAGGGGATTGGGTTTTCTTCAGTTGCTGACCCTGCTGAATGGAACAAACTTCTTCATGTATCAGGTTGGTCCCGTTCGCAGTTCATTTTAGTTCAGTTCAGTTTGAAGACCTTTCATTTCAAGAAGCATAACTTTCCCTGCTGTTGAGAAAAAAAAATTGCAGGTAGGAGTATTAATGAATTGCTGCTTCTGTGTTAGTATAAATTTATCAGTATACCTTCCCCCCCCAACTATGTCTGGTTGATGTAATTTCCCCTTCTATATCCAAGCTCACTTGTTATCCACTGCATGTACCTTGTAGTACTGTTATGTTTTGTAGCTGGTTCTGATTATGCTCCTGTTTATGTATTGTATTGCTTATATTGACTTTTATTTTTGTAATGCTGTTAATTACTATTTATTTTTTGCTCTCTATACCATCTTCCATACCCTTCCCCCAGGACGCATCTGGATACAAGTTGTTATCTGCTCAGTATAAAACTTTAGATACAGATAAGATAGATATTGTGCAAACAGTTGATTTGTACTATACAGCATCCTGATGGACCTGTTGTAAGGGTTTGTGGCAAATAAATTATAAAGCAAAGGCAGGACGTTGAGAATTTGGATTGGAATGCATGCAGTCTATATGTTATTGGCACAAAACCCTCATATACAGTAAAAAAAAAAATTTAATTTAAAGCGATCTCTTTGTCATTTTTTTAAATATAATTGGAAATTTGGGCATGTGGTTAAATCTTCCAGCTGAATCTTCTTGATTTGCTTTGAAATACTCTTGTGGTTTTCTCCCTGTTTGGGGATCTCTTGCCGATGCTGCCTTGCTCTCCATGATATGCATTTTTATAACTGCTGATCATTTGCAGAACCCGCCAACATTGGCTGAGTGGAGGCTCTGCTTTGAAACATGTGCAGTGAGCTTCCGCTCAAGTGATGCCACAGAGTTCCGGAACAAATCGCTAATTATAAAAACAGATATCAGGTGGGGAAAGGCCTCAAATTGTCCCTAGTTTAACAATCACTTTTATGATTGCTCACATTCTGTAGAATTTGATGATGTAGCTGGTCCCCTTGATTCTGATTCCTTTTTAAAAATGAAGAACAGACCACCCACCTTACTGATGTTACCACTCAAAATCCTGTTTATGTGCCGTCTCAGTCAACCCCCACTGCATCTTTCCCGGACTTGGGAGCACCCCCAACACAGTCTGCCCACTTGCGATGCAGTAGGAGGAGAGGAAGCTACTGCATCACGAGTGGCTACACTGTTTTAGGGTGACTCCTATGCTCAGGAAGTATTCAATAAGAGTAGATTTAAGCATTTTAAACAAAACAAGCGTGGGAATAACAACACCATTAGCAGGCATTTCAGTTTTACTAAGAAAGGAAGCAGATAAAACAGCCACCGACATCAACAAATTGTAGAGAAGATAAGCACTCATAAACTGTGGGTTTTCAACTAGAAATTATGTGATGCAAAGAAGGTTGACAGAGTCCATTTAAATGGAAAAAACAAGATTATTTCGGTGCAGATAGACGAGCAAAGAGATTAAGGCAAAGGCCTTTGATAAAGGAATGGTATTTTCCGAAAAGCATCAGGCAAGCATTTTATGTATGCTGGTGTCCTGTTATATGTTTGTTTGCTTTTTTCAAATGATTGTCTAATAAATGGTGACTTAGCCTTTTGACTTTAGAGCCTGAGTCCTTTGATATGGAGGTGGTGAGTGCCCGACTTTTTATGTGTTACAGTTTTAAACTCTGTCATTGAGCACCGCCAACCCTGTGCGACTTTTTTAGTAGAGATTAAGGATGCTAAATGCATTCCCACATGAGTTTAAAGGAAAGTTTATGTTCTCTTTAAACCATAAAACAGTTACATAAAAAATACTGAACATTTTTGGTGTACTAATAGCCTTAAGGTACTCAAGGGGTTTGGTTGTCTTTGCCAATCTATCCCTGCAGCCATAAGGTACTCTGCTTCTCTTCAAGCCTGATGGCACCCCTTGAATGTAAGATTAAGTGACAGTAACTCTTCTGTATCTGAGCATCCTATGATTGAAGCTGACCTCAGATAACAATAATTAATTCAGGAGATGGCAAAAATTATCTGGAAAATTTGGCTCAGAGCAGACCTTTCCTAGGTAACGTTAACTGACGGATAACTGAGCTGTCTGGCCTAGCGTAAATGATGCAGTTAGTGCATCTCAGCATCCACTCTACTGAAAATGACTCCTTGGGAGTACAGTTTCACAAAATACCTAAAACACTTTTAAAGCCTGTTTACATGGCCACCTTTGCACTAGGGCATCCAGAGCACTCGGGATGCTCCAGTACAAAGGTGGCCATGTGGACACTTGACGAATCACAGTAAGTCACTCCATGCTCCTTTAACTGAAACACTTCAGTCTTGGTAATGCTGGCCAGAGTGAGGGGTGTAAGCAACCATGTGGACAGGCAGCACCGCATGCTCCGACGCATGATACCGCTCCATACTGCGCTCCCATGATGCCTACCTGTTGCCAGACAACTAGACTCAAACGACCCCTCGCCAGCGTGGCTTGCATCGGTGCTGAGATGGACCGTATAAACTCTGTTTCCCAATTTATTTATTTAGTTAGTTTTTGTTAACCGGGTTAGGTGCGCTAGCCAAAATTGACTATTTTCAGGCACGACCCGGGAGAATACATACATAAAATGAGATGAGATTATATAATACATAATATACAGTACAGGTACATAGTATATAGTACAGATAGGTTAGAATACAGATCAAGTTAGACAGTACTCGAGATAATACATATAGCTATGCAGAGATGACAAAAGTGACATTAGTACATGCAAATAACTGAAACTGGGCTAAGTGGCAGCTATAAAGACATTTTATAGCAAAGCTTGTTTAGAAGTGCAGCAGTGTCTTGGGCGAAATAGGGTGGTTAGCTATGAGGCATTAAGTGTGATCAAAGCATGTGCAGGGGTCCCGGGATAGGTGGCGATATAGTTCTTTTTTGAAGATTGGGTGGGAGTTAGCCTGCCTCAGGGCAGGAGGGAGGGAGTGAGTTCCAGGTGGCTAGGGCGGTGCAGTGAAATGCTCCAGAGCCTTTTGAAGTAAGACACCTGGGTATGGTAAGTAGAAATTTGTTTGCCGAGCGTAGTCCGTGGACAGGTGTCTGTGGTACAAGTAGAGCTGCAAGGGAGGAGGGGGTTTGGTTACGGATTACAGAGTCTGTGAGGGTCCCTAGGGAGTATAGTCGGTAGGCAGTTGGGGAGAGCCAGCCTAGGTCGGTATACAGTGTGCAGTGGTGCTTGAGGCGATGGGAAGAGGAGGCATACCGACATATGTTGTTATACGCGACATCCCATCTATGAGAGCAGTCTTATGGGTATTAGCAAAAGTGGAGACACCATATGTCAGCGCTGGAAGCAGAATACCCTTGGCAATTGCCAATTTTGTGGATGGTGTTAGCAGGTGACAAGTCTTATAGGCGATTCCAGGTTTGGCATTTGTTGCTTAACAGGTTGACTGGATGTGCAGACTGAAATCAAGGGGTTTTATCAAGGAGGACTCCCAGGTATTTGAAGGATGTGACACAGTCGATGAGAGACCCTCCAGAGTCATGGACTAGGAGGGGTTCCTTATAGGCTCTGAGTTTGGGGGCAGTGCCAAATAGCATGGCATGGGTCTTTTTTGTGTTGAGGATCAGCTTATTCGCATTTAGCCATGTTTGCACATTCCTGAAATCCGAGGAGAGGTTTTTGTTAATGATGTTAACTTTGTCAGCGCTGGAGTAGAGGACGAGATCATCAGCGTATAGGATAGCTGAGCAGGAGAGTGTGGCATAATCTATGTTGTTGATGTATAGTGAGAAAAGAAGGGGTCCCAGGATGGAGCCCTGGGGTACTCCGATGTCAGTGCTGGTCACATCCGAGAGAGCGGAGTTGAATTTAACAAGTTGTAATCTGTTTGATAGGTAGTTGTTAAACCAGTCAACTACTGAGGATGAGAAGTTAAGTCTGTGTAGGGTTGAGAGAAGCAGGGGATGATCAACAAGATCGAAAGCTGTGGTAAGATTGATAAATAGTGCTCCAGTGAGTAGGCCTTTGTCCATGTTGCAGAGTACATCGGTGGAGAATTTGAGAAGAGTGGTTGAGGTACTGTGCCATTTTCTGAAACCATGCGAAGTGTCTGTGAGAGAAGGTTGTTCTTTGTGAGATTGTCAGTGGTTTGGGTTGCAACAAGCTTCTCCAGTAGCTTGCTTAGCACAGAGAGGATGGCTATGGGCCTGTAGTTGTTGATATCCTTTGTCTCTCCTATTTTAAGGATGGGCGTAACTCGGGCAATCTTCCAGAGATCTGGGACAACGCCAAGAGAGAGAGAGAGACAGAGTGAAAATCTTGGCCAGTGGCAAGGCAATCAGTGGTGCCGCTAGCTTCAGGAGTTGTGGCTCGAGTGAATCTGAGCCAGGGCTAGTGTTGTCGTATATGTTTTGCCAATAGCCTTTGGACCTCTGATCTAGATATAGCTTTAAAGTGGAAAGGGGGAGAGTAGTAGTTAGTTGGCAGTGGTCAACACTAGATGCAGATCTCTGGGGTGTGCAGTAAGGCTGAGATGCCAAATGGAGCAGGAGGTCAGGCCGTCACAGGAGTCAGCTGGAGCTGACGGCTGAAAGGTCACGTAAACAGGCCTTTGAAAAGGTTTAGCCACAATGAGGGAATTTCACATGTTTGAAACATGTTTGAATTTAGCCTGAGCTATAGTATAACTTAGAAGGCTAGATAAAAAATGGTTTCAAGTCTCCAGTTTACAACAACCTTTATATTTTGTCCACTGACGTAAGAAAAAGAACATAGAAACAAAACCATTAAAGCGTGTGTGAAAAACTGCAAACTCAGAATGAAGCTGTTTTTACAGAAGCAATAAAGACCCATATCAGCTCTTTTATTATTGGAGACCACATTTTACTACCACCTCCTCTTCCTCCTTCTCCTTCAAAAGCAGAACGGCCTGGCCTCGGAACTTGCAGTTCAAAAGACTGAAGAGTTGTTTGTGTCCTATGATAACTTAATGGCAGTAAACTGTACAGTACTTTCAATACCACAGTGTAAAACCATTACAAAATTCTGTCTTCCTTGGTTGATATAGAAATAAGACCCTCTACATCAGGCAATATGGGCTACAGTGCACTTTGCTATAATAGGCCCAAGAGAAATTGCTTACCAAACTGGCCCAATCAAGTGATTTTGTAAATGTTCAGTGTAGCCACCACGCCTCCAAAATCCTCCAGCCTAGCTACCAACACTGCTTCATGGAATGACTGGAATGGGATGGGGGTGAGGTAGTACTAGTAGTAGAACTAGTTAGTAGCATTCAGGGGTTGAATTGGGCAGGACTTTAGTTCCACCTCTTCTGACACCTTTCTCCACTGAATACTGTTCGATAGTTCTACCTCCTACGGATGACAGTTCCACCTCCTACAAATGTACAGATTACAGTTCCACCTCCTGAACATTTCCAGTTTAAGTATTGGTGGTAGTAGTAGACATAGTAGTAACAGTTGTAGTAGTAATAGTAGATTTGTGTATGTAAGACATCTGTCCATAAGCTCAGAGTTACGTATTGCATAATACGGTACATAAAAGGAAAGAAGGCAGGGGAAGCAAAATGCTGACATACATATGTATAAAATCACCAGTAAAGAGCTGCTTCTGTCTCCGGAAAATCTTTGAAAAACATAGTATTTTGACACAATTCAGCTTGTATTTCACGTATCTTCTATATATATATCTCATCTCTGTTATTTAGTTCACAGGAAATTTGCACAAAACAGCATCTTTATCCCTTAGACTTTGTCTGGCCCAGCAACTCTTTCCCAACTTAATGTCACAATCCTCTATTGTGACATCACAGTTGGTCACCGTGGGAATGGCTGTGGTCTCACAAGCAGAGTTATTTATTTATTTATGTAATAGGTGCTTAATGTGTTTACTAGATAAGTAAATGCCTGTTTACAGGTTCGACCCATGGGAGTACAGATGGGATAACTAATACATATGACAGTAGGAGCCAGAGGACCTGGTGGTCAGTGTAACAACATTACCATTCACAGATCAAATCACAGTAGAGCATAATACAGTTACAGGAAGCAAAAGGGTAAGGCTCTCACTGGAGCACAATAAAATTTGCACACATAAGGCAAATACCGGGGTGGGGGTGTATACCAAGCAGAAAGCAGAAGTGAATATGCAATTCAAAAATAGGACCACAACTTAAAACATGAACTCAGGTGGGAAATAAGCAACTGGAACGGATGAACTCTAAAGGAAAACAAAGATCCTGTATTCATGCAGATGACCTCAGTAATAAATAGCAGGGAGGAGGCATACAGAACTGATGTGAAATATAAACTAAACTGTGTCAAAATATTATGTTATCCAAAATTCTCCTGGAATCCACAGCTGCTCGTTAAAGATTTCCAACCCATCAATAAGTTAATAAATGCTTCCTAAAGTACAGAAGCAAGATTTCATTTCCTTAAATAATATTCTTTATGAATTAAACTGTGATATTGGATTTTCTGAAATCCTACCTGTTCCAAGAGCCAATGATTTCACTATGAGGAAAATCAAATCTGTTAATGAGTGGCTCCGTAAATGGTGTTACAAACAGAATATAATGTGTATCACACACTGGGAAGAATTCATCAACAAAAAAAGAGTTATTTTGTTGGGACGGCTACACTCAAGTCGTAGAGTTGTACATTGCTATGTAAACAAATTTCTAACACCATAGATAAATATTTAAACCAGGGGGAGAATGGGTGTGCACCCACTTCTCTAAAAACTACAGTTCCAAGTAATATTTCTCTTTTAACAAAGAACTTAGGTTTTTGATGTTCAACGCTAGATCTGTTAAATAATAAAACTGACAAACTTAAATTGAGTGTTTCAAGATAATATTGATATTATTTCAATCACTGAAACTTGGTGGGATGACAAGTCCTCGTGGGAATTTCGTATTCCTGGGTATGATGTATTTAAATGTAACCACTCATCTAGGAAGGGTGGCGGTGTAGCTTTGCTAGTCAACAATAATACTTCTTGTATTAACATTGCTGATAAGATAAAAACGCATGCTGTTCATGCAGAAACCATCTGGGTTAAATTAATTCTGAATCCATCTGAGTTTCTTATCATTGGGCCTTGCACCAGATTGTTCCACTGATCTGTTCAAGGCATTATTATCAGAGTTAGAAAATGCCAGTACTATGGGTGATTTACTTTTCCTTGCTGACTTTAACTTAGGTGATAAAAACTGGGTATATCTAATACAGCGCCCACCACTAAGGGTATTAAGTTACTATCTATGTGTAACCAGCTTCATCTGACTGAACATGTAACCACCCCAACAAGAGGCAATCGTATTCTCAACCTAATGTTATGTACTGAACATTTAAATATAAACAATTGCATTACCATTTGCCCTGCGGGGGTACTAGTGATCACAGTGCAGTAAAATATGTTCACTCTAGGAATATTCTGTATTATTCAGGGTTTAGTAAAATATGTCTTTACAACAAAGCTAATTTACCAGCGGTGAAGGAATATCTTTCCAGAATTAACCGGGAGAATTAATTTAGCAAATGGTCTATCTCTCGAAGTTGAATTTTTTTCAGTGAAATACTTGGTGATCTACAGGATGCATATATTCCAACCAAACTTAAACACAACAATACTAAACACCATCCTAAATGGTTTAATAAATCAGTTAAAAAGATTGTGAATAGCAAGAACAAAAAATAATGTAATTTCTTAAAAAAATAGACGAGTGAAAATTGGTCTAAATTTGTGATTATGCAAAAAAAAGTGTAAGACTAAAAAAAAAAAACTAAGTAGTAATGGGACTTCCATCTAGCATATCATGCTAATAAACATAATAGTAAATATTTTTACTCATATGTTAATTCTTTAAAGAAACCAAGTCGGTCCTTAAACACAATGATCTTGTTCATGACCATAAGAAAATGGCAAACATTTTCAGCACTACATTTTGTAATATTTTCAGCCCGCAATCTGAAACACTTAGCCTTAGAATACAAGATTATGTTAATCCTGTAAATTATGATGTTATGATTTTTTTGTAAACTACTTGATCAAAAGGGAAAAACATCTCTAGGTCCTGAGAAAATATCTGGTCATATGATATACCTACTAGCTGATAGTCTCGCTTTTCCACTAAAAATAATTTTTCAGGGCTGTCTTTCAGAAAATTTTGTCCCACATGAATGGAAAACGGTGAATGTCATACCGCTGTATAAGAAGGGGCCTAAAACAAAGTAGGAAAATTATAGGCCAATTAGCCTCACTTCCCCTATCTGTAAAATTCTCGTAAGCTAATCAAAGACATTCTTACTCCTATACTCAACATTTCCGATACTGAACAACATGGGTTCAAACAGGGTAGAAGTTGCTTCACTAACTTGATCAGTTTTTATGAAAAAATCTACTATAATTTGGATAACAACTTACCTCATGACATCATATTCATAGACTTTAGTAAGGCTTTCAATATCATGCCGGATTGGGCCTTGATTAAAAAACTTTAAAAACTGGAGAGTCATAAAAACATCATTTTATGAATAAATAACTGGTTAACCCAGACAACACAACGAGTTATGATAAATGGCCAATGGTCTGAATCTGACAGTGTCACAAGTGGGGTGCCCCAGGGCTCAGTCTTGGGCCCAGTTCTGTTCCAAGCATTTATCTCTGACATGACCTCTAACTTAGTTATTTATTGTAAAATATGCAGATGATGTGAAACTAGGTAGTGTCAGTTACTGTTTGGAACAGACTGCAATTCTCCAAAATGAAATCACAGACTGGGTTAATAAATGGGGGATGAGGCTCAGTTCAAATAAATGTAAAATCATGTATCTAGGTAGACACAATCCACGTATTCCATATGCACTAAATGGTTCTCCTCGTCTACCTACAACTGATGAGAAATATTTGGGCATAATTATTTCTGAAGATTTTGATAACTCTAAGCATATTACTGAGGCTATTAATAAATCTAACAAAGTTATTTGGCCACTCCGTCACAATATCCAATTTAGGGATAAAACAGTTCTGATGCCCTTGTTTTGGGCCTACTTTAGGCCACATTTGGAATACGCCTCACAGCTATGGTGCCCTTACAAAAAATTTGTCTACAGCTTGAAAGGGTTCAGCGTAATTTCACTAAGCAAATTTATGGCTTTTGTGACATTTCTTATTATGAGAAATTCTAAACCTAATGTCTCTATAAACCCATAGATTAAGGGGTGATTTACTGCTAATATATGATGTTATTAAAGACTCTTATTTAATGAATGAACTAGGTATCCAGTTTAAAGATCTGACCTGTAATACTAGAGGTTATCCCCTACAATTAACAGGTCAACAATTTAAACGTCATAAAAAAAAAAGTATTTTTTCACTCTTAGAGTGATCAACCCTTAGAACAAGTTACCTATAGAAATAATTGTTAGCAAAACTAAGTTAGAATTTTAAGAATGATTAGATAATGATATACTGTCCAGTGGCTCCCTGAATTATTATTCCTGTTGATTACCAGGAGCATTTATGGGCATTGCCTGCCTTCTTGCTCCTTAACCATCCTTAGTATGAATACAACATATGAACGAAGCCCACGGTAAGAGATTTCATCAGCAGGCAAGCCCAGAAAGGCCTGGCTTAATATGTATGTTTACAGTTTGGATATAAAAATGCCAGTATGTGAGAAGCCTGGTTTAGCAGGTGATTTATTTATTTATTTATTTTTAGTTAAGCAATAAGGCATTGCAGGGGGTATGTTATAGTGGATAATGCCCACCTCGGGTGTGTTGAAACACAAGGCAAAGCAGAGTGCCTCCACCACCTGAGAAGGACTGTTAGCCAACTGTAACACACCCACTGGAGTGCTTTATCGCAATTATGAAATGGATCCTTTTCAGTAAATTGTATGATTTTTTAAACACATTTTTTGAGCTATTTTCAGCCGGGCTGTTGTGCTGGGATGATGGCCTGGCTGAAAGTACCTTTTGGCCAATCAGAAGCCAGCCTTCTTTCTTACCCGTTTCATAATATGGATTTAAAAGTGCCAACTAAGGAGGAAAGGTGAATGCCAAGAAGCAACTCGTTTCAAAGGACAGGGAAAACCACCACAAAAGCACTGTTTTCAGCCAACTTTAGGCAAGAGGGTGGTGCCTGGAGAGGCCCATCCCAAGTCCCTGGTTGGTGGTCACCCTGTCTGGAGTGTAAGGGGTCAGCAGTTCATGGATGCCAGAAGGCCCAACCTGTTCAGGGCTTTATATATTAAGAAAAGATCATGATTAAATTAAAGAGACAGGTACAGGGCTGCCCCTGCGGTTGACGGCTGTTGTGGGGGCTTCTTTGGTCCACCTTTATGCAGTAAACAAACATAACATTGCCTTCGCACTGCACATTTTTGACATATCAGTTATAATAAATGGAGCTTGTGAGTTCTTCTGAAAGTCCAGCCCCTTCTCTTTTAAGTTCCAGGAGTCTGTCTGTATTGTTCACTGGTTATGTTCCACCAAAGACAGTAGTTTATTTTTTTTTTTTATTTGTTAACTGGGTAAGTGACACTGGACCAAAGGCCCTTTTTCAGGTCTGACCGGGAACAATTAATACAAAACATACTGTACATTAAATATAATTATACAATGGCAAGAAAATTTCCTGGACTCTGCTTGGTCAGTGTGTGCCTGAGACAGTGATGTTATTACACAATAACAGCACTGTGTGGATTTTTTGGAGGATATGGCTTTTTTTTCAGAAACAAAGAAATACTGCCTCACTAAAAATCTCCTAAAAACATTTTAATTTTTGTTTTGTATAACATCGAGCCATTGTATAATTGCAGTGGTGTGTGTTATAGTGTAATAACGTCACTCCTGGGGTGGTGGAAGCACTCTGCCTCGCCTCGTTCTTCAACCCACCCCAGGAGTGACATTATTACATGATAACACACACCTTGTCATGCCTTATTGCTTAAACAATACATAGGCTTTACAAACATTACATATTACAAACACAGTGTTGCTTCATCAAAAGAAATTCCTTCATTTTTTTCTTAAAATTGCTAATTGATGTTGCCTGTCGTATAATCAAAGGAAGAGCATTCCAATAAAGGGGGACAGAACTAGAAAAGGCACGAGAAGCAGTTTTTAGTTTGGACAATTCAATAAGTTATACCAGCCGATGAACGCAAACTAGGGGGAACATTTCTCAAATTACTTGAACTACTAAGTGGGAATTTGGACCCCAAAAACACACTTTTAAAAATCATACAGCAAAAAAAGTATTCAATTTGTACAGGGGGAGACAACAAAACTAACTTAGAATACAGTAAACAATGATGTAGTCGAGGGGATTCTAATAAAACAAATCAACAAATATTATTATACGATAACTTCAGAAGTTACAATTCCCTACTACCCAACTCCAAATAAATACGAGAAACATAACCATAAAGTGGTAACGAAGAAGCTACAACTATAGTCTTCATAACTTCAAAAGAAAAGTAATCCTTATATTTATATAACAAACCTAACATTTAATTAATTGTATGTGTAACTGAATCAACTTGAAAAGAAAAAGTCAAACTAGGATCTAACAAAACACCCAAGATATTTAAAAAGAAAAACCTGTTCAATAACTTGTCCATTTAGATCGGTCAAACTTAAAGTTGCTTTTGAACTTAACATTTCCTTTGTCCCAGAAACCATAGACTTAGTCTTAACTGAATTTAAAACTAATGAATTCCCCAGAAACCATGAGCAGACCCTGCCAAAATCAAAACTTAAGACAGTGGAAATTTTCTCAGTAGATTTCCCTTGACAGTAAATAATCAAATTGTCAGCGTACAAAATTGTTTTACGTTTTAAACTAACAGCGGGAAGTTCATTTACAAAAATAGGAAATAGCAAGGGACCCAATATGGACCGCTGAGGAACACCACAGTCAATCAAGGACACCTGTGAGGAATGTGAACCAACATTAACAAATTGTAAACGGTTTGTCCAATAATTCCTTTACCAAGCCATTGCAGATCCAGAAAAACTCCAAATCCCTAACTTCTGGCATATTAAATCATGCTCTTACAAATCAAAAGCCTTGGTCAGGTCCACAAACACTGCCCCGGTCATATGGCCCTTATCAAAGCCCCTTAGGGTGTGTCTGTGAACCCAACCAAGGCAGTACCTGTCCCATAGTTTTTCTGAAAGCCATGTTGATATGGTGAAAGCAACCCATTTAAGAAGAGGTAGTCATTTATCTGACTCACCACCACGCTGTCCAACATCTTGCGAAGAGTATTTAAGATAGAAATCGGTCTGAAATCATCTAAAGAGTATGCCTGTGTTTTTTTTGGGAACAGGTACCACTCTTGCCAGCTTCTAATCTGATGGAAATTGACAATACTGTAAAGAAAAATTAAAAAGAAAAAGTGACTTAACTAAAAGTGGTACTGCTAAACGCAAAAATCTACCATCCAACCCCTCTCCCCACCCCCACAATTGCTATATTTATTTGGGAGACCATTTAACAACTGCAACATTTCTTCCTCAGTTATCTTCCTAAAATAAAAAAAAAGGCTTTCCCATCAGTTTAGGGTCCCTCTGAACTTCCTGCAGCTCGTCTGATAACCCTGGTTATTGCTGATGAGTGTAACTGCATGTGCACAAGATTAAAGTGAGTTAAAATGGCAAGGAAAAAAATCAAGAAACTTCATTGGCTGAGAGACATGACCTGACCATGCATTAAATTCTTAGCACTGCAAGGTCAGGTGGCAGATCTCATTACCTACAAAATCAGGGACTGTTTTATGCATATATTTTGTTATCTAAAATGCATGTAAGCAAATGATTTATGTAAAAAAAAGATATATAAAGTGTTTCCTCTAACAATTACAAAAGTAGCAGTGAGCCATTTCATAAGTGCAGTAAGCCACTCCAGAGTGTGCATTAAAGGATTTGAATGCACTTTCCAGGGGTGTAAGGACACTTGGCCTTCAACTGTGTGTCTTACTCCCTGGGCCATGAATTAAAACCCTTTAATGTACACCATGTCAAGGCTTATTACTTACATAAGAACCATTGGCAGGTAGTTTTCTGTTCTGTTCATGTGTCTGAAACCTGAACCAACTATGGCAGCCATCCATGGACACAGCACAATGAATTAACCACCTGCTCACAAAGGAGGCCAAGATTCAACTGGTTCAAGCTACCTTCCTATCTTTAATAGATTATGCGGACCTGCTGTACAGCCACTGCACTGGCTAAGTTGGACACCCTCTACCACAGAACTATTAGGTTCATTACTTGCCTTCCACTTTCCACACACCACTGCTTCCTGTACTCATCGTTAGGCTGGACTTCCCTTCACTATAGGAGGAATAGAAATGCCGCCCTATGGGCCTTCAGAGCGGTGACCAACAAGCTCCCCTCATATGTCTCAGATTGTATTCCCTGGAGTGTGTTAGGCACCTGCGCTCTAAGGAGCTATTCCCTAATTGCCCTCCACGTCCAAGGGTCAACACTCATTTCGGCAAAGCTGCTCTAAGCTTCTCTTTACCCACATTGTGGAATGGTTTACAAAGAAACTTGAAGCTGAGCTGCCCTGTTAGCCTGAATATCTTCAAGGCGTTCTACGATCGCTACATGAAAGCACCTTGCAAATGTTTTCCTCACCGCTGGCCCACTAATTCAGCAACTCCCCCTTTCCATCCTGACGCTCACCATGTTTCTACCCCTGGCACTCACTCTTTCCATGTTAACTCTTCCTGCTGCACCCACCCTTCTCTGTCCGCACCAGCCTGGCTAAAGTCCCACCCCATCCGTAGTAGTGTCCCAATTATCTACCCCTCCTCCGTCATTATCATAATAAACAAGTACATGACAGCCGTCATCACTTTCTGAGGTTTTAGCCCAATTTTTCCCCCAGTTATCAGTAATATATCCCTCCTCTTCTTTACCTCTCTAACCTGCCACCCCACACACGGCCTCTTTCCCCTATATGTGTAGTTGTGGCTGCCTCACTCAAAAGATCTCTGCTTATAAGCCCTGTATGCCTATGGTTGATTGTACATCTGCTGACTTTTTCAATTGTAAAATAATGCTTTTTTTTAATTTATTTCAACCTTGTACTTGTACTGTATACACTGTATATACTTTTTCTTCCTTGTATATTATTGCTTTTTTGTATACCTGCTTCTGTACTGTACTTTGATGTATTCATTTATTTATCTATTTATTGGAACATCAGTTTAACAACCTTTGAGCCAGAGGCTCATTTACAAAGGTACCTCGTCACAGTGAGGACAAAACAGTGCAGGAAAACAAACAACCAAGCAGACAAAACATCTGAGAACAATTAGGAAGCAGCCAGAAAATGCAGGCATTTGTCAAACACAGTATACAAACAGGCTTACATGTGCACTTTACAGAGTAGACAATATACAGTAGTTACATGGAGATTGATTCAGTGGGAAGAATAAAGGTAAGGCTGGGTGGGACATGACCAGGTCCACCTTGCAAATGAGCCTTGCTCAACGGTGCCCGCCTGGATAAATAATGATTTTGATTGATTGATTGAAAGCTCAGCTTCTTCGAGGTATGATCCATGCATGTTTAATTGGTGTTTTTGAATTTCTTTGAAGGTGTGCCAAGGGAAACACAGAAGGAGAAGGATTTTACGGACTTTGACATTTTTGATGACGCAGAAACACCGTACTCAACCTTCAACTTCCAGTATTCCAATGACGCTTTCAAAAAACTGCATGATCTAATGGAGTTTAATACACTCAATAATATAGATGTACGTATGCAGGATTATACCACCTTCTGTCACAGGTTTTAAATAACTGGTGAATTTCTATTTCAGTGTTTTTTACACACATTACACTACTCCTCAGACTGTGTCTAATACTTGGCTGTACTCTCCTACTGAGCTCCTCAGTGGTCTATAATTCTAAAAAGAAACATGTTTTCTTCAGATTTCTACTGTCTGCTTCTGCTGGATCTCTTCACTTTTCTGTCTTCCGTTCTCTTGGCTTTTGGTATCTGTTCCATGGACTGGCTGAGTTACAGTAATTGCCAAGATAAATGCAGTGCATGCTCGTCGCACGTATTCATTTCTCGGTCACAGTATATTAAGCATGCTGTTCTTCAGCAAGTTGTGTCTGTTATGCAGAGTGTCTTTCTGCAACCTCATTAAGGCAGTCTGCACCATTGTTTTATTGGACAGCCTTTCCGTTACCATCAGTTTACTGCAAGGGTCTTTTTGGACAAATGGTACAACAGAGAGAGGATTCTATAGCAATTTAACAATTTGTTCTAAACACATTTAATTATAATTTTATTTATGCCAAACAGATGGTGGGATGGCCTAATGAGATACCACATCTTCTTTTCATGGGTATCCCTTAAACAGATAAACATGGATGTGTCCATATTCAAATTGGGTATAGTCCCTGCCATGCAGCAGGTGTGGCAGACAAGATAGACCCCAAGTCCTTTCCATCATATTAATGCTTTGTTCTAGGAGCGTGGATATGTTATTCATCCACACTGTTTTGCATGTCACCTTCCACTTTAAATCTTGCCGGAAGTCTTCAACCTGGCTTCTCCCACCCACCCGGGTGGTATATACCTCGGCTCCGCCTCATGATGCCAGATCTTCCTTTCCGCTGGAAGATACAGGTTCTCTCGTGCTCTCAGCATTTCGTAGGCCCTGGCTTTCAAATTGTCGGTTTTACCGAAAATCAAACTTTTTCGAGTTAGGAATCGCACTTTCGTCGCATCGACTATGGAGGAAAAATCTTCCCCAGGATTTTGCTGGTGCCCCTGCGGCCAGAAAATGTCATGCACCGATCCCCACCTCGCATGCGTTTACTGCCTAGGTGTCGGACATGACACCTCGTCGTGCAGTTTTTGCTTGGCCTTCCATCCCAACGTCCTGGATGATCACAAGGCATGCTTGAAGCTGAGGAGACTGGAGAAAAGAAGCCTGCCAGTGAAATCGAAGGAGGCTAGGTGGGTGGTTTCCGTGGCCGCGGGCTCCGCTGAACAGCTGGAACAGATGAAGGCATTCGAGGAGGAAGCAGCTCGTGCTTTGGCCAGTCAAAGCATCTTTGTCCCACTGAACCTAGGTTCTACCTTTACGGGCTCCTTCAGGGAGATGTGCCAGTCTGTCCCCACTCTGGGTGAGGTGTCCTCGGGCTCGCACTCCTTCCGCTCTCGGAAGAGGGAGAAGGACCCGCTGTCTTCGTCTCAATGGAGACGCTCTTGGGACTGGGAGAAGTCAGAGTCTCAAGAACATGTGATCTCGACCTCGGTCGAGATCGGATCCTCGGCCTCTGGCTTTTCGGAACTTCTGTCTGGCCAAGAGACCGAGGAAGTGGCCGACGAGGTCGAAATTATCCTCGACCCGATCGACCCCTTGTCGCCGGCTGTGCCCGACAACTCGTTGGAACGGACTCTGGTCCCGATCTTTCCGGATGAGGAGACCCAGCCTGCTGGTGTCCCCATCAAGAACCCAGTCCCAGACACCCGGGTTTCACTGATTCCAGTGTCTCCCAATCGACCGAGTCAGCCTCCCTGATCTCGGTCTCGGTCTTGGTCCAGGACCCCCTTGGACGATCGACCAAGGAAGAGCCATAAGCGTTCAAAAAAGAGACGACGTGACAGGTCCTCATCCTCCTCAGACAAGGAGAGGCTCCGGCGGAAACTCTGGCGCTATGAAGACCTTATGTGGCAGCAGCTGATCTTGACTGGGCAGAAGCCATCTCCACCGCCTACCCTGGCTATCACTTGGTTCTCGCCTCCTAGGCTGGAGCCGACCCCTCCGGAACCGAAGTCCTCTGTTCCTCCACCCATGGGGCTGGGCCGTCTCCCGGTTAGGCCTACTCCGGTCTCTCCACCGATTTGGGTGGAACCACCGCCTAAACAGCCTGAGGGAGGGGTGCCCTCGAAAGAGGACTGACAGGACACCGGGCTTCCCCGACGTCTATCGATAAGTCACCCAGGACCGCCCTCGGCAGATCGAGGGTGACTTAGTTGGTAGACCGCTGTATCACGACTCTTCGGACTTGGACGTCACCGGCTTGCACTCACATCCTGGGGATGATGAGACGTCTGTTGGCACAGGAATGGAGGAAGGCCCTTCCTCTTTCCAGGGCATTCTGTACCTTATTTCTGATTCCACCGGAATGCCCCTGGAGCCTTTCCAGAAAAAAGCGGAGTACCCTTTCACTGACATTCTCAAGAGAAGGGATACCCCGATGGAGGCCTTTCCAGTGGCCAAGGCCATTGTTGACCAGGCCCTTGAACTTTGGCAGCGTCCTGCCTCCTGCTGAGCACCATCTGCCCGCATGGTCCGCAAGTATGCGGTGCCCGTGGGGTCCCTTGCGGGGATCACAGAGCACCCTTCTCTATGTTCAGGTGTACTGGTAGTGCGGCTGACACTGACCGACCCCCGGACAAGGAGTCCAAAAATATGGACCACACTGCCCGCAAGGTTTATGCAGCCTCTTCTCTGGGCCTTCGTCAGGCCAGCTCGGCTGTCATCATGGCACACTTCTCTCATGCCCTTCTTGGGTCTTTAGACAAGGTGCTCCCTCATCTCCCACTGGACATGCAGACCACGGTCAAGCAGGTCTATGACCAGGGCCATGCTGTTGCTAAACAGCAGGTCCGGACAGCCTTGGACATCGGGGATTCTTGTGCCCGCTCGCTGGCAGCCGTAGTGGCCTCTTGCTGCAGGGCTTGGCTGAGGCTTTCCTCCTTCCTGGCGGATACTCAGCATAAGCTTGCTGACATGCCCTTCCTGGGCACCAACTTGTTCAGTCCAGGAATGTCCGGTCACCTTTAGTGTATAGAGCAGTCCAGTGCCACCCTGGATACCACTTCTGCCAAGGGTTCTTTGGGCAAGAACCAGCAGAAGAGAAAGAAGAAGCCATTTCGGCACTCTTCCCCTGCATTCCAGCAGCCCTCCTATCAAGGAGGACAGCAACATCAGAAGCAGCAGCAGGCTCAAGTTTGGCGCCCTCGGCCCAAGCAGGGTCCTCAGCAGCCCCGTAAAGGAGGCCAAGGCTCAGGTCCTGGAGCCTGCTCCTCTAAGCCTGCTCAGTGACGGGTTGGGAGTGGCCATCCCTACACCCATCATGCCAGCTCGGGGTCCTCCCATGGGGGGGGTCGGCTCCACCACTTCCTTTCCGCCTAGTCCACTATCACTTCGGACAGGTGGGTTCTCGAAGTGGTCGGTCAGGGACTGCCTCTAGATTTCGAGCAGTACCCTCCTAGCCGAGCCCATGCCCCTCGGGAGGAACGGATTTCTGCATGCAGCCAGTCGGCTCTTTGAGACGATGTAGCCCAGCTTCTCAGCAAGGAGGCAGTAGCTCCAGTGTCGGATCCTCCGACAGACCCAGGCTTTGTTTCCAGGTACTTCCTGGTGCCCAAGAGGACAGGGGGTTGGCGCCCCATCCTAGATCTCCACGATCTGAATCAATATCTCGGGTCCCACACCTTTCAGTTGGTCACTCTGAACCAGATCATACCATCCCTGGAGCGAAACATGTGGTTCTGTTCACAGGATCTACAGGACGCGTTCTTTCACATCCCAATCTATCCATCCCATCAGCGGTTCCTCCGCTTCAGAGTCGAGGGGACCCTGTACGAGTTCCAAGCCATGCCGTTCGGCCTGTCATCGGTCCCACGGGTCTTCACCAAATGCATTGCAGTGGTGGTGGCCCACCTTCAGCGTCGAGTCAGAATCTACCCTTATCTCAACAATTGGCTCTTGGCAGGTTCCACCCAACAGGAGGTGGAGAGGTAGAGGCGATCTGGCCTCAAAACCTGCTCCCAACTCTGCCTCCTGATTAACGAGGCCAAGTCAGAACCCATGCCTTCTCAGGCGATGGGCTTCACCGGGGCAGAGCTCGACTCTTGTCAAGCCAGAGCTCGGCTTCTGGTGGACAGGGTGGAGGTTCTCTCCTCCTTTTCCTGATCATTTCTGGTTGGGCATTTGCGCCCTGCCCAGGACTTTCTGCGCCTTCTGGGTTACATGGAGGCATGCACCTCGGTGGTCTGTTGGGCCCAGTGACACATGCACCCCCTTCAATGGGAGCTGGCCGCCCAGTGGACTCAGCGATATGGTCACTTTGACCAGCTGGTCAGACCGGTTGCAGGAAGGGATCTTGTTTGTCCCCCCCGAGCCAACGGTCGTCCCTACGACCGATGCCTCTCTCATGGGCTGGGGAGCCCACATGGGGGATAACAGGGCCCACGGGTTCTGGACCCCCAAGGAGTCCCGATGCCACATCAACCTGTTGCAGCTCAGAGCAGTCAGACTGGCACTGTCAGCTTTCGCTCCTCAGCTCCGGGGTCAAGTGGTTCAAGTCTAGACGGACAATACCACGACGATGTACTACCTCAACAAGCAGGGCAGCATGCACTCCCATCTACTGTGCAAGGAGGCGCTCCACATCTGGACCCTCGTAAGCCGGTTGGAGGCAGATCTCCTAGCCATCCATGTGGCAGGTGCCTCAAACCAGCTGGCAGATGCCCTCAGCTGCATAGGCCAGACATCCTACAAGGTAGCTTACAGCCTGTTCTCACATTGGGGCAAACCGATGGTGGAGCTGTTTGCCTCCAGGGAAAACAACAACCTGAGGCTGTATCATGCCCGCCCCCCTCAGCATGGCTCGCTGCAGCAGGGGGGGCCTCCTCTATGCCTTCCCTCCATTTCCCCTTGATCCACAAGATATTACTAGAGGTGAGGAGGGACAAGGCGAAAGTGATTCTGGTAGTCCCAGACTGGCTGCGTTAGTTCTGGTACCCAGATCTCCTCAGCCTCCGCTGCAGGCCCCCGGAGCGGCTTTGTACACGCCCGGACCTGATATCTCTGAACCAGGGAAAGGTATTCCATCCGGACCTTCAATCCCTGCACCTCACAGCCTGGTACCTGAGTAGCTAGAATTCCAGGCTTTGGGTCTTTCTGAAGATGTCTTCACCGTGGTGGAGGCATCTCGAAAGGAATCGACCAGGAAATGTTATGCCTTCAAATGGAAAAGGTTTTCCATTTGGTGTCAGGGTAAGAGTCTGGACCCTTATCCTGTCCTGTGGCTAACATTCTCGACTACCTTTGGAAACTTTCCAAAGGGGGTCTGCGGTCATCGACCCTTAGGGTGCACCTGTCAGCCATTTCTGCTTACCGGGCACGGATTGGTCAGCCGACGTTGGCGCAGGAGACCGTGTTTGGGTGCTTCTTCAAAGGCCTGGGTCACATATCCCCTCCGGTGCGTGAACCTCCACCTCCATGGGTTCTGTTACTGGTTTTGGCAAAGCTCATGGGCAAGCCATTTAAACCCATGCACAAATGTGAGCTTTCACACTTGTCATGAAAGACGGCCTTCCTGGTGGCTATCACGTCAGCCAGAAGAACAGGGGAGCTCCAGGTGCTTTCGGTGGACTCTCCTTACCTGGTCTTTCACAGGGGCAAAGTTGTCCTGTTTCCCCACCCGAAATTCCTTCCGAAGGTGGTGTCAGAGTTCCACCTTAACCAGGTATTGACTCTGCCAGTATACTACCCAAATTACACCTCAGACACCGAGTACAGGCTCCATACTCTGGATCTGAGACATGCTCTCTCCTACTACAAGGAGAGGACGGCGGAAATTCATGGAGAGGTTCGCCAGCTGTTTGTCACCTACGCTGAAGCCGCTTCTGGCAGACCTGCAGCCAAACAGACCATAGCAAGATGGATTACATCATGCATAGGTCTGTGCTATGAGTTTGCAGGCCAGGAGCCTCCCAGAGGGATAAGTGCTCATTCTGCCTGCCATACTGCTGCATCAGTGGCTGCTTCCAGGGACATCCTTATCCAGGAAATCTGTCGAGCTGCCAACTGGAAGTCAGCAAACACCTTTATCTCCCACTACCACATCGACCTCGAGTCATGCTGGGATGCTGGTTTTGGGGCCTCGGTTCTCCAATCTCTGTTTCCTAAGTAGGGAGTGTGTGCCTTGCCTCCTCCACCCGGAGAACTGCTTGGAGTCTGCCAAACAGTGTGGGTGAACAACATATCCACGCTCCTAGAAGAACAGGTTACTCAGCTGTAACAGTAGTTCTAGGGACATGGATATGTTGTTCATCCACACTTTCTGGCAGGTATCCTTGCCGCTATAAATCTTGCCGGAAGGTCTTCAAGCTGGCTCCTCCCACCCACCCAGGTGGTAAAACTCTCGACTCCGCCCCATGACGCCAGATCTTCCTTACCGCTTGGAAGCTCAGGTTTCCTCCTTAACGCTCTGCGTATAAGACTGGTTCCTATTTCTTCAGTTTACCTGAAATTAAGCTAAGGTTTTCAAGACTTCGGTCAACTATTTCCCTCGCGGCTGCGATGGACAAATTGACTCCCGGTTTTCGTAGGTGCCCATGCGGTCAGAAGATGTTTTGGACGGATCCGCACTCCACGTGCGTCTACTGCTTAGGCCTTGAGCATGACCCGCAGGCCTGCGACCTGTGCTCTTCCTTCTCGGTCTACGTCCTGGAGGACCGCGCCGCCCATTTACAACTTGCGCGCCCCAAAAAACATTACCCGCCGGTGAAATCGAAGGAGGCTCGTTTAGCGGTGTCCATGGCGGCTGGCTCGGCGGAACAGCTCGAGCAGATGATCGCCCTCGAGGAGGAGGCGGCGCAGGCCGCATCCTCGTCTTCCTCGGCCGCGGCCTTTATCCTGCCCTCCTTGGGATCCTCCTATTCAGCTTCTTTTAGGAAGCTGTGTCAGTCCCTTTCCACCAAGGGAGAGGGGCCATCAGGACTTTCCTCTTGGTCCAAGAAGAAGGACACTAATGGTAAGTCCCTCCGTCGATGATCTTGGGAGCGGGAGAGGTCCCCTTCCCCGAGTTGTCGACTCTCGACTTCGTTCGATCCTTCGCCTTCGGCCACTGGCCTCACGGTGTCCCTGTCAGGTCAGTTGACCGAGACAACCATCGACGCAGTCGAGATTTTTCTCAACCAATCGGACGGGTTGTCGACTGGTGAAGCCAACAACCCTCACTCCCCGGTTCCCCCGGCGGAGATCGAGGTTACCGTGGATTTGCCTGTGCCTCCAGTTCCGGAGTCCATGGTCAAATCTGCCGAGCCGAGGGGAGAGTGGGTCTCCCCCGCCCTGCCCCTGAACCCTCCTTGGAAACGCCGAGGTTCTCGGTCTCGGACATCTTCTCGGTCCAGCCGATCCCGCCGACATAGGCGGTCTCAGTCTCAGTATTGTAGTAAGCGGCGCCGCTGCTCGTCCTCATCTTCCTCCTCGGACGAGGGGAGGCTTCGCCGCAAGTTGCGTCGGCGCTACGAGGACCTCATGTGGCAACAGCTTCTTCTGCCTGAGAGCAAGCCGATGTCATTGCCTTCCCCGGACATCAAGTGGTTGTCACCGGAGTGGCCGAACCAACCCCTCGCCCTAGCTGAGGCGCCTGCCCCTGGGCCTGTTGCTCGACCGAAACTGGCTGCCCCACCGATTCTGGTGGAACCTCCGCCTCCACAGCCGAAATTTGGGGCCCCGACCAAGAATTCTTGGCCGGGCCAGGGCCTGCCCCATAGGCTGTCTGTCACCCTCACTCCTGACCGCCCTCGGCAGGAGGAGGGTGGCTCAGGCCCAAGGCAGCTCTTTGCAGACTCGTCAGAGTCCGACGACGATTCCTCCCTGTTCTCCAGGCAGGTCAACCTGGAGTCCTCCGGAGGACAGTCACTGGACGATAGCCCATCGTCCTTTATGGGTTTGTTTAGGCTCATCTCGGAGTCCATCGGGATGCAGCTCGAGCCCGTATCCAAGCGGGCCAAGTATCCCCTAACGGAGATTCTGGACCGAGGGGATTCCCCCACGGAGGTCTTTCCAGAGGCCGAAGCCATTGTCGGCCTGGCCTTGGAACTCTGGCAGCGTCCTGCTTCCTGCCCTGCACCTTCGGTCAGGATGGCAAGGAAGTATGCGGTCCCTACCGGTTCCCTGTCCGTTTTTTGGGATTCCCCTTAGCCGGGGTTGGTTACCGACACCGTCTTCCGCGTGCGGAAAGCACAGGGGCGATGGACAAGCCCCCCGATAAGGAGTCCAAGAAGTTGGACTACGCCGGGTGCAAAGTCTACGCTGCATCCTCCCTTGGCCTCAGTCAGGCCAGCTCGGCCGTGCTGATGGCACACTTCTCTCATGCCCTGTTGGGCTCCCTGGACGAGGCAGTCCCTCATCTCCCGGCTGACCTGCAGACCGCGGTCAAGCAGGTGCGGGACCAGGGCAGGGCAGTGGCCAAGA
Source organism: Neoceratodus forsteri (assembly GCA_016271365.2). NCBI lineage: Eukaryota > Metazoa > Chordata > Ceratodontiformes > Ceratodontidae > Neoceratodus > Neoceratodus forsteri. The sequence continues at coordinate 2,195,632 of CM028136.1, read as the reverse complement.
AGCAATTTCAGACTGCGCTGGACATCGGCGACTCATGTGCCAGGTCAGCCGCGGCCGCAGTGGCCATGCGCCGTCGGGCATGGCTGAGGATATCCACCTTCACAGCAGATACCCAGCACAAGTTGGTGGATGTCCCCTTCTTGGGGACCGACGTCTTCGGCCCTGGAGTGGAGGGTCACCTCCAGAGGATCGAAAAGTCCAATGCCACCCTGGACTCGGTCTCCTCCGCCCAGAGGGACAAGGGCCGCAGACCGCAACCCAAGCCCTTTCGTCCGTCTGCGCCCACAGCACATCCAGCCCAGCAGCATCAGGGCCAGCAGGCTCGCACTTGGCATCCCAAAGCCAAGCCCGTGGCTTCCTCCAACAGGAAGCAGGGAGGAAAAGGCCCAGGAGGTCCCTCGGCCAGTCCCTCCTTCAAGCCTGCCCAATGACGGGTTGAGGGGTGTCACCCCCAACCTCGTCACTCCACCCCAGATCCCAACCGTGGGGGGACGGCTCCGCCACTTCCTTTCCGCCTGGCCCGCTATCACCGCAGACCGGTGAGTGCTGGAAGTGGTAGGAAAGGGACTGCCTCTGGAGTTCGAGCAGGCCCCGCCCTTCCGAGCCGTCGCCCCCCGGGGGGCCTCGGGGTCTGCAGCCTCGCTGTCAGCTCGCCAAGCCGACATCGCTCTGCTCCTCCAGAAAGAGGTGATCAGAGAGGTGGCGAACCCTCCCTCAGACCCGGGGTTTGTGTCCAGGTACTTCCTGGTCCAAAAACAGACAGGGGGCTGGCGTCCTATCCTCAACCTGCACGACCTAAACAAGTTCCTAAGGTCTCGGACCTTCAGGATGGTCACTCTGACTCAGATAATATCATCCCTGGAACGAGGCGTGTGGTTCTGTTCTCTGGACTTACAGGACGTGTTCTTTCACGTCCCTATCCGTCCGTCTCACCAGAGATTCCTTCTCTTTCGAGAGGAGGGATCCCTTTTCGAGTTCCGAGCCATGCCCTTCGGCCTTTCCCTTGCTCCCAGGGTCTTCACCAAATGCATGGCAGTGGTGACAGCATTCCTGCGGTGCCAAGGTGTCCGGGTGTACCCTTACCTGGATGATTGGCTGATAGCAGCCCCCTCCAGACAGGAGGTGGAGCGGTCCAGAGATCTGGCCCTCCAGGTTTGCTCTCAGATCGGCCTTCTCATCAACGAGGCCAAGTCGGAACTCAGACCGAAGCAGGTGATTCAGTTAATCGGGGCAGAGCTCGACTCTCTTCGAGCCAGAGCATGGCTCCCAGCAGACAGGGCCGAGGTTCTTTCCTCCTTTGCCCAATCATTTCTGGTTGGGCAATCACACCCTGCCTGGGACTTCCTGCGCGTCCTGGGTCTCATGGCGGCCTGCACCAGCGTGGTCCGTTGGGCCTGCTGGCACATGCGTCCACTTCAGTGGGGATTGGCCAGCCAGTGGTCACAGTGCTGTGATCCATTGGACCAGCTAGTGACGGTGACCCAGGGGATGTGGAACGGTCTCCAGTGGTGGACCGTTCCAGCCCATTTGCTGGAGGGCATCCCGTTTGTCCGCCCCCAAGCCGACGGTCTCTCTGTCGACCAGTGCCTCTCTGATGGGTTGGGGTGCCCATCTGGGGGAGCACAGAGCGCACGGCCTCTGGTCCCCTCGGGAGTCCTGATGCCATATTAACCTGCTGGAGCTTCGGGCGGTTCGTCTAGCCCTCACCGCCTTTGCTCCGTTTCTACGGGGTCAAGTGGTTCAGGTCCAGACGGACAATACCACGACCATGTACTACCTAAACTGCCAGGGCGGGACGTGCTCCATGCCTCTGTGCAAGGAAGCTCTCCGCATTTGGTCACTCGTACGCAGCCTGGAGGCGGATCTCCTAGCCATCCATGTGGCAGGAGCCTCCAACACTCTGGCCGATGCCCTAAGCCGGATAGGGGCTGTGTCCCACGAGTGGTCTCTCCTGCCGGAGGTAGTACAAGATCTATTCTCCCACTGGGGCACACCTCAGGTGGACCTGTTTGCCTCCAGGGAGAATGCGAAGCTGAGGCTGTTTCATGCCCGCTCCCCTCAGCAGGGTTCACTGCAGGGGGATGCCTTCTCGAGGCCGTGGACCCCGGGCCTCTTCTACGCCTTTCCCCCATTTCCCTTGATCCACAAGGTGCTTCTCAAGGCGAGGAGGGACAAGGCGCAGGTGATTCTGGTAGCCCCAGACTGGCCCCGCCAATGCTGGTATCCAGATCTCCTCAGCCTCAGCTCCAGGCTCCTGAGGCAGCTTCCAGCTCGCCCGGACCTGTTATCAGTCAATCAGGGGAAGGTGTTCCATCCGGACCTTCAATCCCTGCACCTGACGGCCTGGTTCCTGAGCGGCTAGAGTTCCAGGCCTTGGGTCTTTCCGACGAGGTCCTCAATGTAGTTGAGGCGTCCCATAAGGAGTCGACCAGAAAATGCTATGCCTTCAAATGGAAGAGATTCTCCATTTGGTGTCAGGGCAAGGGCCTGGACCCTTCCTCCTGTTCCTTGGCAAGCATCTTGGACTACCTATGGTCCCTTTCTCAGCAAGGGCTTAGGTCGACGACCCTAAAGGTGCACCTGGCAGCCATCTCTGCTTACCAGGCGCGGGCCGGAAAGCAGTCGGTGGCGCAGGAGAAGGTGGTCAGGTGCTTTTTCAAAGGCCTGGATCACATATCCTCCGTGCGTGAACCTCCACCTCCTTGGGATCTACTGCTGGTATTGGCAAAGCTCATGGGCAAGTATTCAACCAATGCACAGGTGTGATATCTCTCACCTGTCATGGAAGACCGCCTTCTTGGTGGCTATCACGTCAGCCAGAAGGATGGGAGAGCTCCAGGCGCTCATAGAGTCTCCCCTGGTCTTCCACAGGGACAAGGTTGTCCTGTGCCCCCACCCAAAATTCCTTCCGAAGGTGGTGTCGGAGTTTCACCTTAACCAGGTGTTGAGTCTGCGGTGTTCTACCCCAGTCACACCTCGAGGCCGAATATAGACTCCATACTTTGGACCCTAGGCAGCCTTCGCTTATTATAAGGAGCGGACGGCTGAAGTTCGGGAGAGGTTAGGCAGCTGTTTGTCACCTACGCTGAAGCTGCACCTGGCAGACCTGCAGCCAAGCGGATGATAAGCAGGTGGGTCACCTCCTGCATAGATCTCTGTTATAGGTTGGCGGGCATGGAGCCTCCCAGAGGGATAAGAGCTCATTCTACCCTGCCATACTGCTGCATCGGTAGTTGCCCAGGGATGTCCCTATCCAGGATATCTGCAGGCTGCTACCTGGAAGTCGGCACATACCTTATAACCCACTACCACATCGACCTTGAGTCACGCTGGGATGCTGGTTTTGGGGCCTCGGTTCTCCAGTCTCTATTTCCTAAGTAGGGATGTGCGCTTGCCTCCCTCCTCCCAGAGAACTGCTAGAGTCTGTTAGAAAGGTGGATGAACAACATATCCATGTCCCTTGAAATGCAGGTTACTCACCTGTAACAGGAGTTCTAGGAATGGTATATGTTGTTCATCTAATAATTTACCCGGCACCTCCCGACTCCCTGCCGACGCACAACCTGGAGCTTCCAGCAGGCCAGGATCTGGCATCATGGGTGGAGCCGAGTTTTACCACCCGGGTGGGTGGGAGGAGCCAGCTTGAAGACCTTCCGGCAAGATTTAAAGCGGCAAGGATACCTGCCAGAAAGTGTGGATGAACAACATATACCATTCCTAGAACTCCTGTTACAGGTGAGTAACCTGTATTTCTAGGAGTGGTATGTGTTGTTCACCCACACGCACCCATCCGACCTCCCCAGCTTCGGGCGCACAACCTGGCTTCCACCGGTCTAAGATCTGGTGTCATGGGGCGGAGCTGAGGTATATACCACCCGGGTGGGTTGGAGGAGCCAGCTTGAAGACTTCCAGGCAAGATTTAAAGTGGAAGGGGACATGCCAAACAGTGTGGATGAACACCATATACAACTCCTAGAACTACTGTTACAGTTACCTATTACATATTACCTGTTCTTACTGGGATTCTCAAGAAATAACATATTTTCAGTCTCTGAAGAGTTTCATTATCTTATAAGTCTCGCACAAGGGACCATTAAGACATAGTTCTTTACCTCACAATGGAGGTTTTCTTTGTTCTATTCCCATTTCCATCTAAATGCTTCCTGTGGTGGTTTATCTGAAGGATGGAAGTTATTCTGTGATGGATTACTGAAATGTACTTTCAGGTTTAGCAACAGTCTTAAAGACTTGTGATCTGCGATAATCCCAGTACAGGTGACATCTTTGTTGGGAGTGCTAAGAAAAAGGCTAGATTTACCATCAGGTGAAGGAATAGCTGTCCTGACTACCTAGGTTCAGTTCATTATCCACACTTGGACAGTCTTCCACTGAGCATGCTCAGTCACCAGAACATTCTCCAAGCTCTGCTCCTACTACTATCCAACCATTTGGTACTGCGGCTCTGCCCCATTGCACTCAGATGTTGGTATCGTCCATCCTATCTAGTCCATGTCATTGGGAGGGTAGTTTGCCAGTAGGTATTCTCAAGCAGGATTCCTTACTGGGGATAGATAGCATTTATTGTTGCCCTGCCATTCTGGGCTCAGCACTCAATATCTAGCAGCACCCAGCCTCCTGCCAGGCCCCACCACATCACATGGACCAAAAGTATATGATCCCCTAGATGGAGTGTCCAGATTTTCAGAATATCCATTGCCAGAGAGGCTAGTAGCAGGTGCGGTGTTCCAGAAGACAAAGGTACATGGCAAGTTGGATGAACTGCTAGATATGGAGTCTGAGAAGGAGGACGATCTAGGCCAAATAGTTTCTGCAGCTGCATTTCTGGGCACCCCCCAGGCCAGCTATGTGGTTTTGATGGTACAGTATAGCCATAAGCTGTTTGTGAAGCTCTCTGACTTCTCTGACCTGCTCACTGGTGAGAGTCAGCCTGATATAAAGGAGATCTGTGATCTGGGTTTGATGATGGCTAAGCACCAGTTGCGGGTGGCCCTAGATGCTGCTAATTTGTCCAACCATGCAGTGGCTGCATTGTTGTCTGCTCACCGACATGCATGGTTGCAAGTTTTGCTATTCATGCAGGAAATCCATCAGTGGGTGGCAGACCTGCCCTTTATAAGGACTGATCTCTTTGTGCCAGGGGTCGAGGACTACCTCACACACATTGAGAAGTCCACTGTGACCTTAGACGTGGTAATACCAGTCACATGCCCTAAGCATCAGCCCATGCCTAAGCCACATGACCCAGGCTCCTATCATGTCACACAAGGTAGGCAGCAGTATCAGAAGCACCACCAGGCCAAGCCATCTAATAAGTTGGGAAGTCAGGATTAGTGCAAAGGCAGTGGTGACAGTTCCTCTGAAGGCCAGTCCTCGGGGACCACCGCAAAGGCAAAAAGTGAGTTGTTGGGGGGACCCCTTTCTCTCTCCATCTCATACCCTGCTGTAGCCCCTGGTCAGGGATTGACTCCTCCACCTGCTGCCCCAGTGGTCCACTGTTACTTTGGACAAGTGGGTCCTGGAAGTTGTTGGACTGGAGTTGTCTCTAGAATTTAAGATTTTACCTCCCTTTCTGTCCTGAGTGCCATTAAAGGGCCACTATCGCTGGAGTCTCTCCTTGCACTGTGGAACAAAGTTCTTCAGCTCCTTTTAGTGGCATGACATAATCTGTCCCAGAAAACCAAGCCCATAAAGGGATCATGCCATGGTACTTTCTGGTGCCCAAATAGACGAGGGTCTTGTACCCCATTTTTGATTTGCAGGTATTGAACAAGTTTTTCGCAGTAAGAAGTTTCACATGATGGCTCTGCATAGATTATTCTGTCTCTGGAGCCAGGGCATGGTTCTGCTTCCTGGATTTCCAGGATGCGTACTTCAGCAACCCCATTCTTCTGTCACACAGATGGTTTCTTCACTTTTGGGTGGACAGAACCATGTATTAGTTCAGAGTCATGCAGTTTGGCCTCTCATCAGCACCTACAGTATTCACGAAATGTCTGTCAGTCATAGCAGCCTTTCTCAGGCCCAGAAGTATAAATGTATTTCCATACCTTGAAGATTGGCACATCACAGGGTGCATGTTGTGGGACATGGAGGGTTCCAGGGATCTGACTATCCAGCTGCTTGGCGATATCAGCCTAATAGTCGGTCTGGCAAAGTCCAAGCTCACCCCAGAGCAGGTAATCCTCATCACTGGAACAGAACTAGGCATGCTGCAAGCCAGAGGTCACTTGCCCCTGGACAGGGTGAAAGACCGGTACTCCTCTGCCCAGTCATTTTGGATTAGGCAGTCCCACCCGCTTGGTATTTCTCCCACCTTGAGGACTTCATGAACTTTGCCACAGTCATGGTGTACTGGGTCCACCGGCTCGTGCAGTCCATTCTGTGGGAATTGGGGTGCCAGTGATCCCAGTCAAACACAGCCCTGAACCAGTCAATCTGGATGATCCAGTCAATGCTGGACACCATTCATTGGTGTCTTTTACCACTCAAAACCTCTCAGGGCAAATCCCATTTGATCAGCCAGAGTCCTTGATCATGTTGACAAGAGATGTCACTGCTGGCTTGTGGTATACATCTGCTGAACTACAGAGCACATGGATTCTGGTCACCAAGAGAGACTTGACTACTCATCAGCCTGCTGGAACTGGGCACATAGATACATAGACAGTGTCGGCAGATAAGGGCCTATGGCCCACCCAGTCTGCCCATTTGAGCTTGTAAGTTCAGTTTATGTTTTCCTAGAAGTCTGTTGCCCCTTACCCTTGACCTCCAGAATTCCTTTATGTCTATCCCATGCATTCTTAAATCCCGTGATTATTTCAGCCCCCACCACTTCCTCTGGCAGGGTGTTCCACTTGTCCACCACCCGTTCTGTGAAGAAATTCTTCCTCATGTTTCCTCTGAATCGCCCTCCCTCCAACTTCATCCTGCGTCTCTAGTCCTGGAACATCTTTTTCGCTTAAAAATAGTGTATTCCTGCACCCTGTTCCTCCCTGTAAGATACTTGTATGTCTCTATCATATCCCCTCTCTCCCTCCTCTCCTCCAGGGAGTACATGTTCAGTTCCTTCAACCTGTCTTCATAGGACTTGTGATGCAATCCATGCACCATCTTTGTTGCCCTTCTCTGAACCTTCTCTACCCTGTCTATGTCCTTACGTAGGTATGGTCTCCAGAACTGTACACTGTACTCCAGGTGGGGCCTCACTAGTGTCTTGTATAGTGGAATTATGACCTCCCTTTTCCTGCTGGTGATGCCCCTGCCTATACATCCCAGCATCCTATTTGCTTTACCTGCTGCCTTGTCACACTGTTTCCTTACCTTGAGGTCATCAGAGATGATAACCCCAAGATCCCTTTCCTGCTTGGTGCATGCTATATCCTCACCCCCCAACTGATATATTGTGCCAGGGTTTTTGTGCCCCATATGCATTGTCTTGCACTTCTTTGCATTGAATTTCAACTGCCAAACCCCTAACCATTCTTCGAGTTTCTGCAGGTCCCTTCTCATGCTGTCTACACCCTCTGGTGTGTCTACTCTGTTACAGAGCTTTGCATGATCAGTGAACAGTGAAATTCTGCCTTCTAGGTCCCTGGTGAATGTCACTGATGAAGATGTTGAATAGGACCGTCCCAGCACTGATCCCTGTGGTACCCCACTGGTCACTCTTCCTCTGTGGAGTGACAGCCATTTACCACCACCCTCTGTGTCTGCCATCCAGCCAGTTACCTACCCACCACACTACTGTCCTTCCCACACCCATATTCCCCAGTTTGTGTAATAAGTCTTCTATGTGGCACAGTGTCAAAGGCCTTGCTGAAGTCCAGATAGGCCATGTCCACTGCCCTCCCTGATCCACCTCCCTAGTCACCCAGTCAAAAAATTCAACGAGGTTGGTCTGACATGACCTCCCCCTGGTGAAACCATGCTGCCTTGGGTCCTGTAGTCCATTGACAACCAGATGTTCCACCAATCTCTCCTTCAGTAGTGCTTCCATGATCTTCCCCACTACCGAGGTGAGGCTGACTGGTCTGTAGTTCCCTGCTTCCTCTTTGTTCCCACTTATGTATAAGGGGACTACATCTGCTGTCCTCCAGTCTTTGGGTACCTCCCCTGTTTCCTGTGATCGGCTAAACAGGATAGCCAGAGGTTCGGCCACCACCTCTCTTAGTTCTTTAAGGACCCTGGGGTGCACCCCATCTGGCCCCATTGCTTTATCAACTCTTATTACTTCCAGTTCTTCAGGACCCTTTCTCATGTAAAGGGACTTGTGTCCATTTCTGCACCATTCTCACCCCTTGTACTCCCTTCAGACCCATTACCCTCCTCTTCCTCAGTAAAGACTGAGCAGAAATACCTGTTCAAGTATGTCAGCTTTACTGTTGTCATCCTCCACGCGGCCCCCATCCTCCCCCTTCAGTCTCACTATCCCTCCCTTTGCCTTTCTTTTTTCACTTATGTACCTGTAAAAGGTTTTGTTCCCCTCTACCCACTGATTTTGCAATGTGTTCTTCTGTCTGAGCTTTGGCTTCCCTTACTGACCTCCCTGCCTCCCTTTGCTTCTCCTGGTACTTCTCCCTATCCCCTTCTGCCTGTGTCCTTTTGTATTGCCTGAATGCAATCTTTTTGGCTTCCACTTTCTTTGCTACCTCTTTGGAAAACCATAATGGTCTCCTCTTCCTTTTCCTCTTGCTAACCTGCTTAATGCATAAATCTGTTGTTCTTGTAATCCCCATTTTAAATACTGCCCACTGTTCCTCAACCCCTGATTCACTGGACTTTGACAGAGCAGGCACTGCTGGTTCAGTGTCATATGGTTCATGTCAACATGGACAGCATAACCAGCATGTTCAACCTGAACAAATATGGCTGTATGCACTCCTTTCCCCAGTATCAGGAGGCACTTCTGACATGGTTTCAGGCTTGCGCCTTGCAAGCAGAAATGTTTTCAGTCCATGTTACAGGAGCAAACAGACAGCTGGGGGATGCCCTCAGTTTTGTCAGAGAAACATCCCACAGGTGGGTTGCTATTCCCGGCGGCAGTGTCCTAGGTGTTTTTCAAGGTGGCAAAAAGTCAACAGAAGGCATAAACTGCCCCCCTACACACACACATACACACACAGACACGCACACTCTAAAGCAGTAGGAAGGGAGGACCCGAGAAGGAAACTACCCCAGCCAGCTGAGTAAAGGGAGCAGCAGAGTAGTAGAGGATAAGGGGGATGGGAACAGAAGTTGTAAGAAGGCAAGGCAAATTTTATTTTTATGGCACCCAATCCCGGAGGGTCTGGGTGCCTAACAGTAGAACAGTACAAATAACAATTTAAAAGTAATAAGGTAAAATACTCCGGTAAACATCTATAAAATATTAAGATTAATAATCAGAGGGATAAAAAGTTCATACTTTCACTCATACAGTCGAGTAGTTCAGATAGTGTCCTTTGCAAAGGCCAGGCAGAAGAGGTGGGCTTTTAACCTCTGCTTCAACACCCCAATGGAGGGGCCTCCTGGACTGCAGATGGAAGCGAGTACCACAGGGATGGCCTTGCGACACTAAAGGCACGGTCGCCCGATGTCTTGAGCTGAACCTTGGGAACATCCAGGAGGCCCCTCATCAAGGAGCGGAGGGAGCGAACAGAGGCAGCCAGTGTAAGGAGCTCCATCAGGTAGCCAGGACCCAGTCCATATAGGGCCTTGAAGGTGAACAAGCCCAACTTCAAAAGGACCCTCCACCTGATAGGCAGCCAGTGCAGCGCCCGCAGGACTGGGGTCACATGACTAGACCTAGACAGGCCCTTCAGTAACCGAGTCGCTAGGGGAAAACAAGGTGGGGGAAGGGGGGTTACAGGCAGATTGGGAGCAGGGTATGGAGGGCCATGTTTGCAAATGCAAGGAGTCTTGGAAATAAAATTACAGATCTAGGTGACCATCATGACAGAGGCATCCCAGGATAGTGTGACCATTACTGAGTCATGGTGCACAGGGAGCCACGAGTGGGACATGACCATACTAGGCTACACTCAGTTCAGGAAAGCTAGGGAAGGGAGAAAGGGTGGAGGGGTTGAGCTGTATGTGAGAGAGGGTATCAAAGTGATGGATATGCAAGGGAACCATCGGAGAAAGGAGGTGCTGGAGGTGCTGTGGGCCACCTTGGAAACAGGAGCCGGAGCACTATTCACACTGACGTGATATACAGACCTCCAATACAGGGGAAGAACTTGATAAGGCACTGGGGGAAGCCATCAGCATAATGGCAGAAAAGTGGAGGCGCTGTTAGTGGGACACTACAGTTTGCCAAATGTAGCTTAGAGCCTCCCAGCTGCAGCTTCAGCTAGAAGCAGAGGACATCCTAGGCTCCCTGCAGGAGATATTTGTCAGGCAACTAGTCAAGAGAGCCCACTCGAGAGAAGACAGTATTGGACCTGGTGCTCACAAACAGGAACAGTATTGCAGATGTCAAGGTGGGATGTCATCTGGTATAGTATGGGTTAACATGAGGACAACAGCAGAGACGCACCACACAATGATGAAGGTCCTAGACTTCTGGAGGGCAGGTTTAAAAAAAAAAAAAAAATGGGTGAATGTTTAGAGATGGCTTAGCAGGGGGATTGCTGGGGTGGGGTGGAGGAACAGTGGGCCAAACAAGGGATGGCATAGTGAAGGCAACAAACTTCTGTGTGAAATAAGAGAGCAAAAACAGGTGGGGAAAAAAGGACCACTATGGTTCTCGGGGGAGGGGGGAGGTGTAACTGTGAAGGTAAAAGCTAAAAGGGTTGCTTTCAGGAGCTACAAGGAGATGCAAAGGGAGGAAATAGGGAGGTGTACCAGGAAAAACAAAGGGAAGGGGGTGAGGGGTACAAAGGTGCAAACTGAGGAAAGGATAGCTAAAGTGTCAGTGTCTTAGTGGCTCAGTAGGTAGCACACTCGCCTCTGAAGCCAGGAGATCAGAGGGCTGTGGGTTCAGTTCCCACATCTGGCACTTGGGTTACTATCCCAATACTGACACTGTAGTGCAGCATGAGAGGGGTGCTGCACTTCTGAGGTGCCGTCTTTCGGATGAGACGTTAAACCGAGGTCCCATCTGCCTGGATTGGTGGTAGTTCAGGTTCATGTTAAAGACCCCATGGCACTTATCGAAAAGAGTAGGGGTATGTTTATTAAAATCAAAGCATATATACAACAACTCAATATTTAACAAGAGAAACAAATAAATCAAAAAAATGCATACAAATTCTTCAAAAGGAGAAATTCAAAGTCCACCTTGCATCCTGAGGAAAAAAACAAAAATTAGATAAGAAGAGAAAAAACCATATATATACAGTCAAAGAAAAAATTCAATAAAAATCCCAATATCGTACCCACATATTCTGTTTGAGAAGTTTCCTTTCTCCTTCTTTAATACGATCAATGTGGGCTAATACTTTCATGAGTAAATCCTCAGGAGTAAGATAACGTTGCTGAAATAAAAACCAACACCTGACCTGCCATACCCAATACAATATTATAATTGCCATAATATTCAAAGTACTATAATTACACTTAGACCAAGAGACCGGAAATAAACCAAAAAATAAAGCTCTCTGATCCCACTGACGCCAAACTTTATTCCAAAAACGACGACGCCACAAAAACCAAAACCGTGAAATGAAAGGACAAGAAAAATATAAATGAGGCATAGTTTCTATAAGAGCTGAACATGAATCCCGAAAACAGTACCGATCCAGTACTTGTTTATATTTGTGATTACCACGTACATTAATTTTTCCATGTGCTCCTAACCAAGCAATATCCCACAGTGCCACAGGAATACGAGTATCAACAAGACGATTTCCAATCTGTTTCTTTTCTGTCAATGTGAACCCTGGAAAAACTTCTTCCATAAAATGGGACTCTACTATCACTGTATACAATTTTTTCCGAGTTAAATCCTTAATCATAGGTACCGTAATATGCCATGTCTTAAGCATATCAAACACCATGACCCAATCTGGAGATAAAACATATTTCCTTTTATTTTTATGGATAACTCTCCCTACACCCCATTCCTGTAAATTCCCATAAAGTGAAATACGTACTAAGGGAACCCAAAGTTGAAATGAGTCCATAACTAAAGGTTTCAAATTGGTAGAGAAAAAGAGAGAATAAAAAAACACTATCGGGTGAATCATAGAGACCCCTCCCTGTCGGTAGTTTTGCAACAAAACGTTACGCTTAACCGGATTGAGACGACTTCCCCAAAAACAAGAAAAGAAAAGGCTTAAGAGGGGCACAAAAAAACATCTAGGCAATGGAAAAATATGTGCTACATGTAAAAACAAAGGCAACAAACACGTTTTGATCAAAAAAATACTTTTCTTTTTACCCAAAAGCCATTTATTCCACTTACATACCTTTTCCCTACCCTTATTCAAATATATTTCCCAATTATACAGAGCCATATCCGAAACCCCAAAATAAATACCTAGTAATTTATGCGGAGAATCCACTAACCTAATACCCTCAATAGAGGAAATACCCTCCAGAGCTGAAGCCAAATTAAAACACACACTCTTCTGTGAATTTAAACTGGAACCAATAACTGATAAAAAAAAAAAACGGTAATACCCTACATAATAAACAACCCACCGAGGTAGTAGGCACCAAAACACATAAATCATCCACATAACAAATTACTTTTTGAATACTGCAATCCAAACCTGAAAGACCTAAAAGTCTAGGAGACTTGTAAAGTAGCCTAATAATGGGATCCAAAGCTATTACAAACAATAAGGGGCTCTAGGGACAACCTTGTCGGACTCCCTGACGAATGTAACAAGGAGATCCGATCCACCCATTAATATATGGTCTAACATAAGCTAGGGAATAACATAAAATAAGCCAATTAACAAAAGTCTGTGGAAACCCATAGGCTCTAAGGGTCAACCATATAAATTCTTGAGAAACCCCATCAAAAGCTTTAGAAAGATCAAAATTAAATAAGTAGCCATGCAGAGCCCCCCTTTTGACCTTGAGAAAACAATTCTCTTATTAAAAGTAAAGCATCTCGGATGGACCTACCAGAGACTGAGCAATACTGAAATGGCGAAAGTAAAGAAGGCAAATGTTTTGAAATCCTATTTCCCAGTAATTTGCAAAAATTTTATAATCCGTATTTAACAGGGTGATAGGTCTCCAATTCCCCAAGTCAGATTTGTCACCCTTTTTATAAAGAAACAACATCAAACCTTCATACATTTGATCTGCCAAACGGTCTTCATGCAAAAAAAGCATTGAATACAGCTAATAACTGATTTGGCATAAATTTCCATAAGGACTTGTAAATTTCCGCTGATAACCCATCAGAGCCACCCTATCCCTAAGACCAGAAATAACTCCTTTCACTTCCTCTAAAGTAAAAGGTGCTACAAGCTCATGCCTTTGAAGTGCCGGCAGAGTAGGTACATCCAATGCTTGTAATAATAATGACATATCAGAGGATTCAGCAACTGGATATTCAAAAGTATGTTTCACAAATTTAGTAACACATTCCATAATATTTGTCTGCCCTTTGACTATATGCCCTTGCTCATCAAGCAGTTGAAACATCTGTTTACCACAGAACTTTTCCTTAGTAACATCAAAAGGGTTAAATTGACGCTGTGTCCCAGAAGTCCGAAATTTCTGTTCAAAGATAATAGATTTTTGTCTATCATACTGTACTTTAGATAAAGCAGTCTTAACCTCTTTTATACGGGCAGAACAGTCAGAACCAAATAAATGAGATTCAGTAAATAATGCCAACAATTCAGCTCATAAAAGACTGGAAGTATGGTGTCTAGTATCAGCCAAAAATGTAGCATAGTATCTAAAATAGGTCACCATATATAATTTAGTATCAATCCACCAGTCGATCATGGAATCATAAAGAACAACTACGGGAAATGCGATCCGAAATCAATTCCATAAAACCGTGGTGAAACTCAGGAACCAGTAATAAAGACGAATTAACTCTCCAAACCCCAGGTCCCTGTGATAAAACTTCCCCTAACTGAATCCGTATCCCTAATAAATGGTGATCCGAAGTAGCCATAGGCACTGTTATACCTGTCACTGCCCCAATAGTCTGTGAACAGAACCAAAAAATCAATCCTAGAGGTTAATTTACCTTTTGAAAAGGTAGGCAACGGAGACTGGACAAACACATCAATCAAATTCATCTCTTTAATAATGGTGCGTAAAGCTTGAGTATCACAATAAACTTTCTTATTGGGAGAGACTTCTAGACTAGTGTTAAAATCTCCACCCCATAAAATAATTCGGTTTGTAAACAAATAAGGTTTAATTAGGCGTAAAAGCTGAACCCTAGCAGCCTTTTGTTGTGGAGCTTAAATATTAATAAGTCGGTAAGGTAAATCATACCATAAAAGGTCCAATAATAATACTCTACCTGGAACCAAATCCACCATCTTCTGCAAAGTAAAGTTAGAGGAAGTAAAACAATATCCAATGCCGGAACAAAGGTCCTGTCCCAAGGACCAATATGAAGGCCCCAACCCCCAATCCCTTGAGGCTGTAGCTGCTTTCCCAGTTGTATAAAACCTGACATCTTGCAACAAATAAACCTCATAAGCCAAACTATGTAAGGCTGAAAAGGTAGCTGTGCGTTTATACTGTGAACGAATGCTATTAACATTAAGACTAGCTAAGCGTATAGAAGACATAAAGGAAAGGAAAAGAAAAAACCATTGCAAAATTAACCATATCATTTCTTTCTCCTCGGTCTAACAGATTTCTTTTTTGAGGGAATCCCAGAGTTATCAGCCAGGGGCAGTGGTGCTGAGGTAGCCATAGGAGGAGGAGGAGAAGGAACAGAGTCCCCTAAATCTTCCTCATCCATGGCATCACCCCAACTTTGCAAAGGTTCATATGGATTGGATACTGGGACAGAAAGTATAGAGATTGCGTCCACTTGTTTGGTGGAGCGGAGTCTTCTAGCAACTGGTGGGGAGGGCTCCAAAATTTCCCCTGGCTCCAAGTCTTCCCTTGCTGGGAGACGGAGCTTGTATAGGAGTAGGGACTGAAACACTAGGGGAGGTAGGTAACTTATCAAGTAGTGGTACTTGAGGGATCTGAGGGTCTGGGATAGTTGAAGCTTCAGGAGAAACCAAAAGGAGGGAACCTTTACCTTATTTTTGGGAATATGGTCTGAGCCGGGGTCTAACAGTAGCGAAGATCTAGCTATATAGGAATCATGTTCTGTATAATCGGAGGTATTACGCCTAGGACATGCCACAAAACGTGAGAAGTTTCACCACATAGGTTACAAGTGGAGGGACCGTACAGGATAACACTGAATGACCCAACATTCCACAAGATGCACATTTTAATTGGTCACAATCAGAGCTTAAGTGAGTTAATGAGCCGATCTATAGCATGAACGTGGCTGTCCTGGATAAAACAGTATACTACTATCCTCCCTAAATAAAAACAATTAGGAGATGGTGAATCCCAGCCTCAGTCATTTTAAGTTGCACATTAAATTTCCACCCCCCGTCCAAAACCCATTATCGCAATCAATGCATGTGGTACTCCATTCACTGTACAACGTTGTTCTAACCAATACAGAATATCCAGGACATTGACTCTTCATTCCAAAAGAACAGTGATAACTTTAGCAGTTGGTCTGGTAATAGGAATTACCACAAATGTTTCCAGATAGGGTCTATAATGAGCAGTATAGTAGGCAGACCAAAATTTATCCAACAATACAGCAGAACGAAAGGAGACATCAAAATTGTGATCCCGGAAGAGTGAATAAAGGCATACACCTCCGAAGGCCGAATCCCCAAAGAATCAATTATTAAAGTTTTGCCCACAAAATTGCGATCAGGGGGAAGGTCCATACCCCCTTTATAATAAATGCATGCAACAAAACGTTTCCTAACAGGGACATCAGCAGTTTTGAAGAGGGAGGCATAGCTAGCTGGTTTTACATTTTGTGCCTGAGGAAGTCTATGAGCAGTATTACCCAGGGAACTAGCTGCTGTGTCATTTTTGCTATTTGAGGGCACTGACCTGGTATCGTTGTCGCGATTTAGGCTCAAACAGAAGTATTTGACGTTGAGAGATCAAAGTAATTGTGTAGTCTGACCAAAGGGCCGTAATCTGAGCCACCGTTCAGCCGAAACAGGGCTCCTGGTTTCAGCACTAGCAGGCGGAAATGACGCGACTTTCCGGTCCGACCCTGAAACCTGCACCTCATCCAGAGCCTGTGTACCCAAAAGTTCCCCCGGTCTTTCCAATCCTACCCCCGGTAAAGGAAACTGGGGATCCGGAATCCAGGCATTCGGGGTCTTTACCCAACCCGCATTTGCCAACGCCACCTCCGGAGACCAGGTGTCGAGTCGGGCTGAAAAGGGAAATGAATCAGCATCCATATCGATAGCAGGGACGCCTGCGTCTGTTACCGGCGGGTCATCAATAACCTGCACATTACTTTTTTTAGACATGCCAAAAGAAGCTACCTGTCCACCTTCCGGGCGTTTTCTTTTTTTCTCATCTTCAGTTGCCATAAGCAGAACTGAGTCAGAAGTTTTCCGACCTTCGACAGCTGCAGACAGAGCCAACTCCACGTCAGGTAAGATATTACTTGTGTTTTCCATATTAGCTAAACAAGATGAAGCCTCCACGAGTACTTCAACCAACTCCATGGAACAATCTTCTAACACCTCTGCACTCTCCACCGACTGAGACATACTGAACCTAGTCCAGTCGTCTCAGGGGAGGGGCCCCCTACCATCAGAGTAGGGGAATTTCCCCGGTGTCCTGGCCAAATTTCCCTCATTCACTAAAAATACCACCAAGAGTTTCATCTGGTTCAAGGTCAGTTGACATTCATCTGTATCCCCCTCCCCCGGGTCGTGCCTGAAAATAGGCAGGATTTGTCTAGTGCACTTACCCGGTCAACAAAAACTAAATAAAAAAAAAAAGAAATTGATAACTAAAGGGGGCAAGACCTTTTATAGATACATAAGAGGGATTACACAAGAGGGAGGGGTTATGTGGTTAAGAAGAGCTGGGGGAGACTGTGCAGAGGAATATCAGGAAAAAGCAGATATCCAGAACAAATACTTCTGCTCGATCTTCACATTGGAGGGAGAGGAGGATGGACTACATCTACTGGGGGGATATGATCGAAACTTTTAAATACTTAAGGGAATAAATAAGACAAATACAGACAGGATTTTCCAGATTAGAAGAGGGAGGTATACGAGAGGGCACCAGCTGAGATTGGAAGGGGGGAAATCAGGAGACATTTTTTCACAGAACAGGTGGTAGACAAGTGGAATACTCTGCCCAAGGAGGTGGTATCCTGTAGAATGGTGGGTGCTTTTAAGAGGGATGGGACAGATTGATGGGGGGTGATGATGAAGAGGAGGGGAGGGGGCAGCTGCAAGTTGAGGGGCTAGCTGCACAGTTTGGCAGACTCGATGGACCATGAGGCCTGTTTCTGCTGGCATTTTCGTATGTTCATACATAGAAGTAGCAGGAACCCTGGGGAGAGGGAGGTAGGTACAAGTCCATTTACAGAGCGAAGAGTCCTGAGAGAACTTGCAAATCTGAAAGTGGATAAGGCTGTGGGGTCAGATATGGTATACCCAAGGATGTGGAGGGTGCTCAGTGAGATACTGACTGCACCTTTGACAGCCCCATTCAACAATTCACTGGAAACCGGAGTAGTTCTGGAAAACTGGAGTAGGGCAGACGTAGTCCTGCTTCATAAGAGCGGCAGCAGGGAGGAGGCTGGCAACTGTAAACCAGTTAGTCTAACATCAGTAATGGGGAAGTTAAAGGATACACTTTTAAAAGAAAGGCTAGTGGAGTGTGTTGCATCCAGCAGATTACAAGACCCAAGGCAGCAGGGATTCACGGGGGGAGGTTATGTAGGACAAACCTGATCAATTTCTTCGAATGGGTGACCAGGGCACTAGATCAGGGTGGGGCGGTAGATGTGGCCTATTTTGACTTTTGCAAGGCCTTTCACACCATACCTGATAGACGTTAATAAGGAAATTGGGCAGTTGGGTAGGACCCAAAGTAGTGAACTGGGTGTGGAACTTGTTGATGGATAGGCATTAGAGGGTGATGGTAAACAGCCCTCACTGAAGTGACCAATGTGGTGCCTCAGGGCTTAGTACTGGGACCAGTCCTTTTCAGTGTCTTTACTAAGGACTGGAAGGGAAGGTATGCCTCTTTGCAGATGACACCAAAACCTGCAATAGGGTAGATACTCTGTAGAGGGTGGAGAGAATGAGTGGAGACCTGAGGAAACTTGAGGAGTGGTCAGGGGTACAGCATGTGGGTTTCAGTGCAAAATCATGCACCTAGGGCACAGAATCTCAGGGTCGGTGTATAAAATGGTGGAAGAGGTACTGACAGTCACTAAACAGGAAAGGGAGCATAGGGCTATCATATCTGATGACCTCAGGGCAGCAAGGCAGTATGACAAGCAAGTGGGCAGGAACAGCAGGATGCTAAAGTACATTAGGAAGGGAATCGCCTGCAGAAAGAGGTGGTGTTACCACTGTATCAATCGTTGGTGAGACCCCACCCTGGAGTACTGTGTCCAGTTCTGGAGACTGCATCTCAGGAAGGGCATGGACAGGGTGGAGGCAGTCCAGAGGAGGGCAGTTAAAATGGTACAGGGTCTGCATCATACGCCCTACAACAAGAGACTTGAGGGATCTTAGTATATACACCTTGGAAAAAAGAAGGTGAGGGGGGACATGATGGAGACCAGTAAGCAGCTCACGGCGGGGTGGTGAATAAGGGTACGGTGGGGCCTATATTTCAGAAGAGAAGGGGCACAAGAACAAGAGAGCATGCAATATAGCTGGAAGGAGGGAAATTTAGGAGGGAAGTGAGGAAGGAACTTCACTGAAAGCATGATGGATACCTGGAACAGTCTTCCAGAAGAAGTGGTAGGAACAAAAACAGTGGTGGGCTTCAAGCATGTATTGGATAGGCACAGAGGATTCTTGCTAGGAAAGCGGGGTTTGGGGGGGGGACTAGCCGGAGATCAGGTAGGTCTGTAGTGATTGTATAGGCAGGGACAAAATGGGCAGAGTGGGTGGGCCTGGGGGTCATTATCTGCTGACAAATTCTATGTTTTCGATGCATCAATGAATCTGTTTGTTTCCTGGGAAAACAGCAAGCTTAAACTGTTCTGTATCTGTCTGCCTCAGCAGGCCAGTCAGCCAGTAGATGCATTCTCTTAGTCCTGGGCTCAGAAATTCTTATATTCCTTCTCTGTGTTTTCTCTGGTCCACGTGGTGGCCCTTAAGGTGCAGAGGGACAGGGCATCCCAGATTCTGATTGCACTGGACTAGCTGCGCCAGTTCTTATGTCAGGATTTACTTGGTCTAAACAGCAGACCTCCCAGCCTGCTTCCACTCCTGCCAGACATGCTGACGAGGTGAGAGGGGACAATCAAGCATCTGGAAGTGCAGTCCCTGCACCGAACCACCTGTTTCCTGAACAGCAAGAGTTCCAGGCCCTTAGGCTTTCTGAAGATGTTCTCCAATGTTGGAGGCATTTCAGAAGGAGCTGACTCACAAGATCAGTACTTGCAAATGAACAAGGTTTTTGTGTTGATGCAAGGAGTGAGGATTGTTATTATTCGCCAGCAAGTCAAGTGTGACAAAATCTCGCCTCAAGGACTAACTTTCAGTAGATCTCAGCTTGTTGCTGCTCTGCTACCTACAAAACACTGACGAATGATGTAGCACCCGGTTCCCCACAAAATGCAGTCTGTTACTGGGGAGAGGTGGCCCTCTTCTGTCTGCGCACCAACCTAGTAACAAATGGCTCTTCACACTAATCTTGTGTTTATTTCCATGTCTTACATATTCAATTTACTTTTGGTCTTTGGTTCAGGCAGGATTGTGAGCTGTGTCCCTCAAGGTGCACCAGGCCATCATTTTGGCATACCATGCCAAGGTGTGGTTGCCAGTGGTGGACAAGACAAAGCAGTCAGCCACTTCTTTATACTGATGCTGTCACAGCTAACGCGGAAACCACTTGAGCCTATGGACATGTGATCTTTCACTTCTGTCATGTGTTGGGAGGTCAAAACCTCACTTTCAGATTCTTGACGATATTGGGAATGCAAGTAATCACAGACACGTTGCATTAGAGTAATAAACAAGTTTATTACTACCAAAGGGATGAATCACAGTTGCCCTAAGCAGTTCTTACCAAAACGAACCGGGAGCAAGTGCTAAGCATTCCCTACACCTCAAGGTTTCTCTGTGTCTCTTGGGGTCTCTAGGTCTCTGAGGTATAAGGCTTGTGCATTACATTATATACCTATGATAATTACTATGGTTACCAAAAGATAGAAACATTTCTAGTTACAGAGATGAGCCCTATTGGCTAAATTAGAGGTGGCTTCACGGTCCAAGATAACATTATATAATTCTGTCAAGTCGTCATTTTGAGAACAAAAGAGTTCTTATACAGAGTCTTACATAACTCAGTGTAGTGGTACAAATCACAAAAGGTGGCAATGCTGCTCATTATATTATACCCAAGGACACAGATGTCCTGGCATCTCAAGTAAGAAATACACAGAAAATACATAGCAGAATTTATGTATTAGCAAGCAAAGTGTATTATAACAATATGCATTTATATCCTGACATCTACTCTTACGGTAGATGCCCTAGCCCTAAATGTTAGTATAACATATACCTAAATGCTAGCTGTCTACGGTGTACCTCTGAGGGTACCAATTAGAGTGCAGGGACCTTGTGTAACATTCCCCCCCTTGTTGCCTCCAAGGGCAACACAGGCAGATGTCTTGGGAAAGGACAGGAGCAGTGGTCGTTTACAAACCTGACGCGTGAGCTTTGTAAAGGAACTCAAGCTGCTCATGGTGTTGGCGCAGTGTACGCCATAGGCAGCAGAGCATTATAATCAAAATGAAAATTAAAAATGCTTGTATAATAACAAAACCTTTAAAAGTAATCTCTAACCAGGTGTTAGTCAATGCATTATTCATATCTCCATCATTGATCAAGGCGAGAACAGCTTCATTGGCTTTGGTCATATTATTGCTGATGTGGATGAAGTGTGTGTCTTTCCTGTCTAAATGTGATTTCAATGTGAGTATGAGTGGGTCTATGTGTACATTAAAGTATGGCAAGTATTCTGACAGTGTGAGCAGATAATTGGGGTTACCATCAATAATGTCTGCATCCAGAAGGGGGACGGGGGTTATAACAGTATGTCCAATAACAGTCTTCTGGTGGGGGACAAAACAGAAATTGGGGGTAATCAACAGCAATATGTGTAACAGATCCATGTGTAAGACTTGTAATTCGTGACCACGCAGTACTCACCATCGAATTATACTCTGTGAGCACAGTAGGCAGTCTCCCACTTTTGCAACTGGACAGGCAGGTGTAGGTCGCCTTCGAATCCATGTTGACAGGCGGTGAACCTCCTCACGATAGGATTGGTAGAGTTTATCCGGAGCCAGAGTCGAGTCGAAGGAGTCAGTGCCATTTGCAGTGATGTCATCATTCATCGTGAAAGTCCAATCAATGCTGTCTGGAGAGTAACCACAAACAGGTTGAATAACATCAAACACATCACATCGGCACAAGTAAATATATTGCTTTTTCGCACAGCAGTCTGTGTGCGGAGCCACCCAAGCATCAAGGAAAGAATGATAAACCAGTAGAGGTGGTAGATCCAGGCGTTCTCTGCAGATGTCTTCATCCAAATGCCCAATGGAATGTACCAGTGCAAGCTTGTCGAACAAAGCTGTAGTGGGATCAAAGCGTGGTAAGGAGACAGTGAAAGAAACAAACATGGTATCTGTTATGGAACACTTCTTAGCAGTAAAACAAGGACCAGTGTTAGGGTGTCTGGTCACAAGCCCCAAATTCCTAGCTGTAGAAAGAGGAATTGTTAAAGTCTGTTGCATACACATGGAAACACAGCTAGTGGTTTTACATCGTGGACAATACCATTTGGAGATGCGTCTATCATGTATAATGTCAGGTATTCTTCCAGATTCCAGATCACGGAAGAGGTTATTGATGGTAGTGATAATGTAGGAGCCATAAGCAGAGCAGAGTATCTCTCTAGCAATGTACTGTTTATCTGCTTCTTTGTTGTTCTGTTATATGAGTGCTTTGATCTTATCTTTAGAATCAGTGAATGCCTTAGCAATGTCGTGCATGTTGTATACAGTGCATCTTTCTTCCTTACTAAGGCCATCCACACCATGCAATAATGGGGGTAGCATGTTGTTGACCAAACCAGTGGAGAATTTGGCAGAATGACTTTTGATAGCAGCAATGTCTGCTTTGTTCCAGATAGACATAGCCGTACCAAAAAGGCCTGTGACAGTACATGTTGCACCGGTGACATCAGAACTGTCAGCTTCACGTGTTTTACATTTATGAGATAGATTATCAGGAGAGGGCTTCCCCCTGAAGTTGCCTCTGTGTTCAGTAGAGTGGACCCCTGCAATAGGGTCTTGCGTATGAATCTGAAATGCAGCTAAACTATCAAGCAATAATATACTATAAAATGGTGATGTATTAGTATTGTGACACATACCAAACTCTTTCATATTCCAGTAAGTAAGATTAAACAAAACAGGTATATGCATAAACTGTAAGTTATTAATCAAAGAACCTGGGAGGGCAGTGGCTGTTAGACCACTACGGGGACCAGGGGTATGCTTAGGACATTCCAAAAGCTGCTTGTCAGTGGGTGGTAACACACAGAGGTACATGGCTGCAGAAGCCATGTGGTGTATAGCACAGAATTTTCGAGCAGAATCTCTGGACAAAGAATTACAGTATGAAGGATCAATTAAGGCAGTTATGTTGTACAAACCAGAATGTCTTAATGCAGTTTGTAACAAGTGACAGTGAACCATTTGGGGATCATTTAGCATTGGGCCAACCTTGGAAAGTTCCTTTGGAGAGTTTGGCCACAGGGAGGATTTGTCCTTGTGATGTGGTTTGCCACTCAATTTGAAGGGTAGATTTATCAGGAGCAACAACCGAGGCAGTGAGGTAAGCATCGGAACCTTCCTGGACAGTGATAATACTATCTGGTATATTGATGGATACTCCCTCTGGAGGAGGTGCTGGAGGATCAAGGTGTCATAGGAGGTCTGATACCATGCCTTGGATTCGGGGGATAACTCCTGAGATAAGGAGATAATGGAACAAGATAGCCATCTTGTCAGTGTATCTGAAAAGGAAGATCAAAGATTAGTATGTTAGTACTATTCCGCCCAATGGGGTGAGGAAAAGTAATTTAAGCTCCTTTATACAGTTTCAACTGGTTTGCATGTAACCATTTGTCAGTCAACTTGTTGTGGAGGAGTCTAACTTGATAGACTACCGGACTGAGCTTGTTGACGATGGGGTATGGGCCTTCCCACTTGTTGGAGAAGGAGTGGGTGGGATGTGCAAATCGAAGTACCATTACCCGATCTCCAACTTGCCAATCCACTTCTTGTGCGTGTTTGTCAAACTGTATTTTGGATTGTTGCTGGGCCTTGCCCATGCAGTTGGCAGCATACAAGTGTGTGTATGAGGTCTTTTCTGAGTTTTTCCACATATTGGTCCACAGACACACGGTCTGCAGTGGGGTGTGTAGTCAAACAACAGGTGTTCAGGCAATCTCATCTGTCTACCAGTCATCACCTCAAAGGGTGTAAGTTGGGTGGTGGCTGAGGGTGTACCCCTGATTGCCATAAGGAGTAACGGCAATAGGGAATCCCAGGTTTTGGGATTGTCCTCAATGAATTTGGAAAGCATTTGCTTAATCTGTCTGTTGGCTCTCTCTACTTGACCTGAGGATTGAGGGTGGTAAGGTATGTGGAACTTCTGCTGAACTCGAAGGAGTTCAAGGGATTCTTTCATCAACTCACCTGTAAAACTGGTTCCTTTGTCAGAGTCCACCTTGAGAGGTAGACCCCACCTGGAGAAAATCTGTTCCACCAGGATTTTGGCAGTAGTTTTCACTGTACATGTCTTAGTGGGGAAAGCTCCTACCCACTTAGAGAAGAGGTCAGTTACCACAAGAGCATACTTATTATTTCTGCTGGTATTGGTCAGAGGACCAATGAAGTCAATTTGTATGGCATGCCAAGGGCCAGAATGTCGTTATGGTAAGAGTTTGGCATTTCGTTTGGTAGGGATGGGGTTGTTTTGCGCACAAACGAGACAGTTGTCTATGTATTGTTTAACATCTTTAGTGATACCAGGCCACCAAGCAGTGGTCTTGAGTCATTGGAGAGTATTTTCTGCTCCCTGGTGTCCACCAGTAGGGGTGTCATGCACTTGGTGCAAAAATTCAGATCTTAAATGCCTGGGGACCACCCACAACTTAGTGGTGGAGTCATCTGGTTGGAACCAGATGAGCTTGTCATCTGGTGACAGGCGCAACTTACCTTCATGCCTCCGATAGGGGTTATGTGTGGAAAGTTTCTCTTCAGTACCTTTGTCAAGGAATCTGAACACCTCTTCAAGTTAAGTCTCAAGCTGCTGGGCTGCGGAGAGGTCCAAGGGGGAAAAAAGTTCAGATTTCTTTCTGAGTGCTGCAATGTGTACAGCGGCATTAGCCTCTGGATGGTCCATCATCCAGACGTCCCCCCCTTGGGCCCCTTCCTTAGCAAGGGTGTCTGCTGTGTCATTGAAGGCATGATAGGGGTCATGGAGAGAATGGCCTTTGACTTTGTGTATGAGAGTTTGTGTAAAATTTTGTGCCAGTGAATGTATGTATATTACCAATTCTTGTACTTCACTGGGCTGCCATCAGAGGAGAGGAAGGAGTTCTTTGCCAGAAGGGAAGAAATCTATAAGAGAACAACAAACCCAGTTAGAGTCTGTAAAGATGATGGTATCCTCGGTTCCATGCTGGATGAACTCGTGGGCACAGGCCACCGCTGCCATCTTTGCATACTGTGATGATGCTACACTACAGCGCTTAGATATTTTAACAGTGTTCCCATAAGGGTAGATCACTAGAATGCCCATCCCTGCAATTTGTTCTCCCTGGTAGTAGGATGCTGAACCATCAGTAAAGACATGGCACAAAGAAGTGTTATCAAGTATTTGTGGCGTGTGCAGAGAGGAATGGACCTGGATCGGGAAGATCAGGTGACCGTAGTGTACAGTCATGGGGTTCTCCCTGGAAAAGGAGGCCATGAGCCAACATAGATGGAACTTTAGTCGTTTGTACCTGTATGTCTCTGTCCTGGAGAAGAAGTGACCAGTGTGTCAGTCTGGTGTTAGAGACTGACCCATCCTTCACTCGATCTGAAAGCAGAAATGTGGTTGGTGTTAATGATCAGTGGTGAGTACCCAGTGATATACAGAAAGTGCTTGACAGCCCAGTAGGTGGCCAGAAGGTTCCTTTCACAAAGGCCATACTTCTGTTCCAATGGGGTCAAGAGCTGTGGGGCATATGCAGTGGGTCTCAAGGTGCCATGCACCTTCTGAGCCAGCACTGCTGACATGGCAATGTCAGAGGTGGCACATTCCAAATGAAATGGTAGTGCTGGATTGGGGTTGACCAGGGCTGGGGCGGAGGCCAAGGCCTGCTTCAGTGACGTCACAGCCTGGGTGTGTATGGGGCCCCAAGTCCATGGTACATCCTTTTTGAGTAATTCATACAGAGGAGCAGCTTTCTGAGCAAAATCACAAATAAAATCTTTCAAATAATTCACCATACCTAGAAACCTTCGAAGAGTTGCCACACTAGTAGGTAATAGCAAGTCTTGCAATCCCTGTACCTTCTTCCAGGTAGGGCTTGGACCTTGGTCAGTTATTTTTAGACCCAGAAAGAGTACTTCTTTCTGACACAATTGTGCTTTTGCTGGATTACATTTCAGGCCTGCTCTCTGAATGAGAGTCAGTAGTTCGTCCAAGAGATCCAAATGTTGTTCCTGTGTGGCTGTTGCCAGCAACAGGTCGTCCACATATTGTAAGAGACATTGGGGAGTAGAGAAACTCTCGAAGGCATCCATCATGTGGAGATGGAACAGGGATGGACTGTTATGGAATCCTTGTGGCAAGCAAGTCCACGTGTACTGTCTTCCTTCAAAGGTGAAGGCAAACTTAAATTGACTCTTAAGGGCCAATGGTAATGACCAAAAACCATTGGAGATGTCCAGGGCACTGAACCATTTCAAATCAGGGGTCAGAAGTCATAGCACATCTGGTGCTGATGCTACAGTTGGAGAACAACTGGGGGTGACCTGATTCAGTTTCCTGTAGTCAATAGTAAGTCTCCAGGCGCCTGTGGGTTTCTTCACTGGCCATACTAGGGAGTTGGCAGTGGAAACACAAGTTCTGATTACTCCTTGCTTGAGGAGTGACTTGATAGTTTCTCTGTGGGAAGGCAAGGCCTCAGTTGGGAAAGGATATTGCCTTTACCTCTCATGTGCCGGGCCTGGCACTTCAGTGATGGTGTGCATTCTACCAGTCATGCTTGTTGACGGCAAACGCTTCCAAATGTCGTTGCAAAATAGGTAGGAGCTCGAAAGTTCATGATTCTTGAACAAATCTATGACGTCATACTCTTTGTTATCAGCAGATATCGTTGCCACAACATGTGAATTAGGAATCAAAATGGTATGATATTGACCCTGAATCTGTATCAATAGCATGTTAGCTAGGTCCACCACACAGCCGTACGGTGCAAGGAGGTCAATCCCTATGATACTAGGATGATCATGCAGTACCATTAGTTGGAAAGTATGTGAGGCCTTTAGATGGCCTAGCTCTACCGGTAATGGTAGAGAACGGTATGCGGGTAGCCTAGTACCGTCAACTCCTGACATGTTGGTCCTCCGTCCGGTGGAGCAAGGGGATGTGTCCGGGTGTTTGTCATGTAGCACAGATATAGCTGCACCTGTATCTAACAAAACTATTAGTAGGCGGCCCCCGACCTCGGCCTCGGTGCAGGGCCTTCCGTTTGTATCCAAGACTAGCTTGTTTACAATCCGGACTGGGGCCTGTAATTGTCAATCCGTACTTCGGGTAGCATGCAGAGGTTGGGCCTGGCTCATGTGAATCGCTTCACCATGTTGCACTGATGCTATGTAGGGAGGAGCTTCTGGGTTCAGGCCTGAATGGGCCTGGGGGCCTGTACTGCCGGTGTCCCCATGGCCGGTTGGGGGCTGGGTTGCCGGTTGTACTGCCGCAAGGGCCTGCGCGGGAACAGCATCCGCCACAGAGCGTACTTGTCCCAGGAGCTCTCGGAATTTCCAATTCTCTTCAGCTATCTCCCTATATGAAGGACCCGTTCTCTGTTGTTGTGGTTTACCTCTACCCTTATGCTTCCTGTTCTTATGCCAATTCTGGTTCCCACCCCACTGTTGTTGTTGTTGTGGGTGTTGTTGATGGGCGTGTTGGGGGTGTTGATTATCAGGTGGAGGGGCTTGCTGATGTTGGGCCTGTTGGCGTTGGGCCTGCCCTTCCACTGTGTAGTGCGTCGTGGCCTCCGGAACGGACTCCACGGCAGCTACCTTTTTGGAACCGAAGCCCAGATCACGGATATAGAGTTGATACAGTCTCTCGTTTTTCCAAAGGATGTCGGCAAAACTATCCGTATTAGGGTAGGTGGTTGGCTCTATCTTTTCTCTTACTGCTGGAATCATGTTCCTAAGGAACAGGGTCTTATATTCAATAAGATCTACATCCGCAGCTTCTTGTGCCAGGTGCTTTCCTACTCGGTAGGCCATCCAGAGTCTCTGGTGGTAAGTTGCTGGACTTTCTTTTGCATTCTGCTTCACAGGGTATGCAAGCATCACTCCTACTACACCTGGGCTGTGAGCAGAAATGAGCTCAGCTGCAACCTTGTCAAAGGTAGCGTTCCCATCCTGGCGACCAGCATCGGGGAGTTTGGCCCACAAACCAGGATCGGTGGTCTGGCGTAGTATTTGGACCTGATATTCTGCAGCGAGGCTAAGCATCTCGCATTTAGAACGCACGTTCTCCAAGTGACAGCTGAGGTTGTCGGATGGATTCATCCGACCAATGCTGTCAGCAATTTGCTGAACAGAGTAGGCAATTTGTAGGGGATTAGTGGGTCGATTGGGCAAAGGTAGATTGTCTCGAGCGCCGTCCAGGGCAGCTCGAGCTGCAGCTTCAGCCGCAGTGAGGACAGTCCCTTTCTGAGTGCCAGCTCTCTGCAGAAGCTGCCTAATCTGGGTTTTAATAGCCCGCTTACTCTCTCAGGAACAGGTACATTGCCTATCGCCATTTCAATCATGGTTTCTATCTCCTTCCTGTCTTCCACATTAATAACAGCTACCAGAGGTGCCGTCGGGACCAGGCTTGGGCCTGCTCCCCCCCATCATGGGGGCCGCCATGTTGGCGTCTCCCATGATGAGCATCACGACGTCGCCGACGTGTGACATGGGGAGTTGGGGCCGGGGACCCGCCATGCTGTGGATGGTTGAGTGTGGTCTCTGGGCCATAGTAGGAATGTGACTGGGCATTGTATTGTGAAATGTCATCATCAGACAACTCCCCTTCTGATGACAAATGAAAGGCAGGGGCTACGCCTCCCATTGCCTTAACATGTCCAGCCAGAACCTCTCGCTGATGGCGCAGTGTCGCCATTTTAGTTCTACATTCATCGTGACTCACACTTGCAACATCCATATCAAGTTCATCTTGCTTTTGCTTTTGCAACACTCTGTACACAGCGCTCAATTTGCGATTGTCCCTGTAAGCCACTTCTAAGTCATTATGTACCTGGTTTATCTCGTCCTGCAGCTCACCCATTTCGTCACTCAACTGAGCATTCGCAGCACTCAGCAAATCATTCATTTGCACTGCCTAACTCTTATCCTGTCTCAAACTTTCACACTCCTGCTTCAACATACATATTTCCTGTTCTCCAGCTTGAGCTGAATGATGCAATAGTGAATCCTTTTCATTTCGCAGAGTTTGGAGTTTGGACTCCCAAGTTCTGCTGCAGTCTAATACATTCTGTTTCCTGCAAACCCATCTGTTGCTTAAGAGATGAGATCTGCAGATCAAGGGTGCAAAACCTCACTTCGGAGGCTTCCAAAGCAGCGTAGAGAACCACGACCATCAACCCTTTAGCGTGATGCTTATTGGCTGATTGTCTCGTCTCTGTATACTGGGTTGAAATCCCCAGTATAGGGTTTCGGATTGACTTGCGTCCCGTGCGAAGTCAGCCCATCCTCCATGGGAGGCAAGGAAGTTCGAGACATTGAGTCTCAGTTCTGCGCAGATATCTGATACTGTGGCCATTGTGTGGGAGGGAACGAAAATTCAAACTGTGAAAAAGGCACCGTGCTGCGTATAGATCCACAGCACGAGCACTTTATACACAGCCGGGCTACTGTATTAGTTGTAGACTTGCAATTCAAAATTGCTATGGAGTGGGTCGAGACGGCATCGACCACACCTGAAAAGACAGCCAGACTTTGCAAGTTACTACAAACTGGTTTTAAAACGGGAGAGGTGATACGGGAATGTACATCTACTGTCCCCATGGGAAAGGAAAAAGTTTAAGCAACAAGTGAAAACCTACAAACACCAAATATCGCCTGCACACAGTTGCCAATTTGTTGGGAGGTCTAAACCTCACTTTCAGATTCTTGACGATATTGGGAATGCAAGTAATCACAGACACGTTGCATTAGAGTAATAAACAAGTTTATTACTACCAAAAGGATGAATCACAGTTGCCCTAAGCAGTTCTTACCAATACAAACCGTGAGCCAGTGCTAAGCGTTCCCTACACCTCGAGGTTTCTCTGTGTCTCTTGGGGTCTCTCAGGTCTCCGAGGTATAAGGCTTGTGCATTACATTATATACCTGTGATAATTACTATGGTTACCAAAAGATAGAAACATTTCTAGTTACAGAGATGAGCCCTGTTGGCTAAATTAGAGGTGGCTCCACGGTCCAAGATAACATTATACAATTCTGTAAAGTTATCAGTTTGAGAACAAAAGAGTTCTTATACAGAGTCTTACATAACTCAGTGTAGTGGTACAAATCACCAAAAGGTGGCAATGCTGTCTTACATATTATAATTACTCCAAGGACACAGATGTCCTGGCATCTTACAAGTAAGAAATACACAGAAAATACATAGCAGAATTTATGTATTAGCAAGCAAAGTGTATTACAACAATATGCATTCATATCCTGACATCTACTCTTGTACGGTAGATGCCCTTAGCCCTAAATGTTAGTATAACATATACCTAAATGCTAGCTGTCTACGGTGTACCTCTGAGGGTACCAATTAGGGTGCAGGGACCTCGTGTAACACATGGAAGACTGTTTTTGGTGGTGATTACCACAGCCAGATGTGTTCGTGAGTTTCAGCTGCTTTCTGATGAGTCTTCATATCTGGTTGTCGACAGGAGCAAGGTCCTGCTATGCCATTATGTGAAGTTCGGCCAGTGGCAGTCTTGAGTTTCACCTTAATTGGGCACACCTTCTACTGACCTTCCTGAAGCGCATGCTGCGAAGGCTTAGTGAATGCTCCACTCACCAGATGTTCACAAGGCTCTGCACTTCTGCTGGGAGCATACAGCACAATTTTGTGGTGAGGCTCGCCAGTGTGTCACATAGGTTGAAGCCGCCCTAAGCAGACTGGCAGCCAACCAGAGAAGTGACTGATGGATAACCGTCTGCCATCACTCTGTGTTGCAGGTTTGCTGGGAAGGAGCCGCCCATGGGGTTGAAGGCTCACTCCAGCTGGCATGCTGTTGCCCCTTTTGCTGCTGCCAGGTACATTCACATTTCTGAAATTGGTAGGACTGTTACCTGGTGAATGTGCACACATTCATATCTAGAGGTGGGCAAAAGTTGTGATTTCCACCTTAGCGGAACTTCTGCCTTTGGTGGATTGGAAATCTTCTGAATGTTTCGGGCAAAATTTCACTCTGTTCCGCTCAGATATAGGTGGACGAATAAGGTGTCCAGTGCCCCGGAAGCCCTACCGAAATAAAAATATACTTCCTGATGGCTAGTGGTCCCTCCCCCACCTTATCGCCTTATATTTTATTTATGGAGCAAGTGATCGGTGGCGTGAGGGACCGCTTAGCCACCAGGGAATTTTAGTTTTATTTTGGGCAGGGCTTTGGGGGGGCACTGGACACCAGGGAAATTTGCTTAATAGGCAGCAATTGGTGGCTGGCCCGGGGGGGGGGGGTGCCACTAAACACCAGGGATTCAGGAAGGGAAATATTATTATGTAGCATGCCATCTGGCGTAAATTTCCACAAAAGTTGCTGATTTGCTTTCCAAACTTTCGGGGAAGCAAAAGTTTGACTTTCACGGAAATTCTGCTGGTGGAATTTTTTTTTTTTTCGCAGAGCTCCAGGGTTTTATTTAACTCTAAAAATTGATTAGCGTTTTGCTCATAAAAGTTCTAAAACATTGTGAAAATGCATAGCATTTGCCTCACTGTGTTTAACAAACATAACACTTCTAGAAAACCTATATAAATGCTTTCTGTACAGTTAGTATTGTCCCAAGGAAAAAGTGCTAATCAATTATTTAAAACCCTGAGCTCTGTTCATGTCCCATCACAGCATAGACTTGCTCAGTCGTTATGACGTTGCTTTTGGGTCCTCAGTCCTCCAGTCTCTATTTGCCTATTTTGGAGTGCGCATTCTTGCCCTCTCCTCCTGCTGGGGACTGATAAGAGTCTGTCTGAATGTGGATAGGGAGCTTGTTATATGCAGTAATGAACATAGGTTACTTACTTGCAACCATGATGTTACTAGTGTACTTATAGT
Source organism: Neoceratodus forsteri (assembly GCA_016271365.2). Taxonomy (NCBI): domain Eukaryota; kingdom Metazoa; phylum Chordata; order Ceratodontiformes; family Ceratodontidae; genus Neoceratodus; species Neoceratodus forsteri. Next base: position 2,163,799 of record CM028136.1, on the reverse strand, counting down.
CCCTTCACATCCAAATGACCTGTACGACTTCCCCTGGTAAGATTTAGCAGCAGCCAGCAAGGTAAACTAAATGTTAGGTTACAATTTTTAAATAACTACATTAATTAAGTAATTAAAAGGGGGATTAATAGTAAAGAAATCATGTTAATAATTCCACTAGACAGGATACTGGTTATACCCCATTGGTAGTACTATGTGCAGAGCAGGCAGTTCAGCAAAATGAGACTGCATGAGTTCCAGCTAAGAGACCGTCACAATATTATGGAATGGACTTCTACAGGAGTTTATAACTGCAGACATTGTGCGGAATTTTATAGCTAAGCTCCAGTAGCTACCAGAAGGGAAAATGAATTTAAGGTTATTACTACTAGAATACCGGGGCAAAGCTATACGTTTTGAATCACAGCTTACCCGCCAGGAACTTCACTTTGTGATTCAAGATTTAAAAAAAAAATGTCTGCTACCTTGATTTGATTGACAGATAGTCATATCTCAGGACCCCTGATACCTACAGGTAAGCCCTATACCTCATATGAAAGATCTGTTCATGGACTTTCAGAATCCCCTTTAATAAAATTCTATCTTGGCCAACAATCAGCAGTACCCTATTCAAAATAAGTCCAGCAAGGTCGCAAGAGGCCATGGATGGAAACTGGTTGGGGGAAGCTTTACGATGGCTGTAGGGAAGTTCTTCTTTTCAGAAAGTGTTGTGGAGAAGTGGAAGTGTTTGCCAGAAGTGGTCAGTGCAGAGTCTGTCGCCTGCTTCGAACACAAGTTGGAGAGGCACAGGGGAGTAGTCCAAACCAGTGGATGAAGGAAGGGTGGGCAGCTGAGGGAGGGGGGTGTTGAAATACTGTCCGGGCCAATGGCAGACTAGTTCTGATCCAGTATTTAGGTTAGCTGCAGATGCAGGCTGGTACTGGGCAGACTTGACAGTAGGGATGACAGACCCACAAATGGTTCTGATGTTCTAAATGGTTCTGATTACCCATACAAGGTTCTAATAGTTATCCAAACCTTCTCAGAACTTTCAGAACCTTTCAGTTTCATGTACAAAATCTGTTTTATTGTCCACTTTTAAGCAGTTATCAGTGAAGTGAAAGGAATATAAAATCAGCATGGAGTGGTACCACCCTAACTACAGTGTCCTTTTGGGTTTTTCTACCACCTTCACTAGCCATCTTACTAGATAAAGACCTGCTGGGGAGTATGTTTAAACTCCAAAATCAGTGTTTCAAAAATGAGCAGAACCTTATTAAAACCTGTAAGAAAAGTTCTGATAAGGTTCTTTACAGAACGTGGTACAAGTTTCAGGGGGTTTCTGAACTTATCCGAACCAGTTCTCCCATCCCCACTCGATGGGCCGTTGGTCTTTTTTTGCCATTAACATCTGTGTATCTATTCAATCTCAGCAAAACTCAGTAGCGAATTGCTGTGTTTCTATACATGTAGTGCATTCCTCGCAGTACCAGTACCCCATTGTGGTTAGCAGTGGGATCTGGGGTGCCGTATGCATGAACGATATGACGTTTCAACCAAACACTGTTTTCCTCTAGGATGCCATGTGCATGGAGGGCGATATTTCAACGAAATACTATTTTCCTCTAAATGCTTTTTTTTTTTTTTTTGCTTTGCTTTCTGTAGGTAATAAAAAGAAGCCATCATGGAAAGTATTGACTACAGGAAACAGTACCCATCCCGCTGTTCAGTATCCCTCAATGAGCTGGAAGTAAAGAGATTGTATAGAAGGGGCTCCAGAAGCAAAGTCCAGAAATAGAAACAAACACGACATTTCAGAAACACCTAACTTTCCTATGTAGTTTACGGTACTGCACCTGTAAGCAAGGCCCTGCTTTCTCTGCAGCAGCTTGGACCTACCTTCTGTGGCAAGTCCCTCTGTTGCCACAGAAGATCTGAAGCATTAGTTCCCCAGTTCTGCAGAAGTTCTGCAGTGGCAGTTGGGTACTTTAGCAGCAGACAGAAAACCCAGCACCGAGGCAAGGAAAAATACATTTTTGTTTAAAGACTGGGACCCACAAATTGTTCCACAGTTTACATTATGTTCCCCTGCAATCTCCATGGCTATGGAACCGCAGAGCAATCTGGGCCTTGCCTGTAAGTTATTTTTTTAAGTAGAAATCTTTTCCGTACTGATTCATATTCTTTTACTGAGCCATCTGATGCCCATTTAGTAACCGCAGAGAGTTTTTCTGAGCTGCATGTAGGTGGCAAGGACCTTTTTATAACTATGTGATGTATTGTAAGTTGTATTAATTATTCATGAGCTTGAGAGGCTCCTGATCGGCTACCAGATTGGTCATTAACATCTGAGAAATAACCAATCTAGCTGTCAGTCAGCTGACACTATGTGACAGACAGTTTGCGCCACACAGCTGTTATGAAAAAAAAAAAAAAGAGGCAAAAATGAAAGTCGCTATTAGACTAATACTCACAATAATGACCTCGAAGCTGGTCATTTCTTTGGATTAACGACCGGCTGGAGAGAGGTGCCCCAAGGGCCATCCATTCCCCCAGTTAATCATTAATCCAAAGGAAATTACCGGCATCTCAGTCGTTATTGCTTGTATATGACCTTGATCAGTTCTTACGTTGTCTCAGTGTATCTGTGCTCTGCCAACAGAACTCTGCTGTTGAAAGGGACATAAATGACATTGTACAGTTCTAAAATGGCACTTAGCCACCAGAGTGTAAAAGTAAATATGGAGCAATGACAGAACCGGAACCAAAACATTACAGAAAACAGCTTCAGCAGGAATAAATTACTTGCAGATATAGGAGAGTTCTCCTTGAAAGCATTCTTACTATGGTAACCAAAAACACAGATAGAGGGAGGTTTACTGAAATACACTGGGGCCTTTTGCGCTATTACACCATAACTAGGGCCAGCGATGGAACAGAACTGTATTTACCTGGCAACCAAGGGTGTGGCCTCTGTCAGACACTAGGTGTGAAGGCCTTTGAGCAGTGCTGCATAGTAAAGCAGGTTTCTGTGTGGGACATGTTGCTCTGGTTTATTTTCTGTTCACCCAGAGCCTGGTACATGGCATTTGTTGAATGCACTGCATGCCGTCGTTATTGTTTAGTGCTAGCACTTGAGGGGGGAAGGTTGAACTGTGAGCCTCTTGGGCGCAGTCCATTGAGAAGATTGTTTTATAAAAGCGGTTTATATGAGCACTGTGTGCAGTGATTGAGTGCACGGTACTTTACCTGGTTTACCTGGGAATTTAAATTTGAGACGTGTTTACACTACAGCTTGCTGTCACCTGACCCCTGCCCTGTTCCTGATAAATTTTTTTTTGTTTGTTTGTTTTTTAACTCCTTCTCTCTGCTGCTCCTGACCTAGATCCTGGTGCCAGTATATGGTTTTTGAATCCACTGTCTCACCAACTATCAACTAGTGTAGCTATAGGGGACTCTTCTTCCATGGTCCTGAACCCTCGCTGCTCCCACTAGACTCACAGGACTTCTCTTCTACTACTGACATAGCTACCAGATGGACTCGCATCCCCATGGTAGGCCCTAGAGAGTGAGGCAGCCTTCCCAGGCAGACAGGTGTTTGCCGTCGATTCCAGGAGGAGTTGGGGGTTCTTGGGGCCAGCGACATTGGTGCACTGCCAGACATCATGCACGCAAGCAGCGTGTTTTTTTTCTTGTTTTTGGTTCCTTCCTCTACACCCTGCCAGGCTAATGCATGCTGTCCCAGGAGGGGGACATGACATGGTCACCTGGTATGTAGTGCCACACCAGCTCCCTATAGGAGGCTGTGGTGGTGCAGCAAGGATGGTACCTCACGCTCTCTGGAGCCCAAAAGTACTGACTCCATAGTGCTTCCCAAGCACCACTGCCCCAGCATGGTGAGACAGATAAATGACAAGAACTGAATTAGTCTCATAATAGCACTGTGCGCTCAAACAGCTTCACTGAGCTGGCCTGATGCATGTTTTTTGGAGAAAATCTCCCTTCCACTCGCTTCCACTGCTGACTGCCTCCCTCAAGCATGATCCTGATATGATTTTTTCTTAACTGACACCTGCTTCCTCCCTCCGCTGGCTCCTGACCCTTAGTGCCTACCTTGTTCAGACTGCAAGCAAATGGGGAACATCCACACATGCACACAGAAACTATGAGTAGCGAGTAGCGTTTCAACTCCCTACAGCTACAGCACCTCAGTGGAGATCATAAGTCTAATCGCAGTAATGACTTTCTCAGTCTGACATGAGCAGTGCGTCATCAGAATGTGTTACGATTAAGACGTTGCGTGCCGCACAGCATCAGTTGGCAACTACACCAGTCATTTCTAAGACATTTAAAGATTCATCCAATAGACAATAAGGAGTTCCACTGAGCTCATGAATATTTAATTAGACTTATAATCACAGACTATTAATACTCAAGCAATAGGCTCGCATGGGCTTTGTCCTCAAATGCTATGAAAGCTTAGGCACAGGGAGGAGTGTCACACAGATGCTTATGTGCCGTTATGTCACAGAGCAGCACTTAACACTGGATTTTTAAAAATGGCAGTCACAGTTGCAGCCACCTACTCTGCCTGCATCTGTCTGAATTTCCACCCAAATTGCACCTACACATAACTCAGCACCTCCTGACTTGCTGATCGGACAGGGTTTAAAAATTGGGGGATGCTGGCCCTGTGGCATAGTGGACTGAGGTGTTCGTCACCCTTTCACATGCCACACTGGCAGCTGCTCGGGGGCCGGCCAGGTAAGGAAAGATTGAATGTCCTGAGGACCAAGGAATGGATGACCGCAAAGTGTTAGCGAAAAAAAAGACCCCAAAATCAGGGGCAAATGACCAAAATCAGGAACACATCTTGCAAAATGTAAATATCAGCTCAAGAATCCTGCCATATTGTGTGGCTCACAGTAAAAAGTGTTTTCTGTAGGAGAACTAGACTGTAGCATTAACATTTGGAAATATTTTATGCTACAAATCAGTGGTGAAAAGACAAATTTAGGAAAGACTGAGAAAATGTTGAAGGCAAAATTGGGGATGTCCTTGAAAATCAGGGAATCGGGGGGCAATTGAGATGCATGCGCCTGCGTTTCAAAGGGTGCATCAAATTTGCGTTGGAATATGTGCCTGGTTTCTGCCAAAAAATAAGGCGGCAGGACAGAAGTGTTACAGTGTAACCAGATGCACTGGGCTGGATGTTCAGCCAGTTGCAATATGATTTGGCCATACTCTGGGTACATGCAGCAAAAATGTGTGTCTTTTTATAGCAAGTGCTAGAAGTTGCATACTGAAAATCATGTGCACCACATGTTTGACACATGTAATTTTGTTTCAGCAGTAAATTGTGCAAAGTGTCTAATGTGTCAGAATGTTTGAAAATTGCCCATCCAGGCCTTTGAATATCCAGGCCACAGACTTCAGCTGTAATTATAAGGCTGATTAAGTATTCATGAGGCAAATGCGCATTCTGATTTGGTGCAGTACCGGGCGTTAATCCCTTAGAAATGACTGGCACAGCTCAGTGCAGCTCATGCATTTGCAAACTTAATTCAAAAAAGCCATTCTCCCCTTTAGTACTGCGATTAGACTTACAGTGGCAATAATGACCTTGCAGCCTGCCATTTCCTGGAGATTAATTACTGGCTGGGGGGGGGGGTTCCCTCAGCTGCACCTCGGGGCCCCCCCAGCTGGTCGTTAATCTTCAGAAAATGCCGGACTGTTTACTCATTTTTGTTTAAATATAGGCAAATGGCTGTGAGGCGGACACCCTTTAAAAATCTGGCCGCCATCTTGTTACAGATCTTCTCCCCTCGACCAACATTTATGGCATCTGAAGGGTTTCACAAGTTACATTTTATGTTAGCCCCAAAAAAGGCATGATCTTCTTCAAGGATATCTCTTTCATCAGGCCACACCTTTGGAACATATAGCCACCAGGCACTAGGACCACACAGAACCTTTGGCAAGCAGTCAGCCAAAGGCCACCAACGACAATGTCAGATGTCGGCATATAGATTAATTTGGGGGCAAACTCTCCTTTTCTCAGTTCTCCACCACCCCCCTCCCATTGATCAGACTCACTGGACTGCCATCAGAAACATGTCTGCTCATATCTGCTGTTTTAGTTCTTTATATACCTAAGTAATTACTTTTTTAGTTATTTTCAGCAACCTGTATGTTGTCAAAAGACCCCTCTAAACTCTTCCAGTACTGCAAGTGTGGAGAGAAGATCTACTCAGAAGACTACCACGACATCTGTGTCTGCTACCTAGGCCTCAAGCACAATGTGACAGCTTGCAATTTTTGCAAGGCGTTCAGTTCTGTAAGCAGGTAATGCAGAAAGGGGGGCTTTGTAGAAATTTTTACTCCAAAAGACTGTCGCTAGAATGGAGAACCAGCTCCAAGAAAAAATCTGCATGGCCGGCCCCGTTGACCAATTTTTTTTTTTTTTTTTTTATGAGAATGTGGAGAGCGAGGGGGAGAGAAAAAAGTGAGAGGGAGACTGAGAGACAGGTATGTAAGGAGGGGGTCAGGGGTCAGCAGCAGGTACAGGTAGGTGAAAGGTAATCGTGCAGAGCAGAGGTAAGGAAAAATAGGGAGGAGGAGGAGTGGTGTATTTGTGGAGAGAGTGCATTCCACATTTTAGGCAAGTGATAAGAGAAGGCTTTTTGGCCAGAGGAAGTAGATCGGCAGGGGGGACTGAGAGGGTACGAGTGTCAGCCTGGGATCTCAGGTAATAGAGGGAGTGGGTAGGGGTGCCAAGAGAGGAGGAGATATATGAGGGGAGAGATCCAAGTCAAAGTCCCAGGAGAATTCTTCAGGGAATCATAAACTCAAGCACTGGGACAAGGATAAGACTTACCCAGACAGATCCAGGTTGCCTCTGCAAACTTCAGATATGACTTCTGCTTCACATCATCCGCTCCGGCAGTGACGATGAACAACCCCCAACCCTGACCATTAACCAGCCACCAAGGTTGGGTCTTGGCAAAGGCACTACTGGGCCTATTACGGCCAGTACATTGCTGTCTTGGATGGCTCAGCCTCCGCCGTCGACCACTCCAGTCGCGCCTGCCAACCAAGGTGACGTTGATGCTCAGGAATTCTTTATCTCATTTTCAGATATCATAAGGCATCTTCTGCCTGGCCTCCTTGTTCCAGGGGGCTCATCAATGAGAATTTCGCTACCTACCCCATCGATGCTGCAAGGTACAGTACTACGATATTGCCTAGACCTCCTCAGCCGATGTCACTGGCACGGTCCTTATCTCCCGTCAATGTTACAGTCAGCAATGAGTATGAATACAGTCCTGATCTTATTATGCATGAAGATGATGAGGAGGAGAAGAAAGACTATTGGTAAGAGACGCTATGAACATGCCACCAGCTCCACAGTCTCCTCCTGCAGTGAGGACTCTGTGGTGAACACTCCTAGATCACCTCCAGAGGACCCCTCATTTTTTACCATGATGCAGCAAATGCAAGTTGCCATGGGTTTCATGAGGAGCAGGCAGAATTCTACTAAAAAGAACCTGCTAGAGTTTTTGGAGATGCCAGACACTCCCTCTGCTGTGGTTCATCCCCTGTGCCCAGCCTTGAAGGATGCCACTTTGCAGCCTGGCATAGGCCAAACAGTATACCAGCTGTGCCCAGAAAAGCAGATAAAATGTATTCTGCCCGCTGTGGGAAGCCTCTCTATGCTACACTGCCTGAGACTGACTCGCTGGATCTTACTTCGAGATACAGCTCTTGCAGCAGGTTACACCATTAGGACTGAAGTTGCCAGGCGCCAGGACCCCACGGAAATTTTCTAGCTAGCAGTCTTCAGCGTGGACTGCCTCCGACATCGGTCCTGCCCCCGACATCAGGCGTAGTACATAAGGAGGCGGTCCCCTCACAATCCCTAGTTCTTTTCCTGCCGTCGACACCGCAAGCATCGGGCTCTCGTCACTTTCTAGAAGTGCGACGACTAGGAACTACAACGTTCTTTTTCTTCTCATATCAAATTGCATTCATCTGATGTCCTCTCCAAACACCTCTCTGGAAGGTCACCCATTGAAGTGTGCCTGCGGCAAACAGATCCCCTTCAAGGATCCTCACTCTGCCTGTGTGCGTTGCCTAGGCCCAGACCACGACACCAAGGCCTGCTGCTTCTGCCAGGGCTTCAACAGTCGCACCAGGATCCGCCACCAGAAGGCCCTTCAGGCGCTCCTGTTGGAGGAGAAACTCAAGGCCATGGATAGGGAACCTTCCTCCAGGGAGGAGTCGTCAGGGAAGACCCATAGGCACTGGGAGAAGGAAAGGCCCAGATCCCCATCGAGGGCCTCGGACTCCCGCAGCTCTGGCTCGAGGTCAGACCGCTCTCCCTCCAGGGCCCAGTCTCAGCCTCCCCCGGTTCAGGTCAGATCTTCCAGCAGTTCCTCCTCCCTGCAGCCTATCAAGACTTCGGCTTCATACACTCCTTCTAAGGCCTTGTCCAAATCTGGGGAGCACCACAAGTCTTCCTTCTGTCATCCGGACTGCGACGCCAGGTCAGTGTCCCAACCGCCGCATGGGTCGGACCCAGTCCAGTGCAAGACTAAGGAGCTGACATCCCTGAAACGGACGTCTGACCCAACGTCGGCCCACCCGGCGGCGGCCAAACACCATAGGCACTCCGAGGAGCCGGCTACAGTGAGACACCCTTTGCCGGCCAGGCATTTGCCCCCAGTGGCATCGGTCGGGGGACCAGCGTCAGCTATTCCAGAGGGGAGGTCTGCACCACCGTCGCCTACCAACGTTGGTCGGAAGGCATCATCGGAGGAGGATACCACTCAGCCCGAGGACCAGGTGGGCGACTCCGGAACAGTCGCGCTCCCACGGGAACCCTTCCCGGAGCGGGAGACCCCCAGGGACCCGATGTCCACCCCCGTGACAGGCCACTGGTACCTGGCCCATCGTCGGGCCTGAATCTGGCAGAGGTGAAGGAGCTCTTCACCTTCTGATGGGACACCATCAGAAAGGACATGGTCGCCACACACTCTCCTCCCGCTCCGGCTACTTCTTCAACGCCTGCGCCCCCTCTCCCATCCAGGGGGTCTGTAGGACGGTCGCCGACCCCCAAGGAGCCAACACCTCCTCCTAGGGGCAGATCATCGGATAGGAGAAGACCTCCCTCGAGATCCACTTCGGGGTCCCCCAGCCCCAAGAGACCCAGGCGATGCCGGTATACCTCGTCCATGGAGGACTCCAGATCTGACACCTCAGGGCCCTCCAGATCTCCTTCTCCCATCAGCGTCCCCTCCCCAGACCCACGAGACCTTCCCAGGTCCCCTCCGGATGATCCCTTGTTCACTGAGATCATGAGGCATATCCAGGAGAACATGGGGTGGGATGCTGAAGAACTAGACCCCGAGAGACAATGCCTTGCCCGCTACCTTCGGCAGAAAGACCCAAAGCCTGTGGTAGTCCCACCCTTGGTGGACACCTTCGCAGACGTCACCAAGGCTACGTGGGAGCCCCAAGATTCAACCTCGGCAGTGCCGAAGAAGGCTGACCACCTGTACAAGGCCCCGCGGGTGGACCTGGCGAGCCATCCTCTGGCTGATTCCCTGGTCATCACGGCCTCACATGACTGGTCTCAGAGACCTCAACACTTGAGCACATAGCCACCGGACCTGGAATCCAAGCAGTTGGATGTCCTGGGTAGGCGCATGTACGCGGCCGCGACTTGCGCCATCAGGTTTTTAAATTACCTCACCCACATGGTTCAGTTCCAGAACGCATTATGGGAACAGGGACAGGACCTGGTTGAAAAGATGCCTGATGGTGGCCAAAAGGAGGAGCTTTTAAATCTCCTCCGTACGGGTTCAGACGTGGGGACCCAGGTGCTCTGAGCCGCATACGATTCTGCGGACTCTTCGGCCAGAGCTGCAGCCTCAGGCGTGTGTCTCTGGAGACACTCTTGGCTCCGTGTCTCCAGTTTTACCCTGGACGTCCAGAAGAATATCATGGACATTCCGTACTATGGTGAAGTCCTGCTTGGTGATGCCTCGGAGAAGGTGATCACCAAACTTCAGGACACAGGGAAGGCAGTAAGATCTGTTCAGGCTATGTACAGATCTCGACTTAGTTCCTTTTGTAAGAACCAGAGTTGTTTTCATGGCCAAACACAAAGCAACAATTGCGTTCCGGCCAACAGCAAAGGGGCCCCTTTACCCGAAAAGCCCAGGTTAAGTCATCCTCAGGCAGAGGCCACCGAGTTGCAAAGCCGGCCCAACCTGTGGGATCTAACGCTGCCACAGCATGACTCCTTCCCGGCCCCGGCCCCTCCTCAGGATCAATGGGAAATGAAGGTCGGGGGTCGCATCGCACATCACCTGCCAGGGTGGCGCTCGATCACCACCGACAGGTGGGTGCTGCAATTGGTCGAAAAAGGCCACTATATAGAATTCGTAGGCAGCCCACCTACAAGGCCTCCTCTGCTTTCCCGCTACTCGGGTCAGCATGCCCTGCTTATACAGCAGGAAGTGCTCATGCTTATGGAGAAGGAAGCCTTGGAGCATGTTCCAGAGAACCAGAGAGGGTTAGGCTATTATTCACACTTCTTCCTGGTTCCAAAGAAAACAGGGGACCTCCGTCCAATTCTGGACCTTAGCAACCTCAATCTATCGGTCGTCTACAAACGCTTCCGCATGGTGACCCTTCCAGGTCTAATACCCATGTTAAAGCGGGACGCCCTTTTGGCATCGTTAGACATGCAGGATGCCTTCCTGCACATCCCAATTGCTCAGGCGCACAGGAGGTTCCTGTGCTTCAAGTTTCAGAGCCATCATTATCAGTTCCAAGCGCTTCCTTTTGGACTGTCATCGGCACCTCGTGTCTTCACGAAGTGCATGGCGGTTGTAGCGGCATCTCTAAGGAGACAAGGCTACTACATGTTCCCGTACCTGGATGACTGGCTTCTCATGGCTCCCTCCAGGGAAGCACTGATGACGACCATTCACAGTACCCAGGTCCTTTTTCAGTCACTGGGTATTCTCATCAACCACGAGAAGTCTCTCCTGGTACCATCCCAGAAACTACAGTTTATAGGAGCAGTTCTGAACACCATCAAGGGAAAAGCTTTTCTTCCTGTGGACAGAGCGGAACACATTCGATCCCTCATAAGGGAGCTGTCGGTGAAGAGGACTGTCCCGGCCAGACTGGTCCTTCACCTGCTCGGACACATGGCTGCAGCCATTGCAACAGTCCCGATGGCAAGGCTCCACATGCGGGTAACCCAGTGGATGCTAAGAGTGCAGTGGGACCAGAGGCAAGACCACCTGCAGCAGCCAGTTCGAATCACGAATGCTGCGATTCGAGTTTGGCAATGGTGGCTAGATCCGGGGAACCTCTCCGCGGGGGTTCCCTTTGCAGTGCTGTCTCCGACTGTGACTCTCTCCACAGACGCCTCAGGGCTCGGATCGCGAGCACACCTGGACGGGGTGAGGTCCCAGGGCACATGGACAGTCCAGGGATCTCATCTCTACATCAGTATTTTGGAGATGAGGGTGGTACTTTACGTCCTGCAAGCCTTCCAGTCGGAGATTCCACCGGGTACTTTCCTGTCGCAAACAGACAATACCGCGGTGATGTATTACCTCAGCAAACAAGGAGGCACTCACTCCTACCCGCTTTGCAGGGAGGCCATGAGAGTGTGAGAGTGGGTAGTGCAGCACGGCACAAATCTAAGTGCAATACACGTCCCAGGAGTGGACAATACCATCACAGACAGTCTGAGTCGCTGTCAGGCCAGAGTGCACGAGTGGGAACTTCTACAGAAGGTGGCAGAGGATCTGTTTCACAGATGGGGCACTCGAGTTAGACCTTTTCGCATCCCCATCCAACGCAAAACTGCCCAATTTTTGCTCGCTAGATCCAGGGCCTGGTGTTTTCTGGTGAGACGCATTGTCCCTCTCCTGGGTGGGCAGATTCCTCTATGCCTTCTCTCCCTTCCCGTTGATCCAGAGAGTTCTATTAAAACTTTTCAGGGAGCAAGCGACGCTCATTTTGATAGCGCCTTTCTGGCCCAGACAAATTTGGTTCCCGCTTATGCATCAGCTATCCCAGGAACCTCCACTTCCTTTGCCAATCAGCTCCCATCTGCTATCTCAGGAGGAGAGTTCATTAGTCCATCCGGACTTATGTTCATTGAACCTGCATGCTTGGCTGCTAGAGACATAGCCATGATGCGACACGGGGTCTCGCAAGTGGTGGCAGATGTACTTTCTGCCACCAGAAAACCGGCAACACATGCAACATGCGCCATGAAATGGCGCAGATTTTGCTTGTGGGCTCAGGAGCGCGGTTTCTCGCCATTACAATGTCCCGAAAAGCGGGTTCTGGATTACTTGCTTTCACTTTTCCAGTCCGGACTGGCTTCCTCCTGGATTAAGGTGCATCTTTGCGCAATTCCGGCTTATCATGCCCCATAGGCCATCGGATGGTGGCCCAATTGGACACTACTCGCGCCTGTTTAAGGGGGAGTCCTCCACCTTACGCCGCCTATCAAGGACCCGTTCCCCCCTTGGGACTTGCCCTTTGTCCTGGAGCAGCTTACGCTGCCACCTTTTGTACCGGCCGCGGATTGTGAGCTACATTTTCTGTCGTGGAAAACGTTGTTTTTAGTTGCAGTTACTTCGGCAAGAAGGATTTCCAAGTTGCATGCACTTATGTACAAAGAGCCTTATTTAATTTTCCATCAGGATAGGGTATCCCTGAGGACAAACCCAAAGTTCCTGGCTAAGGTGGTCTCAGCCCTCACCCTTAATCAGGATATTAACTTATCAGTGTACTTTCCCAAGTACACCAACTGAGGAGAAGCATTGCTTCACACCCTTGATGTACACAGGTGCATCAGATATTATCTGACCAGAACCAAACAGTATCAAAAATTAGATCAACTGTTTGTCTCCTTTGCTGATCGAATGAAAGGAGCTCCTGTTTCTAAACAGTCTCTCTAGCATTGGCTCATCCAGTGTATCTCTTTCTGTTATGACAAGCGCATCAAACCCTTACCAAGTGTGGTAAAGGGTCACTGCACGAGAGGAGTGGCCACTTCCTTTGCGGCACTAAGGAATGTCCCCACCTCAGCCATTTGCGCTGCAGCCACCTGGAGCTCGGTGCATACTTTTATTAGGCATTACAGTCTGGACATCGCATCGAGGCGAAGAGCAGATTTTGGCCTAGCCGTCCTTCAGGGACTTCTGTCTTAAGCTCGAGTAGGGTTGTGATCCCTACCTTTCCTCCTCCCCCCTGTGGCATAAGATTGCTGCTATTGCTTGGGAATCAGTCCTAATGGTATAACCTGCTGCAAGAGCTGTATCTCGAAGTAAGATAGTACAGTTACATAAGAACTTATCGTAACAGTAGATCTTCAAGAACAGCTCTTGCAGCAGGTACCTTCCCGCCCACCATCCCCCTTCTAGTGGAGGTAGGTCTTAGCCAAACATCCATCTTACGGGATGGGATATTCTGTTTTTTAGTCTTGGCCTTGGTCTCCTCTTCTGATGTCATCCAGCAGCCGGGAGTCTCCAGCGAGAGAAGTGAGGATTGTGGGGGGACCGCCTCCTTTTGTACTATGCCTGACGTCGGGGCGGGACTGACGTCAGAGGTGGCCCTGCTGAAGACTGCTAGCTAGAAAATTTCTGTGGGGTCCTGGCGCCTGGCGGCTTCAGTCCTAATGGTGTAACCTGCTGCAAGAGCTGTTCTTGAAGATCTACTGTTACGGTAAGTTCTTATGTAACTGTACTTTATCACAGCTGCCCATGACAGGTCCAGGGCATCTAAGCAGCTTAGCTCCCTCCCTCCTGATTAAGAACCTAGGAAATTGGACACCCAGGCAAGCATACATATGCCTCTGCCTCATTGGGCCTATGTATAGCTAATTATCAAGCTCATATGATGAACTGTCAGAACACCCTTTGGAGGAAGGCCAAGCCTGCTGCACAGGCCTTGCCTGAGGGGTCTACTAAGTAGGAGTAAATTAAAACTTTTACTACAGGTGGTGATGTGGGAAAGCATTTGCTTCACACAGCTTCTGACATTTCTGATGCTTTAGCCATGGCTGCGGCTTCTGGCATTTGTCTCAGGCGCTACTCTTGGCTAAGAGTAGCAGGTTATGCCACTGATGTACAGCAGACGATTCTTAATGCCCCATTCAGGGGACAGAAGTTGTTTGGTCTTGAGGTAGAAGACGTTCTAAAAGATCTTCAGTCCTCTGGCAACACCTTAAAATCCATACACTCCCAGTACCATACCCAACCCAGGGGTAGGAGCAGAGGTACTTTTCATTCAGCTAATGTCGGGGACAGCGCTCTGCCTTCAGACTGCCAGGAAGGGGCAAGGGTGCAGGGGCTTTGGCAGTCTGTGTCACAGACTCATGATGCCTATTCAAACCACGGAAAGGCAGTTGGGCCAGTGACTGCCCCACCCTGGCTCAGCGTGACTCCTTATACAATCGCCAACTACCTTTTCCTCCAGGGGTGGTGTAGGGCATTGACTAGCCCTCCTCTTGAACCAATGGAGGGAGGTGACTACAGGTGCAAGGGTTCTGGAGATCATGGAAAAGGGTCTTGCTTTGGAGCTTCTAGACACCCCTCCAGGTCATCCACCTTTGTTGACAACATACCCACCAGGGCACATGTCTCTGTTGCAAGAGGAAGTGCAAACTGTGCTCCAAAATCAGACCATAGAAACTGTACCTCTGGAACAGAGGGACACAGGTTTTTACTCCAGATATTTCCTCTTCCCTAAGTGGGCACGGGACCTGTGGCCCATTCTGGATCTACGAGATCTGAACTTCTTCATAGAATACAAGTTGCAGGTCACTCTGCAGGGTCTTCGTCCTCTGTTACAAACAGGAAAATAGATATGAAGAACGCATACCTTCATATCAAGATCAGCAACTTCACAGAAAATAGCTGAGGTTCCTGTTTCTAGGTGAACATTACCAATTCAGAGTCTGTCCCTTTGGCTTGTCTTCTGCACCACGTCTTTACCAAATGTTTGTCAGCCCTTCACAGGGAAGCCTGTATGTTTTCCCCTACCTGGATGACTGGCAGTTAAAAGCCCCCGCCCGGGATCAAGTGCTGCGGACTTTAGCTCGAACCAGACAGTTGTTCGACATTCTGGGGTTGATAGTCAACATATCAAAGTCTTTATTGACACCCAGTCAGTAACTGCAGTATATCGGGGCAGTTCTGCATACAGCCCAGGGGTCAGCTTTGCTGCCTCTGGACTGCACTGACCGCCTGGTTGCCCAAGCACAGTTGCTGCACAGCAGCCGTTATGTCATAGCAAGGACATTTCTTTGCCTTCTGGGACTCGTGGCCACAGCCATTGTTACAATGCCACTGGCCAGGCTGCATATGTGGATTCCGCAGTGGACCCCGAGAGTTTAGTAGGACCAACTGACAGATGATCTGGAACAGCTAGCTCTAGTCATGTCCCCCTTGTGCAAGGTTCTCAAGTGGTGGATGGAATGCAACAACCTGCTCAGGGGCGTTTGTTCTTAATTCCTTCTCCTCCTCAGATCCTCACTACAGATTCTTTGCGGTCCTGATGGGGAGCTCATCTGGGCCCTCTACAGACACAAGGCATGTGGAGCCAGGTAGAGCACACTTTGCACATCAATATTCTGGAAGTGAGAGTGGTACTATATGGACTCCAGGCCTTCCAGAACCACTTATATCTAGGTCCTCTGTTCATACAGATGGACAGTGTCAGTGTGATGCATTACATCAGCAAACAAGGGGGAACATATTCCTATCCGCTGTGCAGGGAAGCAGTGAGAGTTTTGTATTAGGCTTTGGAATACAGTCTAGAACTATTGGCAATACATGTTCCAGGCATCCAAAACATCTTGACAGACAATCTAAGTATGTCACTGTCCAGGATGCACAAGTGGGAGCTGTTGACCTTGGTGGTCAGCGACTTGTTGGAAAGACTGGGTCATCCAGAGTTAGACCTGTTTGTGTCCCCACACGGTGCAAAACTGACGCCTTTCTGCACACTTGCTCCAGACCCTGGAGTTTTCTGGCGAGATGTGTTGTCCCTGTCTTGGAAAGTGAAGTTTCTCTATGCCTTACTGCTAGTTCATAGAGTACTACTCAAGCTGAAAATGGAGGGGCCAGTTCTAGTATTCATTGCTCCCCCATGGCCTCAGCAGATTTGGTATCTTTTGCTGCAGCTGCTAGCAATGGAACCTCCAGTACCTCTACCCCTTTGCAAGGATCTGCTGTCAGAGCAACAGGGAACTCTAGTCCACCCAGACCTGAAGTCCCTACATCTGCATGCATGGCTTGTGAAGACATAGCCATAGCTCACTTTGGGGTACCACAGAAAGTGACGGATGTTGTGGTGGCTGCTTAAAAACCATCTACCAGATACAGTATACATATTCCGCAAAATGGAAGCGGTTCTCTTTATGGGCTGCTTCACATAACCTGAATCTATTTACCTGTCCAGTCAAGCAAGTTCTGGAGTATCTGCTGTCCTTATCCAATTCAGACATGCAATATTCCTCCATCAGAGTGCACATGGCCACTATATCAACTTTCCATGTGCCTGTGGAGAGATGTACGGTTGCTCAACTAGAGACAGCCCATGCGCTCTTGAGAGGCATTTTATATATAAAGCCTCCCATTCAAAACCCAGTGCTGGCTTGGGATCGGAATTTCATTTTGGTAAAGCTGACTTTGGCTTCTTTTGAGCCAGTCATGACATGTCTTGGAAAGTGTTATTTTTAGTTGTAATCACCTCTGCTCAAAGGATTTCAGAGCTACAAGCTCTAATGTGTGTGAGCCTCCTTATTTGATTTTCCACAGAGACAGGGTGTCTTTGTGTATTAATCCTAAGTTTCTTCTAAAGGTGGTGTGTGAGTTTACTTAAATTAAGCCATCCACCTATCAGTCTATTATCCAGAGAATGCCAGTACAGGGGAAACATTGCTTCTTACCTTAGCTGTGCATACAATACTTGGGTACTATACACACTGTACACAGGACTGCTGAAAGTCCTCATAGCTTTTGGTTTTGTTCACTCTGGGAAAGAGGGTGCCCTGTCTCTGAACAACGCTTGTCCAAATTACTAGCACATTAAATTACATTCCATTACAGTAAGTACAGGATGGAACCTCCTGGTGTGGTTCGTGGTCATTCCACCAGAGGCATGGCCACTTCTGTAGCTTGTTTTTGGAACGTTTCCACTGCAGAGATCTGTGCAGCTGCTACCAGGAGTACTGTCCACACCTTCACTAAGCACTGCAGTCTGGACATTGTCTGTCATAGATGAGGTGGGTTTGGTCTAGCTGTGCTACAGGGCCTATTATCATAAGCCTGTGGGCTCCAGCCTCCCAAACTGTTGGCTTTTGGTGCTGCTTGAGACTCATTCCAAAGGTGTGGCCTGATGCAAGAATATCCTCAAAGAAGGTAGAACAGTTATGTACGTACTGTAACAGTAGATCTTCGAGAGAATCTCTTTCATCGGGCCATGCCGTCCCATCCTCCTTCCCCCTTTTGAGATTGCAGCAAAGGATTCTTGTGCTGCTGTCTCCATTGCTATATTTTCCAGCCCTCTGTCTCACCTGGTATGTGGAAGGCTTGTATCTCTTCTGGTTCTCTATAGGGAGGTCCTCTGAGCATGACTCTGAGTGGGAACTGAGGAAAGGAGAGGCCACCCTGTTTATGTATATGCTAAAATCTGATGCAAAAGTTTCCATGTAGTCCTAGTGCCTAGCGACTGTATGTTTCAAAGGTGAGGCCTGATGCAAGAGATTCTCTCGAAAATCTGCTGTTTTGGCAAGTATGTAACTATTCTTTCACCAGCTCCTCCACATCCATTCATAATGTTACATTAGAGCTGGGCAAAATGGATGCACTTGGCCTTCAGTTAAGTTCACGAAATATGGAAAAATCAGATAGAGAGCAACCCCTTCCCCCATATAAGAAATTGTGCAATATTTTCTTCCCAATTCCCAGATATGGCCTCAAAGGGAACTTTTGGAGTTACAGTATCTGTTCAGTTTCACAAAATGTTTCATGTTGCAAAGATTAAAACTTGATAGCTGTCACAAGGGGGGGAATTGACAGCTTAACAAGATAGACGGATGGTTAGATAGATAGATAGATAGATAGATAGATTGATATTTTATTTTTATCCAGGTATATACAGTTACGACACTAGGTCCTATTTTCAACTGTCATCCTGTACAGAAAAGCATACATAAGTTACAAGTAACAGTACTTGCACGTAAAATAATTAACAGAAATAGGATCTCCTCTTGTACAGTTGCATAAATGAACAAGTACTTTTCTAAAAGGAGGTTGAGCTTAAAGGAAAACTCCTACAAGCCCAGAAAGTGCAGCAGTTGCTGCAGAAATGTCCAATTGGGGCTTTTAGCATTAAAACAATTTTTTTGTTTACCTGTTGCATTGCGAGTGTACTTTTAAAGACTACGCCATCCATAATGTCTGGAGAGCCGCACGCAGCCATGTGGTGCAGCTGGGCTGCTTCTACCACGTGAGTTATGCTGATGAGGGCTTCTGACAAATGGCATTGAGTTGGTAGCCCTCATAAGCATAAACCGGGTGGTGGAAGCTGCCCAGGTGTGTAAAATGACCCCGGGCGGCTCTCCAGATATTGTAGACAGCACACATCTTTAAAACCAAACTCACAATGCAGCAGGTAAATAAAAACATCGTTTTATTGCTAAAAGCCCGAATCAGGCATTTCTGCAGCAGCTGCTGCACTTTCTGGGCTTGTAGGAGTTTCCCTTTAAATGCAGCATATGGGCCTTGGAAAGAAAATGTTGTAAGCAGATAGCTTAAAATAATGTTAGAAAAAAATCAGTTATTCATCTCTCTAGGAGCAGTAAAGTTGAGGTAATCCTTGTTATCTATATATTTATAACTTGTTTATATTTTCAAAAATAAAATGACAAAGCAGTGAGTGTTCTGACTGCCTTATTTATTTTTTAAATTAAATATTAAGCTACAGTTAATAACACTTTTCCATGTATATTTAAAGTTTTGTCTGATATTGCTAATTACTGTATCCATGTAGCAACAATAAAATTGGATCATCTAAAAACAATATTTTGTCTAATTTGCTTGTTCTTTATTTTGATTGTACAAGTTAAATATTTAGAGAACTTTGCTCACTTGATTTAAATAACCGCTTGTTTGTGCTGTAAATGGTACCATATATCTAATTAATTAGTCATGAAGGCAGCACACATTGGGGATTGGTTACTGCACAGAGTTTGAAATCTATTAGAAATGCCAGTACTGATCACAGCATAACATCATGTATTAGATTTAAATTTAACAAAGAAAGAAAAATGATTTCAGTCAAAATGAGACCTATAATTGCAATGACCTCTCCACTGGGTATTTCCAGTTGATTATTACCTGGTGGTGTAAATGGCCCTCATCGAATAATTCCCAGTTGCATTCATGCCCTTGAAATGGCAAGTTGTTCGGGTACTATTGCTTCAGTAATATACTGCATTTTTTTATGATTCTGTTTGCATGTTTAAAAAAAAGAATGACATTTCTTTAGTCAATAGTGGATTCTGTAATTCATTTATCGGGGGTTATATTGAGATGACACTGTCTCAGCCAATTGGCTTTCACGTCCACATTGTCATTATGAAGCCACAACAGCACTGCAGGTGTGCAAATAAGGGAAAAGGGCAGTCTGTGTATTCACATTAGGTTTAAAATCACTCTGGGTATTTCAGTTAGGTGAAAAGGCACTGTGGGTATGCTAATGAGAACATTCAAACCATGCACATTCTGTCAATAGGTTATAGCACGAACTATGGTCACAATAGAAATGTAGAAATTGATGGCAGAATAAGGCCTGTCCAACCCTCGCTTCAATTCCTCCACTGATTTGGCATAGACCAGCCCCTCTGGCAGCCTGTTCTACTTGTCCACCACTTTCTCTCTCTCTGAAGAAATACTTTCTGATATCCTTCCTGAAGCCCCCTTCTACTAACTTCTTTGAGCACGGAGATGAGACAACTCGCCCAAAATAGTTCTAGATTTGCTTTATAGTGTATAGTGAAGTGTTGTTCTGTATAGAATTCCATCCCTTTCAAAATGCTGTTCTACCACAGTTCCAAGGTCGTGGAATGCTGTTCTACCCTACTGTGGTAGAACTGCATTCTAGAACCTCTAGAGACTGCATGAATTAGTTTCATTTTGAAAGCAAAAGAACTCTCAAAAAACATTTTTCACATAGTACTATACTACAGGGGGGTTACATGTAACTTGGCTTCCCAGCCAAATGCCCTTTGGGGTAACCCTTGCCTCAGTGTTTGCGCACAGAGGTTCTTTGTCTTTTAAATAGTTTTTTATTTTAATGGGTTCACCACAACATATCCAAGACATACTGTCTTAGGGTTGCTGGTTCATTCCACTGGGGTGTCAAACAGACGAGGCATACTGATGAGTCCTGGTAGGATGAAACACGTGTCTATGTCATCTGTTAGCACCCTTTGCAGACTGTGTGAGAGGCCTTTTGGCACCATACAATTCTGCTTAAAGTTGGACCAGCATAACATTCTGTGGTGATTTGCATATGCAGCCCATGATGCTTTGCATTGTGTGGGCATGTGTGATTTTGTATTTTCTTGAAACTTGGCTTCCCAGCCAAATGCCCTTTGGGGTAACCCTTGCCTCAGTGTTTGCGCACAGAGGTTCTTTGTACTATACTACATATATATATATATGTATTTATAAAATGGGGTGGTAAAATCATAGAAATCCCACTTATACAATTGGACAGAACACGTCACATGACCGTGCATTATTTCCCAACGACCGCACGCCTTCCAGTACGACCGCACGCCTGAACTACTTTCCAGTCCTCAAAACCTTTTCACCAGCAGCGAGACCACTCCACACCTGGTGCAGCTAGGCACCCACACTAACACACATATGCAACTGACACCCACAGCCATAAGTAAATATACCAGTAGTAGCCCCACACTGTACAAACTGATCTCATCATACCATTAATGTTTACATAAACTGTAATTTAAAAATCAAATCCTGCCTGCCATTTTCACAGTCTCACAGTGTACAACCACTTTTATTACTGTAACCACTGTGACCAATCAGTCTGATTAACACAAACCTAGCTGTATTTACAAAAAGCAGGAAAACATACATTTTTGTTCTCTCTCTTAATTTCTCTGAAAAGTTGTGTTCGCAGGGAGAGGTTGTCGATTTACCACCACTGCTGAATGCGTGCATCAGTTGACACTGTTATCTAGTAGTTCTCTCTGTTTGTGGCCGTTAGGTGATTTCCTTCCTGTTGTTTGTACTTTTTGCACATACACGGCAGGGCGATATACAGAGAGTCGTAGCTTTACGAGAGACGAAGCGAAACCATGTGCTCTGCAATACTGCCTCACTCTTCTACCTTCCTAAAGTTACCGACTCGCTCAGTCTATCCTCGCTCCCTTTTGCATACAGTGTGTAACTTGTATTACCCAAAAGGAACACAAACTAACAGGAGGGAGCCACTTTTCTTATTTTTTAAACAGAGAGGGGCTTACTTTCATCTCTTAACAGGCTCTCAGTTTCTGAAATGCGCACCGCTCGGTCATGCTACATTTCAGCACTGAAAGTGAAAGTCATCCACGATCACGGTACTCTCCCTCCAGATCGAGCTTTTTTCACACAAAATAACTGGACACTACTTAAAAACAACTAGTTCCTTCTACTTTTTGGTACACAGGCAGTGTTTACTAAATCCTCTATCACCAATTACAGTGATTATTTACCAGCTAGACAGAGGGACTACTTTTTCCACCCACCCCCCAAAAAAATCTGTGGCCATTTTATAAGATAGATATACCACTCTGAGGTGTGCGGTCGTGCTCTGATATACGCACACCTTGGGCGAAGGCCTTGACGATCAGAACCAGAGCGCGATCAAGACACCTCAGAGTGGTATATATCTATTATATACAGTATATATATAAAATATACACTATAAAAATACAGGATGAGCAACTTTATGCACAACCAGTGTGTTTTGCCACCTCGGGGTTCTGATTCCCTTGGACCTCTCAAGTAGTATTCTCTATTTATTATTTATGTAGGAGACCATATAGCGCTGTGGTTTAGGGTACTGAGATGCAAACCTGGAGACCTGGGCTTGAATCCCACAACCCCCACTTGCATACAGTATGACCCTGAGCAAGTCACTTAACTTCCTTGTGCCCCCAGGTCACACTTGGAAACAAGCTTCAGCTTAGTGTGCCTTTCCTGGTTAAACAATTTCTCCTTTCCCATGATTCAAATAACAGAATGGCAAAGTGTTATTTTGTGATTATCATATCACTTCATCAGGACACCATGCAGTCTACATAAAATTAAAAGAAAAATGTATTTCACGCCATGGTAACCTTCCAGAAATAATTTCATAGTCTGAGTCTTAAGTTACTAAAGTGCAAAGTCACATATGTATATCTCGAATGAGAACCTCTTCCGAACCCCCTCCCCCCAAATTCTGGTAGTGCTCCAGTGCATATTTGTCAGACTTTTCTGTTTTTGTAAAAGAAAAAAGCAACTGGTATTTTATTTTAAGTCTTCATTCCAGCACAGTACTATTTCTAGTATAAAGTCACAATTTCAGTAATTCTCTTTCCCCCTTTCTCCCCCATTCTTTTTTTTTTTGCACTTCCCCTCCCCCACCGATCTGCATTTGTTTTCCCTCCTTTGTTTTCCTTCTCCTTTCTACAGAACCCTACCTCTCACCTTGAAATGTATTTTCTCATGAACCCACAGGGCTGGTTCCCCATTCTGTCCTTGTATAAATTTGACTGTCTGATGAAGCTAGTTTTTTGTGTTGTATAATTTGTAGCTCTGTATGCTGATTTCTCATATGACTTACTGTTCTACTTTATTCTTAACCCCCCCCAGGTGCATCTGGAAACAAGCTGTTATTCAGCTCAGTATGTCTTTCCTGGTGAAACTTTTGAAATAAATAAATCATTTATTTTCAAAGTATGCTTCACAGCCCTAGTCTACACCTAATAACTTAAGCATTTGGCATTTATCTTTATTAGTGTATAACTTTGCAAAGTGTAACCCCCTGTTACCTGGGGTTACAAGAGTCTCAGTTAGACCTAGTGGCAGGCAGGGAAGGCAGCCTGTAAATTTCACACCATCTCACTCTGTTCTCAGTCTCAGCTGAGACTGAGGGTTGACATCATTTTAGAACTGTTGCAGCTGGAGGTTAGGGTAGAATGTTGGGGAATTTGAAGTCAGTCCTGCAGTAGAGTGTTGAAGAGGGAGGAGGCGTGCTGCAGCTGCAGGCCCTCAGCTCTGACAAAGAGCTATATTTTCGTTGAGGTGTTATGTCCTCACCTGAATAGGAACACAAAAGAAGAGCCAAGTGAAGTGGTACAGACCACTTACAAAGGTTCAGGGCCCCATCCCTGTAGGGATGGGGGAAAGGATTCAGCCTACTTCAAGGGGCAATCCCCTGGTCCGGCTAGAGGAAGAAGAAGCTGCCTAAATCTAGGTTTGTGCTGAGGCACCATAAGTTTCCTGAGATTTCTTTGAAGAGAAAAAGCCTGTGGGGTACCTGCAACCAAGGGGTGAGTTTGCTCTGCTAAAGGGCCAATGAGTTTTCACCTGGGACCAGATTAATTTAAGTGACTGCTACTGTGGGGGTCAAGAAAAGACAGCCAAGTACAGTTTTAAAAGTTGTGGGAATTGGACTGCTTAACTCTGGGGGGGGGTCTAGAGAAATGGACAGAGCCACTCATTAAGTATGTTTCAAGTTCAGCACGTGGGATGGAAGAAAAAGATTAAATGTGACATACATTTATAGAGAATCTACACAGTAAAGTGTTTTCAGAGATGAGGTGTTAAAAGTCCAGAGGAATGGCCAGGTATGGTTTATGGGAGCAAGCGTTGGGAGACCCCCCATCTGACGCGACCAGCGTCACCTGTATGGGTTTTCTTTAGGACACCTGTTGCTTTCTCTCAGGTACTTGGCCAGTGCCTGAGGAAAGAACCCAGATGTGGGATTGTTGAAGAAGATTTCCTGATGGAGCCAGAAGTGCTCAGAGGTGGTTTAGGGAGCCACCGAGAAATGATCCATGCTATATGGAAAGTAGTCCAAAGGCTGGCATGAGAGCCGAGCCATGGAAGGAAGGTAGTCCTAGGGCTGGCAAGGGAGAAGAGCCAGGGAAACCCAGAGAAGAGTACAAGTTTGGGCTGAGTGTCCAGTGTATTTCTAAGCCTGAAGGCTACAGTGTATGAGGGTGTGTTCTGGTCTCCATAAATCTGCATTACCAGGAGTGTAGCCCCGTCGGTGTCCATCTATGCTTTGTTATTCTGTTGGTTGTGAATAAAAGCCACAGTTTAGAATCCCACTCCTGGTTTGGACATTACAGTTATTGCTTCCTGTGTCCGAAGTTACTTGGGTGCCCCTTACTAGAAGTCAAACCTAGCCAAAATACCGAGCAACAGTTTTCTCCCCGAACCCAGGTCCCAGGTAGGGGGTTACATATGGAGGCACCGCACAGCGCTAATAACACAAAAATACCATCAACCCGACCCCTGGGGTAAAGCACCAGTTACAAAAGTATCATCAGCATTTAGCAACTCCCTCAGTCTAACATGACAATGTAAAACTTTTTACGCACTCAAAACTGTCACGTTTGCCTGACTGCTAAATGATGCTGAATGAGCTGATTCTTAATGCAGGTTGGGTCTAACTTAGTATTACTATTATTACTGCTATAATCCCTTATGTTGTAGCAAAATATTTGCCTTCCATCCCTGTTGCATTTTATTTTTCATTCCACACTTGCTTATTCATAGACTGTAAATGCCAATAAAACTAAGATGCTATGTACTGTATTTAACAATGCCACTTAATGTTTCTGCTGTTGTCACAGCACTTGTTTCAATTACTGATGCACTTGTGCTCAAAAATCTATGATCTTCCTGGACCATATCTTCACCATTGATTCACAGTGATGGGTTCTGAGGCAGAGGTGCCAGGACCCTGCAGGAGCCAAAATCTTCAGGAGGGCCAGCAGTGAGGTAGGCTGCATTCATGTGTGCAGCCACGGACCCAGACTGCCTTTAAGCAACTGCAGCTGGCACCGGCCCTCAACCACCTCAGTTCCTTTTTCCCCCGCAGTCAAATGCACTTCAGCGGCAATGTTGCTTGCCCGCCAGGAGTCAGATCTTCATGTCTATACAATAACAGCATTCACTTCTTTCCATTTTAGTGAATTTTAAGCTAGTGTTTGTTATTTTTGTGTCAGTTTATTTTTTTTTTAATCTATTTCTCCCCAGGTCCCCACCAGTCGGGATACCTCTCAGCCACCCACCCATCCCCGCACCCGGCATCAGGCAGCTGTTCCCGTCTTCCCCCACAGTTTCCCCTCTGGGGCAGTGCAGTGAGGAACCCCTAACTCGACTCACCTTGAACAGGATCCAGACTCCAGGGAAGTGCCATTCTGAGTTGGGGTCTGCGGAGAGTGGCTGTTCATACTGCTTGACCTGGGACCTCTTTTCCTGGTTTTCTGGTTGTTCCCATGGGTGGAGCATGCAATGTTGGCAATGGCCGAGCTGTGCACACTTCCGCCCACAGCAAGCTAGCCGACTGTTCAACCCCCTTGCTTGCGTGCAGGCTCTGTAGTGCTGGCACCAGCAGCTTCAGTAGGGTGTCAGGAAGCACCAACTTCACTTCGGGAGAGGAGAGCTGTACACTGATCCTCTCCTCCTTGGCCGACTCCCCTGGCAGCCTGCTCGCACCACGAACATAGGTTGCCTACATGGTAGGAGGCAAGGCATGGATGCCTCAGCCCTTCATGCCACTGGGCCAGCTAGTTTAGTTTTTTTTTTTGGTTTGTTTGTTGTTTTAAAAACAATTTTTCTGTCAGTTTGTCTTAGCCCTACCATTCAGCAGCCAAAGATCATGGACAGCGACGATGACGGTAGGGAGCCTCTTCAGACATGTTGCTCTGACAGTGGTGGCCATGTCTGGTCCACTTCCATTGCTGGTGGAGAATTCTGACAATGGGCAGCCCTGTGGTCAGTAGGGAGGACAGCTATCTCATAAACTCAAAAAGAAGTGGGCCCATTCTTGATCCCGGTTGGCAACTCGGTGCCACTCGGCCTCGAGTTCTTCCTCTTCCTATCGGAAGGGGAAGAAACGGTACTCCTAGAGGTTGCCCTCTGGTAGGTCTGCTGCGAAGTCTTCCAGCTCCAAGAGAAGGAGGCCTTCACCAGCACTGCCAGTATCTCCGGCGACTCCTGCTCACGGTCGCTGTAGGTCTCAGGTCCAGAGTCCCTCTCTGTCCTCTTGTGGTTATTCTGGTGGTCAGTATCACCACTGGGCAGCTCTTATGGAGCAGTGGGTACAGCGTCTGGCTCATTTGGCCCTTCCTGCAGAACCGGTTTCGGGTCCTTCAAGGCCGGGAACTTCAGTGATGCAGTGGGGACATTCTAGCTAG
This sequence comes from Neoceratodus forsteri, assembly GCA_016271365.2. Classification (NCBI taxonomy): domain Eukaryota; kingdom Metazoa; phylum Chordata; order Ceratodontiformes; family Ceratodontidae; genus Neoceratodus; species Neoceratodus forsteri. The sequence goes on along the minus strand of CM028136.1, from coordinate 2,137,284 downwards.
GCCGAGTGTTTGGCTTTGTCAATGGATCCTGATCCCGTGACAGTGACCGCACCTCCAATGCCGGTTCCACTAGCTGTACTCCCTCACAGTGTAACTGTTCTTGGACTGGCCCAGGTACCTTCTCTGGTCACATTAGTGCCGGACGGACATTCGTCAGGGGTGGCACTATGTTTGATGAGGGGCCCTGTCCTCCTAGAGCTTACTCTGGCACCATGTCCAGCACCGCACCCGATGATGCCTGCAGCATCGAGGGTTTCTTCTGCACCAGACTGTATCTCTATGATGGCATCAACTCCTTTGGGGCCAGTGCTGCCACCATCTCCTTTACTGGTGCCGGTGTCCTCTGTCTTCCAGCTCCCAGAGTTGGGCTAGGTGGATCTATGTCCACTCCTCTCCCTACCCCCTCTCTGGAGAGGAGTTGGAGGAGGAGGAGTCTGACCCCGACCTCCTCATTTCTGAGGATGGTGATGGTAACTCCTTCTACAGCCTGGACAGCTCTACTCCAGGCACTCCTATTCCACAGAAGGACTTTTCTTTTCAGACTTACTATTGCAATATGCAAGCAACTCTTGCCCTTGAGACTTCTGCCCAGGTTCCAAGTAAATGGCTATGACTTGAGTGACTCCATTTGCCTAATATTCCGGTCAATCTCACACCTCCTTTTCCTCCTGTTTTTCAGACCCTCTCGGAGGTGCCATGGGCCAGGTCAGCTTCCATTCCTTCTGTCTGTAAGCAGATAGACCATAAGTATTCTGCTCCTAATGATAGACCTATTCTGGCTTCCCAGCCCATAGAAACATAGAAATTGACGGCAAATAAGGTCCACTAGGCCCACCCAGCCTGCCCATTTTCTCTACCTGCTGCAAAAAGCTCAGGCCCTACTTGATTTCCTGCTTTGTTCTCTTTTCTTTCACTAGGGTTCCCCTATGTCTATGTCCCATTGCTGATAAGATTGTCATTCTAGCTGAGAATGACAAAGCCATCCTTCCTTAGGAAGTTACGGCACCCTCCATCAATAAAGAGCCTCATAGGGCCTTTGTTGCAGTTATCTTGAGCATGCAGATAGCTAACTACCAGGTGCATTTCGCTCAGTATGAGGATGCCCAATGGATGTCCCCCAAGTCTCTTGCTGAGGCCTTGCCGGAATTGGACATAAAACAAAAAATTCTTCAGACTGTTACCCATTGTATAGAGTTCAACAGTCGTCAGTTGAAGGCAGCTTTAGATGCATATGACAGTGCTTCCTGCTCTGCTGCTGCAGGTATCTGCATTAGGAGGCATTCCTGGCTTCGGACGTCCATTTTTTCCACTGACACCCAACAGCAGGTCATAAATGTCCAGTTTGATGGCTGTTATCTGTTTGGCTAACAGGTGGAACAGTCCCTCAAGGCCTCCCAGAAGTCTAGAATAGCCATCAAGACTGCTTGGCCTGGCCCAGCTCACCCTCAAAGGGAGAGGAACTGAGGCTTCTATCATAATAAACAGTCCTTTCTGGCAAAGGCAGAGGAGCCCAAGTCAAGTCTTAGCCTCCTCAGCTGCAGAAGATGATGTAGCCAAAGGCACAGGCCCCAAAAGCACCTAGTGCCACCTTCTGAGGTTCAGGACCCAGTTCTGCCTCAGCTGCTCGAGGCAGATCTCTCTTCCTTGGGGGGGGTTTATGACTCATTTTTACTGTCAGTGGAAATCCTTCACCACAGACAAATAGGTCTTAAGGCTCATCCGGGAGGGATACTTACTTAATTTATTGGAAATCCCTCCAGACTATCCACCCAGGAAGCAGCACCCCCTGTCAGCTGCCATGTTGGACCTTTTGGCCTTGGAGATAGCAGGCCTCTTGAGAAATAGGGCAGTGGAAGTAGTGCCAGACGTGGATCACAATATAGGCTTCTACTCCCATTACTGCCTTGTTCCAAAGAAGTCAGTGGGCATGCACCCCATTCTCGACCCAGAAAACTAAACAAGTTCCTGCACCAAGAGAAGTTCAAGATAGTCTCTCTAGGGACCCTGCAGTCACTTCTCAAACCCCAGTACTGGTTGGCCTTCCTGGACATGCAGGACACCTATCAGCATATCCTGTCCCTCCTAGACACCACACAGTTCTTCGTTTTTCATAAATTTGGGCCAGCATTAGTAATTCTGAGTCCTGCCCTTTGGGCTATCCTTGGCGCCTCAAGTCTTTACAGAGTGCTTTGCAGTTTGCGCAGTGCACATTTGAAAGTTCAGACTCCCAAGTTTTTCCCTATCTTGATGACTGGCTGCTAGCAAGCATGTCCAAGCAGGATGTGGAGCATGCAGTAACCACAGCAGCTCAGTTCCTGACCTCTATGGGAGTTCTGCTGAATCTGGAGAAATCATAGCTTCAACCCGCTCAGCAGCGCTCCTCTTTTATCAGATCCCTGTTGAACACTACCAAGATGAGGGCATTCCTTCTGGAAGACACAAGGACAGCCGCCCTTCAGATGGTTCTTTTCATCTTGGAGAACAAGTCCATCCGGGTTCACTCCATGCAGCAGATGTTAGGCCTCATAGCTTTCTCTGACTTCAAAATGCCTCTAATGAATCTCCACACGAGAAGGACTCGGTGGATGCTCAGCACTCAGTGGTCTCTGTCAACACATCCTCAGTCTTATGCATTCAAAGTGACAGTGTCTCTGCTTTGATCACTGGCATGGTGGACACTGGAGGACAGTCTCCTTCAAGGCCTCCCCTTTTCTCACCCCTAGACCCTCAGATAACCCTGACCGCAGATGCATCTCTGTTGGGGTGGGGAGCCCATTGTCAGGGCCATAACACTCAGGGAGTCTGTAGCCCTATGGAATCTCATCTGCACGTCAGTGTATTGGAGATTGGAGCAGTCCTGTACACCCTCAGGGCCCTAATGGACTTTATCCATCACAAAGTGATCCTCCTGCAGACAAACAGCAAGACAGTCATGTACTATATCAGTAAGCAGGGGAGAGTACACTGTTACCCTCTTTGCAGGGAAGCGATGAGTGTGGGAATGATGTCTGGAGCATAATGCTCTGATACATGCTATGTATTTGCTAGGGGCTCAGAACAGTCTGGTAGACGAGCTTAATCAGACACAAGGAGATCCTCACAAGTGGTCTTTAGCACCAGACATCGTGCAGTCTCGCTTCGACAAGTGGGGAACTCCAGAGCCGAACCTTTTTGCATCCCCAATCAATGCCAAACTGCCTCGATTCTGCTCCAGAAATCCAGAACATGACATTTTGTGTCAGGATGCATTCAGGCTGTGGTGAACAAATCATTTTCTATACGCATTTCCTCCTGTTCCTGTAGTTCCGAGGGTACTGTTCAAGCTGGAGGTGCACGGGGGTGAGATGATTGTAATTGCATCGTTCTGGCCTCAACAGATATGGTTTCCTCTACTCAACAACTTTATCAGTTGCCCTTCCCCTTCTGGACAGATCTTCAGATGCAAAGGTCCCTGGTTCATCCCAGCCTGCACTCCCTTCATCTCCATGCCTGGCTCCTGAAGAGACAGAAGTGAGCAGGTACAATATCTCTGAGGGTCTCTGAGATTCTCCTGGCCGCTTACAAGCCTTCTACCAGACAGACTTATATGGCCAAATGGAGATGTTTTTCTGAGTGGTGCTCCAAATCCCATATAGAGCCATTCTGTTGCCCACCACATAAGGTACTGGAGTATTTGCTGGACCTCTCTGATACAGGATTACAATACTCTTCAGTTAAGGTCCATTTATATGCTGTTTCAGCTTACCATGAGCCAGTTCAGAACCTCACCCTTGTACACAAAGCCCCCAGTCAGCAAATTTTTCGCTGCCTGGGACCTCAACCTGGTGTTGGATATGCTCACCTGTAAGCCCTTTGAATCCCTGGCTACTTGCGACCTCAAATTCCTGACTTAGAAAACTGCATTTTTGGTAGCCATCACCTCTGCTCGCTGGGTCTCTGAGATACATGCTTTGGTCACAGACCCTCCATATACTGTCTTTCATAGAGACAAGGTGGGTCTTTATCAGGTGTATCTCTTGCATTAGACCACACCTGTAGAACTTCAGCCACCAGGCACTAGGACCACATGGAAACTTTTCTAGCTAGCAGTCTGCAAGGGGTCACTCATGGTGGTATCAGACACAGCGACATCCCTCCCATATAAATGTGGGTGGCCCCGTGCCCTCCTCAGTTCTTTTCCCGCTATCCACCTTTACACGTCGGACTCCACAGAGACACCGTCGCTTCAGTCGACAGCCAAAGTTTCTAACTTTTTCTTCTTTTCTCACCCTGGTTTTCATGATCACTTTAGTTTCAGGTGATTTGGGGTTTTTCCAATTTATGCCAATCGATCTTGAAAAATTCTTCGCTACTGTGAGTGTGGCCAGAAGATCTTTGATAAAGATGAATACAGTGTCTGCATCCACTGCCTAGGCCCAGACCATGACATTAAGGCCTGCAAAGTCTGCCAGGGATTAAACCAAGTTACCCAGCAGTACCACCAGAAGGCCCTGGAAAATTTCCTACTGCAACAGAAGGTCGCCCAAATGGAGAATGAGCCCCAGGCCAGAAGCTCCTCTGCCCCGTGGCACCATCCATGGGCTCTCATTCCTCCAAGTACAAACACTGGGATAAGGACCAGAGTAAGGAACAGTCCTCCCTGGCTCACTTGTGGTCACTGCTTCGGGGGTCGGCTGTGGCAGGGTCATTGTCCGCTTCGGCAGCGGCCTCCTCTCCCACCTACACCCCATCTTCCAAGGGGTCAGGTTTGGCAGTGCGCCCCCCCTGCCAGTCTAACCTTGACTGGTGGTGGCTCCTCGGCATCAGGCTTCCCCTTACTGACTTTTCAGCCCCTGCTGTTCCAGCCCCTATTCTCCGTGGCCCACCAGATAGAGAGCTTCGCCGGATCACCTGTGATCAGTGTTGGCACATCATCATCATGGCTCCCTCCTACCCTGACAATGTTCTTGGCCTGTACTTTGGCCTCTGCTTCAACATCTGGGACCCATCCTCCCCCATTGTCGCCTCAGGCTTCCATGTTGTCGTTGGGGTCTCAACCTACCCTGCCGACATCCCAGGTCGACCTCTGTACGCCAGGGCCTCGGCCCACCCTGTTGACACTGCAACTTATACTCCCAGTGTCAGGACCCCAGGCTCTCCCTCGGGTGCCATTTGTGTTCCAACACCTCCTATCATTGATGTCTCACCCATGCTTTACACCTTCAGGGAGTTCATGCACCATCTTCCTCCCCCTCTGGGGCCGACAACGCTGGGGCCTACTAGGCTTGCTCCCATGCCGCTTCTTTCACTGGTGCCATGTCCTGCTCATCCTTGTTCCTCAATGCCATTGTTGCCCATTATAGAGTCTGGCAATGAGGATGAATACCATCCTGATCTCCCACATGATGATGAGGATGTGGTGAAGGGGCTACTAGCCCTCCCCATTCTATCCCCACTGTTTAACATAGAAACATAAACTTTGATGGCAGATAAGGACTTCTTGGCCCACCTAGTCTGCCCGTTTCCCTATGTACTGGATAAGCTGCAGATCCTAGTTAACCAACAGCCTATTTCTTCCTACCCCCACCAAGAATTGCCTTATGTCTGTCCCATGCATTCTTGAATTCTCCCACAGTTTTAGACCCCACAACCTCCTCAGGAAATCTGTTCCATGCATCCACCACCCTTTCTGTGAAAAAATACTTCCTCACATTGTCCCTGAGCCGTCCCCCCTCTATCTTCAAATTGTGCCCACTTGTTCTTGCACATCTCTTTTTCTGAAAGATGCTACCCTCTTGGACTTTGTTGATTCCACTGAGGTACTTAAAAGTTTCATGTACCCTCTCTCCCTTCTTTCCTCAAGGGCATACATATTAAGCTCCTTCAGTCTCTCCTCATACAGCTTCTCTTGCAGACCCTGCACCATTTCAGTTGCCCTCCTCTGGATTGCCTCCATCCTGTCTATGTCCTTGTGGAGATGAGGTCTCCAGAACTGGGCGCATGTACTCAGATGGGGTCTCACCAACTGTCTGTACAGAGGGATAACAACTTCCTGTTTTCTGCTAGTGATGCTCCCTATACATCCCAGTATCCCCCAGCCCTCCCTACTGCCTTCTCACATTGCTTGCCAACCTTAAGGTCATTTGATATGATTACCCCCAGGTCCCTTTCCATTTTTTGTTGTTACTACCCCCAATTGTGTACTTTTCCCTGGGTTTTGTTTCCCAGGTGCATTATTTTGCACTTCTTTGCATTGAATCCAAGCTGCCATACTTCTGACCATTCCTCCAACCTTGCCAAGTCCCTTCTCATACTTTCCATGCCTCCTTTTGTATCAGCCCTGTTGCAGATCTTTATGTCATCTGCAAAGAGGCATACTTTTCGTTCCAGTCCCTCTGCAATGTCACTTATAAAGACATTAAAAAGGACTGGATCTAGTACTGAACCCTGCGGTACCCTATTAGTAACCCCCCTTTCTTCGGAATGGACTCCGTTTACTATTACCTTCTGTGTCCTGTTGTCCAGTCAATGTTTCACCCAGGTTACCACCCTGGGACCCACTTCCAGACTGGCTAATTTGTTTATTAATCTTTTTGTGGGATTGTGTCAAATGCCTTGCTAAAGTCTACAGCAGGTAGGCCATGTCCATAGCCCATCCTTGGTCTACTACTTTGGTCACCCAGTCAAAGAAATCGATTAGATTCAACTGACATGACCTTTCCACTGTGAACTCATGCTGCCTTGGGTCCTGTGCCCCACTGGCCTCAAGGTACTCAACAATTCTCTCTTTCAGAAGTGATTCCATCACTTTCCCTACCACAGAGGTCAAACTGACAGGTCTGTAGTTTCCTGCCTCTGTCTTGCTCCCACTTTTGTGAAGGGGAATCACATCCACCCTCCTCCAGTCCTCAGGTACCACACCATCCTCCCATGATTTGTTAAAAAGGGTAGTCAGTGGTGTCACTAGTTCTTACCTTAATTCTTTTAGAATTCTGGGGTGAATCCCGTCAGGCCCTATTGCTTTGTCCACCTTCAGTTTTAGGAGTTCTTTCAGAGCCCTTTCTTCTGTGAAAGCACTGGGATCGACCCCCCAGAGTGCTTCTGTTAATTGGATTAGGTACCTGCCCCTCCTCCTCTTTTGTGAATACTGAGCAGAAGTATTCATTCAGTATCCCTACCTTTTCACTATTCCTCTCTTCCAACCCACCGTCTATTCTATTCAGTCTCACTATCCCTCCCTTTGTCTTTCTACACTCCCTAAAGTACCCATAAAAGTTTTTTTTTTTTTTTTTATTTAGTTGTTTAACTAGGTATAGCACACTAAGCTGAAAGCTTTTTTACAGGAGCGACTTTAGCCCCATTCTTAACCGTTTCTTGTGGGGGTGAGGACTGCATCACTTATACACCGAGGTCCTCCCCGATGAACCCTCGTTCATCTCAATCAATCAAAATCTTTATTTATTCAGGCGAACATCATTGAGCGTAGCTCATTTACAAGATGGACCTGAGTGGTCATACAAAGAAGGATACAAGTATTGTACAAAGACATGAGAATAACATAACATTAATACAATCAAATAGATGAGAGATATATACAAAAATTTACAGAGATACAAGGCACAGTAACACTAACTTAAACCTGTAAAAATGAAGAGGACATTCAATATAGAAGGGATAATATTCAGATAGTAGGGCTTCTATAGGCTTTTTATATGAAGTATGATAACTGACTGGGTAGAAGAAGGAAACTAAACATAGTGGATTACAGAAGGGAGGGTGGAGGTTGGGTGGGAGACTAGGCCTTATGGAAGCAGTTGCACAGTTCTGGGAATAGGGTGGTGTATAATTTTTGAAGGATAATAAGGGTAAGAGGGTATTCAGATTCATAGATTTTTGGAGTGAGTTCCAAATAAATGCTAGGGAATAGCTGATAGCAGCCTCCCAAACTGGTGCAGGTATTGGGAATCTTTAGCATAATGAGCTTATTGATCCTTAAGGTGTATGGCCTGGATGTGATTCGGTGAAACAGTCTGAGATATAGGAGGGAGTTTGTCTGATAAAGCTTTAAAGATCCAGATTGCAGCATTCTTTTTCTTCTATGCTGTAGGGATGTCCAATTGACTGCCATGTAAAGAGAGCAATGATGGGTGTTGGAGGAAGGTCTGTAATAAATCTAATGGCTCTATGATACAGGGTGTCCAGCTTATTTAAGAGGGAGAGGAGCAATGGCGAGAGGAAATCAGCATAGTCAATGAGGGATAGGAATGATGCCTGGATTAATTTTTGTTTGGAGTCTCTGGTAAGGTAGTATTTTATTCTGAAAAATAGGCCAAGTCTTTGTCTCAACTTTTTAGTAGTTCTTCAACGTACAGAGTAGTCAAGCTTATTGTCAATCCAGACTCCAAGATATTTGAATTTATCCACAAATTCCAAATTTTCTCCAAATAAGGTGGATAAATGTGGGTGGTGAATGATGGGGTAATGGAAGAGCAACTCTTGGTGGCAAAGAACATAGCTTTTGTTTTTTTGCATTTAGAAGTAGTTTTTTCCAATAGGTTGTGTTGTAGGATGGAGAATTCTGACTGTAACAGTTCACAGGCTTTTGATGGTGAGGATTGCTGACATATAATACAGTATCATCAGCAAACAGGTGAATGTTAGATTGGGAGAGGTTGGAATCAATGTTATTAATATAAATGGCAAAGAGGATGGGGCCCAGGATAGAGCCTTGCGGTACACCTCTTAGCAGTGGTTTAGAGGTAGATAGGTAATTTTCATTTTTTACCAGTTGTAACCTTCCAGAGAGATAGCACCTAAACCAAATGAGAGAGAGAGAGTGAATCAAGGCCTACAGAGCTAAGAGAGGAGATTAATGAATCATGATCCACTGTATCAAATGCTTTACTCAAATCCAGGAACACAGCACAGGTACTATTCTTTTTATCCAAGGCAGTCTGCCAATCGTTAGTGACTTTGGCTAAGGCAGAGATGGTGTTATGCATTGATCTAAACCCAGATTGTGCTGGATTTAGAGGTTGTTGGTGTCCAGGTAGGCCCTTAACTGTGAGTTTACTAATTTTCAAGCATCTTGGACAATACCGTAAGATGGAAATGGGCCTGTAATTGTTAAGGTCCATGGGATCACCTGATTTAAGTAGTGGAACTACTTGAGCTGTCTTCCATTTAGAGGAATGGAACCAGTAGCTAGGAAAGATTGAAGAGATGAGGAGGGGGGCAGCTAAAGCTGCAGTGCTACTTTAAGAAAGTAGGGATCAGGGAGTCTGCACCTGCACTCTTAGATGTGTCTAAATTGGACAGGAGTCTTCTACTTTTTAAGGATATTGGTTCAAGGAGAATGTTGAGGCAAGCCTTTGGCCCACAGTGGATTGAAGGTTTAATGATGATCTCAAGAGATTTGCAGGTGAAGAGTCAAAGGCTAGGCCAGCTGTAGTGAAATGGTCATTGAAGGCATTTAATATTTCTTGCTTGTCAGTGATTTCAATGTCACTTTGGAGCAATTTGGAGGGTAAGGCAGGGGTAGAATTTTGACCTAGAATTCCCCTTATATTACCCCAGAACCTAGATGGGTTAGTATAGGAGGCATCCAATTCAGCTCTATAGAAGGCAGCTTTGGCATTTCTTATTTGTTTTGTGCATGAATTTCTTGCTTTTCTGAATTGAAGCCAGTCTCTAGGATCTTTTGTTTTTCTTGCCTTTTTCCAGAGTTTGTCTCTGGCTATCAAAGCTGATTTAAGGTCAGCAGTGAACCAACGACAAGATTTTAATTTGGTTCTGACACTGGTGAGTGGTGCATGTATATTGAGGGCATTTGTGATAATATCCCTTAGGATCTGAAGAGCTGTTTCAACTGAGGTTGTGAGGTAGAACTCTTGCCAATGTGTTGTATTGCACAAATCATGGAGATATCCTGAGATGTTGAAATTCTTTTTTGACCTTTTATGGAGAAATTTTGCAGGATTGGATGACTTGAGTGTAGATCGTATGCCAGCTATGGGACAATGATCACTTATGTCACTGGGTAGCACTCCAGCATGAGAATATAAGTGAGGCTTGTTTACCATCATGATATCCAGGAGTGAACTGTTGGTATTATTTTTTAGGTAAATCCACGTTGGATCTTTGATTAATTGAGTGAATCCATAGGTGTCACAGAAGGTTACTAGGGGTGCAGATGCATTAGATAACCAATTTAAATTCAAATCACCAAGGATAATGGTGTCTTCAGGGCCTAGATTGAGTATTGTTCCTAGGTGGGATAGGAGTTTGAGGCCTGCAGAGGGGCCTTAGCAGCCAATCAATTTAAAGGAAGACATGTTAGAAAGGGTTATTTTGATTGACAAGCATTCAAATTCCTTGGTTCTGATGTATTAATGAGGCAGGATGCAGAGAAGGTTTCCTTGACATAGATGGTTACCCCACCGCCCCCTGGAAGGCGGTCTGATCTGAAGAGCTGGTAATTGGGAAGGTTTATTTCACTATCTTTTGTTGTAGATCTGAGCCAAGTTTCAGAGATCACCAGAAAGTCAGGTAGGGTATGTGCAACCCAGGCCTGTATTAAGGAGAACTTTTTTAGGAGGCTGCAGGCATTGAAGTGAAGAAAACTTAGGCCATTTATGGAGGCTAGATCAGATGGGGATAAAAAACTTTCAGTTGGGCCAGGATTGATTTCAATAGTACCAATACTGATCAGAAGGAAGAAGATTAGTTTGAGGAGGGCACCAAATGATAGAGATAGGGAGTAGTCAGAGCATTTCCTCTTCTTAGTTGGGATACAATGTGTAGTGGGTGAGAGTCCTGTTATATGGGTATGGATTTTATCACCAGTAACAATCTGATGGACAGGCATAGGGGTTAATGTAATGCCAAAATGGGTGCAGGGCACTTGAGGAGTGTTGAAAGGATAGAGAGCCTTTTATGGGATACCCCAGGGTTGCAATGCAAAAATGGCAGGATATAATTATGGAATTGCTGTGTCCACTGGGGATGGCAGGGGTGGACAGGCCATAATCACTGCCTTAGACGTCATGGCATGGGGTATATCATAATTATTTTTGGGATCGAGAAGATGAGAGCTCAGTAGCAAAAGGAAACAAAGTAGCATTGTGGAGGAAGGTAGGGGTTAATGTAGAGGATAAGAGAAGTAGTTGTGGGCGTGGATTATAGAATTGGCGGAAAGGTGTATAAACGAAACAACCAAGGGGCGGGCAAAATTTTGCGGCTTTACCCGTACCTTTCTGCCTGCTTCTCCCAGCCTCCTGGTTCCCTGCTCGCTGTCGGTCAGCCGCCGCTGACGGGCTCAAGACCTCCGGTCTCTGTGCGCCGAGGGCTGTGCCGCTGGAAGGTAGGGGACAGGAGGAGAAGGCAGTGAGAAAGGCACTTTATTGCAGCATCTGCAAAAGGTGCAAAAGCCTGAATTTGCACCATAAAGACTGGAGGGTATGGGGGGTTAGCTATGCCGCCTAGCCCACACAAAACACAAAAGGCTGTAATCACAGGCTAAACTACATATCTAAACAACCCTCAAGTAGGGCACATTTAAAAAAGTAAAACAGCAATTTTAGATAAATTTAACAAATAGACATAATAGCAGTAATCCCGGCCAGAAATGGTGTTGCAAAGTCAGCTAAAGTCTATGGGAAAGGCGCACCAATCAGAAGCAAGGCAGAGTTAGCGTGCGCTTTCCGATTGGTTTGCGGCTTTACCCGCATCTTCTGCCTGCTTCTCCCGGCCTCCTGGTTCCCTGCCTGTGCCTGGCCCGCCCACTGGCGGCTCGGAGCCCTCGTCTCTGTGCGCCGAGGGGCTGTGCCGCTGGAAGGTAGGGGACAGAGGAGAAGGCAGTGAGAAAAGGCACTTTATTGCAGCATCTGCAAAGGTGCAAAAACCTGAATTTGCACTACAAAGACTGGGAGGGTATGGGGGGTTAGCTTCAAGCCGCCTAGCCCACACAAAACACAAAAGGCTGTAATCACAGGCTAAACTACATATCTAAACAACCTCAAGTAGGGCACATTTAAAAGTAAACGGCTCTTTTTGATAAATTTAACAAATAGACATAATAGCAGTAATCCGCTAGAAATGGTGTTGCAAAGTCCAGCTAAAGTCTATGGGAAAGGCGCAATCAGAAGCAAGGCAGAGTTAGCGGTCGCTTTCCGATTGGTTTGCGGCTTTACCCGTACCTTTCTGCCTGCTTCTCTGGCCTCCTGGTTCCTGCTCGCCTGTCGGTCGCCCGCCCGCCCGCTGGTGGCTCGGGCCCCTCTGGTCTCTATGCGCTCGAGGCTGTGCCCGGCTTTCTACCTGCTTCTCCGGCCTCTGGTTCCCTACTCGGCCTGTCGGTCGCCCGCGCTGGCGGCTCGGAGCCCTCCGGTCTCTGTGCGCTCGAGGGCTGTGCTGTCTTTCTGCCTGCTTCTCCCGGCCTCCTGGTTCCCTGCTCGGCCTGTCGTTCGCCGCCCACCCGCTGGCGGCTCGGAGCCCCTCCGGTCTCTGTGCACTCAAGGGCTGTGACGGCTGGAAGGTGTCAGTGATGAGGCAGCTACAAACTGTGGCGGGTTTGATGCTGAGGAGGAGAATGTCACCAGGAGGAATCTGACAGACTACCTGGAACTGCCAGATTCTCCCCCTCATTATTCATCCCGTCATACTGAACTTTAAAGATGCCACTTTGGCTGCCTGGTACAGACCAAATTTAATCCTTGCCATGCCTAGGAAGGCAAAGAAATTGTACCAGGCTCCATCAGGGGGACCTTACTATGCTAAGCAACCAGAGTCAGACTCAGTGGTGATAAATGCTGCCCATGATAGGACCAAGAAGCCTAAGCACCTCAGCTTTCTGCCTCTGATAAGGAGTCCAGAAAGCTGGACTTCATGGGGAAGAGGACCTTCGACTCAGCTATGCTGGCCATTAGGGCCTTGAATTATGTTGCCCATATCATCAAATTCCACAGTGCCCTCTGGAAGAGGGCCAAGGTGGCTGCTCAAACCCTCCCAGACCTCAGAGACAGAAACTGCTTCCAGCCCTCCAGTCTGGGGCCAACGTTGTCAAGTATCTTTTGCAGTCTGCCAGTAGTGCTTCCACTAGGGCAGCAGCAGTAGGCATCTGCCTGAGAAGGTATTCTTGCCTTAGGGTTTCTGGCTTTACTACAGATGTGCAACAATCTATCCTGAATGTCCCCTGTCAGAGGCTACAGGCTCTTTGGGGCAGATGTGAAGGACATCCTTTCTGACCTGCAGGCCTCAGGCAGGACTCTGTGGTCCGTTAATACCCTCTACAACACCCAGCCAAAAAGTGGCCAAAGGGTGCCCTTTCAACGGGCCTTCCATAAGCCCAAGCAGGGCACTAGGCCCCACGGCAAGCACCGGGCAGCAACAGTGCTTAATTCCCCTACCTCCACCACTGGGAAGGCCCCCAGAGGGGATGGTGTATCCCATGCCACAGAGGCTACTTCAGCGTGACTCCTTGCCAGACTGTCACCCTCCAGCTCTGCAGGAAGTGGTGGTAGGGGGTCACTTTTTCCTCTACCTGGACAGGTGGTGGGAGATCACCACAGATGTTTGGGTCCTGCAGCTCATAGAACAAGGCCACACTCTGGAACTTCTGGAGTGGCCTCCAGATCTTCCCCCAGTTCATTCAAGCTACCCTCCAGACAACATTCCAATGCTGCTGGGGGAAATTTGCTTACTGCTTCAAAAAAGAGTCACAGAACCTATCCCCATGAATCAAAGGAACAGGGAGTTCTATTCTCACTTCTTTCTAGTCCCCAGATCCACAGGGGATTTACAGCCCATCCTAGATTTGAGGTACCTGAATTTCTGTATTTAGTACAAGAAGTTCAGAATGGGGACACTGTATGGCCTGCTGCCACTGCTGCACCAGGTAGACTGGATATGCTCTTTCGACATGCAGAATGCATAGCTGCATATCAAGGTGTGTACTCCCCACGGACAATACCTCCAGTTCCACGGGAGCACTACCAATTCTGGGAATTGCCCTTTGGCTTCTCCTGTGCAACTCAAGTCTTTACCAAATGCTTGACAGTGGTAGCAGCTGCCCTCAGAAGGGAGGGTCTGTATGTCTTCCCTTACCTGGATGACTAGTTGCTCAAGGTAATCCCAGGAGCAACTGTTCCAGACCTTAAAGCATACCAGGCAGTTGTTCCATGCCCTGGTAATCATGGTCAGTCTGCCCAAGTCGGTCTTGACCCCTTTTTAGTGCCTGCAGTACATTGGAGAAAATCTGAACATGGATCAGGGCTTTGTCTTCTTGTGGTAGGACAGGCTTGACGCCTGATGGCTCGGGCCCAGCAGCTTTACAGCAGCAGGTATGTCATGGCCAGAACCTTTCTGAAGCTCTTGGGCCTGATGGCTGCAACCGTTGTCACAGTGCCTTTGGCCAGGCTGCACGTGCTGATTCCCCAGTGGACACTGAGGGTCCAACAGGACTGATGTACCCACAACCTAGAACAGCAAGTTCTAGTCTCCTCCCCGGTCAAAAGGGTGTTGTTGTGGTGGTGGATGGAATCCTGCAACCTGTTGAAAGGGATTCCCTTCCTTATTCCTTCCCCCCCATCTGATTCTCAACACAGATGGTTCAGGGTTGGGCTGGGGGGCTCCTCTGGGGCCTCATCAGACTTGGGTTGGGGGGGGACAGACATGGCCCAGAGTGGAAGCTGCCCTCCACATCAATGTCCTAGAGATGAGAGCCATTCTGTATGCTTTACAAGCCTTCCAGACCCATCTTTCTCTGGGCCATCTGCTAGAGCAGACGGACAGCATCAATGTAGCACACTACATCAACAAACAAGGGAGGACCCATTTGTACGCTCTGTGCCAGGAAGCGATGAGGGTCTGGTATTGGGCTCCAGAATACAGTCTAGAACTGTCAGACGTCCATGTTCCAGGCGTCCAAAACATCCTGGCAAACGAGCTAAGCTGATCGCAGTCTCGGATGCACGAGTGGGATCTGCTGACCTCAGTTGTAGAAGACCTGTTTAACAAGTGGGGTCACTCACAGTTGGGCCTTTTTGTGTTCCCACTCAATGCAAAACTGCCACGTTCTAGGGACATGGATATGTTGTTCAATCCACACTTATTGGCAGGTTTCTTGCCGCTTTAATTGTTGCCGGAAGGTCTTCAAGCTGGCTCCTCCCACCCACCCGAGTGGTAAAACTCTCGGCTCTGCCCCATGATGCCAGATCTTCCTTACCGCTTGGAAGCTCAGGTTCCCTCCTTAGCGCTCTGCATTTTAGACTGAATCCTAACTCTTCGGTTTGTCCGAAACTGGTTTTGAAGTTTTCTAAACTTCGGTCTTCATCTTCCCTCACGGCCTGCGGTGGACAAATCTATTCCCGGCTTGAGGTGCCTTGTGGGCAGAAAATGTCAGAACGGATCTGCTCCGTGCGTCTAATGCCTAGGCCTAGATCACGACCCGCAGGCCTGCGAGTTGTGCTGTTCTTTCTCGGCCAATGTCCTGGATGATCACGCTGCCCGATTGCAGCTCGGGCACCCCGAGAAGCGTTTTCTGCCAGTAAAATCAAAAGAGGCTCATTGGGCGGTGTCCTCGGCGGCCAGCTCAGCTGAGCAGCTCGAGCAGATGATCGCCCCCCCAAGGAGGAGGCGGCCCAGGCCGCATCTTCCTCCTCCTCGGCTGCGGCATTTATCCCACTCTCTCTGAGTTACTCGTACATGGCTTTGTTCAAGGAGCTTTGTCAGTCCCTTTCCACGAAGAGAGAGGGTCCATCAAGACATTCTTCTCCGCCCAAGAAGAAGGAGTCGAAGGGTAAGTCCCACCATCGGCGTTCGTGGGAGCGGGAGAGGTCTCCTTCCCTGGACAGCCGACCGTCGACTTCGGTCGAAGTTGCTGCTCAGGCCGCTGGCTTCACGGTGTCCCAGTCAGGCCAGACTGCCAAGACTCCCGTCGACACTGTCGAGATTTTTCTTGATCCGTTGGACGGGCTGTCGATTGGTGAAGCTGACAACCCTCATTCACCGGTTCCCCCGGTGGAAACTGAGGATCTGCCTGTGCCTTCTGGTTCGCAATCCCCGGTTAAAGTGCCCGAGCCGAAGGAAGAGCGGGTGTCCCCGGCCCCTTCCCAGACCCACCCTTGGTCCCTCCGAGGGTCTCGGTCTTGGACTTCATCTCGGTCAAGCCGTTCCTGCCGACATCGGCGGTCTCGGTCTCTGTACCGAAGTGAGCGACGACACCGTTCCTCCTCGTCCTCTTCCTCGGATGAGGGGAATGTTCGGCGTAAATTACGTCGGCGCTACGAGGAGCTTATTTGGCAGCAGTTACTGTTCTCCGGGTCTAAACTGACTCCGGTTCAGATCCCGGCCATCAAGTGACTGTCGCCCGAACAACCGAAGCAACCGCTCGCCCCAGTCGAGTTGCCCATTCCAGGGCCGGTTGCTCGGCCAAAACCGGCTGCTCCACCGATTTTGGTGGAACCTCCGCCTCCACAACCGAAGTCTGGGGCACCGACCAAGGATTCTCAGTCGGGTCATGGCCTGCCCCACAGGTTGTCGGTCACCCTCACTCCCGACCGTCCTCGGCAGGTAGAGGGTGGCTCGGGACGGAGGCAGCTCTTCGCAGACTCTTCGGAATCCGACGACGACTCCTCCCTGTTCTCCAGGCAGGTCGACCTGGAGTCCTCCGGGGGCCAGTCATTGGACGATAGCCCATCGTCCTTCTTGGATCTGCTTCGACTCATCTTGGAGTCCACCGGGATGCAGCTCGAGCCCATGTCCAAATGGGCCAAGTATCCCCTGATGGAGATTCTGGACCGAGGGGATTCCCCCATGGAGGCCTTTCCGGTGGCTGAGGCCATTGTCGGCCCAGCCTTGGAGCTCTGGCAGCGTCCTGCTTCCTGTCCTGTGCCCTTGGCCAGGAAGTATGCGGTCCCTACCGGCTCTTTGCCCAGTTTCTCAGAACACCCCTCTGCCGAGGGGTTAGTCACCGACAGCATCTTCCGGTGTTCCGGTAATGCTCAGGACGTGGATAAGCCCCCCAACAAAGAGTCCAAAAAGCTGGACTTTGCCGGGTGCAAGGTGTACGCTGTGTCCTTCCTTGGCCTCCGACAGGCCAGCTCGGCCATGCTGATGGCACACTTCTCCCATGCCCTCTTGGGCTCCCTGGATGAGGTTGTCCCTCATCTCCCGACCGACCTGCAGACCACGGTCCGTCAGGTGCAGGACCGGGGTAGGGCGGTGGCGAAGCAGCAGCTTCAGACTGCTCTGGACATAGGTGATTCCTGTGCCAGGTCAGTAGTGGCCGCGGTGACCATGCGCCACAGGGCGTGGCTGAGAATATCCACCTTCACGGCGGATACCCAGCACAAGTTGGTGGACGTCCCCTTCTTGGGGACTGACCTCTTCGGCTCTGGAGTGGAGGGACACCTCCAGCAGATCGAAAAGTCCAATGCCACTCTGGACTCGGTCACCTACACCCAGAGGGACAAAGGCCGCCGTCAGCAACAGCAGAAGTCCTTTCGTCCTTTGGCCCCTGCAGCTCGACCGGCCCAACAGCACCAGCAACAGGGCCAGCAGGCTCGTGCTTGGTGCCCCAAACCCAAGCCGGCGGCTTCCTCCAACAAGAAGCAAGGAGGCAAAGGCCCAGGAGGTCCCTCGGCCGGTTCCTCCTCCAAGCCTGCCCAGTGATGGGTTAAGGGGCGCCACCCCCAGCCTTGTCACTCCCCCCTGGGTTCCCCCCGTGGGGGGACGGCTCCGCCACTTCCTTTCCGCCTGGTCTGCTATCACCACGGATCACTGGGTGTTGGAGGTGGTAGGAAAAGGTCTGCCTCTGGAGTTTGAGCAGGTTCCGCCATTTTGAGCCATCGCACCTCGGGGGGCCATGGGGTCCGCAGCCTCGCTGTCGGCCCTGCCGAGCCAATATTGCCCTGCTCCTCGAAAAAGAGGTGATCAGGAAGGTGGTGGATCCTTCTCCAGACCCAGGGTTTGTGTCCAGGTATTTCCTGGTCCCAAAATGGACTGAGGGCTGGCGCCCCATTCTCGACCTGCACGACCTGAACAAGTTCCTAAGGTCTCGGAACTTCAGGATGGTCACTCTGGCTCAGATAATACCATCCTTGGAACGAGGCATGTGGTTCTGTTCCCTGGACCTCCAGGATGCGTTCTTTCATGTCGATCCGTCCGTCTCAGAGATTCCTCCGCTTCAGAGCGGAGGGGGTCCCCTTACGAGTTCCGGGCCATGCCCTTCGGCCTCTGTCTAGCTCCCAGGGTCTTCACCAAATGCATGGCAGTGGTGACAGCATTCCTGCGGTGCCAAAGGGTCCGTTTGTACCCCTACCTGGACGACTGGCTGATTGCAGCCCCCTCCAGAGCAGAGGCGAAGCGGTCCAGAGATTTGGCTCTCCACATTTGCTCTCAGATCGGCCTTCTCATCAACGAGGCCAAGTCAGAACTCATGCCAAAGCAGGTGATACTCTTCATCGGAGCAGAGCTCGACTTTCTTCGAGCCAGAGCTCGGCTCCTGTCGGACAGGGCCGAGGTTCTTTCCTCCTTTGCCCAATCATTTCTGGTTGGGCAATCGCGCCCTGCCCAGGACTTCCTGGGCCTCATGGCGGCCTGCACCAGTGTGATCCGTTGGTCCCGTTGGTACATGCATCCCCTTCAATGGGGACTGGCCAGCCAGTGGTCACAATGCTGTGATCCGTTGGACCAGCCCGTGACAGTGACCCAGGAGATGTGGAACGCTCTCCAGTGGTGGAACCGTTCCGGCACATCTGCAGGAGGGCATCGGGTTCATCTGCCCTGAGCCGATGGTCTCTCTATCGACTGATGCATCTCTGATGGGTTGGGGTGCCCATCTGGGGGTGCACAGAGTGCACGGCCTCTGGTCCCCTCGGGAGTCCCGATGCCATATCAACCTACTGGAGCTCCGAGCGGTCCGCCTAGCTCTCACCGCCTTCGCTCCATTTCTACGGGGTCAAGTGGTTCAGGTCCAGACGGACAATACCACGACCATGTACTATCTGAACCACCAGGGCGGGATGCGCTTCATGCTGTTATGCAAGGAAGCTCTCCGCATATGGTCCCTCGTGCGCAGCCTGGAGGCGGATCTCCTAGCCATTCACGTGGCAGGAGCCTCCAACACCCTGGCTGATGCCCTAAGCTGGATAGGGGCTGCGTCTCACGAGTGGTCTCTCCTGCCGGAGGTAGTACCAGATCTCTTCTCCCACTGGGGCACGCCTCGGGTGGACCTGTTTGCCTCCAGGGAGAATGCGAAGCTGAGTCTGTTCCATGCCCGCCCCCCTCAGCAGGACTCGCTGCAGGGGGATGCCTTCTCGAGGCCGTGGACCCAGGGCCTCTTCTACGCCTTTCCCCCATTTCCCTTGATCCACAAGGTGCTTCTCAAGGTGAGGAGGGACAAGGCGCAGGTGATTCTGGTAGCCCCAGACTGGCCCCGCCAGTTCTGGTATCCAGATCTCCTCAGCCTCAGCTCCAGGCTCCGGAGGTGGCTTCCAGCCCACCTGGACCTGATCTCAGTCAACCAGGGGGAAGGTATTCCATCCAGACCTTCAATCCCTGCACCTGACGGCCTGGTTCCTGAGTAGCTAGAGTTCCAGGCCTTATGTCTTTCCGACGAGGTCCTCAACGTCGTTGAGGCGTCCCGTAAGGAGTCGACCAGAAAATGCTATGCGTTCAAATGGAAGAGATTCTCTATTTGGTGTCAGGGGAATGGCTTGACCTTCCGTCTGTCCCTTGGCAAGCATTCTGGACTATCTGTGGTCCTTTCTCAGCAAGGGCTTGTCGACAACCCTTAAGGTGCCCTGGCAGCCATCTCTGCTTTACGGGCGTGGGCGGGAAGCAGTCGACACAGGAGAAGGTGGTTGGCGCTTTTTCAAAGGCCTTGACCACATTTCCCCTCCGGTGAGAGAACTTCCACCTCCGTGGGATCTACTGCTGGTATTGGCCAAGCTCATGGGCAAGCCATTCGAACCAATGCACAGGTACGATATTTCCCACCTATCGTGGAAGACCGCCTTCTTGGTGGCTATCACGTCAGCCAGAAGGATGGGAGAGCTCCAGGCACTTTCCATCAAGTCTCCTTATCTGGTCTTCCACAGGGACAAGGTTGTCCTCGCGCCCCACCAAGTTCCTTCCAGGTGGTGTCGGAGTTTCACCTTAACCAGGTGTTGACTCTGCCAGTGTTCTACCCCAATCACACTC
This sequence comes from Neoceratodus forsteri, assembly GCA_016271365.2. Lineage (NCBI taxonomy): Eukaryota > Metazoa > Chordata > Ceratodontiformes > Ceratodontidae > Neoceratodus > Neoceratodus forsteri. The sequence continues at coordinate 2,117,106 of CM028136.1, read as the reverse complement.
GGAGGCCGAATATAGGCTTATACTTTGGACCCTTAGACGAGCTCGCTTATTATAAGGAGGGGCTGAAGTTCGGGAGAGGTTAGCCAGCTGTTTGTCACCTACACTGAAGCCGCCTCCTGGCAGACCTGCAGCCAGCGGGACAATAAGCAGGTGGGTCACCTCCTGCATAGAGCTCTGCTACAGGTTGGCGGGCATGGAGCCTCTAAAGGGATAAGAGCTCATTCTACCCGCCATACCGCTGCATCGGTAGTTGCTTCCAGGATGTCCCTATCCAGGATATCTGCAGGGCTGCTACCTGAAGTCGGCACATACCTTATTACCCACTACCACATCGACCTTGAGTCACGCCGGATGCTGGTTTTGGGGCCTCGGCTCTCCAGTCCTTATTTCCCAAGTAAGTATCGGGGTGTGCGCTTTGCCTCCTCCTCCCAGAGAACTGCTAGAGTCTGCCAATAAGTGTGGATTGAACAACATATCCATGTCCTAGAAATACAGGTTACTCACCAGTAAGAGTCTAGGAATGGTATATGTTGTTCATCCACACGACCTCACCCGGCCTCCCTGGTCACCATAACCTGGCTTCCAGCGGGCTAGATCTGGCGTCATGGGGCGGAGCCAAGAGTTTTACCACCCGGGTGGGTGGGAGGAGCCAGCTTGAAGACCTTCCGGCAAGATTTAAAGCGGCAAGGAACCTGCCAATAAGTGTGGATGAACAACATATACCATTCCTAGAACTCCTGTTACAGGTGAGTAACCTGTATTTTTTGCCCAGTCGCTCCAGGGCCAGAAGTTTTGTTGGCAAGACACGCCCTCTCTTGGAAAAGGAGGTTCCTTTAGACCTTTCCTCTGATTCAGAGGGTGCTAACCAAGCTCCAGATGGAAGGGGCTACTCTGATTCCCATTGCCTCCTTCTGGCCTGGTCAGATCTGTTTCCCCTTGGTGCAGCAGCTGGCGGTGAAACCCTCAGTGCCCCTGCCCCTGTGTAAAGGCTTGCTGTCTGAGGAGCAGTGCACCCTGGTCCATCCAGACCTCAAGTCACTGCACCACCATGCATGACTTCTGAAGACATGGCCATGGCTAGATTTGGGGTGTTCCAAAAGATGGCTGATGTCCTGATGGCCACGAGGAAGCCCTCCACAAGGGCCACTTATTTCATGAAGTGGAAGTGCTTTGCTCTGTTGGCTACTTCCTGTCTCTTGGACCCTTTCACTTGCCCAGTGAATCTGATTCTGGAATACTTGCTGTCCCTTTCAAACTCTAGCCTGCAGTACAACGCTGTTAAGGTGCATCTTTCAGCCATGTCAACCTTCTATGTGCCTGTTGATGGCCATACAGTGGTATAACTTGAAATATCCCGTACTTTCTTGAGAGGCATCCTCCATCTGAAGCTTCCTGTTCACAGTCCATTCCTGACCTGGGACTTGAATTTTCTGCTGGAGAAACTTACTTTGTCTCGTTTTGAGCCAGCAGCGACATGCCAGCTATGCTTTCTGTCGTGAAAAGCATTTTGTTAGTTACTAGTACTTCTGCTTGAAGGATTTCCGAGCTTCAGGCTTTGATATGTGAGCCTCCTTATTTGGTTTTCCACAAAGACAGGGTGTGTTTGCGTATGAAACCTAAGTTTCTTCCTAAGGTGGTGCCTGAGTTTACCTTAAATCAGAACAGCTACCTGCCTGTTTATTGCTCCATACCTTCGATGTACATAGAATTTTGCACTACTGTACACACCGTACAAAGGACTGCAGGAAGTCCATTCAGGTGTAGGTTTCTTTTGCCCCTGGGAAAGAGGGAGTACCCATTTCTAAACAGTGCCTGTCCAAATGGTTGGCCAACTGTATTACTTTTTTTCTAGGAAGTACAGTAAGGAACTTCCTGGTGTGGTTCATGGTCATTCAACCAGAGGCATATTTCCCAACTCGCTTTGACTCTGTCTGTGTGTTGAGCCAAGGCACTCGGAGATCCCTTGTTTCCGTAGGTATCCTAAGCATTTTGAGTTCGCTCCAATCGTTTATGAATTCTGTATAAGCTCAATTCATTTGTTTCTTGGCGCTGGTTGAAAGTTACATTGTCAGTTTCTGAAGGGACTACGACCTCTGTTCATACGTGCAGCTGTCCTTGCTGAGCTGCAGGTTGATATACAGTACCAGTATATAATATTAATTCATTATAATTCTGTTGGCAGCCATCTGTGCTACTCTGGTAAACCTGCATTATATTATCAAGTTGACCAGCCACTACTGCATTTCAAAAATCCTTATTTATATTGGGAACTGTATGGATTTGTAACATGCACTGCACTCATAATAAAATGTGTTTCCATGTTCCTGTGCCTGAGCGGCTAATGAGCACTGAATGACGATTTTTTGAAAGTTTATAAAAAGTGACAGAAAAATTATTTCTTCGTGGCTACTTGAACCTCCCTAAGCTCCTTTAAATGTGTAATTTTTTTAAATGAAAAAGTGGATTACCTTGCCATAGCACTTTCCCAGCTTGATCTGGCAGAGATACCTGCAGAGGAGCAACTGGTCATGTAGTGGTTGGGGGAGGGAAGGAGCTGAAGATCAAGTAGGGTCTGCAGTCACAGTGTAGGCTGGGACAAAAATGGGGAGACTAGGTGGGCCAAGCAGTCCCTATCTGCCATCAAATTGCATGTGTCTATGTCTAGTGTCAGTTTTTGTGCCTCAAATTTGACACAGCACAGGGGCATAGACAAGCCTAAATCACTCGTGCCCCAGGCTGATAAATCTTAGTAAAATGTCCTAGTTGCATTTGAGCACTACTCTGTTCATACGAACATATGAAATTTGCCAGTAGATAAAGGCCTAGAGGTCTATCAAGTCTGCTCGAATGTGCAGCTAGCACCCCTTATTCTGCAGCTGCCCCTCCCTTCCACCCTTCCCCTTCATTGACCCTCCCCCTTGTCCTGTCCCATCCCCTTTTGAAGCAGTCCACTGTTCTACTGGATACCACTTCTGCAGGTAACGCATTCCACCCAACCACCACCCTCTCTGTAAAAAAAGTGTCTCCTCATCTCCCTCCTGAACCTTCCTCCCTCTAGTCTCATATCATGGCCCCTGGTGTCCCTCCCTTCCCTTACTTTGAACAGCCCCTCTGTACCTGTCTTGTTTATTCCTTTAATGTACTTAAAGGTTTCAATCATGTCCCCCCTGTTCCTCCTCTCCTTCAGCATGTACATGTTCAATTCCCTCAGCCTCCTCTTGTATGATAAGTCCCCCAGCCCCTTGATCATCTTTGTCGCCTTGCACTGCACCCCCTCCAGTAACTTAATGTCCCTCTTCAGATATGGGCACCAGTACTGCATGCAATACTCCAGGTTCAGTTTGTAAGTGTGTGATTGGTTCTGGTGTGTGAGCCCTGGCAGTTCATGCCGTATAGGGGAAAAACTGTCAGGAATGTACACAAAAAAACCACCTAAAATTAAAGGTTCAACAGGTGTCGCCAATGCTGCTTATGCCTTCTGAGGTCAGTGTGCAAATACTACAAACCAGCTAGGTTGTCCAAACTAAGGCTATCCCAAAGGCCTGAAGAAGACTTCCAAACAGTGAGAGATAATGCTTATCCTTGGACTTCAGCAACACTACACACATTTAATCTTAGATCCTGAACATACACCACAGGCAGTGACACCTCTGCACCTGGAAACTACCGCCCCATTTCCCTCTTTCCTATGCTGGCTAAAATACAAGAAAAATGTGTCTTCTCTCAACCTCTCAACTCTCCTCCTTCCTCAACTCCTCTTCCTTCTACACCCCTTACCAGTCTGGTTTCAGGAAGTCCCATTCCACCACAATCTCCCTGCTGAGGCTCATGGACTCCATCCTCTCAGCCATGGATAAAGGGCACATCACCTCAGCCATCTTCGTTGACCTAGCAAAGGCATTCAACACTGTATTCCACCCCCTTCTCCTGTCCAAGCTCACCAGGGCTGGGCTGTCCAGTACAGCCACAGACTGGTTCCACTCCTACCTAGTTGGCTGGACGCAGTCTGTTAGAATTGGCAACTCCACCTCTGACACCCTACCTGCTACCTCGGGAGTGCCACAGGAGTCCATCCTAAGGCCTCTCCTGTTCTCAGTCTTCCTAAACGACCTGCCATCTGCCTGCCCACACACCTCCATTCACATGTATGCAGATGACACAGCGCTTTATACATCCGGCCCTTCCACCGCTGATGTGGCAACCAGACTGCAGCAGGATTTCAACAGTGTCCAGCTCTGGTTTCGCTCCAATCAGCTCCACCTCAATGCCAAGAAGACAGTCTCCATGACCTTCAGCACTAGGGAGAGACTCTCGCAGCTTCTCTCCCTCCCCCACCTTCCACACCTTGGACAGGACTTCTCTGGAGGCCTGCCCCTCCTTTAGATACTTTGAGGTCTGGCTAAACCAGCACCTTGACTTTTCTGTACACATTGACGACATCCACAAAAAACTCCACCCCAGACTGGGCACCCTTTACTGAAATCAGGGTTGTATCCCGTTGCCGGCTTGATGAGCCATTGTACAGAAAATTAATTATTGACTACGGAGATGTGGTCTACAGTGCTGCCCCCAAGTCTGCCCTGACCAGACTGGACCCCCTTTTCCATTCCTTTTGTTGCATCGCCCTTGACTGTCCCTGCTTCACCCATCACTGTACCGTCTATCAGTCCCTGGGTCATCCCTCCCTACAGGACTGGAGAACGTCTCACTGTGCACGCTTCACTGCCAAGTTCTGGTCCCAGTCCTTTCCCCCCTACCTCTCATCAGTCTTGTACGCCCATTCCTCCCCAGTTCATGAGCTCAGGAAAAATGACACTAGACTTCTACACATTCCCCACAGGATCACCTTGTCAGGCCAGGCAGCTTTCAGCTACCGCGTGCCCAAGCTCTGGAACTCCCTCCCTCTGGGCATTCAACATACCTCTCCCTCCCAGCACCTCAATGATCTCCTCTCAGCGCACTTCATCCCCACCTGCTCATGCACCTAACACATCCTCAGCCCCTGGGCTAGTTACCCCATCCTGGGTTTGCCCTGGGCCACTATCTGCATCAATTCTTATATTGTGAGCGCTTGCTCCAAGCCTCACTGGTTCTCTATTTTATGCATATTCATTACTGGGTCTGCCCTCTTCCATTATTAACCACTATTTATATTAATCTAAAGGTGGTGGCCTCACTAATACACTACCTCATCATTACTTGCCTTGACCCATCCTGTAGTTCTAATTTTGCTCTGCTCCACTTGCTTTACTGTTGCCTGTTATACTGCTGCTGTTCTATTATTGTATTAATGTTGTTTCTCTAATGTTACTGTTCTGTCCTCAGGACGCATCTGGAATCGAGTGGTACTCTGCTCAATATGCCCTCCTGGTAAAACTCTTAAATAAATAAATACTCACTGCTGACATACAGCATATTTTTAAAACTGGCAGGCTGTAAAACATTTTAACTTCCTGCAAACCCAGGTGGCATCCGTAAAGGTAGTCGTGTGCCCGTAACCTTGAGCCACTGACTGACATTTCCTGACATTAATGGGTGCATATTACAGGGGCATAACTGGAAGCTGAAATGCCCATGGGCAGCCTATATTTTAAATATTTTTCATGTTGACATATTTAAGTTAGGAATCTATTATTTAAAGCCCTGTCCATCGCTCGTGTGTGGCTGTGCAGAAATGTCACATACATATAATATGTATATAATAATATGATTCTGCCTATTTTTGACTATGGCGACATAGTTCATAGCGCTGCTCCAAAGTCCACTTTAGCTAGACTGGGCTGTCACTTTCTCTCCTTCTCTCACTTCGCCCTTGATATAAACCCTTGTGTATACATCATTGTACCTTGCATTCTTCCCTCACCCTCCCTTCTCTTGATGCCAGGTGCTTAACTCACTGTATTTCCTTTATCTCCAAATTTTGGTTTGGCTCGGCTCACTCCCCTCCTGTTGTGCTTCTCCTCTCATTTGCCCCTTCATCCTCTTACTCTTCATAGTGCTTGCTGTCACTCTTGCTCTCTCTCTCTCATATGAAATCTTCCACTGGTCAAGCAGCCATCTCATTCTGTTTCCCTAAACTAAGGGGTTCTCAACCCATTTCTTATTGCTGTGCTCCCTCCTTTCCTGCCCTTAAAGCTCTCCTCCATGATTTCTCTTCCCACTCCTGCAGTTGTTTCTAATTTTGTTTTGAACCTTTTCACCTGAAACGCTTATGTTTTTCAGCATTTCCCATTTCCCTTGCATCACTTAATCCCCTCTGCTCCATGTTTTAATATGCTGATTGGTATACTGTGTATGTATGAAGTTTACTCTGCATTTTGTATCTTTTCTCTCCTCCTGTCTTCCCCACCCCTGAGGATGCATCTGGAAACAAGCAGTTACCAACTCAGTATGTCTTTCCCGGTACCTGGTCAACAAACTTACACAAATAAATAAAAACCTTTTAAATAAATAAGTGCAGAGGCTGTTATGTAGCAAATGTACAGATGTAAGCCAGAACAATATGCACAGCACATCCCCTCTGTGAGGGAGTGTCCACGGGATAGCTTCCTGCAAGAGCAGCAAGAAAGACAGGGAGTGGGAGTGACTGGTGATGTAGGTCAGACACTCTCATGCTCACATGCACAGCCTGAGTTAAAGATGATGGGAAACAGTTTTTTACACAACCAGATGCCCTCCTGTTTTTTGTAGTGCATGTTTATTTATTTTATTTATGTAAAAGTCGATAACCGGGAAAGGCACCATGATCCAGAGCTTGTTTGCAGAAGCGACCTGAGGGAGGGGTTACAGGAGGAAAAAAAAACAATGTAAAATGTACAATCATGTATAAACTAGGAACTATGTACCATCGTAAATAAACTTGGAAACTATGTACCGATAGATACAAAATGTGAAGCTATATACAGTATATACAATGAAGAGGCAGCTCATTTTACAGCAGTTTCGACCTAAAAATGGAATGGAGATTTAGCCCTAATGTGGTCATTGGTGGGCTAGGAGGGGGAACAGTTGCAGGAGGACACGGGGGTTGGTCTGAGTAAGTGCTTAATAATGAGGAAGGAGGGTGCAAAATGGGTTAGGAGGTGAAGGTTATTCCAAAGGGAGGGAAACTTGTAGGAGAAAGAACATTTACCAGCAGAGGTACGAATACTTGAGAGAGAAAAGGTGTGGGCACAGCTAGACCGGGAATTATACGGTGAAGGAGACAAGGGAGAGAGGAGGGAGGCAAGGTATGTTGGAAGAGAACTAAACCAGTACTTGGCTATGAAGGTAGAGCAGTGAAAAGAGCACCTCTGTGCAAGCGACTGGAGAGAGAGAGAGGGCAGAGTAGAGGTCGCAGTGGTGACTTAGCGGGGGAGGTGAGTTGGAAGTGAACCGACAAAAAGCGTGAAAAAGGACATCCAGTATGGTGAGAGTGGTGGCTGTGGTGGCACTGCAAGACTATGTCAGCATAGTCAAAGGTAGGGATGTTCCATTTGACTAACAGATCTCGTCTTATGGAAAGGGAGAGACTGGCCATGTGCCAATGGAGTAATCCAAGTTTAGGGCGCAGTTTGGTCTGGAGTGCACTGAAATGGGAGGAGAAATCCAGGGAGGGTTTGAGCCAAATGCCTTGTAAGTGGTGACATTGTTGAAAGGGGTGTCCGCTGCTGAGGAGAAAACGGGTAGTGAACGAAGTTTGGCAAGTTTTTCTTTGGAGCCAAAGGTCATGGCAACTATTTTCTTCGTATTCAGTCTAAGGCAGTTGGCATTAAACCAAGCTGCGAATGCTGAGAGGCCGTATTGAAGGGGGGATTGGACAGCTTGTGTGGAAGGTCCAGACAGGAAAAGGACAGTGTCATCCGCATACATGTGGATATTGGAGTGGGTTCATATGGAGGGAAGGTCGTTGATGAAGAGAGAGAGAGAAAAAAGAACTGGCCCAAGGATAGAGCCCTGGGGTACATCGGCTAGGATGGGGAGGGTGAGGGATGAGATATTGTTAATAGAGACTGATTGGGAATGGGCAGATAAATAGGATTTGAATCATGGCACTGAGGCAGGGGACAGGCCAATGGAGCATAATTTAGAAAGTAGAAGGGGTTGGGAGACAGAGTCAAATGCCTTGGCTAGGTCAATGAATATGGCAGAGGTGATATGGCCAATATCCATGGCAGTGGGGATGGCATTAGTGATGCGAAGGAGGGGTGAGGAGGTGGTGGAATGGGATTTTCTGAAGCCAAACTGGAAAGGGGAGAGGGTGTTTAAAGTGGATAGGAAATTGTTGAGATGGTGGAGGATTCTTGGACTTTGGCAAGGGCTGGCAAGAGGACGATGGGGCGGTAGTTGCCAGGGAAGGTGGGATCACGCCTTTGAATAGAGGGAGAACTTTGGCAAGCTGTAATTTACTGTATGCTCATGCTGTCATGCCAGGGTCGACCCTGAAAAAGGGACTGCAATTGTCTCAGTGGTCTTACCTAGTTACCAAAATTCAAATAAATAAATAAATACACTTCCAAGCTGTAGGTATGTGGTGGTGGAGTGCAAGAGGTTTAGGATGTGGGTTAAAGGGTTAATTATTAACTGGCCCAGTGGCGCTGAGAGTTGAGGCGCTGGATGCCACACCTCGCGCTATGCCGACGACTGGGGTTCGGGAACGGACTCGGGGTCAGAGGGGAGGAGGATGATCGAGTGTCCCAACGGATGCTTTCCTCCCCCCGGGGTGGGTTCCTGTGGTGCTTTGAGCACCTGACTCACCGATGCGGTGGAAGCACGGGTACCGGGGCACCAGGTGGCTCTTCGAAGTCGGATGGGAAGGACGTTGTGGGCATTTGACAATGGCATGCATCGGCACGTCATCTGTCTGGATGTCAGTCCTCTGTGCCGACGCTCTCAGGGGAGGAGGGACCAAGGGAAGAAAAGCAGAAAAACACCCACTCGGGCCAGGATGACGACCGATCCCAGCCCCGATCATCTACCCACGGGCAGACCCCGCTGTGCAGGCTCTCTGGAGGAAAGAGGAGCAAGGTAAGGAGACAACAGAGTAAGCCTGGCACTCTAGGGGCAAACACTGTGGGAGGGATTATGGGGATTGATCGGTCTGAAGGAGTGGACCGTGTGGGCAGTAAGGAGGGGGATAAAAAAGAAAGTGCAAAAAAAAAAGGGTAATTATTGAAGGTGCAGAGATTTTGAAGAGCCGAGCATACAGTCCATCGGGGCTAGAATTAGTGGGATTTAGGGAGGTAAGGGCCCTCAGAACCTCGGAAGGTAAGATTGGAGGTAGTTTAAACCCTGATAGTTGCGGGGGAGGAGGGAGGAGAGAGTGAAGTCCCAGGTGGCGCAGCGTTGGAGGTGAAATGGTTGAGGGCTGAAGGGACAATGTAGGGGTCAGAGATAAGTGAGCCGCCAACCTGGATGGGGGTTGGGGGAGACATATAGGGGTGTAGGAGCGAACAAAGATCCTGCCAGAAGGAGGAAGGGGTACTGTTTGAGGGTTGCAGATGGGATTTAAAGAAATCAAATTTGGCCCGGCAGATGCTTCGGGTACAGCTGTTGTGAAGGGTACAAAAGGATTGAAGGGAGGCTTGGCAACCTGAAGATTTAGAGTGATGCCAGGCACGGTCATGAGCTCTGCACATAGCCAGGATGTCTGGAGTGATCCAAGGCTGGTGGGCACGTTTAACTCTGGATGTTTTTAGAGGGGCATGGGCATCCCATATGCTTAGGAAGATAGAGGAGAAATGGGTGAAGGCAGTGTTAACTGAGAGGGAGCAGAGGATGGGGGACCAGTTTGCCAGGGCCAAGTCAAGGAGTATTTTATTGACATCGAGGGATTTAAGGGGGCGATGCTGGATGTATTTAGGAGGGATGGAAGGGGGATGGCACCTCCTGACACAGAAGGTAGGACAGTGGTCTCTTAACACATCAGCTGAAGTATCAGAGGAGCTAATACGGTGGGATATGCAATATTCTGATATATTCTGACCTTGTTGGTTAAAACAGTATAATTTTTGTGCCTTTGTTATTACACTAAATCCGTCTCTCCTCAGCAGTTGCTGTTCTCTATTTTCATACTGCCTAATCATTCTGTGACATCATTAACACCATTTCAGGCCATTCAGATCAGTAGCACAAAACGGTTTGACTGGTATCATAGAGACAGGGAAGCAGGCTGCACTCGCTGATGTGCCTCGGATTAGTACAACCCTCCAACCACGGGTCAGGCACTACTCACAGAAGATTCCAATGTTGTAATATTGCGACACATAACAAAATAAAACAGTAATAACGCAGTTATAGCACTCTCTTTCTTCATAGTAAGCTCAAATCTCAGTTTCGCGCATGCATGAAACTGGCTGAGCCTTTGTAGAGAGGGGTTGTACTTATATGGCACATGTTGTTACCATTTTTATTTTGCTGTGTTGTGGCATAACTGCTATAACCTTGGAAATACTTCTGCAGTGGATGGTGCCCTTATTTTGTGTGGTTGGGAATTGACTGATGATATGCAGTGTCTTAAAAATTTGACAAGAAAGAACAGCAGCTGCTGATGAGATTGTAATTCTATGTAGATCTGAGGGCAACCAAAATCTACATTATTTATTTATTAAAAATTTGTTGAAGCATATCAGAATACACAACTGACATGGAAAGGAAAATGTGAGGTCAGTTTATGTAAAAATTAATCTTCTTTGAGGATATCTCTTTCATAAGGCCATACTTTTGGAATTATGCCTGAATCAGCGCTGGGACCACACGGAACCTTTTGCAAGCCAGGAACAGCCCAGGACAATGTCATGTGTCAGCGTCTACATAAATTCGAATGGCCCCATCTTTCCTTAGTTCTTTTCCAGTCGATCATACTCATCAGACCTGCTCACAGAAACGTCGGCTACTAGCAGCTGTCATTATTTTCCTTTTAGACAAATATCACTGTTTTAGTAATTTTTGGCTCCTGCATGCCACTGAAAGAACTGTCAACTTTATTCTGGCACTGTGATTGCAGAGAGATTAACAAAAATGATACCCACTGTCACAAATGCACTCCGGGGATCAGGCCCTCTGCTCCCACAGTGTCAAACATCAAAGTGCAATATGTGAGCAGGAGACAAACATGGTAACTCTCCTGTCTATTTTGGGTTTGAACAACTACCAGTCTCGAGTTCTGGGGTCAAATATGAACTCTTTTCTCTGGCATGCCCAATTAATAGGTTCAAATATCAGACCCTCTTCGGGGAAATGCAGTGCAGTACTTAACCCAGGGGCACCCAACCTGGTTCACAATCCCCCTTTTGACTCAGTTGAGACCTAGGTACTTTTCTTACGTTGGTGCATATGGTAATACACTGTAAGCGCTTAACAGTTCTGTCAGAATTATCAACACTGTCCTGGCATTCACATTCAAAATGAGGAAAAAGCTCAGGTAGGATTTCAAGAAAAACAAAGTTTACTAACATTAAAAATAGTAGATGAAATACAAAACACAGAACATGTAATACTGAGTGTACAGTCATACAAATTAAATGAACAATTTAAACAAAACCGCCTTATTGTTGAGTATCTAATCCTACCCTAGTTTCAATTAGTAAAGTGTTGTGGTTGAATTACCTACTTTAGTAGAAATGCTCAAGAGTGTGTTCCTTCAGGAGTCCAAAGATAAAAAGCACAATTTTCCCTGGGCTTTGACAATATCAATGAGGAGGGAGAAAAAGGTCCCATCCAGCTTGTGAGGTCACAGCTCAGTGGTGATGCTGGCTGTGAGGTCACTGTCTTCCTGTCTGCCATATTAGTCTCAGGCATCTGCATATTGCTAAGCATCCCACAAATTTTATATATATATATATATATATATGTGTGTGTGTGTGTGTGTGTGTGTGTGTGTGTGTGTGTGTGTGTGTGTTATATATATAATATATATACACACACACATATATATTTTCTTTAATTGGTGAGCCTGCTGTATGACAAGTTGAATTACCCATTTGATCTTCAGGGAACTTTCTGACGGCTATTTCTCCTAGTGGTGAGAAATGTAACAGATATCTGTCAGAAGTTGCTTTTCTCCTAATAGGTCATAAAATGCAATACTTCATACAAGTGGCTGATTTACAACCTATACAAACTGGTTTCCAAAGGAAGTTCTTAATTAGATTTTCCACTGGGTCAGTTTTACTGCAGCCAGCTGTTCCAGCAAGCAAGGGCCTTTAGGGTCAAAAGATCAGGCCCCTTTAAAAGCTAGTCTTTCACATGGGCCTGCTGACCTGGCCATGTCTCATAAGCAGATATTCAAAAAAACATATATTTATCACAAATATAATACCGATAATAACAAGCAGATTGGCAAAGCGTCACAGTCCTCTCTCCTAGACTGAATTTGTGGGGATCTATTCCTATGTATGGGATGAGTTTTTCGCAAATTCAATTCACTGTTCTAACTGATGCAATAGCCCAACTGCGTTTGCGTTTGCTGCCCCTGCCCTGTGAGTGACAGTCATGTTGTAACCCTGCAAGGCAAGACTACATCTTAAAAGCCTACCATTTGTTTTACCCATTTGTGCCAACCAAACCAGGGGGTTATGGTCTGTTTGTACATCGAAATACCACCCGTACAGATATGGCTCTAATTTCTTTAGTGCCCACACCATTGCAAGGCATTCTTTCTCCATCGTAGAATAAGCCTGCTCCCTGGGAAGTAACTTCTTACTGAGGTACACTATTGGGTGAGTTTTCCCTTGGTTAGAAGTCTGGCTAAGTACTGCCCTAATACCCACATCTGAGGCTTCTGTCTGGACTACAAATGGTTTACTGTAGTCTGGATTGGCTAATACAGGAGCACAGCACAATGCCTTCTTTAGCCTTGTAAAGGCTTGTTCACAGGCTGGTTCCCAGTTAACCTTTTTAGGCATTCTTTTCTTTAGCAGGCCAGATAGGGGTGCTGCCAGGGCTCTGTAGTTTGATACAACTTTTCTATAGTACGCTGCAGTCCCTAGAAATTCAGAACCTGCTTCTGTGTTTCAGGTCTGGACCAGGTCTCGATTGCCTCAATTGTTGCTCAGTTAGGATGGAGCTGTCCCTGGTCTACTACATGCCCAAGGTATGCCACCTCAGCCATGGCCACCTGACACTTTTTACCTTTTACAGTGAGCCCAGCCCTCTGTATCCTGCCCAACACTTCCTTAAGGTGGGCCAGGTGTTCCTTCCAGCTGGCACTGAAGGTACACCACAGCATACTCTTCGGTAACATTTAACACCTGGTTCACCAACCTTTGAAAGGTGGCAGGGGCATTCTTCATTCTGAAAGACATTTCTTTAAACTCAAATAACCCTATCAGAGTGATGAAGGCCAACCTGTACCTAGCTTTGGCAGTTAATTCCACCTGCCAATACCCTTTCGTCAGGTCAGTAGTAGTAAGGTATGTTGCCCCTTCCAACTTGTCCAGTAGTTCGTCCGTCTGTGGCATTGGGTGGGCGTCCGACTTTATGACTGCGTTGAGTCCACAACAATCCACACAAAAATGAGTAGCACCATCTGGCTTCAGAAGAAAGACTATGGGTGAGGCCCAGGGGCTGTGGGATTTCTGGATTACTCCTAAATCCAGCATTTCCTCCACCTCCCTCACTCCTAATGTCCTTTTGGACGGCCTCTGACACCCGATATGCTGTCTGCCGTAGGGGCGCTTGGGTCCCTGTATTTACATTGTGCGTCACTAAGGGGTTAGTCCAGGCTTGGCACTAAACAGGGGGGCAAAATCTGTTAAAACCTCCCTTACTTCCTGGATCTGGTCCGGGATCAACTGGGGCGACACTTTAATTGCCTCCACAGAGGACTCCTGCTTGTTTTATGCCAGTAAGTCCAGAAAGGGGTCTTCTTCGTCGGTACCCTTATGTTTTGTCAAGGCTCACTGTCCTGACACTGACCTGCCTGGGCAGTATTGCCCGACAGGTTCAGTATCCAGACAGTGAGCAGCCTGACAGTGAGGAAACCCAACGGACATTACAGGGTTAAGGTAACGGAGGCAGCGGCTTGCTACCTTACCCCGTACATGGCAGTCAAATAGTGGAGGAATCAGAAGGCTGGCTGAGCTGCCCCAGTGGTGTTGTGGGCCAAGGCACTGGCAGCTCGGCCAGCATGTTCCGGGAGGCACAGGTTCTATCCCGCATTGCGTTCTGCAACATTTTACACTGTTGCACCTCTGTGACTGTTTTTTCTAACTCCAAGGTCTGCTCCCCTTCGGAGATAGATATTTTAGTTACAAGTGGATGTGGGGGTCGGAGACCCCTACATGGGGGATTTGGGGCACAGCCCCCCTGATTTGCTGAATGTATTTTACAATCAGATGCCCGAAATAGTATTTCTGGGCATCTGATTGTTTCGGCACGATGCATTTTGGACCAGTGGGGTCAGTATCCTGAGACTCAGGAAACTGAGTTTAGGGATATGATAGTATATCCTCTTCATCCATCCCCTCCCCAGGACTACACACTGCAAAGACCATGTCAGCCCTATTTGCATATGGCTTCATCATGTTGATATGGTACATCCTTTGGGTATATCTCCTGTCAAGTAGTTCTGTAATGTAATTTACATCATTCACCTGTCTGATGACTTTGTACGGTCTTGCCAACTCGGCCTGCAGCTTATCTTTCTGGACCAGGATTAGGATCATGACCTCCTGACCCACAGTGTACAAGCAAACTCTGGCTCTGCAGTTGTACCACACCTTTTGCTTTTGCTGGGCAGCTGCCAGGTTGCTCTGGGCTGTTCCCATAAGCTCCTTCAGCTTTTCCCTATACTTAAGGACATAATCCACTATGGGAGTTCCCTGGGTGGTGTGCTTGCCTTCCCAGTCCTCCTGGATCAAGTCTAGGGGCCCACACACCCTGTGTCCATATAAGAGCTAGAAGGGGGAGAACCCTGTCGACTGTTGGGGCACGTCCCTCTATGCGAACAACAGGTGGGTAAGGTATTTCTCCCAGTCCCTCCCATGCTGTTCAGCAAATGCTTGGGGCATCGATTTAAGGGTACCATTAAACCTTTCCACAAGCCCATTGGCTTGCGGGTGATAAGGTGCTGTGCGTCTCTGCATCACCCCACACTTCTCTTACAAACACTTCATCAGATCCGACATGAAGGCACCCCCTTGATCAGTAATAACCTCCTGTGGGAATCAGACATGGGAGAAAATCTCTAGCAAGGCATCTGCCACTTTGTCTGTCCTCAGTGAGGATAGGACGACTGCCTCTGGGTACCGGGTGGTATAATCCACCACTGTTAGGATAAACCTCTTCCTGGTGGAGCTGGGGGTATTCAAAAGCCCTACAATATCCATTCCTACCCTCTGGAATGGCTCCTCCACTATGGGCAAGGGAATTAGGGCAGATTTAGTTTTTCTCCCCACCTTCCCTATTTCTTGGCATCGGTGACAAGATCTGCAATATTTCTTTACCTGCTGGGTGAAGTTGGGCCAATAGAAATTCTGGATCAATCACTGCAGAGTGTGCGTGATTCCCAGATGTCCAGACATGGGGATATCATGAGCAATCTTGAGCAACCACTCACAGTACCCCTGGGGAGTGACAAGCTGCCTGCCCATCACCCCTCCCTCTGTGTTTACATCCTGCGTATACAGCAGTCCATTGTCCCAGTAAACTCTGTGTTTCCCATCAGCTCCCAGTGCTCCTTCAGAGTCTGTCCAAGTCCTCAGCCTCTCTAAACTGGGGTTATTTTTCTCAGCAGCTGCAAAATCTTTACACATTCCCAAGGCATGGGACAGGTCCCCTCCAGTTTCTAAACTAGGGTCCCTAGCTCTCTGACAATTGGCTATGCCTCCCTCCTCAGAGTAACCTTCTGTAGCTGTACTGTTGACTGCTACATGGGAAATGTCTACCCACTTATCACTATTCTCCATATCAGGAGACACAGGCTGGGGAACCAGCCTCCCAGTGTTTTCTGCAGGGGCTTCTTTGGGGTCCAGGGAACCACAGTTTGCCTTTGCTGCCTGACTGCGGGTAACTGCACACACCATCCCCTTTTGGAGATTGTTCCCTATAATCACATATAGGGCAAGCTTTTCTGCCACTTCCACTTTTTTGCGCAGTCTCTCTTGTCTCACCTCAGTCCAGGGGAACACTAGCACGTGGCAGAGTTTTCTCCTCCCCAGTGAATCCTCGTACTGTAACAAACTGGGTATAAGTTGTTCAGGCTCAACCAAATCCCCTTTTACCAAAGTAAGGAATGCCCCCGTGTCCCTTAAACCATGGGTCTGCATCTCGTTCACAGTAACTGGGTGTATGTACTCCCTCATGTTTACTAGCATGCTTTCAGGGATACACATACAACCCACTTCCTTCCCAGCACCACTTTGTGCACTCTCTGCCTTTTTAGGACACTGTCTTGCAAGATGTCCATGCTGTTTGCAAACACAACATTCATTTCTTTTATCAGGCAAATCTTTCCTTTGTAACCTGGGGCTGCCCACTTTCGGTGGAGGCAGTGAGGGTTTAAGCTGTTCCTGAAGGCACACTTTTCCCTTTCTGCATTGCCACACCCACTCCACTCCCTCTCAGAGCAGATCTGCTCCTGGCATAGCGGTCTGCGAGCTCGGCAGCCTCCTGCACTGTTTTTGGATCTCGGTCCTCTAGTCAGGTTTTCAGCTCTGCTGGGAAAGCCCTAAAGAACTGCTCCAAAAGTACATTTTCAATAATCTCTACAGAGTCTGCTTGTACCCCTTCCCACCAACGTTTTTAAAACTGACTTTGTTTGGTAGCTAGCTCCTCGTAGCTCATGTCAGGGCTTCTCCTGAGCTTATGGAACTTAACTCTGTATGCTTCCGCTGTCAAGTCATACTTTTTTAACAATGTAGCTTTAAGTTTGCCATAATCATTACTGTGCTGATTGTCCATTTGACCCAATGCATCACAAGCTTTCCTGGTAATCAATGGGGATAGCTGGAAGCTCCGGAACTCTTGGAATTTTTGCCTGAATGTATACCTTTTCAAATGAATTTAAAAATGCATCCATATCTTGCCCTTCTTTAAATTCAACCTTCAATTTAGAATTTAATTTGTAACTCAGTCCAGCAGTCCCAGGTTCACCTATGCCACTTACCTGCTCTGGCGCTGGTCTTTGGAGTTGTAGCTTCTCCAGTTCAAATTTCCTCTGGCACTCTCGCTTCTCTCACTTGGCCTCTGAAGCTGTCGCTCTCTTTCCTCTCACTCAGCCTTTTGCTGCTGTCACTGCTCCACTCTCTCCCTTCCTCTGTTCAAGCTCCCTGTGTTGCTGGGCTTCAAACCTTTTTTGCTTGAATTCCAGCTCCATTCTCCGTAACTATCTGCAGCCTGATCCCTTCTGGCTCCAGAATGGTGGTGATCCTCCCCTGTGGCTTTGGTCCTCAGTTCACACTGGCCCCACAGTCCTTCTCCCTGGGTCTGGACACTTCGATGGACCCTGGCTCTTCCACGCCCAAGGTATGGTCCCTTTCAGTCACCGACTGTGACTCGAGGTCTTTGGCATCGGCTGCCACAAGAGCCTCCATGAGGTGTTGCTTGTTTCACCCCTCGCAACGGACTCCTCTCTTCTGGCACAACTGCCTCAGGTATTCTGCAGTGTACTCACTGTAGGTAGAAGTCATCTTCTCCCCTAATCTACAGCTAAACTAACTTACACCCGGAAAAAAAATAAAACAGGTAGGGAACTTAGACTTTAACCACAATAATATATTTCTTTTCTTTTTTTCCTTTAGATCAGTACCTTATTTTGTGTGTGAACTGTTGCATTTATCAATCTGACACACTGGACTGTTAATGCTCGTGTCACCAAATAAATTCTCAGTATGTAAACAAGTCTTTTTGATTGCAGCACTGCAAACCAAATCTTTTAGATCCCACCACTGCCAATCAGATCTGTTGCAAACGCACTCCAGGGGTCAGACCCTCTGCTCCCACAGTGCCAAACCTTGAAGTGCAGTATGTGAACAGGAGACAGGGTAACCCTTCTGTCTGTTTTGGGTCTGAATAACTACCAGTCTCAAGTCCTGGGGTCAAATATGAACCCTTTTCACGGGCACACCCAGTTAACAGGTTCAAATATCATACCCTCTTTGGGGAAATGCAGTGCAATGCATAACCCAGTGGGCACCCAACCTGGTTCACTGTCCCCCTTTTGACTCAGTTGAGACCCAGGTACTTATCTTACCTTGGTGCATTTGGTAACACGCTGTAAGCGCCTAACAGTCATACAAATTAAATGGACAATTTAAACAAAACTGCCTTATTATTGAGTATCAAATCCTACCCTAGTTTCAATTAGTAAATTGTTGTGGTTGAATTACCTACTTTGGTAGAAATGCTCAAGAGTGTGTTCTTTCAGGAGTCCAAAGATAAAAAGCACAATTTTCCTTGGGCTTTGACAATATCAATGGGGGGGGGGTCCCATCCAGCTTGTGAGGTCTCAGCTCAGTGGTGATGCTGGCTGTGAGGTCACTCTCTTCCTGCCTACCAAATTAGTCTCAGGCATCTGCATATTGCTAAGCATCCCCCCCCACAAAAAAAAAAATATATATATATATAATATATATATTTTAATTTGTGAGCCTGCTTTATGGCAGGTGAGAATTATCCCTCTGATCTTCAGGGGAACTTCCTGACAGCTATTTCTCGTAGTGGTGAGAAATGTAACACGTATCTGTCAGAAGTTGCTTTCCTCCTAATAGGTCATAAAATGCAATACTTTATTCAAGTGGCTGGTTTACAACCTATACAAACTGGTTTCTAAAGGAAGCTCTTAATTAGATTTTCCACTGGGTCAGTTTTACTACAGCCAGCTGTTCCAGCAAGCAAGGGCCTTCGGAGTCGGAAGGTCAAGCACCTTTAAAAGTTAGTCTTTCCCATGGGCGTACTGACCTGGCCATGTCTCATAAGCAGAAATTCAAAAAAACATATATTTATCACAAATATAATATCAATAGTAACAAGCAAATTGGCAAAGCGTCATACCCTCGAGGTGTGTATCTGCTGTGTAGACCTTTCCCACATCGTGAAACTCTTTAAAATCTGCAAAGGCTTCAACTTCGCTACCAGGTAATACAGAAAAGGGGCTCTAGAAAAGTTTTTACTTAAGAAAACTTTAGCAACAGTGGAGAAACAACCCCAAGAAAAGATCGTGTCACCTGGCCTGTCAACCAAATTGCAATCATTGAAATAC
The DNA here is from genome assembly GCA_016271365.2 of Neoceratodus forsteri. Classification (NCBI taxonomy): domain Eukaryota; kingdom Metazoa; phylum Chordata; order Ceratodontiformes; family Ceratodontidae; genus Neoceratodus; species Neoceratodus forsteri. Next base: position 2,097,926 of record CM028136.1, on the reverse strand, counting down.
AAAGACAAATCATTGTTGGGCAGCCACAAGTATAAGCACTGTGATAACGATAAGGTAAGGTCTCACCGACATGCGCCAGGTCACTGTTGCGACCTGTAGGTACTTCCATGTCATTATCATTGCCCATTCTGGTGGCAGTGACTTTAGCCCCCCCCCCCTTCCCGACCATAGACCAGTCATCAAGTTTGGGACTTGGTTTGGGAGCTGCTGGGCCTACTATAGGCAGTATGTCGTCATCATCACCGTGTCTGAACCCATCATCGACTGTTATTGTCGCAAGCCTAGTATGGGCATCATAAATGCACAATCAGTGCTAGTATCATTTTCTGAAATGATGAGTCGCCTCCTCCCAGGCCTACCTGACCAGCCTGCACTAACAGCAAAGAGAGTCTCGAACACTCAGACTCCATTGACACGGCAACACAATACTATCCCAAAGGGCCCTACTCGGCCAGCGTCACTGGCGTGCTCTTCCATGCCCGCTTTTGTGGGAGATGACAGTGAGGTGGAATACAACCCAGGCTTCATGATGGAAGAGGATTATGGTGAAGAAGAGGCTTTATCAGTACTTGCCTGGTACTAGTTCCACCCTATCCCCTTGCAGAGAGCAATCTGTGGTCAGTACCCCAAGGTCACTACCAGAAGATACCTCTTTTTTAACCCTGATGCAAAAAAATGCAGGCAGCCATGGGATTCACTCTCAAAAAGGAAGACTCCACAAAGAGGAATTTGTTGGGGTTTCTGGAGGTGCCAGAATCCCCCTCCAAAGTCAACCCTCCACTCTATCCAGCCCTGAACGATGCCACATATGCTGTCTGGTATAGGCCCAGTGCTATACCTGCAGTCCTTAGGAAGGCTGACAAAATATGTCCTGCAACATCTCATACGCCTTATTATTAGAGATGCAGTGAATTTAAATTCTGCCGGCGAAGTGAACGCGAAGTGGGCACTTTGTGTTAAGCCGGAATGGCAACACGAAGTAAGGCGAAGTCATTGTTTTTAATGGACTTCGCAGTCCTCATTATGATTCTAAGTGATCCACTTGGTGTTTCAGATTTGGCAGGCCCCCCCCCCACACTCCACATGGCTTACAGTACTGTAAGTCACATGCTCTTTAGCTAGGCAGGAAGGAAGTGAGTCATACAAGCAGACACTTTTACTTTCTCCTGTGCAGACAAAGAGAGAGGAGTATGTTTTGTGACTGCTGATACTTTGAGATCAGAGCGAGGAGGAGGAGGAGATTTAAACATTGATTTAGACCCAACAGCTTTTTGAAAAGCTACATTTTTTTGTCTTTTCTGTACTCTTTTTTTACTTAATTTGTTCTTTCTGTAAATTTTATTTTTCTTATTTTTATAAGTAGTTCGTTGTTTGTTCCCCCCCCCCCAGAAGCAGGACCAGCACCGGTTCCTGTCCTGACTCTGAGGCAGTTGAACCACCACCACCACCACCACTACCACCACCAAGTCTAGCACCAGGTTCTCTGGAGCAGGATGTGCCTGTTCCCCCAGGCTCAGGTGTGGATCCCATCCCTGTTCAGCACTGTGACCAGTCGGCTGCCAGTTCATCTGGCTCTCCCCTGCCTGTGCCTGGTTCTCCCCACACCTCCGTTGTTTGGCAGTTTTTTGACTGTGTCGTGGGGGGGGTAGCAGTGTGGTCAGGTGCTGCCTATGTGAGGTGGAGGTGCACTGTGGCCCCCGGGGGACTCACCTGGGGACTGGGGGCCAGTACACCCATATGCACAATCTCCACCAGTTGGAGTGGCAGGCTGCCACAGAACGGACCATGTCTGCACCTGTGGCAGAGGGTGCAACTGTGCATGGCAGCATCCCTAAGAAGAGGAGAGCCACAGCAGTACCTGCTGCTCCACCAGGATCACATAGAGGGACATCAGTTGCAAATTATGTCAATGCTGGAACTGCTGCTGGGTCACCATGGGATCCCACATTAGGTTTTTTTTCCCTCACACCATGTATCCCCCACACCTTCCTTGCTGTGTTATAAAATATATTCCTCCACCATCCCGACCCTTGTATGTAATTATGCCCTTTCTGTTGTCTTCTCAGACAAGGTGACACTTGAGCAGTGCAAGTATACTGTGTTAAACTGCATGTGTGCAGTCAGTCTTCTTTCCAGTCTGTGTATGTACTGCAGACACTGTCCAACTCCCTGACTTAAAAACACTTATTAATGAGTACAATGGTGGGATAGTGTAGCCTTGAGAGATACTACAAAACAGGCTTACAATACATCCAAGTAACTAGTAAAAAAATTAATGTTGTGATTCGTGACATAATTGTAAATCATGATTTGTGACTGCATTTGTGACCATGATGATGAAGAAACGCGAATGCCTACGGTTGTTCTTCCCCGTGCCCCAATGAGGTGTGGCACAAAACACCCCGACTTAAAAACACTCATTAATGAGTACAATGGTGGGGTGGTGAAGCATGGAGAGATACTATAAAACAGGCTTAAAATACATCCAAGTAACTATTAAAAAAAATTAATGTGATTCGTGATGTGATCATAAATCGTGATTTGTGACTGCATTTGTGACCATGACGATGAAGAAACATGAATGCCTACAGCTGTACTTCAACGGGCCCTGATGAGGTGTGGCACAAAACTCCCCGACTTAAAAACACTCATTAATGAGTACAATGGTGGGGTGGTGAAGCATGGAGAGATACTACAAAACAGGCTTACAATACATCCAAGTAACTATTAAAAATATATATATTTTTTTTTAACCAGGTATAGCACACTAAGCTGAAAGCTTTTTTACAGGAGCGACCTAGGAGCACAAGTGACTTGCTCAGGGTCACACAGTATGCAAGTGGAAGCTGTGGGATTCAAACCCAGGTCTGGTCTGCTGGATGTCACCAGATTTGCAGCTCAGAGCTTTAGACCACTGCGCTATACTGCCTCCTGATTAAGCTTGTGATTCATGACATAATCATAAATCATGATTTGTGACTGCATTTGTGACCGTGATAATGAAGAACGTGATTTGTATCATGAATGACTCGTGATGATGGTCCTGACTTAAAATGCATATTAATGAGTACAATGTTCATACAGAATTATGCACCACACCTGTCCAGTACTCTGAAGGGAAGCCAAAGAAACAACTGTGACTTAAGTTAGAGATGGAGATTGGGCCCTAAAGAGATGCAAATGCACAGACAGATTAAGATTAAGCTATGCACTGAAGAGATGCAGATGCAAAGGCACAACACCTAACCAGTGCTCACCATCAGAAATTCAAATCTGGAAAAGAATATCTTTGCCGGTTGGGGTGGGCCGCGGGGGCAGTGAACTGCACTGCTGCAGTAACAGTCACTATTACTAGTAAAGATACCACAAAGAAGTACAAAAATTACACAGCTGCAGTGGACAGCAGGTTCACATTGCTGAAATTATGTGGCACAATAAAAGGTGTCTGATTTGATGACACGCGTCACACACATACTCACATACACACACTAAATAATGTGTAGCAAATTGAAAACTTTAGTAATATAACCACATATTTTAAACAAACTAAAATTATGCACTGCTGCACCACAACAATCAGCAAAAAAGCAAGAATTATTGAAAATATTACTGTGTGTACATTAACACAGTTATACAAGAAAAATATCACCAAAACAGAAAGCACTGTCTTTTTCTCCAAGTTAATCTACCTACACCACAGATACGCCCCTCCCCAAAGCACACTTCCACTGTCTCTCAGTACACAGACTGAATATTGTACATTAACATTCAAAATCCACACACAAACAATAAACGCTCGATGATATGAGCACAGGAGGGTTTCCTATAATCGATGAACTAAAGTTTCAGCAAAACAAATGACCCCAAACGCTTTTTTAACAGCTTTTAGAAGGTTTGAATAGCAGAGCTCTCAGAGCAGATCGTCTCCTACAGTTTCATACACACACTACCCAAAACTGAGGCTGTACAGAACAATCTAGCGCCTATGTGACCTGAAATCCCATGAATCACTGCAAAATTCGGCTTTGGAGCTTAAAACAAAGTGAAGTGTTTTCAATGTACTTAGCCTTAAGAATTGGTGGAGTAGTGGTTTGGGAAAGTAGGAGTAATGCAAAGTCGTTATTTTCAATGGACTTGTATTTACCCATTAATAACGCTGGAAACTGCTTCACATTGCAAAGCACTCACAATTCACTCATTGCTGGATCACTTCGCTGGAGCGAATTGTGGGGCCACTTCACCCACCACTACTTATTATGCTAACCAACCAGAAACTGACTCTGTCATTACAGTACAGCTGCCCATGACAGATCCAGGGTACGCAAACATATGCGCTCCCTGCTTCCTGATATGGAATCCAGAAGACTGGTGTTAAGGGGAAATGTATCTATGCCTCTGCATCACTAAGTCTGCATTACTGCAAAATACCAGGCTCATATGATAAAATACCAGATCACCCTCTAGAGGAGTGCCAAGGTGGCTGCACAGGCCCTCCCTGAAGGTCAGGCAATAGCAGAGATAATGAAATCTTTTAACTGCAGAGGCTGAGGTGGGCAAATATTTGATCTGCTCATCTTGTGATGTCTTAGATGCCTCTGCCAGGGCTGCTGCATCTAGCATTTGCATGAGAAGATATGCATGGTTCAGAGTAGCTGTGTTTGCTAATAATATGCAACAAGCTGTTAAATGCACCTTTTAGAGGTCATACACTTTTTGGGCATGATTTGGAAGAGGCTTTCAAAGGCCTCCAGTCCTCTAGAATGACTCTTAAGGTCAGACAAGTCCCTATACCCTACACCAGGCAGGAGCAAGGGCTAGGGTTAGTTTCATTCATTACCAGGGAGGGGTGGCAAACTGACCTGCAGACTAAAAGGGAGAGGTGAAGGCACTGATGCCTTGCCAGTTAGCCTTCTCCCAGGTGCCCATTTCAAAGTACCTAGAGGGGCAGAGCCAGTGGTGTTACTCCCACTGGTTCACAATCACTCACATACATACACTGCCCAACCACCATTGCCACCAGGAATGGTTGTAGGGAGCCGTCTCTCCCTTCATGTGAACCAGTGGAGGGAGATAACTACAGACAAATGGATACTGGACATCACTGCACAAGGCCGTGCTCTAGAACTTCTGGAGACCACCCCAGATTATCAGCCACCTGTCTTGACGTATGCCTCAGGACACATGCCACTGTTCAAAGAGGAGATAAAAGCCTTGTTTCAAAAAGGGACCATAGAACCAGTTCCTGCCAGGCAATGGAAAAAGGGCTTCTTCTCCAGATGCTTCCTAGTCCCCAAGTACCCAGGAGACCTGAGACCCGTTCTAGACATGAGAGGCCTAAACTGCTGCATAGAGTACAAGAAGTTCCAGATGGTCTCCCTACAAGCTCTTATTTCCTTGTAGAACACAGGAGACTGGATCTGTCCTCTGGACATGAAGGATGCTTACCTTCATATCAAAATTAGAAAGAATCATGGAAAATATCTGACATTCCCTTTGGCTTGTCTTCTGAGCCACATGTCTTTACTAAATGCTTGGCAGTGGTAGCAGCAATCTTTTACAAGGAAGGACTGTATGTGTTCCCTTACCGGGACGATTGGCTATTGAAGGCTCAGTTAAGAGAACAACTATTGCACACCCTGGCTTGAACCAAGACCTTGTTGGACCATCTAGGGGTGACTGTGAACCTGCTGAAGTCAGTACTGACCCCCTGTCAAAGACTGCAGTACATTGGGGCAGTACTAGACAAAGGTCAGAGCCATGCGTTCCTCCCTCTAGACGGATTGGAGCGCTTTATAGCACAGGCCCAGCTGGTGTGCTATAATCGGTCTGTCTCAGCCAAGACCTTGTTATGCCTTATGGCAGCAGCCATTGTAACAGTTGAATTGGCTCACTTGTACATAAGGATCCACAGTGGTCTCTACGAGTCCAGTGGGAACAATCCACTGATGCCCTAGACAAACCTATACTAGTCACATCTCTGAAAAGGGCCCTAATTTGCGGGATGGACCACACCAACCTGCTCAAGGGCATACCATTTCAGAGTCCAACCCCATCACAGGTTCTCAATTTGGATGCCTTGAGATCCGGGTGGGGAGCACACCTGGGACCTCACCAAACACAGGGTACTTGGATCCAGCTAGAGAAAAGCTTACACTTAAATGCCCTGAAGATGTGGGCTGTTCTCTACTGTTTCTAGGCATTTTGAGCACATCTGACACCAGGCCCTCTGATAGTACAGATGGACAACGTCAGCGTGATGCATTACATCAACAAACAAGGGGGGACTCATTCATACCCGCTATGCAGGGAAGTAATGAGAGTGTGGCAGTGGGCTCTGGAACACGGCCTACAACTCTCAGCAGTACATCTTTCTGGTGCCCAAAATGACTTGGCAGACAGGCTAAGCTGATCACAGTCCAGCATGCACAAATGGGAACTGCTGACCTTAGTGGCAGAAGATCTCACTGCAAGGTGAGGTCATCCAGACTTTTCTGATGCAACATGTTTTCCCTCTCTTGGAAAGGGAGGCTTCTGTATGTCTTCCTTCCCTTTCCTCTAATACAGAGTGTTACACACACTACAGGTGAAGGGTGCAACACTCATCCTAATTTCTCCTTTTTGGCCTCAACAGATCTGGTACCTACTGCTCCAGAAGTTAGCAATGGAAACCATGATGCCCCTGCTGTTGTGCAAAGGCCTATTGTCACATGCCAGGGGGTCTCTGGTCCATCTAGACCTGAAATCCCTCCATCTACATGCATGGCTCCTGAAGACATAGTCATAACAAGGTTTGGGGTATCCTCTAAAGTGGTTGATGTTCTGGTGGCTGCTAGAACCCTCCATCAGACAGACATACTCTTTGAAGTGGAATTGGTTTACATTATGGGCCACCTCCGAGCACCTGGATCCTTTTGCTTGCCCAATTAATGAGGTGTTGAAATACTTGCTGTCCCTATCAGACATGGCTCCAGTATTCCTCCCTCAAGGTACATTTGGCGATTATTTCTGCCTTCCATGCCCCCGTTGACAGTCGTACAGTTGCCCAACTAGAGGTATCCCTTGAAACCTCCAATTAGGAATCCAGTCCCAGCTTGGGACTTAAAGTTTGTGTTGGAAAAGCTTATGTTGGCTCCTTTTGAGCCTGCTGCAAATTGTAGCCTATGCTTTCTTTCAGGGAAAGTGTTATTTTTGGTTGCCATTACTTCTGCTCAAAGATTTTAAGAGCTACAGGCTCTAATATGTGAGCCCCCATCTTTGGTTTTTCACAAAGATAGGATATCTTTACATAAAGTTTTTGCCAAATGTGTTGTCTAAGTTTACTTTAAAGCAAACTATCCACCTTGCAGTTCATTTTTCCGAAGTATGCCAATCCAGGGGAAGCATTACTTCATACTTTGGATGTGCATAGAATCCTCAGGTATTATGAGAACCTTACCAAGGACTGCAGAAAGTCCTCTCAGCTTTTTGCTTCGTATGTCCATGGGAAACAAGGTGCTTCTGTGTATAAACAGTGGCTTTCGAAATGGTTGGCAAACTATAATACTTTCTGTTATGGGAAGTAGGGTAAGGAACTTCCTGATGTTGTCCGTGGTCATTGTCCTAGAGGCCACTTCTGTTGCTTGTTTTAGAAATGTCTCAGCTGATGACATTTGTGCTGCTGCCACTTCGAGTACTGTCCACACTGTCACTAAACATTATAGTATGTATTGTGGATGAGTAGGTTTTGGCCTGGCTGTCTTACAAGGCCTGCTTTCATGAGCACGTATGTCTCCATCCGTCCAGACTGTCAGTTTATGTACTGCTTGGGACTTGTTCCAAAGATGTGGTCCAATAAAAGAGATATCCAAGAAGAAGACAGAACAGTTACATACTTACCGTAACCATAGATCTTCAAGAAAATCTCTTTCATCAAGCCATGCTGACCCATCCTCCTTCCCCCTTCGGGGTAGGTAACATTTTTTCCAGCACTGAGTTTTTTCCATCATTACTTCTTCAGCACCTCTTGTCACCTGGTATGCGAGGTGCTGCTTTTATCTCCTGGCTCCACATAATGAGGCCTTCTGAGCATAATCTGTAGCAGGGAACTGAGGAGAGATGGGGCCACCAAGGTTTATGTAGATGCCAACGCATGATATCGTCATGGGTGGCCCCTCGGTTGCAAAAGTTTCTATGTGGTCCTAGTGCTGATGTGGGTATTGTTCCAAAGGTGTAGCCTGATGAGAGATTCTCTTGAAGGCCTACACTTACGATAAGTACATAACTGTTCTTTTCCTATCACCTTTAGGCCCTTCATTGGAAATGGAATGGCCTCGAGAACTGTGGTGGGGCATTGATCCTTCATGGAACTAGATCAGACCCTTTTAGGGTCTGTAACAGCAGCAGACTTCCATGGCATGAATGGTCTCACCTCCTTGAAGAAGTTGGATGTACATTAACATTTCAGGGCCCTACACCATTGGCACTGGCTGTTGGCCTAACAACATCCACTGGTGTGCCAAGGAACCACAGGTGTCAGTACCTACCCCTCACCCAGCTGGTTACTACCCTCCACTTTGTCTCACTGGCATTCATAGTTTACAGTTCCATTTGTGTCCACGCAGCATGTTCTTTCACCTTCTGTGGTGGCGTCAAGTGCTGAATATGGGCATGGCACATATGCCTCCTGTCTGTCCCTTTACCTGTGTGCACAGCTCTGCAAACTTATCCACATCTCACATGCCTCCACATATACTTTGTGGTTACCAGATAGTGTGGTAGCCTGTGACAATGGCGCCTGCGATTGGGCACTTTCAAAAAGGGTGACTCAAACGTGGTGCTTGTCCACAGGGCTACCAGGCAGGGAGGGCGACCACGAATATAGCAACAGGATTTCACTATACGTACATGTGCATGGGGGAGCAAGCACGCCATGCGATGGGCGGAAGGGGAGGGAGGGTTTGTGAGGTGTAGTGCAGTGGTGGGCTGCCGAGCTGGCCCTGTGGCATGGTGGGTGGGTGGGTAGGTGGCAGGATAGGGTTGCGAAGGTGCAGGGTTCGGTTCTGGGTGCGCATTTGTTTTGTCGCACACAACCATGATTTTGTTTTCCCGCTTTTGCTCCCCTCCCGACATGCACCCCTTGAAGTTGAGAATCCTTTAGTAGGGGAGTGCGGGGACACAGCCCCAGCAAAAGAAAAAGGCCCCTGTGCCCTTTTGCTGTGTACCGGGAGTGTATGTTGCCAAAACTGATTTTCGGCAATGTACACTCACCCTAACAGTGTTTGCCTTTCCACAATCGCCGTTATCACATGGAACTGATGGTGCACAGCAGGTTCTGAGCATAGCTCTCCAAACAATACCTGTGCACATTTTGTGCATATCTTCACCACTTTTACAGATCAGGCCCTAAGTGTATGGAACTTTGCTATTGTCCATTTGTAACAGGTCTTTTTTATTAACTATTTAAATGCGCCACATTCTTCAGTATTGGCTGAACCTCCATTTGAGGTAACCTAGCCAATTATGCTACTATTACACATCTTACAGGGTGTGGAGGTGTGTATACACTGACCACTCTTGAATGGAACACCATCTCAGAGTGAGGTATTGAGTTCAGTATAAGCAGAAAAGAATGAACATATACACAGATGAAAAAAAAACCTTCTCCAAACATCTTTCTTCCTCATGGTGGCAACTGAAACACCAGCTTCCTTGTGACTCATACATACATATAGGCAAATTAGTAATTCATAAATCACTATATTCAAACTTATCATCTACATGCATGTCCTTCAGGGAAGGAATGTAAAATCAAACTGAAAAATTTCTCTTCATTAAACATTTACAGGATTCCCCAGATAATGTTCGTGTACTCATTCAACAGGAATTTACATAGCTGTTCTGTAACATACCCCTGCAGAAAAGTTAATTCTTGGAACAAGTTATTTCCTGCCTAATATGTCCCAAAATGTAAACAACTATTTCAATACCAAGTTTTATTCATTGATATATCTTACGCTATGCAATGAGTTATAAGCAAGAGTTGAGTAGTTTTAGCTCACTTCTGGAAAATGAGCCAAGGTAATGAGAGGAGTATGAGATGCGGCATGGGCCTGATAAAAGTATGCCTATCGAGTGGTCTGTGACCCCATGGCATCCTGAGGGTTGAGTCCACAAGTGATGTCACTGGGGTCACAGCTCTCAAGTAAAACATCAGGCATATTTTACAGGGCCCATGCCACATCCCATGCCATTTCCGATTTTTGCAACAGCATGGGTTTGGGTAGTAAAACCGTTGGATTTGCCGCTGTCTCAAGGGAGTTACAGTTAAAGTTCTGTGTCATTCCACATTGTCGGCGGATAATAGTTACACATAACCAAGGTATATATGCACCTCAACTAGGGGTCAGTGGTACAGCTATAGCTTTAAGAGCTGTGTCTAGCAGCTTGGAATGTTGGTGTCCTCAGTGTTCCAAAGCTCCACTTTCTTAAGTCTTCCTGTACTAGTGGCAGGGGTTATCAGCTTTGAGAGTGAGCTCTCCACAGCAAGTATTATAGTTGTCAAGTTTTATTAATTTTTTTAGGTCCATTTTGAGTATCATAGAAACAGAAATTGACAGCAGATGAGGACCAAAGATCCATCTAGTCTGCCCTGAGCCCTACCTCCCTCTTTAGGATTTCTGTGAGACAGTCCCCTTGTGTCTGTCCCAATATGCTTTGAAATCCCCCGGTTTTGGAGTCAGTGACTCCAGCCGGTAGACCATTCCATGGGTCACTCACCATCTCTGTGAAGAAAAACCTTTGCATGTTGCCCCTGAATCTTCCCTCAGTTTCATCTCTTGTCCTCTTGTCCTACTGGTGCTATTGACCATAAAGACCTCCTGGATGGAGACTGTGTTTATACCCTTCAGAAACTTGAATGTTTCAATCATGTCTCCTCTATCCCTGCATTGTTCCAAGGAGTACATGTTGAGTTCCTTTAACCTGCTTTTGTATGGCAGCTTATGTAGACCATATCTCTTGCAGGCAGGGGCTGCATGGTTCCCAGGCAACCCCTCTAAATTCAAACTATGCCTGTGTTGTTGTTTTAAATAATTAGGAAATCCACTAATTGTCAAGCCTGATGTCTCTATTACAGCTCCAGATTGGGAGGTCTGGATCAGACTTTGCACTAAAAGAGGTTACTGATTACTTGTGTTTTGCTAATGGGGTTTACATCAGACCTCAAAGAATGTAATGTGAATCAAGCAGAAGAGAGAAAGAAATAAGTGCCTTAGCTGGGATTTGAACTAGCACTGCCAGCAGTGTCCCCAAAGCAACTGGAAACCTGGGACTCCCAGAAGCACAGGACTCATTCTGTAATGCACTGGTACTGCACGGATAATTACATTTCTAGGGGTGTGAATATAGCTCAGTATCCACACTCTGGGAGTTCCACTGGCACAGTCTAATATGTCAGATGTCTTTAAGCTAAGTTCCTCCCAGCACCCAGGTGGTTTATCCCCCGATTCTGCTCCATGACATTAGATCTTTTCTTCTGCTGGAAGAGCAGGTCACCTCCTTTGAGGTCGTCACTTAGGACTCAGTGCACTGTAGACTAACTTTGTTTTCAAAGTTTCTTGTGTTCTTAAGCTTTATTTCCTCAGTTTCTTTGACCCACACCCCCACCACGCAGATCATCAATGGAGCAATGGGAGCCGGTGTTTAAATCCTGTGCTCAATGCTGGCAGAATATATCAGTCACCAGCCTGCATGAAAAGTACATGTACTGCCTGGATGGGCAGTGCAACATGGCCAAGTGTGGTCTTTTTCTCAGTATGTTTCCCCGAGTTCCTCAGGGACAGGAAGCTCCAGCTCCCACTGGTTCGGCATTTGAAGTGGAATCCAAAGGACCACCCTGAGGGCCACAAGAAGGCCTCAGCTGCAGCCGTGTCTGCTCAACAGCTTGCAGCCCTTGAGGCGAAAGCAGTGACTGCCATGGTGGGCACCTTCTCAATTTCAATGCTGTTCCCAGCTGGGGCCAGTGTCAGAGGGTCATTCACCAGAGGCTTCTGAGGCATGTGTTTGGCCCTGTAGACTCTGGGGGAGAGCTCTGTCCACCTTGGTTCTAAGCACAAGCACTGCCAGTGCTGGTTGAGGACTGAGAGGGATCAATGTCCTCGCAGTCCCACGACTCTCCTGACCGCTTGATGGAGGTTGAGCATCCTTCAGTAGGGGCAGATCTGGAAGGTCAAGGGTTCTTCAGTACCCCTTTTGAGCCAGTATACTTCAGCTCCATTTGAGCAGGCCATGAAGATTATCCTTGAGCCTGTCAACTGGCTATCAGATGAGGTTGAGAAGTCAATCTTGCAGACCCTGGTGCTTCCAGTCCTCACTCAGGAGGATGTGCATCAGTCTGTGTCCCCATCTGGTCCTCGGCAGCAGCAGTCTACACCAGCGGTGGCACCTTCCACACCCATGCTACTTAATGTGGGCAGACATGTGGTACACCACAACCAGCCAAAAGGCTCCCCTCACCATTAGCTGTCTAGTGGAGGCTGCGATCCAGGTCTCGGTCGAGGCATTCTCACTCTCAATCCTGCTCAGCCAGTAGGCATCGCAGTTGATGCTTCTTGTCCTCCTTGTCCTCGGTTGAGGAGAGGCACCATCGCAAGCTGAGCAGAAGCGAGGACCTCCTCTGGCAACAGTGGGCCATCGCAGGGAAGGGCTCTACCCCCTGGACCTCCAGTCACCTGGTAGCTGCCATTTGTGCCCCCACTGGTCCATGCTACGCAGTTTCTCCCCACAACTGCATCTGCACCACTTCAGGTGGAGCCACCACCACCACTGCAGCCAAAAGTGGGTGCTCTGTCCAAGGAAGCTTGCTCAGCACTGGCTTGCCAGGCCAGTTGTCAGTGTAGATCATCCCAGGGGAGGATACCCATGTGATCCATAGTAAGAAACGATCGAGGGCCGTTTTTAAGGAGTCCATGGATGACTTGGACAAGGAATCCATGGCCTCCTCTGGGACTCTCCTCCTTGACAGAGGATTGGTTTAAAAGTTCTCGACTGAGTAAGGCCCAATGCCTTTTGGGATGCTTCTCTGATGTATTTCAGAATCTATGTCAGTCCCACTGGAGCCAGTGCAGAAAAGGGCTAAGTACCCTTTTACTGACATTCTGGACAAGGGCGAATCCCCAGGGGTTGCCTTTCTCATGGCTGAGGCCATTTTGGGACTGGCCTTGGAGCTTTGGCAGCACCCAGCATCCTGCCCAGCACTGTCTATCCATATGGTCTGCAAGTATGCAGTCCCAACAGGGTCTCTTTCAAGGTCCTCAGTTCCTCCTTTTGCAGAGGGGCTGGTTACCAACTGTTTTTCGTCAGCTGGGAAATCGGGGGATGTGGACAAGCTTCTGGACAAGGAGTCTTATAAGACTGACCACACCTCAAAAAAGGTATATGCTGTGGCATCCTTGAGTCTGTGCCATAATGTTGGCCATGTTAGGTCACTCCCTAATGGGAGTGTTTTATTCCATCCTTCCTCACCTTCTGACTAACAGTTGGTGACAAGCCATCAAAGACCAGGGTCAATAGCTGGCTAAACACCAGCTCCAGATGGCCTTGGACATGTGCAGTTCATGTGACCATGCCATGGCAGCAACCCTCTCCATGTGTTGGAGGACTTGGCTGCATTTATCCGCCTTCACCGCATGCACCCAGCACAAGATGGCCGATGTCCTAAGCTATTTGGCCTTGGGATGGAAGGACATCTCACTCATACTGAGAAGTCTAATGCCCTCCTGGATTCTGTGGCATTGTCCCAGAAGGACTCGAAAAGGAAATCTAAGAAACAGGCTTTCCACTACCTGTCCTTTCAGTCACAGCCTCCTGTGCAGCAGCCCCAACAGGGGCAGTACTGGGCCTGGTTCCCCAAGAGCAGGTCTGGGGGCAAGGGTCCTAAAAAGGGGGTTGGTAGGGGTGGTGGTGCCTCTCTGGCTGCAGCCGTCAGTACCCCTGGGAAAAGCTTCCCAGTGACAGTTTGGTGGGAGTTAGCCCTCCACCCATACTGTCCCTGTCTGCACTCCTCATAGGAGGTCGACTACATCACTTTTTACATTGATGTGCTATCACAATGGACAAGTGAGTGTTGGACGTAATGGGCAGAGGGTTACCTCTGACTTGGAGGCTCTCCTGCTTTACTGCCTTCATGTGCCTTGGGAGTCCAGGGTGTCGCAGGACATGCTGACCACTCTTCAGGAAGACGTTGCTCAGCTTCTTGCAAAGGGGGCAAAAGCCCATGTCTCAGATGCCCTGGCCAGTCAAGGTTATGTATCCAGGTACTTCCTGGTCCCAAAACAGATGGGAGGCTGGTGCCCCATACTGGATCTGCACAATCTGAGCCAGTTCATGCGGAAACGAAAGTTTGGGGCAGTCACTCTCAATCACATCATTCTGATGCTGAAGCAAAATGTGTGATTATGCTCCGTAGACCACCAGGATGTGTTTTTCCACATCCCAGTCCATCCCACCACCGGTATCTCTGGTTCCAAGTGGAAGGGATACTATACCACTTCCAGGTCATGCCCTTTGGCCTTTTTTCAGCACCTAGGGTCTTTACCCAGTGCATAGCAGTGGTGGCAGCATGTCTGAGGTGCCTAGATGTCATGGTATATCCCTACCTGGATGACTGACTGCTAGTCAGTTCATCCAAAGAGACCATAGAGAGGTCCAGAGATCTGGCTGTCCAGACTTGCTGAGAGTTGGGTCTGTTGGGCAACCCAGACAGGTCCAAACTGGTACCAATGCAGGTGATCAAGTTCACTGGAGCAGAACTAGACTCCATGTGGAATAAGGCCTGCCTCCCTGTGGACCAGGCACTAGATTTTATCTAATGAACTAGTAAAATCTTCTAAGCATGGGAAGGGGTCCAAAGAACAAAAACAGTTTGATGATTGGTGTATAGTACATAGACAGAATAATAAATAGGGAAGGAAAGTGTTAGGACAAAATGAGATAATGCTGACAAACAGATACTCCTGTCTACAAGAGGACCAACAGCAAAGTACAGCTCCACAACTAAGCAGGCAGCCAGTTGAGAATACTATCACCCCAAGCCCCCCAAATTCCTATGCAGAGGGTCAGGTAGGGTCACAACAAAAAGTATTGATTCAATGATTCATTTTCCAGATACATGCATCTGTGGGGGACAACAAAATTAATACATCCAGACTTCTGGTGGAACCATGGTCTAGAAAAGACGTGCTTTCAGGCGCTCCCACCTTCCGATTCATTTAGCACTTTTAAAAAAAGGATTTTAAAGCCAAAGCCTCATCGGAGTTTTAAGTAGAAACTTAGAGGGCAACACTTTCACCATAATATATACTCCAGTTTTACCTACCTATGCAGTGGGTTACCAGGAACCGCTACCAGGTCATCCTAGACGATGCAGAGATGAGCGACAAGCAGGCTGAAATGGATTCTGCTTCAATGGTCTGTGAGGAGCACACCAGAAAGGAATGCACCCCAAGACACAACAAGGCAAGCAAAAAGCTAATTCTACAGAAACAATCTTGGTGGCACTTCACGAATTTTGAGAGGAGTTAAGAGAAGTGATTTGGGACGTCAGGGCGGACCTTCGCACTTGGCAAAGCAGAATCGATGAAGAAGACCACCAGATAACGATGAATACAAACTGACTTGATGATCTGAAGTTGGAGGTTACTGATCTTGCTAAAACTCAACTCCAAACTGTCCTCAGGCAAGAGGATGCCAAAAACCATGGCTGGAGAAACAAGCTCTGGATTTATGGTGTGTCGCAGGATGAAGAGGCAGGGGACATGGCAGTTTTTAGACCATTTCCTCTGCTCCATCCTGGACCTGGGCCCTGAATTCCTAATTGACACTGAAAGAGCGCACAGGGCACTGGGTCCCAATCCCACAGCCACGATGTTTAACCCAGGTCCATCGTAGTAAGATTCCTAAACTTGGCTGTAAAAGAGGAACTTTTGCATCAAGATTGGGCTAAGAAATAGCTTATCTATGCATCCAGGAGAATTTTCATTGACAGTGACTATGCACCCATGACTCAGAGGCTCAGGAGTGAATTCACTTCCTTATTTCCCTGGCTCCGAAAGAATGGTTTAAAATTTAAAACCCCATACCCAGCTAGGCTCACGGTCCATTTCCTGAATGACACGCAACATTATGCAACTGTGGAGGAGGCCCAGAAAGATCTTCAGGTCTGGGGCCTTTATAGAGAATGGGAGGGCCATGGCCCACCAATGGGGACCAGGCCAGACAGCCCACATAGTCTCCCTGACAGAGACAAATCAGCTACCTGCTGTAACACCAGACCTACCACTAACTAACATTCTGAAGCTTCTTTAAGACTACAGGCCTGATGTTTCATTTCTGTGAGGGTATAGGGTGCTTCTGATCTTGGAGGGCCCTTACTGACTCAGATTAGTGGTTGAGATTGCATCTGGGGGGTTGGTTGGGGCTGGGGGTGGGGTGGCTGTGGTCCCAAGACCGGGTAGCCCTGGGTCCTCTGATCCTTAATCTTACAGTCCTCTTGAAGTGGTAGGACACACCTGGTGGCAAGTGGGATTTGGGAAAGGGGGACAAAGCAGTGCTGCATGGTCGGAACCCTGGTGGACGCCCTCTCACCTCCCCCGATCGGCCCACCTGCCTGAAGTCATTTCACTCCAGCCCTAAGGTCGAGAGACATAGTTTACCGCTTACTTAATCTGGAGAAACAGAACGCACCCACAGCACTGTCCAGCGGTCTGTTTGTGAACTTGATGACATCAGCTCAGACACTAAAGAAGGGGATTCACCCCCCCTGTGACTATAAACTGGCTTTCACTCCTACCTGGAGTGATTCAACTGCAGAGAAGAATATGCATTTTGGGGACTGGATGCTGGGTGAGGGATGCTTTCTGCTATAGACAGTGAGCCTTTGGATTCAGGCTCAGATGGTGGGGCTTACCACCATTGAACTCTCCCCAGGGCCCCCCCCTTCCCTCTTCATTTTCATGGACTGGGCCTTCTGGTCTAGATCCGAGATATTCCTGGCAGCTGTACTCGGACAGTGTCCGGTCAAGAGTCAATGTTATTATTGAAAGGAATGCCCCTGACTGTGACAGGGAGCTCCTGCCACTCTTGAGGACCGATCTTTCCTTAAAATCTGTTGCAACAGTTCTTCTATTTCTTAGCCTAATCTATCCTTTACAATTTCTAGTCCATAAGGTTGTCCACCTATGGGCACCCCATTCCCTTTCTTGACTACGCTATAGTGTCCTCTTTAATTTTCCCTCTCAGGTCCTCGTACAGAGAGGTTATAGTGGTGACCTCCGAGCGGATGTAGAACACCAGGCTGTGTTCCTCGTTGTTGGATTTATTATGCAATAGCACTACGTCATAAAATACAATGATATACATACCTTATGTGTATGAAACCTGTAAATGTTGAAAATACCATGGCACTAGGTGTTTTTGATAAAGGTAGAAAGTTACTAGGGGACTGTATGATAGAAATTAAGTTAGTTGTACTATTTAAAATGCATGTAAACTGTGCCAAACTAAAATGTCAGGGTGATTTGCATATATCTCATGATGCTTTGCATTATGGACGTATGTATGATGTTGTGTTTCTTTGAAACTTAGCTTATTGTTAATGCCCTTTGGGGTAACCCTTGTTTCAGTGCTTCTGCACTAGCTTGTTTTTTTTTTTTTTTTAATTTGAGCCCCAACTACGCAAGTAAACAAGGCCTGCATAGGGGAGGCTGACTCTCAACTGATACGTTAGATCAGAAATCAGAGTCAGTAGGTGCTGGCTAAGTATAGAGGGAAAACTTGCATAGTCTGTTGCTACAAACAGATGTAATAAAGAAGGGATATGCCATTGCTGAAGGTTATCACCTGCATTTTGAATAAACATCACACAGAGACTGTGTGTTGAACTTGAAGTTCGGTGTCTGGTCCATCTCTTGTCCCACAACCCCTCCGCACTGACCTTATTAAATTGAGGGACCTGGGGCCTTGAGACAGGTGGATTGAAGAGAGGCCCCCGGCTTGGACTGGCTTGAGGGATCTCGCATGGTAGTCTGGCATTGAATTCCCCAGCGCATGGAGGGGAGACCTGCCACAGGTATGAGAACTACAAGACCTTTAACTACTAAACTTAGTTGCATGGGCTGAGGGACCCTCTGTGACACTGATAACCATGGCTCCCCCCCCCCCATGGTTGACCGTCTTAGTGTTGGGATACACATGGAATGGCCAGCTGGTGTGAGATGGGAAGGGGAGAGGACTGAGTGGTAGAGCCTTGCCTCATTTTATGTAATATATAAGCCTCCCACCCTAGGATTGGATATTCATCCTGCCACATCTCTTAGCAGCTGGGGGTCCAAACCCATCCAGGAAATTAAAAGAAATACTCTGTAGACCCAGTATCTTCACCCAGTAAAGACTTTACAGTGTGTGTTTTTTTGGGGGAATGCACTCTGAATGGAGCAAACTTGAAACCACCACTTATTACTTTTGTTGCCAGCTGGGCACTTATTTTTCTAATTTGGAACATCTTAGTTCTTCAGAGGGCTCCTTTTGCTGATAGAGCGAGCAAAACCCTCTGCCCCAGGGTACCCCTAGGTAGGGGGGTCACCCTAAGGGACACGTGGAGGTTGTGGTGTTATCCCACCTCTGTTGTGGAAGTCAGTTTTGGTACATATTTAATGTTTACAATGTTTATTAACTCTCACTGGGCATATGGGAGCTTACCTCTTATTAGCCCAGATGATTTGTTCTGTTTAATGACCTTGTTTTGGTCAGAAGGGGAACTGTTGGATGGGGAGGAGGAAGGGAACAACTTAAAGGGTGGTATATAGTTATTATTTTTAATAGTGTTATCTTGGCCAGTGTTAAGGCCAGTAATTTTTTCATTTATTATAAAAAGGAGAGACAAGTAGGACTAATAGGAGTCACAGAAAAATCTTTATTAATGGAAGAGGGTGGGGGATGCCCCAGAAAGGATGCAGAGATTTCCGGAGTCTACAAGGTTCTTTCTCTTGGCCAGCTGCTTCAGATCATATGGGATGGCTGAGATGGGACAATCATAGAAACATAGACTTTGACGGCAGATAAGGACCGCTTGGCCCATTTAGTCTGCCCATTTTCCTACCTACAGGATAGGCCGCAGATCCTAGTTAACCAATAGCCTATTTCTTCCTACCCCCCACTAGAATTGCCTTATGTCTGTCCCATGCATTCTTGAATTCTCCCACAGTTTTAGACCCCACAACCTTCTCAGGAAGGCTGTTCCATGCATCCACTACCCCCTCTGTGAATAATACTTCCTCACATTGCCCCTGAACCGCCCCCTCTATCTTTAAATTGTGTCCCCTTGTTCTTGCACGTCTCTTTTTCTGAAAGAAGCTACCCTCTTGGACTTTGTTGATTCCACTGAGGTACTTAAAAGTTTCTATCATGTCCCCCTCTCTCCCTTCTTTCCTCAAGGGTATACATATTAGACTCCTTTAGTCTCTCCTCATATGGCTTCTCTTGCAGACCCTACACCATTTTAGTTGCCCTCCTCTGGACTGCCTCTATCCTGTCTATGTCCTTGTGGAGATGGGGTCTCCAGAACTGGACGCAGTACTCCAGATGGGGTCTCACCAACTGTCTGTACAGAGGGATAATAACTTCCTGTTTTCTGCTGCTGATGCCTCTCCTTATGCATCCCAGTATACCCCCAGCCCTCCCTACTGTCTTCTCACATTGCTTGCTAACCTTAAGATCATCTGATATGATTACCCCCAGGTCCCTTTCCTTTTTTGTTGTTGTTACTACCTCCCCCCATTGTGTATTCTTTCCCTGGGTTCTTGTTTCCCGGGTGCATTATTTTGCATTTCTTTGCATTGAATCCTAGCTGCCATATTTCTGACCATTCCTCCAACCTTGCCAAGTCCCTTCTCATCCTTTCCACCCCTCCTTGTGTATCAACCCTGCTGCAGATCTTTGTGTCATTTGCAAAGAGGCATACTTTTCCTTCCAGTCCCTCTGCAATGTCACTTATGAAGACATTAAAAGGACTGGACCCAATACTGAACCTCTGCGGTACCCCACTAGTAACCCCTCTTTCTTCAGAGTGGACTCCATTTACAACTACCTTCTGTGTCCTGTTGTCCAGCCAATATTTTACCCAGGCTACCACCCTGGGACCCACTCCCAGGCTGGTTGACTATTAATCTTTTGTGTGGGACTGTGTCAAATGCCTTGCTAAAATCTAGGTAGGCCATATCCACAGCCCCTCCCTGGTTTACTACTTTGGTCACCCAGTCAAAGAAATCTATTAGATACGTCTGACATGACCTTCTCACTGTGAATCCATGCTGCCTTGGGTCCTGTGCCCCACTGGTCTCTAGGTACTCAACTATTCTTTCCTTCAGAAGTGACTCCATCGCTTTCCCTACCTCAGAGGTCAAACTGACAGGTCTGTAGTTTCCTGCCTCTGTCTTGGTCTCACTTTTGTGAAGGGGAATCACATCCGCCTTCCTCCAGTCCTTGGGTACCACATAATCCTCCCATGATTTATTAAAAAGAGTAGCCAGTGGTTTCACTAGTTCCCCCCTTAATTATTTTAGAATTCTGGGGTGAATTTCATCAGGCCCCATTGCTTTGTCCACCTAAAACAGGAGTTCTTGCAGAACCCTTTCTTCTGTGAAAGGACTGGGATCGACCCCCCCTATCAAGAGTGCTTCTGTTAATTGGATTAGGCACTTCCCCCTCCTCTTTTGTGAATACTGAGCAGAAATATTCGTTCAGTATCCCTGCTTTTTCACTGTCCCCCTCTGCCCACCCACCGTTCATTCTATTCAGCCTCACTGTCCCTCCCTTTGTCTTTCTACGCTCGCTGATGTACCTATAAAAGGTTTTATCCCCCTTCTTAACTGAGTTGGCTATCTTTTCCTCAGTTTTGGGCCTTTGCTATTCTGACTTCCCTCCCTGCTTCCTTCTGCCTTAACTGGTACAGCTCTCTGTCCTACTCCTTCTGTGTTTCCTTATACTTCCAGAATGCTATCTTGTTCTTCCTGACTTTCACAGCCACCTCTTTTGAGAACCATAGTGACTTTTCCTTTCATTTTGATTTATTTGCTTCACACAAAGGCTTGTTGCCTCTGTGATGGCAGTTTTGATGATCCCCCATTGTTGCTCCACACCTCCTCCTAGCCTGTTTGCTAATGCTTTTCTGAGGCACTCTCCCATCTTGCCAAAGTCAGCCCTCCTGAAGTCCAGTACCTTCACTTTTGTATGGCTTGACTCTGTAGCTGAGTTTAACGTGAACCACACTGTTAGATGGTCACTTGTTCCCAGATGGCAACCCACTTCTAGATCTGAGATCCTCTCACTGCCCCTGTTTGAGAGTATGAGGTCTAAGATTGCTCCCTCATGAGTGGGTTCTGAAACTAGCTGTCTGAGGACTGCCACCTGTAGGGCATCAAGAATGGCCCTGTTCTTGGATGTGGCTGCAGCAAATGTGCTCCAGTTAACATCTGGCATATTCAGGTCTCTTATCAACAGTATCTCCCCTTTCTCTGCCATTCTAAGAATGCCTTCTATCATGGCCCTGATCCTTCCTTGGATGGGGAGACATCCTTCCTTGTTCATGCAGGAGGTGCTTGCCTTCATCCTGGGATGATGATGGTGAACCCCGTGAAGATATATTCGCAGAATGTGAATGGCCTTCACAGCCCTATCAAAAGAACTTACTTTATGCAATACATAGGAAAACAGGCAGCTGGTCTCTGTTTCATACAAGAAACACAGTTGTCTGGATTAGAACATCAAAAGCTAAATTGGAGACATTGGTATGAAGTATATGCTTTTTCTCACACAAGTGGCCGGAGGTGAAGAGCAGCTATACTGATTCCTGCCACCACCCCCTTAGATATATAAGATAAATATATAGACTCCCAAGGCTGTTGGGTCATTTTGAGGGGCACTCACTATTCTCAGGAGGTAACCTTGGTGAGTGTCTATCCTCACCACAGTCTACCCTCCCGATGATACGCACTTTTATAAATAAGGTCCTAGACATGCTTCAGGAAAGACTGATTATGGGGGGTGATTTAAATCTAGCCGTCTTGGGGCAGATGAACACTTCAAGCCCACAAGCTCATAGATTATCCAATGCACAGAAATATTTGAAAGGCACCTTGGCTCATCTGGGTATTATAGACGTGTGGAGGAGACTATTCCCCAAGGCCCAAGGTTTCACATTTTATTCAGGACACCACCAGACGTACTCCCGGTTAGATGACTTCTTCTTAACCTGTGAACACCTCTCTCTTTTCCGAGATATGTCCTTGGGCCCCCAATTATTATCGGATCATCATCCCCTCATTTTAAAATTGGATCTGGGCACACCTCAAAACCAAAAACTCTGGCATTTCAACCTCTCCTTACTACAAGACCCAGATTACATAAAATGTGTAACATACTGCCTCCCTCAGATTATACAGGAAAACCATACTTTGGAGGTCTCCGATCTCATACAGTGGGACACATTAAAAGTTGTGATTCAAGGAGATACGATAGCTTACTCCACCCACAAAAATAGACAACTAGAGGTGAAATACATTGCAACAATGGCTCCAGGACTACCAACTCCTGTATAGGGAAGGGGATTCCAACCTATGTCAAAAAATTGGGGAAATCAAAAGGGTTATCCAAAAGATACTGGGCATGAGAGTTCAACAGATGCTTATATATTTAAAATAATCTAACTACGAGGGGGGCGGGGTTCAAGGGGGACCCGAATGCTGACAAGAAAACTTTGCATGCGAAAGCAGACCTCAACCATACTAAAAATTGAAGATCCAACCACTAAACAAATAACACACAAGGATGACCAAATTAATTTGGCCTGCGTTGCTTTTTACCAATTATTGTATTCAACCTTCCCCCTCACAGGACCCTACAGAAATCTGGGCAAATTTCCTATCCAGGCTTGCCCTTCCAACTCTTACAGACCAGCAATGAACATTATTAGAAATCCAGATAGGAAGTGAAGAGGTTATTCAACATATTTGGGCTTTAAAGCCTCAGAAATGTACCGGACCAGATGGCTTTTTTAGCCAAATGGTACAAAAAGTTATCAGTGCAACTTCTTCCTATATTATTACCATCTTTCAGAGCACTGGTGGATGGTGAGTCCCCTCCTCCCTCCTGGGCCTATGCGGTCATCTCCCTTATTCCAAAACCTGAGAATGATGTGAATGATACGGCCTCTTACCGCCCAATTTCCATATTAAATGTGGACTATAAACTCTACATGGCCATTTGGGCATCCCAACTAGAACAAATACTGCCTGCAATTATTCACCCGGATCAGACCCAATTCATTAAGTAAAGGAATACAACCAACAATTTTTGGAGGACTCTATTACTAAAGGAATACATACAAACTAGACAAACTCCAGCGGCCCTGATAGGCTTGGACACTGAGAAGGCCTTTGACAGGGTCTCCTGGAGCTTCCTCTGGGACACCCTGTCCACATTTTTGTTTCCAGACTCATTTTATTTTTGAAATGGATTCAAAACATATATTCATGTCCCCAAGCATATATTCACATCAATGGTTCCCTCTCTACCCCATCTCTCTACAATGTGGTACCTGGCAGGGATACCCTCTATCTCCCCTCTTGTTCACCCTATATATGCAGCCCTTGGCAGCTGCCATAAGGATAGAGGAGTGAATTGAGGGAGTTTCCTTGGGCCAAACACTGTACAAAGTCTCACTGTTTGCGGACGATGTCTTCTTAACAGTTCTATCCCCAGAACAATCTATCCCGGCTATATGGGGCATTTAAAAGGATTTTGAAGTAGTAGCAAACTTTAAATTGAACATCAATAAAACAGAGGCTCTAATATTACAGTACTCACCATCTCAACCCCTTAAACGAGCATACCCACTGAAATGGTGTTGCACCAAGATAAAGTACTTGATTCATGTTCATGTTCCTCAAGACACAATACACCTCAAACTAATTAATTATGAACCCCTCACAGAACAAATACAGAGAGATCTAATTAAATGGGGTTCACTACTTCTAATATTTTTTTCAACGAGTGGAGACTATTCACATGAATGTGCTGCCACGTCTATTGTACCTTTTTCAGAACATCCCAATCTTTCCTTCTGAATTCTATTTTAAATCATGGACTAGAAAGATTTCTAATTTTATTTAGGGGTGACAGAGGCCAAGAGTACGATATTCCTTACTTCAACTTTGTCTCTGTCATCGTATTTTTATATCAGTAAAGCTAAGATTATTCATTATCTGCCATGTGTGGTGAGTTTTTCTTTTGTCCTTAAAATAGGTGTGCCAAGACTTGTTTCTGTTTCAACTCTCTACAGCCTTGGGGTTCAACCTACATAATTTGTCCATATACGTTAGGGCACATCTTTTCTCAAATTCCTATTACGGTGGCTATCCCCCACTTTTTTGCCACCATGGAAAGACATAGAATTTGTAGTTAATGATCTCTACAACATAGAGAAGATTTTGTTTGCAGCACAGAGGCAGGTTCCCAAACTTTGCCAGTTCACCAGATATATGGCAGAGGTCCTGAAAACTTTTCATAATCTTAAGCAACAAAAGGTATTTAAAGATACCATTTTTTTCCATACCATGCTGTCAGAGGATGAAAACTTTCACTCTGCCAGATATAACCAAACATTTGCTTCATGTAGAAGACTAGAACTCAACTATTATTATCAATTTGTTACACATAAGGGTATCCACTCATTCATAGGCTTCCAAAGGAATTTTGACCTCCCTGACAGGGACTCATTTCGCTACACAGAAGCATGCAATCACATCCTAAGACAATAAGTAGGGGTGACAAAGATGCCATTCCCTCCCACCTACTTACATTGCTCAGAAATACCTTCGAGGACATCTTCAGGGACACGTGATAGGCCAGGTCTATAAAACATTGAGAACATTTGGGAGATTCAGCACAAACTGTGCTTGAGGCCTGGAATAGAGATTTGGCCCTAGAGGTTTCATATCCCCTGTGGCAGGACTCCACTTTGAAAGCCATTAAGATGACCTCATCACCTGTTTGGAGGGAATTTGCCTGGAAATGTCGAATGAGATTTTTCTGTTCCTTGGTGGTTCTCGCCATGTATTTTTCAGCATCATATGGGCAATGATGGAGGGAATGTAACTGCAGTCTAGCGGACCTGGGACATGTGTTCTGGCTGTGCACCAAACTAATGTCATACTGGTGTACATTACAAGAGAAACTGTGGGAGTGTGTGGGTGAACCGGTTGAACTTACAGCAGAGGTGTTTATTTTTTCAATTTACCCAGAGCATAGTCCCTCATGGCATCGAACACTACTGCCAGTATATCTCCTGGTGGCAAAAAAAGCTATAATGCATAAATGGATGTCTAATAACATCCCTGCAGTGCAAGAATGGAGGTTGACAGTAACAGATATCTATAAACTGGAATGCCTAACCGCACGTATCAATGACAAAGAAACCCCATTCAGGGAGAAATGGCAAAGGTGGATTTCATACATCTCCCAAATGGAACCAGACTTTGTACCATAAGGGGACTCCCTGGGCCAGACACCCCATGGGGTTGAGAGGTGTAATGGACTGCATTTCTCCTATATAATTGGTATGCTCCCAATAAAAGAGAAGAAGACCAGGAAAGGAACTGGGACTATGCTCTGGGCCCAGTAAAATAGTATCCAGCTATCCACAATAGGGTTGTGTAACTTAATTACTGGGATATGTTGGGACAAGTATAACTGACTAATTGTAACTCATTTAACAAGACTTACGGTAACACCCTCCAAAACCTTTTGTAGAACATTGTACAATCAAAGGATTGTGAAGATTTATTACTGGAATCTGTATTAAATCTCTCTCAATAAAAATGATATTTAAAAAAAAAAATAATAATACATCTGACCTCTGCCTTCCAGGTGCAAAAACTGAGGCTGTAACACAAAGAATTGACCTCTTTGTTAAAGACCCTGATACATAACCAAAGCATTCCAATACACTGGGCCTGCAATGGAGAAAGCATGAGAAGCAATTTTGAGTTTGGATAATACTTTATCCAATAAAATACCATTGGAAGAGCGTAAGCTAGAAAGGACATTTCGTGAATTTACAAGATTATATAATGGGAATTGAGATGTTAGAAAAACACATTTAAAGATTATGCAGCCAAGAAATGCTCTGTTCTTGCCATTGGAGCAAGCCAACCCAACTGGGAATACAAGGCACAATGGTGGGTATGCATGGGCACCAAGAGAAAAAATCGACAAATATTATTCTAAGCATATTTCAACAATTGCAATTCCTTACTCCCAAGATTCCAGTAAATACAAGAAACATAATCAAAAAGTGATAATAATGAGCCTACTGCAGTAGTTTTTCTTACTTCAAAAGAAAAATAATTTTTGAATTTATACAAAAGACCAAACCTCTGATATATGGTATGAGTAACTTGAGAGAACCTGAGATGAAGAGGTCAACTTGGGGTCCAGTAGGACACTAAGATACTTAAATAAATATACCTGTTCAATAGCCAAGCCATCTAGATCATGAAGACGTAGAGAAGGATTATCTCTAAGCATGGATTTGGTACCATAAATAATAGATTTAATCTTTTTTGAATTCAAAACCAGTGAGTTATACAAAAAACAGTTATAGACATTCTCAAAATCATGTTTCAGAGCAGCCATTAATTCTGCAGAAGAACCACCTTGACAAAAAATGATCAACCCATCTGCATAGAGAATGGTATTATAACTATTGCAGACAAAGGGAAGTTCATTAACAAAAATAGAAAATAACAAGGGGCCCAAAATAGACCCCTGAGGAACTCCACAACTAATCAGTGATGTATCAGATATACAGGAACCAACACTTACATATTGTGAATGATTTGCTAAATACTCTCTTATCTAAGAAACTATTTCAGAAAAACCCAAGGCACTTAACTTTGAGCATGCTAAATCGTACTCAGTTAGATCAAATACCTTGGTCAGGTCCACATACACCGCTCCAGTCATGAGGCCCTTTTCAAAGCCTCTTAGGATGGAGTTTGTGAACCTGACCAAGGCAGTTCCAGGTGACATGTATAGGTGACAATGGGCATCTTCAACACCTGTTTTTAATTCATTTATGTATATATTGAAAAGAAGAGGCCCTAGGATCGATCCCTGGGGCACTCCAGCATCCATTCCTATTAGTTGTGATTTATAGGGTCTGCCCTCAACCAATGGTTTCGACCTATTGGGTACAAAGAAAACCATTTGGTGATATTTTATTTATTTATTTAATTTTTGTTGACCGGGTAAGTGCACTAGACAAATCCTGCCTATTTTCAGGCACGACCCGGGGGAGGGGGATACAGATGAATGCCAACTGACCTTGAACCAGATTAAGCTGTTGGTGGTATTTTTAGTGAACGTTGTGACATGCCAATATCAGTGAGCCTGGACGGAGAATTTGATGATTTAATGTATCAAAGGCCTTAGACAGAGCAATGAATAAGGCTCCAACCATCATTCTCTTATCCAGATTCAGCTGCAAATCACTGATCACTTTAACCAATGCTGATTGGGTGCTGTGATATGATCTAAAACCTGATTGAAATGTACTTAGCTTATTATTTTGCTCCAAGATATTTTTCAGCTGTTTTGACACAATGTTTCAAAGATTTTTGAAACCTGCCGCAGCAGTGATATAGATCATCATTTTTTGAACCAGACTTAAAAATTGGCGTACCCAGTAACCCTAGTGGTTTTGCAACCATCTGGATAGTCCCCTGTCTCCAGAGATAAGTTAAATATCACTAATAGAGGATATGCTATACATGGTGCTGCAAATTTCAGTAATGTAGATGGAATTTTTTCAGGTCTGACTGCTTCAACAATATCCATTTTCAATAGCTCATCTCCCACTTCTGTCATAGTTACAAAGGCAAATTTAAAAGTTCCAGTAGTGTTCAACGGGCATGGGTTCCTCTAGATATGAACACTGTCAATAGTCATATTCAAAGTCTGTGGATTACTCTCCTGAGACAGAGAGGTCTATTTTACTAAAGTAATAATTAAATATATTAACCATCTTGTTGCCCAGTGGAACTACTTCTTTAAATTCAATTTTTGTGATTGGAGATTGTTTGTTTGTTACCTATTAAATTAGATATGAATTAGACTATGCCCAGTACCAACTCCTGAGGCACCCCACTGGTCACTCTGCCTACTCAAGAGTGGGTCCCATTCACCACCACTCTCTGAGTCCTATTGCTCAGCTAACTCTCTACGCCTTTTACTACTTTAGTATGCACTCCTAATCTCCTTAACTTGTTAATCAATCTTCTGTGTGGAACGGTGTCAAAGGCATTGCTGAAATCCAGGTCTCAGAAAGATCCAGTATCTGACCATGTACACCCTAGGGAAAGGAGTGAAAGGCAGGACATGAGAGAGAAGTACCTCACAGGGTATGGGGTGGAGTCATACAGTACTGGCAAGGGATGGAGCTGTGTTGTCTACACCAGGGACAGAGCTACTGTGTATTGAATACATGCAGGTCACAAACTGTATGCACCACAGTCCCTTCTCTGTATGTACATGGAATAGCATATTACCACATAGCAGAAAAAGTGGCAGATGTGCAGACAAGTCTAACAGCACTGCAGTGGTGGTGGTGAAAACAGTGGGGGAGGGGCTTCAAGCATGCTAGGTCTAGGGGGATGCTGGTAAATAGCCAAATAGGGGGAAATAATCAGTGAAGAAAAGGAATTTCATATCAGTTCAGATGTTATCTGGCATAGTTGAGCATGATCATTTCTCTTAATCTCTGTCATTGTTCCAGATGCCCATGTGTGATTAACAGTTCCTTAAGATCTTGCACCTAGCAGTACAAGGCTGGGGATCACATAGTGGACTCCATATGAATCTTTATCACTGCATCATTAATCTCCAGCTAGTATCTAGACTTTGAGCAGGTCATGTTAAATGCCCCTTTTTTATTTTGTGTGGTTCCCAATGTGTGGTGATGTGCCCCACATTATTATTGCACCTTTCATGATTCTTAGTGTTAGTGTCCAACATGTTAAGAACATTTTAGGATCGAATAATGTCTGCCATGCTGATGATGGGTGTCATCTCACATGCAACATAGTTTCTCATCTTTGTACTGGATGATGACATGCTTATGTAGTATACTAGATTTTTTTGTCACAATATAGTATGTCTAGTCCTGTTTTGATTTCTACATACGTTACCAATACAACAGAGTCAAGGCCCATGGAATTCTACGATTCAGTGGCCATAGAATTTGCATCATGCCAAAGAATGTAGTTCCACAGAAATTATGGCTCTTGGTGGACATGCATTCAGTACAGTTTTCCACAGTAACTGGCTCCATTCCCCACAGAAACATAAAATCTGACACAAGAAATGGACCACTTGGTCTACTTAGTCTGCCCATTTTCCACGACCTGCTGTAACACCGCATACCCTGCCTCTGGCTTCCCCTCCACTTTCCTTAACACTAAGGTTCACGTATGCCTAATCACTTGCCTTCTTGAATCCCATAATTATTTTTTTTTCAATGGCTTGACTCTTAATTGGTCTGCTGTCCATGCCACTTTGCCACATCCCCCAGGACTTACATGCTGCATACAATGGCGTGCATCCTGGATTGCACCCCAGGGCAGGGCCACTGTGGAGCTTACACATTATTCCCAGAACAGTGCTTGCAACTTTGTGAAGGAGAAAGACTTCCTCCATGCCTCAGCTGGCTTTTTTCCCCCCATTATTGTTCTTGAGCATCTTTTTCTCTGCAAAAGGCTTCTGTCTTGAACCTTATACCCATGTTATCCCCTCTCCCTCCTGTTCTCCAGGGTGTACATATTGAGTTACTTCAGTCTCTTTTCATAGTGCTTTTGATACAGACTTTGAATGATTTTTGTTGCCCTCCTCTGGACTGCCTCTAGTCTGTCAATGTCCTTCCATAGATGTGGTCTCCAGAACTAAACACAGTACTCTAGGTGTGGTCTCACAAGTGAATTATAAAGCGGCATCAACTCCTCCCTCCTTCTGCTGGTGAAACCCCTCCCTATGCACCCTAGAACACCACTTGCTCTCCCCACTACCTTTCCACACTGCTTTGCCACTGTACTAAGGCAGGCACCGCAAAGCCTAATATTTCTCTTACACCTTCCAATCTAATGTAAACCACCCATCTAAGTTTTGGAAGGTGGTTCACACCCTCTCCCCTCCCATCCCAGTCCCCATCCCTGTCCTCAAGATTGGTGGCACCTTCCTGTTAGCTGCCCACTCAGTGGCCAAGGAATACAATGTTTTCTTCACCTTCTGTACCTCTTCCCTCCTCTCATCTCCTCTCCACCCCTCTCCACCTCCTCTAGCTCCTTGCAAACTACCTCACCTCCTGCCACCCCCTTCACTTTCACACCTGTGTCTCCATTTGATACTTTCAAGGCTCTCAACACTCTTTACCCCTCCAAAGGCAAGTGCCCTGATGGTCTAGACCCCAAGCTTCTCTACCTCTCAGCCCCTGCTATCTCCTATCCACTGGCCTCTCTTCTACTTCTCATTCTCTCTGTCTTCCATCCCAACTGCCTGGAAGCATGCATCTGTTATCCCTCTCCCTAAAGATGGTGATCCCTCCCTTCCAGGAAACTACCACCCACCTTATCTCACTTCTTCTCACCCTTGCTAAGCTCTTGGAATGCCTGGCACTATCCCATCACCCTTTCTGTGAAGAAGGACTTGCTTACATCTCTCCTGAATTTACCCACCTCCAGCTTCATAGCAAACCGTTCTAGCATCTTATTACTCTGAAAAATACCCCCTCATGTACCTTATTAAACCCTGTGAGGTGTTTAAATGTCTCTGTCATATCCTTCCCTTCCTCTTCTTCAGGGTGTACATAGCTCCTTTAGCCTCTCCTTGTAGTGCTTTTGATTCAGACACTGCACTATTTTGGTACCCTTCCTCTGGACCACCTCCACTTTGTCCATGTCCTTCCTGAGATGTGCTGTCTTCAACTTAGAAAGATAGAAACATAGAAACTGATGGCAGATGAGGACTGCTATGCCAATCCAGTCTGCCCATTTTCCCTAGGTACTGCAAAAGCCCCAGACATTACTTGATCTATGGCATTATCTTCTCATTCCTATTGGTAGGGTTCTCTGCTGCCACATTCTTGACCATTCCTCCAGTTTACCTAGGTCCCTCCTCATTTTTTCCATCCCTCCTGGAGTGTCTACCCCATTGCAGGTCTTACTGTTATCTGCAAAGAGGCACACCATCCCTTCCAGCCCCTCTGCAATGTCACTTATGAAGACTTTAAACAGGACTGGCCCTAGAACTGATCCCTGTGGCACCCCATTGGTCACCCTCCTTTCCTCAGTTTGAGCTCCATTTACCACCACCTTCTGTCTTCCATCACTCAACAAGGTCTCTTTCCTGCTTAGTCTTTGTCAGAATCAATCCATCCATTTTGTTCTCTAATCCTGGGTTTCTATGAGCCAGAGTGAGTGGGGGGATAACAGTTTTTTAGGGCTGCAGGTAGATGAATCCTGCAGCCCTCTTGCATCAGCTCTAAAAATCAGCTACTGGATTGAGACCATGGAACACTTCCTTTGGAGTTTTCAAATGATCCTTCCACATCTTTGCAGCCCTTCAATTTAACCCTTGCAGTGCTGCAGACTAAACATCTGTCCAGGGCTCAATCAAATAGATTCATTGTAGTTCTTTCAGCAGCCTAGGGATTAAGAAGCAAATGCTTTGGACAATCACCTCTCCTCCCCAACCTTGTAGTGCTTCAGTGAGTACCAGAAACATGTTTTCTTTTGAGTCCAACTTGGTAAACAGCATTTTTAGACCTAATGCAAGAGGATTGTTGAGTAGACCAATTCCAACACTATTTTCTCAGTTTTTTTAATTGCAATGTGACTTGCTATCTTTAGAGACTAATAATTTACTGACATGACTTTTAAGAGATAGCATCTAACTGCAGAGTAGTTTCAAATTACAGTCTGTCATCTCTCCCAATGTGTATGTGTGTGTAGCAATGATTTACAATATTTCCTCTGAAGAGTTAATTTATGTTACTCCTTTCTGGACCCAATTAGTGGCATTGGAACTCTCATGGTTTTATACTTGTAGGAAGGGTAAATAAATGCTAGGCATCTAAAGTTTTAAGGAGTTTCAGAGGTTGCAGGGGGCATCTTAGGGAATTACAAAGAGTGATAGTGGTGTCAACTGCAGTGTTCCTAGATTGAGCAAAACATTTCCCTGCAGGGAACCCTCCTTTTCCCTGTATTTTCCATGTAAAACTGGGATAAAACTCATGTACATTTTCCTATATGCTCAAATCAATACATATACACAACTGACTTCATTATGCCTGTGAGTAAAATCATTATAACATGTTAAGGCTGTTTTTTATTTATTTTAAATGGTAAAACTCACCTGCAACATATTACAGAGGCTCTGGAAAAATGCTGGAATCTCTCATGCTTTGCTCTCAATGTTCACATGTCTTCAGAAACTCTTGATGGTATTATAGCATTGTTACAATGTACTGACACAGCTGGATAGGCTGACTGAGATGCAGTATGTCATATTCAGTGGGGTCATACTTTTATCTGTTTTGGCAATTACTGGCACAGGACAGCTTTGATGAGCTGCAGGATCTCATTTTCTGAGGGGCCCTACTTTTACCCACTTCCACAATGTACTGATACACGTTAGCCTGGCTAAGATGCAGTATCTCATTTTCAGTTGTGTCTTACTTTTTACTAGTACTGACTTAAACTATGCATATATGAGTATGGCGCATATGTAGCCATGTCAGTGCTGCCATGATATGGCTGACTATGGGACAAACTGCACATGCACGAGTATCACGCATGCACAGTTCTGTAATCGCAGCAGTATCAGTTACATCTGACTCTGGTGCAGTGAGAGCACCTCATATTCTTGTTAATACTCTTGCCACTCCTAAAAGCTCTCCACAGTTGTATTGGCTCAATGCTGGCAAAAGCTAAGGGGATGGGCAACACTAGGGACTACTCTACTGTCTTCATGTTCACAGTCTCTATTGGGAGGTCAGTTTAGAAGGCCATCACTTTCTGGGACAAAATATGCTTCCTAATGTTACCCCTAAACTTGCCATCTGTGACCTTCAGAGCATGTCCTTGTGTCCTGCTGGAGAACATATCCATATGTTCAATCCTGTCAATACCCCGGAGAATGGGAAGACTAAGCTCATGTCCCATCTCATCCTGCTGTTCCACAGGAACAAGCAAAAGGATGAGGAGCACCCACATATACTGAAAGCACCAGGACCACAAAATATTATTCAGAGTCCTTTAACTAAAGTGCATAGTGTACCCACACATAGTGAGCATAAAGAAGTGGTGGCTGAGCTTTTCTGCAACTAACATTTCTCCTGACCCCTGCAAGGCATCATCCCAGCGATTCACTCTTGATGCCTGGCAGGGGCCAGGAGAAGCATAGTTTTCAGAGTAGTTCAGCCATCATCTTTTTATGCTCACTATGTGTGGTGCACTATGCACTTTAGTTAAATAAAGAACTCTGAATAATATTTTTGCTGTCCTGGTGCTTTCTGCATATGTGGTTGCTCCTTATCCATGATTCAGGGAGTTGATACATATCTCCAGCCAGAGGTAATGGTCAGATGTCTCCCAGGTACATCAGCATGGAGAGACACTGACTGCATTGCTAAAATTGTTCAGGAAGCAGGAGAAAACATTGATGTCCTGGTACACACAGGGACTAATGATCGCACCAGCCAGTTAGTTGTGGAGACCAAGGAACACCTGACCAGACTGGGTGACAAACTATCATCCATTTTGTCCTGGCATCTCCTTCTCTGAGATCCTGCCAGTCTGGGAGAGGGGACAGATGGACGGAAGGTCAGAGAAGGGGATATAGGGGAGCTAAACATGTGGCTCAAGGGCTGGTGCCAGGAAAAAGGATACAAATTTTTAGGGAACTGGCATCAGTTTTGGGAGTGAAAGTTCTTTAAATTTGATGGACTGCATCTGACTAAGGAGGGAGTCAGTGCAGAAGTTTTATGTCTTTGCAGAATATTTAAACTAGCAAATGGGGAGAGGGGTGCAGCACCCGAAATATCGAATGGGAAGAACACCACTTCCCCTCAGCTAGTGGTCAAACAGGAGTTCAGCATGTTTGTAGTTCATTTGCATCACCAGGTAAAGAAAAAGGTCCGGATCCCCGTACGATGCACAGGGGAAATGTAGGACCTCACCCAATGACTAACACACCAAAATCTGACCAATGGAAAATCATGTACACAAATGCTCGCAGTCTGGGAAACAAGATCCCAGACATGCAGGCAATAATGACAGAGGCTAAACTGGACATAGTAGCCATTAGCGAGACATGGTTTACCAGTAACCACACTTGGGAGACTTCAGTACCTGGCTACATACTGTTCAGAAGAGACCAAGGTGCAAAAGGGGGTGGAGTGGCCCTTTATGTCAATGAAAATATCAAAGCTACAGAAATTCAGAATACATATAAGGAGACAGAAGAACTGTGGGTCACCCTGGAAACAGGAAATGGGACAGCCATATGAACTGGGGTTGTGTACAGGCCTCCAGACCAGGGGGAGGACATAGACACGTTACTGTTAGAAGATATACAAAACATGACAGCTAAAGGGGAGGTTCTGATAATGGGAGACTTCAACATGCCAGATACAGATTGGTCAATACCAGCAGGAACATCTGCCAGAACTAGACACATGGTGGATTCCCTGCAGGGGGAGGGCCTCAAACAACTGGTACAACAACCCACTAGAGACAGGGCTATTCTAGATCTAGTACTGACTAACAGGGAAAGGATCACAGATCTCCAGGTAGAAGGTCACCTGGCGCCAGTGACCATCACATGGTATGGTTCAGTTTGGCCACTAGAACAAAATCATCCCATTCCAAGGCAAAAATATGGAACTTCAGAGGAGCTGACTTTGATAAGATGCTCAACAGAGTTAAGCTAGCCCTGGCAAAAAGAAATACAGGTGAGGGGGTACAGGCAAAGTGGGCAAGCATTAAAGATGCAATACTTGAAGCAACATCCCATTGTGTAAGTGAGAAAAGGAAGTGCAAAAGAAGAAGGAAACCACTTTGGTTCTCAAACACAGTAGCAGAAAAGGTCAGATCCAAAAGGCTGACCTTCAGGAAATATAAGGGAACACAGCAGGATGAAGATAGGGAGGCATACCAAACTTCCCTAAGGGAATCAGGAAAGGCAGTAAGGCAGGTAAAGGCCCAAACTGAGGAAACACTAGCATGAACAGTAAAAGACAGTGACAAAGCTCTCTATACATATATTAGTGAAAGGAGAAAGTCCAGAGGGGGTATTGCTAAGATCAAAGGGGATAAGGGGGCATGTGAGGAGGAGGACCATGAAAAAGCATCTATCCTAAATAGATACTTCTGCTCAGTATTTACTGAAGAGAAGGTAGGGCAGGGCCCACAACTCTGCACCATGGATACAGGGAGGTGTGAACTAGTCCCTTCACAAAAGAAAGGGTCCTACAAAAGCTCGATAAGCTCAAGGTGGACAAGGCAATGGGACCTGATGGCGTACATCCCAGGGTACTAAAGGAGCTAAGAGTGGAACTAGCAGAGCCATTATCAGAACTGTTTAGTGAGTCTCTCAGCACAGGAGAGGTCCCAGAAGACTGGAGAAGGGCTCATGTGATCCCGCTCCACAAGCTTGGTTGCAGGGAGGAGGCAGAGAACTACAGACCAGTCAGTCTTACCTCAGTAGTGGGCAAGATTATGGAGACACTCCTTAAGGAAAGGATAGTGCAATACCTGGAATCCATAGGAGCACAGGATCCAAGACAGCATGGGTTTACAAAAGGAAGGTTCTGTCAAACTAATCTCATAGATTTCTTTGACTGGGTAACCAGAGAGATGGACCAAAGGGGAGCAATTGAAGTTACCTACCTTGATTTCAGCAAAGCTTTCAATACTGTTCCACATAGAAGATTGATTAATAAGCTGGGTAGGCTTGGGTGGGTCAGACGTTGGTCAACTGGGTGGCAAATTGGTTGACGGACAGAAAACAAAGAGTGGTGGTAAACGGTGTACAGTCAGAAGAGATGCAAGTCACATGTGGGGTACCTCAGGAATCAGTCCTGGGGCCAGTCCTCTTCAATATCTTCATCAGTGACATTGCAGATGGACTGGAGGGTTATGTTTGTCTGTTTGCAGATGACACCAAGATCTGCAACTGAGTAGATGATCCAGATGGGGCAGGCAGAATGAGAAGAGATCTGAATAAACTAGCAAAATGGTCGGAAGAGTGGCAACTGGGGTTTAACGCAAAGAAGTGCAAGATCATGCACATAGGGAAGAGAAACCCCTGAAGCCACCTATAGGCTGGGAGGGGAATTGCTGGAAATCACAAGGGAAGAAAGAGACTCGGGCGTCATCATCACCGATTACCTGAAATCATCCAAGCAGACCTCTAAAGCAGTAGATAAGGCTAGAGGGATGTTGGGGTGTATTACTAGGGATATCACAAGTCAGAAGAGTGAGTTAATAATCCCTCTTTACAAGACACTGGTTAGGCCCCATCTGGAGTACTGTGTGCAGTACTGGAGGCCACACATTCACAAAGACATTAACTAAATTGAGGCAGTCCAGAGAAAGGCAACCAAAATGGTGCAGGGACTGCATCAGAAAACATATGAGGACAGATTAACTGAACTCAATATGTATACCCTAGAGCAAAGGAGGGAGGGAGGGAGGGAGGAGAGAGTGATACAATTGAAACACTCAAACACCTTAAGGGCATTAACAAGGTGAAAGAGTCTAACATTTTTCAGTATAAAAAAGTAGCAGGACAAGAGGACACAACATGAGATTAGAGGGAGGCCGATTAAGGGGTACTGTAAGGAAGTTCTTTTTCACAGAAAGGGTGGTGGATGCATGGAATGGCCTACCTCAGGAAGTGGTGGATATGAATAAAGTGCAGGGCTTCAAACAGGCATGGGATAGGCAGAAG
This sequence comes from Neoceratodus forsteri, assembly GCA_016271365.2. NCBI lineage: Eukaryota > Metazoa > Chordata > Ceratodontiformes > Ceratodontidae > Neoceratodus > Neoceratodus forsteri. Next base: position 2,060,834 of record CM028136.1, on the reverse strand, counting down.
GAAGCAATACAGATGAGTATGAATAGATAGGCCATTGACAGAGCAAAGGCTGATGGCACATTCATAAGGTAGAAAAAAGAAATGGGCAGACTGGATCGGCCTTGCGGTCCTTCTCTGCTGTCAACTTCTATGTTTCTATGCTTGTTTTAGTTCTTTCATTGCTGAACACCATATTACTTGTCCCACCACTCCAAATCCATTTTGCTTTGTTCCACAGGGAGAAGATGGTAAGAACTACTAGTGAGCATAAATGTGGACATTATTGGTTGGCTCCTTTCAGATATTCCTGTTTAGAAAATGCAGCTTCCCCTTAACAGGGGTATCTAAACAGAAAGCCCACCAGCAAATTTATTTTTATTTTTAGTACTAAACACATTCTCTTTACTGCAACAGTAAATGTAAACACTGGAGGAAATATGAAGAAACTGATAGAGGGAGTCTTACAAAGGATGTTAGTTGGCATTTTATGTGACTGCATAAATATGCAGAACTAAAACATTCTACATAAATTCACTGCCACTAAGCAAGTGACAGATGGGGGAGGGTGGATTTGGCAACACAAAACGGGGGCTTGGTTTACACTTAGAGAGGAGTGAGAAGGTTAGTTTTCCTATGTGGGACAGTGACCCACAAGGTGTAAAAAGTTGGGCTTATTGAAAATATGATGGATCATAATGGTCTACCTAGCCCATTTTCTTAAAGCAGCAATTTTGTCATCAAAAATTAAAAAAGGTGGGTCGGAATTGACAACCATCTGACATTTTTCACAATCCCCCACTCAAAAATGAATACGGACACAATTTAACTTGCTGTACTATAAGACCGCATCGGAAGAATTCAGCATCTGTGTCAAGCTGGTGTTTCTCTACTTGACATATGTGTTGCATTCTTTCGGCTGGATCTTTATAGAGTATAGTACCGCAATACATTTTCTTCACCTGAGCCTCAGTTCCATCTGAATGCACCCTAACCCCTTTTCTGCCCTGATATCATGATATTTAGGGCTTGACTAAGTAAAGCTGTATCCAGATTTCCTCCATATGGACCAAGTTAAAGTTTTTCAATGCCAAAAGAAAAGATTTTCTTTACCTTATCCTCACTTCCATCTGAATACACCCTAACCCCATTTCCACCCTGATATCATGATATTTAGGACTTGATTAAGTAAAGCTGTATCCAGATTTCTTCCCTGTTTTCAGTGCCCAAAAAAAAAAAATAAGACTAGCAATGCATTCCCCGGCTTTGAATAAATGAAATATAGGATGATATTATACTTGGCACATTCTTGTGTTGTATGATTCTAGTATGTTCATCTATTAAAACAGCAGTGCAACAATCAGGTAACAATTTTGACCTATGCTTTTTTATGCTATTTTAGATTGCCACTTACCTTCTGACTTGTATGATGCCCTTTTTTCCACAGTTTGAGTCTGCTTTAATACTTTTTTCATGTCTGAAATAATAAAAGGAGCGCTCCTTTTAATTCTTGTTGTGCCGCAGACTGATATATTAGTCCAAAATTCCTATTCATACTACTTCTTTCTGCAGCCTAAGAGTTAATACTGGGCAGACCAGGTCTTCATCAGTATTTTCAGCTGTTTTTGTCCATCTGTTGTTTATCTATCACTTCTGTTGTGACTAAAAGTAGTTATTAAGCAGCAGGCAGTGCTCTCTGACCGTACAGAACAATAGATGTTCAAAAACAGCTACAAATACTGATGAAAGCCTGGTCCGAGCCATATTAAAAGGAGTGCTCCTTTTATTATTTCAGACATGAAATAAAGTACTCAAGCAGATTCAAACTGTGGAAATAAGGGTGTCATACAAGTCAGGAGGTAAGTGGCAATCTAAAATAACATAAAAAAAAGTATAGGTCAAACTTTTCACCAGCTTGTTGCACTGCTGCTTTAAGTTATGAGGCTATGCTGAATTTTGCAATTGTGGGCTCTTAACTTTGGTAATATTCAATATTTTTACCAGAACATTTCAACATAGCCATTTTGGTACAGTGAATCATTGATGTGACAGTTGTCATTTTTCAACTCCTGCCCAAAATGTGTGTTTGCAGCCCAAATGTTGATTTTGCAGTCCCTGTGTGACATCACCTTTAGGCCAGGAGTTGAACATTTTCTCTGCCCTTCTTTATGAGACAGGTTAATCACAAGGCTGTGTTGAAAAGTAGGTGTAAAAATATTTAAAAAAAAATAGTTTTCAATATTTTTAACCCAGATTCCTCTCCTGCAGCCCTATTGGCTCTGGCCAGTTTTTTTTTTTGTTAGGGGTGGAGGGTGGTGAATAGATTGGGCTGCAAAGGAGGGTCTCACACCGAGTACCTCATGGGGTGAGCAGCTTACAGGGGTGTAGCCATACAGTACATAGGAATGGTGCTGTGTTGTTTACAGTACATGTGTAGGAATGGGTCAGTGGTGTATTCAGTACATGCATTTCATACTTGTGCACCAAAGTCCAATCCCTATGCATGTATTGTAGCAGTGTAATAAGTGAAGAAAATGAATATCATATCAGCACAGGCCTTACCTGGCATACTTTAGCTCTTAGTCACTTTCATTGTGCCAGATGCCCAGGTGTGATTAACAGCTCCTTTAGACCTCACACTTGGCAGTACAATGTTGCCTAGCCCACAATACAATCAATGTGAGTCAAACTCACTACAATCCCATTGTTACTCTCCAACTAGACTCTGGGCTGTGAGCAGGTGATGTAAAGTGCCCATTTTTTTTTTATTTGTGAAGATGTGTGTTGATAAGTCCAACGTTATAGTCCAGAGGCCTACATTCTGAGTGTCAGTATCAAACATAATTTAGCAGTATAGAGTTTGAGATGCAGATGATGTGTGTCACTTCAGACTCCCCATAGTCTTCCATCTTTGTACTTTCCCTGGACAGCATTGCATGTTGATGACAGAGGACTTGTATACTTTTGAAATTAAGCATAACAAAACCAGCAGAACAGATCACTCAGTGATTAAGGCTGGTTCAGGGTGTGAAGTACTACACCATAGTTTTTGTCACAATATAATATAATCTCTAGCCCTGTTATAATTTCCCTTGTCATAAATGCAACATAGCACACCTTGGTTATCTGCCACCATATAGTCACTACAGTGTTGTTGCAAACACAACTGACAGTTGGTAAAAGGGGCCACTTCAAGTCCACTCATAGCATTAGACGTCTACTGACACAGCATCTCTAGTTTCACCATTGAAGTCATCTGCATGCTGGCTTCTAGTTGCTTCAGCCAGTTTACTGTGCATGAAAGTTTGGTTGTGAAGTATGACCACTAACTGACCTGGCCTACTTTTGATGAGGAGACGATCTAGTCAGCTCCAAATTTCTGCTGCGATTCTATATATTGAGCATTGACTAAGGACACACTTGTTGATTCATTATTCAGGTTTGAGATTTCAGCTTCGTCCAGGTACTCCTAAACCACTGGCTCCAGTGAAAACTCCTATAAATGATTCAGAATGAATGAAGTTATACTGCCAGTGTATAACGCAAGATCAATAAAAGACACAAGGCCTATAGGGAGTGTAATATCAAACATGTAATGGAGGCACAAAGAAACATGACAGAAGAGCAAAGGGAGAGAGCAAGAATGATATGCTGGGAAAGACAGAGAAGACTTTGTGAAAGACGAAAGTTAAATGCATCAACCAAGACTGAAACATAGAAACCTGGAATGTCACACCAGTAACCCAGCCATACCAGAGAAGTAATGCATAATGCTTTGATCACTCTGAAGGTATGGAATGCCTTGCCTTCAGGCTGTTACTGGGGAAAAAGTCAGAATGAAAAATTGCATTTTCACTTGCCATTCTACAATGTTTGGGGCCTGAAAAACATTTGCTGCACTGCAAATATCAAAGTATGGACTCCCCTGGAGCAAAAACATGTTATGTTCACTGAGATGCTCCAGCAGTAGGGGGCTAAAACAATGTGGACATTTTCAGGCTTGGTGTGGACACTTCCCATGATCAGTAGCATTTTCCAGTAAGTAGCCACCACTACTTCTCAAGAGTGATGAGCCACGGCAGAACTGTTCATGTAGCAGAAACTGAAGCATTGTGTCACATTACTCTTCAAGAGCAGAAATGGCTCACTGGCCCAGTAGCACTGAGGTTGATGTGCTGAATGCCACACCTCGCGCCATGCTGGCGTTCCGGGTTCAGAAATGGACTCAGGTTGTTGGGGGTCGGCCGGGGAGGGAAGGGATTGAGCATCTGGAGGACTGCTATCCCTTTCTGGGATGGGTTCTGGGGTAAGCCTTGCTCCACAGTGGCACCTGGTGGAGATCAGGGACCCTACCGGTAGCAAAGCTCAATGCAATGTCAGGGGCGGAGCGACGGTGGACATCTGCATGCTAGGTGCGCTGATGTCATTGTATGTCCATGCTCTGAGGGAAGCAACCAAATGGAAAAACCTTGGCAGCTCAGTGGAGGTGAAGGGGGCCCCGGAGACTTGCCCACATCCTGCTACCGGACCTGCTTCATCGGATCTCCAGACCCTCACCCCGGTCACGCGGCTGACCTTCTAATCACAGATAGGCCATTAAGGGTGGGTGGGCCCTGGACCCTCCCCGGGGGGATGATCTGAGGGGCTACACAAGCCATGGGGGCTGGGTGGGAGAACGATAGAGGAGGTTTCAAGCTGGGAGTAGTGGTAGAGTTATGTGGGTACCCTGGAGAGATGCTCTGGGACCTTCAGTGAATAAATAGAATTCACAAAAAAAAGTAGAAATGGCTCAGTGTCTGGTGAGTGTAAATGTACTGTGTTGTTCTTTATCAGGATTGGACTGGGGTAGAGGGGCCCTCCTGAAAAATTAATAGGAGAGAGCCCAGGGTGACACACTCATATCAGTATTCCACTTCAGTATGATATACTAGCGCTGTGTTTGCATCTTGCATTTACTTACAGGGCCCTTTTATAGATGATAACACCAAAGATTCTCAGATTTTAGAAAGTGACTAGGTACCCAACAGAGGTGATCCACCTGGAAATTGGTCATGGTGGGCCAGTACAACTCTGGTCCATATTGGACCTCCGGAAGGAAAAAACATTAGCTAGTTTTAAACCTTCTACTGAACCAACCTATATATGTACAAAGATGTTACACTATATAAGCTTTTGTTTGCCAGATGTTATAGTATTCTGAACAGAAGAAGTGTATTTCTCTGGGAAGTACACAGGGGACATGCAATGGCTTGACTCAGATTATTAAATTAATTGTTGACTTTGCTGATGTCACACAGCTGGCTAGGGCAGAGGACACTGGAGTCCCTTGAGAATGGGGAAAAATGTCAGAAGGGTCTGAACAGACTTGGTGACTGATCAGATACCTGGAGCCTTAGATTCAATGTAGCCAGTTGCAAGATGCTATAGCTGGGGAAAACCAAAAAGCAAAGGTAATGACTACACACGATGTATGACTGCAGCAGAGAAAGAAAAAGACCTTGGAGGCCATAGCAGACAAAAAGCGGATGCAGGAGAAGCTGTGCATGGCTCTGTCAAAAAGGCTGGCCAAATGCTGTGGTACATGAAGGGGGGTAACCAGTAAAGCAAGGAAGGTAGTCCTGACACTTTACAAGGGCCTGGTCAGGCTTCTCCTGGAATACTGCATGCAGTTTGAGGCTCCCAGATATAACAAGCATTTTTTTTTTTATTTAGTTGTTTAACCAGGTATAGCACACTAAGCTGAGAGGTTTTTTACAGGAGCGACCTGGGAGCACAAGGAGGTTAAGTGACTTGCTCAGGGTCACACAGTATGCAAGTGGAAGCTGTAGGATTCAAACCCAGGTCTGGTCTGCTGGATGTCACCAGATTTGCAGCTCAGAGCCTTAGACCACTGCGCTATACTGCATTTGTCAATGCTGAACGTTCATTGCAGGTATTGCAGTGGTATTTGGCACTTGGACATGGCTTAAAAAATCAGTGACAAGAAGTACAAGCATTTGTCAATGCCGAATGTTGCTTGCTTCTATGTGCTGTTTAGGTATTTGGAAGTCATTGGAGTGCAAATATTAAAAATTTGTGAACCTACGAACGTGCGAAGGAACTGCACAACGCACGCTTGTAAAACAGTCATTTTTAGGAATTTTTTCACCAAATTTTCAACATAGCCATTTTAAGACCTGTGCTCATACACAGTGTCACTGTGATTTTCTTAATGTGTCCCATACATTGAGTTCACTAATCGACTCGCGCCTAATAAGCGCCATATGGGCGGAAACACGCTTTTGGGCAGGATGAAAATGACAGCTGTACTGCTCATAAGGAGGTGTGGTAAATGGCAATATTGAAAATCTGGGTAAAAATATTGAAAAGTCGCAAACTTCTGACGTGCGTAGGAACTTTCATAGCATGCTAAATAAACAGTCATTTAGGAATTTTTCTGAAATTTTCAACATAGCCATTTTAAGACCTGTGCTCATCACAGTGTCACTGTGATTTTCTTAATGTGTCCCATACACTGAGTTCAAGACACCGACTGTGCCATTGTGCGCTATACGGGCGGAAACACGCTTTTGGGCAGGATGAAAAATGACAGCTGTACTGCTCATAAGGAGGTGTGGTAAATGGCAATGTTGAAAGTCTGGATGAAAATATTGAAAATTACGCCAAACTTCTTGAGCCTCGAGGGAACTGCTTTTAACCTGCCTTGTAAAACAGTAATTTTTTGAATTTGTGTGCTGAAATCACCCTTCAGGCCCGAATAATGCCATGACAGTGACATCATTCATGAGAAGGGGTCCCAAAAACCCCATGTTGAAAATTTGGTGCAAAAATTCCAAAAAATGCCTGAGATATGCAATAAAGTTGAAAACCCCCTATCTAGCCCATTATACAGCTTACCGGCATTTCCTCAGTTCGCGTTGGCTTTGAAGAGTGCAGACATGTTCCCGGTCCACCGAAGATCGTCACGCCGAGCTCCGGAGATAATTATGGGGTGAGGGGGGTGTGGGGAGGCTGGGTGCTCAGTGGTGGTGCGGGCTGTGGAGGGGGCTGGGAGAAGCGCCATGGGACTGTTTTTGCTTTACAGGTGAGAAAGAAAAAGACTACGGAGGACGCTTTCCATGCTGGGGTGGGCCTCAGCGTGGCAGAAGGATGGCTTGGGGGCTGTGGAGCTGACAGGGGATTGGGCATCCCCATCGGCAGACGGCGTGATGTTTGCCACGCTGGGGGTGGCCCCAGCGGGCAGCAAATATTTGGGGGCGAGTGATGCTGTGTTGTATGACAGTGGTGGTTTTCTTTGAAGAGAAGACCACCGCTGTCATACACAGCACCGCATCCGATTGGTGCAGGATCTGCCACGCCTGCTCAATGGAGCAGGGATTGCAGAGGAGGGGCACACCTCCAAAGTGTCCCATTCTCCCAAGACGTTCCTTGCGCATGCGCGCAAGCGAACATAAAAAGGACACTGAGTCCGTTGAGCAGACACAGTGCAGGGCCATCAAACTGATCAAGGGTATGGAGGGCAAAAGCTCTGAGGAGAGACTGGAGGCCCTTAACATATTGACCTCTGAAAAAGGGAGGCTGAGGGAAGGGTCATGGTCTCAGTCTACTGCATACTGAAGGGTCTTGACAAAATCAGACAGAGAGGTGTTTGACCTGGTGCTCACTAGCAGGCAGTGGGAACATGCCCTGAAGATCAGACATGGTAAGTTTTGGGATAATGTTACGAAATACTGCTCTGAGAGAGTGGTGAACCTATGGAGCAACCCACCTGTGAAGGCAGTGGATATAAAGAAAGTATGAGCTTTCTGGGGAATCAGAGGGTACCCTGGGTAGTAGAGTGGTTAGGGAATCCCTATAGAAAGGTATGTGTTTGCACAGCAGACATATTAGTCCCTGTTTATGAAGCAGTGGGGATGGGCCTACTGTAGAATGCCTTCGAAACATAATTTATATATATTATATGGGAAGGGCTATTATGTATTGATTTCGATCACTTTATAACCTTGTTGTACCACTGATGTGATGTAAGTGTTGTACCATCTTGAGTACGTCACATCGATGATACAAGTTAGAACACCGGCTCATGCTGCTGCTCCCATCTCTGATCGTGGCTCTGGCATTCAAAAAGTTCAATGCTGTCCGATTACAGCTATTGCTGAAAAACCTGGAGAGCCACACCAAGAAAGACCTGGACTCAGAGAGACACTGCTGAATGCAAAGGTAGATAGGTTTATAGGAGGCTCATTGATATTCATGGTGGTTTACTTAAATAGAGCGGGGACGTATTGGGGCTTGATCATTGCGGGAAGGGGGATTGAAAACAGCCACGCAGTGCTGTCAGGATAGGATGGTCGGGAGAGTGAACTCATTGTAGGTGTTTAAATGCTGCCCATACACTATAAAAGAAATGGATAAACAGCATTTAACCACAAAGTTGAGTTCCCTTCTCGAGGTTGTCATGCCAACAGTAAACCTCTTGAACTTCGCTCTCGAGGCTTACTAAATTGTCATGACAATCTCTTGACGGGAACTGAGCATATTGTTAACTGTTGCACATCCATTATTCTCTGTGTTAATATACAGTATGTAAGTGTGAGGGAGCAAGGGCATACTTCTTGAGCAGCAGAGCCATGGGTGTGTTACAAAAGTTCTGCCCCTCTCAAGTGATGATGACAAATGGCATATTTTGAGTAAGTGAGTGACCTGCCCAACCTCAAACATAAAATGTCACATGATGTCTTGGTGGTTGAATATGCACTCAACAAAGATATCACTTGTTATCTTCATATAATTACTAGTGATACTATCTATTGACTGGACTGACACCATTTTCTGATGCCGTAATAACCAGGTTCCATCCATAATTGGCTGGTTATTGCAGCACGGATGTTGGCCAGACAATGAGCAATGTTGTGAAACTGAGAGCAGCTGTCTCATCCCCCGCTACACACACAATCCATCTTCACTCAGTAACTGTTTAAATGTCATTTTAGCTTAATATCACTTCTCCAAAGTGATATTTACACCTAGAATCTTTTTTTAACAGAGAAGTGAACTGACAGCAATCAAGCAGTGAAAGTATAAGCCACCAGCTGAAAGCCGTGAACCAGCAATTATATAAAATAAACTATGGGGTACTGTACATTATTTTTTTATTTTTATTTTTTACACACCCTTGGGGCCCCACATTCAAAAGGTTAACGTGGCACAAACCAGGTTTGTGCCATGCCAACCGGGAACAATCTTGGCTGTCAGGGGAATGGCCATGTTCAAAGGCCATCTTTGTGCAGAGCACCCCTGATAGCGCCGTCCCACACAGTATCGCACTGCACCCATGTAAATGAGGGTTCCCTCATGCATATGTGGTGCAGCACAATATTGACAGTTTTCAGAAGTGCTAAATGGCCGCTGGCATGGCAGTTTACATTTCTGAAATCCAGCTGTTTATCATGTGCAGAGGGGATGGGTGCCCCACACCCCATCCACCCACCGGCAAGAAAAGGGTTCCCTGGTGGTCTAGCAGTCCCTTCCTAGTCCTGATCCTCTCCCACAATATATGAAAGGTGACCTTGGTGGTCTAGTATTCCCTCGCTAACCCCAATCCCCTTTCACAGTTTATGACAGTACTCCTCGTTGGGATATCGGTCCCCCCTCCCCAGTGATGACTGGCCTGTAGCATGCATACATATCTCCCTGGTGGTCTAGTAGACCCCCCCACCCTGGCAGGTACCATACCACTGCACAGTTACATTATACGCTGCTTGAGAGCTCAGTCTGCGGCCAGCTGTGGTAATGAGTTGAGCGCTGTGCTGGTCACCAGCTCTTGGTGGTGGGACAGTACCTACCAGGGTGGGGAGGGTCTACTAGACCACCAGAGACATATATATGTATGTATAGGCAGGTCAGGATTGGAAAGGTAGGACCGCTATACCACCAGTGAGTACTGTCATAAATTGTGAAAGGAGATCAGGGCTAGGGAGGGACCGCTAGACCACAAGGGTCACCTTTCATAAATTGTAAGAGGGGATTGGGGCTAGGGAGAGACTGCTAGACCACTAAGGCCAGCTTTCATATATTGTGGGAGGGGATTGGGGCTATGGAAGGACCACTGGACCACCAGGGAGTACTTTTTTATAGCATGAGAGGAGATCGGGGTTTGGGAGGGGGGACCTGGCCGAGCACACACAGCCAACATGCCATATGCAGATGAGTCCATAATGGGCATGTAAATGGCCCGTTAGTGCTGTGCATGCCCAATGGGGTCATTTGCATGTTTGGGCTGAATATCGCCCATAGGAGCCATGGCGCTAACCAGTGTATGCCTTGCTTTACCCCTATTGGCGGTCTTCGGCCCAGTGCTCTGGTAGTGTGGCACACAGCATGGCAAGTTCCTGCAGTGCATCCTGCTACCATGGCCCGATATTCAGACAGATAGTTTGAATCATGTTATCTGTTTGAAAATTGCACCAGAGCTGGCCAGCCCCATTTTTTCATGTGGCACACTGTGTGTACATGCAACTTGCCAGTTCTGAATATGGAACAATACCCTCACAAACCACTCATACTCTGCACTCATGGTACATGTGGTATTACACACCTCGGCTGTGTAAAAAAAGTCATAATTTACAACACCCTATACATTATTCTCTATATATTTATCCCCTCTGGTGTTGTGTAAATCTTAGTATCTTCTAACAATCTTCTGCCTTGAAGTCACTCTTCACATAGCATCTATTCATGTACACAGTGCCAGCAAGAATAAAAATGTACAATGAAAGCAACACCAGTGGAAATAAAAATTGCAAGACAATAGATGATATCTTTGTAGCTAACTTCAAGATGTTGTGCTGTCTTGTTTTAATTGACATCTTGAAGGTTTGTTTCATCACAGTGGAATACTGAACCAATCAGAGCACAGCTTTCACAATGCTGATGACATCAAAATTGCCTAGTGCAGCATTGAAGCCAGCAGTTCAAATCAAAGTGAAGCTGTTCAGTCTTCGAGCAAACAGCAGGATTAAAAGCTATAACTAGTATACCTATGTTATATGAATCAAATATGTAACAAGCTGATTAAAAACATAGAGTTTATCATCACTTCTGAGGGGGCAGGACTTTTATATCTCACTCGTGGCTCTGCCACTTGTGAGTTAGGGTCATGCCCCCTCACACTGGCAGAGCAAATGCATATTTTGAGTCAGGCCATTGCACATACCATATAGAGGATAATGTATGGGTTTTGGTGAATAGCAAAGCTGTAAATGCTTCGAGAAGTTGCCAGGACATTGTAAACCTCAAGAGGGAAGCTCAAGAGGTTTACAAATGTCCTGGCAACCTCAAGAAGTGTTTCCAGCTTTGCTACTCACCAAAACCCATACATTGTCTTTTTATAGTGTATGGGCTTCGGTAATTGTAATTTTACTCCATCGTGATGCTCTGGCTTAGCTCACACCGCCATGGCCGCTGGTCAGAAGCCCCATGATAGGGGCTAACGCAATCATCCTGGGTTAAAATTTAAAAAAAAAGAAACTTACTGTTACTGTACTTCGGCCCCTGACATTCCACCACACTCCCTTTGGCACTGCTTCCATCGCTGTGGCCGTTGGTATGAAGCTCATGGTGCGACTCTCCCAGTCTCCTGGCCGGCATTGTTCTGTAGCTGAAATACGGGACGACTGAGAGATGTGCATGCGCAAAGGACGTGAGTTTGTTGTGTATCGTTGTGATGTAGTTAAGAGGGGTTAACAACCTCTTGACATGACAACAATAGCATAACGACACTAAAAACTTCTTGATTTCCATCATTGATAAGGGCTACCTGTACATTATATTTATTTTCATGGTATGCGGAGCTGGAGTGGAAGCAGCTTATTTTCACTCCAGCCTACTCAACAATGGATATTTTTACTGGAGCTGCAGAAATTCTTTCTAGAATTATGCTGAATGTTTCAGCATTTCATGCAATCTTACCATCCTAGCTAGGCAGTGTTCATGTATATGTGACTTTGGGTCATGGTATCTGAGTTCACACCCCTGCCTGGTGACTGTACAGGGCCCACCTGGTTGAGGGGTTAGGTTCATTCTTATGTGACAGGAGGGTTCATCTCAGAACAAGTAAGAAATAGCACAGTCCCTCCACCCACAGAGAATAAGTGGGCCAGATGTTTTCTGAAGTACCGCCGCCTGGGATGCAGTACCTACCTACTTCCTTACACTGGACTGGACCATCCCCTGGGGTTAATGAGACAGTTGTTACCTTTATCAATAAACACTTCAAGCAGACTGTACAAACCGGGCACATATGCAAATATAAAATTCAGCAAATTAACGTCTTTATTGTGCAACATAGGTCTGGAAGCTGGAATGAAGGAAGGGGTTAGGCAATTGCAAGTCACTTTCAGCATGTTCACCCAGTATCAATACTCTCTGAGAGCAACTGTACTGTGGGTCACTGTCACCATCTCAGATGCCACACAATCATAGTATGCACCTGCACAGTCAAAGGGCAGAATAAAATAACTTACACTACACAGGGTGAAGTATACTGTTTAACTGGTACCAGTATTAAAACTATAGTTGCAAGTTTGAAATAACAATAAATGGCTCTGGGCACCCAAAAGTTACACTAAGCACCAGTGCAAGCCTGGTAGCTACACTGACCAGGTTCTTTTGGTGATGCACTTGTTGACAATTAACAAGCTTGGATTTTAACCCCTAATAGGCCATGGTGCGCTAACACTATTAAAGAACTTGAGATTCCAAATGGCAGTTGCTTGTAAACCAACTTTGTAATCCATATAAGGTTATTGTACTCCAAACAGGAAAAATGCAAAGGACCCCAGCCAACAATGCAAGCACTCATGTGACCCAGGGATGCAGCAGCTCAGTCAAGGCAGGAAACAGTGCACGGCAGCAGGTCAGGCGGCATTCAGGATTAGGCTCCAGTGGCCTGGAGGTCTACGACTTTGGACCTGCTCTCAAAGGATTCTCAGCAGCACAGTCCTTCTGGTTCAGCTCTCACAGCACAGTCACAGGAGCACTTTACAGTGGTTTCATGGTTCCTGATGAGCCCCAACCCAGAAAGTAACCTCCACGGTCCAACTCCCCCCTGGATCATGAGTACCTGTCTACTCAGGGCTTGTGCCTCATGACTCTTTGGCTACATCTCTGACAGCCCTATTCAGCAACTCACTGGAAACATAGTGATTCCAGAGGACTGGAGGAGGGCATATGTAGTTCTGCTTCATAAAAGTGACAGCAGGGAGGAGACTGGCAATTATAGGCCAGTCAATCTAACATCAGTGGTGGAGAGGTTCATGGAAACACTATTGAAAGAAAGGCTAGTGGAGTATCTTGAATCCAGCAGGTTTCAAGACCCAAGGCAGCATGGATTTTTGGGGTGGGGAGATCATGTCACACAAACCTGATCGATTTCTTCGACTGGCTGAACAGGGAAATAGATCAGGGTGGGATGGTGGGTGTGGCCTACTAAGGCTTCAGCAAGACCTTCAACACCGTACCACGGTAAGCGGCACTCACTCTAATTAGGGGAGAGTGTCCAGCGGGGTACCTCAGGGCTGAGTGCTGGGACCAGTCCTCTTCACTGCCTTCATAAGGGACATTGCAGAAGAGCTGAGAGGGAAGGTATGGCTCTTTGCAGATGATGCCAAGACCTGTAATAAGGTAGAAACTCTAGAGGGGGTGGAGACAATGAGTAGGGACCAGAGAAAATTCCGTAGTGGTTGAGGGTATGGCAGCTGGGCTTCAATGCAAAAAAGTATAAAATCATGCACATAGGGCACAGAAACCCTGGGGCAGTGTATAAAATGGGCATAGAGGTATAGACAGTCACAAAGCAGGAAAGAAACCTTGGAGTTATCATATCTGATGACATCAAGGTGATGAGGCAGGGCCAGCTGGATGCTGCAGTGCATAGGGAGGGGATCACCAGCAGAAGGAGAGAGGTGGTATTACCACTGAATTGACTATCGGTGAGATCTCACCTGGAATACTGTGTCTGGGTCTGGAGACCACATCTCAGGAAAGGCATTGACAGGGTAGAGGCTGTCCAGAGGCAGGGAGCTAGAATGGTGCAGGGGTTGCATGATAAGCCTTGTGATGAGAGACTGAGGGATCTCAATATGTACACCCTGGGAGACAGGAGGGAGGAAGGACATGACAGAGAAATATAAGTACCTCATGGGGGTGAATAATATGCAGGAGGGGAGTATTTTTCAGAAGAGAAGGTGCACCAGGGCAAGAGGGTATGCAATAAAGCTGGAAAGGGGGACATTAAGAGGGATATGAGGAAGTAATTCTTCACTGAAAGAGTGGTAAATGACTGGAATGGTCTTCCAGCAGAGGTGGTGGGAATGAAAGCCATGGAAAGCTTCAAGCATTGATGGGATAGGCACAAAGGAATCTTAGTAAGAAAGCTGGGGGGGGGAGTAGCCAGAGATCAGTTAGGGTCTGTGGGGACAGTATAGGCAGGGACAAACTGTGTAGACTGGGTGGGTCAAACAGTCCTTATCTGCCAACAAATCCTATATTGTTTTCTGATAGGCTGTGGGTCACAGGTTACCAAGATGGCCATGGCAATGCTGTCAAGTAGCCTTGTATTCCAAAATATTTTAATTTCTTTTATTGGCCCCCAAATGAGCTGCTGGCCCCATTTTATTTTTTTTGTTGTACCCTCTATGGGCTGTTATCTGGTCAGTAAGTTGATGGTTGTGGGTACAGCAGGTCTGAGTCATGGCTGGCCAGGGTCAGTGGAGCAGGGAGTACTGCGGAGTAGCCACTTTGCAGATGCAGTCCTGCTTTGAAAAGGGTAGCCAGAGTTGCATGTGGTGCATGAGCTGATGAAAAAATTGAGGTGAATCGGTAGGCTCCCCATCCCCTTTGCCAAGAATGAGGGCCTGGGATGGAAGAATGCAGCCACACTTGATAGCAACTAGTGCAGGAAGTGCCAAAGATGTTTTGCAGCACAGCCATGCTCTCTCTCTGCACTACATACCCAGCTGAGTGAGAAATATATGGCTGCTGCAGCATTCTCAGCAACAAGAGTTCGGGAAGGGGGCAGGGACAGTTCAGGTGAGCCGCTTCCCAGTGGGGTTGTTACCTATACACTTCATAAGCCATGCACTGCCTCAAGATAATTTATGTTTCCTGGTTGGCTATGCTACTGGTGAGGTCCGTAGAAGTCAAAATCTGGTGCTTTAAGTAAATCATTCTTTTTGAGGCAGCCCATGGCATACTGTATGTCAACAGACAGTGGAGAATGAGGCTCACACGTCGATATTTTATAAAAACAATGGAATAATTTTATCTTTCATATAAGACAGCCAAGGATTAGGGCATATATACCCTCTAACCTTATACAGAAAGTACTTGGTGCTGTCAGTGTCTAAAAATAGTTAACTGATTAGTTATTTAGTACAGCTACTTTAGGGAGTGTAAAGTTCTGTTTGAAGATCATTTACTAATGCAAAACCTCAGAGAGGACTTTATTGTTCTAGTGTAGAGTGTTAGGCAACCCACAATAGGAAAAACATTATCTAGGAGATATTGCAGTATCACAGTACTGTCCTATAAATGAGAAAAGCTTATCAGACATCTGATTAGTCTCTGATGAAGTAACCATGGGGTTGCGATACATTGGTCAAATGTCTAGTCATATGCTTTTTTATTGAACTAATATAAGAAGTAAAATTAGGGACATTTCTTATAAAATATCTTGAGTGGGTCTCCTCCTTTAATATTTTTGTTGGTGTATTGTTAGTTGTTGGGACAGATTCCATCTGTAATCACATAGTGCATACAAACACCAATATGGATGATCCAGGAACTGACTCGTAATCTGGTAGATAAGCATCAATACAAGTGCACCCATCCCATTGTTTTCGGCAACTGATAACTTGTAAACAGAACTTGGCACTGTATTGACCCTTTATACATGCATAAATGGCAACATTTTCATTTTTGTTTGTCTGTTCTGCCCTGTTTATATGCACCACATAACTCGATTACTGAATATTTGCTCCCTCAGTAATCGTGTTCTGTGGTGCTTGTGAACAGAATCAGATTACAACCTGAAATCTGGCATCGATTATCAGGTAACCTAGTTCAAGTACATGTAAACACAGCAACTGTGGATCTCTGAGAAGGCCATGGTATATCCCAAATTTATTATACTCCTTCATCTACATGGATCCTGGATATAACCCATACGGGGAATTGTCTCATTTTTGGTAGCGTCCCAGTCTGAGGGATAGCAAATACTGTATATTAAACCACTGTAAAAAAAAAACATTAATTTATACATGATACATAAGTAACAGATATAAGGTACTGTAGATGTCTCTTAAAATGCTTCCAGAGGTTTACTTTAAAAACAGCACGTTGACTGGCAGATATGAAATTACTAGTGTGCTGATTGGACTGGAGAATACTCCTGCATCGAGTATTGGCTGATATTGTGGGAAGCCCTGATTTATTTCTGTGTGCCACATTTCTTTTTCAGGGCTCAGAGATCCCGCTCTGTTTATTTGCCCACCCAACCTCCCCTGCCCCCACCATTTATTAAATATATGAGGGAGGTGTGGACTATTGATTGATAGGCTATGGATATTCGCTGGGAGTAGGGAAGTAGGGCGGGCTCAAGGGGGGGGTGGAAGCTGACCCACTTCACTGCACGACTGCTAGCAGGCAGTTAGCATAAAATAGGCTAAGCCTGTTTAAGGCTGTGAGGTGGAGGTGGTGAATAACAGCAGATTCTGATTAGGTGCCTAGGCACAAGGGAGGAGTCAAAGAATAAGTAAGGCATGCATTCAGGGTTGGAGCTCCAAGGCAGGAGAAGAGGGTGAGGGGTACAGCACATAGGCAGGGGGTTACTGGCATAGAGTGGGTACAGGGAGGATTGTGAAGTGTAACCCATGGGGAGGCAGTGTTCATGAGCACGCCAGAATGTTGGGGAGCTGTCCAGTGTGTAAAAATAAAAAAATTACTGTACCTGGCATCTGAAATCAGTAGGCTGTGGTTAGTGGTGGAGAGGTGAGGCATGAGAGGAGGGGTGGTGGGGGAATGCGGCACTGGAACTGCTAGATTGTAGGGTAGGGCTGAGTGGAATTGGAGAGTGGCAGGGAATGCGGCAAGCACTAGGCTGCGGGGGAGACTGTGGGTGGTAGATAGTGTGAGGGATGAATGGGAGGGAATGGGGGACTTTGGCACAGAAAGCAGCTACGATGGGAAAGATTACAGCATGTGCAGGGATAAAACTGGTGAATGAGGGTGGGGTTAGCACATCAAATAGATTTGCTGCTTTGGAATCCATATAGAGAATGGGGGAGCAGGTTAGGTCAGAAGTCAGATTGGATGAAAGCAGTGGGGGGCATGGTGAGCGAGTTGAGGGGGAGACTGGAGGGTAAGGGAATGGTGAGAGGAGGGGACGGTGATGGAAGAAGGGGGGACTGAGGGCCAGGGATGATAGTGCTGGGCTTGACTGTCAGGTGGAGACAGGGGAAGAAGAGGCCAAGGGGGATGAGGAATGTGCTAGCAAGAAGGAGCAGGAGGGTCTGAGTGGAAAAGAAGAGAAAAAGGGTGGGGAGGATGAAGCTGGGGCAAGTGTTAAATTAGGCAATCGGCAGTTGCAGGGCATCCTGGAGGGTGGGGTGGAAAGTGGATTTCTTGTGGGGGGGTAATATAGAGTTCAGGAGAAATGCTATGGGAAGGGGTGACTGAACAGGGAGCAAGCAGGTCACTGAAAGGGGGAGATGTTGTTGGTAGTAAGGGGGATAGATTTGGCAACACACATTGGAATTGGCATAACTGCACAGGGATTATCTGGGCAAGTAGGTACTGAGGGGGGCAAGGTCAATGATGGTAGAATGGTAGTACTGGGTAGGGAGTGGATTAAGGGCAATAACAGACACTTCACAGGAACAATGGGAAATGGGGGGAGGAGGATGAAGGTACCTGTTAGGGAGAAGATAGTTGTGGATACCTTACAATGTGGGAGTAAGAAGGAGACTAGGGTTCTAGTAATGGAGAACTTCGTAATTAGGGGCATGAAATGGGGGGGAAGGGTGAAAGGAGGGGGAGCTCTATTATGGTTGAGTGCATCTGAGTATGACAGCGCACAAGGTCAAGCACCTAGTGCACTCTTTAGTGCGGAAGCATAGGGGTTGCCCACATCATGGTACACATGGGCACTAATGATCTGGATGGAAATAGTGTAGAGGAGGTGCAAGCGAGGTTCAGGGAGTTGACTAGAATTTGTCAAGCTGAAGGAAACATGATCTTGTTCTCGAAAGGTCCTGCTGGTGCCAAGGGTAAACGTGGCTTGGAAGCTGAAATTAGGAGAAATAAATGAATGTTGAGAGACTTGTGCCCTGCTATGGGGTTTGGGCTGGTAGGTGACTGGGAATCTACTTGGGACAACAAGGAGCTATATGCTAGGGACAGACTTCACCTGAGTAAGGAGGGAAAGGAGGCCCTGAAAATAAACTGGGCGAGTTTATTGGTACTAGGTAGGGTTTAAACTTGTAGTGGGGGGGGAACTAAAACTTGTGGGACAGATAGACAAACACTGCATGGGAGGGCATAGGCCTCTCCCCCCAACAAGGATAGTGGAGAAGACAGACTCGAGCCAGGCTGTAGGTACCGAGATGGGGAGGAGGGGAGGGGGAGAGATACTGGGTGGAGGGTGGTTTTGATAAATGCGAGGAGTCTGGGGAACAAGATGCCTAATTTATAGGCTTTGATGACTGAGGGAGGGGTGCATGTGGCAGCAGTCACTGAGACATGGGCCACGCAGAATCATGAGTGGGACCTGGGTCTACCAGGGTGCACCAGGTTTAGGAAGGAAAGAACAGCTGGCAAAGGAGTGGTGTGGTACTGTTTATTAGAAATGGGATTAAGTGTAGCAGGGAGGAGGATGTTGAAGGGAACATAGAAGTAATATGGGTCATTTTACATGATCCTAAGGGTAGGAAGGTCAATCTGAGGGTTGTATATAGACCGCCTACGCAATCCGAGGACCTGGATAAGGAACTAGTAAACAACCTTAAAACCCACTGCAGGAGAGGTAGTGGCAGGGCTGTGGTGATTTGGGATTTCAATTTGCCAAGGGTTGACTGGGGTACAATGGCGTCATCATTGGCTAAGGAGCAATGGCTAGTGGACATCTTCCAGGATGAATTTCTGTTTCACAAGGTGGTAGAGCCGACGAGAGAAGGACGCATCCTAGATTTGGTTCTGGGGGATGGTTACCAGGTGGAGAACTTCGTAGTGGATGACCCATTGGTGGGGAGTGACCACTCCACATTATGGTTAGCCTTAGACATGAGGAGAGAAGGGAGCCACATTAGGATTACTGTGGTGGACTTCAGGGGAGGTGACTTCAGGGGGATGGCAGCCATCCCTGAGGGTTCTTTAGAGAAGATCAGACTGGACATGAGCACAGAAAGAAGGTGGGAGATCCTGAAGATGGACCTTCTGGAGGCCACAGAATCCTACACTAAGTCCTACTACAAGAATGGAAGGGCAAGAAAACCCAGTTGGTGGACCAGAGAAGTGCAGGGGCTGGTCAGGGAAAAAAGGATGGCCTACCGTAGGTACAAGTGCACTTGTGTCATAAGAAGGTCAGAGTGCTTAGGATCTCCAAGGTAGTGAGTAGGGTGGTTAGATCAGCCAAGGGACACAAGGAGCTCAGGTTGGCGCAAGGGATCAGGGAGGGGGAGAAGGGTTTTTTCAGATACATTAGGGAAAGAAGGAAGGGTGGAGGTCAGATAAACAGGTTAAAGAAAGAGAGTGGGTGGGCAGAGGAGGCTGCAGAACCAGCAAAGGTATGTAATGGGTACTTCTGCTCAGTCTTTACAAAAGAAGGAGAGGGGCCAATTCCACAGGGGCGAGGCAAAATTGGGGCTGCTTGGAGGGGAGGTGCTCACAGATGGTGAGATACCGGTGGGGAGGGTGAGGGAGGCTCTCAAGTCCCTGAGGACTGACAAGGCTCAAGGCCCGAATGGAATCCATCCCAGGGTGCTGAGAGAACTGGCAGATGTCCTGGCTGCACCTATGATAGAACTATTTAATTCCTCCCTCCAATCAGGTTGTGTTCCTTGGGACTGGAGAACAGCACACGTGGTGCCCCTCCACAAGAGTGGACCATGGGATGAGTCGGGAAACTACAGACCGGTCAGCCTAACGTCCGCGGTGGGAAAACTTTTGAAGACCATCCTGAAGGAGAGGATGATGGAGTTCCTGTAGGAAAATGGTCTTCAGGATGAACACTGACACAAGTTTATCCAGGGGAGATCATGTTAAACCAACCTAGTCGAATTTTACAACTGGGTGACAAGATCACTAGATAGTGGAAGGCCTGTTGATGTCCTGTACCTGGACTCCAGCAAGGCTTTTGACTCAGTGCCACACAGGAAACTTTTGAGTAAGATGAGCTTAGGGGTGGGGGGAAAAATGGTAGAGTGGATTGGGAATTGGCTGAGTGAGAAGTTGCAGAGAGTGGTGGTAGGCAGGGAATTCTCATCTCCCAGAAGGGTCACCAGTGGGGTCCCTCAGGGGTCGGTGTTGGGCCCGCTCCTATTTAACAAATTCATAACGTACATTGGGGATGGAGTTAGAAGTAGATTAAGCCTTTTTGCTGACAACTCTAAACTGGGAGTGGCAGTGGATGGTGAGGTAGGGAGAAGGACACTACAGGAGGACTTGGAGACACTTGAAAGATGGCCACACACTTGGCAACTGAGGTTTAACACCAGGAAGTGTAGTGTACTACACTTAGGTGTTAAGAATCCTGGGTATGACTACTATCCTGGGGAAGGGGGGGCTTACAGTCTCCACTGGGGAAAGAGATCTGGGAGTGGTACTAGATGCCAGGATGAACAGCTCGGAACCAGTCAGGAGGGCGGAGGCAAAAGCAAATAGAATGCTTGGGTGTATTGCTAGGGGGATAACATCAAGAAGGAGGGAGATTTTGCTGTCCCTGTATAATTACTTGGTGAGGCCACACCTGGAGTACTGTGTGCAGTTTTGGTGCCCTTATTTGAGGAGGGATGTTGTTCTTCTGGAAAAAGTCCATAGGACAGCATAGAAACATAGAAGTTGACGGCAGATAAGGACCGCAAGGCCCATCCAGTCTGCCCATTTCTTTTTCTACCTTATAAATGTGCCATCGGCCTTTGCTCTGTCAGTGGCCTATCTATTCATAGTCATTAGTATTTCTCCCTTATGCCTATCCCATGCCTGTTTGAAGCCCTGCACTGTATTCATAGCCACCACTTCTTGTGGTAAGCCATTCCATGCATCCACCACCCTTTCTGTGAAAAGAATTTCCTCACATTCCCCTTAATCGGCCTCCTCTAATCTCATGCTGTGTCCTCTTGTCCTGCTATTTTTCTTATATTTAAACATGTTAGACTCTTTCACCTTGTTTATGCCCTTAAGGTGTTTGAATGCCTCGATCATATCACCTCTCCCTCCTTTGCTCAAGGGTATACATATTGAGCTCCGCTAATCTGTCCTCATATGTCTTCTGATGCAGTCCCTGCACCATTTTGCTGCCCTTCTCTGACTGCCTCAATTTGGTTAATGTCCTTGTGAAGGTGTGGCTCCAATACTGCACGCAGTACTCCAGATGGGGCCTAACTAGTGTCTTGTACAGAGGATTATTACCTCCCTCTTACGACTTGTGATACCCCTACTAATACACCCTAACACCCCCTAGCCTTACCTACTGCTTTAGAGGTCTGCTTGATGATTTTAGGTCATCAGTGATGATGATGCCCAAGTCTCTTTCTTCCTTTGTGACTGCTAGCAACTCCTCCCAGCCTATAGGTGGCTTCAGGGTTTCTCTTCCCTATGTGCATGATTTTGCACTTTTGCATTAAATCCCAGTTGCCACTCTTCTGACCATTCTGCTAGTTTATCCAGATCTCTTCTCATTCTGCCCACCCCATCTGGATCATCTACTCTGTTGCAGATCTTGGTGTCATCTGCAAACAGACAAGCCTTACCCTCTAGTCCATCTGCAAGGTCACTAATGAAGATGTTGAAGAGGACTGGCCCCAGGACTGATCCCTGAGGTACCCCACTTGTGACTTGCATCTCTTCTGACTGTATACCATTTACCACCACTCTGTTTTCTCTGCCCGTCAACCAGTTTGCCACCCAGTTGACCAACTTCTGACCCACCCCTGAGCCTACCCAGCTTATTTATCAATCTTCTATGTGGAACAGTGTCAAAAGCTTTGCTGAAGTCAAGGTAGGCGACATCAACTGCTCCCCCTTGGTCCACCACTCTGGTTACCCAGTCAAAGAAATCTATGAGATTAGTTTGACAGGACCTTCCTTTTGTAAACCCATGCTGTCTTGGATCCTGTGCCCCTATGGATTCCAGGTGTTGCACTATCCTTTCCTTAAGGAGTGCCTCCATAATCTTGCCCACTACTGAGGTAAGACTGACCAGTCTGTAGTTCCCCGCCTCCTCCCTGCTACCACTCTTGTGGAGTGGGATCACATGAGCCCTTCTCCAGTCTTCTGGGACTCTCCTGTGCTCAGAGACTCACTAAACAATTCTGCTAATGGCTCTGCTAGTTCCTCCTTTAGCTCCTCATACCCTGGGATGTATGCCATCAGGTCCCATTGCCTTATCCACCCTGAGCTTAGCAAGCTCTTGTAGGACCCTTTCTTTGTGAAGGGAGTAGTGCTCACCTCCTCCCCTGTGTCCATGATGCTGAGCTGTGGGCCCTGCCCTACCTCTTCAGTAAATACTGAGCAAAAGTATCTATTTAGGATAGATGCCTTTACAGGGTCCCTCCTCACATGCTCCTTTTCTCCATTAAGCTTAGCAATACCTCCTCTGGACTTTCTCCTTTCACTAATGTATCTATAGAAAGTCTTGTCACCTTCTTTACTGTTCGTGCTAGTGTTCCTCAGTTTGGGACTTTGCCTGCCTTACTGCCTTACCTGCTTCCTTAGGGCAGTTTGGTATGCCTCCTATCTTCATCCCGCTGTGTTCCCTTTATATTTCCTGAAGGCCAGCCTTTGGCTCTGACCTTTCTGCTACTGTATTTGAGAACCAAAGTGGTTTCCTTCTTCTTTGCACTTCCTTTTCTGTCTCAACACAATGGGATGTTGCTTCAAGTATTGCATCCTTAATGCTTGCCCACTTTGCCTGTACCCCTCACCTGTGTTTCTTTTGCCAGGGCTAGCTTAACTCTGTTGGCCATCTTATCAAAGTCAGCTCCTCTGAAGTCCCATATTTTTGCCTTGGAATGGGATGATTTAGATGTAGTAGCCAAATTGAACCATACCATGTGATGGTCACTGGCCCCCAGGTGACCTTCTACCTGGAGATCTGTGATCCCTTCTTTGTTAGTCAGTACTAGATCTAGGATAGCCCTGTCTCTTGTGGGTTGCTGTACCAGTTGTTTGAGGCCCTCCTGCAGGGAATCCACTATGAGTCTAGTTCTGGCAGATGTTCCTGCTGGTATTGACCAATCTGTATCTGGCATGTTGAAGTCTCCCATTATCAGAACCTCCCTTTAGCTGTCATGTTTTGTATATCTTCTAACAGTAATGTGTCTATGTCCTCCCTCTGGTCTGGGGCCTGTAGACAACCCCAGTTCTTATGGCTGTCCCATTTCTGTTTCCAGGGTGACCCACAGTTCTTCTGGCTCCTTATGTGTATTCTGAATTTCTGTAGCTTTGATATTTTCATTAACATACAGGCCACTCCTCCCTTTTGCACCTCGGTCTCTTCTGAACAATACATAGCCAGGTACTGAAGTCTCCTAAGTGTGGTTACTGGTAAACCACGTCTCACTAATTGCTACTATGTCCAGTTTAGCTCTGACATTATTGCCTGCAGGTCTGGGATCTTATTTCCAGGCTGTGAGCATTTGTGTACATGATTTTCCATTGGCCAGATTTTGGTGTGTTAGTTGTTGTGTGAAGTTTGGCATTACCCCTGTGCGTCGTATGGGGAGACAAACCTTTTTTCTTACCTGGTGATGCAAATGAACGGCAGACATGCTGAATTCCTGTTTGACCACTAGCTGAGGGGGGAGGGGTGTTCTTCCCATTCGACGTATGGGGTGCTGCACCCATCTCCCCATTTGCTAGTTTAAATATTCTGCAAAGACGTCAAACTTCTGCCCCAATGCACTGACTCCCTCTTTAGTCAGATGCAGTCCATCAAATTTAAAGAACTTTCGCTCCCAGAACTGTTGCCAGTTCCTACAAATCTGTGTCCTTTTCCTGGCACCAGCCCTTGAGCCACGTGTTTAGCTCCCTATCTCCCCTTCTCTGACCTTCCATCCATCTGCTCCCCTCTCCCAGACTGGCAGGATCTCAGAGAAGGAGATGCCGGACTAAATAGATGATAGTTTGTCACCCAGCCTAGTCAGGTGTTCCTTGGTCTCCACAACTGACCGGCTGGTGAGATCATTAGTCCCTATGTGTACTAGGACATCAATGTTTTCTCCTGCTTTGTGAACAATTTTAGCAATGCGGTCAGTGTCTCTCCATGCTGATGTACCTGGGAGACATCTGACCATCACCCTGGTTGGAGATGGGTATCAACTCCCGAATCATGGAGTCTCCTATGATCAGAAGTTTTTGGTTTCTTTTGTGCTTGTTTTGTTTTGGTTCCTGATTTGGGTGAGTTTTGTTGTGTTAGCTCCTGTGCCGCAGTGTCCTGTTCTCTGTAGTGTCTTCTGCCTCTTTCTTTGATTTCAGAGATAGAGGCAGATACCTGTTTGTAGTGTTTATATGGTTTTTGAGGTAATGTGTTGGAGAGCAGAGAGGATGGGGCACCTGATTTAGCTCCTCCTAACCACCTGCCAACCTCCTGGACCAACTACCTCTCTGGGTCGAGGTTTTTCTGTTGGATGCTGGGGAAATGGCGGTGGTTCTTATAATGTATTTCCTCTTCAATATGAAATTTGAGGCATGCAATCTCTGCCCATGCTGCCCGGAGCTGAGCCCTAAGATCTCCAAAGGCTCAGCATGTAGGACAGTGTCCTAAATCCTGTAAGACTGTCCTTCTGAAAATTGTTCCACAGTACCTGCAGTTAATGAAATCCATTCCAAATAAGTTGCTGGGTTTGTAACCTAGTCAGAGTAATTAGAAGGAAAAAAAGGAAAAAAAATGCAAGTAATGGTTTAATTGTGCTTTGTTTAACTTGTTATAACAAGTTAAATTACTAGTGCCCCTGTAAATGAGATCACCTTGTGGAGGCCCCACTGATCCGCCCCTTCCTGCTCTGCCACAGGAAATGTCACAACTGTGGTACCCTATAAAAGGAGTGTAGCGTGGGGTGGTTGGCTGGCCCTTCCCCTGCCTAAAAAGAAGAACCACGGACGAAAGAACAAGGAGGTAAGAGCAGAAACAATCAGTCAACAACAAATGCAGTAACCCTGAAAGCTTATCCTAATGTTAGATAAAACTGTAAAACCTGTAAAGCACCACCTGTAATAATTTCAGAGAAGATATACCCTGTAAGAAACACTTTGCTCCAGAGAAAAATAAAGCAGTAACAGAAGATATACCTTTCAAAAGACAATTTGAATCAGAAGATTACAGCAGTAATCTGTTAGCACACACCTGTAGGCACACCTTGTAATAATGCAGAAGAAGGTATACCAGCAACAACAATTTGAATCAGAGAAAAAATAAAGCAATGAAATGTTAGCAACAAACAGTAGCAATCCCTGTGAGTAAAAAATAAAAACACCACCACACAGTAAATCTGCTTAGCCAAACTAAGTCTTAATCCTTTTCCCTTGCTCTGGTAAGTTTCTCTACTCTGCCTTTCAAGCAGTCTTACAAGGAAAGAGCTCAGGTGAAGCTAGGTGCCTTGGCCAGCAAACCAAGTCTTCTCAGCATTAATGATGATTCGTGGTCTGAGGGATATGTCCTACGAATAGACACTGTGGGAGCTGAACATGTACTCCATGGAGGATAGAAGGGACAGGAGGGGGATATAATTGAGGCCTTTAAATACTTGAAGGGGATGAATAGGGTAAACAGTAAGGGACTGTTCAAACTGAAAGTGGAAGGAATCATGAGAGGCCATAGTCTAAAACTAGTAGGGGGGAGGTGTAGAGCAGAGGTGAGGTGACACTACTACACTGGAATGTGCTACCTGAAGAGCTGGTGATGGTAGAATCAGTGGGTGGATTCCAGAGGGGCTGGGACAGATACATGGGAAAGGTGCAGGAGGGGAAGGTAAGGAACAACAGGGATGCTCAGGGGATAGAACCTGTGAAAGACTGAAACAAAAAGGGGGGGGCAGCTACACAGACATAATTGTGAGCTGCATCTCGAGCAGACAAGATAGATCGTTTGGTCTAATCTGCTGGCATCTTGGTATGCTAGTGTGTTAGTATATGAACTGGCAAACAGTTCAGAGGCTTAAGGGGATATGGTGGCAAATGATTTGGTACCAGTTATGCTTCTGCTGCTTAAAGGTTTAGGAGATCATTCTTACATCCAATCCCACAGCACTCTTGCAACCTGCTAAGAGTCTTCATGGGGAGCCTTGTAAGGAAGCAGCTGCTTTTAAAACCTTTAAACATATTTCTTCTGCCTTATGAATGAAAGTAAATGCCAAGAATGTAGGTATGCTGATGTTTAGGATTATTGTCATACTAGCTACTGCAGGTTATTTAAAAAATGTCTAATCATACATACCCCAGTAATACAAAACCTCATGAGAAGTATATGCAAACCACAATGAAAAAAATAGACTGGTTCTGCTTTAAGCAGGAGTGTATATTGCCAAATGGCCTTTCACACAACATATAAAAGCTGAGAACAGAAGACACAGACACGTTTTGTCTTTTTCATAACCCATCAGATTGCCTTATCTGTATATCAGTGCAGAGGAATGAGGAACCAGCCATATGATGGCCTTATGGTTTTGGATCATGGTGAGCCCAGTATAGGAAAGCATTCTAAAATGCAAGTAACCTCAACACAAAAACACAGAGCAAGGGTTACCCAGAAAGGGCACTGGCAATAAGGCCAAGTTTCAAAGAAATACTAAATCACACATAGCTGATAATGCAAAGCATCATGGGAAGTGCATGCAAATCATCATCATAAAAGGGCTTCACAGCTGTTCCCTGTACAGTTGTAAAATGCACTGTGGCCATGGGTGGAAGGAGCAGGGTTGAAATACAAATGGCTGCAGGGCCATGCACAGAGCATGGTGAACCTCATGAAGCCAGTTAAAAGGCAAGTAGTATGAGTGTCTGAAGGGATGTGACCAGAACAGAGGCACCCACAAGGAAACTGCTTGTGAAACTGTTACAAGGAGGCAGTATGGGTGTCTCAAAGGATGTGACCAGAACAGGGGGACCAGCTGAGAAACTGCTTGCGGAACTTTTGCAAGCAGATAGAATGGGTGTCTCAAGGGATGTGACCAGAACAGAGGGACCAGCTGGAAAAAGAGAGAATGGATGCACTTTAGCAGCAGTTTACATTTTGGGACACAAAGGGTAAGGTGGGGGGGGGGACCATGAGATGCCATGTAGAGTGGATGGAGGTGCAGAGTGGTGGTGGAGGTGGCTTTGGACTGCCAATAAAAGTGCAACCAGGCATGGATAATCCTGAGTTTGACCTGCTCAGGTGAGCCTCAGACAAGGGGTGGAGCAAGTGGGGAGATGAGTTCTGGCTGAACCACCTGTTGCACAAAGTCCACTAATGGCGTAGCTCCATGTCACTGGTGCTGTACCACGTTGCAGTTGTGCATTAGTCATACCCCAACATTTTTAACTTGTGTAAACTCAATTTGCAGGCACTAACATCTGATCAAAGCATCTGCTCTGTGACTTAGTAACCAAAGGACTCCTACCCCCACCCCCCGAACTCAGAAAAACTGTTGCATATGGCCCAAAGTGCAGCAGTGTAATGGATAGACTGATTGCACCATTTTGTGCTTCTGCACTTTGAGACTGTGTAAAGGGTCCTCTAAACCCGCATGAGCCGAGGACCTGTACCTGTCCTTCACACTGTTGTGATTGATATTGGCTGCCCTGGAGTTTCCATTTCATGGGATCTGAGAAGAAGGGTCTTTTCAGTTGTTGAACATCCTTTCAGATGGTATTTCCAGCTCCTTTCTGGCAATTCCTATAGAGAAAATATTACTCGTCTTTTTACGTAGATGTGTGGTCTGGCCCTGCAGCAGTTTCAATCCCTCTAAATCATTAGTTCTCAAACTTTGCTATGGTGAGCCTCCCCAAAGCCATCAGAAAGATCTTGAGCCTCCCCCAAACACTGAAATAGTCTTGGACCTCCCCATAAAAAAACAACAACTTAGCACAGCACTGCAGGAATAAAGTGAAACTCCTTTGAGTACTTAGCTCTCATTTTATACAGCTTATTGTACCCCTCCTTGTAACCCCCCCCCCGGCCAGCCTATTTGCTCCACTATTTTGACTCTCAAACCATTGTTACTTCTTGCTGCAGTGCCTTCATTGGACATACTGCTTTCTCTGTGTTTCCCCTCTATTTGGAATAACATTTTACCCACCTCTCTCCCTCTTCCCCTGCTCTTAAGCATCCTCTCAGAGATCCTTTTGCTTCCACTTGATCTTGCTCCTACAATGTATCTGCTTAAGCCTTGTATCTGGGTTGTTCTGCTACCAGTCTAATTGGTCAATTGTTACCTCTAATTATTTGTTCATTGTTCCTATTTGTTTGCACTACTATTCATTTTGTATTACTTTGTTTTGTAGTTGCCTTCTGAATTTTATTCACTCTCTTCACTTCTCAAGGTACACTTGAAATGAGCCTTGGCTCAGAGTCTCTTTCCTGGTCACCAATTTGTAAATAGATACATAAATTCACCTACTATTATCCTTTTTCAGATTGCCCCATCCCTTCACACAAAATACTTAAAACTCAAAATTTAAATATAGTTCTTTTTCAAACTTGGTTGAGCCTCCCCTGGAACAGGTTGGGGCCTCCCAAGGGAGGCTGACCTCACCATTTGAGAAACCCTGCTCTAAAGAGATCAGACCACAGGTATGTGATTCCCTCCAAGGTTTCATCAGTCCATTGTGAACTCTCACCCCCGAGGTTAAGGAAAAACAAATAGCAAACCAACCCCAAGTGACAGAGGTTTTGTTTGATGTTTCATGAACTGTTTCAGTGGTATTTGTAACTTAATAGTTTGGACAAGGAAACAGTGGTTCTCCCTCAGAAATTTCAAAAAATATCCTGTCTGTGGGGCATGAACTATCCTTGTGATCTTTTGTCGGGTTGGGGTGGATTTTGAATGCAACACTGTGGTATTTTCATTTACGTCAATGTGTTGGTCTACTTCTGGTTTGGTGAGTGGCCCCCATTTCTTATGGGCCAGACTTCTTTCAAAGAACAGAAATTAGCATTGATGGCAAAACAAAAAATTAAAAAAAGCTGTCTACTGTTATAAACTACTTCAGCAGTGCAGACTAACTGATATCCAGGTTCCACCACACTTTCATTTTTAACTCA
The DNA here is from genome assembly GCA_016271365.2 of Neoceratodus forsteri. Lineage (NCBI taxonomy): Eukaryota > Metazoa > Chordata > Ceratodontiformes > Ceratodontidae > Neoceratodus > Neoceratodus forsteri. The sequence goes on along the minus strand of CM028136.1, from coordinate 2,031,343 downwards.
GTTGTAATCTTGTGTTGATTCTGCATGCAATTGTATTATTTATTTATTGATTGCTTGGACAACTCGTTGCATTTTTGACATTACTCTCTGTACTGCTTTTCAACTAATGCACTTTATGTCACTGTTTTTGTAGCTACCATTAATCAGCCTGGTTTGCTTTTCTGTATAACTGTACTCTCTACACCCCCTTCTCCCCCTGAGTCGCACCTGGAAATGAGCCTCGTCTCAGTGTACCTCTCCCGGTAAACAATTTTCAAATAATAAGGAATAATAATAATAATTGTAATGAGATACATATGAAGTAACATAACAGGGAATTTAATGCAGGGCCCCCAGAATACCATCTCAGTATTCTACAACCATGCCTGGCCCAAGCTTGCCACTGTTATAGGAATGTCAAGCTAACCGAATTTGCCCAGGCTGTACTTTAAATCCTTAGCCATGGTTAACACTGCACCAATAACTACTTATGAAGTTCAGACCAAAGCATAAATGTTGCCTCTCCAGCATCGTGCCTTAGAGTAGTTGGGAATGGCCATTGAGAATTCTGATCCAATGTGTAGTAAAAACAGGAGAGTAGCAAAAGTGGATGAAAACTTTAATTACGCCTGGTGACCTGCCCTCACTGGTGCATGCCTTTGTGACATCAAGACTTGACTACTGTAACTTTCTATACTTCAGGATCAGTGTGGGGATTCTCTGTTGCTTGCAGCTGGTGCAGAATGCAGTGGTCAGGTTGTTGACAGGCCTTCTGAGGTCTTGCCATGTGATCCCAGTTCTGCGTGACCTGCACTGGCTGCTGGTGAGATGGAGAATCATCTTCAAGGTGGGAGTGCTCACCAATAAGGTCCTATACAGATCGGGCCCTGGCTATCTGAGTGACCTCTTGACCCCTGTCCACCCTGTGTGCTCTCTCCGCTCCTCCCTCGTGGACCTCCTAGCAGTTCTGGGGGCCCGGTTGAAACCTTGGGAGACCGCACATTTGAGGTGGCTGACCCGGTCCTCTGGAACTCGCTCCCAAGATCTCTGAGGGAGGCTCCACCGGTGGAGGCTTTTAAGTAGAGTCTGAAGGCACATCTATTTAGAGAAGCCTTTGGAAGCTAGCTAGCCTATAGTTTGTTCATTACTGCAGTTCTGCTATTTTATTGAGAGGATTTTATGGAGTCACATTGATTTGTAGAAATTTGTTTATTGTATACTGCTATTTTATGTTTGTTCACTGCACACCTCTGTGAAGCTCCCAGAGCCCCTGGGACTGGGTGCTCAAGAAGTAAATATTTACTTACTTACTAAAAGACAGAGAGAGAGAATCCCCGAAGAAATATTTGTTGCAAAAAATTATTTCTTACCTTTTTCCTCCTCAAAGAAGCAACAAGACATTTAAGTGTTCACCGAGACGTGGGCTGCTCAGGAACATAGCAGTGACCTAAATATTCTGGCTGCACACTAGTTAGAAGGGTATGTAAACCTGGCGCCATATCTAAGAGGGCTGCTACCCCTGCCTGGGCGGCTGCAAACTAGGTTGAGGGGCCTGGGTTCCTACTTTGAATTAAAACTGGTCCTTTCCCATAGATAATATTGTGCAGTGCCTCCATCCAGAATTTACTTTAGGTGGGTAGATTTCTTGGTACAACCCTCTGGGGTGCTGTACCCACCCACATTACCATATTGTCACCCCACACATGGATAAGCTTTAAAAAAAAAAAAAACAGACATTTAAGAATTAAAGGCATACTCTAATAATATGCACACACACACACCAGGTTTGTAAAAAACGGTTAACCAACAATTTATTTACCAGTAGGTGTGGGTTAGGAAGCGATGGATTTGAAAGTTGAAGTTAAACAATAGCTGTGACTGGCATTAGGTAAATCAAGAATAGGCTTGGCATTAGGAGATCTGGAAAATAAAAATAATCATTCTGCATTTTAAATTCAGACAGTAATCAATAGGGCCACCCACCAATCTTCTGATGGGTTCAGTTTTCTTTCTATCTAGCTAGCTGCATTAGATGGCAAATGCAGATTAAATGCCCACTCTGGCACCAGTTCCCAGACTATTACAGCACCCTGCAATTCTACACTTTAAATCTGGGTACCCAGTACTTAATTCTTAGTTGCAGGGCTGATAAGGTGCAGCTGGTTGGCCGTTGTTGGGGCCCTTAAAAGAAAATCAGATTAGCCAATGCATTCTTTAAGCTTTAACTCTGTAGCAACAGATAATTCCCCACTATGGTGCTTGGGCTCCAGATACTAAAAGCTTGGCAAACACATATTTAACTATTTACAGTTTCTTTCAGATTGGCAAAGATGGCTCTGCCTACTCTTGGTTTGGATCAGGTGCAGAAAAGTGAACATATTAAGTGCAGTAGCTTTAGCTGAGTTGCAGGCAGGAGCTTTGGCTGACCCCTCTTTTACCAAGCTCTTGCAACTGGCAGGCTGGAAAATTTCTCAGCTTCAGAAGCATACACCCCTTTCTCTGGGCTTGAAGTTACATTCAGGAATAATTCTGGACAACAGACCAGGCTGGGACCAGGGCCAGCATGCCTCAAACCCCCACATCTAGGCTATGCCCCTCAGGGGGAAGCGTATATGGCAGCGCCAAAGCTGACAGACTACCAGGCCAACTCCCAGGCTGATCTAGAAGACAGTCTCTCTTTTAAATGCAGATATTTTAGTTGCTTTACCTTTTCACAGTCACTTTAACCATTCAGCCAGCATGGCAGACAAGGTCATTTTAACATTTAGGATACTGTCTCAAAAACATGGATACAGGGCAGTCCCGGTGGCACTGAGAGTTGAGGGGCTGGATGCCACACCTCGAGCCATGCTGGTGACCCGTGTTTGGGAATGAGCACAGGCCATCGGGGATCGGCAGGGGAGGGAGAGGATCGAGCATCTGGAGGACAGCTCTCCTCTCCCAGGGGAGGGAGGCTTGGTTGCCCCACCACATGACTGCCCCCGGGTGGAGGCCTGAGGACAGAATGGGACTGGGGTGCAAATGGAACATGCGTACACCTCCATGTATGTGCATTGATGGGTTGCGCCCCAGCAATGGGGAGAGAAGAAAAACAGAAAATCCCTTGCAGCAGCAGGATGAGGACTGACCCTCCACAGGCTCCCCACTGGTGGCCGGGTGATCACACTACAGTTAGGGCATCCTAAGGTAAGACCCCAGGAGGAAATGGGTGATGGGGCTGGGGGGGGGGTCAGTCGGATGGGGGCTGCCGTGGGGAGAATGTGAGCAGAAATTACAAATAAAAAAAAAAGTGGGTACATACCCCGGGCTAGGGAAAACTTAAATCTTGCACAGCCTCTTTCTCTTTTTTCTCTTTCACACATTACAGCACATTCAGTTAACTTGGCTTTTCCAGCCACATGGTTAGCACAACTGCTGTGGCTCTTCAGAAGGCACAGTCCTTTAGGCAAAATCTTTTTCTCCTCTCTTCCAGAGGCAAGCACATGAGCTTAGCAAATTCACTTTCTTTTCTCAATCTTCTCACAAGCAAAATCTCAATAGCACAGTTCCTTGGCCAGTTGGCATTTTGCAGCTCCAGACAGAACACTGAATCACAAAGTCCTCACAGGCAACTTCAGGCAAAGCTCCGACCTCAGGATCCTTTCCTTTCCTTTCCATTCCTGTAGGCACACTGGACAGTCACATCAGGCATTTTCAGTCACTGGACCATTCATGGTCATTCTGGCAAACATATGTCCACCCTATCTCAGGCACTGACCAGACACAGGGGGCCGGATATTCAAACTGCACTATTCTTAGGCACAACCCCTTGCGCTGCACAAAATAGTTGCGCTGGGGTGTGTCCAGAGCGATATTCAAAGGAGCTGCGCCCTTGAGCAACTCCTTTGAATATCACCCCCAGGCCACAGCCACTGTGCATGGCGCAGTGGAACTTGCGCCACCTCAAGTTGTCACAGTGGAGCATTCAACTTGCGGTGGCGCAAGTACCATTGCGCCATGTGCAAAATCCCGATATTCAAAATGCGACATGCAAATGGGGCCATAATTCATGCAAGGCACAGGGGGGGCCATTTGCATCTGATTATGGCCCCATTAGCATGCAGGTGCGCCGATACCCAAGGACTTGCGCCTGGCGCCCTGCCAGGCAGCAGCCGTCGGGGACCGACGCCCCCTGCAGCCCGATCGTGGGCAAAACAGTGTAGAATCCCCACCACCACCCCCACTGGCCTGATCGTGGGCACAGTTTAATCCCCCCCCACCAGCCCGATCGCGGGCAGCAATGTGGCTCCCCCCGAACGTATCCCTGGTGGTCCAGTGGACCGTAAATCCCGATTGCGGGATGGTATTAAGAAAACACCCCCCTCCTCCCGAACACATCCCTGGTGGTCCAGTGGACCGAAAAGCCCGATTGCGGGCAGTAGTGGTTTAAAACAACCCCCCCTCCTCCCGAATACATCCATGGTGGTCCAGTGGCAAATCCGATCATGGGATGTAAAGTTGAACAAACCCCGAACATAGCCCTGGTGGCTAGTGTCCCAACCCACCACCCATGAAGTCCCACCACTGCTCCCCGGAAGCCGGTGGGTGGCAGCATCCCATTCCGCCTGTTTAGCCTTCAGGCCGCCCGCCGCTTCAATTAACCGATTGCCGCCTATTGGCAGAGCAAGAGCCAATGGCATGAAAGCCCATACTATACAAGACAGTCCAGATTTGTGAATGAATACATTCATTCATTCACAAAACTGGACTGTTCTATGGTATAGGCTGCACCATTGGCTCTTGCTCTGGCACCAACGGGTGTGCAGCCCTACTGGGCAGTCAGTCGGTGGGCGGCGGACGGCAGGCGGTGGATGCTCCCACCCACCGCCGCCGGGGAGAGCAGGGTGGCGGGGCTTCGTGGGTGGTGGGTGGGGACACTAGCCACCAGGGCTATGTTGGGAGGGGGTTTGTTCAACTTTACATCCCACGATCGGATTTGCCACTGGACCACCATGGATGTATTTGGGAGGGGGTTGTTTTAATCCACTACTGCCCACGATCTGGCTTTTCAGTCCACTGGACCACCAGGGATGTGTTTGGGGAGACTATTGCTGCCCGTGGATCGGGCTGGTGGGGGGGGATTAAACTATGCCCACGATCAGGCCAATGGGGTGGTGGTGGTGGGGATTTACAGTCATCTGCCAGCAATCGGGCTGTGGGGGGGCACAGGGAGTGGGTTGGGGGCCAGCCACAGGTGGCAGCTGCTGTGTTGTGCCCTGCAATGCAGCAGCTCACCTGTGGGTGGCCCTCGACTTAAGCCTTTTTTTTTTTTGGCTCAAAGTTGTGCAGGCGCAGGTTGGGGGTTGCACCTGCACAACTCTGCACAGCCTGGCTGAATATCGGGCTGTGCAGTTTATGCATGGTTCCTCCCCCTCCAGTTCAGCATGCATTCATTTGCATTGCGCTGTTGCTCAGCATGTTTTCTGTGGCGAAACTGCCTCCTGATGAATATCGCAGAATGGAGCAAGTTTGGACTTGTGCAGGTGCAACCCTTTTGAATATCCAGCCCAGGGTGTATACAGTTATTGATAACCTGTGGGCTTCTTGGCCCCAAGAAAGTATCAGAGTTACTTGTACATTTAGTAAAAGTTTACTTACTCGGGATCAGCATGCAGCTTTTTATTTACTGAAGTCACAGGATTAATCAGCCCTCTACCCAGGCAGAAACATTCATGTAGCTCTCTCACAACTGCAGGCAAGGCTCTTTGCAGCTCTCTCACAGCTGAAGTTAAATCAGGATCTCTCCCACAACATCTTCTCAAATGTGGGAAGGCAACTGCCAGCCCCAGGAGGACAAATATCTGGCAGCCCCCAGACCAGTGACTCCACTTCCTTGCTGCCACATCTTTCTTAGCAGGGGTGAGAGCCCCCTCCCCGTGGAGGGACTCCCACTGAACTGACTCAGGCCATTCTCCTTGGTAGGCATCAGAGCCCTCCCTCCCTGTGGATGGACTCATGCCAAACTGACTCCAGACTGAAAAGTCTCTGAGGTTTTGGGAGCTCTTGGCAGCTCCTGATTGGCTGATCATGTTGTCTCTCCCAAAAATGAATATTCATCATGCCCCCTTGACACCTGATAGGTTCCTTGTTTAGGCACCAAGTATTGTCCCTGATTTTTCCCCAATAAAGCTTGCCACAGTCCCATAAATCGCTGTAATGAATCCTGGCTTTCTGATTGGCTGTTTTAAAAGTTAAAGTCTGCAAACATGGCTGTGGTTATACGCAGTCCCCTTGCAGTACATAGTAGTTCCATATTCAACAGTGTGGTGCAGCCAGTACAATTACTTCAATTAAATAATTGCCCCACAGTTTTAAAGCGCTTTCTGTGCCCCATTGAATGCTGCCCACATTTAATATTTAAGTGCTGTCCTTAACCTGCTGCTGCTGCCAACATTTGCAGTCCCTAGGCAGCAGACAGTCTCTCTCATTAATATACATGATGCCTCATTAGTATTCATGAGGCAGCTCACCCAAAACAAACAGAGCGTTTGGCGCTTTTCATTTAAAATATCAGAAGGCCTCTCTGGGCCCTTGTTCAGGTCTCCATTCCCTGACCAGCTGCCTGTGGGGACTGGAACTGACATGGGACCACTAGGTTTACCGCTATGGCAGAAAGAAAATGGAGCAGCACTTCCACGCATGCGCGAGCCCCAGCTAGCCCCAAAACAAACAGGAAAAATGCTGGTGGCTCACAAGTACTCCTCTGGCCCCCACCCAGAAAAATGAAAGAAGCAAGGGCTGGACAGAGGTTCAAAGCAATCAAAAGGTGCACATCTGAACTTGAGCCAGGCGGCATTGCCTTCAGGGGGAGAAGCAGGAGATACAGGCAGCAAACGGGAGACATGGGGTTAATAAGGTAAGTCCCACAGTTGGGGTTACAGGTAGAAAGAGAGAAAGACTGCCTAGGGAAGAGGGGTAGGGCTTTATGTTAAAGAGTGTATAAAAGTAATGGAAGATAGACCAGTTCCACAGGGGAGGGAGCAGAATGACTGAAGTCACTTTTGGCCCACTGCATTTGAACCTGTTGATACTTCTTGAGTCTTCCAAAGTTGACAGTTACTTCCCATGCCTGACAATTATTTAAACAGCCACTGATGTCTTATCTAGAACTTTGAAACACTTTATATTTGAACACAAAGCAGCTTATATATCTCATTAGCTCTGTATTTCTTATTCCCATTTATTTCTGTGGTTATACTGTATGCATGACAACAGGATAGTTGTTTCGTGAGGGTTCACCAGCTTCCTATTTCTTCTTACCAACCTGTTGTCATAATACTCTGCCAGTGACACCACAGTTATTCCCATGGCAACAAACTGTGATGTCACAACAGAGCATTATAATTTCAAGTAGGGAATAAGCTATGGAGGCAGATGAATTCTAAAGGGACAAAGATCTTGTCTTTGTAGGAATTGCTTCAGTAATAAATAATGAAGAGGAGAAATCTATAGAGGATCTATGAAATACAAGCTAAATTGTGTAAATATGATTTTTCCAAGTTTTCCCAATGGTGTCAGCTGCTCTTTAAATTTTAGCCATAAGCAATAGTAAAAATGGGCTGTATGAGTGTCATGTTAGACTCGTATGTTATGAGGGTCATGCTAGACCCATATGTTGATGGTTGACTACTGTAATGCTGAATTTCCTTCTAGAGAGCGGTATGCTTGAATAAAGCTGAGTTTACAAAAAAAGCATTGTGACTTTGTACTCAGATTTCCTAGGGACAAAATCTTTTGGAGAACTTTTTAAAATATTTCCTTTTTGATGCCATTTTTTTTCTAAATGTATGTTACTGTTAAATCTACATTGATCTTCAAGGATATCTCCTCCATCAGGCCACACATTTGGAACTACAAGCTGTCACCACTAGGACCACTCAGAAACATTTGCTAGCCGGGAGCCACCTAAGATGATGAGCAGCCTCTACATGTATATAAATGTGGGTGGCCTTATCACTCCTCAGTTTTTTCCTGCTGATCATCCTCGTCGGACTGGCTAAAGGAAACATTGTCAACTTAGCCGTTACCTTTTATTTTACTTAGTGTTTTTCCTCATCGTCTCTGTGTGCCTCCAAAGTCAAATGACCCTTTATTTTGATACTGTAATACAGAGACCCTCCTCATCATCCAGCCATAAGCAAAGACACACAGAAAAAGAAAAGTCTTCTTTGCCAGAGAGTTCCTGGTCCCCATTAAGACAAGGTAAACCTTCATCATCGCCTGCTCCAGGGGGTGACTACAGCCCCCCCCTCACCATTGCTGAGACACCAAGATTGGAGCTTGGCTTATATGCTGCTATACCTACTATGGACAGTGGACACCACTGTAATCAGGCCAAGGCCTTTCGATGCAGATGGTCCTGGCCCTTTGTCAGGGTGCTGTCTACTCCCAGGTTGTGCTAGCATCATTTTCGGCAATGATTTGATGCGTTCTGTCTGGATTGTCAATGCAGACAGTTATAACATTCATGGAACCTTCTAGCACTCAGCCTTTGTTGACAGGTTCCTCGAGCATGCCACAGCTTCCTGCCTCTCAGTCCCGCCGGTGTCACCATTCTGTTCTATGACTTCCATCATCAATTGTGTTGACAACAATGAACTGAAATATAATCCTGACCTCATGCACATAGAGGAGGCTTTAGAGGAGGAATATCAGGGTGAACACTTTCATGAGGTTCTCCCATGCTCTAACTCTACACTCTCACCCTATAGTGAGGACTCGGTGGTCTATACCCTGAGATCTCCGCCTGTGGATCTATCTTTTTAAGCCATGATACAGCAAATGCAGTCTGTCATGGACTTTGAGATGGAAGAGGATGATTCCACTAAAAGGAATCTCATGGAATTTTTAGAGGTACCCTGTTCCTCATCCATTATTATTCCACCTATATATTCTGCATTAATGGATGCTACTTTGGTTGCATGGTACAGACCAAGCTCCCTGCCTACAGTCCCTTGGCTGATAAGCAGTATCCTGCACCACCTACAAGGGGATATTGCTGAAGGTACTGAGCTTTTTCAGTTAGCGTAACTCTCTTCAGACCACTGTATTTTAGACTAAGAAAACTGGAAAAAACTTAAAAAAAAAAAACAAGAAAAAAGAAAATCTCTGTCACCTCTCTCTAAACTATCTATCTCTCCTTGTGTGGGCAAAGCATCCTGGGACAGTAGAGGACTCCTTTCCTACCGTACATAGAAAAATGGACTCAAAGGGGGATTTAGGGGCTGGTTGCATATACTGCAAAAGAAAACCAATGGACAGAGGCATAGTTTAGTTTACAGCATATTTTAGATCACTTTGGTACAAAAACATTCAGTAACGCTGAACCCAGAAGTGCACCCTAGCCACACTTTCAGTTTGTGGAGTATAACTCCAGATGTCTATGCGAGCATCAGCGAGCTCCAGTGGAGGCAACATTGGCAGAGGCATGTGTCTGCCCGTGTCAGCCAGTGAAGGCCAGTAGGCCAGTAAACTATACTCAAGGTTAACTTGCTTTCTGTTCTGCATTGAGTCAAAAATTATGATCTCCTTAAAGGACATCGAAATCATCTTTTTACACACTTTTTTTAAATGACTTCATAGGCTTGTAAAAAGCGAGGCTAAACTAGTATAAATGCAGTTTCATAGCATTTGAAAATTGTAAACACAGCCTCTCCTGATTCAAAAATACTGCTGATAGAATCCTAAAATGGCTGCCTCGATGATGTCAATGAAGAGAGAGATGCCAACTGTGCAGATGTATTCTAGCTCTACTAATCATATTCAAATGTGAATAAAATTAAAATGAAAAATGATAGCATGGTACTGTGAGCATTAAAGTTGTTCAGCACAAAAATATCTACAAAATGAGTGTTGTTTTATTTGTAGATATCTTTTAGTTATTTTTAATTACTGTAACCCCTCCCCAATTTGGGATTTACTTTAATGTCTTCCTGGGCTCTTTAAATGCCCACTGCCAGGCTGGTGTCCCATCTCAGTGTGATTCTGTTTATTTGCGTGAGCGTGCCATGCTGAGCCTCTGCACCTGTCCTTTTAAGAGACTAGCTGATATGCGTGTAGTGAATGGCCTGAGCTGAGTTTGAGTGATTTATGGCTTGTGACTGGCCAGCCACCGCTCTGTTATGCTCCTCTCTGTAGTCGATAATAGTGCAGAGGAAGCCTGTATGGAAACTACTTATTTACTGTTTGTGTTGTTATATTTGAAGTGCAGGAGTTTGTTTAACCTGCTTTCCTTGCAGCTTATCTTTCTGAATGTAAACTGCCATGTTAGGTCCGGGACTTTCAGTAATTGGACCTATCAGACTCTGGGTGCCTAAAATGGAAACTGGCCCAAGTGTCTCGTGGGAAAGAAAACTGTAGTTTTTAGGTTGGCAGCAAAACTAACCTGTGGGGGGTGCTCTAACTGTGACTGACAGCTTCCCCAACCAACTTGCATCCTGGATTACAAGGGAAATTGTCAGTGCTGTGTGAGACAGTAGAACAGCTAGAGTTGGGGCTTGAAGTGTGGCCAACTCAAGCTTTCGAGCAGCTGCTCCCTGAACGGAGCATTGGGGAATCAATGGAAAGATGCCTACTTTGCCTCCTTGTCAGTTTTCTCCTGCTTGGGACTGCCTGATTGCCGAAGTTGGACATTTTCTGATTTAAGTTAGCCACTGCGGCAGAACAAAGAAGAAGTTGACCAGTGCTACTTGTGATTTGGACCTAGAATTTGCTCCTATAAAGTGTTTGGCCCAGCTTGTGAGCGAGACGAATTTTGGATCGAGAGGTTTGCTCAGTGAAACTGCTGAATTAGCAACCGGACTGTATCTGAACTGTACAAAGTTAGTGTGGCTTATTATGAATGTGCTGAATGTGTTTCGTGGGTTGAGTCCTGCTTGTCTATGACTCAACCTGTTATGTCAGCTGTAGGCTTCGCCAGCAGAAGACAATGAACTTTGTCAATCTGTTAATCCTGCCTAGGCTTTGCCAATCTGTCCCAGACCAAATATCCTGCACCAGAGACTGTTTTGATGAGAGACCGGCTTCAGGGATCCAGCCCCTGTGCAACAACAACTTGCAGGTTGCGGCCACCTGGAGGAAAAGCTGTGAAGAGGAGGTGCGTCGTGTTGGCCCTGCTTTCCCATGCCCATCGGTGAATACCACGAGGTTTCCATATCGCCTGCCTTCCTGCAGAAATCTGGTAGCAAGAGTACAATCAGGGTTGCTCCCGGCAACAAATATTTGAATTATCTGTGGTACGATCTGATTTCATTTACTTTCTGGATTTACAACGGACTGAGCCAACTGGATTGGATTACAAATAATCACCTTGTTGTTTTGCATGCTAACTGCCTTTTCTTCCTTCAAGGGCCCCAACATCAGCTGCAACACTGGCCACCCCCAGCAATGCCTCTGGCTAGCTAGATACTCTATCCTGGGGACCCAGTGCTGTGTGACTGTTTATTTGGGACTAAAAGTGCATGCCATAACTGAATCAGATTGCCAATCATTTGACGAAATTCACTCCCCCTTCATTGTTTGCGACCCCTGATTAAACCTGATTGTCCATTTTCATGTTTAACCTGGCTAGTGTGCATATTATTAGTTGGGTCACATTGTTGAAAGTGTACAACTGTATTGCTAACCTTATTTTACAGGGGGTCTCCAGGGAAGTTGCTGCAAGTCCTACCCTGGTGGTAAGTGTAAAGGATGTGTGCATATTATTACTGTTTTATATTGACTGTGAGTTTACTGTGTACCAAATACTGGGCCACTTGGTGGGTTGGTGGGTGGTTATAGCTTCCCAGAGGGCTATAGCAAGTTAGGCAGACAACTCAATACCATTAATCTGGGTAGAGGCACCTTAATACCGAACTCAGGCCTCTTAACCTGTGCATAGAAATACAGGCAGGGGTAGTACCCTTAGGGATAACGCTGCCTAGGGGTTACATTAGTAAAATAAAGCAGCAGAAAATTCTGTTTTTTTTTCACTTTTTCAACAAACAAATGTGAATAATTTTATAATGAAAAATGACAGCATGGTACTGTGAGCACAACATTTGTTCAGCACAAAAATAACTACACAAATAAGTGATCTTTCATTTATAGATTTCTTTTAATTTTTTTTTATAATTAGCAAAAACAGTAGAAAATTAAAAAAAAAAAATCACTTTTTGCAACAAACAAATGCAAATGGCTTTAATACCAAAAATGACAGATAGCATGGTACTTTGAGCACAAAAGTTGTTCAGCACAAAAATATCTATCAAATGAGTGGTGTTTCATTTATAGATACCTTTTAGATTTTTTTTATAATCAGCAAAAAATGGCAGGAAATTCAATTTGTTCCACTTTTTTGGAGGTATGGAATAAATGGAGTATGCTACCTCCCTAATGGAAATATTCTTGATATTTTTTGTTCTCGTGCTGACTGACCTGATGACATCAGTTCATTAGCACTCGAACAAAAAATATCAAAAAATATTTCTAGTAGGGGGTAGCATATCCCTTATATATTCTTTGCAAAAAACTCAGTTAATGCATCAGTTTGTGTTGCTATTAAAGTGGCAAAAGTATGGAAATGCGATGTTAGGGTTTTCAACATTAATTTCAAATTCCCTCCAAGCAGCCAAAGGGGGCAAGGCAACACAAGCAACCACAGATATCCATTAGCAGGTAAGACAAACAACGTACAACTCTTTCCAAATGACATAACAGACATCTATCATTATGATCCAGTGCTTCTGTAGCTATGCATACACATGCACACTTGCACACCTCCTCGGAAGTGCAGTAAACAATTCTCATAGGATCACATTGTAAACTGTAAGTAAGGAATAACACATGACAGAGTGTGTGGCAATGCTAAATTACTGCACACCCATGGTGGGTTGTGAGGCATGAGGCTCAGCCGAATGCCTTCAATCACCTGAGAAGTGCAGCATGTGATTTCCATAGGATCACATTGTAAATTGTGAGTAAGCAATAACAAATGGCAAAGTGTGTGACAATGCTAAACTGCTGTATGCCCCAGGTGGGTTGTGAGGCACAAGGTGCAGCCAAGTGTCTTCAGCCACCTGGAAAGTGCAATATAAAATTTCCATAGGATCACATTGAAAGTAAGCAATAGCACATGTCGGGGTGTGTGACAGTGCTAAATTGCTGTATGCCCCAGGTGGGTTGTGAGGCATGAGGTGCAGCTGAATGCCTTCAACCACCTGGAAAGGGCAATATAAAATTCCCATAGGATCACATCGTAAATTGTAAATAAGCAATAACACATGGCAAGGTGTGTGGCAATTCTAAATTGCTGCATGCCCCAGGTGGGTTGTAAGGCATTAGGCACAGCTGGGTGCCTTCAAACACCTGGGAAGTGCAGTGTATATAATTTGAATAAGATTACATTATAAATCTTAAGTGATCAGTATCATACGGCAGGGTGTGCAGCAGTGCTAAATTGCTGCATGCCCCAGATGGGGTTTAAGGCATGAGGCACAGCTGGATGCCTTCAACCACCTGGGAAATGCAGTCTATAATTTGAATAAGATTATATTATACATTTTAAGTGATCAATATCATACGGCAGGGTATGTGGCAGTGTTAAATTGCTGCATACCCCAGGTGGGTTGTAAAGCAAGAGGCGTAGCTGAGTGCCTTCAACCACCTGGGAACTGCAATATAAAATTCTCATAGGATCACATTGTTAATTGTAAGTAAGCAATAACACATGACAAGATGTCCATTACCACATGCCCCAGGTGGGTTGTGAGGTACAAAGCACAGTCGAGTGCCATCAACCATCTACAGTAGGAAGTGCTGATGTTTTCACTCAGGTGCCAAAGGCACCTATGCTACCATGGAAGTGCATGCTAAGGACATGGGAGCATCAACAGGTGGCTGTTCTGAGGAGCACCAGGCCCCTTGCTTCTTCACCAGGAAACAGAGGTAACATTCTAACTTAAATGGCACACAGCTGAGTGACACAAAATGAAACCAAAAAAGGGGAAATGGCAGCAGAGCAAAATATAGCTCTGGGTAGTATGGCAAAGGCAGTTTTCGTATGCACTGACTAAATGCACGGGAGAAAAGGAAGTGTTGGTGGGTGGCTGTGTGAGAAATGCAGCATGCTCTTGATCACTTTGCTTGATAATGCAAAGTGATAATATGAGAAACTGTGGCTTACATTATCACGGCGAGGCAGCATTGATAGAGCTGGGGAAAATAGAAATGGGAACATTAAGTGTACAACAGTCTTGCACCCCCCCATTTGGGAGGTGAGAGCTATTGGGCTGGCAGTTTAGCCTAGAGGTTAGAGGAATGAGGTGTGAACAAACTTGATACATCCAGCAGACCAGACCTGAGTTTGATTCTCACAACCTCCACTTGCATACTGTGTGACTCTGAGCAAGTCACTTAACCACCCAGTGCTCCCAGGTCGCTCCTGAAAACAGGCACTAGTGCCTAGTGGGCCTTACCCAGTTACCAAAGACCAAACTAAAAAAAATAAAAAATTTGAAAAGCAAATTGCAGTTTGGTTAATAGGAGGAGGGCACGAGAATAAAAAATATCAACAATATTTGCAGTAGGGAGGTAGCATTTTCCATTTATGCCATACCTCCAAGAAAGTACAAAAATAAATTTATTTCCTGTCATTTTTTGCTGATTATAAATAATGTAAAAGGTTACTATAAATGAAACACAACTGGATGGGTCTGGCGGTTCTTATCTGCCATTAACTTCTATGTTTCACTCATTTGATAGATATTTTTGTGCTGAACAACTTTTGTGCTCAAAGTACCATGCTATAATTTTTCATTTTAAAGCTATTTCCATTTGTTGCAAAAAGTGAAAAAAAGTATTTTCTGTGGTTTTTTGCTAATTATAAAAAAAACTAAAAGGTACTGTATATGTAAGTGAAACACCACTCATTTTGTAGATATTTTTGTGCTGAACGAATGTTGTGCTCACAGTACCATGCTATCATTTTTCATTTTAAATGTTATTCACATTTGAATATGATTAGTAGAGCTAGAATACATCTGCACAGCTGGGTATCTCTCTCTTCATTGACATCATCAAGGCCATCATTTTAGGATTCTTACAGCAGGATTTTTGTATCAGGAGAGGCTGTGTTTACAGTTTTAAAATGCTGTGAAACTGCATTTATCCTACTTTAATAAATGCAGTTCAGTATAAATGTAAACAACAGCATCTCCTTTGCAAGCCTATGGAGTCATTTTCTAAAAAGACATGTAACCCCCTTGTTCCCAGGGGTTACTAGAATCCCAGTTAAAATCAGTGGTAGGCAGGGAAGGCAGCTAGTGAAATGCCAGTTAAATGGGTTTCACTCTGTCTCACTCTGTTCTCAGTCTCAGCTGAGCTCTGGAGGGATGACGTCATTTAGAACTGTCACAGCTGCATAAGTCACAATCTGATAGCAGCTGTAGAGCTAGCTTTAGAATGTTGAGAGAGTCTGTAGTTGGAGTTCAGTGGAGGAGGCTGCAGTGTTAGGCAGCTCCTCCTTCAGCTCTGCCAGAGAGCTACCAGTTTGTGTTTTTTTAGATTCTCACCATAGTGGTTGACAACTGTACCAGTTTTGGAAGCGGTGGAGACCTTGTCCTATGGTTTTCCCAGTGCCCTATCCCAGGAGGGATGGGGTGAATATCAGGATGCAGGGGCAATCCCCTGGTCCTTTTTGGACTCTTGAAGCTGCCTTGTGACAACTGCTCTGTGAGTACCTCGTTTGTTTTCTGAATAAAACCCAGGAGCACTTGCAATGCCTGTGAGGTGATTTTCTCTGACAAAGGGATCCTGTTACCTAGACTTTGGTTTAAAAGCTTTCTGCCTATGTTGGAGTCCTGTATGTGACTGTCCAAGTACAGAACTGTTAAGTCTGACCCCCAGGGTGTGTGTAGAATGTTAAGTGTGATAAACATTTAAGACAACAGCTACAGTTTTCTACAGTTGTGTGGTGTTATTAACCAGATGAATGGCTGAGTATAAGCTTGGAAACAAAAGGTGGGAGACCCCCCATCTGGAGTAACCAATTTACCTCAACGGGTTCTGAAGGGCACCTATTACTTTTTCTTCAGTGCACTTGGCCAATGCCTAAGAAGAGTGTTTAGCCCTGTATGTGGGTTGTTTTCTTTCAGTTTACCCCAGTATAGTGGATTCTGAAAGTTCTGAGCCTGGATGTGATCTTTTGTGGTCTTGTGTACCACCTTCATCCTCATGAAACATGGGAAAGAGTCCTAGTGCTGGCTGTGTGTGCTTAGCCAAATAGGAAATGTACCAGTACCTGACCGTGTGTGCCAATTTCCAGTTGGAACCAGTGTGTTCACCAGAGTGTGTTTTCTTCATCCTATGCTAAATGGGAATTCAGGAATGTCTGTACCTCAGTATCTGCATTACCAGTGTGCGTAGCCCTGTGGGGGTCCATCTTCGCTTTGTGATTATTCCTACTTTGTTACATAAATAAAAGTCACACTCTAGAATCCCAAACTGGTTTGGACAGTAATGTTATTGCTTCCTTGTGTCAGAAGTTACTTGGGTGCTCCTGTTCCAGAAGTGCAAACCTAGCGTAGTCCTGAGCAAATGTTTTCTCCCAGGGACCCGGGTTGTTGACCAAGGTAATTGGTCCCTACCAGGTGTGTGCCAGGTAGTTGCCACACTTGGTTGTCTGTTTTGTATAACAGACTAATCCACCTAATATATGGTGGCTTTGGTTGGTGATTTGTTCCTTAAAACCTCTCTTCTTGCATAAAATGTAAACCCCCACCTCTCTCTGTAACCCCTAAATGTTGTGGTGAGAGGAGAAGCCCTGCAGGTTCAACAAGGGGGGCCAGTGGGGGGAGGGATTACAGGCAAAATGTGTAAAAAGATGGTTTAGGTGTCCTTTAAAGCCAGGTGAGCTTCTGAAATTGCCTGAAGAATATAATGAGGTTTATTGTGATAACTGCAAACATACAAGTTTGCTACCAGCTTCAGCTACTTCCTGGGCTGGTGATTATAATTGTAAAAACTACAGCAACATTGGGGGACTTACAAGTAAGGTGGAAAGACTGAAAAATGAACTGAATACCTTTACTGAAATAAGAAAATTTGAGTTTTTGTAGATAATATGATAAGGCAAATAGACTCACATGAGGAAGACCGGCAACAAAGGTTGACCAACAGTGGACTGATGGATAATGAAGTATAACAATTCAGGGGAAAATATTCATAGGACCAGAAATACTAAGAGAGGAAGAGAAGATGACAGCAAAGACTTAGAGGAACCAGACTGAGTAAAGGTTCTTCCCACCTGGTCCTTTCTGAACACAGTATAGCCTGGTTTGGCCATGTCTCAGTCATGGTTTTCAGAGTGTCATGACTTGGTAATGGCCACAATATCCAGGTTGGCCTCTTCCATGATCTCTATGTCTGGAACATATGTCTCCCTTTCAGGTGCAATTCCCTCCCATTAATTCTCTGGAGACTAGTGGAGTGCTCCCCTGCTCCAACTCATTGTCTCCCCTCGCTAGTTGCATTGTAAAGTATATTTTAGTAAATTATCTGTATATAGTTTGTTGTAAATTGTTCTGTAAATTAACTCACTGTATCCCTTGTCTCTCACAATTTTTGTATATTACTAGCCTCACTTTGTATTTTGAGTTCTGTATCTTGTTCCATTTAATCTTCTGTATGAAGATTGTTGCTCCTTTTGTGTACACTGTCCCCGGGTCGCACCTGAAAATGAGTCTCAGGTCAGTGTGCCATTCCCAGTTACCAAATTATAAATAAATAAATAAATAAATTTTTCCTAGAGTGCTAGAATTCACACACATGGCCTTCCAGATTTTGTTTCCACTTTGCTTGTTGCCCCCCTCTTTTTTCTTTGTCCCTTCCCTCCTTCCCACCTCTCTTTTTAATGCTCCTGTTCCTTCCCCCCTTTATCTCTACCATGCTGCTTCCTTTATTAATTTGCACCCTGGGGGATTCCTCTCCATTCAGGTTCTCCTTACACTCTACTTCAGCCTCTGGGGTTGGGGGACAGTTTCTGACTCCTCGATTCCTTCCACCACCCCCTTGGCTAGTTTAAATGTTCATCAAAGTAACATGTCAACTGTCCACTGAGGACTGCTGTTCCCCTACTGTATGGATGCAGACCATCACCCCTGTATAGGCCCTTATCCTCCCAAGTGGGTTCCCAGTCCCCAATGTAGCTAAACCCTTCCTCGCTACATCATTCCTCCAACCATGAGGTAAAGCCCCTGGTGCTGAGGTCCCTCTCCTGTCCCCCTGTAACAGACAGGCAGCACCTCAGCAAAATCCACTTAGCGAGCTAGCTGTCTAAGACCCTTCCCCAGCTCTCTAAACTCCTCATGCACCATCCCAGCACCATTTCTAGCCATTTCATTCATTCCCAGGTGGACAATTACATCCAGGTCTCCCTCTCACCCGGCTGCCCCAGTGATACTCAGGATCCATTTCCCATCCCTCTGGCCATAGCAGTGGGAAGGCACCTAACATACCTCTGCCCCCGGTTTTCTATTCCCAATTCTATCACCCTAATGATTTATTCCCCCACCAGAAGCTGCATCCTCCTCCTCCTCCTCCTCTGGGGTCCTCTACCACCCTCCTTGGGGTCTGTGCTATGGAGTGCCTCCACATCTCCCCTTGGTCACTACAACAGGTGCCTCCACCTTGCAGTCCAACCCTGCCACAGTAGCGTAAGAATCATACAGTGGTATTGTTTGAGGAATGTGCCTCTGTCATGCCACCACCACCCTTCCAGAGCCCACCATAGTCTAGCTGTTCCTCCTCCATGGCATCCTCTGAGGTAGTGGTGGCAAACTTGGTGGCCTCTGGGGGGAAGAGGTCCTCTGATTCCTAACCAACTTGGCCTGGAGTCTAGTGACTTCTTCCCTCAACCCATAGAGGTGTGTGCAGATGGGGCTGCACTGCAGTCTCCAGAAGGTCTCTGTGAAAAATGCCACCCCACAACCACTGCACAGCTCCACTCCCAGCATTCTCAACCTCTACTCTCCCTGTGTTACTTGGAAATACTTTTGTACCCTTAACCCCTGACAGGGTGTTTCTAGTTTCCCCTTTTCTGTTAATTTCTATGTGTGCTCCCCGCCTCCTCCTTGCCTTGTTTAAATCTTTATATACTCGTACCCTAGATAGGGTGTTGCGTCTATTCCCACTTTTGGCCTACCCTTGACCTTCAACCCTTCCCAGCAGTGACTGTTACACAGTAGTGAACAGGTTCCTTGCCTTAGCTGACCAGTAGAGGCCCCGCTTCTCCATTTCCTTCTGATGATGCCTGCCAATGCCTATGACGCCAGTCAACTGTTTCACTCCTTCGCTTTTCCACTCACTCACTGACAAAAAGGATACCCATACATTAAGTATGTACCCAAACTCTTTAATCATTATAGTAGGAAACATGCTACTATAATATTAGAGGACTTTAACATACTGGAAATAAATTGGTCAAATCACACAGTGACCACAAGAGCATGAAATGAATTCCTGAACATTCTAGATGACTTTAGCCTACAGCAACATCTCACTGAACCAACACGTGGGGAAAACTTTCTAGATTTGGTACTAACAAATTTCAATGGCAAATTCTCACATCACATCACATCGATTGGACCCCTTATACAATAGGGATCATAACACAAGAATATTGAAAATAACCAGACAAATCATAAGGTAAAGTGGCACCACAGTTAAATATAACTACAATTCACAGGACTTTATATCAATTAGGATGAATGTACAAAACTGGGATTGGCATAACTAGATACTCAACAAGGATATGGAATAAGGATGGACATTGTGTAAGAATAACCTACTAGAACTACAAGAAAAATACATAAAAAGAATAGTTACAATAAGAAGGGAAGGCTCCACCATGGTTTAGTCTACAAATTAAAAAACTCATTTCGATAAAAAAAAGGGATTGTATAAAGCATGACACACTGCCCTAGCATAGGAAATATAAGAAGGCATAAATCAGTGGCCCAAAAAACTGGAATAACATTAAAGAAGTCATTCTAAATCACCCCCATCAGTACTCAGCATAAATGGTGCAACTACACTTGACCAGAAACTCATTGCTGATACATTCAATGACACCTTCATGGACCTCAGTGCTGTACTTCCACAGGGTTTTTTAGATGAGGTGGTTCCCCTTGCCCCCCCCAGCCACCCTCCCTTCTACTTTAAAGCAGTAAAAATGCATCAAGTCCGCAGCTACGCTACCAAAGCCATTTGCAACTCCAGAGCCAGCAGTGACTCTCTCGACCTCAAACTCCTATCACTCACACTTGAAGAAGTACTCCGACCACTGACCACGATTTTCAACCTCTCCCTCAGCCTTAGCCAGTTCACTGACTTATGGAAATCTACCATGGTAACCCCAATTCATAAAAGTGGTGACAAAACAGCTACTGAGAATTACCGTCCAATTTCCATCCTACCTCCACTCTCCAAGACCCTAGAACAGATTGTGTCAGACCAGCTCACCGACTTCCTAGACAATCACAACATCCTGTGCAAGGAGCAACATGGCTTTAGAAAAGGTTATAGCACCTCCACGGTGCTACTTGAATTCACTGGTGCAATCCATCACTCATTCAATAACAGTCATCTTACTGGGTCCACCTTCATCGGCTTAACTAAAGCCTTTGATACTGTCAACCACAATCTCCTACTTGCCCATCTTTGACTAGCAGGGCTCTCACCTAACTCAGTGAACTGGTTCAAAAGCTACTTAGACAACCGCTCCCAAAGAGTGAGAATTGCTGGCACACTCTCAGACCAAAGACCAGTCCGGTCCAGTGTCCCACAGGGCTCAATCGTGGGCCCCTTCCTTTTCAGCCTTTTTCTGAACTTACTGCCAGAATCCTGCCCTGAACAGACCCTACTCTACATGGATGATGCTGTCATCCTGGCATCCCACCATGATCCAGTCGATCTACAAGGTAACCTCCAACAGGCCTTCTCTGCAGTCGAAAACTGGTTCACAAAACACAGACTCATCCTTAACCAGAAAAAAAACAAAGACCATGATCTTCTGCAGCTCCCAAAACAAACACAAACAATATCAGCTCTCCATTAAAACCAAGCAAGGAATCACCCTCGAACAAGTTCATACCTTCAAATACCTTGGCCTTACCCTCAACAGTAATCTCTCCTATGTCCCACACATCAATAATGTGGCAAAAGTAGCCAACATCAGGATGGGCCTACTATTCCGACAGAGGAAGCATCTAACCCCAGAAGCTCTGTCCATAGCTGTCCAGAGTTCCATTATCAGCATCATTGACTACGGTCTCATTATCTATGGATCTGCCACAACCTCATCTCTCAGGCATGTTTCGACTTCCCTCAATCAAGCCTGCCGACTCTTTACTGGTTCCCACCGTCTCACCCACACCTGCGACCTCTACTCCAAAACAGGCTGGCTGCAGTTGAACAACTGAATCAAATACCAAACCTGCATCACTGCTAAGAAAATCATGATGGGAAAGGCACCACCAGGAGTCAGCACCCTCCTCAAACCCAAAATCACCAACTGCAACACCAGGAACTCTAAGCCCCAAATCCTTCAAATCCCCTGCTGCCACATGTCCCAAGCCCAAAAGTCATTTGCATACAGGGCTCCGAGTTGGTTAAATGAGTTCTCTAGTGACGCTTCATCCACAGCAATGCTTGAAGCGTTCAAAAAAAAGCTCTGCCAGTCCACAACTGGTACCTCCACCTGTGTTTGCACCCTATAACATCTTCATTCCCTGCGCTACTTCTGACCTTATAGATGTCAGTTTCTGCCCTCTCTTCTTGCACTTACCTGTCCAATGCAACTTCTAATGCACTTGCCCTGTGTCCATCCTGACAAGGCCCCTCAGCTGCCTCACCCTTACCTTCTACACCTATGCCTTCCCCTACCCTCAGCCCTCTCCCCTTCTTGCCCTCTTCCTCCTATTGTTTTTTGAGTTACTCATCGCTCAGTCTGATTTTGTCAAGCAAAGTTGCTGTCTAAAACCATGTACCTGTAACTGTTTTATGTTTTAGTGTCTGTTACCCTGTAACCAGCATGACGTGGAACCTTTGTAAAAGAGCCTTGGCTCAAAGATACTTTGTAATCCTAGACACAAATAAATAAAATAAATAAATCATAATGGACAAAACTGAGATGGCAGAGTTGTTAAATAAGTACTTCAGCAGTGTATTCCAAAAAAAAAAAAAATTAAATTGATAGTAGGGTAGGTATGCAGACAATAAACAGTACTGAACTTAATATAAATCATTTTGAAATGCTCAAAAGGCTTTCAGGCCTAGATGGATCTAAAGCAGCAGGCCCTGATTGCATAGTCTCCAGGTTACTAAAGGAGTCCACCAAGAAAACTGCATATCCTGTAAGTTATCCCTTGAACAGATCCCTTTCAGACACAGTTATCCCAGAGGACTGGTAAACAGCTGATGTAGTTTGCAGACACAAAAATGGATCAAAGGGGGACATTACAAATTACAGGCCAGAAACTCTTACCAGTATATTGGGTAAGATACTGGAAAGCTGAATCAAAGATGTGATAAATACACAGGTAGATGAATTAGGAATAACACAAAAGAAACAACACAGGTTTGAAAGAGGAAGATCCTGTACCACGGATTTAATAAATATATATCAACCAGTAAGTCATGCATTAGATAATAACATTCCATCAGATGTAATTTAGATTGACTTCAGCAAGATGTTTCATGCGGTAGCACAAGGAAAAATATGTGAATTAACTCCATTCACAGATCCTTGACTGTGCAGTGTGGTATGCCCTGCAAGCCCATTGGTCCACACTGTGGACCAATGGGCTTACAGCACTTAGTGTATGCTGTCATGCAGCGGGCAGCGGGTGGTGGGGGAGCTGGGTGGGCAGGGGTCCGTGTGAGTAGGGGGTTGGGGGTGCCACTGGACCACTAGGTATCCCTTTCAGTGTGGAGCACTGGCGATTGGTGCTTCGGGTGGGGTTGCAGTCTGCTAGATCACCAGCAGCAGGAAGATATCGATATTTATGGTGCTCAGAGCAGCGAGAGGGGAGATGGACCAGTAGTTCAGCAGGTCTGGTGTCATGGCATTGTCGGTGATCCTGGCTATGGGGAGGCAGGGGGTCCCACTAGACTACCAGGGAATGGGTAGCCTTTAATACGTCAATGTGAGTGTGAATATGGGGGGTTCACTTGGGCATTGGGGTGTTTGCACAGCTGTGATACTCCGCGATCGTGGTTATGGGGGTGGAGGTTACCCGAGGATTGTGTTGCTGTGACTGTGACTGTGATTAGGCTCTGGTGTGTGGGAGGGTACCACTGGACTACCAGGGATCATTTTGGTGCTTATGGAAGGTATTTTGGGCAGGTGGGTGGTCACCCACGGCCGGCGGCTGCTGTGTTGCACCCTGCAATACAGCAGCCCACCTGTGGGTGGCCAGGAGTTGAGCCAGGATTTTCTGGCTTAGCTTTGTGCCCCTGTATGCGGTGCGTCTGGGGGCTGTACCAGCAGATGCGCTGCACATCCTGGGCTGAATATCAGGATGTGCCACATATGTATGGGCACGCCCCCTTTAGATGCACCACATACATTACCACTGCACCCCAGTGCATCGGGACTTGTGCTGCGTGGGTCATCCTTTTAAATCTCGCACTAGAGAGCATTTGGTTGCACCAGGTGCAACCCCTTTGAATATCCTGCGGGTAGAGTAATAATAAATTGTTTATTATTTATTTATTTGAATTTTGGTACATCAGGCATGGCAAACGTCACTAGTGGTGTACCACAAGGGTCAGTCCTGGGTCCAATATTGTTTAGTATTTACACATCAGATTTAAGCAATACAATTATAAACAACTACAGTATATTTGCTGATGATACTAAACTAAGTGGAGAGGTTCAATAGATACAACTGAGAAATACTAGAGTCTACAGCTGGATTTAAATGAATTAGTAGCATGGGCAAATAAGTGGGAAATGTCATTTAGTCTGACCAAATGTAAGGTGGTTAATGCTGGAAAAACAAACCGCAAGTATGATTACTACCTACAGGGTTGCCAACTAACTGAAGCTCCAAATGAAAAGGATTTGGGCATAGTAATAACCGGAGATTTAAAATCCAAACAACACTGTGATAAAATATTTAACATAGCTATTTAAAAAATAAGGGATATACAATAGGAAGCTGTCAGATAAATGATTTATCTATACAAGTGCTGTTTGACCTCGGGTAACCTCATGACTGGTGTATCTGACAGCTCACCATTGTATATTTCATTTATGCAATATGGATGCTTTCTGTCAGTGCAGGGACATTTGCCTTTGATTGCTAATCTTTTTTTTTGCATATGTTTGTCAAAAAAGTGAACACAAAATTGCATTTTCTGCTCTTTTTTGTTAATTATAAAAAAATCTATAATGTATCTATAAATGAAACCACTCATTTTGTAGATAATTTTGTGGTGAACAACCTTCATGCTCACAGTACCATGCTATCTTTTTTTGTTTATTTGCATTTGAATATGGATAGTACTGCTACTGAGGCAGAAACATCCTAAATGAGTTCTGGAATGATTGTGATTGTGACATAGCTACTATATGGATACATTTTATTTATTCAACGGCTGTGAAGATAAATGGATTTATTCAATGAGTTTTGAGCCCACTTCTATTGCATAAATTCAATTAATAGACATTTCATCCACAGATCCAGCAATATAATAATTCCATTATATACAAACTATGTGAGGCCACAAGTTGAATATTGTTCACCTTTCTGGGGTGGATTAAATAAGGGAGAAAAAAATAAATTAGAAAAAAAAACAAAGATGAATGACTAAATCAATAAAAGATATGGAAGGTAAAACTTATGATGAATGATTGGACACATTAAATTTATACACATTCCATTGAAAATTATTAAGGGGAGATTTGCTATTTATGTATTGGGTTAGCAAGGACAAAATTTACTGGACTTTACTAAAACCAAATAATATCCCAAGAGATCACAGTACACAAATCAAGACATGTACATTCAAAACAAATAGATGGAAACAATTTTACACCCAGAGAATTGCTGAAATTTGGAATAACTTGCCTGCAGATATAGTACAGATGGAAACTTTTAATACAGAAATAAAATAGACTGGCTGATTACTTGGTAAGGGTTGGGACTGAGGAATATTATTACCACTAAGGTGGAAAGGCACCAATAAGGGACCATTGTGCTTTTTGCTGTTCCTACACTCCAGGTAAAATCCAAGTGAAATCTTTACAAGCCTTATTATGCTAACCAGTCAGAAACTAACTCTGTGGTCATCATGGCTGCTCATGCTAGGTCTAGGACCCCATGACATATGAGTACTTTGCCTACTCATAAAGAATCTAAGAGGCTGGATGTGATGGGCAAACATAGTTATGGCTTAGCACCATTGGGCCTTAGAATTTCAAGCTACTGGGCTCACATGATAAGATATCAGAACAGCCTGTGGTAAGCTGCTCATACTACTGCTCAGGCTTTGTCTGATGGCTCTAGCAAGAATAATATGCTAAAAACATTGTTTGCTGGTGCAGAGGTCGGCAAACATTTGCACACTCAGCGTATGATGTCTCTGATGCCTTTACAAGAGTTGCAGCATCTGGCATTTGCATAAGGAGATGTTCTTGGCTTAGAGTTGCTGGCTTTGCCAATGATGTGCCACAGGCAGTTTTGGATGCTCCCTTTAAGTAGTCAAAACTGTTTGGCTATGATGCTGAACAGACCCTACATGACCTTTAAACTTCAAAAATGTCTCTAAGGTCTGTAAAATCCTGGTATCCCACTCCTATGAGAGGTAGTGATTGGGCTTCCTTTCATTCGCCTGCTGCCTGAGGTAGTCATGCCTACTGTCAGGAAGGCCATGGTAAAGGAGGAGGCCACCCTCCAGGTCCTCTGTGCCCTGGTGCCCATGCAAAAGCACCCAAAGGATTCAGTTCTGGTGGCATTGCCTCCCCCAGTTTCACCTAATTCTTTTCTGTCTCTTCCCCCACCTCAGTTGTTACCTCCAGTGGTGAGCATGGGGGCAGGATCTTTCTGCATCTGAAGCTATGTTGGGAGAGCACTGTTGACAAGTGGGTTCTAGAGATCCATTCTCAGGACAAAAAGGACATATGCCTCATGTCAAGATCAGGAAATCACACAGATTATACCTCCACTTTATACTGGAGGGAGAACACTATCAGGCCAGTGTTCTGCCCTTTGGTTTGTCTTTTGCACCACAGATATTCACCAATTGCTTGACAGTAGTTGCAGCAGCCTTTTGCAGGGACGGTCTGTATGTTTTCCTCTTGTCTGGAAGACTGGCTTCTGTAGGCTAGCTCCCAGGGAAGCTCTGTTTCACACACGATCTCAGGCATATCAATTGTTCAACAACTTGGGGGTCTCAGTAAATATGCCAAAGTCTGTGTCAACTCCATGCCAAAACCTACAATACATAGGGCAAGTCTTGTACACAGAAGGGATGTGCTGTCCTGCCAGTGGACAAGGCAGACTCTCATTGTCCAAGTACACTTGGTATACAGGAGCCACTATGTTTCTGCAAGACCAGTGTTCCTTCTCCTGGGTCTCATGGCTACAGCCATAGTGACTGTGCTACTGGCATGTCCTCCTAAGAGGATACCTCAGTGGACACTCAGGGTCCATTGGGATCAGCTGACAGATGAGCTGGACCAAATGGTTCTCTTCGCATTGCCTCTTCGTAGAGAGTTGTTGTGGTGGCTGGATCATGACAACCTCCTGAAGAGTGCTCCATTCCTTGTACTAGCTCCTGTAAAGATCCTCACCACAGATGCCTTCAGAGTGCTGATGTCGGCCCTTACAAAACACAGCGCTCATTGACCAAGGTGGGGCCAAGTTGCACATAAATGTCCTGGAAATGTGGTCTGTTCTGTACAACCTTCAGGCATTTCAGAATCGTCTTTGCCCTGGCCCTCTGTAAATCCACATGGACAATGTCAGTGTGATGTACTACATCAATGAAGCAATGAGGGTATGGTACTGGGCTCTGCCTCATGGCCTTCAGCTATCCTCCATGTTTCTCCTAGGTCTCCAAAAAGTCTTAGAAGACCAGATCAAGCAGGTCCCAGTCACTTGTTTGTGAATGGGAACTGCTGTACTCTGTGGTAAACAACCTCTTTGCAAGATGGGGTCATTCAGAGTTGCACCTTTTTGCATCCTCACACAATGCTGATCTGCCACATTTCTGCTTTTTTGCTCCAGGACCTGGAGTTTTTTGGGAAGACACGTCCGTCTCTTGGAAAGGGAAATTCCTATACACATCTCCCCCATTCATCTAATACAGAGGGTTCTGGTCAAGCCATGGGTGGAGAGTACCATTCTCATACTCATTGCTCCATTATGGCCTCACCAGATATGGTTTCCACTCCTTCAGCATCAGGTGGTGGAGCCTCTTGTCCCATTACCTCAGTGTGAGGGTCTGTTGTCTCAGGGTCAGGGATCCCTGGTTCATCTGGACTGCAATTCCCTACACCTGCATGTATGGCTCCTGACAACATCACCATTGCACTTGGCCTGGTAGCACAGGGAATGACCTTGGGTCGTCGGGGTGCTGGCATGGGGGGGCAGAGCAGGATTGAGCATGCTGGCGGGCAGCTCTCCTCTCCTGAGGAGGGGGGTTGGTGCCCCCCATAGTTATGTTCCAACCGGATGAAGGTCTGGTGGGTAGCAAAGGTGGAGAGGGAGCAGCAAAGTATTGGGAGGTGGAAGGGGCTGAGCTGGTACCACGGGGTGCAAAGCGTGCCACCACACACTAGCATGGCCATGTGCCAGGGCCTGGGGGGGGGTCAGGGAAAAAAATTTGATAAAAATACATATGTGTCCCTGTTGCCAGTTGGTGGGAGGAGGTTATGGAGACCAAAAAGCTAAATATAAAAATAAAAAAAAAAAACTTTAGCCATTGCACTGTTTACAGGGTCCCATTAACTGATAGACAGACAGGCAGGTTTGCAGGTAAAAATGCCTTGGCTGGGCATATATTTACTTTAATGACGCTGAGTGATGAGTGTTCTCTTGGCACTATGGTGACCCGGGTTCATGCCCCAATCCTGGTCATCAGGAGCAGAGTCCATCAGGGAGGGAGTTCACAGCATCTTCTGGATGCTTCCCTCCGGGGGGGATGAGCCCTGGACCACTGTTTGATGACTCCTGGTTGTGGCTAGTGGCTGGATTTCTTGGCAGCGTGTAGCCTGATTGTGCCACTGAATGTCTCTGCCCCCAGGATGCTGTCTTGGCCGGACCATTTCATGTGATGTGGGGGGGGGGGGCCGGGGAGAAAATGGGAAAACTAGCCACTCAGCCGACCGGATGATGGTGGCTGGTCCCTGCTTGCCACAAAGCCCAGAAATGTCCATGCCAACCCCTGCTGTTCCCAAGATACGGTTGGAATGTGCTTGAGTGACTCTCCTCTCCTGGTTCCACTCCACAGGGGTGGGGCCCTCCTGACAAAGGGGGTATGTTGGGTTACCCAGGTTGTGGCAATAACAGGGTGGTGGATGGCGAAGGGACATGGTGGTGAGGTGGGGGACTAGGCGGCCCAAAGGAGTGGCTGGCCAAGGGCTTGGGAGGAGTACACAAAAAAGTCACTTTCAGGATGGTTATACAAGTTTGTTTCAATCAGGATGAAACAGGCAACGTATCGGTTACCATG
Source organism: Neoceratodus forsteri (assembly GCA_016271365.2). NCBI lineage: Eukaryota > Metazoa > Chordata > Ceratodontiformes > Ceratodontidae > Neoceratodus > Neoceratodus forsteri. The sequence continues at coordinate 2,002,609 of CM028136.1, read as the reverse complement.
AGACTTTCTTTGTTCAAGCAGAAATAAGGCACTGCAATAGCCATAGAAGGACTTCCTTGGACATCTATAGCTATCTCTCTGTAGGAATATAGGAGGGAAACAGATGCAAGTCTCAAAGCTGCTTCTAACTACTCCCTGGAGTTAGGTCCTTCTCTCACACCGGTCAGTTACAACTGAAACACAGCCTCCTAAAACCGGGACACCACACCCCTTAAATACCCCTATCTAGGGTCACCTGACACCCAAGTCTCATGCTTCTGCCATCACAGTAATATAATTAGCTTTGTATTTCTTTATACAAATTAATGTTCTTCACTAAATACAGGTCACCTTTTTCATACATTTTAAACATTTAAGTAAAAAAAGCTAATATAAACACAAATTTCCTTGAAGAAACAGAAAATAAACACAATTATTTGAGACTTTTCGTTAAAGGCTACTCCTAAGGATCCTCTTACTCTACTTCTCGTCTTTTGCTTCTGGATAAAAAACCACGGGTGAAACCAGTTGGCCTCTTAGACACAGTTTTGCTGAACAGGTAAAAACCCTTTTGAGTTTGTCTTTCACCTCTCTTTCAGCTGGTATCACAGTTAAACTTATAAAACCATATCTGTGACTGGTTAATGTTATTCTTTTTACATAACTGGGTGACTGGAGGAATTTCTGGGAGTGAGACTTTTTCAGGTTCGAGGGCCTACACCTCACAAAGGAGGAGACCCGCACACTCAGCTAGAAGTTCGACATATTTGTCAGTCATTTAAACTAGAGGAAGGGGCGAGGCAACAGCACCCTTTGCAGTGCCAAAGTTAGCAGTTACCCTTCCCCCATTACCTACTAGTACTGTAACAGGTCTCACTGCAGCAGGCACAAGCAAGGACAAAATGAGTACAGCCCAGACCAATCAAATCAGATGGTGTCATAAAAGTGGGGTCACAGTGAGCAGGGAAAATCAAAGCTGATGGATACTCTGTCTCAATGCCCATAACCTGCTAAATAAGATACCAGACCTCACTGCCTTAATGGCAGAGGCAAATCTGGACTGGGCTGCTGTAACAGAGACTTGGTTCAATGAGAACCATTCTTAACTGAAAGGGCCCTAAAACAACTAGCAAAATTAAAAACCGACAAACCTATGGGACTTGACGGTATCCACCCGAGAATACTAAAGGAACACAGAGAAGAACTTGCCACCCCATTAGCAGACCTCTTCATAAAGTCACTGGAGAATGGCACAGTACTGGATGAATGAAAAAAAGCCATGGTGCTACCACTGCACAAAAGCAGCAGCAAGGAAGACGCTGGTAACTACCATCCAGTTAGCTTCACCTCAGTGTTGGGGAAAATCATGGAAACATTACTGAAAGAAAGAATTGTACAGCATCAAGAAGCAACTAGCCAAATACACCTAAAAAGCATGGCTTCACAGTGGAGAGGTCATATCTGACAAACATGATTGATTTCTTTGATTGGGTGACCAGAATGGTGGACCAAGAAGGAACAGTAGATGCAGTATATCTGGACTTCACTAAGCCTAAGGCATTCAACACTGTTCCACATACAAGGCTGATAAATAAGTTGGAACACACAGGAGTGGGACATAAAATAGTAGCCTGGATTAGAAACTGGCTCCAAGGGAGAACCCAGAGAGTATTAGTAAATGGTACTCTGTTGGAGAAAGCAGTGGTGACCAGCGGAGTCCCCCAGGGATTGGTGCTGGGGCTGATTCTATTTAACATACTCATCAGTGACATTGTGGAGGGTTTGCAAAGAAAGGTATGCCTGTTTGCAGCAGGGGCGTCATTTAGGGGTCGCCAGGGGTTGCATTCGCGACCCCTATGAAAATGATGCGACCCCTATGACAGGGCTTGCGACCCCTGCCTGCCCTGGCTCCCTTGGGACCACCTCGGCGTGGCTCTGCTTAAAATGGATGCGCTTTGTCGCTGCCGCCTGGCGTGAACATGCCCTCAGGCGCGCACACTTGTGCTGCTGTGTGAGGAGGACCGGAGGTTTCAGGGAGCCTGACAGTCTGCTGTGCTGGCATTAAATTAGCACAGTTGATCGGATGGCGCCCGACTGTCTGTAGCTTAGTTTGCCTCCCGAAAATCATTGGTTGGGATTGGCAAGTCCACTTGTGCTGGGGCTGGCACTTCTGTGATTGGCTGGGAGGGACTGGCTTAGGCGGAATCTGTAATGCGCGCGTGCGTGGGGAATCGGTGGATTTGACCGGGTTCATCATGCAGGCAGACAGTAAGGGCTAGGCAGCAGGTGTACCGTGTAGGTGTACAGTATTAAAGCCAAGGAAGAAAGTCAAACCAGAGAGCAGCTGATCCAGGCGGCCACGGGCTGATCCGATCATCCGCACCTCAATCCATCGGCAGAGCGGGCACGGCCGGGCAGAGACAAAAACAGAAGACAACTGCAGTGCAAGTCGGGACGGGACCACTTGTTGCAAAGTCGGCAGTGCAGTGTGTCAGCCGGGGAGACGGGAGAGAGAGCGTGCATCCAGGTCAGGACTGGGTTGGGAGGGGGAGTCAGTCGGCCAGTCGGGAGACTACCAGGCACTCTGGTGCTGCAGGAGTGACACTGGGGAGAGAATAGAGCGAGTGGTGGGCCAGGCAGGTGACGATTGGAGCACTCTGCAGGTGGTGCCGCCAGGTGGGGTTGCCATTAAGGTCGGGTCGGGAAGGAGGAGGTTAGTTAGGCAGCTAAGGCAGGCTGAGTGAGCCTGAGGCCTACAACAGACTCTCCGGGTCACCGGGGGGTGTGGTGGCCAGTCACTGACTTAGGGGAGGAAGGGGGCTTCAGAAGTGAGCTGCTCAGTACAGTAGCTATTGGAACTCCTCTTTACTGTTGAGGCCTGATGGTCCCCAGTCCCCATCCTTTGCCCTTGCTCCTGATCGCTACACTTGCACACAGGTGGGGAGGGTGCTAAGGATTTAGGCATCTGGCAGGTGAGGTGGAGACAGAGGAGGAGCAGAAGCCAGCTTTCTTCTGTTGGAGCTGGAGTGGAGCTACGGAGGAGCAAGCGAGGGAGAAGCTGCAGTAGCAGAGGAGTTGGAGAGCATCCGTCAGCACAGCCAGCCAGCATTGCCCAGCAAAGGTGGTAAGGTAAGCAGTCTGCCTGCTGGCAGGTTGGACATTTTTTCTCACTTGTGTTTGTTTGGACTGAGCTGTGGAATGATGTGGGGCTCAGCAACTGACGCTGCACGCAACCTGAATCTTCTTAGTTCTTTGTGGTACAGTATATTGCTACAGGAGGTGTAGGTGTAGCCAGACAATATACATATGTACACCAGGACTGTGTGTGTGTCACTGTATGGCACAATCAACACGACGCTTGTACTCCCGATACTGGTTGCTCCCACGCGCATGGGTATATGCAGATGTCATGCATTGTTCCTTGGGACACCAATACACCAGCCCAGACCCTGTAAAGCTGTATAGCCCTGGGCTTGCAAAGACAGTAGCAGTGGCCAATCCTTCTGGTGCTGACATATAAACATACAGAAAGGTTCTGCTGGTTCTGTGTTGTGTCCATGGACTAGGGAAGCTGTTCAGGGCCTATATGCTGCCCCCCTTCAATACAAGTATGCACCATGGTGTACATGGCGTATGCCTGCCTACACCCATGGCTCCAGGATAGTAGTCCAGCTATGAAACATCTTAACAACAGTGGGGTCCCCCACTCCTTTCTGCCCAGTTTTACATCTGGGAGAGATTTACAGCATAAGGAGGCCAATTGACCTGCTCAAGGGTTCACTCCAAGCTAGATGTTGAGTTGTAGTGAGATTTGAACCTGAAGTTTCTTTGTACTCTTCTCTAACCACGGGGACAACAGTCAGTTTTCCCGCTTCAGCTAAATCTGCCTAAATGATAAGAAATGAGCAAGCAGGACAACTAAGTTTTAGGTGTGTGTGTCAGTGTGTTTGGAGTGGGGGGGATTAAAAAAAAAACTGGGCTGGGCTCTGAACATTTGGCAGCAGCAGTGCAACAGCTTACTCAATGTAATCGTCAATGTGAAAAGGAATGCAGACACAATTACCATTTTTATTTGTAACTGTACACTGCTTCTACAAAAAGTCCCATGACGTCATGATGCTTTCAGATGTTAGCAGCCTGTTGGACAAGTGAGAGAAGCCCTTTGTTGTACTGACCACAGAGCACGTCCAACACTTCCAGCAATGAGGCACTCCAGGGGTTATGTTAATGGTCTGTTAATCACTCTCTAGGGGCATAATGTGGCACGAGGCATTGCCGAGTGCCACATGCCCTAGAGAGTGATTAACTGACCATTAACATAACCCCTGGGAGTGCCTTATTGCTGTTATAATAAAAATGTTTTTTTTAAACAGTGTTAAACCTTGTTCAATATATGGGTAAGCTGTACAAGTATGTTAATTAATCAATTTATCCCTCCAAGGTGTGGGTATACTGGAGGATTTACCACAGCTGGTGTGATTCGGTCACGAGGCACAGCCAAGTGACTGAACCACACCAGTCGTGTTAAGTCCTCCAGTATACCCACACCCTGGAGGGATAAATTTATATTATACAATGGCAAAAGTAGTTTTATTTAATTTTTTTTAGATATTTTGTAAGTAACTGAAGTCCATATGGTTGGAAGGAGGATGTAATTTTTTTTAATATTTACCGCGGTGTTTTAGCAAAGCGGCGACAGGACAAATGGCTGCAGTTTCGATCAAAATGAAAGCGACCGGATTGGCATGATAGAAGATTGGCTGGTACTTTTTCCAGTGGGTACACTGGAGGATTTACCACGCTGGGAAAGGTACCAGCCAACCAATCAGGTTGCAGGATTTGGCTCATTCGATTTACCACATTGTATAATAAAGCAATATACCCCTCCAGGGTGTGGGTATACCGATGGATTTACCTTGGCTGGTGTGGTTCGGTCATAAGGTGCAGCCGAGTGACTTAACCATACCAGAAGAGTAATCCACCAGTATACCCACTCCCTGAGGGGTATATTGCTATTATGCAATGGCTTACATTTTGGGTGACTAAAAATATAGAAATACTTTTGTTTCTCTTTAAATCATCATTTTTGTTATTTTATTGTTCCACCGAGCGAAATAGTTCCTTGTTGCTAGGCATAGTAGTGGTGATGCCCCCTTAGTTTTCTTTTTATCTCGTTTGTCGAGGCTCTGAACTGAATTGTGTGTGTGTGTGTGTGTTTTTTTTTTTTCCGTGAGCATTAAGATTTGCAGTTTGATTTGTTGTTTTTTCGTGCATCTTCCTATAGCGGGAATTTTAAAGGGCTGTCATCTGTGACCTCGTGCTTCTGGTTACTGTGCATACAATTATTGCAAGACCGGAGAATATTTTTTTTTTTAAGTGTTTTATGTTGGTTCGCTGTCTTTTTGGAAGCGATGGGGCAGTCCGTCCGACACAGGAAAGTTGCTGTTATGAAGGGCTACTGAGGAGGTGATTCAAAAAATACAAGTTAGAATTTTAGACGGTTAAAATGGGAACCGCTGGTACTGTGAGCATTTATGGAAGTAAGTGAGGATCGTAGTGTGTTTGCCACTGTTTGGATAATGACCCATTTCAGATTTATATTCAGACTTTACTATCCAATTCATACCCATTTTAAATTACTTGGTAACTAGCTCTATGTCACATTGACAAATGCCACCCTCTCTGGCTCCGCCCACACTGTGGCCCCATCCACACCGTGGCCCCACCCACACCGTGACCCCACCCACATCATGCCCACCCCACCTTGCTACCCCTATGATTTTGCTGAAATGACGCCCCTGGTTTGCAGATGACACCAAGATCTGCAACGCAGTGGATATGCTGGGGGGGGGGTCACAGAAATGATAGCTGATCTAAAAAAACTGGAGTAATGGTGAAAACAGTGGCAGTTGAAATTCAACGCCAAGAAGTACAAAGTTATACACCTGGAGAGGAAGAATCTAGGCTGGAAATATATCTTATGGGGGAACAGTTGACTGAAACTAAGGCAGAGCAGGATCTGAGAGTACTCATAAATAATGATTTAAAGACAACCAGGCAGTGCAAAAAGGTGGCACAAAAAGCTAGCAGCATTCTCAGATGCATAGGAAGGGGTATCACAAGTAGGAAAAGTGAAGCGATAGTCCTGCTGTACAGGTCCTCGGTGAGCCCTCACCTGGAGTGCTGCATCCAGTTCTGAAGACCGCACCTCAGGAAGCACAAGGATCCCCAGGAAACCGTGCAGAGGAGAGCTATAAGATAATACACGGACTACACAAAGAACCGTATACTGTAAATTGAGATTAAACCATCTTAGGATGTACTCACTGGAGAGGAGAAGGGACAGGGGAGATTTGATATGACAGACATAAAAATACCTCAAAGGTATCAACTCAGCACAAACACAGGATCTCTTCGAGGAAAACATGAATACACGGACAAGGGAGTACAACGTGCCCCTGAAGGGAGGTAGTTTCAAAACAAACAGCAGGAAGTTTTTCTTCACTGAAAGGGTGGTGGAGTCCTGGAACAGTATGCCCCCAGAGGCTGTTGCAGCGAAGACAGTAGGGGAGTTCAAACTAGCATGGGACAAGCACTGTGGAAACCTAAGGCAGTAAAGAAACTGGGAGTGAGGTAGCTTTCACTGGTAGACTGAATGGATTGCAAGGTCCCCTTCTGCCCGGCACTTTCTTATGTTCTTACATTTATACTCTAAGCACATTAACTTACATAAAGTAGGTTTGCAGCTACCAACAACCTCAAAGCAGTGTCTTCAAGGCAGAGCCATAAAGCATAATACTCCGTGCATCCACTTGTCCTGGCTGCTTGCAGTGCATCACAGCAGAGGGCTAGGAGGTTCCTTTTTTATTTTTACATGGCTCCCATTCTTTGAGGCAACCCAAAAGTTTAAGCTACATGGAGTAAAACTTGGTGTGCATTTAGAAAGTTTACTGTTATGAGTCAGATTTGTAGCTGTTTTAACAAAAAAAAAAACCCTTCAGGGTAGACAGAACACCCTCCAGGCCTCAGGACAGCAGTGCTTATCTGCTCTGGGCTGAGTGTCCTTGTCCCACCTTATCTGACAGCCTTTTTAGGATTTTAGGGCTCAGCCTGTTGCTTGTTTGAAAAGTAAGGCTGCAGTAGCTGAACACACCATCAGAGCTTCATATAGAGAATAGTGGATGGGCAACCATGCACAACACACTGGTTGTGCATAGAGTTGCCCATCCACAATTTTTTATAGAGTATTGTTATCCATGGTCCAGCACCCTTGATTGTACCCTCACCTCGCGGGAAGCAACCTATGTAGGTATATATAATAACCTTAAGGTGAAGACACTTGTCATATAAGCACAAGTGTCAGGATCCGTGTTCTACTAATGCATATTATGCTCTGTTATGTTTTACTGATATAGTTTAGCTATGAGAGTTGCTTTTTACTCTATTTTTACTATATTCTTTATAAGTAAGGCAACAGCACCATCTGTAGTAATTGGGCACCATTACAAGTGCAACTGACCTTGGGATAATAAGTGGTCCCATTGTATTGTGTTATCTTCTGCAAGCTATGCAATTTAATACTAGTTAGGATAGTTACTCAGGCCACCTGTTTCTGGCCAATTATATACATTTTATGTATCTTCTTTACTTTATTTATTAAACTCCAGGATGACAAGTACCTTTAGCTGTTGCTATGGTTATTATCAGGTTATAAGACCCTCTTTAGCACGTAGCTTCTCTGAGAAGAGAGACTGTGCTACCTAGGTAAGGAAAACTGGTAGTTCTCCCAGTGATTATACTGTTGGTAGTAAGCCTGTATTTTTGATCTGTAATAAATTCTATTTATTACGTGAGTACCACTTGTCTGCTGTCTCTTGCTTTTGTGCTGTTCCACCAATAATTTGAGAAGGTAATTTATTACCAGGTTACAGTATGGTGCCTACTAATATCTGGGTAATGATGATCTCTTATAAAAGATGATTCCAAACTCCGAAAGGGTGTAGTAGACTTCTAAAAGACAACAGGATCCGGAGTCTGCTACAACTTCTCAAAGCGTTTTCTTTATTAATAATGCCCCTACGTTTCGCTGCTGAGAGCTTGATCACGGGGCTCTTTATACATCTATTTTAGAAATAAATAAATACATTTTATAAATCTTGACTCTCACTATAATTACTATTAGATGCACATAAACTTTAGATGCATTTGTCTACCTTGGAAAAATAAGTTTCTAAGCCTGCAGGCACATAGGCAATTCAAATTCAAACTCACTCTTCTCCTGACAAAAATAATAATTTTGTCATACAATCATTTATAAAAACACCCAAAATCAAAGCCGTGCCAAAATGTAACATAAGTGTGATAACTTAAATCCCCCATAGCACACATACCTTGGGAAGCTGAACCAGCGTGATTCTTGATTTTTTGATTTTAGTGAACTTTAAACAGGTCTGAAAATATAAAAATAACTGCCTTTAACCCACGGGTTTAAGTGGTTTATAAAACGTTGCACAGAGTTATTTTTATTTATTTCAAATGATATGCACTCACCCTCTTAACTTTGAAGTTGCCTCAAAGCTTCATAATGAGCCAGTAACTGTTTTAAAAGATGTCCGTGACATTTAATTACAGTCCGTAATGGTCCTGCCAATTATGGCGTCTAACGCCCAAGAACGCTAAAACGCTGGACTGCTCCCCTGAGCCGCTGTTCCTCTTGAACAGCCTGAGTTTCTTACGGGAGTGACGTAGTCACTACCCGAAACTCTCGCATATCGCGAGAGCGTTGCCTAGCAACTGAACACACATTCCCAACTGTATGGGAATGTGCGCGGTGCGCTCAGACTGCTCGTAGTATGGCAGGGCTTATTATTTGGGTGTGAACTGTCCTTTAATAATATACTAGCCACGATAGAGAATAACACTTTTAAAGGGGCATAAGGATGGCAGCAAATCATGTACTAATCAACATAATAGAACCAGTCAATAATTAGAAATTCATTTTCAAAAGATACTGGAAACTAACAAACAATTCAGACTGGGTGGTGGAAATTTAAATACACATTTCCTCCTCTACTAACAATGTTATTAATTAAATCCAACTACTTGTAAACATGTGTTGATACTCCATACCCATTTTATACACATTCTGGAACACACCATTACCTAAAAATAACTACTATCAAAAATAAATTGAACAATTCAAATCTGCCTACAAAATCTATTACTAAGACAGGTAATCCCATTCATAGATAAACATGAAGAATAATTTACAATAATAGAACAAATTATAAGCAAGCTTGCCAATTACATTCAATATTCATGCCTATCACAGGATCTAAGGTTTTAAACTAAATATCCATTTCATTTCCATTTTATCTAACAATTTTTATAGTTTCCACCCTGAGAGCTTGTTTCACCATCTCAGACCCCAAACCTCAGGGATGCTCCTGTGTGTCCTGCCTCATTGAAATGTATGGCTACTGGGATTTGTCATTTTATTTCTTATATCACATTTGTGTTCACTCTATCCTTATTTTAAGTGCTCTTTTAGTCTGTCCCACATATAATTTATCACAAGGACATTGTAATACATAGATAACACCTTCAGTGTTACAGTCAATGTGATCCTTAATGTGAAATTCTTCATTATAATAAGGATGTTTGAAAGAAGTTTTTTTGCTAGTGTTATTACACACTGCACATTTACCGCACCTAGTCATCCCCGGTTGTAGTGGCCCCAGTAATAATTGTACTTTACTCATATCATGACGTTCAAACTGTGAATGTACCAGTCTATCTTTTAAATGTTTTACTTTTTTAGATACTACAATGGGTTTTGATTGCAACGATTTAATACTTGGGTTGTCCATAGCTACTAAGTGCCAATGTTTGTTTATTATTTTTATGATTTGTGTCATCTTGTGATTGTATTTAGTGGCAAATACTAGTCTATCCTTCTTTGGATTCTGTTTCTTACTTAAAAGTTGTTCACGTGTCATTTTTTCAATTTTGTGACTTGCTTGTGCTAGGATTTTTTTGGGATAACCCCTTTCTTGAAATCTATTTAGCATATCTTGTTTATGCACTATATAATCACTGTTTTCTTTACAATTATGCTTAACTCTTACTAATTGTGAATAGGGGATACTATTTTTTAATTTCAATTCATGAAAACTTGTGTTATGTAGTAAGGTGTTTCTATCCATGCTTTTCCTAAATAATGATGTACTAAACGTAGAATCTGTTATTTTGATCTGTAAGTCTAAGAATGGTATTGCTGTCTTGTTATAATCTAATTGAACTAAATTTGTATCAAAATTATTTAACAATGCATTAAATGACCGTAGTTCCTGTTCAGTTCCAGTCCACAGACTAAATATGTCATCTATAAACCTCTTCAGAACTTTATACAATTTTTGTAAATGTTTTTTTCTGAGTTAAAAATATATTCTTCTTCAAAAATAATCATATATGAATTTGCGTAACTAGGAGCCATTGTGCTACCCATAGCTGTCCCTTTTTCCTGTTGATAGAATTTACCCTCAAACTCAAAATAATTATTTTGCAAAATAAATGTTGCTAATTCTTGCAGCAAAATAGTCTATATTGTTCTCTGTCCATGGAATAGAATGTTTTTGCACGTTAGTAGAGAAGGAAGTACTGGCTTTATTTAAGGATAAAACCTCTTTGTGGCCACCCCATCAAAATCTCACTAAGGAATAAAGGATAGCTTTAGATAATTTGAGCAAAGATACTGGGATAATTGTTAAACAGGCAGACAAGGGGGGGTGGTATTGTTATTCAAGACAGAGAACAATATAGATCTATGTGTTTAAAACTTCTAGACAATAGGGTTAATTACTCAGTTTTGAAGGGTGATCCCACGTTATTTATCCAGAGTAAATTGAGGGAATTATTGGCAGAATTCATAGATCTTAATTGGTTACAAGATTGGGAAATGAGGATACTGCTAATAGAATTCCCAAGAATTCCCACATTTTATTCTATACCAAAAATACATAAAAATATGTCAGACCCACCTGGTCGACCAATTGTCTCAGGAATAGATTCGGCTTTCATCCAGTTTCAAAATATGTTAACTGTCATTTATAACATCTTAATAGAAAAAGTGATTCATATATACAAGATTCCACGGACTTAATCAAAAACTAGAAATAGAGTTGAATGAAAATAATTTGGAAGAAATAATTTTGGTCACCTGGGATGTAAAGATTTATATACTTCTATCCCAGATAGGGAGGGAGTCATAAACATGGGTAAAGTTTTGAAAAAAAGACCAGAAGGCAAACTTCCCAGGACTATTTTGCTGCAAGAATTAGCATAATTTATTTTGCAAAATAATTATTTTGAGTTTGAGGGTAAATTCTATCAACAGGAAAAAGGGATAGATATGGGTAGCACAATGGCTCCTAGTTACGCAAATTCATATATGATTATTTTTGAAGAAGAATATATTTTTAACTCAGAAAAAAACATTTACAAAAATTGTATAAAGTTCTGGAAGAGGTTTATAGATGACATATTTAGTCTGTGGACTGGAACTGAACAGGAACTACGGTCATTTAATGCATTGTTAAATAATTTTGATACAAATTTACAGTTCACATTAGATTATAACAAGACAGCAATACCATTCTTAGACTTACAGATCAAAATAACAGATTCTACGTTTAGTACATCATTATTTAGGAAAAGCACGGATAGAAACACCTTACTACATAACACAAGTTTTCATGAATTGAAATTAAAAAATAGTATCCCCTATTCACAATTAGTAAGAGTTAAGCGTAATTGTAAAGAAAACAGTGATTATGTAGTGCATAAACAAGATATGCTAAATAGATTTCAAGAAAGGGGGTTATCCCAAAAAAATCCTAGCACAAGCAAGTCACAAAATTGAAAAAATGACACGTGAACAACTTTTAAGTAAGAAACAGAATCCAAAGAAGGATAGACTAGTATTTGCCACTAAATACAATCACAAGATGACACAAATCAGAAAAATAATAAACAAACTTTGGCACTTAGTAGCTATGGACAACCCAAGTATTAAATCGTTGCAATCAAAACCCATTGTAGTATCTAAAAAAGTAAAACATTTAAAAGATAGACTGGTACATTCACAGTTTGAACGTCATGATATGAGTAAAGTACAATTATTACTGGGGCCACTACAACCGGGGATGACTAGGTGCGGTAAATGTGCAGTGCGTAATAACACTAGCAAAAAAACGTCTTTCAAACATCCTTATTATAATGAAGAATTTCACATTAAGGATCACATTGACTGTAACACTGAAGGTGTTATCTATGTATTACAATGTCCTTGTGATAAATTATATGTGGGACAGACTAAAAGAGCACTTAAAATAAGGATAGGTGAACACAAAAGCGATATAAGAAATAAAATGACAAATCCTCAGTAGCCATACATTTCAATGAGGCAGGACACACAGGAGCATCCTGAGGTTTTGGGGTCTCTAGATGGTGAAACAAGCCTCAGGGGTGGAAACTATAAAAATTGTTAGATAAAATGGAAATGAAATGGATATTTAGTTTAAAACCTTAGATCCTGTGATAGGCATGAATATTGATTGTAATTGGCAAGCTTGCTTATAATTTGTTCTATTATTGTAAATTATTCTTCATGTTTATCTATGAATGGGATTACCTGTCTTAGTAATAGATTTTGTAGGCAGATTTGAATTGTTCAATTTATTTTTGATAGTAGTTATTTTTTAGGTAATGTTGGTGTGTTCCAGAATGTGTATAAAATGGGTATGGAGTATCAACACATGTTTACAAGTAGTTGGATTTAATTAATAACATTGTTAGTAGAGGAAGGAAATGTGTATTTAAATTTCCACCACCCAGTCTGAATTGTTTGTTAGTTTCCCAGTATCTTTTTGAAAATGAATTTCTAATTATTGACTGGTTCTATTATGTTACGATTAGTACATGATTTGCTGCCATCCTTATGCCCTTTAAAAGTGTTATTCTCTATCGTGGCTAGTATATTATTAAAGGACAGTTCACACCCAAATAATAAGCCCTGCCATACTACGAGCAGTCTGAGCGCACCGTGCATTCCCTTATAGTTGGGAATGTGCGTCTCAGTTGCTGACAACAGCTTCTCGCGATATCTTGAGAGTTTCGGTAGTGACTAGTCACTCCCGCGAGAAACTCAGGCTGTTCAAGAGGAACAGCAGCTCAGGGGAGCAGTCCAGCGTTTTAGAGTTCTTGGGCATTAGACGCCATAACTGGCAGGACCATTACAGGCCGTAATTAAATGTCACGGACATCTTTTAAAACAGTTACTGGCTCATTATGAAGCTTTGAGGCAACTTCAAAGTTAAGAGGGTGAGTGCATATCATTTGAAATAAATAAAAATAACTCTGTGCAACGTTTTATAAACCACTTAAACCCGTGGGTTTAAGGCAGTTATTTTTATATTTTCAGACCTGTTTAAAGTTCACTAAAATCAAAAAACCAAGAATCACGCTGGTTCAGCTTCCCAAGGTATGCGTGCTATGGGGGATTTAAGTTATCACACTTATGTTACATTTTGGCACGGCTTTGATTTTGGGTGTTTTTATAAATGATTGTATGACAAAATTATTATTTTTTGTCAGGGAGAAGAGTGAGTTTGAATTTGAATTGCCTATGTGTCTGCAGGCTTAGAAACTTATTTTTCCAAGGTAGACAAATGCATCTAAAGGTTATGTGCATCTAATAGTAATTATAGTGAGAGTCAAGATTTATAAAATGTATTTATTTATTTCTAAAATAGATGTATAAAAGAGCCCCGTGATCAAGCTCTCAGCAGCGAAACGTAGGGGCATTATTAATAAAGAAAACGCTTTGAGAAGTTATAGCAGTCTACAGTATGGTGCCTCCCTTTAATAAAATAAATTACTTTTTACTCCTAAAATACAAATTAAAATTGATCATTTCCACCTCAGGTATGCTGGTAGTTAGGGTGGTTGCTAGGGAGCAGACAGCCATCATTTTGTACCGCAACCTGCTATTGGTTTCTAATTGGGTGAGAGAGGGATTTTCCCCCAAAAAAACATGGTGGTCGCATTCCTCGCTTAGCGAGAAGTGATGACTGTGAGAAGAGTCAGTTTGTAATTATTATTTAGATGTCTGGTTGATACTGTATTTTATTTTAACCATACATATCTGGTTGATCCTGCATTAGTCTGCGCAGGTTTGGGTGATCGTGCTGCCGCTGCCACCGCAACTGTTATCTGGCTGAGCCTGCCGTTTCTGTGGCTCGTGCGCTTACAAAACAAGCTGAAATGTTGTTGTACCACAGTATGGTATTACCACATTCCATGACCTTAGAACTGTGGTACAACAACTTTCAGGCAGGATGGATTTCCATCCGAACAAGCCCTCACCATATACTATAGATCTGTTTGTTTTCTTTTGCTTATATTTGTTTTTATATAGCCGTGTTACTTTTATATCCCTGATGGACACCGAGCTATGGTACAGTCAGGGCAAAGACAGAAAATTAGAAGACAACAGAAGAAAGAAACAAAAGCAGAAATATAGACACAATTAAGAGGGCAAGTAAACAACCCTGGAGATCCTAACCAAGCAATGTAATGCGAGCCATATAAATCTGTACAGAGTAACCATGCATAATTTGTCTTAATGTAATATTTTGCCTAGTAAGCAATGTACAATTTGACTTTAAAAGTTATGTTTATGTTTTGTACTGACGTGGAGTCTTTGCAAAGGAGTCATTGACTCAAAGGATTGTAATTCCGAAATTTCAATAAAATAAAAAAAAAAAGTGTGGGCTACAGGGCTGAAAGTGGCCAATTTTCAGCCTGCAGCTAGAAAGAATAGCTTAGAAAACAGAACAATGTAGAGGAGGAATAGCAAAAAGGGACAGAGGAACTGGCCCTGTCACATGCACATTTTGGGGTATCCCTTAAGGTTGCCGATGTCCTGCTTATGGATTGGAAGCCTTCTACCAGTTATACTTAGCTCAGGAATGTAAACGATTCACTCTGTGGGCTGCTTCCCAGAATATGGACCCTCTTACATGTCCTGTGAATGTTGTGTTGGAATACTTCTTTAGTTTTTCCTGTCTGACTCTGGCCTGCAGTATTCCTCTCTTAAGGTGGCTGCTGTATTAGCATTCATGCCCCCATTGATGGTCATATGGTTGCCCAACTAGAAGTGTCCTGTATGTTTCTGAGGGGTATGCTTCATCTGAAACCTCCTAGCCATAATCCAGTCCTGCCTTGGGACTTGAATTTTGTTCTTGAGAAATTGACATTTTCACTTTTTGAGCCTGCCATGAGTTGTTGCCTTCATTTCCTGTCATGGAAAACATTGTTTTTAGTTGTGATGACCTCTGCTTGTAGGATTTCCGAGCATCAGGCTCTAATGTGTGAGCCTCCTTGTTTAATTTTTCACAAAGACAGAGTCTGTTTGTTTACGAATCCTAAGTTTCTACCAAAGCTGGTATCTGAATTTACACTGAATCAAATGATACACCTTCCTGTACAGTATATCATCCTGAGCGTGCCAAACAGAGTGAGGCACTGCGCCATACTTTGGATGTACATAGAATACTGTATTGCTCGCAACAAGGACTGCAGAAAGTCCTCTCAGCTTTTTGTTTTATTCACCCCTGGGAAAGATGATGCTTCTGTGTCTAAACAATACTTATCCACATGGTTGGTACATTGTGTTCTGTTCTATTATAGGAAGCACAGTAAGGCATATCCTGCTGCTCTTCATGGTCACTCCACAAGGGTATGGCCAATTCTGTTGCCTTTTTCAGAAATGTTCCTGCTGCTGCTGACACATATGCTGCAGCCACATGGAGCACTGTTCATACTTTCACTTCACATTACAGCCTGAATGTCATGTCTCAGAGACTACTAGATTTGTTCTTGCAGTACTGCAAGGCCTTTGTTCTTGATTATGGAAGCACGGTGTCAGAGCGACACCACAATCCCAACATCGGCATAGTGGCGGGCATACACCTGACTGCCCCAATAGCAACGCGCGACATCTGCTGACACACCTTCACAGTGGCAGCAAGTGCACCAACAGCGACTACACGGTTGACCACAGCAGCTGCAGACCTAGATGCATTAGATGGGCCACCCTTACCCCCTGTGGTATATGCACTCCTTCCCCTGCCTACTGGTGACCCCTGCCCACATTCTGACCTGTCGCTGAACTGCCCGTTGGGTCCTCCATGGGGGGGGCATGTCATTGGGTCCATCGTTGCAGTGGCAGTCAGTGCTGGTGCATCATTGCAGTGGCTGGGCACCTCTTGGTACCATCAATGTCTCTGTTCCAGCTACAGTGTCGGGCTACGTTTGGTTTTTAGTGCGTCATGGTCGATTGCAGCGGTTTCAGGGTATCGCTGTGTGGGCTGTTGGTAATGTTGCTGTCAGCAACCTGTGGTGCTTCCCCTGATTACATATCAGACTGTTCCTTCCTCCCAGTTTATCTTGTGCTGCTTGGGAATCAGTTCAAAGGTGTAGCCTAATGGAGGAGATATCATCGAAGAAGATAGAAGAGGTATGTTAGAATTTACCATAACCATAGATCTTCAAGAGAATCTCCTCCAATAGGCCATACCATATCCTTCCTCCCTCCTCCCTTCCTCCTTTTGCATTCGGTGAGGGTCATATCAGATGCTGTGCTGAACATCTTACTCCATGCATCCTGTCTCGAGTCCCATGCCTCTCCTTGTATGTCTACCTGATGCTGGTCTAAACTCCTAGTTCCTCAAGGCTGGAGATGCTCCGAGGCTAATCTCCAGCAGAGAACTGAAGAGTGATGGGGCTGCCCACATTTATATACACATAGATGCTACACATGATTATGGGCTTCCCCTCGCTAGCAAAAGTTTCTGTGTGGCCCTAGCACTCATGGCTTATAGTTCCAAAGGTGTGGCCTAATGGAGGAGATTCTTTTGAAGACCTACTGCTACACTAAGCTTTTACATTACTGTTCTTTGTTATGGTCAAGAAACTATTTGTGTCATCCACTAAGGGTACAACGTTACTGTTTTGTTTGCAGATATCTCTTCAAGTACTGAAAACCTAATTTGAATTTTCAAATTTCTAGAAGCCAACTGGAGCTTGTAGGAACAACTTGTGTAACAGAAGCAGCAGTATTTGTTAATCACCATGTAGTTTTTTCTGCAATAATGCTTTTTTGGCAAGAACATCACTATACCCATTTTTTTCTGTTCTATATCCTCCTTTTATCCTCCTAGACAGGCATGGGCAGCTGGTTCAGCCCTGCCCCCATCATCAGTGGCCGTCTTGTGTCTCTTATGGTCTCAGGGGACTTTTATCCTCCATGGATTGCCCTCCGCAGTGGGGCTGGGAAGGGAGGGCCATCCTCCCCCACCCAGAACCCAAATCCAGATTCTGTCCCCTGAGTCAGAATGACAGAGCAAGCCATTGGAGTGAGTAGGCACGGCTTCATGAAGCCCATCCTCCATGTTTTTTCCTCCTTGATTATCTCCCTCTGGGCTGGGTAGACATACCATGAGCATGTTGTGCAAGATCTGCCTCTGTGGAGATGCCGCTGGTGCTCTGGACATGCGCACTTCCCACTTACTGTGACTCGCATGCACTACCATCTGGATTCCTTTAGATGGCAGTCAAGTGGCGAGGCACAGAATCCCCCCTCCCTGAGGGAGGAGAGCAGTCCTGCAGACACTCAAGCCCCCCTCTCCCGAGCGACCCCAGAGTGACCTGAGTCTATTCTTGAACTTGGGTCACTGGCATGGGACAAGGTAAAGTGTTTACAGTGCCTCAGCCCTCTGTACTACCAGGCCAGTTAATATACCCATTTTGATTTTTCATTTCTTTTATTCCTGAATGAAATTAAAGAAATTGTAGTTTTTTAAAGTTCTCACTCCCATTTCAAGCCAGTCATGAAAACATTAAACAGCTTGATACAGTGCAGCGCAGTTTATCATCAGAACTCCTCCTCCTGAAGAAACCTGCCTAATAGATGATATAATGTGATTTGTGCTGCACGTGTTCTCTAGACTGATACAGTGGGAGTGTGCTGGACAGCTGTTGGGATTGGTCTGATTATGTATCCTGTACATTTATTTAGTAAAGCTGAATTAAAAAATGTGGTAGCATCATCCTAACACATCCACAGCGTGGCTATTGTATCTATATTCAACAGGTAGGTACAACTGAAGACATTTTTAAAAATTGTGATTGGTGGACATTTTTAACGAGGTGAGTCATTAATTCATAAATTAGATATAAAAGCTGTTTTAAAAATATCTGAGAAAATCAAAAATACACTAAGGATAAATCTAAGGATGCCAGAAATACTGGCCTTCTAACAAAAAGAAAAGACCTGTATTATGAACTTTTCCACCAACTAACAAATGCTGCTTCAATCATGGAACAACAGAGACTTATTTTATTCCAGTCACTGATGGGCGGTCTAAACTGCACTGGCCCCAAGTCAAGCAGCCGCATAAAAGGCAGAAGTGCAAGTTCTGTATCTAAGTACTGGCAGGATTGCCCTAAAGAGTCTTCCCCATACAGTTACAGTATTTGAAGTCTCTTTCACATTTATTTAATGATATTGTTGCACAGAAACTGTACATTTACTCTGCCATTCCTGGCACAGTCTTGGCCCTTAATGGGCTTCAATTCCTGAATTCAAAGAAAAAGTCATGACAAATGATGACAGTAGGATGATGAACATGATTTATAGGATAATATTATGGCTCAGTTATGCTATAAGCTCTTTCACTCTTGACAAAATCAGTAAATGTCCTTAGGTGACGCAGCACAGACCTTGTTATACAATTTTCCAGACAAGATTGACACCTGAGATGTTATATTTGGCAAACCCCATTATTCACAGAGTACTGTGCTTGTAGACTTCCTGCACACATTAATCATTCCTGTTTACTTGAACTTTTTAAGCTAGCCACCAAGCTGATTGTTTCATTTCCTTACTGCATAGCTAATCAAAATGGTGCACATTAGAAAGGCCGGTAAGGTTCAAGTGGCTTCCTAATATAAAAGAAAACAAAGCAAATACTGAGTGAAGGACTACTTTATTGAATCAGCTTGAATAAAGTTTCAAAGTTAATTCTATACTTTTTTTTTATGTTTGCTTGCTCGCATGTGCAAGAAACATTATGTGGCAGCTTAGGAGAGAAGTGGGTTGTGGAGGTGCGGCACTGTAGCAGCCAACAGAGGCACTATGTTTGGGGGCTTGGCACTGATGGACAAATGTAGGCACAGCGTGCTGATGACACTAGTCTCCAAAAGTGCCACCAAGTTGAAACATTTTCAGCGCAGCAATCAGGGGCTGCCTCGCCATTGCAGCATCAGCCATTCCGTTGCTACGAGGGAGCAACCCGTCATTGCTGGGCGGAACATTGCCTAGTGTAATATTGTTTGTGAATGTGACGGCAAGCTGCAGCCATGTTCACAAACAATATTACACCACCCCCCCCCATGCTGAGGGGGTACCCAATCCCCCTTGGCATCATGTGCCTCCAGGAACATTGTTTTGCCAACGGGGGGCCCAATAGCTGTTGGCTTCATTCCCCCTGTGTCATTTGCTGACAGGGAAGTCCACTCCCCGTCGGCATAATATCCCGCAAAATAATCAGTTTGTGCTGAGAGGTGCCTAATCCCCTTGGATCTTGCCACCATGTGCGACGGGGTGCCCAATCCCCCATCGGCTACAGCCCCTCCCAAAAAAATCAGCACGGTGGCACACTGGGAGCCCACCCCAGTGTGCCAAATGACCCTGTAAAAGGAAAAACGTCCCGCTTTTTTTTTTTTTTGCAACCTGCAAAGCAGAAAGTGGTCCCTCTTGGATTCCGGTGGCCCTCCCCCAATCCACACCCAGCCTCTTCGCATCCCGCCTCCCCACATCCCCCTCTCCCCATGCTTACCTCTGGAGTCCTTTGCGATGATCTTCAGTGGACCGGGAACATGTCTGCACTCTTCAAAGCCAACCGCGAACTTAATAAATGATGGTAAGCTGTATAATGGAATAAATAGCGTTTTATCAATTTTGTTGCATATCTCGGGCATTTTTGGGAATTTTGGCACCACATTTTCAACATGGGGTTATTGGGCTCCCTCTTCATGAATTCAGCCACTGTCATGGCATTAATCAGTCACAAAAGGTGATTTTGTGATCACTGGGCAGAATCACCTTTCGGGCCCGATTTTATTTATTTTACATAGAAACATAGACTTTGATGGCAGATAAGGACCGCTTGGCCCACCTAGTCTGCCCATTTCCCTACCTAGAGGATAAGCTGCAGATCCTATTTAACCAACAGCCTATTTCTTCCTACCACCACAAAAATTACCTTATGTCTGTCCCATGCATTCTTGAATTCTCCCACAGTTTTAGACCCCACAACCTCCTCAGGAAGACTGTTCCATGCATTCACCACCCTCTCTGTGAAAAAATACTTCCTCACATTGCCCCTGAGCCGTCCCCCCTCTATCTTCAAATTGTGTCCCCTTGTTACCTTTGTTTATTTATTTAGTTTTTGTTGACCAGGTAAGTGCACTAGACAAATCCTGCCTATTTTTAGGCATGACCCGGGGAAGGGAGATACAGATGAATGCCAACTGACCTTGAACCAGATTAAGCCGTTGGTGGTATTTTTTTAGTGAATGAGGGAAATTTGGCCAGGACACCAGGGAAATTCCCCTACTCTTTTTGATAAGTGCCATGGGATCTTTAACATCCACCTGAACTACCACTAATCCAGGCAGATGGGACCTTGGTTTAACGTCTCATCTAAAAGACGGCACCTCAGAAGTGCAGTACCCCTCTCATGCTGCACTATAGTGTCAGTACTGGGATATTAACCCAAGTGCCAGATGTGGGAACTGAACCCACAGCCCTCTGATCTCCTGGCATCAGAGGCAAGTGTGCTACCTACTGAGCCACTGACACTGATTAATGAAACAACAGTGCTGGTATTCATGAGGTGGGCTCTCAAAAAGTCTATGTTGCAAATTTGGTAGGAAAAAATCCCCAAAATGACTTTTACGAGCATGCATTGTGCAGTTGCTACGCACGTTCGTAACTTCGCCAATTTGCAATATTTGCACTCCAGATTTTCAACATTGTCATTTTTTCATGCCTCCTTTTGAACAGTACAGCTGTCATTTTCACATCCTGGCCGAAATGTGTTTTCGCAGTTACAGCGCAGAATAGCTCATTCGCTGTGGGAAATCAGTGTTCAGGACACATTAAGAAAATCACAGTGACACTGTTCATGAGCAGAGGTTCTAAAATGCCTATGTTGAAACTTTTGTGATGAAAGTCCATAAAATGAGCGTGTTACGAACGTGCATTGTGCAGTTCCCACGCACGCTTGTAACTTCATAAATCTGTTATATTTTCACTCCAGAATTTCAACATTGCATTTTTCCACACCTCCTTATGAACAGTACAGCTGTCATTTTTCACATCCTGGCCGAAATGTGTTTTTCTACTTCCAGTGCACAATAGCGTGCTCGCTGTGGGAAATCAGTGTTCGGGATATATTGAGAAAATCACAGTGACCCTGCTCATGAGCAGTGGTCCTAAAATGCCTATGTTGAAAATTTGGTGATGAAAGTGCATAAAATAATAATAATAATAACATTTATTTAATTAAGCGCCTTTCAAATTTTCAAGGCGCTGTACAAAAATTCATAAACACCAAACATCATTATCCCATAAAAAGGACTTTATGACTGTGTTACTCACATGCGTTGCACAGTTTGCAGGTATGCTCGGAAGTGCGAGCATTTTTACTATTCCCACTACAGATTTTCAACATTGCCATCTCTTCACACCTCCCTATGGATGGTATAGCCATCATTCTCATATACTGTCCAATCTGCATTTTCTTACACATGGCACAGAATGGCACAGTTGCTGTTGGAAGTCAAAGTTCGGGACACATTGACAAAATCATGCTACCACTCTTCATGAGAAGAGGTCCCAAATGCTTTCATGAGATGGGGTCACAAAAAGGCCATGTTGAAAATCTGTGGTGCAAATACTAACAAATGACTGGGGCATTAGGCTATCTAACTATAATGTCCCACCCTCTACAGACTGACAGGCATCGGGGTGTGCCTTTGAACTGCCGACTGTACGGCTCATGCCATCCCACCCCCACTCGGTAACAGGCATTGAGGTGTACCTTGGACTCTTCGGACTCACAGTTCACCCCATTCTCCTATGCTGCACCCATTTCAGCGTATGTCCTTATGGAAAGGGGTGCCTGTAAAGCCAAACATCCCAAGAAACACCTCAGCACATGTCGGTGTCTGCAGAATTGAGTGAGGTGACATAACATGAACACCATGGGCGATGACTCAAACACTTACCCCAATGCCTCTCCATCTCTACAGGATGGAGGTGGGGTTGGCGTGAAGTTCAATACTTCACTGCCATTCCTATTCTGCATCTGTCTACCTCCTGCATTTCCAATGCTAATACCAGCAAACAAACATTCGGCATTGACAAATGCTTGTTTAGTATGGTGGCACTGATACAAACATTTGGCATTGTGGAAAAATTGTTAAAAGGAGAACTGCCTTGAGCCCCCAAGTGATTTTTCCAGTAGAAGCTGTTATTTAAATACTGGTGCCAGTCCTGTTGTTTTTCATATTTACTGCCCTTTTAGGAAATTCGGTGAGCATTTCTGATTTACACCAGGAAAAAGAGTACGCTTAAGGCGGTGGTGCTCTCAAGTAAAAACAAACTTTGAAACAGGAACGACTTGGACACTCACCACCGCATTTACTTGCTGACACTGTATTAGTGATTTTGAAAAATGTGCCGGTGAGTGCCCACGTTGTTCCTGTTTCAATCTCTGATTTACATGCAGCTGGTATAGGTCACTGTAAGACTGTAGGATGTTGTCCGTGTCCTTAATAAATGCTTCCACTGTTCATATAATGCATCCATGTTCTACTGTAGAACTCAAATGTGTAGGAGGGGCATAAATGATTTCAGGCAGTTTTAAAATTGTACTCACCAGCACTGTGTACATCAGACGTTCCTCCTGTATTTGCCAAAAGGCTAGTAAAGACGGATCCATACCAGAACTGGAAGCCATATTTAAAAAGCAGCTTCAGCACCAAAAAAATGACAATGATCTGTTTATTTAGTTATTGATTTAAATTTTGTTAACTGGGTATGTGCACTTGAAGTGAATGCCTCTTTTCAGAACAACCCAAGTAATTACATAACGAATGTAAACTGAATGATACGTGGCAGATACATAGAGTACAAAATACAAACAATAAATGACACCAGTGGAAATAAAGTGATTAAGCGCTGGTGCAGGTATTTAAGCAATAAGGAATGACCAGGGATTAGATTAACAGTCTGCTAATCATCCCTTCGTTCTGTAATGTGGCACAAGGTGTAGCTGTGTGCCATATTGCCCCCTAAAGGTGATTAACTGACTGTTAACCTAACTCCTGGATGTGCCTTATTGCTATTAAAAAGCATATTTGAAAAGAAAAGTGTTAGAAGTGTACTTTCTGAATGTTTTCCTCAACAAAATGGAATTCTTTTAATAAAATAATTCATCCGCTAACTGTTTAAGAATGCTGGTTCAGAATCAGAAGGCATCATTCCCGGTGTTCAGGAGTACTATAGGAGAGTATGCTGACAGGGAGAATGCATGTGCCATGGTGACCAGGCTGTACATGACAGTGTAACATGGATTAATGTAAGGCTGTCAGAACCCTAACAGTTAATCAGAATGGAGCATCTCTGATACCCTTTTTATAATTGTAGATCACAGTTGTTTTAGTTACGAACATACGAAATTTGTCAGCAGATAAAGGCCTAGAGGTCTATCAAGTCTGCTCGAATGCGCAGCTAGCACCCTTATTCTGCAGCTGCCCCTCCCTTCCACCCTTCCCCTTTATTAACCCTCCCCCTTGTCCTGTCCCATCCTCGTTTGAAGCAGTCCACTGTTCTACTGCATACCACTTCAGCAGGTAACGCATTCCACCCAGCCACCACCCTCTCTGTAAAAAAGTGTCTCCTCATCTCCCTCCTGAACCTTCCTCGCTCCAGTCTCATATCATGGCCCCTGATGGCCCTCCCCTCCCTTACTTTGAACAGCCCCTCTGTACCTGTCTTGTTTATTCCTTTCATGTATTTAAAGGTTTCAATCATGTCACCCTGTCTCTCCTCTCCTCCAGTGAGTACATGTTCAACTCCTTCAACCTCCTGTCGTATGATAAGTCCCCCAGCCCCTTGATCATCTTTGTCGCTCTGCGCTGCACCCCCTCCAGTAACTTAATGTCCCTCTTCAGATACGGACGCCAGTACTGCACGCAGTACTCCAGGTGTGGTCTAACTAATGACCTATACAGTGGCAGAATCACCTCCTCCCTTCTCGAGGATATACCCCTTGCAATACAACCCAGCATTTTGTTAGCCTTTGCAGCTGCCTTCTTACATTGTGCCGAGTTGTTCATTGACCCTGTAATGAGCACACCTAGATCCTTCTCCTCCTACTCTGTCTGGGCAGCTGCACTCCCCCTAGCTGGTAACTCCTCCTTGGGTTCTTCATCCCAAAATGCAGCATCTTGCACTTTTTGGCATTAAAGCCCAGTTGCCAGGTGTCTGACCAATTTTCAAGCTTTGCCAGATCATCCTGCAACCCCTGCCATCCCCCTAGGTCATCCACCACCGCGCCTACCTTGGTATCATCAGCAAACAGACTGATCTTGCTCTTGATGTCCCATGATATGTCTGCAATGAATATCCCAAACAACACTGGTCCCAACACCGAGCCCTGTGGAACACCGCTCGTCACTGCCCTTGGGTGTGAGAGCTCCCCACCCACCACCACCCTCTGTTGCCTTCCCTGCAGCCAGTTTCCTACCCATCTCACCAGCTTTGCACCCGCCCCTGTGCCTACTAACTTCCTTCCCAGCCTTCCATGTGGCACCGAGTCGAACGCCTTACTGAAGTCCAGATACAGGACATCCACTGCATGGCCCCTGTCCAGTTGCCTAGTTACCCAGTCATAGAACTCGACCAGGTTGGTTTGGCAGGATCTGCCACGTATGAAGCCATGCTGTCTGCTGTCCTGTAGTCCTTGGCCTCTAGAAGGCCACCAGCCTCTCTTTCAGGATAGTCTCCATTAGCTTACCCAATGGATGTGAGGATCACTGGTCTGTAGTTTCCGGTTCATCCTTGGGGCCACTCTTGTGGAGGGCACCACATGAGCCATCCTCCAGTCCTGAGGTACACACCTTGAATGTAGTGAGGTATTAAAAAGGTCTGCCAAAGGTCCTGCAAGGACCTCTGCCAGCTCTTTCAGTACCCTGGGGTGGATGCCATCTGGGCCTGGCGCCTTGTCCACCCTCAGTGCCTTCAAACCCTCTCGAACTCTGCTCTCCATGATTTCCCATCTGTCACCACTTCCCCCGCTTCTGCCATTTCTCCGCCTTGGGTGTCACCCCCATTCTCTTTAGTAAATACTGAGCAGGAGTACTCATTTAGTGCTTCCCTCATTGCACCTCTGCCCACCCAACCCCTCCTTTCTAATCCTTACTATGTGGTCCTTACAGCTCCTTTTCTCCCTGATGTACTTAAAGAAGTCCTTTTCCCTGCTCTAATGTCTTGTGCCAGCCTGAGTTCCTTAGATGCTTTGGCTCCCCCTTACTCCTTGTCACCTCTTACGATTCTGTCAAGTACTCCTCCCTGTCCCCCTCCCTGTTTTCTTGTACTTCCTAAAGGCAGCTCTTTTCCTCCTTACCTTTTCCATAACCTCCTTGCTCAACCAGATCGGTTTCTTAGCCCTAGCCTTCTTGCTCTGGGCTTTGCAGGTTTTGGTGGCTCCACTATCCCCAACTTTATGAGCTCCCACCTCTGGTTAGTGTCCATACTGGGTTGAATTTGGCCAGGTACCCTTTTACCACTTCCCCCATCCTCCCAAAGTCAGCCCTCCTGAAGTCCAGCACTCTTGTGCCAGATTCCACCTTCCTTGCCCATATCCAATGTGAGCCATACTGAGTGGTGGTCACTCCCTGACAGCGGTTCCTCCACTGTAAGTTCTCTCACAAAGTCCCCATTTGCCAGCACAAGGTCAAGGGTATTCCCTAACCTGGTTGGTTCACTGACCATTTGCAGCAGGAAGCTGTCCTGGAAGGCATCCAGCAGTATCTGCTCCCTTCTGTTCCTGGTTGTTGGGGTGCTCCAGTCCACTCCTGGCATGTTGAATTCCCCCACAATCACCACACTACCCTTCTCGCAGGTCCTCCTGATCTGTCCCGCTAGTTCCCTGTCTAACTCCTCTGTCTGAGATGGTGGCCTGTACACCACTCCCATTCTAAGAATCCTATTCTTGGAATCCTGGCTTTGCATCCAAAGTGACTCCGTACTACCCTCCTCCCTTTCCTCCCTTACACACTTCAGTCCTTCCTTCACATATAGTGCCACCCCCTTTCCCAATCACCCTGTCCCTACGAAATAACCTGTACCCTGGTACAGACTGGTCCCAGTCATTGTATTGGGTGGCCCATGTTTCCGTGATGGCTGCAATGTCCACCTCTCCCTCTGCCATGAGAATCTGTAACTCTGCAGTTTTCCTCCCAAGGCTCCTAGCATTAAGGATAACCACCTTCCACCCTTTTCTCCCCCTCCCATCCTGTCCTCCTTTCCTAGCATCACCAACAGTACTTACCATTTGTCCTTTGTCACTGTTATGGGGGGTAAGCTCATATGGTTTCCCAACCTGTGGTTTCTGCATATCTCTTCCCCAACTGCCACCCCCCACTCCTAGTTTAAATTCCCAACTTCCTCTATGTACTGCTCCATCCTCTGTTTCAACACTTTCTTTCCTTCCTCACTCATGTGTAGTCTGTCCCTGGCATAGAGACTACTGTCCTCCCAGGTCCCTCCCACCCCCCAACAGCCCATATCCTTTAGCACAACACCAGGTTCTTAGCCATCCAATTACCTCTATTCTCAGCTTTCTTGTTGTGCTTGCTTTGGCACCGGAAGTATCTCTGAAAAAGTTACTGATCTTCCCGCCTCTCACATAATTGTGCTAGTTCCTCAAACCTTCTCTGGACTGTATCTACTGTCTTGTCAGCCAGGTTGTTTGTCCCAAGATGTATAATTAAATGAGGCTTTGTCCTACCTCTTCTAGCATATTTCAGAACAGACTGTCCCACCCTTTCCGCTGTCATTCCTGGCATGGCCTCCACCAAATGCGACTATGCCTCTCCCTTGCTACCCCCTAACTCCTCTTAGTATTGAGTCGCCCAACACTAAGATTCCACCCCTTACTCCCTGCTTGCTTCCATTCATCTCCTCTCTCATTTCCAGCCTCTTCTTCCTCCCTGCGCATTATTCCTCCTTTCACCCCTGTTGCAATTCTCCCAGCAGAACTTCCCCCTGCTCTAGTTTGGTCCAGGCATTTATCAATTACTCCTCTAATTTCATCATTTCCCTCCTCCACCTTCTTCATCTCTAGCAGAGCACAACTGTTTTCTGGAGGCCCTTCACAAATGCCCGCTCCCTCTCTCTTCATAGTAACCTGTTCTCTCCTTTCCACTCCATGACTTTTGCCACTTCTTCGCCTCCCCTCACAAGTCCCTATCTCCTCCTTCCATTTGTCTTTTGTCTCCTGACCTGGTTTCCCCGGCAATTGTTCTTCCTGGCCTGGGCCCCTTTGTCCCTACTTCCCTTCTTCTGACCCTCTCCTCACCACTGTTGGCTTAAATCGCCCTCCCTCATCTCCCCTTCTTCCTCCCTCCAGTATTGGGCTAAACCCACCCCAATCTGCCTTGCCTGTCTTAGTTCCTCCTGCAGACCCTCAGTCTCCTTTCTAAGTTTTTCTACATGGTTGCACACTAAACATCCTCTCACACTCCAGGCAATTTTTAGAAAGATTGGTGCACCGCAGGTGTTGCAGCCTACCACCCTACCCATTGCTGTCGTTGCCCACCAGCGGCCCCCCACCCTTCCAGATGCAGGATACCAAACACTCCCCCAAGTCTCCCCTCTCCCTCCTCTATCAGTGCAAAAGATTTTCTTTATTTTCCTTACCTCCTTGTTGCACACATTTAAGTATATTGAGCAACTGCTTTTTATATTCCTATCCTTCCTATCCATGCTCAAAAACAGACTTTAATTAGCCATTGCACAACCTTCTTCAAACTCCTACTCCTCCTTTCCCCAATGCAATAACAATGCAAAGAGGTAATAATGAAAGCTCATAGATTTGCATTTACTTCCCTTCCACTGAGAGAGCTTGCTGCTGTTCCTTTCCTGGTATGCCCCCTCCTACTCCACACCCCCTGCTATACCAAGTGTTTAGCTCCTGTCAATCAGATTTAACAGGGCATATAATCAAGAGTTGGGGGAAGGGGGGAGCAAAAATTTGCAGCAACCAAAGACAGCAAAGAATACACCACCACTATGTTTTAAATCCTCAATAGCCCCAAAACAATTCTAAGTAAAGACAACAAAGAAAGTACAGAGTCACCAAAGCCCACAATCCAAGTCTAAAAGAAAAACAGCAATTACCAGTTACTGTAAAGCATTGAATTGAATATGCTTCCTTCCCCCTTCTGGCTTCTATAACATTCAAAAATACATACATTTCTATCTCAGCTCTTTACCATTACCATCAAAAGGTAACTACAATCACAATATTCTACCTTCTACTAATACAGATTCTATCACAGAACCAGAGCACAATGCAAAAACATCTGCTGCTTAGCAACAACAAACAGGTGACAACATACCAAGTTGATGTAGCTTTTTTTAAATGGAAAAAAAATGTAATCTTTTAAACCAGTAGAAATCAGCAGTCCCAAAAGCACCTTGAACCACAAGAAAGAACACAGTACCACACCTCTGCCACAATAACCAAACAGTTCTAAAACATTGGAGAAAGAAGAAAAAATCAGAGACTGCACAAAAAGATACAATGTACTATAAAGTATTAGGCAATAGTATACTCAGTTGTCCAACAGAGAAAACAAAGTACCCACCAAAACAGACAGAATACCCACAAATGACACTTAGGTTCTCAATATCAGACACCACCAAAGGCACACACAGAGAAAGGTTTTAAACTATAGTGTTAAAATTAACCACATCAGAGTAGAAAGATCACACTAAATAAATGTGTTGATCCTTCTGACTTCTAACGAATATCTACCACACAAATTTTATATCTTCCTGGAGCCTACAGGGTTGTCTTTCACAATCACCTAAATTTACATAAGACAAAACAATTTTTAAATAGTTGATCAGTTCCAAAATGATGCTGCTTTGTAGAGCTTCTGATTCTCAGGGAGGTGGGGTTTCCACACTTGACAGCAAGATAGCAGAATGCTAGTTCAGTCGTCTTTGTACTCCACTTAGGTTCAAGTGGCAATGACTTATCACACAGTCTGATGGAATAGTTCAGATAAGGAGATAAGAGAGCAAGATCGTATAATTGTGTTGAGGAAGTAGCCAAGAGTGAATGAGCATCTGCTGGAAGGGAATAGCCAGCCCAGACCAGTGTACAGGAGGTACTGATGAGCAAGGTTAGTGGCAGAGACAAAATAACAGATGGTATTATAGGTAACATCCAGTTCAGGTAAATTGCATTTGGTGGTGATAAAGGGAAACAGTCAACACTAAGAGCTCCACACCCAAGTGTGGATCTGGTCCCAATTTGCATTTTGTATACAAAACAATTTTTTTTATTTACTGTTTACTGTAGTATAGTAGGCTGTATCAGGCTGATTCTGGTGACTTCCAAGATGGCATTTGCTGTAACCAGAAATTTCAGAATCCCCTGCAGCTGACATCACAGCAGGGCTGCAGCAGTGGGAGATTCAATAGCCTGACATGCATGTTAAAGCTTTTATAAGCTCCAATCAAATGTTTGTTGGTCTTGCTGCTCTACCACGGTCAAGTACAATCCTCTGTGACTGTACTTCACCCTAAGAGGAGAATAGGACCAACAAAGAAAAGAATAGAGCTGATAATAACTGTAACCTGCACTGCTGGCTGTTGAATATCCCACTGCTGTAGCCTGGCTGTGGTGTCAGCTGCAGGGGATTCTGGGATTTGTAGTTATAGAAAATGTCATCTTGGAAGTCAGCAGAATCTACCTGATACAGTCTACTACATTGCAGTAAACAGCAAGTAAAAATATGTTTTTGTACATGAAGTACAAATTGGGACAAGTTCCAGATTTGGATGTGGGACTCTTTCTATTGACTGTTCCCCTTTGAGAGCCACTACAACGATGCCATGCACTTGTGGTGCTCAAGGTATTGGACCTAGCTGAAGAACTGACAACTGTCACGTGTTAAATATAGCAGCTTGCTGGATGCTGTGCATGTGATGATGAAACATGCCTGGAACAACATTACAGAGGGTTTGTAGCAAATGTTTAATATACCCTTGAATTGCAGCAAAGTTTGCTGCTATATGTTGCATGTGTGCAGTATTCTCTACACAATTTGCTGTACTTGCAGTGAATTTCATGATGTGAATTGCCGCAATTGGCATTTTGCAGTGAATCTTTCCTGTGTATTGCCTA
This sequence comes from Neoceratodus forsteri, assembly GCA_016271365.2. Taxonomy (NCBI): domain Eukaryota; kingdom Metazoa; phylum Chordata; order Ceratodontiformes; family Ceratodontidae; genus Neoceratodus; species Neoceratodus forsteri. Next base: position 1,972,013 of record CM028136.1, on the reverse strand, counting down.
GTAAAATTCACCACAGCAATTCACGTAGTAAAATGTGTGCAATTGCCTGAATTTTACTAGGTGAATTGTGGTACTACGCACTGCTCTACATGAATTGCAGAGATTTTGAACTTCATGTGAAGCTACATTTCATGGGCGATCACAGCGTGCTGTGTTTCATGAAAGTGGGGGATATCTTGGAGAATGACCACAACAAAAGTTAAAGAACCAGATGAAAAGAGTAGCTCAGTGACCTACCTACTGGTCTGACAGCTTCCAAACTTAAACAATTGTGTCACCAAAAAGATTGGGAAAAAGAACCCACAATGGATGATATGGTCACTGTTTTTCGGTTTTTACCGGAAAACCTGGTAAAATTCTGGAATTAGGGCTGCCTGAAAACCGGTAAAAACAAAGATTTCATGGAATCTGGCATTTTATATCAGATCAGTAAATCTACAAAACTTGTATTTTTCTTATAATTCCTTCCTATACTAGTTTCAGTTTGCTTTATTTAAGGCTCTGTATATTAAGCTTTCTTTAATTCTGATTCTTTATACACATACTAAAAGAATGATAGCAGAATCCTGGTAAAATCCAGAAATTAGAGTAACAATCACCAGTGCAATTCCGGAATCTGAAGTCTTGAAAATGGAATTTCATTGTTTTAGTCACCGTAAATCAGTGGCCTTGAGATATTGATAAGATTGTTTCAGCGACGTGATCAGAAGTAAGCTCTGTCACAGAGACAGAAGCAGAGGCCTCAGATGCCAGCATCAACATCACCACACAACTGGTTACACCCTCCAGTGTCAGACCAGCCCTGCTTACTCTACACAGGGCAATGGAGCAGTTTGCAGATATCATGGAAGATATGCCACACTGGAACAATAGTAGGCAAACAAAACACTTATGGCAGCAATAAAGCTCAAGGGCCTACAATGCATGAATCATGGACTAGTAAAGAGTCCCGTTTCTACTACTGCTATAGTAGTAGTGGTACAAGTATATTGTTCTACTAAATGTCTTTATGTAAGGAATAAGACACGATGAAGTGAGGCATATGCCCCAGGTGCATAATGAAGCATGAGGGGCTTGTACCGAGAGCCTTTAGCAACTCGGAAGTGCTCTTATCAGGTTATAAACCACACCTTGGAGTGTCTTATTCCACTTATAAAATGGGTCACCTTAGTAAAATAAATTTTATATACAGGTATATATATATATATATATATATATGTATAGCCAAAAAAAGATATTAACATTTTTTAAAGGAGGTTTTTATACCTAAAATACTGAAAATAGTTCCCCTATAAATGTACTGTATTGTATTGTATTTGAAATGCGCTTTTTGCCAGTAGGGGGCATATAGTTCTCTGGTTGGTTCTAACACACACACACACACACACACACACCACTTTATATGCACTTTTTAGTTTTCTTTGTTATGTTTTTTGTAAGCATGTCTTTTAAATGTCTGAGAACTCCCAGTTTTACAGGGAGCCAGCGTGTCCCACTGCAGCCGCCATAGCCAAGTGACTCTCCCTTTTAGTGTGTCTCACCACATCTTTGAAAGGGAAGCTGCAACTGAGGACAGCACATCTCACAGACTGAGTGCATGTTTTAAGTGGGAGAAGCTGCTACTACAGAGAATGTCTCCCGGTCACGCTCGGCACATGGAGGGTTGGGGAGAACAGAGCTGGTAGCAGTACAGTGAGACTTCTGAGCACTGTTGGCATGGGGGGGTGAAGAATGGAATGAGGACTGCAGAGTGCACACCAAATAAATGGGCAGCAGTTCAGTGGGGACTGGGCAAGATGTGAAGCTGTAGTGAGTGTGTCTCAACCAGGCAGCTGTGGGTCAGCTGCCTTCAACAAACATTGTTGAACAGAAATGGAAAGAAAGGTCAGATCCTAATTTTTAGTGTCTTGAACATGAAATTTGGGCTCTATTAATTTATTTTAGTGATTGGGAATGCTTGTCAACTGGGAAAATACAAGTACTGTTTTTATAGTACTAACATGGCGGCCAGAAAATTTAAATTTTTTGCAAGGCATGGATCTCTGTTCTGCATCTTGGCTGGCATAAGAAGTACCAGTTGGCACAGTATGTGCTGATAAGGGCATGGCAAATTGTGCTTCTTAACCAATCAGGACATAGAAAACACCTAACCTATTTTATAAAATTATTTATAAATCATCCAAATACAGTATACACATATAGGGCTAGATATTCAAAGGGGTTGCACCTGATGCAACTGAGTTTCACCAGCACAACCCCAGAACTGTGCCCGGGGAACATCCCGATATTCAACCTGGGATGTGCGGCTCATCTGCTGGCACAATCCAGAGATGTACCGCATACCTGGGCTCACAGTTGAGCCCATGAAAACAGGCTCAAGTGCCGGCCACCCACAGATGGGCAGCTGTTAGTGCAGTACACAACACAGCAGCCGCTGGCTATGGGTGGCAACCCCCCTAACACCGTGCCCATGCACACATGGCAGTCAATGAAGTCATTCATTCACAAATATGTGAAGTATTACAGTATACCCTGCAAGCCCATTGGTCCACAGTGTGGACCAATGCGATTGCAGCTCCTACTGTAAACTGTCATTCAGCAGGCAGCCATGGTGGTATGTGGGTGGGTATGCTGCCCGCCGATTGGGGGGGAGCTGGGTGGGCTGGGGGTCCTGTGTGGGTGGAGGTACCACTGGACCACCAGAGAAATGTGCTTTGACAATTAACCATCAATTGGAGGTACAAGCAGGATAGGGGGAGCCACTGGACCACCAGGGTTATTATTTCTGGATTCTGACAGCAATCAGAGGGTCAGATGGGGAGGGGGGGTACCACTGAACTGCCTGGGTTGTTACAGTAATTGTGGATTCTGGGGTGGGGGGGTATCACTAGACCACCAGGATTGTTTATGACAGTGATCAGAGGGTCAGATGGGGAGGGGTACCACTAGATTACCAGGGTGGTTATTTCAATTTCACTATGGCGTTTGGTGCTACGGGAGGGAAGGGGGTACCACTGGCCCAACAGGGAATTCACTAGCCAACCACAATGGGCAATGGGGGCTATGGGATGGGGGTGGGGACCATCTGGACCTCCACTGCCAACACTGCATGGTGTGCAGGGAGCCAGGTGCATTTCACTGGCCAGCCCTGCACAACTCATGCAAATGGGGCCATAATGACATGCAAATGGCCCCATTTGCACCTTGCATGCATTATGGCCCCATTTGCATATTAGTAGTTGAATATCAGGAATAAGCACACAGCGTATCTCTGATGCACTGATGCATTTCCCATTCCTGGTATTCATCTCTGTCTGGGGGAATGTGCCAGCGCATTGTATTTGCGCAGTGCGCATTACTTGATATATTCAGAAGAGATGTGCCATGGCACATCTCTTCTGAATATCTCCCTTAGTTGCTTCAGCTCAACTCAGTTGTGCTGTGCACCCTCTTGCTCCATTTCCAGGTGCACATTTGAATATTGGGCCCATAGTTTACAAAAACATATACAATTTAAATATATGGTACAGTACTGGAAATCAACCATTAGAATATTGCCTGCAGTTTCCTTTGAAATAATTATTTTCTCATTTAATGGGTATTAATGGGCAGGTATAGGATTAGCCTAGAAGAGTCTAATATTATTATCTAGAAAGTAAACAGGATGCAGAACAAGCCAGCCCATCGGTGCAGCAGTAGCGCTATTGTTTGTGAAGCCAGTGATCCAGGTTCATGAATGAACCTGTGTTGATGGGGAGTTGGCCGGGGGGAGGAGGATTGAGCATTCCAGGTAACACTGTCCTCCTCTTAACTGGAGGGTGCCACATCCCACAGCACTACTGCCACCTGTGGACATACAGGTGGCAAAGCGCATGGGACACAGGGAGGGGGGGATGTGCCATGTTGCGTATCGTGTGAGTGTGCTGACACATGCGTATGCCAGGGACTGCATCCCAAATGCCAGCATCACTACAGGGTTCAGGGATCCATGGCACAAAGAGAAGGGGAAACCAAGAAGGTAAAACTCTTCCTCTGCCCGCCTGCAGCACCATGACGTCTGGTATATCCAGACTGAAGGCAGGTCAATTTGCCACAGTCAGCTGGGGCAGAGAAGGGACAGAAAAAGTGTAAATAAAAAAAAAAACAGGATACAGAAGGATTTAGGTCTGGGTACCTACCTTCAGTGTTCTTGTAACTCTTAGTCTTATAACTCATAGTTTGAGAAAGATTACCTAATTTAGGTAAAAAAAGACCACATGTTATGTATGTCCACCTAAGAATGATTTTACTTTCCTATCTAAAGATAGAGTGATCAGGCTATCATAACATTTACAGTAATACCTCATAAAAAACACTTCTGTTGTAGTTACTAATGATATGACTGACACCTGCTATGTGGGGGAAAGCTCATTATCAAGTATTGGTGGTAATGTACATGATAAATGCTATTTTTGATTCAACCTTTATATAAGGAGCAGCAAACTATCTGAAATTCACAAGAACTCTTTGCATTCATTGTCCCATTATGGTGAATAGAAGATATTGAGTTCTTTGTTTAGCTGCCGGTGCAGCAGTAACTAGATCACAGAAAACAAAATGTGTGGTTACCTTTAGCAACCTTTGAGAACGATAAGTATATCAATTATTAGTGGGTTGAATGTCATCAAAATATTAAGGGCTACAGTGCTAGCCTTGTCAAGATACTTTATATGTCTGTATATAGTGGAAAGTAACACAGGAAATCAAGTTGAGAGGAACGGGGATTTCCTGTAATATATTGTGGTCTATCTAAATATTCTGGGCCTTGTTACTGGCTACCACCATAGAATCCTGTTTTTCCAAATGACAGCTTGGATTGCTTAAAATGCAGGTACAGTACATCTTTGAAAACAGCTCAAACATTAAAAAAAATCTTGAAAACTTAGTTGCGTGTTTCTGGTGCTCCTCACCCAGACTTAATACTGTTAGTTCAAACTCGAAATGTTTTTGCATTTTGGGAATTGCAGATACCTCTCAACTGGGATTTTCAGTTCATGATTTCAGATGGAAAAACTAGGAGCACAAAAATATGAGTTGAAGTGACAGTCAGTGAAAAGTTGTGGTATAGCTAGATACAGTATATCACTGTGAAATCCCCACCCATTTCTTTTTTTATATATACAGCTGTTTGCTCCTCCATTGTAACCTATGCCATATCATTGGGTCCTGTGATCCAGTAGCTCCCAACCCTATCAGCCACTCCCCTTACCGTCTCACTGGTGGGGATCGACATGGAGCAGGGGCCGAGAGTGCAGAGGGCCCATCACACATGGCAATGGAGAGACATAGGCCTTTTCTGTGTTTTTCTCCCTTTGTGCGGCATAGATGTGCAATGTGTTTTGCTAGCTCTGTCTCTGCGAAGCCCCCCCAACTCAACCTCCGCAGAGATACCCCCAGTGCTCTGAACGTGCACCTTCCTCATTGTGTCCTGCATGCGCTGACATCTGGATACCTCCAGATGGCAGTCAAGTGGCGAGGCATGAATTCCCCCCTCCCTGAGTGAGGAGAGCAGTCCCAGGGATGCTCATGCCTCACTCTCCCGGCTGACGCCCCGTGCGACCTGCATCCATTCCTGAACCTGGGTCACCAGCCTGGGATGATGTAAGTCACCCTCGGCACTTCAGCCCTCTACAGCACTGGGCCAGCTAAGTCTCCACCCATTCCAATGTGATTTCCTGTAATATATCTACATCTTGGGGCCCCTCAGGGGTCCAACTTTGGCCCTATTTTTTTCTTTCCTTTAGTAAATGATGTCCCTCAAGTTCCTGGTCATTGCAGCACTACCTTATATGGTGACGACCTAGTACTCCTTGTCAGCACTAAAAGTACTCTATGCATGAATGTCCAGCTTAACACTGACTTTTTCAGTGTCCGGTCTTGGCTTGCAGAATACAGACTTGTCCTTAATGCAACGAAGACACTGGTCATGCTGTTTAGGTCATCAGCCAAGATAAAATCCTGTCTTGAACCCTATACTGTACCGACAGCTCTCCCCCTCAAGATCATCCAATTCTTCAAATATCTTGGGGCCACTCTGGACCCCAAACTAGACTTCTCCATACACATTCATAATGTGTGCAGGATGGTAAACATGAGACTTGGCATGGCTTACAGAGTCATGCTCATCTACTCCAGCAGTTTGGCTTACTCTAGCCAGACAAGTACTTCTCCTTAGCCTCACCTATGGGCTCATCCCCTTCACATTTTCTGGTTTAACAATCCTGGCTAAATTGGATATTGCCTGTAACTATATTTGCAGGTTTTCCCTATCTGTGTCCTACTTCATATATCACTGCGTACTCTATGAAAAGTTAGGCTGGCTGTCTCCTGTGAATAGGCACTTGTTTAATCTGGGGTCATTAGATCTGCCAGCCCCTCACCTTAGGAGGATTGTTAAAGTACTCAAGCCAGCTGTACACACTCAGGTCAAATGAGTGGTTGCTGATGGTTGTTCACAAAACCCACACAACATTGGTAGACCAGGCTCACCATGTGTATGCCTAGGCCCTGGAGCTCTCTCTTGTTGCAGGTCCACAGCTCCTCCTCCAACTCCTTGTTTAGAAAATCGCTGTGGGACTACCTGAAGGCTGACTCAAGCTGTAGCTGCATTTTAATAATGATTACTGCATACTGCTACCTTGCCCCTGTATAGATAATGATTTTCCCTGTACATTATATGCATTGAAATTGTGTACCTTAATCTGGAATTCCTGTTTTATGAAATATTTGAACATTGTACTATAGTATCTGTAATTACTGTTACCCATGTTGCTTTATTCATTTGTTGTGTTGTCTTTTGTCTCCACTGTAATACTATTGTTCCCTATACTGCATTTGTCTAGTTTACTTACCTGTTCAATAAACCTATATCTATCTTTATTTCTATCTATCTATCTATCTAGCAACTAAATAATGGTCAGGGGTGATATACAAGGATGTATACCCATCGAAGGGGGCTAATTGGGGCTATAAGGCCATGAGTCCAAAGGGTGTGTGACAGGGAGATCCTGCCTCTCTTAAGGACCGACCTTTTCTTAAATCTGTTGCAACAGTTCTTGTATTTCTTAGCCTAATCTATCATTTACAATTTCTAGTCTGTAAGGTTGGCCACCAATGGTGGGAACTTCTCTCCAAATACATAATCAGATTTGTAAGTTTTTTAATATAAATGTAGCTCAAAGTATATTCCAGCCGATTTCAAACAATCCAAATTTCCGTTTGCAAAGGAAAACTATCTTTTCCAACTTTTTACCCGGTTTGGCTAATCAATGTGTTAACAATCTACTGGTTAAAAGTTTAGTGGGCTCCTTTCTCGACATTTCTAAAGAGCTTAAACTGTCTAAAAAATATATTTTAAATTATCGCTTGCTAACATTTGTATTGCAAACTCATTTTAGGAACTCCATGTCTCTTATATATGCAGTTAATATTATATCGGACTGGATGGATGTGGTCAGAAAACCTCATTCAATTTCAGGCCTTTATAAATATCTCTTAAGATTAAAAATGGAAGATATTCCTCTCAAATCTCAGTTTTGGGACAGTTACTCCTCGACACACCCTTTAGATTGGGCAAACCTTTGGAACAATATTTACAAGTTAATTCCTTTGGATAAGCTATGACTTATTAGGTATAAAACTCCTCATTATGCATATTTATCTCCCCAAAGGCTGTTCAAAATGGGTCTAAAACAATCTAACTTGTAACACAAATGTGAGAGAGAAGTAGGTTCATTGGACCGCATGCTATGGTCTTGCCAGTATATTCAAAAACTTTGGCAAAAAATTAAATGTAGAATTCTTGGTAAATTAGTCCAATTTTATGACTTCAACCTTAATAATTGCATCTTGGGGTAGTTCTCAGCTGGTATGGCTTTGGTTGATAAATCTATTTTGACTCTTGTGGGGACCACAACTTCACAGCTGTTACTAAAACATTGGAAAGATCAATCAGTTCCTACTTTTAACGAATGGATAGCCCAAATAAAACAAAACTTAACTTGGATTCGTGTGATTTCTTATTTCCACAAAAATTTGAACTTCTTTTCAAAATGTTAGAAGACATTATTGCTATATTAGATACATTATGAGATTTTACCAACTAAAATTTAGGTTTTTAATCATATCCCCCTTAAGATACTTCTTAAAACTCAGTACATCTGTATTGTATAACATTCATTAGGATAGCCTCAGTTTGTTTCCTTTTTCCTTTTCATATGGTTTCTTTTAATTTTTAAGGCCTACCTTAAGTTTGAGATATGTACTTTTTACCTAATTATCTGACTTACTCCTTTCTGTTTACATAGCTCCTTTAAGGGTGGGGGAGGGGAGTAACTATGTGGTAAGAAGGGGGCTTAGATTATTGCAGTGCTAGCTGTATATGCTTTATATATATTGTTGCCTGTGTTTTCTTGAATTTCGTGTTATTTGTTAAACCTTTCAATAAAGTGTACTATATACTATATATATATATATATATATATATATATATATATATATATATATGGTTGACCACCTATGGGCACCCCCTCCTCTTTGTTGACTATGCTATAGTGTCCTCTTTAATTTTTCTTTTCCCTCTCATGTCCTCATACGGGGAGGTTATTGTGGTCAACTCTGAGCTGATGTAAAACAACAGACTGTGTTCCTCATTGTTGGATTTAGTATGCAATAGTGCTATGTCATAAAATACCTTGATGTATTTGCCTTGTGTGTATGAAACCTGTAAATGTTGAAAATGCCATGGCACTAGGTGTTTTTGATAAAAGTAAAAAGTACTGGGTGACTGTATTATAGAAATTAAGTTGCCCGGGGTAGGCATATCAGAACCCCCCCCCCCCGTTGTGTTGTTAAATGGATATAAATTGCTACCATGCATTCCTGCTGTAAACTGAGCCAGTCTGAAATTTCATGGTGATTTGCATATACATCCCATGATGCTTTGCATTTTGGGAGTATGTGTGATGTTGTGTTTCGTGGAAACTTGGCTTATTGCCAGTGCTCTTTGGAGTAACCTTTGCTTCAGTGCTTCTGCATGGAGGTTCTTTGTTTTTAGCTTTTTTTTTATTTGAGCCCCACACCATCACCCAAGCAAACAAGACAAACATAGGGGAAGCTAAATCTCAAATGAAAACTTAGATCAGTTGGTTAGTAGGTGCTTTACCAAGTACAGAGGAAAGACTTACATAGACTGTTGCTGCAAACTGATGTATTGAAGAAGGGATATGCCATTGCTGAAGATTATCCTTTGTATTTTCAATAAATATCATATAGCGATTGTGTGTTAAACCTGAAGTTTGGTGTCTGGTCCATCTGTTATCCCACAAACCCTCCACGGACTTAATGTCAGAAGTGGAATAACTTGCTGGAAACATCCAGATTGGCCTATGAGGGATGTTTTCCAGTGGATATTGCCCAGATATCCCAGGTGGACCAATGCAGCAGAAGTTGCCAGAGGAGAACCCAGAGAAGAAAGTCTGTGGAGTTCTAACCAGAACCATGGCTGACAGACAGAGAGAAGCTGCTGCCTGGCCTAGACTTGGGAGCTCAGAGGAAGGCCAAGCCTGAGGATGATGAAGAGATGCAAAGGGATGAGGAAGTACTGTGAGATTGAGGCAGATCGACTATGCAGATAGGCGGAACACTGGTGCCAGGTGCTCAAGAAGTCCCTGCCAGAGAGTTTGGATAATGAATCAGAGGAAGATGTTTTGTGGGCTCAGCTGAAGGAAGACCACCTAACTGAGCAGGATATTCCTTTGTTGCCTGTGTTCCCAGGATGTTACCTGTTGGGGGTCGGAGATGCAAATATGGAACTTGAATGTGAGACCCCAGGTAAGACTGTGCCTAGTGATATTGGGCTGGGGTTGAAGACTCCAAGCAAGCAAGAAAAAGCCTATGAGGCTGAAGGTACTTTTTCTTGTATTACTACAGCTAAATCCATTAACAGTATTGATTGGGGTATACTGCAGGCTAAAGATGCTAATGTTGTCAAACTGTACCATTAGTCTGTTGAGAAATGTGTTAATGTCTCAGGGTAAAGAATTATGATATCCACTATGTTTATGATGGGATGTTTATTGTTAATAGGGACCTTGAGACAGAGCTTCTGAAGATGCATGGGTGGAAGCTCCATCCCTTCCTGGGACAGGGATATGTGACAGGGAGATCCTGCCACTCTTGAGGACCGACCTTTTCTTAAATCTGTTGCAACAGTTCTTCTGTTTCTTAGCCTAATCTATCCTTTACAATTTCTAGTCTATAAGGCTGGTCACCTATGGGCACCCCTTGCCCTTTCTTTGGTTGTCAGCATGACTCAGTTGGTAGCACATCCGCCTCTGGACCAGAAGGTCATGGGTTCTCGTCCCACACCGGGATTGAACTTGCACCTAAAAATGCTGGCATCTGAGTGCAGTATTGGGGGGTGCTGTACTGCTGGGGTGTGCCGTCCTTTGGATGAGACATTAAACCGAGATCCCTTCTACCCATCCTGGTGTTGTCCTGGTGGGTGTCCAGGTGGAAGTAAAAGAACCCAGGGCACTCTTCACAAAGAGTAGGGGACATTCCCGGTGTCCTGGCCAACATTCCCCTTCCCATAAAACTGGTTCATACAGTTGTCCAGGCTGTGTGTGGGTGTTGATGTGCGATATGGCCGCCACTACACATTCAGTCACTTCACTACCAGTCTAGCATTGCTTGTAAAGCGCTTTGGGATACACTGTGTATGAAAAGCACTATATAAATAATGATTCTTCTTCTTCTTCTTCTTGACTATGCTATAGTGTCCTCTTTAATTTTTCTTTTCCCTCTCAGGTCCTCGTACAGGGAGGTTATTGTGATGACCTCTGAGCTGATGTAAAACAACAGGCTGTGTTCTTCATTGTTGGATTTAGTATGAAATAGCACTATGTCATAAAATACCTTGTGTGTATACCTTATGTGTATGAAACCTGTAAATGTTGAGAATACCATGGCACTAGATGTTTTTGCTAACGGTAAAAAGTACTAGGTGACTCTAATATAGAAATTAAGTTACCCAGATAGAGATATCAGAAAACTCCCCTGTTGTGTTGTTAAAAGCATAGAAATTGCTACCATGCATTCCTGCTGTAAACTGTGCCAGTCTGAAATTTCATGGTGATTTGCATATACATCCCATGATGCTTTGTATTTTGGGAGTATGTGTGATGTTGTGTTTCTTTGAAACTTGGCTTATTGCCAATGCCCTTTGGAGTAACCTTTGCTTCAGTGCTTCTGCACTGAAGTTCTTTGCCTTTAGCTTTTTTTTTTTTTGAGCCCCTCCCACCCTAGCAAAGAAGACAAACATAGGGGAAGCTGAATCTCAACTGAAAAATTAGATCAGCAGATCAGTGGGTTAGTAGGTGCTGACCAAGTGCAGAGCAAAGACTTGCATAGTCTGTTGCTGCAAACTGATGTATTGAAGAAGGGATGTGCCATTTCTGAAGGTTATCTACTGTATTTTGAATAAACATCACACAGAGATTGTGTGTTGAACCTGAAGTTCAGTGTCTGGTCCATCTGTTATCACACAATCCACCCACAGGGTGAATGACCTAATTGCTCTTATAACATGGGGTTGAGAAAAGAACACATCCAATTGCTGAAGCAGCATCAGGTGACTGTATGTTGATGAATGTTAAACACAGTTGCTGTGAAATGTTCCTGTGAGAAGATTTCTCATCAGAATTGGGACATCTTGTCTGCTGAAGCAAAGGAAAGCAGCTTGGCAGCCATTGAAATGGCCACAGATGAACAGCACAGAATCTGGTGAAGTGCAGCAGAGACAGTGACTGTATCTGGTTCCCCTCCCATTGCCTGTCATGCACTGGAGCTCTGACTCTTTGTCTTTCCCCTGCTGTCTCTTGTGTGGAGTGCAGCTCCTCACCTTGCAGGCAGAGTGGCCAGTGGATCTACACAGAGTGAGCCCCCCCCCCACCCGACAATGTCTGCTTCTCTTGCCACCGGTCTTGGGCATGCAGTCTCCTCACCACAGTTATATCCCCCCCTCAAAGATGTCCACTCCCTGTGGTAGCTTGTCTGTGTTTTCCTGCTCATTCTCCCCCAATCCCCCAATGTCCACTCCCTGTCCTCAGAGCCACAGTTCCCAACAGGCAGTGTCCCGTGTTAGTGTCAGCAAGACACAGTCTCATTTCACTCGGTCCCTGGTCCTGCCCCACACCCCACAGACAGCGAGGAGCAGATGCATTTCCCTCAGTCATGTGTGGCCTTCGACCTGGTGCCTCACAATGCACTGGGGGTGTTGATTAATCCCCAATAACACAGTGGTGGAGGAATAGCCAATGCAGCCAGTGCAGTGGCACAGAGGCCCGACACACTTAGAGGCCCAATAAGTTTATTCAGTGTTTTACCATTTTTTGGTGAAAGATTCCACATTTAGTTACCCTCCCAGTCCCAGACAGCTGACTGAACTGTCAGTGTGCTGCACCTGACCTGTGCTGCCCGACGACGTACTGCAGATGGCAGCAGAGAGTCTCGCGACATGGAAGACCAAGAGGGATAGAGACTAAAGCTGTTGCCTGTGCCCTGCACTGTGTGATGGTTGGACAGGACACTCACTACATTGTGCTGAGGCAGAACAGCAGAGAGAAGAGCGACAGAGAGAGAGAGAATAGAGAGAGCACCCACATGGATGGTCATGGTCTCTTGCTGCTGCACAGACAGAGCATCCCCCCATCTGGCCCCAAGGATTCCAACTCCCTCCCGACCCCAATGTACTTACTCAGTCTTCTCTCACTCTATGTGCTCCTCTTGTCTTTCACTCTGTACTTTTCGACTTGTTGTGGTGGTTGTAGAAGGGGGGAGGCTGAACTTGCGAGTAGTTGGCTGCCTGCTACCACTGACCTTTTGGCTTTTGGGGCGGGGCCCGGGCTGGCTGAGGGGGAGGGTTTGTTTGTTCCGCTGATGGGGGCCCATAGCCAGCTGCCACTGCTCAGTCTCACGAGTGGACTGTGGAGTGGTCGCTGCTGCTGTACGGTGGACTAGGGGAGGGAGGCAGAGGCCTGCTCAGGCAGGCAGGCACACAAAGGGCAGCATGGGTCCTAGCAAGCTCGAGCTCTGTACCACATGACTGGCTGCTGGCTGACACATCCCATTGGACAGGGATACTGTCAATCAGTCAGTGGTAGGCAGGGCCGAGCTGGGCTATATATTGCACTGCAGCACAAGAGATGGGTCTTATGGTGTGTAGATCGAGCTGAGGGAAGTAAGCTAAACATGCAGTGTCTATGTGTGGAGTAGTGGGGACACACAATCACATCTTTTTGTTGTGAACTAATGTGAAATTCAGAATGTGAATATGTAGGCAGGGGCTGACTGATTTTAGCTAAGGACAAGGAAGTAGTAGCACAGCATCGATTGGACTGACTGGATTCTAATTTCTGGCTATAAAGAAAGAAAACAAAACACATTTTGGCTTGGGCCTTGCTTGCTGCCTGGGTAGTGTGGGCACATCGTGGCTGGGCTGGGCTGCTAACACTAGGCTAGCAGCACTGGGCTGAGTGAGTCAGTAGTCTTAGCTGGTTTTTCTTTGCTTTGCAAACAAGGAAATTAATAATTATCATTTAAAAAAAAAACTTATTGGGCAGGCAGCACAGCACTGTTCAGTCCTTCCTGTTTGTCTGAGCATATCAGGAGGAGCCACCTTAGCCCTCAGCTGGATAGTAGGGACAGGGTTTTTGATTTTTGCTGCAAACAAGGAAATTATTAAAAAAAAAACAACAATTTACTGGGCAGCACTGCAGCAGCACAGCACTGTTGAAACTGTTCCTGACCTGTTTGTCTGAGCCTGGGAGTGAATAGGGACTCTTGCTATATATAACAGCATTTAGCATGGCAACAGACCTGCTGCCTGGGTAGGGTTTTTGCCTTTGCAAACAAGGAAATTATCATTATAAAAAAAAACTTATTGGGCAGCACAGCGCTGTTGGAGCTGTTCCTGTTTATCTGAGCTTGAGAGTGAGTAGAGACTCTACTATATATAGCATCATTTCAGCATAGCAGCAGCCACCTTAACCCACAGCAAACAAGGACATTTTATCATTATAAAAAAAAACTTGTTGGGCGGTACAGCGCTGTCAGAGCTGTTCCTGTTTGCCTGAGCCTGGGAGTGAGTCAGTCGGGACTGTGTGGGGTGGGGTGAGGTTACTCAAGTGAGTGCAGACAAATAATAAAATACAAATAATACTGCATTACAGATAATACTGTACTACTTGTTGCTTGCCAGTCAGCTGGCCCACCCAGTGCAGTCTATCTCAGTCAGTGACTGTCGTTGTTTTTTGTCTACAGTTACAGTAGTACTGTTATGTATTCACAGTGAGAGTGAGTCTGTAGTGTCACTGTGTTTGCCTTGCAGCAGCAGCAGTGTGTGAGACTCCTGAGAGGAGGCCTAATGCCTGACTGTGACTTTTTTTTCTGTGCGTCTCCAGCCTGCCAGGCCAGCCTGTGTCTTGCCTTGCGTGCTATGCTGTCTTGCCTGCCCTAACTGAGCCTGTATTACTCTGCTCTTGTCAGTAGCTGGCTAACTGACTAGCTAACAGCACTAGCTGCACTGCAAAATTTAACACCTCTCCTCATTTCTGTGAATGTGAATCTGTGACTGACTGACTCTTTGATTGAATTGATGACCTGACCACTTGTGTTTGGTTTGTCTTTGCCTCCGTGACCCGTCTTGTCCAACAAACCTCCCTCCTTAATTTGTGACTTGTTAGCTAACCTGTCTAAAAATCTCAGTCCTCCTCATTATCCCTTTCTGATCTATAGTTGTTGACATGACTTGATGTTATTAGTCACAAAGTTACTCAGACTAGAGAGGAAGCCTGCTATAGTGTTATACTGTATACTAATTACACTAACTGACTCTCTGTTGAGATTGAGAAAAGTGGAGTGCTGTCTCTGCTGCTGCAGTTGCCAGCTGCATGATGAATGCGTATAATTGTGGTAAATAAGAAAAAACAAAACAAAACAAAAAACCTATAAAGTTAACCGTTCAGGCCAGGGCCTGCCCTGCCCCCGTCCTACTCAAAAATTATAATACACAGTATAGTGGCAGTGCAGCTTTGAGCGCATAACATAAATACAATAAGGGTGTTGGGGGCGCAAAAAAAAAATTGGCAGATTAATAAGTAAAGGGATTCTAAAGTAAATATAATTATAATAAAGGAGCACCAAGTGTCCTGATTAACTCAATAACCTACACTTCTCCCTCCCTCCCTGTTTGCGAATTGCCATTTAAAAACAGTAAACTACCTGCATAAACAGTCCCGTGCAAAGGCAGTGGTGGTAGGCAGGAAGGAACTCATCTGGTCACTGGGGGGCACTAGACTGGGGTGGGGACTGACTACTGAGCTGTAGGGTTACTAGTAAAGGAGCACCTCCTCCAGAGCTACACCTCACCCTGTTTGCCAATTGCCATTACTCCAGAGTGAAGCAAACACATAAACTATTTCAGTAAATATATAAAGTCTTTTCTTGCTAAGGTAGTGGTGTGTGAGTTCAAAGCAACAGCTTGTAGAAGGCAACTGGTCGGGCACTGGGGATCTTGTGTGTTGGCTGTGGTACTGTACCTTAGTTCAGTTGTGCTGCAGTTGAAGAGAGTCTGAGGTAAAAGTTCAGCTAGACAGCGCAAGGTGGTGGTTCAGTGAGTGGAGGATAATTTTAGGATTTACAGCACTGTATGTTGTAAATACAATATAGTAGATAAGATTATAAATACAGTTTATTGTTGACTGTAAAAAATGCCTCCAAAATACAAAATGGGTGCACAAAAGTGTAAACGGAAGAAGGAAGAATTGATGTTGGCTGCAAAGCTTCCTAAAATCAGCATTTTTTTCTAAACTGCGACTGAGTCTGACACACCTGATAAGACTGAAGCTTGTGAAAATGACACAGACGTGGAGAAAGACAGTGGACCTAGTCCTTTGGCTGAGATGGCCTGTGCTGATCATGCTGATCCAGAAACTAATTTTGCTAAACAATCTGAACAAGAATCAGACATTGAAAGTATATTGGAGAGAGAACTCGATGAAACAGGTGCTGCTTTAAACAGTGAAGAAGGAGAAGAACCTGCTTTTCCAAGTTTTCCGCCTGTTGATGACAAAAACCCCACAGACAGAGGTAATTTTCCTTTAGATATTAAGGACAGCCAAATAAAAAGATACATCATATCCAAGGTTCGTGTAAACCTGACGGACCATTTCCACGAGACAAAAATCAAGATGGGAGCTGTTTCTCCAGAAGCTATTACAATATTACAGCAAAGGCAGGAGTTACATTACCACGTACTTGGCGTTGTTACTCCCCTAAATTAGACTGTGCATATTGTGAGCCATGTTGGCTGTTTGCTGATCGTAGTGCACCTGCATATAATGTTGAATGGGTTAAAGGAGTTCGAGACTGGCGTCACGTAAGTAGCAAAATTGAATATCATGAAACATCAACAATTCATCTAGAATCTTGCTTAGTGTATGAGCAGTGGCGATTACATGGCACAATAGCTGAAGATTTTGAAACTCAAATACAAAAGGAGAAAACTTCTGGAAAGACATTTGGAGCATCTGATCAATGTGCAGTTCTGTAGACCTTACCTACGTAAGGACATAGACAGGGTAGAGAAGGTTCAGAGGAGGGCAACAAAGATGGTGCATGGATTGCATCACAAGTCCTATGAGGACAGGTTGAAGGCACTGAACATGTACTCCCTGGAGGAGAGGAGGGAGAGAGGGGATATGATAGAGACATACAAGTATCTTACAGGGAGGAACAGGGTGCAGGAATGCACTATTTTTAAGTGAAAAGATGTTCCAGGACTAGAGGGCATGGGATGAAGTTGGAGGAGGACAATTCAGAGGAAACGTGAGGAAGAATTTCTTCACAGAACGGGTGGTGGACAAGTGGAACACCCTGCCAGAGGAAGTGGTGGGGCTGAAACAATCATGGGATTTAAGAATGCATGGGATAGACATAAAGGAATTCTGGAGGTCAGGGGTAAGGGGCAACAGACTTCCTGGAAAACATAAACTGAACTTACAAACTTAAATGGGCAGACTGGGTGGGCCATAGGCCCTTATCTGCCGACACTGTCTATGTATCTATGTATGTGACTCTTACATTAGCTATGTGCAATTTACCTTTCAGGAGACACAGAGAGGTTTTAGGGCAAGTAAATAGTGGGAATTTCCTTTCAGTCAAGGACTGTTGGC
Organism: Neoceratodus forsteri; assembly: GCA_016271365.2. NCBI lineage: Eukaryota > Metazoa > Chordata > Ceratodontiformes > Ceratodontidae > Neoceratodus > Neoceratodus forsteri. Next base: position 1,954,740 of record CM028136.1, on the reverse strand, counting down.
CAAGTATGATCCCGTATTAAAGCAACTCATTTCCATGCCAAGTGGATCAATTCACTATCTTAGTCATACTATACAGGATGAACTCATTGAAGTTTTGTGAAAGTGTATTAAGCAGGATATTATTGACGAAACAAAAGCTGCGCCTTTTTTCTCTATAATAATGGATACCACCCAAGACATTGTAAAGACTGACCAACTGAGTCAAATTTTTCGGTATGTCACAATAGAAAGGGATGAAAGGGACATGGCAACAGAGGTGAAAATCAATTAATCTTTCCTTGGTTTTCAGGAAATTAGTGATCAGTCTGTGAGTGAACTTGAAAAGATAATCGGTTGCATTGAACAGAAAGGTTTAGAGTTATCTAAATGTCGCGGTCATTGGTATGATGGGCCCTCTAATATGAGTGGTGTGTACTCTGGTGTGCAAGCAAGAATATCCCAGAAGGAACCAAATACTGCATATGTTCACTGTACCACTCATAACTTAAACCTCACACTGAATGATTCCATTAAAGGAATACCATACTATGTACCAGAACTGAAGAATTTTTATGATGTGACCGAAAGACTATACACTTTTTTTGGCCACAGCATGAAACGCTGGGCAATGTTATCTTCATTTGCTTCCTCTTCAGAGCTTTCTAGCAACATTACTTTGAAAAGGCTTTGCCCTACCCTATGGTCGACCTGGTATGAATCACTCCTTGCTCTGAGGTTTCGGTATTTAGATATTATGAAGGCACTCACAAAAATAGTTCTTCAGAGCAAAAATGCAGATGAGTGCAATGAGGCTTTGGCATTAAATAAATTATTGGAAAATGTTAGTTTTGTTTTTCTTGTCGTGCTCCAAACAAAGACTCTGGAAACAGTCAATGCTGTGTCAAAACTGCTACAATCTAAAGACATAGACCTTTGCAAAGCAGCAGACTTACTTCACAAAACCAATGAAGACCTACTTGCATTTTGAAATGAGTTTGACGAAGCCAAAAATTCAGCAATTAAATTATCAGAAAAATGGGGCATACAAGCAAAGTTTGAAGAAAAGTGCATGAGAAAGGTCAAACACCATTTTGATGAGCTATGTGAAGATGAAAGACTTGCCAATTCAGAACAATGTTTCAAAGTGAATGTGTTTTACAGGTGCCTTGATATAATAACTGCACAGCTTTCAAATCGATTTCAAAGCTTGCAGGCAATCGCTGATAGATTCTGCATAATCCAGCCAAGTACCCTGAGTTCTGCAAGCGATGATGATCGGCATAAAGGAGCTGAAAAACTGGCCCATCGTTTCAACAAAGACATTTCACTTGCTTTTCCTGGACAGTTGCTTGCATTCAGATCTTGTTTGAAATCTGAAATCTCAAAACAATCATCAGTGAAAGGTTTGGCAAAACTGTTCATTGTTGACAGTAGTGCATTAGCATCCAGTTTTCCAGAAGTCTGTATTGTACTTCTGCTGTTTCTCACTATCCCAGTAACAGTAGCCAGTGCTGAATGCTCATTTTCAAAACTTAAACTTATAAAGAACTACTTAAGGAGTAGTATGGGACAAGATAAACTTTGTGGGTTTGGGAATCTTATCTATTGAAAATGAATGAGCCAGAAAAATTAACCTACAGCAGATCATTGATGAGTTTGCAGAATGAAAGACACGCAAAAGGTGATTCAGATAGATGGGTAGAAAATATTACACTGTTATGTGTTGTCGTGCACTGTTTCATGGTGCCACATGCTACCATTTTGATAATTAACTGTTATGAAGCATTGAACACTTGAATTGGCAATGGCATGTTTAATGTGGATAAATATGATATATTGCTTGATATGTGAGGGAGGTGTGTGAAGTGTGCGTAAACAGGTACTAAAAAAACTTGTGGGGGGTTTCAGTGTCAGGATAGGAGTGGGGGTGGGTGGCAGCCCACAATTACAACCTTCACTGGGGCCCATATTTCTCTTCCTCAGCCCCTGCAATAACACCATACCCTGTTGTGGGTTATTGATTACTAATTAGCCTCTGAGATGTGTATGCAGTGCTTCTCAGTGTTCCACCCTCATCCATTGTTTGTTGAATATAACACATTAGAATGGTTATTGTTACAGAGATCACATTTTTGATCACATTATGGCACCTGAAGTTTCTTACAGCAAGGAGGGAATGGTGTGTAGTGAGTGCAGGTAAGAGTTTGGGGGATTTCTGGTTTAGGGAGCGTTTGATGTGTCTTTTTTCAATGTTCTTATGCAGGTTGTCAATTGGTTTGACTAGCTTTCTAGTGATGTGTTGTGTTATGAGTATTGTCCCATTAATTGATTAGTGTAGGTATATATTCTTAATAGATAGATTAGTCATAGGTATACAGGGACATAAATGATGGCCTTTCTATGGGAAAACATTCACATCCATTTATTATACACACACACTATATATACATATATATATATATATATATATATATATTTATTTATTTATATATTATAAAAGGGGTAGGAAAAATTATCTCTGCTGGCTGGTTGAAACACATCACATGACCATGCTTATATCAGAGTGCGACCGCACACCTGCACTTTCACCCCACTCCAAAACAATTTTCTCATTTTATAAGATAGATAACCCTCTTTAGGATGTGTGGTCGCTCTGTAACATCAGTAACCAAGTAGAGCAGCTGCCCACCACCCCATCCCTGTGCACATGGTGAGCCCCTGCCTGACACAACCCACAGGGTGGCAGCACAATGGAAGTGACGCAGAACGAAGCCACAGTGCACTGCGCATGATGGCAGTACTCCACCCTGCAGGATACATGAGGCAGCCTAGCCAACACCACAGTAGAGCACCAGGGCACACATGCATGATGGACCTACTCACCTGGCTGTGGCACTGTCCCATGATGGGCGCGTACCTCCAAACACTGGAGACGCTCAGGGTCCCTCCACTGCAGGTCCACATAATGGTGGTGACACTGCTCACCACTCCTGGCCACCCCATGCGCTGTGAGAGCATGGTGGCAATTGCCTGCCACACAGCCACCCGGGGCTGCTGCAGTGGCACCTGCCCGAAAAGCTGGGGTGTGTGTGGCAGGACGCAGATCACCAGATTAGCCAGCTAAACTGGAGACCAGTTGGCCACCCGTGCATGGCGTCACTGTTGCTGCACCATCACTGCTCCGTGTGAACTGCAGAACAAAATGGAGGCATGAAGTGCACGTGGAAAGTGCATGCACCAGCTGCATGGCCAAGAGGATATGCACTGTGATATGCCATTGTGCAGTCACGGAAATGCGCCGCATGGGCGTGGCCTGACAGGGTCAAGGGTAAGGGGGTCACCCAGGGGAAGAGGTCACAGCAGGGTTCGGGAAGAGCTGCTGCACTGTGTGCACGCAGCAATAGCTGCCATGGTACATCAGGTGCCACAGGCCCCATTACATTGTAGCGCATAGTGCGGCACAGGTGGCAGCACATTGTCCAGTGCATGCACACTGCGGTCTGCGCAGTGAGCATGCATGTGTATTGTGCTACAAATTGCTCCAGAGCAATCTCATTGCGCATGGAGCAATTCCACGATATTCAGTCGTCACATGCTAATGAGCTCATCAGCCAATGCGTGGTGCACTGTGGGAATTAGCATGTCATTACCATTGCGTCGATGCTCATTTGCATGTGTTGCGCTATAAAAGTGCAGCAGAATGGCACAAGCCATGGACTGGTATTGCAACCGTCTGAGGTAAGGTGTGCATGCTGCTGAGCCCAGTCAGCACAGCATGGGGAATGGTGTAGGCTGCTGCTGACACTGACACACATGGCCATGTCCACAGGTAGCACAGTGTCAGAACATGAAGAGGTTGAGAAGTGTGGGCCTGCATGCAAACACAGGTCCAACTTTACCAGGGCAGAGGCTGATGCCCTGTTCGAGGTATACCTGGACAGGGAGCCACTGGTAAGTGGTGCCAAGGGCACACCACAGACCAGGGCTGCAGCCTGGGAGGAGGTGGTGGTAAGTGTGAACCAGCAGGCAGCCACCAGCAGTCGATGCAGGAGTGCTGGAAGAAGGTGGGCACTGATAAACGCCACATCAAGGAGAAGGTGGTGGCCATACATGCAGCCCGGACAGCCACTAGAGGGGGATCTGCTGATGTGCCACAGCTCACACTGCAGGAGGAGCTGATGGGGGCCACCATGCGCTGCAGTGCTGTTGAGGGTGTGCCGGGTGGAGGGTTCCAGACTGGTGGAAGGCCATCACTGCATGGTACATATGATGGGTGCACACAGCATGTGGGGGGGCTGGGAGACATGCATCACTGACCTCTGTATCCTCTTTCAGCACCAGCATGCCTGCATGCAATGGAAGGGGCACTGGCAGTGGCTGTGGAGGCAGGCCCAGCCCCGGAGGACCAGCCATCCACCTCCATAGGCATCCAGGGGCCTGATCAGCTGCAGCACACACCACCGCTGTCCAGCCAGATGTCCTGGGCATGGGGTCAGATGAGGCCCTGGCTGTGTTCCAGCAGGATGCCAGCCATGTCATCCTCTGCATGGAGACACTGACTGGGGCATGGTCCAATACCAATGACAACATGACCATGGTCCTGGACAGCATGGGTGGTGTTGTGAGGGAGATGCCCATACCAAGTACCACCTTGGGCAGTGCACCCAGTGGCCTGCTGGTGGTGGAACAGCTGCCCACTGCTACTGCAGGAGCTGCCATGTGCACTACCATGGCAGTGCCATGTGGTGGTGGTGCAGCCGCGCATCCGCTGGGCAGCATACAGGGGCCACAAGGGCAGCAGCAGCAGGCTGTAGGGGACACGGGGCAGCCAGATGTGGCATTCACCACTGGGGTGCCAGACAGGGTCCAACCCCATTGGTACCCCACTGTGCAGTATCCTCCTGAATGGGGGGCTGCGCAGCACAGCCATACACCACCGGTGGCTTGGCACCCAGCCCAGGTTCCCCTGGGCACTGACCCATTGTCAGAGCACACCCTATTGCTGCGGGCCTCCGTGGAGCAACAGGTGCTGCTGGTAGCTGGGGTATGTGCACTGAGCGCGGAGGTGTGCCAGGTGGCTGAGCAGCATGAGAGAGGCACTGCACAGCTCCTGGAGGCTATTCAGTGCATGCGGGAGGACACGACCACATCCCATGACCGCATTGCCATTGTGATCAGGGATGGCCTTGCACCTCTGGCTGTCACCAGGCATGGTCGGCCACCTCACACACCACGTAGTGCACTGTCCATCGCATGGACCTGGTGTCGAGCGACACCCCACGTCAATGCTGGGCTCTGCTGTAGGCATCCCAGGCATGCCTGGGGTGGGCCTGTTTGGGTGCCTACACACGCCTGCATGGACCCGGTTGCAGTCCCTTGGTTTAACCCCTGGGGGCTATTGCAGACACCCCCTGTGGCTGATGTGCAGCCTGCTGCTGCCGATCAGCCTAGGCGCAGCTGCGGTGGCCATGGTTCCGTGTGGCGGACCTGAGGTGCGTGCAGCCCTGGCTGCAGTCTGCGTCTGCCCTGTGCGCACATGGGTGGTGTGTGTGTGTGTGCATACCGCAGGTGTGGTACCTGTGTGTCGCACCACACACTGCCTGTGTCCATGCCTGCCCATCCACTGGCCCATGTGGTGTGGGGGCATGATGAGAGCAGATCAGTGCCAGTTGGGCATGTGCACCGGTGCACTGCATCTGATCCTTGCCACATGCCAGTGCCTGGGCACGTGTGTGTGTGTGTGTGTGTTTGTGTTGTCGTTCCCTGCTGTGTGTGGCACTGTCACCCCTACCCCTGCTCCACACCATTGTGTGCATGCCCATTGCCATGCATGCCCCTGCCTGTGTGCTGACCCTGTGTATGTGGCCAATGTGTGCGCGTGGCGCAACCTACCTGCCTGCACCATAGTGCTCCCGTGCGATGGTGTCCCTTTGCTGATGTGCCATGCGCTGCAGCTGGGGTGTCCACCTCCCTCTGGCCTGTTGCCCTTGTCGTCCCCACTACTGTCCCCCTCCTCAACCTTGACAGCTATCCCACGGTCAATGGCCATGTTGTGCAGTATGCAACAGGCCAGGAATAGGCCACAAGCTTTCGAGGGGCTGTACTGTAGGGCACCACCAGATCTGTCTAGGCAATGGAATTGTGCCTTCAGCATCCCAAATACATGCTCAATGATGTTCCACATGCTGGCGTGTGCCTCATTGTATCGTTCTTCTGCTGGGGATGATGGGCACCGGTAGGGGGTGAGCAGCCATGGATATCCGCTGTCACCTGTGTGGAAAATGACATGGTTAGCGCTGTGTCCTCTGTTGCTGTGCCCCTTGCCCATCCCTGGCACCCTCACCAGTGCTTCCACCCTGCCTTCCCCCTTCCCATGCTCTGCCCGGCCCCCTTACCCATCCCATACTCACCAACTAGGTGGCCCTTGGGGATATCCCCACACTTGAACCTGTGGCACAGCACACTACTGTGCTAGACGAATGCATCATGTGCACTCCCAGGGTGTGTGGCACAAATATTGGTGATGCACCTCTTGGCATCGTACACCACCTGGCAGTTGACACTGGGGACCCCCTTCCTGTTTACATATGCCACACCCTCAAGGCCAGGTGGCATGCAGATGCCCACGTGGGTGCAGTTATTGGCCCCAAGCACACCAGGCATGCGTGCTACCCTGTGAAAATCCTGCATGGTTGCTGTATGCTCTGCCTGTGTGCTGGGAAATGGATATATTCCAAAGCATGTGGCAGCAGGGCATTGAGGAACTGTGTGAGGAGCTGGGACGTGGCCAACTGGGTTATGCCTGTTGGTCTCTGGAAGGTGCCCATGGCAAGCAGGCACATGACAGCTGTTAACTTCATCTCCACTGACATGACATGGCTCTGTCTAGTGGGTGCCTGCATCTTCTCACTGCACAGCTCACAGAGCTGCCTCAGAATACACGATACCAGCCCACAATCTCGGTATCACTGAAGTTCTCGAAGGTGGTTGCAGGTATGGTACCACCTGTTTCAGGCATACCACAGCCAGGCCCTTCCATGGCCACATTGCTGTTCCTCCTGCCTCCTCACACCCCTCATTATGGCCTCCATCTGAAAGGCTGCACTGGTCATGGCCCCTGCTGTCCTGTCTCCCCCTGGATGGTCAGCTGCCATGGGCTGTCTGCCACCCTGGTGCTGTGCATGGCACCTTGACTGCCTCTCACTCTCACTCACTCTGCCCTGGCACACTCTCCACTGCCACCTCTGTCCCACGCCCCTGTGGCTGCCTATGCAGATCCCCTGTCCCTCTCAGGCTATGTCTCCCTTGCTCTTCACGATCTTATCCCTCCAGTGTCCTGTTCCACTCTCTCTCTCTCTCTCTCTCTCCCCCTCATCCCTGGCACATGTACTGTTGGTGTGCTTGCACCCTGTATTTATAGACTCAAGTCTGCTTGGTGCATCTGGGTCTTGCTCCACAGTTGCACCATGGTTCAGTGGTTGAATATCGCAGTGCGATGCATATTCATGGGCACGCCCCCTAGTCTTGCACATGCATTCATTAGGGTTGTGCACTGGTGCAATGGGACTTGTGCTGCACATTGGCTCCCACTGAATATCGCTCCTTGGCGCAGTTCCGTACTTGCGCCAGTGCAACTCAGTTGCGATATGGGCAACTGCTTTGAATATCCCAGCCTTAGAATTTAAGATCATAGAGTTGTCAGCAAACCATTTACACACATTTCTAAAGCTGACATCAAGAACATTTGTTAAATCTTAGCCTGACAATAAAGAATTAAATCATCAACGTAAATTATTGAGTTACAGGTCCACACTGAGCTGACAATTGGTTGACAAATAGTGAAAACAAGGGGCCCAAAATGAACCCCTGAGGTACACCACACTCATCTGAAGCCATCTGTGAATCCTGCAAACCAACATGCACAAACTGTTTGCGATTGACCAGATAATCACTTACCCTCAACACATATCTATATGTGTGTGTAATATATATATATATATATAGATATATATAGATATATATATATATCTATATATATATATATATAGAGAGAGAGAGATATCTTCCAAAACTTTGTCAATGCACTAGTTAGGGTTAAAGCAACAAAAGTAGGGAAATGTGGTGTTAAGGTTTCCAACCCTAACACCCCACCCCTACCCTACAAGCAGTAACAGGAGTGGGGTGTGCCTTGGAGTTCTGAGCACTAACACTTACTCCATTCCATGAGTAAATAAGCTGATATGGGGATAGTATATGAGAATGGAATGAGCATTAGGGTTGACAATCCCAAGGCACACCCCACACCTGTTGCTGCTTGTAGGGTAGGGGTGGGGTGTTAGGATTAGAAACCCTAATGCCACATTTCCCTACTTTTGTTGCTTTAACCCTAACTAGTGCATTAACAAAGTGTTTTGCAATGGATTTCCTTACTTTTTGAGATGGTATAATCACATCCTCATTTGCCTGTGGAAGCACAGGGCCCTCTGGACCCTGTGCTCCTATCCATCCATACTTTTTGAGATAGTGCATTAATATCTATATTTGCCTGTGGGAGCTCAGGGCCTTCTGGCCCCTGCACTCCTGTCCCTCCACAAATTCAAATATGTATAGTATGTTGCTGTGGAAGCAGTGGGATGTCTGGGCCCTGCGCTTCTGATTTTTGCAAAACCACAATGACATTATCACCATAGCTTCCTTATTACCCCACCTCATGATCCTGGTACTGAAAATTCCCAAATCCCCATGAAAATGTGATTCTGCACCATTGCAGTGTCATTTAATGCTACAGGTATGAAAAGACAGGTCAGAATTTGAAAATTTTGGGTGAAAATATTTCAAATTACCAGAGTTACGAGGGAGCACAGCAAAATGTTAATGCATGTGCTTAACTTTGACATTTTTAAATATTCTGACCTCATATTTCAACACAGCCTTCTTATGGCCCCACTTCATGAACAAGGACAGTGACATTTTACAAATTCTGCACAAAAGTTGATTTCACCAAGTGACTGTGAAATTATCTTTCAGACTAGATTTGCAAAATTCCACTGACATCGTTCATGAGGTGGTGTCCTAAAAAGGCCATGTTGAAAATGTGGTGTCTAAATATGCCTTGTGGAGTGCCTCATATATATCCCTTACTATACCTAAGGTCAAATCACACTTTGGCAGGACATCCTTAAGTCATGTGCTACCCCTACTCTGGAACAAGCTGCAGAAACATTGAAATTGGTCAACCCCATCAAATTACCAGCATTTAAAACACTTGTTACTCATTCTTTTAAGGATTCCTTCAGTTGTTTCCCCTGATCTTTGCCTTATCCCTGGAGAATAGAGTCTCCTACACTCTGTCCCCCCAGACTCCTTAACATTCTGTTGCCTTATCTCCTCTTCCTCCAACTACATTTTGGAACCCAGTACTCTCTGTCTGTCACCTCCATACCAGACATTATAATCCACATCACTGAACATTGATCCTATGTGCTTTTGTATGACTTCCCACTTTACCTGCAATTTGGAGCCCCGTATTCACTTCTTTCGGATGTGCCACCAATCATCTGCAATCAGTGGCCTTCTTACGGGTACCCCTGCTCTCTTATGCTTCTACCCCCTCCCCCTTATGGAATCATCTACTTTACACCTAATCCAAAGATCCTCTCTTTCATGCATTCTGGCATACTTCATGTATATTTTGTGTATATATATATATATATATTTTTTAGGCATACTGTTAAACATCATGTAAAATTTGTATATATTATTTCCAAGTATTTGTCACTGCTATCCTTCCAGTATATTGTACATTGTTTCTTGCTTAATTTGCATTTGTATCATGATTCTGTTGTAAACTGTTGTGTATGTAACCCTGACAATGTATTCTGTCCAGGTCCATCTCAAAAATGAGCATTACTCTATGGTGTTCACCTGGTTAAATAAAGATTTTGATAGTTTGATTTGATATGCAAAAATGGCCAAGTTATGAATCAAAGCTGATAACCCCACTGAAATACACTGAACTGCATTTACCATAGTTTCTCGTATTGCAGTCGCCAGTTCCAGCAACAAGACATGTCTTCAATCGGAGAGTTAATCTTCACAGTGGGACCTGTTCAAGTGAGTGAAGATGTGTGGGGGATCTGGGGTGGGTGGGTGGTGGATGCTCAGTGGGAGGTCGGATGGGGTGGGGTCATGTCACTGATGGACCTTTAGTTATAGCTTTAAAAAAATACATCAAGGAATAGTCTTCTTCATTTCAGACTAGGTGGCACATTGAGGGGGTGCCACTAGACACCAGGGCAAGCACGAACAGCAACGGGACAGCCATCAGAGGGTGGGGGATGCCACTAAACACTAAGGAATTCTATGTCAGATATAAAAAAATAAAAAATAAAATAAGAATATATATATACATAATAAAAATATGTATATTAAAGGGGACTGGGACTCAGAGGCTGGGAGTACCATTGGACACCAGGAAATAGCATGGAAAACATAAAAAAAAATTCAAAATAAAAAAAAGACATAAAAACTAGGCTGAGCACATGGAAAAGGCTTTTTTCATTTGAAGAAATCCTTTTCTGTACCAGCAAAAAATGCAAATGAAAAAGGAGTCTTACAAACTAAAAAGAATTGGCAAAAACTAAATCCGAAATCCTTGTATGTGTCAAGAGGTCCTTTTTCATTTGAACGGCAATATTAAATGAAAAAGGATCCCCTATCATGAAAAAGGAATGGGCAGAAAAACTAAGTCCAAGGAAGGAATATATCACCTTGGTAGGAGTACTCCCAGACACCATTAGCGATCACTATCCAATTTATTGTGTTTGGGACACCTCCACCCCCTCCTTCCCCTCTAAAGTTGTTACCTTCTCCAACCTCTCCCACCTAAACGTGGATGCCTTCACTCTAGATCTTGGTCTAATTGGCTGGTCTCCTCTCTACTTAACTGAGGACATTAACTTTGAAACTGGATATTTCAACTCCGTTCTACTCTCGCTGCAAAACAAACACATCCCTGTCACCACGTGTAGGGTGAAAGGGAAGGTTACCAAATGGCTCACGTGTCCACTGCTTCAACTACTGAAATGTAGGGATAAACTGTGGTCTGCGTGGAAGGTCGCTCATCTGCGTACTGACTTTGAAGCCTATAGAGCCTCACGGAACAACTGCAAAAAGGAATTACGCCTGGCTATAAGTTACTACTACAGGAATCTCCTTATGTCCTCTGCCTCCAACCCTAAAAGGCACTGGGCCCAAATCAAGGAAATTCTTGGTAATGACAAGCCACAGACACCTACAGACATGTATACACAGAGTGCACACTGTAACAATTTGCTAACTATTGCCAATGCTTTTAACTCACTCTTTTCCTCGCTACCTTCTACTGCACCCGCCGGGATCCAAGATGACTGGCTTGCTGCTTCTTCCACGACCCCCACTCCATCCACCCTGGTGCTGGCTCTGACCACATACCAAGAAGTACAAAAACTTCTCAAAACCCTTCCAGCTTGCGGGGGCCTGGGCCCAGATGGAATCCATCCAGGGATACTCAGACAGTTTGCGACCTGGCTTGCCAAACCCATCACCAGGCTTTTCAACCTTTCAATCAGTACTTCCTCAGTCCCCCTTGCCTGGAAAATGGCCAAACTATCCCTGTATTCAAAAAGGAAGATGACAAACTTAAGTCCAGCTACCATCCCATCTCTCTTCTCCCCACTCTCAGCAAGCTTCTCAAGAAAATAGTCCATCGCCAGCTCTCGGAACACCTTACCAAATTCAATCTTCAAACCTCCTGCCAATATGGCTTTAGGGCTGGGCACAGTACCACCACTGCTCTGTCCCAACTCAATGTCAAAAGTAATATGGATAACAGCCTACTCACAGGAGCTGTTTTCATTGACATGTCCAAAGCATTTGACATTGTTCATCACCCACTCGTGCTGATGAAGCTTCAATCCTTTGGTGCCTCTGACTCCACTCTATCCTGGTTCTGCAGTTACCTGGACAACCACACTCAGGCTGTAGCTTTCCACAAGGCTCTATCCTCCCCCAAACCTGTCACCCTTGGTGTTCCACAGGGGTCCATTCTCAGTCCTCTCCTCTTCTCCCTATTCCTTAATGATATTCCCAACCCTTCTCACCACAGTAGCATACTCATGTACGCCGATGACCTGGTTCTTTATTCTGCATCTAAATCAGTTGATGACATCAACCTCAGACTCTCACTTGACTTTCAATCCCTTCAATTATGGCTCTTGAACAGCCATCAAATTCTAAACATAGATAAAACATGGGCCATGCTTTTTGGCTCCTCAAAATAACTGCCCTCCACAGCTCCTAAGCTCCTGGTTCACTGCATGAACAGAACCTTTGTCACTAACACATCCTCCTTCAAATACCTTGGGGTTACACTTGATCCTCCCCTCGATTTTTCAGCCCATGTCAACGCGGTTTGTCGTGCTGTCAATGCAAAAATAGACAGTGACTACTGAGTGCGCCACTCCCTCACACCATCTGCCAGACTATCTGTAGTGAGAGGAGTGCTTCTCCCTCAGCTCCTATATGCTCTCCCTGTTCTTTACTCTGCCAATACCAGTGTGCTCAGCAAATGGGACACTTCCTACAATAATATCTGCAGATTGACCTTATCTGCCCCTCGTCTTACTCATCACTGCCTCCTTTACTTCAGCTTAAACTGGCTGTCACCCAAGGATCTCTGGACCTACTCCCTTGGGTGTCTTAGCAACTCCCTAACTAGACCGCCTCACCCGGACTTACTGGCCAACTTGCTTGTTCCAGTTTCCCAATCCTGCACCCTCAGGTCCTCCTCAGTCCCAATGCTCTCTCTTAGACCTTGTGCTACAAAAATGGGTGAACAGACGTTCTCCAATTTTGCTCCTAAGTTCTGGAACTCACTCCCCCTCCATGTTAAAAATTCTGCCACCTATCATGTCTTTAAAAGTTCTCTCACCTCTACACCCTGGGTAACTGCAAATGCACCTACACCTAACTCCACTAGGCCTCCTGGCTGGGGCTTGACCTCTTGTTATATTATTGCTTTTTCAAAGTGTTCTTGTCATGTACTTACTTGTAGGGACTAGGACAGTTAGTGTGCAAGCACTTCCACTAGACTACCTAGCCTCTGATGGTGTCCTGTATTACTATCTTTTTGATGTATCCTAGCATGTATTCTGTACTATATTGTTTGAACTCTTATGTTTTTCTTATTTGTTAAGTTGTACTACTGTGATTATCTGTACTTTTGTCTTGTACTCTCCCGGGTCATGCCTGAAAATAGGCAGGATTGTTGCCTAGCGCACTTACCCGGTTACCAAAAGCTAATAAATAAATAAATAAAAATCCATTTTTATTATAAGGGATCCTTTTTCATTTGATATTTTCATTAAAATGAAAACAGATCCCTTATCACGAAAAAGGATTTCAGACTTAGTCATTTTTTTAATTCCTTTTTCAAAACAAAAGGATCATTTTTCATTTGAATGAAAATGTCAAATGAAAAAGGATCTCTTCTCACAAAAAAGGAATAGAAACATGAATAAGTCCAAAATCCTTTTTCATCACTCATGATCCTTTTTTGTTTGAACAAAACAGGATTCATGAAAAAAGCATTAGTGAGTGACAAAAAAGGATTTAAAATGCTAAAAAAAAAGAATTCTGAGGGCATTTTGAAATCAGTTCAGTGCAGAATCCAACTAAGTGAAGTAACAGCAGTTTCAGAAATCAAAGCAGGAGCAAACAAGATCGTTTAGTTACTTTTCAGAAAGTTAATACTGCTAAGTTAGCAGAAAGGAATTCTAATCAGATGGAAACTGCAGATGGTCCTTTTTTAGACAAAGAGGTCGGAAATGGAGAACAGATTCAAAGGAACAGAGGAGGGGGATGAGGAGGAGGAACAGGGGCCAGAAACATCACCCCAAGAAGATCGGGGAGACGAGTGCAATCCAGGAGTTAAATATTATTAATTTATCATCAAAAGATTTAACAAGGTCACAGGTGAAGGTGCTGCAAAGGGGCTTAACATTCGTTCCCACATCAGTTGTTGATGAGTTTGATATTAACTTGGATTTATTTAAGTTTTTCAGAAAAATTAAACTGAAGGAATATTACAAATCTGATAATGGGGAGTTACAGTTGGACAATGAAAATTTGTTGGAATTAGATGAATCAATACAGGCTGCAGAACGAATGGAACAAACAAGGATAGAAAATAATCGAGAAAGTATTGATCTTACAATTTTGACTGAACTGTTTTTGGAAGCTACTATAGATTTGACTTATGAACAAATAACATCTGTGAATAGTAATGGTGATGAAATTGAACTGCAAAGGGAGAATGAAAGTTTGGGAAATACATCGTTTAGAGGAACATCAGATTTTGTCCAAGATCTATAAACCCAAACATTGTAGTTTTTGAAAAGGTTGTTGCTGAGGAAGTGTCTAAGATCTTGACTGACCATGATAAAAATAAAGTCTGGAAGAATTTATCCAAATCAGAAGAAGCAGCTCTTAAACAGATTCAGAATTGGGATGATGTAACAATTAAAGGTGCTGATAAAGGGGGTAACATGGTTATAATGTTAAATAGCCAATATGAAAAAATGATAGAAGATTGTTGGGGATCAGTCCAGGTACTGAAAATTTCCCAGCAACCCAATTAATAAATTCAAGGATGAAACGTTAAGACTGTTAATGGATGCTTAATCGTCAGGAGATATTACTGCTAACAAATTAAATGTTTTGTAGACAGAAAATCCAAAAATGTCAGTTCTATATGCTTTACCAAAGAGTCACAAAAATGAAAAGACACCGCCAGGACGTCTGATCGTCTTGGGGAGGGGTTCTTTAACAAATAATTTGTCAGTGTTTGTGGAGTTTTTCTTCAAAAAGAAGTGATGAAACTTAGATCCCATCTTCAGGATATAGGTGATTTATTGATGAAATTGCAGGGTTTTATATGGCAGGAAGGATATTTATGGTTAGCAATTGATGTAGAGCAGTTGTATTCATCTATTAAACATCCAGATGGGATTTCGGTGTGTAGGTATTTTTTTAAAAGAACTCATTCCCCTAATCCATGTAAATTCCTTTTGGAAAGTATGAAATTCATTTTGACTCACAATGTTTTTGAGCTTGGTGGGGAATTGTTTTTGCAAATACTGGGGACAGCCATGGGAACTTGCATGGCACCATATTTTGCAAACCAGACATTAAGCTTGTGGGAGAAAGAGACGGCGTTCTCCGAGGCCTTCCCATATGTGGATGACGTCATCTTATGGCATCGCTTTATTGATGATGTCATCTGGGAGTGGGGAGGCCCAGAGAATAGGATTGCAGAATTCACAGAATGGTTAAATAAAAATTCCCTTGGTTTACACCTAACTTATTCCTGTGATAGAAATGTTATTCCATTTTTAGATATTGAATTGCATGGTGTGGAAGGATATGAAGTAACAACAAAAATATACAGTATAAAAAGAAAACAGCATGCAATTCATTGTTGCATTTTGAGAGTAGCCATCCAGTTAAATTAAAAAGATCTATACCATATGGCAATTGCTGAGCACTAAAAGAAATTGCACAGAAGAAAAAGATTTTATTGTTGAATCAGACAAAATGGTTCAGGCTTTTTTAGATAGAGGCTATAATAATAGAGATTTAGATAAGGCCATGAGTAAAGTATCAGCTTTGGATAGAAAGGATTTATTACAGGTACATACAAAAAAGAAATGTGAAAAGGAACCAATAACTTTCAATATTAAATATAGTGCTGTGGCAGGAAAGATAGGAAATGTAGTACATAAAGATTGGCCTACTTTGCTAAATGATAAAAGTTTGGCAAAAAAGATTGATGAGAATCCAAGGGTAACATTTAGAAGAACAAAAAACATCAAAGATTTAATAGTACATAGTAAATATTAGAAAAAGGAAAAAGAAATGGCTACTCAATGGTTACCATCTCCACCACGTGGTTTTAAGAAGTGTAGAAAATGTAATGTATGTACTTATGCTATTAAGGCACAAGAATGTATTCATCCAGTTTGCACAGAAAAATATAGGATTAATGAATGTATTACCTGTAGTACAGAAGGGGTAATCTATTGCATTGTTTGTCCTTGTGACATTCTATATGTTGGAATGACGTAAAGAGGGTTCAGGAACACATTAGGAATATTATTAATAAAAATCCAAACAGTCCAGTAGCAGTACATTTTGAGTTAGTGCATAACAGTTATCCTGAAGGTTTACAATTTATAGGATTGGAATGTGTTAAAAGGAGGAATAAAGGCAAAACTGAAGTGTCCTTTAAAACCAGTTTGCAACAGAGGTAGAGTTTTTGGATTTGGAAACTTAAAAGTTTAAAGCCAGTAGGGTGAAACAATGTTTATGATTTAAAACCATATTTGAAGTCAGGGTTTTGTTTTCCTCCTTCTTCTTTTTCTTTCTTTTCTTTTCTTTATCTTCCACCCTTCCCCCCTCCCCATTCCTTCTTTCTTCCTGTGAATTATATATTCCTAAAATCTGAATAATAATTATAGATTATAATTAAAGAAAGATGTTTGTCTGAAAGGTAACTTGGATGTTTTGTTGTTTGTAGTTTACAACTTCCTTGTGTTTGCTGACTGCCTCAAATTCCCTACATCCATGCTTTAAATGGTTCAAGATACACCAAAACATCATTAAAAGTGGAAGAACCTCAAAAAAGAATCCAGAAGTGATACAATTAAGTATTCCAAATGAATTTGTGTTTGTGATAAAATGTTATTATAATATGTTAATGTTTTATATACTGGTTTTGGATAATTGTATTCTAAAGTGCATAGCAATGGCAAAACTTAAGAATTATAGGGTAAAATGTAACCTCTTTAAAAATGTTAATAAATTCATGCCATTGATAGAATGACATTGTAATATGTTGATGTTGGACATATTCATCTGGGTTAGTTGTATCTTAAAGTATAAAACATTGGTAAGCTATAAGGATTGTAAGGTTAAAATGGAGTTTTTTTTTAAGTATCAATGGGAAAAAGCATATTAAATGAAGAGCTTAGGTGTGTTTGAGTAATATCCAGCAATTAGTATAGAGCTGGTATACTAAGTAGGGTTATAAAATGTTTGCTACAAGGGGTACTCTAAATTTTAAATTAAGAAATGTTTTCTTTCTGTTAATTGCATGATTGATTTTCTCAACGCACATGCACTTTGGGTATTTAAGACCACTTGGGTTTTAATTCCACACTCCCTTAGGAAGCCAGTGTGGCAAAGCGCAGGGGTTAGTGGTGGCTGACGCTTTAGCCTAGGTAGGTTGTTTTGCTTTATTTATTTTATTTATTTGATTCTAGGATTACAAGTACCATTGAGCTGAGGCTCATTTACAAAGGTTCCACGTCAATTCCGGGACAGTACAACAGAGTACAACAGAGCAGATGAGTTTTAGGCATGCTGTACAGATTAACACTCAGTTACATGTACATAAATGCATACATTTCAGATAAGACAGGCAGGGCAGCAGAGGGAATACAATAGGGTTACAAGGATGGGTAAGACACTGGTAGTAGCATGCCAGGGGCAATTGTCGCAACACCTAGAGAAGTGCATGTGATGGGACTGGGTGGGGGAGATGAGGGAGGAAGGAGGAAGGATAAGGGGAGAGAAAGTGCGATGTGAAGACCTTAGACAGGAACTGTGGAGTAGTAAGGAGGGCTGGTTAGGTGAGACAGTCACAAGTGCTGATGGCAGAGAGAGTGAGTTGGAGCCTTTTTTTGAATGGGCCTAGCTTGGGAATGGAGGCGATCTCAACGTTGAGACTGTTCAACCAGCTAGGGGTCCTGTAGACAAATTACCATTGTCCCAGAGAGGTTCTGCAGTGTGGGATCATCAGGAGTTGAGTTTCAGAGCCTCTACTATGGCGAGAGTTACTACTTGGACAGAGGAGGGCTTAGACCCCTGAGGGGGTGGGGGTGCAAGGCCCATGGTTATCTTTTTTGCCATAATACAAGTTTGATATTTTGGGTGGTTGGATAGTTGTAACCAGTCAGTTTGGGTGTAGAGGTTGCATGTATGGGTAATTGGATGAGATCCAGTCATAAGTCGACAGGCTTTATTGAGTGATGTAGAAATGCATCTGAGGGCTGTTAAAGTGGCCGAGCCATATATGATGAGGCCATAGTCGATAATGGAGACAACCGAGCTTTGAACAGCAACACTTAATGCTGATGGGGTTAAGCATGACCTGTGCCTATAGAGGAGACCAAGTCGCGTATTGGCAGCCTTGGCAACGTTGTCAATGTGGGCCCCATAGGACAGGTTACTGTCAAGAGTGATACCCAGACACTTAAAGGATTGTACCTGTACGAGGATCATTCCTAGGTGGTTTGTGATGGAGGAGGCAGCCTGTGCTTGCTGTGGGAGTTACTAAAAAGCATGGACTTTTTTTTTTATAGTTGTGAATGAGTCTCTGTTTGCTGAACCAGTTCTCAACAGAGGCAAAACCAAGCTGGAGATTATTTTGCAGAGATTGTGGGTCCTTATGGGTGGTGTGAATTATAGCATCATCAGCATAGAGTATAATTTGTTCTCGGCAAGATTGAGGGAGTTTATTCAGAAAAAGGCTGAATAGAAGTGGGCCCAATATGGAACCCTGGGGGACTCCAGAGTGGACTGGCCTAGCATCAGAGAGGACACCAGCAATTTTTACACTTTGTGATCTTTTTCCAGGTAGCTTTTAAACCAGTCCGTGGAGTCTGGGGAGAGCCCAGCAGTTAAGAGTTGTTTCAGTAGCAGTCAGTGATGGATGGTATCGAAGGCCTTAGTTAGATCAATGAAGATCGACCCAGCTAGGTGACCATTGTCCAGGGAACTGTGGATGGCTCCGGTAAATTCCAAGAGGGCAAAAGAAGTACTTTGTCCTTTTCTGAAACTATGTTGCTGTGTGCAGAAGATATTGTGTTTGTCCAGGTAGTCAGTGAGTTGGTCAGCAACAAGCTGTTTGAGAGCATTGGAGAAGGGAGGCAATATGGAGACTGGGTGGTAGTTTCCATGATTGGTCTTGTCTCCATTTTTATGGATCGGAGTGACGGTAGCAGATTTCCATCTGTCTGGGAACTTGCTGAGACTAAGGGAGAGGTTCAAAATCTTGGTTAATGGTCGGATCACTTCATCAAGGGTGAGGGACAGCAGTTTAGGTCCAGTGAGTCCCCACTATTTCTTGATGTGGCAATTGTTTTACTGATATATTTGTGTACCTCGTGCATCTTGACTGCTTTAAAGTAGAAAGGAGGGTGGGTAGAGGAGGAGGGAGTGCTGGTAGGGTGAGCAGAGGGGACAACATCATTGAAGTAGTCAGGAGGTAAGACAGAACTGAGGTCTGTAAAAGCGGTATTGAAAGTGTTAGCAATAGTCAGGGGGTCCAGGGTAATAGTCCTATCAATGTCTGGCATAGTTGGTGAGGTTTTTGGCAGCTTTCCGGTTACTTCTTTGATATTGTTCCAGAACGTTCTTCAGTTGCCCCATGAATTGGTGAGAGCTTCCCTGTAGTAGGTGCTTTTGTGTAATTTGATAGCTTTAGTGCAGTCATCCCATGCACATTAATAATTCTGAATGTCAGTTTGTGAGCCAGAGGCTCGGGCCAGAAACCATAGGTGGTCCCTAGATTTTAGCTGCGATATTAGGTGTGCGGTGAGTCAGGGGTTGCAAAGTGCTTTGACTTTATGCTTTTTGAGGTGGGCATAGAAGTCACAGGCTGCATTGAAGTTGGTAATAAAGGAATCCAGGGCTGAATTGACTTCCGTCGCATTGTAGATAGGAGACCAATCCTGCTGCCTGAGGTAGGATTTGAGGAGATTCAGCTTCCCACGGGGGAGGATTCTGCTGGTGATGACTGATGGTGGAGGTCTGCAGAATTTGTTAGTCCATTCACAGATGACAGGAGAATGATCACTAAGTGAATCCGGGAGGATGGAGATGTTGGAGATATGGGTAGGGTGGCTGGTTAGAACCCAATCCAGAATGGTGCTAGTACCAGTTCTGTAGTTGTGTCTGGTGGGGGAGATGACCAGTTGTGTAAGTTTTACAGAAGAGATGGCATCTTTGAGGCTCCCAGGATCTGAGGCAAGCCAGTTTATGTTAAAGTTGCCAAGCATGATCAACTCGGAACCAGGGGGTAGCGTTCGGGTGAAGTCCAGGACGGCATTGAGGCCTTTCACTTGCTCCTTAGGAGGGATGTACACTGCTGCAAATGTGAGGGCTTTGCCCTGGGCTCCTAGGATGATATGGATAGGAAGGATCTGTGCAGATAAGTCAGAGAGTGGGGAGGTTTGGGGGTGGCCCAGGAGAGGTTCTTTGGGGTATATAGCACATCTCCCTCCTCTTTTGGCCTTCCAATCCAGCCTAAAGATGGTGTAGCCTGGTAGGGCAACTGCCAAGTCAGGGACTTTAGGTGTTAGCCAGGTTTCGACAACCGCAATGACATCAGGTTTATGCTGGTTAGTGAAAACTTGCAGGGCATCAAGCTTCAAGAGAAGGCTACAGATGTTTAGGGTCACAAAGAAAAGTACCCAGAGTGTTTACTTGGTTGGATGAGCCTTTGGTTATGGGGCCAGGATTAGGGTGAATGTTGCCAGACAGCAGTAGCAGAAGGAGCAGTAGCTTCAGGGTACACAAACATAGGTCCCTGATGGAGAGTTTGCAAGACCGTGCCATGCTGGTAGGCAGAGAGAGCTGCTGGTGCTGGTCCCAGAGTGTAGTCATGTGTACCAAGAGTGGGAGATGGGGTGGGGGAGCCTAGAGTCCTGGGACAGGGGCTTCTGTGAGCAGCCATTCGTAATCAGCAGGGGGTGCAGGGAGGAAGCGAGACACAGAGTGTAGAGTGCCTGGGTGGTAGTGGATGAAGTCGAAATGGTAACGGGATAGAGGAGAATGGTAACAGGCACCAGGGAGGTAGAAGAGAGGGAGTAATGATGAGAGGATAATGAGTTGAGAAAGCATAGTGGAGACTAATTATAACCCCCAGCACCCGCGGTTTGGCAAGTAGGGTGAGGGGCAGGAGGGAAGCACACAGTAAATGGGGTGGGGTACTAGAAGGAGGGGAGTACTAGAAGGAGGGGAGAGGTGGGAATGGTATAGGTGGGATTAGAGGGTCTAAAGTGCATGGAGGGACAACATGATGTGACAGGAGGATTGTATTTTATTGGACTGGGTATGTGTGCTTATAACTGGGACCTCTAGTGGCTAAAAGATATAATCTGCTAATGGAAAAGTCAACAAAAAAAACCAAAAAAACTTTAAACTGAAGAAATTCAACACTGAGTATTAAAACAGACCAGATATCAGAGGCAATACTGGATTAGGGGGAAAAAAGGTTAAATAAGTTGGCCGACGGTAGTGACATAGTCCAGTCAGGAGGAATTTGGAAATGCCTGGCAGGATGAGGAACCAAACATGGAGCTCATGTTCCATGGACAGCCAATAAGAGCTGTCCCAAGATAAAGGCAATTGTCCTTAGAAAATTTACAGAGACAGCCACGCAGCCTTGAGTTCCCGGAACGCTGTCCAGGCCATGCCTGCTAGCAAGGGCTCGGGGAGTGTGGCAGCAGGCTCTTCTTGCCATGGAGGCATGTAGACCCCCATTTGAGGCACTGTTAGCCCAAAGGGCTATGATGATGCCATCTGTATATGTAACTTTCCATCTGCAAAATGTGTGTTTAGCCAGTTCTAAATGAGCATTGAATTAGCACTTTAGATGAAAAGCACTTTTATTTAAAAGCACTTATATATAACCCTATGAATATTTATATTACAAAATAAAAAGAGGTTACAGTGCATTGAAATCTTTTGTGCATATGTGAATTATTTTGGCTACATACTAACCTACCCATAACTTGCTCACCAAAAAATCTTTTTGTTTCAGAATCCAGTTAAGGAAGCCCTGATGAGGAACATGCATGTCTTGGTGTCTGTATGCGCCATCATTTTGGAGGGTTTAAAACCTTTTTTTTGGCAGAAACACAAAACATGATTGCAAAAAATGAAAAAAAGAATTTTCCCTAACAAAAAAGGATTGACCCCTATCAAAAAAGAATGCTTTTTCATTTGACCAAATTCTTTTTTCATTCCAGGAAGCTATCCAGGAGAGCGAAATTCCCATTGAAAATAAAGGGAACTTTTAAATTTAATAACTTTGGAATGGATTAATATTTTTTTCAGCAAACAAGAGAAAGGCACATCTGCAACTCAAGCACTTTCTACCCAAAATTTCAGACCAAAATTCCAAACCATCTGGGCGCAAGACAATGAAAAAGAAAAGAGCGAAAAACTGTGATTTTTAAGGTTTTTGCTCTATCCAGATCTCAAAATCTGCACATCTGATTGGAATGAAACTTCTCACATCAAGAGATCTAGCCCACAAGACCATTCATGCAAAATTTCAGGCACATTTTTTAAATGGTTACAAAATGATTATAGTGCAAAATCTGAGGTTTAACATGGAAAGCCTTGCTCAACTCCTAACGATAGGGGCACTATTGTGCCCTACCCATAACATATATAGGATACTTAACTTCTCACTGTAATATTGTTGATATTTTAGTTCACGCGTCAACCGGACCCGATAACATCATGAGTGGCGAAGCCATGAGTAATATCATCAGGTCAGTTAGCACAAGAAAAAAAATATTGACAATATTTCCAGGAAGGGGGTTGCGTATTCCATTTATGCCATACTTCCAAAAAATGAAAAAATTTAATTTCTTGCCATTTTTTTGCTAATTATAAAAAATCTAAAAGGTATTTATAAATGAAACACCACTCATTTTGTAGATATTTTTGTCCTGATCAACGTTTGTGCTCAAAGTACCATGCTATCATTTTTCATTTAAAAGTTATTTGCATTTGTTTGTTGCAAAAAATGAAACAAAAATGTTGAATTTTCTGTTGTTTTTTGCTAATTATAAAAAAAAAAACCTAAAAGGTATGTTGGGATGCATCATGAGGGGGATCACCTCTAGGAGCAGGGAAGTGATTCTGCCGCTGTACAATGGACTGGTTAGACCACACCTTGAGTACTGTGTACAGTACTGGAGACCACACTTTAAGAGGGACATACAGCTCCTGGAGAGGGTACAGAGGAGGGCAACAAAGATGATATGAAGAGTAGGGGATTTGACGTATGAGGACAGACTTGAGGAGCTCTGCCTGTTTTCATTGGAGGAGAGGAGAGACAGGGGGGACATGATTGAGGTCTTCAAGTACCTCAAGGGAATAAACAGGGTAAACATGGAGTGGATCTTTAGACTAATGCAGGGAGGTATCACCAGAGGGCATGGTTTGAAGTTGGAAGATGGAAGGGCGAGGGGAGAAAAGAGGAGGAGGTTTTTCACTGAGAGGGTGGTGGACCCTGGAATGCACTGCCTGGTGAGCTGGTTCAGAGATCCACAATGGAGGGCTTCAAGAGAGGGTGGGACAGACACAGAAAGTGGATGTATCAGATGATGGCCTGGCCCAGGGGGGTGGGGATGGATGATAGGGGTTTCCGGAACATAAGGGGGGGAGGGCCTCGGCACCCAACTAGGGATCTGAGGTTCGAGCAGACTCGATAGACCGTAAGGCCTAATCTGCTGGCAATTAGTATGTTAGTACCTATAAATGAAACACCACTCATTTTATAGATATTTTTGTGCTGAAGAAATTTCGTGCTCACAGTACTGTGCTATCATTTTTCATTTTATTTGCATTTGTTTGTTGAAAAAGTGAAAATAAAATGCATTTTCTGCTGTGTTTTGCTAATTATATGTATAAACAAGCATTTGTCAATGCTGAATGTTGTCGCACTGGCATTGGCTTTGGTAGTGCAGTGCGGAAAAACATTTTGGGCAGGATGTGAAAAATGACAGCTGTACAGTTCATAAGGAGGTGTAAAAAAATGTCAGTGTTGAAAATGTGGCATGTAAATATTGCAAATTTGTGAAGTTACAAGGGTGCATGGGAAATGCGCAATGCACGCTTGTAACACAGTCAATTTATGGATGTTCGTCACCAGATTATCAAAACAGGCATTTTAGCACCTCTGCTCATGTACAGTGTCACTGTTATTTCCTCAAACTGTCCCAAAAAGTGATTTTGCACAGCGACCGCGCTATTCTGCTCTGGACATGCGAAAACACATTTTGGGCAGGATATGTGAAATAACAGCTGTACTGTTCATCAAGAGGTGTGGACAAATGCCAATGGTGAAAATCCAGAGTGAAAATATTACAAATTCACAACGTTACGAGCGTGCGTGCAATGTGCCAACGCACGCTGATAACACAGTCATTTTATGGAGTATCGTCACCAAATTTTCAACATAGGCATTTTAGAACCTCTGCTCATGAATAGTGTCACTGTCATTTTCATAATCTGGCCTGAACAATGATTTCCCACAGCGACTGTGCTATTGTGCGCAGGAAGTGCGGAAACACATTTTGGCCAGGATGTGAAAAATGACAGCTGTACTGTTCACAAGGAGGTGTACAAAAATGACAATGTTGAAAATCTGGCATGAAAAGATTGTGAATTTGTGAAGTTACAAGTCTGCGTAGCAGCTGCACAACTCACGCTCATAAAACAGCCATTTTTTGGAATTTTTTCCACCAAATTTGCAACATAAGTTTTTTTGAGAGCCCACCTCATGAACAGTGGCACTGTCATCTCGTTAATTGGTCCCAAAAGGTGATTCCATGCAGTGACTGCGAAATCCCCTTTCGGGACTGATTAAAGATATGACAGTGCCAGAATTCATGAGGAGGGGTCCCAAAAACCCCATGTTGAAAATTTGGTATAAAAATTCCCAAAAATACCCGAGATATGCATTAAAGTTGAAAAACTACTGTTTATTCCATTATACAGCTTACCGGCATTTCCTCAGTTCGCGGTTGGCTTTGAAGAGTGCAGACGTGTTCCCGGTCCACCGAAGATCTTCGCGCCAGACTCCGGAGGTAAGTATGGGGTGAGGGTGTGTGTGTGGGGAGGCAGGGTGCTAAGTGGGTGGGTGCGGGTTGTGGGAGGGGGATTGGAATAGTATGAGGGACCGTTTTTGCTTTATAGGTTAAAAAAAATAAAATAAAAGACATTGGGGGACCGTTTTCATTTTAATAGGTGCTTTGGCATGCTGGGGTGGGCTCCCAGCATGCCACCTGAGTGTGTGTGGGTGGGTGCTTTAGCCGACGGGGGATTGGGTACCCATCAGCAAACAAGGAAAGGAGGATCGCAGGAGCCAAGGGGGATTGGGCACCCTGCAAGCAGAAAATGGGGGCACATTATGCTGATGGGGAGTGGGCTCCCCATCAGCAAAATTCAAGGAGGGGAGGATACATGCCGACAGAGTTGGGCCCCTGTCGGCAAAAGAAAACTGTTGGCGCATGATGCTGAGGGGATTGGGCACCTCGGCAATCAAAAAAGGGGTTACATGATGCCGATGGAGATTGGGCACCCCATCAGCACACAATGGGGGGGGTTGACAGGCAACAGCGGCAGTCACTGCCGCCATGTTGCCTACACGTAGGGGGAGGCATGTTGTGGTCTTGCTGCATGAGAGCTTCCCTCTCATTGCAGCGGACCGTTTCTGTGATGTCTTCACACCATTAGCTAGGCATGGTGTCAGCCCCTGCTGCTGGCTGATTGGGGAATGCAGGATGCGCCTACTGGTGCATGCCCTGCATTCGCCCAACAGTGACCGTGCCTCCAAATCTGCACTACCGCAAGATGTTGTCTGTGCAAGCGCACCAACATAAAAAGGTAGCTATAAATGACACACCACTCATTTTGTAGATATTTTTGTGCTGAACAACTTTTGCTCTCACAGTGCCATGCTATCATTTTTCGTTTTAAAGTTATTCGCATTTAAATACAGTTAGTACTGCTACTGAGGCCAAACATTCAAATGAGTTCTGAATGAGCCAGTCAGGACCTACTATACATATATTTTTGACCCAGAATGAGAATATTTTGATATCCTCGCTCTAGGTCCCCAGGAAGCAAAAATATCATGATATCTGCCCTGAAATATGTTCACAGGTATGGCATAAATAGATACATTATACAGGTGCGATTGTGCCAGCATAGTTAGGGTTGGTACAGCACTTCAGTGTTAAATCCAAACTTCTGCACCTTAATAACTTTGGTGTACAAAAACTAAATTTTGACAAAATATCCCCAAATTTGGCATGTGTGGTCATTCTGCCAGATGTGAAAAGTTTTGTGACGGCGTCTGGTATAGTTTTTGAGATATAAAGTGGTAAAAAACTGAAAAAAAAACCCACCTTTTCCCATTGGTTAACATGGAATTTTTTGCTGTCATCTACAGCACAGAAGGAGTGAAAATTTTCTCTGAAATGTTCATGGTTGATGGGGTCTGTACCAGGTGTGCCTTTGGATGATTTGGGGAAAAATATGGTACCATTTTTGAAGTGTAATGATTTTTGTGATAGCTGCCAGACAGGCAGGTAAATAAAAACTGTTCAGACTGTTAATTATTAAGGATTTACTGTTCATGCTCAAGAAATACTGTTTGTGATGTCAGTCATCTTGTTTTTTTTCATGTTTTAACAAAGTTTTTCTACCCAAGTACTGCCTGATAACTAATGAACAAGATCTGTAATTAGGTCTTCTTCACATACTTTGTTGGATTATTTTATTAGTATTTTAAAATTAACACAGCATATATCAGTTAGTGTGGTGGGAATAATTTCACCAGTCACTTGCTTAGGTAAGGGCTGTTCTAGCAGAGAACAACTATTCACATCTTTTTTCAGTTCAGACTTTGCTCTTTGAACTGAAAAGACTGCAAACAGTAAAGGTCCATGACAGTTCAAACTGTCATAGCTTCCTGGACTCTAGAGGTACCCCCTACCCTCCCATTTCCATCCCTTGAAGATAAAATAATATGTCCCTGGTAGTCCAGTTGTCCCACCAATGTCCCCCTTCTCCAACTGCCTTCCACATGTATTTTTTTAAGTATTTCCCTGGCAGTCCAGTGGTCCCTTCCTCTCCCCCATTCTCCAGTCCCCATCCCTGTATGTAATTAGATATTTCCTTGGTAGTCCAGTGGTCCCTGTCCCCTCCCTCATTCCCTGATTACCGTCCCCATATGAAATTAGATATTTCCCTGGTAGTCTAAAGGTCCCTCCCCCTCCCCATTCTCTGATTGCCATTCCCGTTATAGTTAGATGCTTCTCTTGTAGTCCAGTGGTCTCTCCCCCATTATCTGATCACTGTCCCTGTATAAAATCAAATATTTCCCTGTTAGTCCAGTGGTCCCTCTCCTGTTCTCTGATCGGCATCCCCATATGAAATTAGATATTTCCTGGGTATTCCAGTGGTCTATCTCCCCTTCCCACATTCTCCGATTGCCATCCCCATATGAAATTAGATATTTCCCTGGTAATTCAGTGCTACCTCCCCCCATTCTCTTATCACTGTCCCTGTATGAAATTAGATATTTCTCTGGTAGTCCTGTGGTCCCTCCCCCTTCCCTGTTATCTAATTTCCATCCCTGTATGAAATTAGATATTTCCCTGGTAGCCCAGTGGTAGCTCCCCCATTCTTCAAACCCCATCCCTGTGCTGATTATATGTCTCTGGTGTCTAGTGGCACCCCCCATCCATGTCCATGGCTGAAAAAACAGTCTCTCAATGTTTCTTTTTTGGTAACTCTGCAAAAAGAAAATGATACCTTGCCGATCAGGCCCCCACCCCCACTCAGCACCCACACACACCATCACTCACCTGAACAGCTCCCAGATTCGAGATCCACTCTCTGATCGAAGACATGTCTTGGTGCTTGAACTGGTTAGTACAATATGGGAAAATGATAAATGCGGTTCAGTGTATTTCAATTGGGTTTTCAACTTTGATGCATAACTTAGTCATTTTGGGGCATTTTTACACCAAATTCTGAACATGGCCTTTTGGGGACCCTGCCTCATGAACAATATGACTGTCATTATGGAACTCCCGCTCAGAAGGTGATTTTGCGGTTGCTTAGTGAATTCACCTTTTGGGAAAGATTTGCCAATTTTCCTGTCCTTGTTAATGAGGTGGGGTCATAAGAAGGCTATGTTAAAAATCTGGGGTCAAAATATCTAAAAATGGCAAAGTTATGACCATTCATTGCAATTTCGCTACAAAAGCTAATAACTGGAAATTTTAAATATTTTGACCCCAGATTTTTATTTATTTATTTAGTTTTTGTTAACTGGGTAGGTGCACTAGCCATGAAATGACTATTTTCAGGCATGACCCAGGAGAGTACAACAACTAAAGACAGGTACATAGCATGAGTACAATGAAATTGCAATAGCATAGGTCAAAACAGTTAGTAGTAATGAATACATGCAGCCAGGACAATAACAATCAATGAAATTCACATAGAATATTTAGGCATAAAAAACCTACACAGTGTAGGAGGAGATACCACAACATAGCAGCGAAGAAATATTGTTCAAATTAGTCACAGCAATGAGGATTCAAAAAGGCAGTGAAACAAGGCAAGGGCAAATTCCTGACTGGGCAGGATGCATTATCACAGCCTCTGAAACAAGACTCAGGTGTTGGGGAGGGGGTGTAGATTAGCCCTCAAGGATATAGTAAGGTTAAGATGTGCTATGAGGTAAGGAGGTTAAAGTTAGGCCAGGCAGCATCTGGCAGGTGAGTGAATTAAGGAGGATTAAAACAAGTGCAGAGATCAGCAAGGGATAGATGTTGGTGCAGCTCCTTTTTGAAGCTGTGATGGGATCCGGATATTCAAAGTGCTTGGGGGAGAGAGTTCCAAAGCTTAGGAGCAGAGTAATTGAAGGCAACAGAGCCTTTTGATGTTTTACATCTAGCTACATTCATCAGGGATTTATCTACCTATTGCAGTCTATAGGAGGAGGTTTGAGGTACCAGTAATGTAGTGAGCGCTGAAGGGGTCTGGTTTCTGAGTACAGAGTCAATCAGGGAGCCAAGAGAGTACTGACAGCAAGCTGAGGGGGATAACCAGCCCAGGTCCCTGT
The DNA here is from genome assembly GCA_016271365.2 of Neoceratodus forsteri. Taxonomy (NCBI): domain Eukaryota; kingdom Metazoa; phylum Chordata; order Ceratodontiformes; family Ceratodontidae; genus Neoceratodus; species Neoceratodus forsteri. The sequence continues at coordinate 1,925,717 of CM028136.1, read as the reverse complement.
ACAGTTGGCAGTGGTGCTTAAGCCATGGTGACGAAGAGGCATATTGACAGATATTATTATAAATGACATCCCACTTATGAAGGATGGTTTTGTGTGTGGCAGCAAAGGTCGGCATGCTGTAGGTGAGGGCAGGTAATAATATGCCTCTGACAATAGCAAGTTTAGCAGAGCGAGTCATGGACTTGAAAGCAAACCCCAGTTTAGCATTCACTGCCTTGCAGGTGGATTGTATGTGCAGGCTGAAGTCCAGGGATTGGTCCAGAAGAATTCCCAGGTACTTAAAAAACGTAATGTATTCAATTTGTGTGCCACTGTGGTCTTGCACCAATAAGGGAGTTTGACATGTCCTAAGTTTAGAGGCAGCTCCAAGTAACATCGCTTGGGTTTTCTTAGCATTAAGTACAAGCTTATGTGCAGAAAGCCAATTTTGGACATTTGCGAAATCTGAAGAAAGGGATGCATTTATGCTGGCGACCTTATCAGAGCTTGAATAGAGTACAAGATGATCTGCATAGAGAATAGATGAGCATGAAAGAAAAACCTCATCTATGTTATTGATAAAAAGTGAGAAAAGAAGAGGTCCCAGAATAAAGCCTTAGGGAACCCTAATATTGATGGTAGCACCATCAGATAAAGAGGAATTGAATTTCACAATTTGAGTTCTATTTGATAGATAGCTTCCATACCAGGCGATAACTGGCGGTGAAAAGCTCAGATAGCAAAGAGTGGAGAGGAGCAGGGGGTGATCAACAAGATCAAAGGCCTTTGTAAGGTCTATAAAAACTACCCCTATCAGTTGGCCTGCATCCATACTGGTAAGCACATTGGTAGTGAATTTGAGAAGCACTGTAGAAGTACTGTGACCTTTATGGAAGCCATGTTGGGTGTCAGAGAGAAGGCTGTACTTTGTGAGGTAGCCAATGGTTTGATTTGCAACAAGTTTTTCTAGAATTTTACTTAGGACCAATAGGATGGTTATAGGCCTGTAGTTAGTAATCTCCTTGGGATCATCTTTTTTTAAAGACAGGCGTTACACAAGCAATTTTCCAGAGGTCAGGAACTTGGCTATTAGAGAGAGACAAGATGAAAATTCTAGCCAGAAAGGAGGCTATGTATGGTACTGCCAGTTTCAGGAGCTGAGGCTCAAGTGTTTCTGATCCAGAGCTAGTGTTGTCAGAGACAGTCCGTAATAGTTTTAAGACCTCAGTCCTTGTTTGCCTTGAAGTAGAACAAGGGAATTTTTAGACATTTGTTGGGAAGGATAGCTGGGGGTAGTGGACTGTCCTTATGTTGCAAGCAGTTAGGCTGCCTGGGGAGATATGAAGGCAGAGGTATACTGAGACAGGTCCAAGAACATTTGATTGAAGGAATTAGCAATGGTGTTGAGTCATTGCAATGTACTTCATTTAATACCATGTCGCTGGGGGTAGTTGGCTGGGGTGCACCGAGAAAGGTCTTGACATGGGCCCAGAATTTCCTAGGGACCCCAGCAGAACCTAGCAGCAGTTCTTTACAATAGGCACTCTTAGTTGTTCTGACCTGTTTTTTACAGAAGGTACATAGGGTTCTGTAGGTAGCATAGTCAGATTGTAGCCCCGAGTCTTTGTACTTTTTCCAGCATTTGTCCCTAGAGCGTACATTTTTCAGCAAGTCTTTGTGAATCCATCTTGTTTGTTTACCCCTCACCCTCCATGTCACCTCGAGGGCATGCTTGTTCTGGATGGCCAGGAATTCATTAAGGAAGATACTTAGTGCAGACTCATCATTATAGGAAAGGTAAATACCAGACCAGTTTATCCTCGAGACATCATGACAAAAAGCCTCAATATCCAGGCTGGTGAAATTTGTAAAGGTGACATAGTGCAGTGGAGGGGATGGAGCTGCCTCAGGACTCCAGATGCAGAAGACAGGGAAATGATCAGTTAGTGAATCTGTCAAGATGCCTACTTGGTGTACATGATCCAGATGGTTTACCAGTACCCAGTCAATAAGGGAAGAGGATTTTAGTGAAGGAGTAACTCTGGTGGGCTCAGTTAACAGCTGGTGGAGGTCATAGTTTTGTACCAGAGAAATCAGTGTGCTATGGGCAGTACCTAGCCAATTTTGGTTAAGGTCACCCAATATAATGACCTCATTATGTTTGGCGTGCGAAAAGGTCTGATCAAATAATTCCTGCAGACCTACAGTGACCCATTTGGGGGATTGTAGGCACAGACAATGTGGAGTTTCTTGGTTCCTAGGGTGAAAGTAGTGTGAAGGGACTCACAGGTGGAGGATGTTGAGAACGGGATGTCCGTGATGTTTAGATGGTCTTTATAGAACATGGCAACCCCTCCACCATGCTTTAAGGAGAGCCTGTCCCTACGGATAAGGGAGTAGTTAGTCAGGGATCATACTGAGTCAGGGATAGTTGGCTTTAGCCACGTTTCAGACAAACAGAGTATGTCAGGCTTGTAGATACCTACTCAAGCCTCAAGATCAGTGAAATTTCGGGGGAGACTTCTGATGTTCATATGGGCAATTTAGAGCCCTTTGCTAGAAATTGTGAAGATGTCAGCTGGGGAGAAGAGGGTAGGTGGATCTGGGTTCATTTCGACATCCCCTGCAAGAAGGATAGCTAAGATGGTGAGAAACCATAATTTTCAATAGCAAAACAGTAAAGGAACTGAATTACTCTGCAGGCATTTTTTAAGTGTGGTCACCGCCTAAAAGGTACAGCCCTTAGAGAATAGGGGGTGCTTAAGAGCAAGCATAGGTTCAGATGTGGTTATTAGGTTAGAGAAACTGAAATTGGCATGTAGGGTGTTCAAAGAACTCAAGGGATAGGATCCTGGGAAAGTTATAACAACCCAGTTAAGGCATAGTAGGAGGAGAAGTAATAGGAACATCTCAGACATGTAACGAAGAGCCACGTTTGCACAAGTGAGTGTAATTATCACACAGAGGACTAGACAGAGGAGCAAAGGTAGCCAAAGAGGAATTATGATATGGCTATAGAAATTTAGGCAGAGAGCTGAAACAAAAGTGCCAGCCAATCCCAAGAGAGTCACTGGAAGCCTAGACCAAGCAGCAATCAGGTATCATAAGTTCAAAATCCTTTGTTGGCTGAGAGGTGGTTTTGGTGCTGAACGTACCTGTGGAGCAACACTTTGCAGCTGAACCAGTGAGGTGGTTCAAGACTACAATCCAGTGTGACAAGTTCGGTCTGCAACTTTTGTTTCTGTTTCTGGCCCTGTTCCACCAGCATGGAAGGGGAGCAGGGGCAGTCGTTCAAGTCTTGCGGCCTTAGTGGATGAGCAACATAGACTTCCCATTACCCCAGAGAAAAAATTACTCACCTTAGTAATGTTGTTTCTTCTAATGGAGTCTTGCTATATTATGACAATTGCAGTTTGTCCCACCATTAGAACTGCTCCGGAGGTGAAATAGTTAACTCCATTCCATGAATGGAACTTTGAGCACGAGCTCTAAAATAGAAGCGCTGTCTGTGAAGATTCAAACCTGAACTGTCAGATCTTTACGAGCAAAAACTCACTAAGGTCTGTGTGGAAGCTGTAACCTACACTAGCCAACTGGCTACCTAAATAATAACACCCATTGCTGGTCCCAACACCCAATACTCAAGTCAGGGGACCAGAATTACTAATGCAATTTTAACAAAATGAGAATAAAACAAGAGGATAATAAACACCACACCCAAACCCCAAAAGAGGTGAAACGCTTAAAAAGGGCATAAAATAGTGCCCACACTAGGTTGCCCACACCTCACCCAAGTAGAGATTCTGAGAGGGGCAGGCTGGGGAGGTTATAATAGCAAGAGACTCCATTAGAAGAAACAACATTACTAAGGTGAGTAATTTTTCTTCAAACAACATGAAGTCTTGCTATATTATGACAATTGCAGACTACACAGCAGTACCTCCATGGAGGAGGGCAGAACCTACTTAGGAATAGGCTCTGAAGAACAGCTGTGCCAAACCGAGCATCTCTCCTAGCCTGGACATCCAGGGAGTAATGCTTGGTGAAAGTGTGTACCGTTTTCCAAGTAGCAGCCTGGCATATCTTCAATATAGGGATGTCTCTGGCAGCAGCTAGAGACGTGGCTGTACCTCTGGTAGAAAGAGCCCCCAAGCCAGAGGGGGACTCTGCCCAGTTTCTGATAACAAAATTGATACAAGAGACAATCCACCTGGCAATTGACCCTAGTGGCAGTTTTCCCTTTCCCAACCTCACCAAAAGTGAGGAAAAGTTGGAGGGATTCGAACCTGCGACCCTTGGTACGTTCTATATAGTAACTAAGAGCCCTCTTAACATCCAGGCTGTGCAATCTCCTCTCAGCGGAAGAGGAGTGTTCAGAGAAAATTACTGGAAGGGAGATAGATTGGTTAAGATAGAAATCTGAAACCACCTTAGGCAAAAACTCTATCTTATCCCTGTGGAAAGAAATAAAGTCAGTTTCTACTGACAAGGCTTGCAACTCACCTATGCATCTAGCAGAAGTGATAGCCACTAGGAAAACAGTTTTCCCAAGTTAGATACTTCAGCTCTGCAGAAAACAGAGGTTCAAGGAGGTTGCATTAACTGGGCAATGCAAACATTAAGCAGGCAGGGCCCGATCCCAAAAGTGGATTAGTATGAGTAATCCTTAAAAACTTGGAAAACACAGGGTGAGCGGAAAGAGAGGATGACTTTCCTGCTGAAACAAAAAGCAGAAACAGCTGCCAAATGAACTCTCAGGTAGCTGGTCTGAGGCCCAAGGAATTAAGATGGACCATGTAATCTAACACAATGGGCAAATCAGCAGATTCTGGGGAAATATCTCTTAGCACACCAAATGGAAAACCTTTTCCATTTAGAATTATAAGTAGCCCTAGTGGAAGGCTTCCTAGAAGCCTTTAGGATTTAAAGGACACCTTGAGAGAGGTGTAAGTCAGCAAACTCTAACTCCTCAATAGCCAGGCCTTGAGGTTGAGGGATTTGAGGTTCGATACCAAACTCTCCCCTGGGCACAGGTTAAAAGGTTGTGATTCCTGGGGAGGGAAAGGGGAAGATGGACTGTCAGGAACAGAAGGAGTGGGTACCAGGGCTGCCTGGCCCAATCCGGGCCAATCAGAATCACCCTGCAAGGCTGAGATCTGATTTGACTAACACTTTGAATAGGAGAGGGAAGGGGGGAAAAGCATAAAGAAACTTCCCTTCCCAATCTAGGAGAAGGGCGTCCAGGGGGACTGAACCCAACACTGGAGGCCTGCAACAGAACAGTGGAAGTTGGTGATTGTCTGGGGCTGCAAAAAGATCTATCTGAGGGGTGCCCCATCTGGCAAAAACTATCCCCAATACTTGAGGATCCAGGGACCATTCGTGATGGCCCTGGGAAATCCTGCTGAGAGCATCGGCTAGGACATTGTCCTTTCCTGGAAGGTGAACTGCTATGAGGGAAGTGTTCAGGGAATAGGCCAGAGACCATAACTTCATTGCCTTGGTGCACAAGGCCGAAGACCGAGTGCCCCCCTGCTTGTTGATGTACCACATTGTTGTGGTGTTGTCTGTTCTGACTTGTACCACTTTGTTCTGAACAGATGCAGAAAACGCTTGAAGAGCTAAAAAGACAGCTCTAAGCTCCAGCAAATTGATGGAGCAGAGATTCCTGGGGACCACACTCCTGAGCGGAGAGGTCGCCATATGGACTCCCCACCCAGGAGTGAGGCATCTGTAGTGAGAGTCAAAGTGTGAGCAGGGAATGAAGGGACCCCAATCTCAAATTGCTCTGATCCTGCCACCACTGGAGGGTCTGGATCAAGGTTCAAGTCACTGGACCAACTTGGAAAGGGGTCTCTCTCTGAGACCAATAGGCTCTCAAGTGAAACTGAATGTCTCTCGCCTGAAATCTTGCCCCTGCACAACAGCTGTGGACGCAGCCATGTGCCCCAGAGCTGCAGAAAGTGTCTTGCTGGTCGAGAGCCTGCAGAGTGAAGGAGGAGGAGGCCAGAGCCACTAAATTCCTTACCCTATCTAAGGGAAGAAAAGCTCTGGCTAGGTTTGTGTCCACCCTGCCCCTATAAAGGTGAGTACCTGGACTGGTTCCAGAACCGACTTTGGTAGATTTAGCAGAAAGCCCAGGAGGTGAGAAGCTGCTGGGTGACTTGCAGGTGAGATTTACCTGTTCTGGGACTGGCCTACAATGAGCCAGTCATCTAGATAGGGAAAACAGCAATCCTTTGCCTCCTTAAGTGAGCCACTGCTACTGCCAGACATTTTGTGAATACCCTTTGGGCAGAGGTAAGGTCAAGGGCATTGTTCTGAACTGGTAGTGACCTGAGGGCAGTTCGAATCTGAGGTACTTTCGATGGGAGCTTCTGATAGGACGTGAAAATAGGCATCCTTGAGGTCCAGGGAAGCTAACCAGTCCCCTGGCCTTAGAGAGGGTAAAATCATTGCCAGAGTTACCATTTTGAACTTTGGTTTCAAAAGATGCTTGTTCAGATATCTGAGGTCTAAGATGGGCCGCCATTCTCCTGTCTTTTTTGGGGTAAGGAAGTATCTGGAATACAGACCCCTGCCTTGGTGCAGGGGAGGAACCCTTTCTACTGCTCTGAGAGCCAACAGGGTTGAGACCTCTGCTTCTAGAGCAAGGGTCTCTGAAGAACTTGCAGGTAGAAAAAACCTGGTTCTCATCTTGGGAAACTTTTTGAAGCTGAGAACCAGACCCTGGCTTACTACTTCCAGAACCCACTTGTCTGAGGTTAAAGACGCCCAGTTCTGACTGGAAGTAAGCCAACCTGCCCCTACTGGTAAAGGAGACCGGCCCTGGCACCCCATCAGGGTGCCTGCTTAGCAGGTGCTTAGGCTGAGGGTGGGAGCAGGCCTGCCCACACCCCGCCTGCCTCTGCCTCTGAAGAAGCCCCTCTGAGCATAAGCAGAGGAGGCCTGAGTCTGATAAAGGTTTGTGAAAAGGCTACCCCACCCGTGGGGTATGCCTCTGGGAGTGGCTTGCCGCTTCCTTAGCTTGGGCACTTTTGTAAGTAGTCCATATTCATCCATCTTTTTCACGTAATTCTCTGTCTGCTTCCCAAACAGAGAATTTCCCACCACAGGAAAATCCATAGCCTTAGTCTGGGTATCCTGTGACAGGCTAGTAAACCTGAGCCAGGCCAACCTACGAAAAGCTACAGATGTGGCCATGACTCTAGAGGAAACATCATTAACATCCACAGCAGCATGAAACTGCACCTTAGAAACCTCAATGCCATCAGCAGCCACCTGTTCTAGTTCGCTAGCCAGCTGGCCAAGGGCTTGTTTGGCTAATTCCATAACAGTATCCCATCTAGATTTCTGATACCTTGCTACATAAGCCATATAATTTGCTTGCCTGAGTCCCAAGGAGGCTGCCATATACTGTTTTTTTGCCATGGCATCAATATTCCTGGAATCCTTGTCAGGAGGATGTGAAGCCAAAGGAATATTAGCTTTATCACAGGCAGCAGCCTGAACTACCCCAACATGACTGCATTGCTGTGAAAGGAATTATGTATCAGGACCTGACAATGTGTACCTTCTGTCCATCTTTTTATCTACAGGAGGCACAGAATTAGGAGTTTTTAAAATTTTTATTGTTGGTTTCCTAAAAGACTTATGCAAAGGAATAGACAATCTCCTAGACTCTGGTATATCCATAATTTCTACAAAATCAGGTTCCTCTTGCTCATCCACAGCTCTCCCATGGGAGCTGGAGGATTCAGCAACCCTTTTATAAAACAGAAAAGAGAAGGGACCTAGAAAGCATAGGGAGATTGTAAGGGTCAGTCTGGGGAGATGTCCGTTCAGTGGGTTCACCCAGACTCTCTCAGTCACATTCACACTGATCATCATCATGCCCCCCATGCTCTTGGTTCATAAAAATCTCCAATATCATATTCCTGAACCAGTGGAACCAGCCGAATCAACCTTTTACCAGACAGTGGCGGTTCGGACGGAACCGGAGAAAGTGACTGTACAATTTGTATAGCTTTTGCTAGTTCTGCAGCAGTTGGAGAAGGAATTTTGGACTCCATACCTGCTGATTTTCTCTTTTTTTTTTTTTTTTTTTTGTTTACTTTTGCCCGAGGAAGTCTCGCCCTGGTCAGAGGGCACTCCCTCCGGGCTGGCCATCCGGGTCAGTGGACTTTTGGCCTCTCGTTCCTGAGCCTGCCCACTCTCTTATCCAGGGTGGCTGCAGGAATTTTTACAAATCTGGCAGTCTGAAATGAGGTGGTCAACCCCAGACAATAAACACATGTAGTGTGTGGGTCAGCCTTGGCAAAGGCTTCCCCACAGACACTACAGTGTTGAAACCCAGTGGGCCTGCTTTTTCTTTTGGGTTTCTCAGACATGATGCCAGCCTAACCAAGAAACTTGCCCTTTAATGGCAGTGCCAGGCAAGACACCCTTATCTGTTCCTCAACCGTATCACGGGTCATGGAAAACCGTAATGAAATCCGCTTTTTTAGAACCGATAAGAACCGGAACCGCACTCTAAAAAGCTTTAAAATGCTTACTCTTTAAGGTTTTAACTCAACCTGATCGGTTCGAACCGAACCGATAAACATTTACAAGTTCCACACAGAATAAAACCTGTCTATTACTTACAGTACCACAGACAGAGCTTGAACTGATCGGTTTATGTTAAAATAATTATACTCAGGTTTAATTTAACCGAGAAAATACTGTTTAAACTGAGAAATGAACAAAGCAGTAGGAGAAATCTCCGGAGCGACTGTTCAGTGAGGCGGAGTAAAGAATCTGACAGTTCAGGTTTGAATCTCCACAGACAGAGCTTCTATTTTAGAGCTCGTGCTCAAAGTTCCATTCATGGAATGGAGTTAACTATTTCACCTCCGGAGCAGTTCTAATGGTGGGACAAACTGCAATTGTCATAATATAGCAAGACTTCATGTTGTTTGAATCATGTATGTCACAGCTGTAATTTTTCAAATCCTGTTTAAAATGTGTTTTTGCACCTGTGGCACAGAATGCATTGCAGTTGTGTGGAATTACATTTCAGCAGGGATTCAAAAATGTTCTGTTCCGGGTACATGCGGTGGGGCAATAAGATAACTGTGCTGACAATTCATTCACTGAGGGCTGGCGTCTTCCTTGGGTTGTCAACCCTAATGCTCACACCACCATGTGCATTCATGGCACATACACACCCGTCTATCACATCTTAGCTTTTCTGTAACTGCAATGAGGTGAACGTTAGAGTTCACAACCCCAGGGAAGACTCCACCCCTCATTCACTTCAGGGATGGGGCAGGGGTTTTAGGGTTGGAAACCCTAATGTCATATTTTCCTAATTTTGTCACTTTTTCCACATGCATTAATATAGTTTTTTGCAAAGAAGATATACATGTATGTATATATATCTTGCTAAAAAATAAATATTGTTTAGTTAGTTACATTAAGAGAAATGTGAGACATACCAAACTTAATACCCCACCACACTGCACATACAAACAGGGTGTCGGGGTGTGCCTTTAGGTGCATCACCCTCAACACTCACCCCATTCTACAGGTAAATAAGCTGAGATGGGTACAGTATAGGAGAATCGGGTGAGTGTTAGGGCTGATGACCCCAAGGCACACCTCACTGAGGCCTATTGGTGTGTGCAGCATGGGGTGTTAGGTTTGGTAACCCTAATGCCACATTTCCCTACTTTTGTGGCTGTAACCCTAACTAGAGCATTAATGCAGTTTTTTGCAATTTATTTCCTTACTTGTTCAGATAGTATAATCACATCCTTATTTGCCAGTGGGAACCCAGGGCCCTTCAGGCCCTGCACTCCCATTCCGTCACAGATGAGTATACATGTGTAGCTGCGCTTCCATTTATAGGGCAACAGTGACCAAATTGTCAAACATAACCATCTTATTACCCCACCTCATGTGCCCAGTACAGAAAACTTTTGAATCTCTGCCAAAAGGTAATTCTGCACCACTACAATGCTATTCTGTACCACAGGTGTGAAAACACACTTTGGCCATTATTTGAAAAATGACAGCTGTGGCATACATGAGGTGGAGTAATAAGAAGTCTACGCTGAAAATCTGAGGTTAAAATATTGAAAATTTCGAAAAGTATGAACGTGCGTAGCAAAATTGCAATAAATGGTCATAACATTGGTATTTTTGCATATTTTGACCACAAATTTTCAACATAACCTTTTTATGACCCCACCTCATGAACAATGTGACTGTCATTATGCAAGTCCCACCCAATAGGTAAATTTGCCAAGTGATTATGAAATCATCTTTCAGGTGGGAATTGTGTGACAATAGTCACATTGTTCATGAGGTGGGGTCCCCAAATGACTGTGTTGAACATTTTGGGTCAAAATGTCAAAATATGGCTGAGTTAGGAATAAAAGTTGAAACCCCATTGAAATACATTGAACCGCATTTACCTTAGTTTCTCATATTGTAGACGTCGCTTCCAGCAGCAAGGCGTGTCTTCCATTGGGGAGTGGATCTCAAACCTGGGACCTGTTCAGGTGAGTGAGGGCGTGTGGGGGTGTACTGGGGGTGTGGAGTGGTAGATGCTGAGTGGGAGGTGGTGGGGATGGGGGCTGATCGGCAAGGAACTTCTTTCTTATTTTACAGGTTAAAAAAAATCATAGAGGGACTATTTTCTATTTCAGGATTCTGCCTGAAATGGGCGGGTGGGTGGGTGGGTGCCACTAGACACCAGCAATAAAACACAAATAACAGAGATGGGATCAGAGGGTGGGGTTGCCACTAGACACTAGGGAATAAAACAAAAATAATGGGGACAATGATTGGTGGGTGGTGGCTGCCACTAGAACCAGGGAATAAAACAAAAATAATGGGGATGGGTCAGTGGGAGGGGGCGTGCCTCTAGACACTAGGTCGTAATGGTGACGGCAATCGGCAGGTGGGGGGCTGCCACTAGACACCAGAAAATCTCCACAGTAATAAATTACAACTTATAAGCCACACCTCGCACCATGCCAGTGACCTGGGTTCAGGAGTGGACTCGGGTCACCAGTGGGTTGGCCAGGGGGAGATAGGCTTGAGCATCCCATGACAGCTCGCCTTCTCCGAGGAGGGGGATAGCCTCTGCCCACATTCTTGCCTGACTCTGAGTGGAGGCTTGGAGTACTGCAAGCCCCAATTGTAGGGGATAGGCGGCCACTATACAGTGTGGACAAGGGGTTGGACACTGTAGGGGAGGGAAGGGGAGAAAAGAGAGAAACTGCCTGGCAACTCCAGGAAGATGGGCCTCCAGAAGCATCCCTCTAATGTGCCCCCACTCACTCGACCACCTCCAGACCGACACAATGAAGGATTATGTGGTGTCTGGCCCCCACTTCATCCCCGCTGGGGTAAGCCGCAGCTCCATGGGAGCTGGGAGGTAGGTACAATTGGAGCGGGAGGCAGAAGGATGACTCCTTGGGGGCCCTGAAGGGTCAGAGTTATCAGGGCAAGGGGTGGACAAAAGAGTAATTAAAAAAAAATAAATTAAGACTTATAGTACAATATGGAAAAGCTCTGCTTTAAATCAGAAATATGATAAAGGTGACACGAAACCTTATCAGGGTCCAGCTGTCTGAAAAAATACACACACCATATAATAATCATGGTTCATGGAAAACTGTTATCTCATCTAAGAGTTTTATTTAAACTTGCAGTGTGTGATTTTATCTGTGTACTCCCTCAAGTGGCATTCAATCAGGTAGTAAGGGGAGCTGTAAACTTGCCCAATATGTTATCTAAATAGAGTTGCTCATATTGCAGGTTCACTTTGTGTTTAAATGCAGTAGTTATAAACAGTTGTGGTATGTGTGGTACAATCATTTAAAGAAATCTGAATGCATGTAAAATGCCTGGACTTGGATTTTGCTCATTTATCCAACTACAATTCAGTTACTGGAGTCTTTATTTTGGGGTTGCTGGGGCCTGCTGTTGACCTTCAGATTGTAGTCCCAGCCCCTTTTCACCCCTAAAAAGTGTTTTCCCTTGGATGACATGATTTCTACAGTATATGCACATTTTGAAAGGTCAGGGCACCAGTAATACAGGATGACATTTTTATGATACCAACAAAAAAGCCATTTTCAAATTTACACAATTATCTCGAAATGGCACCAAAATCTGGTGTAATTTGTTAGTACTTTTTATTCAAATGGTGCCATTTTCCCTCAAATTGTGCATTCTAAAAATGTGATCATTTCTTAAAATGCACAGTTTCAACAGATAGCATCATTTTCCCCAAATTGGGCAGTTTTATAAAAGTTATTTTTGTATATAAAATGTACATTGTAACAAAAATTATGCATTTTGAACTCACTGTTCTAATTCACAGAAATGCACAAGCAAAGCACACTTTTGCCAAGTGTGCAACATGGATTTTCTTAATTTTGCCCACCACTAAGTACCACCATACAAGTGAGAAGGCAGATGGCTGCAGATTCAACTGTCTCTTTTCTGGTTTTCATCTCTGGATTCAAACTAATCTATCTGTAAAGATGACTTCGTTTTTTAAAGGGGTCCTGATAAACTAGGACTGCAGTTATTAATTGAGTCCTTCTGGACAACACCAAATGAGGTCATCGTTCTGCGGTTCCATTGAAAGACAAGAATTCTGCATCTGCATCCCACCTTCCCTCCACACTTTACTCTCTCTCTTTTGTTGGAATCAGTAACTAAATGCAGAGGCACACACACCTGCTCACAGCTAGTTTGCTCCTGCCTCGCCAGAGGGTTTCTCCTGGGCAGGGAAAGCAGGCAGTTGCAGTAAGACTTTAAAAAAAAAGGGTGCTTCAAGCTGTCTTAGATAGACATACATCAGTCCTTGTCTGAAGGACGTAGTTCAGGACTGCTGGTCTTGGCACCCTAAGATGTGCAACTTGTGGCCCATTGCAGGAATGGAACAGGCATGAAGGAGGTTCTCATAAACATCAGCAGCCTCATAGCCTGTGGCAGGCAGAACATGCCTTCTCTCAGCTTCTAGTATCCTCTGATGGAGAACACAGCGAGGAAAAAAGTATTTTTGTCTTTTTTTACAAGGTGAACATGATGACTACTTTTCATGTAAACCACTTAGCGGTCTGTATAGTGGGGAGAGGGGGGTCCATTAGACACCAGAGCAAGGGTGATTCAATTGCAGCTGCAGAAGTGAAGAAATTTCTGCTGTTCTCATACAGAGAAAATGCAGGAAGCGCTCCTTTCGCTAGCTGAGCACCCAGGATTTTGGGTACCCAGAAAAGGTATTTGTGGGCAGCAGACTGAAAAACAAACATCAGAATCTAGCTAAACTGGACTCATTTACCTAGGTTCTTTGTTTTCTTTAAATCCCATCATTTTTATGTATTTTCCACGCTTGTCAGTTCATGGAAAAATAAGCACAAGATGGCAGTTGGCCTGGCACAAAAAATGTTTGGTGTCCTGTCAATTCAGTGGCGTGAAAGTCAAACCCAGCATTTGTGGCATCAAATTTTTATTTTCACTGCAGAATGTTATCTGAAAACCCCTACTGTGCACACGCATGTTGGAAAACATTAAATTTAAAAGCCTTAGAATTTGGGAACCCTTTTAATATTTTTTCACCAGACCTGTCAAATGCACTACCTTCGGATATGACACAGGTCCCCTGCAAGTTTGTGGAAATGATTCTATTCCATGTAGGCTGTAGGAGAGAGCAAAACAAATCCATCTTAAGTATAGGAAAAAAGTTAGATTTTTACAAAAAAATGACACATGTGGATCTCAGAATCCGCACAAGCTGCCATCACAGAAATCTTCACACATCAGGACCTTGCCTCCTAAACAACACATACATAATTTCAACTCTTTTCATCAAATGTAGTCAAAGATATTAATGAGAAAAGTTTGAGATTTAACATTAAACAGGTTACTCAACCCAAAAATATACACTGTAGCTATAGGTGTGTGTGTGTACACACACACACACACACACACACACACACACACACACACACACACACACACACACATATATAATTTAGTTAGTTTGTTTTACTTATTTGAAAATTGGTAACCAGGAAAGGCACACTGAGCCAAGACTCATTTCCAGGTGTAACCTGGGGGTAAAGGAAAGGCGATAAATTTTAGAGGCATACACAGCAAATACAGTATAGCCTCAACAGAAATGTACAAGACAAAAGTATATGCACCCTGTTAAAAAATACAAATGGTAAAAGTGCAGTAGCAATGGTAAAATCATCAGGGTGGTACAATGAACAGCAAAAAGGTACAGTGGGAAGTACCTGCAGTGCTATGAGTTACAGGTAATAAAATTGCAGAAGCAGCAGTACAAGGCTGAGCCCAGGCAGAGGCAAAACAGGTGACTACAAAGCATTGTGATTGGTTGACCATCCATGGCACTCCAGACATTACCTCATGGGTTTTAGCCCACCTGATAGGCTAGTGATGCACATGACTCTAGGATCAGATTTCTACCATATCCAGGTCCCAGAAACCCCTGCTCTCCAGTTTGAAACGTGCATCTGATCAGGCAACAAGCACACCAGGATCCCTGCTGCTTCACTATAAGGTAAGCCATGTCCCAAATCTCAAAGAAAGGATAATAGATTGCTGAAGATATGTAAAAAGCCAGCTGTGTGGCTTAGACTCGTTTTTACTTGGTTTGCAAATCTTTTAAACCATTAACTGGCCAGCTGTGTGGCTTAGACTCATTTTCTTTACTATGGTCTGGAACTTTTTGAATCTGTAACTGGTCAATTATCAGAATCAAGAGGCATAGAAACAGGCATTGCCATACTTTAATAAGACTACATCAGCTGTTCACCATACTTTCAGTCTATAAATCCGTTGGTTCGTTCAGCTGGAGAAGCACTGAACTAATACTGTAAAATGTTAGAAGTTTAATGTATTTATTATTTGCTTGTGCTTAACTATCCCTGTTGTTTGCGCTACGATCATCATTTATGGCCTCCTTACCTTCGGGCCGCATGGCTCTAATGTTTGTGTCGTTTTTCCTGGACTCAGGGCCATTTTTTCCATGTGCCTGCCTTTCTCCACGCTCCAGCTTCCCAGCCACCTGTACTCACGACCACTTCATGCGGTGCGCTCCCTTCTCCTCCGATTCACTAGGCCCCCTATTACGTTTTGTGGAGCTCTGTCCCCGTGGGGGGGGGGCACCTGCCGCATGCTCTCGTGGCTATCTCCAGCTCGTGGTTAGGCTCTGGCCTACTGCTCCTTGCGGCATGCTCCTGCGAATGCAGGGAGCTTTGTGACCGACCCCCCCTGCCACGTGGCCAGCCTTCTCTTTCTCCCCTATCTCAGGGCCTCTCCCATGGGTCGCAGCTTGCTCCCAGGCTTCCGCCGGCTCCCACCTTGACCAAAACCCTGTTTTCCGACCATGCGCCAAGGAACTCCGGCGCTATCTGCGTCTCGGCATTTTCCAGGCCTGCTGGCCTAGTCTTCAGGCTCTGCCCATGCCCTCCAGCACAGCGAGAGGTTCCTCCGTCGTTGGGTGCTCCATAATCAGCCCTTTCACTCCTCAGCACCGCGAGAGGACTCTCATCATCGGGTGAAAAAAACCCAGACAGCCCTATTAACTTCCAGAGCATGGCAGGGCCTCATCAGCCAGTCTCTCCACCCTGCCACACCAGGGGAGTGCCGCAGACCTTCTATCTTGCCTTCAGATACTCCAACCACCTGAGGAGTGGGATCTAGGTGCCCCAACCCCTCAATCCCAGGAGACATAACATTCCATGAAAAAAATAAATAAATAAATACCTCCCAAGCACAGCACCTCTAGCCTTCCCACCTGCAATATGAGGGATACCACTTCGGGACCCCAGTACTCTGTCAAGGGGATGCAAGAAAGTAACAGCAACAATGCAATTTTAAGTAGGATTACAACGAAAAGCATCATGGCTCGCTGGCATATGGGGGTCTCTCACACAGCGACCCTACATATGGAGCATGCATTGCAAGGGCCCCCTCCACCACTACTTGCCACAAGGGTCCCTCTCCATAGCGACTGTTGTTGCTGCCAGTCTCCATGCGGGTCCCTCTCTATAGCGACCCCCATGTCAGAGACAGCCAGCATATCTCTCTCTCTCTCTCTCTTTTCTGGCCAATTACATGCAGCGCTCTGAAATCTGCTTAACGTGGAGCCAGCTACATTTCGGGGGCCCACTTGGTACCTCAGTCCTAACAAATGCTCCAATCTTTTGTCTTCCCCAGATGGTCAAGGCCAAGAAATGCACAGCGTGCAGCGCAACTCTCCTTCCTCACGCCCCTGGCCCATTATGCGTGGCTTGCCTCCACGACGATGATGATCTGCTGCTAGAACAGACCACAGACATGGGCCCTAGTAAGCTGGGCCCCAGCAACTCCACTTGGTTGGACCTGGGAGCCTTCTTGCTACAGAACCAGCAAGCCACCATAGCTATGATGGAGAGTCAGCAGAACTTCATGCTGAAAGTCATGGAAAAGTTGGAGTCCCTCACTCAACACAGGCTGCCAGCCACTCAACCTTTGGAGCAAGATGTAGGGGGAGGGGCCAACGAGAATCACTCGGACCCATTGGAACCGGTACCACATACCCACAAACCCGACTCCGGAGATGACAGGGACCTACCATATGAGGAAGACGGAGCAGACTCAGAGGAAGATGACATGGAACCGCACTCTGTTCCATCCCTCACTTCAAAGCTGTGTTCATTTGATATGGTTCCAAGCCTCATGAAGATCATGAAAGCTACCATGGGGTTCGAGGTTGAGGAGTCCAAACCAGAGTCTAAGTTGGACCCACTGATCCAACAGAGATCGACTGTCAGAGAGACTTTCCCGGTCTATCCGGCGTCGAAGACATTGTTACCAAGGAATGGCAGTCCACCAAGCCCAGCCGCATGTCAAACAGAAGAAACCTAGACCATATGTACCCTGTTCAAGAGGACAAGGCCAGCATGTGGTGCACAGCCCCTACAATTGACCCGCAGGTGGCTGCGTTTGTAGAAGGACTGTCCTACCATGTGGAACCATCTCCCTGAAGGACCCCACAGACAAGAAGGTGGAAGACATGTTAAAGAAGATGTTTGAGACTGAAGGAATGGTGGCAAGAGCTTCCACAGCAGCCATCTATACAGCTTGGGCCTAGATTCGCTGGCTCGAGGAGCTTTTGGAACAGGCAAACCCCAAGTCCCAAGAGGCAGAGCTATTAGAATGCACTCTGGATGCAGCAAGATATCTAGCCGACATGGCAGTGGACTCCCTCAGGCTTAACGCAAGGGCGACTGCCATCACCAACAGGGCTAGAAGGGCATTATGGCTTAAACTATGGGAAGCAGACAACAAATCCAAGACATTACTGCTCAATCTTCCCCTAAAGGGGAAACATGTTTTTGGGGAGGGCCTTTTGGAGTTCCTAAAGCAGAAAGAAGAGGGCAAGGAGCTCCTTAAGAACAAGGGTCGACACCCCTATCTACCATCCTCTAGACGGAGGTTTCGGGGGGGCCAAAAATCCTATTTGACACGTAGGGAGACCACATACACCCCCTCGTCCTTTCGCAGAAGAGGATCCCACACCTCTCCTCGCGCCCCCTTCACCCAGTCCTACCACTCATCCTCCTTCAGGGCCCGCGGCCCCAGGTTCAGAGGTAGAGGTAGAGGTTTGCAAGGTAAGCAACAATGACAGCTTGCACCCAGCCCCACACAGGCAGAAGGAAGGTCCCCTGGTGGGCCAGAGACTGTCTCTCTTCCTACACCAGTGGCTTCACACCACCTCGGACAAGTGGGTTCTCGAGGTCGTGTCAAGGGGTTACTCAATAGAACTATCACAGACCCCCCTGACACACAGATTCATCACCTCACCAATCACCAAAAAGAGGGCCATGGCCCATCAGGTGCAGCACATCCTGTGGAACCTCATCCACAACAGGGCAATACAGCCCGTGCCACCACACGAACTCAAGTTGGGGGTCTACCCATCTTTTTTCTTGTTCCAAAGAAAACTGGTGAATTACGCCCCATTCTGGACCTCAAACACCTCAATCAACACATGGTCCCTCAAAGGTTCAAGATGGACACACTAAGATCCACCCTACGCAGCATTCGTAGGCAACTTCCTTACATTCATAGATCTCCGGGACGCCTACCTCCATATCCCCATCAGACCGAAACACAGACAGTACCTCGGATTCCATATTCTAGGTCAACACTTCCAATACCAGGAGCTACCCTTCGGGCTTACCTCAGTGCCAAGAGTGTTCACCAAAGTTTCAGTGGTACTAGTGGCCAGACTCCGGGAGCAGGGCCTCGATATTATCCCCTACCACGACGACCAGCTGATCCGGGCGCGAAGCAAGGAACACTCCCTCCAACACACCACCCTCACCCTATGGGCTCTCGAGGTGCATGGCTGGGTGGTAAACCTAGAAAAGAGCCACCTGGTGCTCACCCAACAAATAGAGCACCTAGGGGCAAGCATCAACACAGCAAAAGACTGGGCGAAGCCATCCGAGACAAGGGTTCTCAACCTGAGCAGGCTAGCACGCCAACTGCGCAACTCCCATCAGGTGTCCATGGCGAGCCTAGCCCAGCTACTAGGATACATGGCATCCTGTATAGACCTGGTCCCCTGGGCCAGGTGGCACATGCGACCACTACAGTCGTACGTCCTCGCTTGGGGAGCTCTGAACGAGCACAACCTGAAGGTGACACTTCCATTACCACCATCTGTGAGAAAATCACTGACTTGGTGGACAGTTCGCACCAACCTGACCAGAGGAACCCCGCTGGAAGCAGCATACCGGGTCTCCATTGAGACCGACGCCAGCCTCCTGGGCTGGGGTGCTTGCCTATGGGGCAGAACAGCACAAGGCCGATGGACCCCCTCGGAATCCCGATTGTCCATCAACATCCTAGAAATGCGGGCAGTTTACCATGCCTTCATTGCCTTCCGGACTGCCATCTCCAGATGGTCGGTGCTGATATGTTCTGACAACCAAGTCATGGTGGCCTACATCTCCAAGCAAGGTGGTACCAGGAGCAGAGCTATGCTGAGAGAAGCAGCGAGGGTCCTCAACTAGGCACAACTCCACCTCTCCCATCTCAGCACAGTTCACCTCGCCGGGAAGCTCAACACCCGGGCGGACTGGCTCAGTCGACAACAAGTCCACCCCGGGGAGTGGCATCTACACCCCAGTCTCTTCACACTGATTCAGGACACCTGGAGCCCCATCTCCATGGACCTCATGGCCTCGGCACAAAATACACAGGTCCAGAGCTACTATTCAAGGTACAGGGAGAGCCAGTCTCAGGGAATCGATGCCTTGTCACAACTCTGGCTCTGGGACAATGCCTACATCTTTCCTCCCATCCCCTTACTTCCACAAGTCCTCGCCAATATCCGTTCTTCCCAACGGACCATCATCCTAGTGGCACCCTACTGGCTACGGAGGACATGGTTTGCCACGGTCCTGGCAATGGCACTGAACAGTCTCAGACTGCCCTACAGACCCGACATGTTGACCCAGAGTCCGATTCTGCACCCAAGTCCCAGGACCCTAAAACTCACAGCCTGGCTTCTGAGAGGAGAAGACTGATGAACGTGGGTTATCACGACTTGGTCATCTCCACGATACTGCAGTCCAGGTGTTCCTCAACCATTTCCACTTATGGCAGGCAGTGGGTGGTATTTACCAGGTGGTATCGAGACTGGGGCTCAGATCCGGAATGTGCAGACATGGCTACCATCCTGTTATTCCTTCAACAAGGATTAGATAAGGGATTGGCCCACTCATCCCTTAGAGTGCAGCTGTCGGCCATAGGAGCAGCCATCGGGCCCATAGGCAGCCACAGTCCTGGGGCCCACCCGGATGCATTGCGCTTCCTAAGGGCGGTCGAGATTCTACGACCCCGTATACGCCCGTCCGTGGCTCCCTGGGACCTTCCTCTAGTTCTAGATTCCCTCTGCACAGCCCCATTCGAACCACTACAGGCTGTGGACCTGTTCTGGGTAGGTCTGAAGACCTGTTTCCTAGTGACAATATGCTCAGCACGCAGGATCAGCGAATTGGGGGCACTGTCCTGCAAGGAACCCTACACTGTTTTCACCCCACGTGGGGTGTGTCTACGCACTGTCCCAGCGTTTCAACCAAAAGTCTCCTCTACCTTCCATAGGGAACAACCCATTGAATTACCCACATTCATGGGAGACTCTCACTCGGGAGACAAGGCTGTCCCTCAACACTTAGATGTAGGCTCCACCCTGTCCACATACATAGCTAAGACACAACCTCTGCGAAAGACCGAGAGGCTGTACGTCATCACAAGGGGGCAGAGACAGGGAAAAGCAGCCTCCAAGACAACCATTCCGGTCTAGTTACGGAGGACCATTCAGGAGGCCTACAAATCGAAACAATTGACACCCCCCCTGGGCATTAAGGCACACTCTACCAGGGCAGTAGCTACCTCCTGGGAGGAGAGGGCCAATGTTTCAGCGGAAGATATCTGCAAGGCAGCAACGTGGATGTCTCTACACACCTTTGCCAGGCATTATCACCTGGAGCAGCTGTACCACTTGCAACCAACCTTTGTGACACAGGTACTATTGGCTGCCACCAACCCTTCCTCTCACTCCTGAACCACTCTGTCTCCCTCCCGCGGGTACAGTACTGCTGCTTATCTACCCATGAGGTAATGTCTGGAGCGCCATGGATGGTCAACCAATCACAATGGGTGTTTACTCACCTGGTAAAGGTGATTGTGTTGGTTGACATCCATGGCACTCCACGACCCTCCCGACACAGTGTTCAGAAGCGATCAGGAATTACAGGACAATGTAGGGGATGAAGTTAAATGATTGCATACCTTCTCAAATTACATCCAGAATGTCCACTGTCGGCCCGTTAGGGGCCGAGTTTAGTCTGTACTAACAGGAAATAAAGTTAAAACCTATGGGCTGATCTACATTCGACTCGCTCGCACTTTTTTTGTCATACAGTATGATCATTGTTTCTTTCCTCTTCTTGCTATTTGTCTGTAATAACCTTAATTTCAGCTTTGGAAGATTTGAACTGGAGAGCAGGGGTTTCTGGGACCTGGATATGGTAGAAATCTGATCCTAGAGTCATGTGCATCACTAGCCTATCAGGTGGGCTAAAACCCATGAGGTAATGTCTGGAGTGCCATGGATGTCAACCAACACAATCACCTTTACCAGGTGAGTAAACACCCAGTACTAGTGGTGTGGCAGAACTGTAAGAGGATGAGCCCTCAAGTTGTAGTTTATGTGGGAAAACACGTAGAGAATACTGGATGGGCAACCATGCAGAACCAGTGTGTTCTGCCACAGAGGAGTCTGATTCCTTGTGTCCTTTGGAATCAGACCCTGGGTGGTTGAACACAGTGGTTGGGCATTGCGCCCATCCAATATTTTTTATAGTGTATGGTGCCCCGCAAATGATTTTTATATTGTTTTAGTCAAAAACAAATTGCTGTGTTCTGTTTCTAATTTCGGGAGCTAGAGCAGGTTGCTATGGTTAGTTTTATGGTTGCTAGGAACTATGCATCTCTATGTTATCAGCGCACACTCCCATTGGTTGTCACTATATTGTGGGAGGGATTTTGAAGAAAAAAAATGGCAGCCAGACGTCTCACTTGGCGAGGGAATGCAACATGGTGGAGGCAACTCTAATTTAGTAGGTGGTTCTTTATTTGGCCATATCCGGTTGATTCTGCATTTTTTAAGCTCATAGCAGCCTTCGGTTCGTGTTGGCTACTTTGCTCTTCAGTGTTAGGTATAGTTTGGAGTTGTGTTGCTGAGTGGCAGTTTACTATGCTTCAATTCAAAGCACAGCTAAAGCTTTTTCACAAGAATGAGTAGAACGCTGATCTGCACGTATGGGCTGAACGGCATTCTGTAACCTTTTTTTATCTGTGGCTGAACAGATTTTCAGCACAGATGAAAAACACCTTAGAACAACGTTCCCCTATACACTATAAAGCAAATTTACTACGAAGGTGGTGGAATCATGTTGGACCAAACCAAAGAGACAGGGTAGAGAGGGGAATCAGGGTCGGGGGGGGGGTTGGCAGGTGCAGGAGGGAGTGGAGAGAAATTTCAGTCGGTGGTTAAAAGAGAGACGAGAGGGAGAGAGGCAGAGAGCTGATGGGAGGTTGTTCCAGAGGGTTTGGGGCAATAGGTGAGAATGGATTGCCCAGCTGTGGAGTATACGTGAGGAAGGGAGAAGGTGCGTGAGTCTCTTGAATGAAGAGAGTAGGAGGCAGAGTGAATGGGAGAGGCAGGAGGAGAGGTAAGGGGGAAGAGAATCAAGCCAATCTTTGGAAATGAAGGAGGCATAGTGAGTTAGTTGACATGAAGAGAGACAAGGGATAGAGAGGGAGGAATAAAGGGAACAGTGATGAGTGCAAACAGGGGTATTAGTAGTGAAAGGGCAGAAAGCATTGCAGAGGGTATCCAGTCTGATGAGGAAAGAGAAGGGAACACTACTATGGACCACATCTTTAAGATTTATTGAATAGCAAGAAAACCAAATACATACGTTTTGGATCTAAACCTAAGCTATCCTAATGTCTACCAATGTTGATTTTTGACTCCAGTGGCACCCTTTTAGAGCAAGTTTATAACTTTAAACATCTAGGGGTGCTTTTGGACTCTAATTGAACTTTCTTATCTCACATAAAGGCAACTATTAGACAAGTTAATCAAAAATTGGAGTGCTGTTTGAACTTAATAATTGCTTAACACTGGGAGCCAGACACATTATTGCAAGAAGTATATTAATACCTATATTAAATTATAATTCTTTCATGTTTGCTAGTTTATCTACTATAGATTTAATCTTACTAACTAGGACTTTTAATGGGATCATTTTGTATTACATATGCCATTTAGTGCACATCATTGTGTGCTGTATGCAAATACTGTTTGGTGACCTCCAAGTTTCAGTATCTTACATATTTATTTGTTTATTTATTTTGAAATCTTGGATAGCACCAGTGAGTGGATGTTCGTTAATTGGTTTCAAATCAGTTAACAAGTAAAGTGACACAAACATTCAAATACAGAGTGGTTCGGTAGCAACTATACAAACATGTTACGGTACAACAATACAGATAAAGTTCATGGTTACATTATACTGAGGCATTGTACAATGTATGCCCATGTTAAGAAGAGACAAAAATCAGTATAGTAGACAGAGGGAGGAGAAGGGTGGAGAAGATGGAGAGGTAAAGGTAAGAGGAAGGGGTGGGTGGGGGTAGGAAGTGGAGGGGTAGAGGTAGGAAAGAGAGGTGGGGGCATGGCAGTGCCATGGGAGAGGATGGTGGGTCAGTGAAGTGCAAGGTCGGGGCTACCCAGTGAAACAGTGACAGGGTTAAGAAGTGCTAGAGGGTAAGTGCAGACTACAGCAATGGAATTATTGACTTGAGGTGGGATTTAGTGGGGGTAGGCACAGGTATCCATGGTGAGAAGATGTTGGCACAGTGTGTGTTTTAAAAGAGCCAATCATTGCTACATAATAGATGTCCTGAGGTAGTGCATTTGTCCAGAGATGGGCCCCGTATGAGAAACCCCACTGAGCCAAGGTAGTGTGGCACCTTGGCATATGGAATACCTGAGAGACAGCACTTCTGGTTTGCTTTGTGCTCTGGGAAGAGGTCAGTAGGTTTTGTACTCCTGGTACAAAAGGTGGTAGAAGGTTTAAGGAGGCTTTTTTTGCAAGGAGGCAGGTTTGGTACCTGATTCTTCCACTGAGCTGTAGCCAGCCTGCCGGCCATGGTATAGAGATCTATATAATCTATGCTGTGTTGTGGATAAAACTTTAAGAACAACATCTGACTCCCCATTATTCATTCTTCTAGACATTAGAAAAGAACGTAGGAAACAGATCAATTGGAAAATATTTGTTATTTATTCCAGTTCCTTCTACTGTGATGGCTGAATGTGCGTTCTCTGTTTATACTGCTAAATGTTGGAACAATTTGTCTGATTTTTCTTCACAATGCTGAATGTCATACTGTTTTTAAAAAACAGTTAAGGCTTTACTTGTCAGAACAGCTGGATTGTGTTTATTTTAATTGAATACATTTATTGATGTTGTATTTAATTGCATGATGTATTTTGTAATGTGGATGCATTTGTATGTATCATGTTGTTCATCTTGCTTCATAAATGCATCTAGGGGTCTTTCCTGAAAAAGGGTGTTTGGCTCACTGTGCTTACCAGTAAAGAAAGTAAATAAAATAAATTTGCATGGATGCATACTAGGCGTACCATTTTGGTGACCAGCTCCTGGTGAACCTGGGGAGAGAGGAAGTCCTTGCTATGATACAGGGCACCAAGTTTAGGACAGAGTTTGGAGTGGATAGCATCAATGTGGGCAGAGAAGTCAAGCTTGCTGCCCAGCCACACACCATAGAAACACAGAATCTGATGGCAGATAAGGACCTCTTGGCCCACCCAGTCTGTCCATTTTCCCCTACCTACATTATCACTGCAGACCCTACTTGATCTATAGCTTTCTTCCTTTCCTCTATGATTCTCTTGTGCATATCCCATGCATTATTGAACCCCACCACTGCTTCTGCCTCCACCACCTCCTCTGGAAGGCTGTTCCAGGAATCCACCACTTCTTCAGTGAAGAAATACTTCCACACATCTCTCCTGAATCTTCCCCCTCCAGCTTCATAGCATGTCTCCTTGTTCTTGAGCACTTTTTGTCTGAAAAATACTTCCCACCTATACCATATTTACTCCTGTGAGGTATTTAAAGGTCTCTATCATATCCTCCTCTCCCTCTTCTCTTCCAGGGTGTACATATTAAGGTCCTTTAGTCTCTTCTCATAGGGCTTTTAATACAGACACTGCACTGCTTTAGTTGCCCTCCTCTTGACTCTGGAGATGTGATCTCCAGAACTGGACACAGTACTCTAGGTGGGGTCTTACCAGTGATCTATACAGAGGCAACACCACCTACCTCTTTTTGCTGGTGACACCCTTCCCTATGCACCCCAGCATCTCACTAGCCCTCCTGACAGCTTTGGTGCAGTGCCTGGCCACTTTCAGGTCATTCAATATGATCATCCCCAGGTCTCTTTCCTGCTTTGTGGTCATTAGTACCACTCTTTCCATTCTGTACTCTGCCCCTGAGTTTCTGTGCCCTAAGCATATTATTTTGCACTTTATGGCATTGAAACCCAGCTGCCATAACCCATACCTTGACAACTTCTCGAGTTTTCTCAGATCTCTGCTCATCCTTTGCACCCCCCCCCCGCCCCCGAGTGTCCATCCTATTGAAAATTTTGGTGTCATATTCAAAGAGGTAGACTTTCCCTTCTAGTTCCTCTGCAATGTCACTTAGAAAAACACTAGAGGATTGGTTCCAGCACTGATCCCTGAGGCACCCCGCTGGTCGCTCTCCCTTCCTCAGAGTGAACTCTGTTTACAATCACCCTCTACCGCCTGTCCCCTAGCCAATTTCTTATGCAGTTTACCACCTTTTGGACCCACTCCTAAGCTACCCAGTTCACTTACTAATCTCCTATGTGGAATGATATCAAAAGTCTTACTGAAATCTAGTTAGGCCACATCCATTGCTCCACCCTGCTCTAATTCCTTTGTCAGCCAGTCAAAGAAATATATCAAGGCAATGCAATGTTATTTTTTAAAGTACTGTTTTCTGAAGGTTAAGGGCACTTTACATAATGTAAAAGATTAGAAAAACCTACATAACTCATAAAAAGATAAAACATAAAAAATACATACATCACAGCCATTTAAAATACATAAACTACTATTTATCTGATACTAGCTAGCTGGGGAAGACTCACTCAAATAATTATGTTTTGAGTGATCTTTTAAAGGCTTTTAAAAGCCTCCACCATGCCGACAGAATGGATACTTCCTGGAAGAGAGTTCCACAACACTGGAGCTGACACACTAAAGGTTCTGTCCCCAGATTGTCTCAGCAGAAAAAGGGAACAGTAAGTAAGCTAGCATTGGTGGAGCAGAGGGGTCGGGTTGGGAGGGAAAAAACAACACAGGGGAAAGGATCCAACCTTGGGGAACCCCACAGCGGAGTGCAGAAACCCTAGAGACAAAATTATCTAGGGCAAACTGCTGTATTCTCCTGGTTATGTAGGACTAGAACCAATGCAAAAACAGTGCCGGTGAGCCCAATATAGCTCCTCAGGTGATCCAACAGCACCCCATGGTCGGCTGTGTCAAATGCAGAAGAAAGATCAAGAAGGACCAAGATGGAACAAGAAGTCCTTGATTCTGCACCAGGAGGAGATTATGAGTCACCCAGACAAGTGCAGTTTCAGTGCTATGGCAGAGCCAAAACCCTGACCAGAGAGGTTCACAGAAATTAAAATTCTCCAGGTGATCCACAAGTTGGTCAAGCCACCACCTTCTCGATAGTCAATATCGATATCCTCGATTACTGCCACCTCCCCACCCAAAAGTGGCCCAGTTTCTATTGTATTTGCTGTGGAAACAATCAGCTCACCTTTGACCCCCTGCCACTATATAGAAGTGGCTGCACCTGACCTCCCCTCCCTCTCTCCCTGACGTTGGTCTGTCTCATCACAAACCTTCAACTCCACTACCCAAACCTCACTGTATTTAATTGGCTTTATCTATGCATGCTGAACCACTTGGAGCCCCACACCATGTCCCAGAGCTATGGGGGAACATAAATGCATGGCCTCCTTAGTTCTGCTGTTAGCTGTTATAACGCCTCCGAGCTCAAATAACTGCCAGCTTAATAGCAATTACCCCCCATCCTACAAACCTGCATTGCCTCCAGGACCTGGTACAATGAGCAGTCTAATTGACAACTATCCCAGTCCTACAAACCTGTACAGTTGTTCAGTCCAATTTTTTAACTCTCATACCCTATCCCTTCTACCCCGGTTTGCCATGTCACTGTGCTACAGTATAAAAAGAGTGGACAGGTTTGTAGATGATAACCGTGGGCTACTCACAAACTGCTTAAACATGTTCTGCTGTAAATGACCATGCTGCTTCTCCTCCTATCAGGCAACATCCACCCTAACCCTGGTCCAGTGCAACCAATACACTGCTGTGGAAACAACTGTGGAATCTTAAAATTGGCATCCATCAATATCTGCAGCCTGATGTCCAAATTTGATGATCTCCAAGTGTGGGTAACTCAACACAGACCTAATGTGCTACAGTGAAGCCCACCAGGATGAAGCTCAGTGTCACATGTTTACTGCATGACAAAAGGGATTAACTGCCATTGAAATTGCATTGTTTGCCTCAGTAACTCTACTGCAGAATTCTGCAGTGCTACACTTTATCCTGTTGGGCTTCAGTGTATCTGTGGTGGAGACCTGGCTTACACCAAATATTTCAGACACAGCTATTTCCCTTGATGACTACACCCTTTTTAGACAGGACAGGATAGGCTAGGCAAAAATGGTGGAGGTTGTGCAGTTTATTTATTTATGTCTTTGGTAACCGGGTAAGTGAGCTGATCCAAAGGACCATTTTCAATCACAACCTGGGCCACGTAGTGGCAGTCAACAAACAGAAATACAGTACATTGGTGCAGGCAAACAGAGAATACATTACATGGTATAGTGCACACCTCAACATGAGGTCAAAAAATAAATGTAGCGTAGTTCAGTCCATACATACAGTAAAAACAGAATGCAGGTAAGCAGAAATTCAAGAAGTGGTACAAAGCACACTTCAGCCATGGGTCACAAAATCCATGCTGAGTAGTTTAGTTGGTACATATAGTAAAACAGCATACAGGGATATGCACTCATGAGACAAATCAGGCTAAATTCTAGAGGACGTTGGTAATACAGCATCATAGAGAGGAAAATGGTACACTTAATAGTGGCTGCATACTACGGCAAGCTGTAACCTGATCATATACAGTGTGACTAACGGGAGTGGAACAGTCCATTAACTAACATGCAAGCATCTTGGGCACTAAGAGATAAGGGACAGGATAGGAGAGTTTACCTTAGGGATACCCTACGGGGCCATGCCCTCCCACAGTTAGACACTAAGAAAAATGTCCAGGCCCTTGCCATCAGGATACTCCTAGGATCTCACAGTAAATCACTCACTGCAGTCTCAGTCTACATCCCACTGCAAGACCAGGCCAATAGTTTCAATATGGTCATTGAATACCTGGCCAACTTGCACCAAAACTCTGAAGTGGTGCTACTAGGCAACTTCAGTGCAAACTGGTTGGCCCCTGAGGCAGTCCCTTACAAGCACACCCTCTCTGCCATCAGCATATCCCAAATGGTTGACTCCCCCCACCAGGGTCAGTTATCAGGCTGGTTCCATTACACTGTTGGAAAGGATAAGTACTAATCACCTGGACAGAGTCTCTAAACACTGCTGTCCTCCCTGACTTGATTAGCGACCACTCCCCCCTCCTATGCCACTGGTCAAATAGAGCCCCTAAGCCACCCACTAAAATGGCAATACACTGTGCCCTGAAGACAAGGCAGCTCGAACCCCTCAAGGGTTATCTTAAGCAAAATGACTGGTCACCCATTGACTCTGCTCAAAATGTGGACCAAGCACTTGAGTACTTTATCTCCAAATTTAATACTGCCTGTGACATCCATGCCCCCGTAAGAAAGTGTAAGCTTAAGGGTGCAAATAATCCATGGATTATCCCATCCTTACTCAACCAAATGGCCACTAGGGATAATCTGTGGCATCAAGCTCAATCCAATGGTAAACAGGCAGACACTCAGCTATACAAAGCTGCTAGGAATGCCTGTACTTGGGAAGTCCATCTCACCAAACTCTGCCACTTCAAGGATGAGCTCTCAAACTCCTGGGGGGATGGTGGGAAATTTTGGGACAACCTTAAAGACCTCATGGGCAAAACCTGCAAATCCTCACCCTCTATGATAGATGTCAGTGGTGAAATCTGCAAGAATCCTAAGCAAATTGCCGATACTTTCAATGCTGCCTTCTCAGACCTTAGCAGTGTACTTCCCCTGACTTCTTCGACATACCAGAGAACAGCGTCAAGACCAGTAGAGTTGGCACCCTCAGGGCTGCCCCCGCCTTCTATTTGAAGACAGTCACCATGACAGAGGCCAAAAAATATCTGCTACAGATGCTTGGAAAATCAAGATTCAGCAGTGAATCTCTTGATCTTCAACTTATTAACCTAACTCTTGATTAGGTTCTGTCTCCACTGATTAAACTACTGAATCTATCATTATGCCTTGGACAGTTCCCCCAGAAATGGAAAGCAGCTGTGGTTACACCCATCCACAAAAGTGGTGATCGAGCCTTGCACACTAACTACTGCCCTATATCAATCCTCCTCCACTTTCAAAGGCTTTGGAGTGCATCATATCAGATCAACTAAGCAAGTACCTTGAGAAATAACAGATAAATGTCCACAACAACATGGATTTTGCAAGGCACACAGAACCACCACAGCAGTGCTAGAATACACTGGCTTCATAGATAATGCACTTGACCAGGGTTATCTTGTGGGGGCAATCTACATCGACCTCACTAAAGCCTTTGACAAGGTCAGCCACACCATACTGCTAGACACACTCTGGGCCTCCGGACTCTAATGATGCTGTGGGATGGTTGAAAAGCTACCTTGGTTGCAGATCCCACAAGGTCAAAATAAATGGTATTCTCTCAGACAAGTGTGCTCCGTTGTCCCACAAGGCTCAATCCTGGGCCTCTTACTTTTCAGTCTTTTCCTCAACAACCTCCCCCAGGCCAGCACCAATAACATTATACTCTATGCAGATGATGCCGATATCTTCACCAGTTAACCTGATCCCCACCCCCTTGAATCGCAACTCCAGCACAACTTCTCAGTTGTTGAGGCCTGGTTTGCTAAGCACAGACTCCTTAGGAATTACAAAAAGACGAAAGTCATGCTGTTCACAAACCCACACAACAAACCCAAAACACACCAATTAACTATTCTAAACAGCCACAGCACACCTCTATTTCTTTCTTTCTTTCTTAGAATTACAATACCATTGAGCGAGAGACTCTTTTATAAAGGTTCCACATCAGGAGTGAACAAATAGTTACAACAAAAGGACATTTGCAAAGTACAGTGACAATGATGTTGAGACATAGTTGAGTTACATACATAAGATCTTAACAAGAGTAAGAAATGGTTACAGCTGGTACAATCAAAAAGTAAAATAAAGTAGTGCCGTCAGTAGAATGACTTTGTCATTAACAAGGAAGCAGGCTGAAATAACGGCAGATGGGCACATAGTAACATTTGAAGATAAGATTGAGAAAAAATGGCAAGTGTTACAGGTAGGTAACAGGATTTAGTGCAACATCAATGCAGTCAGAAATTGACTAAGTCTGTATTAGAGTGGAAAATAGGGGGGAGGGATGGGGGTGGCAAAACCTGAGGCAACAAAGGCCAGGGTTGACTAAAAGCTAGGTGGTTGGTAGGCAGGTGAGAGGCTGAAAACTTAGTAGACAGGATGAGGAGTAGATAACAGAAAGGGTGGGAAAGAAGGAGTAGACACCAGAAAGGGTGGGAAAGGAGGCAGTAGGGACAAACGGTGGTGTGTGTGTGTGGCACAAGGGAGGTTAGGCTAGGACTGTGAAGGCAGTAGTTAGGTGGGACAGCCACAGCTGCTAAGCATAATAAGGTAGAACAGGTCCAGTACTTCAGATATCTAGGGATAACTCTTGACAGTTCTCTGTCCTACACCATCCACGTGGATCATATCACAAAGGTGATTAATACCAGGACTGGTCTTCTATATAGGCACAGACGCTGTATGACCCCAGAGGCGCTCTGGCTAGCAGTCAATAGCTCTATAATATCCTTTATTGACTATGGATTAGTTGTATATGGTGCAGCTACAGACATGACTGCCAAAAGGATCAACACAGCCCTAAATACATCTTGCAGGTTAATTACGGGAACCCACAGACTCACCCATATATGCGACTTGTATGCACTGACTAACTGGTTGCACCTCAAGGGTAGGATGAAATACCAAACCTGTCTCCTAGTGAAAAAAACCTGCCTTGGCCAAACCCCTCTGGTCATCCAGAAATTCCTTAACCTAGTGACTAACCTGCATCAGACTCATGACATGGCAAGGCAGACTTATCAAGTCCCTTTTTGCTGTACCTCTCAGGCGCAGTGATCATTTACATACTGGGCACCCAGTTGGCTAAATGAGCTGCCCTCTGCAGTCCTGGACTAGACAATGACTGGCCCTTTTAAAAGTGAACTCCACCAATACCTCACCAGACTTAGAAGCTGCGACTGCCATCCCTAAGTTGTTTCACCCCCCCAGCCCGACATCCCCTTCCTCTGTCCGCCCCCCACCTTCCCATCCCCCTCTTTACCCCCTCCCATTCATGACTGTTTTGACTGCCATCACTAGTAACCCCTGCCACTCTATCACCAACCCTTAGCCCACCCTCCTTACTCACCTCCTTCTGTAACCCCCATGTACCACACACCCCCTTTCCTAACAAAGCCAGTTCTGGCTGCTTTATGACTGCCTACTATTCTGTAAATCACTGCCTCATCTGTATTTTATGCTCCAATGTATTAACTCTTTTATTGGATGTCTTTGCCTGATTATGTGTACATTGTTGTTTTTTCGTTTGACGTGAAACCTCTGTAAAAGAGCTTCCGGCTCAAAGGTATTGTAATGTGAGATATAAATAAATAAAAAAATAATTAAAAATAACCTTCCCAAAAAACGGAAGGTTCAAAACAGGTCTTTAATTTGCCAGAAGATCAGGGTCCAGGGATGGCTTTTTTTAGGAGGGGTCTTACCACTGCCTTTTTCAGGACTGATGAAAAACACCCTCCCCTCAAGGAGCCACTGATGATCTCGGTGATTACTGGACCCAACAATTCACTGCAGCCCAAAAGCAACCATGTCTGTCCCATGTCCAGTATACACGAGGTGGGACGCAAACTAGAGATCACTCAAAGCACCTGATTCTCAAAAACTGGACACAACTCACTCCAGGAAGGCAGATCTACATTAACAAGCAGAATTGGTAGAAATAGAGCCACTCACCAAATATATGTTATTTTAAAACATTTTTATTTATTGTATATCTCTTCTTTGTTTATTCTCTGTATCTTTAGAAAGTGCTGCATACACTAACAGCTTTCATCCTTAAACGTTTCAGACACATGTCCTTCATCAGTAAGGTTGTACTGTATCACTAGATCATCCAGAATGTATCCTGTTCAAAAATCAGTTTGATTTGTAATCCTTACGCACTGTCTCTGATTTTATTTATGTACAACTTGTCGAGTGCTGTTCCTTTTACAATAAAATTTTTTCCTTTTAAATCTTTGATTGTATTTGTGTACAACTTGTCAAGTGCTGTTCTTTTTACAATAAAAGTTTTTTCCTTTTTTAATCTCTGATTTTGTTTGTGTACAACTTGTTGAATGCTGTTCCTTTTATAATAAAAGTTTTTTTTCTTTTTTTAATTGGCTGATGCTTTTGTAAGTTGATTCGGAGGCACTCTTTTTAAAATAACATATATTTGATGAGTGGCTCTATTTCTGCAAATTTTGCTTGCTTCTGTTATTAGCCTTTATTGGTAGTGAGCTACTCCCTCATCTTGTTTCATATTTTTTCTTACTGAGGTTGGCTGGACTGGGCACTACATGTTTAGGCAGATCTACATTACCAGAAGGTAGACCACAGCTGGCCCATGACAGGCTACTTGAAGAGATACCAGATCTAATGGAGAACACCTTGTTGCAGAAGAATTTACCAAACTCATTGCAATTTTCTGCCGAAAAGGCTCTAATGGATTACAGACAGGGAGGATTTAACAATCTGTCTATGGTATGAAAGAGATGAGCTGGCTGATTCTTCCCAGCAGCAATTGATTTTGACAGGAACTCTGTCTTTCTCATGTCGCTTGCCCATTGATACCCACTGTGACGAGTTTTCAATGCCAACCTGTCCTCCTCAGGCAGCGACCTTCTTCAAGAATGCTCCAACTTCCATTCCTTGGTTTTCAACTGATGCAGCTCATTGCAGTTCCATGGTGAACTGTGTCGGGATGTCAACAGACGAACACAGTATGGTGCCATGGAGTCTAAGGCACCCGTGAGAACAATATTATAGTGCTTCATGGCCTTCTCAACCCCCTGGGCACAAGCAAGCATCATATTCAAAATGTCTATTACCTCCTGGAGCTTATGAGACCCCAAATTATGTTTTGGATGATACCAAACAATCTCCACAGAAGAGGTATTGAAAAAGGAGGCCCTACAAAGGAACAACACAGCATGATAATCTGACCAACTGACTCTATCAGCCTTGATCACACTAATGTCAAAGTCCCAATGAGAAGATCAAGTCCAGAGTGTGGCCATGTTGGCATGTTCCAGAGACAGCTGCCTGTTCTAGTCCCAGTGAGGACATCAGCTGGAGGAGTTATTGTCCAAAATGCAAGGATTCATCATTGACCCAAGCACTGAAGTCGCCCAGCACTAACAATCTGGAGACATCCAACACCTGTTAAACTATGAAGTCTGCCAACTCCTGCAAGAGGTCACTTCTATAGCCCAGGGAGCAGTATATGATAATGATCTTATCACTAACACCCACAGCGTGTCTAACCACTATATATTCAAAGGACCTAAAAGTTCCCATGGGGAGTGCAGTAAGTCCCTAAGTGGATTTAAAACAAATGGCCACCTTCCCCTCTGTGATCCATTCTCAAGGCAAAGCACCACAGAATAACCTGGCAGGACTGATGCCTCTAAAACAGGTCAGGAGTCATCACCCACCAGATCTGTGTGATGAAAACAAGGTCAGCTGAGAAATCTGTGATGAAACCCTCCATCAATGCTGTTTTATTTCTCAGTGACCTTATATTACAAAGAACAGCCCAAAGGGGAGGAATAGAGCTGGCTGGATAGACTGCTTCCTGCTTGATGACATTTGGCAGGGCCCTAGAGAGGGGAGCCAGACAGGGCTGACCCCGATCCTGATTCCATTTCTTCCCCAAGCATCTCCTGAATCTCACCACCCCAGTTGCCTCCCCCTAAAATCATACCTGGAACCTACACTACAGGTATTGCCCTGCCCTCGAAGGATCCCCAGTCCCCTGCAGCAGCTGTCAATGTCTGCAGGAAGGACTAATGGAGTTCCTACAAAAGGGCAGCTGTCTGAGGTGGACACTGGAGTAGATGAGCCTATTTGCTCCCAAGCCTTTGCACATACTGCACCCCCAGCACAAGCATAAAACCCAGGAATGTCCAACACTCCACCCGCAATTAAAATAATTAAACCCGCACCCCCAAAAGCTACCATTCCAAAACTACCCTTCCAAAGAAACATACACACCCTGACTCACTCACTAAATACAAGTTTCGCAACCTACCAATTACAGCCTAGTTGATTCATTTGACATGATCTCCCCCCACATGAACTCATGCTGCCTCAGGTCTTTTAACCAGTTGTATTTAAGATACTTCACAATCTTTTCCTTCAGCAGTGATTCCATTACTTTTCCCACCATTGATGTCCGGGCTGACTGGCCTATAGTTGCCAGCCTCCTTTCTGCAACCACTTCTGTGAAGTGGTACTATATCTGCTTTCCTCCAGTCCTCTAGAACAACTTCTGTTTCCAGTGAGCTGTTAAATAGGGCTGTCTGAGGTGTAACCAGTAACCTCCCTCAGTACCCTTGGATGCATCCCGTCAGGCCCCATTGCTTTGTCCACCTTCAGATTAACAAGTCCTTTCAGGAGTCTCTTCTCTGAAAAAGGACCAGTGTCTGCTTCTCTCCTTCCAAAGCTTCTGTTACTTTTTTGTTGACCTTCCCCTTCTTCTTCCGCTGTCAACACTGAACAAAAGTGTTTTCTCAGGATGTCTGCCTTTTCCTGGTTCTCTTCTGCATAGTCCCTCCCTTTCCTAACAATCCCACCACTGGTCTTCCTCTTTTCAGTTACATACCTAAAAGATGTCTCACCCCCTTTCGTTATCTCCTGGGCTAGTCTCTCTTCGGTTCATGCCTTTGCTGTTTCCCCGATACACCTCCCAATCCTCCTCCCTCTGCATCTCCTTATATCTTCTGAATGCTACCCTTTTAGCCTTTAACTTTCTTGTCACCTCTTCCAAGAACCACAGTGGTCTCTTTTTCCTCTTGCTTCTGCTCACTTGTTTGACACAGAGGTTTGTTGCTTCTACTATGCTCCTGTTTAGCTTTGCCCACTGTTCCTCCACCCCACTAGACCAATCTCCTGCAAGATCACCCCTGAGGCATTCATCCATCTTTATAAAAACTGCTGTCCTGAAGCCCAGGACCCTCACCCTTGTGTGGTTTGATTCCACAGCCCTCCTTCTATTGAACCACACC
The DNA here is from genome assembly GCA_016271365.2 of Neoceratodus forsteri. Lineage (NCBI taxonomy): Eukaryota > Metazoa > Chordata > Ceratodontiformes > Ceratodontidae > Neoceratodus > Neoceratodus forsteri. Next base: position 1,890,327 of record CM028136.1, on the reverse strand, counting down.
ATATGGTGATCACTGGTTCCAAGGTGGCCTCCCACCTTGATGTCTATAACACTGTCCCTGTTAGTGAATACCAGCTCCAGTACTGCACCATCATGAGTGAGTTTACTGACTAGTTGCCTGAGGAATGCACTCTTCAGAGACTCCAAGATGTTCCTGCTTCTAGCTGAAGCTGCTGCTGGGAGACTCCAACCTACATCCAGCAGTTTAAAGTCCCCCACCAGCAGCACCTCCCTCTATTCTGCCATCTTGCCAATTGCTCCCACCAGTACCTTATCTAATTCTTCTCACTGTGTTGGAGGTCTGTAAATCACTCCAGTGTGAACAGTGGCTCAATTTCCCATCTCCAGGGTGATCCACAATACCCCTGCCTCCCCCTGTATTCCCTGCATCTCCATAGCTTTTATGCTTTCTCTTGCATAAAGCACCCACCCTGTCCTTCCTGAACAGAGAATAACCTGATATGGCCATGTCCCAGTCATTGTTTTCAGTGCAAGATGACCTGGTAAGGGCCACAATATCTAGGTCAGCCTCTGCCATGAAGGCCTCTAACTCTGGACTCCTATTTCCCAGACTTTTAGCATTTCCACATATGGCTGTCCAGATTTTGTTTCCAATCTGCTTGTTACCCCACTTTCTTCCTTTCCCTGTCTCTTTTTAATGCTCCCATTCCCTTCCTTCTTTGTCTTTACCACCATGCATCCTTTATTAATTTGCACCCTCGGTTCCCCCTACTCTCTACGTCAGCCTGTGTGTGTGTGTGGGGGGGGCAGTTTCTGTCTGCCTGATTCCTTCACCACCCAAAGTATTCGAAGTTGGAAATTGCTGTGATGGGGAAACCATCCAGGGTGGTGAAAACAAAGGGAAGGGGTCATATTATATATATACCTGTATATGACTATAGAGCGCTACTTATCACTGATAGCAAGTGCAGCTCTTGCTGAGTGTAATACTAGCTTTCAAGGACTAGAGGATACTCTCATGTTAGTAGACAGAGCTGATTTATGCAGTATATATACAGATTAGCAGTTGATTTAAATTAGATGCAGTGTAGCCTGCTTGAATATCAAAGTTATACTGCTATTTGAAAAAAAACATTAGTGGATTTATTTATGGCTGGGACACAGTTAAGGGCTCAATAGTTAGTCGAGGGGTAGCAGTAAGGCAGGAAGGGAGCAAAAACTTCAACTAGACATTATGTATCGGGGTCAAATAGAGTAAAACAGGGCAGACTGGATGGACCATTGGTCTTTTTCTGCCGACATTGTCTATTTTTATATGTAATTCACAGCAGTAAAAGATGGCCACGAAGGCTGCAGTGAATCCATTCTGTTCAATATCTTTTAGGAAAGACATAATTTTGTATCTGCGATTAAGCAACAACCATTGAGGGGCCTGCCTGTGTTCCAGTGGTTGCACATTGTGTTACCATGATGGTGACCCAGGTATGAAAACGATCCCAGAAAGCTGGGAAACAGGCAGCTAAGAGCTTTGAGTGCTGTTGTTGGTAGCTGTTCCTCAATGGGGAGGGAGGAGTCTTACTTCTATGGCAGTAGCGACCCCTGTGGTTGGGTCCTGGAGTGTTCACCCTCTAGTCACAGGGGAGAGAAGAGCTTGCAGGTCCGAAGAGAGCTGTGGTAAGTTGCCAAGGGAAGGTGGGAGGATTCAGACAAAAACTGGGGCGTAAAAACCTTCCTGCCATCTCAATGGCTGCTGTTTGCATTCTCTTGGACCACTGCTGCATCAATCCATTAGGCACATGGCTTGTCAGGATAGCAGTAGACAAGGTTGAAAGGTTTCTGCCAAACAAGAAGGGTAAGATCAAAGACAGTCCATGGGTTTAAGGTGGGATGAGACAGGTAAAGGGGACTTGTAGTTGTGGGAAATCGGGAGAGTCGAAGATACACTGAGGACCGAGCTTGTATCAAGGGTCTCAGTCTAAGTTTACTCAGGAATATGCAGAAATTGGTCCTAGGTAGAACAGGGCAGACTTGATGGACTTGTGCTCTTCTTCTGCCTGCAAAAAGCTGTTTCTGTGTCTGAGGACAGGGAGGAACAACAGGTACAGAGAAAAAAGCTCTACAATGAAACAACCATCAAGACTAAAAAAATACACTGACATCTCTAGGAGGACTTTGGAAAGGATACTATTGGGACAGAATTCAACTTATATTTCACATTAACTCCGTATATCTTCTCCCTGTTATTTATTACTGAGGTTGGACTATATGAGTAAAAACAAGATCTCTGTTCCTTGAGTGCTCATCAGCTTCTATTGCTTATTCTGTACCTGGTGTCACAGTACTCTACTTGTGACATCACAGTTATTCCCATGGCAACCAGCTGTGATGTCACAACAGGATTATGACTTCACGTGGGGAATAAACTGCAGGGATAAGTGAACTCTAAGGGATAAAGATTTTGCATTTGTGCAAATTCCCTTAGTAATAAATAATGCAGAGGAACATCTCTGGAAGTTAAATGAAATAAAAGCTAAATTGTGTCTAAATATTGTATTTTTCAAAGTTTTCCCAGTGGTACCTGCAGCTCTCTTAAGTGATAGTCCTCATGTGGGGAGGGCTTATGTAAGGTGGCTTGAGGCTACACAGAACAAAATTATACACGTTGCAAATGAAATGCCTTTTTTTTGTTTGTTTTGTGCTTTGATCTTTATTCTTTACCTCTAGTAATGTGCCAGGAAAACATCATCTTTGGTAAATCCTCTTTTGTTTGGTATCAACCAGCTGGATCTTTTTAGTTTAGATGTCCATTGTTCCTCAAGTGTTGTGGAAGTTTCCTTTTAGTACCTTGATGTTGAGGTCACCATTGGAGTGCTCTAGATTGGAAAATATTCCACGATGAGTGCACTTTAATATATCATTGTAAATCAGTGGAGACTCTTTCTTGTTTTGTGTTTTTGTCCAGTTTCACCTGTATGGCCCAGACTGCTGGATGAATAGGAATATGAGGCCCAATCCTCAGTCACAAGGGAGTACTGCAAAATTGCCGTGTGTAAATTCTTTGCAACAATCGCTTGCCTGTCAACCTCCCCCCACCAAGCTATTCTCAAAGGAATTTAAACACCTTCCATGTGTGGTTGCAAATTCCACTGTGACTGTGTGACAAATAGGTTGGTGTATTTCATGCAGATGACACTCACTGTCATTTGAAAAGCTTGACAGTCCTCACAATGTCTGATATAGAGTTTTATGACAACCTCTGGAATTATTTAAGGCAGACTGTATTGGTGTCAGACTGTATAACCAACAGAGGTGAGGCAGCATGTACAGAGGTTCATGTACAACCAGAAAAACATAAACTGGATTCTAGGCAACAGGGCTAGGGAAGGGCATTCCACTGGATACTAAGGACTACTGCTAGCCAAGGCAGGGAGCTCTAGGGGCACTGGATCCCCTTGGAGACACAGGTGAGTGCCACAAAGCACTGAGAGACTTCAGCTCAGAAGTGGACCTAAAGATGAGGGTTGGGTTGGTGAAGAGGGGAAGATAATGGCGGTAGCACCACTGTCATGGAGGTAGGTGGAGGGCTAAGCACTATTCATCTGGCACTGTGTCCTATGCAGACCTTTATGGCATCAAACAGGCACAATAATGTCTTGCAAGAAATACTGCCCCCTCCTCGTGACAGACTGAAAGACTCTGCAACCTCTGTATCAAAACCATTGAGCAGGCGAAGGTTGCCTTCCTCAAAAACAAATTCCTCTCTGCAGGTACAGACCCCTCCAGGTTCGGATGAGCCATTCAGTGCCTACTAAACTCTTCTACTTGCTCCTCTGCCTCTACTGGTCCCCAGCAAACCTGCTACCTCCCCTCTGTCTGTTGATATTTCCAAACCAGTAATTAATTGAAAGCCCTAATGTCCCTATTACCTCTCTCGCTGGCTCCTGTTTACCAACCCAACATGCCCCCACAACCCAAGTGACTGTATTCTCTATTATCTCAGTGTCAGCTGTCTGTAAAAAAATTGTTTGTTGTCGGCCCATTGGCCAGCAGTAACACTGCCACTCGCAATGCCGACAACACGGGTTTGGGAAGGAGCTGCAGTCATTGGAGGGCCAGCTCAGGTAGGGCAAGCAGATTCTGCTTCACTACTGCCACATGGGTGATTGTATGTGGCAATGCAAGACAGAGCTGGAGGCAACAGAGGAGGGGCGCTGACATGCTTGGCCATGAATTGCACGCTCCCATGCCTGCGCATGTATCCTTACTCATATTCGCATCCTAGGGGAATGGGGCACAGAAAAATGGAAAAAGACCCTCAGCCACAACAGAAGGATGTCTGCTCTTCACTGCAGGCCCTGCACCACTTACCAAGGCACTCGCATCAGACCAGGCTGTAACTAATGGGGAAGGGGAGGGCTACTCCTGACAGTCCCACTCTGGGGGATAAGCCAGCGTGGAACATGACACAAGAGGTAACTACCGGAGATGGAGGGTGGTGGAGCTGGGAGTGGGGGAAGAACTGAAGAGGGCCAACTGAGGTGACCGGGGGCAACAACAACAAAAAAAGAAAGAAAGAATTATTTACTCTGAATATACTACTAGCAGTGGTCCTGATAGCACATTTCCTGCATTACTCTCATTGGGAGCCTCAACCATTGTCAAACTGCTTATCCACATCCTTAATTTATCCCTGGCCATGGTACTCTTTCCCTCCTCTGAGAAACATGCTATAGTCACACCTCTCACAAAAGTGATGTTGCTGAGATCCTGGGGAACTGCTGCCCCATCTCCCTACTGCCTGTCCTGTCCAAAGTCCCGATAAGGGTCATGAGTCAGCAACTGTACAACCTCTACTCCAGGACTAGCTTCCTGACTCCCTCCCCGTCTAATCCAGTTACTACCAAAATCACTCCACCACCACCTCCGATCACATGCTGTACTTATGCAGATGGATTCTGTCCATGGTACATGGGTGATCTTCATTGATTTGACCAAGGTCTTTGATATTGTAAACCACTGCCAGCTTTTATCTAAATTATATTCCTCAGGTTTATCGGATACCTCTGGTTTAAGTCATACCTGTCTGACAGATCACAGGTGGTTAAGTTGCGGCCCACCCTCTCTTCCTCTCTCCCAGTCACCTTTGGTGTCCAACAAGGTTCTCTTCTGGGGCTTCTTCTGTTTTCAGTTTTCACTGATGACTTCCCAAGGTCACTTGACACCTGCAACATAGAAACATAGACTTTGACAGCAGATAAGGACCGCTTGGCCCACCTAGTCTCCCCATTTCCCTACCTACAGGATAAGCTGCAGATCCTATTTAACCAACAGCCTATTTCTTCCTACCCCCCACAAAAATTGCCTTATGTCTGCCCCATGCATTCTTGAATTCTCCCACAGTTTTGGACCCCACAACCTCCTTAGGAAGGCTGTTCCATGTGTCCACCACCCTCTCTGTGAAAAAATACTTCCTCACATTGCCCCTGAGCCGTCCCCCTCTATCTTCATATTGTGTCCCCTTGTTCTTGCACATCTCTTTTTCTGAAAGATGCTACCCTCTTGGACTTTGTTGATTCCACTTAGGTACTTAAAAGTTTCTATCATGTCCCTCTCCCTCCTTTCCTCAAGGGTATACATATTAAGCTCCTTTAGTCTCTCCTCGTATGGCTTCTCTTGCAGACCCTGCACCATTTTAGTTGCCCTCCTTTGGACTGCCTCTATCCTGTCTATGGCCTTGCAGAGATGGGGTCTCCAGAACTGGATGCAGAACTCCAGATGGGGTCTCACCAACTGTCTGTACAGAGGGATAACAACTTCCTGTTTTCTGCTGATGATGCCTCTCCCTATACATCCCAGTATCCCCCCAGCCCTCCCTACTGCCTTCTCACATTGCTTGCTTACCTTAAGGTCATCTGATATGATTACCCCCCAGGTCCCTTTCCATTTTTGTTGTTGTTACTACCTCCCCCACCATTGTGTAATCTTTCTCTGGGTTTTTGTTTCCCAGATGCATTATTTTTCACTTCTTTGCATTGAATCCAAGCTGCCATACTTCTGACCATTTCTTCAGCCTTGCCAAGTCCCTCTCATCCTTTCCACGCCTCCTTGTGTATCAACCCTGTTGCAGATCTTTATGTCATCTGCAAAGAGACATATTTTTCCTTCCAGTCCCTCTGCAATGTCACTTATAAAGACATTAAAAAGGACTGGACCTAGTACTGAACCCTGCTGTACCCCACTAGTAATCTCTCTTTCTTCAGAGTGGACTCCATTTACTATTACCCTCTGTGTCCTATTCTCCAGCCAATTATTTACCCAGGCTATCATCTTAGGACCCACTCCCAGGCTGGCTAACTTGTATATTAATCTTTTGTGTGGGACTGTGTCAAATGCCTTGCTAAAGTCTAGGTAGGCCATGTCCACAGCCACTCCCTATTCTACTACTTCGGTCACCCAGTCAAATATATGCTGACAACATCATTATTTGTTCCTTTAGGCCTGCCTCAACCTTCAAATGGGACCTTCAGTATGACTACACAAATATTTAAAACTGGTTCCATTCTAATCAGCTAGTGGTCATTCAAAAGAAAATGGTCTCCATGCTACTTGGTTCTATGCAATGGCTTTTTAAATCCCCCTCATCTCTGAACATCTACTGCTTAGCAGGTGTCTACCTTTGATACTAACATACTAACATACTAAAAGCCAGCAGAATAGGCCTAGTGGTCTGTCATGTCTGTGTGGTAGCCAGCCACCTAGTGGGTGCTCGCTTCTCTGCCCGCCCCAGTCCCCCAGATGGTCTTCTTTGGCTTCAGTTTCCCCTTGTACATGTCCCACCCCTTCTTGAAGCCTTCCACTGTGCCCTCCTCCACCAGCCTCTGGGGCAGCGCATCCCATGGCTCCATCACCCTCTCAGTGAAGTAATGTCTCCTACGTTCCCCCTTCCAGCTTCCACTCATTCCTCCTGGTTGTTTCCCCCCTTCTTTAGCCTGAACCGCTCCTTGGTTTTGCCCTTGGTTATTCCTTTTACATATTTAAAGACCCCTATCATGTCTCTCCTGTCTCTCCTCTCCTCCAGACTGTACAGCCCGAGCTCTTCCAGTCTCTCCTCATAGGGTCTCCTCCCCATGCCCTGAATCATCCTGGTCGCCCTCTTCTGGACCCTCTCCAACAGTTCTATGTCCTTCTTCAGATGAGGTCTCCGGAACTGTATACAGTACTCAAGTTGCAGCCTGACCAAGGCATTATACAGAGGGAGGAGCACCTCCCTCTTCCTGGACGTAACCCCCCTGGCTATGCAGCCCAGTATCCTGTTTGCTTTGGCTGCAGTTCTTCTACAATTTTCAGAGTTATTCATTTTGACGTCTACCACCACCCATAGATCCCTCTCACCCTGTGTGTCTTGCAGTGTGACCCCCCCAAGGTGTATACATGGCCCGGGTTTCTGACCCCTAGATGCAGCACCCTACATTTCCCAGCATTAAACTTCAAGCCCCACCTCCTTGACCACCCCTCCTGTGTATCCAGGTCCCTTTGGACTGTCTCTCTTGCTTCTTCCCCATCTGCCAGTGCTCCCAATTTTGAGTCATCCACAAAGAGACTCAGCCTACTCCTAACCCCCTTCCCTATATCTGAGACATAGGCATTGAACAGGAGTGGCCCCAATACTGAACCTTGGGGGACCCCTCTGATTACCTTCCTGGGGGAGGAGACTATCCCACTCACCATTACCCTCTGTATTCAACCCATAAGCCAATTTTCTATCCATTTGAGCAACTGCTCTCCCAACTCCAACCCCCCCAGCTTTGTTATCAGACCATTATGGGGTACTGAATCAAACGCCTTGCTGAAATTCATGTATAGGACATTCAGCGGCCTATGTTGGTCCAGGGCCCCCGTCACCCAGTCATAAAACTCCATGAGGTTGGTCTGATACGATCTTCCCAGGATGAAACCATACTGTTTATCATCCCGGTGCCCCAACCTTTCCAGCTGCCTCCCAAGCCTCTCCTTGATAATGCCCTCCATTACTTTGCCTACGACAGACGTTAGGCTGACAGGCATATAATTCCCCATCTCCTCTCTAGACCCCCCTTTGTGGATAGGTACTACAAGAGCCACCCTCCAGTCTTGAGGCACCCATCCTGTCTGCAGAGAGGTGTTAAAGAGTGCAGCCAGTGGAGCTGACAGCTCATCTGCCAATTCCTTCATAACCCTTGGATGTAGCCCATCCGGCCCCAGCACTTTATCAGTTTTTAGCTTTCAAAGGGCGTCCCTCACCCTATCCACTGTGATTTCTCCCTCCCAGCACTTCCCCTCATGCAACCACCCTTCCCCCATCTAGGTCTGGCACAGCCTGTACCCTAGCCTTTTTCAGTCCTCTGGACTCCATCTGACCTCTCGATTGTGTTGGCTTCTCTGCCCTCCCATTGGGCTGGAGGGATCCCGTCTCCCTCTGTAATGATCAAGGCAAAGTACTCATTTAGCACCTCTGCCTGTTCCCTTGCTTACTGAGTTCATCCCCCCTCCAGTTCTAATCCTGCTGATCTGTGTACTCGCTTTTCTCTTCTCTGTGTATCTATAGAATCTCCCCCCCCCCAGATATCGCTAGCCAGGTTATGCTCCATCCCCACCTTGGCTCCCCTCACCACTCTGGTGACCCTCCTGGCCATCAGCTCATACTCTCCCCGTTCCCTATCCTACCTTGAGCGCTTGAAATGTGCGTAGGCAGCCATTTTTCCTTCACCGCCTCCTGCACCTCCCTGGTCCACCAACATGGCTTACTGGCTCTACCATGCTTTTGCCTTACTTTTGTTCAGGACCTAGTAGCCTCCTGCACCCCTTTTCTTACTGGTCTCCCACAAGCTTCCAGCATCCATGTCCAGCCTAATCTTGTCCAAGCTCCCCCGGTAGAATCCTACCAATGCCCACGTAGTCCGCTCCCCTGAAGTCTACTACTACTGTATTAGTGCGGTTTTCCTCCCCCCCCAAGGTACAACAGAAACCAGACTCTGGCATGGTCGCCACCTGCCAGCATGCTGCACACCTCCATGCCCCTTATCTGGTCACTGTCTGCGAGGACAATGTCCAAGATCCACCCCTCCCTAGTAGGTTCCCTCACCTATTGAACCAGGAAGGCATCCTGAAAGACGTCCATCAGTCTCTGACCCTGGCCACAGAGGATGTCATAGTGTCCCAGTCTACCCCCGCCATATTAAGGTCATCCATGACCACCACCCTACTCTTTCCAAGGTCGCAGTGACCTTTGATGTTCTCAACCAGTTTATCCTCCAGATCCTCCTCTATTGCTGGGGGCCTGCATACCACCCCTATTTTCACTTTTTTCCCTCTCCTCATTTGAAGGGTTACCCAGATCACCTCCACACCCCCTACAGCCTCCTCCACTCCGCTAACCACTATGTCATTTCTGACTATCAGCACTACACCTCCCCCTAATCCCACTCTATCTTTCCTGAATATTTTGTAGCACTCCAAGTTTAGGTCCCAATCATTTCTCTGGGTAGCCCATGTCTCTGTAATTGCCGCCACATCCTCTGCTCCCTCAACCAGCATAGCCTGGAGCTCAGGCATTTTATTGCCCATGCTCCTGGCATTGATCAGGACCGTCCTCCACCCCAACCCCTGTCCCCTCTCCAGTCCTCACGGCACTGCACAGTCCCTTTCCTGCACAGTTCTCCAAGGATTTGTAATGCAGTCCCCAGCTCTCTTTTCATGCCCTAGACCTGGACCTTCAAGCAGCCCTCCTGGAACCTTTCTTTTACTTGACCCTCCCCCTTTACAAGTTTAAACCCCACCTCTCGTCTATAAATCCAGCAATAATGTATCTTCCTTCAAATACCCAAGTCTGATGCTTGACCACTTGATGGACTACACAGTTCTCATCAGCAGCTTGGTTTCCAAATGATTTGCAAAACTTGGGTGCTTTATATCTTGTAAATGAGCTATGCTCAGTGATGTTCACCTGAATAAATAAAGATTTTGATTGATTGATTATAGAAACTGTATTGTGGAAAGGATGATTACCCTACCCTGGACTAAGAGGATGCGGTCTTATCTACTGCTTCCAACCCTATGATTTCCAAGCTTACCATCCTCTTCAATGCCCTCTGAAAGTTTTCTCTGCAGTGCCCTCCTGATACTCATCACTGTACAATGTACAATCAGCTGGGTCTGATAACTCTTGCAAGACTTCATAAATTTCTAAAAAAAAAATGTTTTATTGTTTTCAGAGGAGTTAGGCCAATGTTATTGCAATATTTTAAATAAGGAGAGGGAGGCACAGGGCTTCATGAAAGGACTGTATCACGATAAAGTCTGCAGACTAGGGTGGCAGTATCATGGTACAGGACTCTACAGCCTATGTTGAAGAAATCTGCAACAGTTATTGGACCAAGAATATTATAAAGAACTGTCAGACTCCACTAGTGACATCAAGAAAGAATTAGACATCTTTTTTTCCCTCCTACAGGAAGGCCTCCTCACTGGGGAAGAATATGTATACTTGGGTGTAGCGCACCATGTTAAACCAACTATTTACACCCTCCCAAAGTTCTACAAGGATCTCAACCTCCAACCAGGATGTCCCATAATTTCATGCAATGGAAACTATATCACATTTTGTGGACTCTCAACTTAGATCATTGGTCACAGGCTTAAAATCCTACATGCATGATACTCCAGATATACTGATCACTTTTGAAAGTGTTAAATTGGAGGAAGGATGGATTTTATCCACTCTAGATGTTAATTCCCTTCACACAAGTATTCCCCATTCAAATAGTATTGAGTAAATGAATGTTTTCTTCTTAAGAAAACACGAATCTCACAAAAGAAAGATTGTGGTGCTCTTGAGTCTTATTGAAATAGTGTTGAAAAATAATGTATTCACTTTTCCAAACAAAAATTACTTGTAACTACCTGTAGGTAAAGGGGGTGACCATGGGGGCAACTTTGGCCCCCAGCCTAGCAAACCTGCACATGGGACTTTGGGAAGAGCTGTTTGTCTTTTCACCTGACAATAATCCATTTCTCCACAGCCTTGTTCTGTGAATATGTTTTGTTGATGACATTTTTATGTTTGCATGCATGCATGCACAAAGCAAACATATTGGTACATTATGAAATAGGCTTAAAGAATGCTGGCTCCTAATAGTTGAGAGTTACTTTCACCCAGGCCGTTATCTCAGCACATCAGCCTGGTTGAAAGAGGCTCCTGGCAATCAGGATTCAGCACCTAAAAAATACCTCTGTGCTCTTTTCTAAGAGTGAATTCCAAATACAAACTGCTTGTTCATGCACAGACCCTAACTTATGTCTGATACCAGTCACTCTGCTCCAGTCGCCAAGTCATTCAGCTCCCACTTGGAAACAAGCTCAATTTCAAAACTTTTTTTTTAAATGTGGTATTCTCTTTATTGTGCTTTGTGGCTCTGTCGCAAAAACCATACCTCCACGAGATGGAAAATACTCACTGTTTTTTTTAATTAAAAAAAAATAGAGACTTCTGGCTCTTCATTGCAGCAACAGCTCCCAGTTCACCTGTTCAGACCAACTGCCTGCTTTATCAGCAGTGGCAAATGCAGCCTACGGTAACTAACTGCCTGATGCTAACTTGCAGCTCTGATTTGATCAGCAGCCTCCTCTCTTGACTCTGTGCTAGCACAGTATGTTAGCACTGGAAGCCACTGCTTGCCTCCCATTGCCCTTACTTAACTGCTGCTTATATACAGCATCAGCACCACCTGATAGGCTAACAGCAACACTTTTGTCCAAATTAGACTATTTTTTTGTATGTGAAACACTGACTCAAATACTGAACAAAATGTTTTTAATAAAAATAATAACACAAAAAGAAACAGATTCAATTCACTACAATAGACATATTTCATAATCACAATAAGGCATTCCAGGGGGTGCGTTATGGTGGGTTAATGGACCTTCTCAGGTGGTGGAAGCACTTGGCATCACCTTGTGCTTCAACCCACCAGCAGCGGGTCATTATCCCACCATAGTGCACCCCCTGTCATGCTTTAATGCTTAAGTAGTGTAGGGGGCTATATATATATATGTGTGTACTGTATAAGCCAATGGATTTAGGAATGCATGAGGCTTGCCTCTCAAAACCCAATGCTGAGAAGGCTGACGATGACAGTGTTCAGCTGACTGATAGGTGTAAACTTCCTGTAGTTCAAAGGAGAAAGCCCCACCAGTTGCACTGGTTTTCTGCCCATTAGCCAGCTAGCAGACATTATCCAGCTTTGAAGAGGAACATAAAGCCTCACACTGTGTGTGTTCATTTCCCCCTAATTACAGACAGGAAGCGCTAATTTGCAAGCATGAAACAGAGCTGGGAAAAACAGCATGCAGAATGCAAACATAATAGCTTCAAATATGTTAACAGTATAGAGAATAATGTATGGGGTGGTGTGTTTAACAAGAAGTTTACACACACCTGAGGGGTTAGATGCTACTCGAGGGGTTTGTGCAAAGCATCTAACCCCAAGGGTGTGTGTAAACTTCGAGTTTACACACACTACCCCATTTTTTATTTTATATAATTGCTGGGTCTCCCCTTTTTGGCCACAGCAACTATATAAAATACTACAGCAGCAGTTCTGGTGTGACCATACTCCAGTTCACTTCTCATTCGGTCCACAGATTTTCGTTTTCGGCAGTTCACAGTTTTTAAAAACAAATATTTTTCCATTCCCCAATCTGTAGAAAATAAAACAGGTTTTTCTTTTTGGTGTAAGTGTACTTACTTAATGCCGTGCTTCTTTGGCGGCTAGGTTGAGGACGATAAGGAAGTGGTAAGCCAGGAAGGGAGATACTGCAACAGGCGCATGCACAAAAGGAGGAGAACCGTGCGAGTGTTTGTCATTATAAATGCTCCTTTATAATGGAAAATTATGCCACGGTCTCCCTATGGTAAAACGGGGAGACCCGGTTATCATGTGTCAATAATGAACAGAAAACACAAGCAGTAGTTTATTTAAATCACATGTTGTTTATATTCCATTTAAAGAGTCCATTAAACCAGCTGGATAACTTTGAAAAATGTAAGAGTTTGACACAGTTCAGTTTAAAGTTCATATATTTTTGCAATCCTTTTTTTTATTTGGACTTTATCCTCCTGTCCCTCGCTGTTGGTCCCTTCTGCTGTCGACCCCCCTGCCCCTATACCCCCCCCTCCTTGCAGGACTTACCCTATCTACTTCTTACCTTTTTGTTTGAGTGGGTGCCACGGAGGGTGGTGGTGCAGTGCCTTCAGAGCCGCAGCATCCTCCTGCAAACAGGGATTCTTTTCAGCCCATTACTCTCCTTGAGTCAGAGCCACTGGCGTACAATGGCACACATGTAGACCTTGAAGAAGGTGCACGTTTTCAATGCTTGTCTATGACTTTCAGTTCTGGTGAGTGCTGCTATGCCACCTGCCCTCCACTTGGTCACAGCCAAGCAGCAGTACGCACTGTCCCCCATCCTAAAGGAGGAGAGCCATCAATGGATGCTAAATCCTCCTTTTTCCCACCAGCCCCCAAGTGATGTTGGTCCATTCCCGAACCCAGGTCACCAGAATGGTGGGAGGTGAGGTGTCCACCACCTCAGCTCTCCATGCCACAGGCCCAGCTACAAGTTTACTGTAACTTAGGTTTCCTTAGACACTATTGTTTGCCACCCTGGGGAGAGCTGAACCTACAACCCACCATTTTAGAATTCTGTGCTTTTTCTGGCCCTGTGGCACTGGAGGTTGAGGCACTGGTCACTACACCTTGTGCCATGTTGGTGACCCGGGTTCTGGAATGAGCCGGGCCTCTGAGGTCATGTGGAGGAGGGTAACATCTGGTGGGCTGCTCTCCTCTCTTGGGACTACCGTCCTGCTCATTGAGCTGCCCTCTGGTGGTGGCTGGAGGGCAGTAATGGTTGGGTGGCATGTACTGACATCCTCACGTCGGTAAGGGAGGGGGGGATGGGAGAAAATGAGGAAATGGAGTCTGTCAGATTCTGTGATGGCCACGCATCTCTGAGGACAGCCCCTGATGTCTGCTTTTGATCTGGGGGTGGGCAGGCTGGCACCCTCCTCCCTGTCCCCACCACGGGGGAATTTCCAGGGGTTTACAAAGTGGAGGAGTGGGTGACTGGAGAATGAGTTCCTCCATGGGGAGGCCACAGCCACCCACCCCAGCTCCCAGGAGGAAAAATACATAGTAGAAAAAAAAATTCTGTGCTTTTAACCTCTGTACCATTCAGCTAGAACCATATTTTCACAGTTCTTTCCCCTTTTCCTTTATTACTGAAGGAAATAACATAAAAACAATATTACTGTCCCTTGGACTGTATTAGCTTTGACTACTTGTCTACACATGACATCATAATACCCTATTTATGACCTCCTAATTATTTCCACAGCAACAGATTGGGTCAGTATAAACAGAATTGTGACTGCAAAAGTAGACAAGCAGACAGGGTAAATAGGGCAGTTATTCTGTTTCCATGCAAATGTCCTTACTAATAAACAAATAAGGGCAACACTTACAAAAAAAGGTGAAATGTAAGCTAAATTGCCTGAACTGTGTTTTGATATTATGTTTTTCAGAGTTGTCCCAACAACATCGGGGGCTCTTTAAAGTCCTATTGCACTGCAAGCAAAAATTTGGCATTGGCAAATGCTTGTTTTAGTTAAGTGGGGAACTGAAAATGAACTTCAAGGTTTTGTAGAATTCCTTGAAAGCACCAACAGGAGCCTAAGTTCAAGTTGGAATGCAGCAATAGGAAGTCAACAACTTCCTTGACCTTCACATAAGGAAGGGGCAGAGAGGTCTGCTCACTAACTGATTTGTTAAACCAACAGATGGGAGCCATTTTCTTGTACAACAGTTGCCCCCTTATGACATGATTCAGAACCTACCCAAGGGGCAATTCATGCAGCTTAAAAGAAAGTCTGGAATGGAGGATCTGTACAGACTGAGAAATAAATAAATCAGGCCAAGGAAATGATTGTAAATATGAATAGGTAAAATTTGTTAAATAGAACCTAGAGGGAGATGCAGAATAAAAAGAGAATGATATTTACCACCTCATATGGAATCTCTGGCATACACACGGAACGTACCCATCCACATCATCACAGCTAAATTGGTGTGGTCAAAATGCGATATGGAAATTCAGTCGCCAGTCAAACAGTTGCAGTCTAAATGTCCCTGCTGCGATGAAAATACCGTCAACCACCTGACTGACCACAGTGTGACATTTCATCCCACACAGCTCCGCTTGCAACATTCTTTACTGTAAGCTGCATAAGCCCCGTGATGCTCTATGCATAAGCTCTCCGTGATACTCTGTGCCCTAAATATTGTAAATATTGTAATATATAGTATGTTGTTCTCCTAAACAATATCCATGTGTACATATATTTGTAAATAAAAAATAAACACAGTACTGCACTGTGAGTGCGGCATGCTAACTGTGACCTTTGCACTGTGACAAATTGTCCAGGGACTAAACGTTCGTACACACGGGAACCAGGGTGGTGACAGATATGATGCAAAGGAAACTAGATACTTTAAGATCTTACCGGCAATCACACAGTAAATACAATACCATCAAGAGTCTCTTTCAGAAGGGAGAACAACATTGGAGAACAGATGGTACATAGCCACCTGAAGACGAATGATGGGAGACAATCCAGATTCCAGGATAGTTGCCAAAAATTCAGCAAGCGTAAAGTGTGACAGCAATGGAAGCAACTACATTTGTGACTCCAAAAAATGGTAAAACAGAAAAAAAAACAGTCATTACATTAACTGTAACATGAAAGGCACAATTTGTATGCTGGGATGCTCATGTGGAACATAATACAGTGCGGAGTGTTGGCTGCAGAAAGTGAAAGTTTAAGGATAGGGTGAGCAAACATTTACGAGTGATCCACAATAATAATGCTGATTATGCAAATGCCACCCATGTGGGTCTGGTTCTCCATCCGGTTCATGCGATAAGAGTAGACAAAGTAAAAAACCAGCATAAAAGAAGGCGAGTTCAAACATTTGCTAGACAAAAGAGAGCAATTTGGGTTTTTTTGATTCAGTGCACTGCTTCACCCTGGCCTCAATGATAAGTTTGAGGTGTCACCCTAACCGTTTTTGAAAAAAAAGGCAGATAGTGCATTATATAAGTTGCTATGCTTAGGAAGTTTTTAAATTTGTAAATTTGTGTATATGTCTTTCCAGGTGCAGCAACTGAATAATTATTCCAAAATCTGCTGCAGTTCATTTCCTGTGGATGCATCAGTGAAGGACATTCCATACACTTGAGTGTGTACCTTAATATTTAATGAATTTGAGTATGTTTATATTACCAGTATTGGTCAGGGAGTTTATTTGTGGCTATAGATGAATGCCAGCCATTACGTGAGCTCTAGTGTTACCGTTAGAACCCACATTCATGCCCCCCAGTAAATTGTTTCTTCATATAGAAACATAGAAACACAGAAGTTGATGGCAGATAAGGACTGCTAGGCCCAGTCAGTTTGACCATTTTTTCTACCGTATGTATGTGCCATAGGCATTTACTCTGTCAATGGCCTATCTATTCATACTCATCTCTAATACTTCCTTATGCCTATCCCATGCCTGTCTGAAGCCCTGCACTGTATTCAAATCCATCACTTAGTGAGGTAGGCCGTTCCATGCATCCACCACAATTTCCATGAAAAAGAACTTCCTCACATTACCCCTTAATTGGTAAAGCTACCAACAGTCCCTATTTTCCCAGGACAGTCCCTATTTTAGGCAGCATGTCCCAGTGTCCCCACAAGTTCTGCAAAATGTCACTTTTGTCTTGGTTTTTGCTTATGTGTCCCAGTTTTCTCCCCCTTTTTTTTTGCTGACTTCTAATCCATGAGTGGCAGTTATTTCAGCACCACTGTGGTGCTACTCAGGCTGGACAGCAGTTTGCAGCTTCAACCCTTGTGCCTGTGTTGCACTGCAAGCACGTCAGTGGGAGCACATTAAAGCATGTTCCTTCCTGTTAGATTAGACTGGGTAGTAGTGCAAACAAGTGCATGTGGACATCTGCCTGCCAGTTGCTGAGAGGGACTCCAGACAGAAAAGAGACCAGCAGCAGTGAACTAAGGTACCCGAACCTGATCAGCTGTAGGGAAGTATGTGAAAACTATCTGGTGTGGGAGTCACTGAAGTGAAGTTTGTTCAGCAAATGAGGTGAGTATAAACGGGTTGAATGGGACTGTCAAGAGGAGCAATAGATGCAGCTCGAATGTCTGATCACAATTTAACGCAGGTTTGCTTCTAATCAACTTTTTATACATCATGATTTGGAACTTGCTGCAGAAGAATGATGTATTGTTTTAATCGGGATGTTTGCTACTGGTGTTGCTGTGGGGCAGCATGGCCAGAGCAAGCAGCAAAATTTAATTGATTGTGTGCAGCGTTGTCTGCGGCAGTGCCGATGGGAGTAACACGGTGGGGGTCATGGCCAGGATGGACCATCCCAGTTTTAGGCCTCAGAAAGTTGGTAGCTTTATTAATTGGCCTCCCTCTAATCTCATGCTGCGTCCTCTTGTCCTGCTATTTTTCTTATACTGAAACATGTTAGACTCCTTTCACCTTGTTAATGCCCTTAAGATGTTTGGATGTTTTGATCATATCAACTCTCTCCCTCCTCTGCTCTAGGGTATACATATTTAGCTCTGTTAATCTGTCCTCATATGTCTTCTGATGCAGTCCCTGCACCATTGTGGTTGCCCTTCTCTGGACTGTCTTCATTTTGTTTAATGTCCTTGTGCAGGTGTGGCCTCCATTACTGCTTGCAGTACTCCAGATGGGGCCTTACCAGTGTCATGTAAAGAGGGATTATTACCTCCCTTTTACGACTTGTGATACCCCTACTAATACACCCCAACATCCCTCTAGCCTTACCTACTGATTTAGAGGTCTGCTTGGATGATTTCAGGTCATCGGTGATGATGACACCCAAGTCTCTTTCTTCCCTTGTGACTGCCAGCAACTCCCCTCCCAACCTATACGTAGCTTCAGGGGGTTTCTTCCCTATATGCATACTCTTGCACTTCTTTGCGTTAAACCCCAGTTGCCACCCTCATGTTTGCTCCAACAAAGTTGGTATACAATAAATAATTATTTTCATATGAGTTTTTGCTATATTATGGATCACATAACTTTGAGGACAATTGGAATTTATTGTTTTGATACATGTGTTATTCTGCCTTGTGTTGCAGCTATGGGTGATCCGTGTTTACGCTGGATTCCATTGTTGTGGACTGAAAACAATGATAGCACTCGGTACCATAAACATATTATAGTGTGTAGTGAGGGTTTGTTCTGCATGGATTTCCATGCCAGCTGAAACATTATTATACCACAATTCAATGATCATGGAACGCGGTTGTACGCTAATGTGGTACAACAATATTCAAACTGATCAGAAATCCTAAACAAGACAATAGAAGCACTCTGGGTAGGGGGATTGACACCAGTCCATTTACAGAAGAAAGAGTCTGAAAGAACTCCTAAAACTCAAGGTGGACAAAGCAATGGGGCCTGATGGGATTCACCCCAGAATCCTAAAAGAACTAAGGGAGGACCTAGTGACACCACTGACCACACTTTTTAACAAATCATGGGAGGATGGGGTGGTACTTCATGACTGGAGGAGGGCAGATGTGATTCCCTTCACAAAAGTGGAGCAAGACAGAAGCAGGAAACTACAGACCTATAAGTTTGACCTCAGTGGTAGGGAAAATGATGGAATCGCTTCTGAAAGAAAGAATTGTTGAGTACCTAGAGACCAGCGGGGCACAGGACCCAAAGCAGCATGGATTTACAGCAGGAAGGTCATGTCAGATGAATCTGATAGATTTCTTTGACTGGGTGACCAAAGTAATAGACCAGGGAGGGGCTGTGGATATGGCCTACCTAGACTTTAGCAAGGCACCTGACACAGTCCCGCACAAAAGATTAATAATCAAGTTAGCCAGCTTGGGAGTGGGTCCCAGGGTGGTAGCCTGGGTTGCAAACTGGCTGCACAACAGGACACAGAAGGTAATAGTGAGTGGCACACATTCAGAAGAAAAGGGGGGTTACTAGTGGAGTACCTCAGGGCTCAGTACTGGGTCCAGTCCTCTTTAACATCTTTATAACTGACATTGCAGAGGGTCTGGTGGGAAAGGTATGCCTCTTTGCAGATGACACAAAGATCTGTAACAGAGTTGATACACAAGGGGGGTAGAAAGGATGAGAAGGGACTTGGCAAGGTTGGAGGAATGGTCAGACATATGGCAACTTAGATTCAATGCAAAGAAGTGCAAAGTAATGCACCTGGGAAACAAAAACCCAGGAGAAGAGTACACAATAGCAGGGGAGGTACTAACAACAACAAAAATGGAACGGGACTTGGGGGTAGTCATATCGGATGATCTAAAGGTGGGTAAGCAATGTGAGAAGTCAGTGAGGAGAGCCAGGGAGATACTGGGATGCATAGAACAGGGCATCACAAGTAGAAAAGGGGAAGTGGTTATCCCTCTGTACAGACAGTTGGTGAGACCCCATCTGGAGTACTGTGTGCAGTTTTGGAGACCTCATCTACGCAAGGACATAGACAGGATGGAAGCAGTCCAGAGGAGGGCAACTAAAATGGTGCAGGGTCTGCATCAGAAATCATATGAAGAGAGACTGAGAGAGCTTAATATGTATACCCTTGGTGAAAGGAGGGACAGGGGGGACATGATAGAAACGTTCAAGTACCTTAAGTGAATCAACAAAGTCCAGGAGTGTAGCATCTTTCAGAAAAAGAGATGTGTAAGAACAAGGGGACACAATTTAAAGATAGAGGGGATGGCTCAGGGGTAATGTGAGGAAATCTTTTTTCACGGAGAGAGTGGTGGATGCATGGAACTGCCTTTCTGGGGAGGTTGTTGGGGCTAAAACAGTGGGGGAATTCAAACATGCATGGGACAGACACAAGGCAATTGTAGTGGGAGGTGGCAGGAAGTAGGCTGTTGGTTAACTAGAATCTGCAGCTTATCCAGTAGGTAGGGAAATGGGCAGACTGGGTGGGCCAAGTGGTCCTTATCTGCCATCAAAGTCTATGTTTCTATGTTTCTATCCTCGTGGCAGCTGGTATTTACATGGCACTGCTGTACGCACAGCAGTCAGTTCAAGTTCTGAGCTGAAACCACCTGCACATTTGCTGCTGCTGTGGAGTGCTGTGAAATACTTTCATTTTAAAAAAAATTTAAAATTAAAACAAAACCAAAAAATGTACACTATAAAAAATACTGATTGGGCAACCACATGCCCAATCAGCTTGTGCTGCCACCTTGGGCTTCAGATTACATCAAACCACTCCAGCTTGGCTCTCGAGGTCTGATATAATCAGAACTCCTCTGTAGCAGCACAGGCTGCTTATGCATGGTTGCTCAACCAGTATTCTCTATACATTATTCATGGAAGGGGCTCCTACATAACGTGAGTCACTGTTTACAAGAGGCCTCTATAAATAAGACATAATTTGTTTCATGCATTTCTGTGTAAGACATTACAACCTATTTTGCATATTAACAGCTACCTCCATTACACTACTATAAATATTGATATTTGAGAAATTAAATATGCCACTGTGAAAAAATGTATTAGAGTTTAGAATTTTTTTTTAAATAACTTTTTTGATTGCACATAGTTTGCATGTATATTGAGTTGTAATATTGAGTCACTGGATGATGACATCATTTTATACATCATACAAGCTATATAAATTAAAGGGAAACTGTCAACCTGTTTTTCATCATATTATTTCTAGTTGAAAACCCACATTTTATGATTGCTTACCCTCTCTAAAATTCACTGATGTTGCTGTTTGTTTTGTTTGTCTCCTTGCTTAGTAGAACTGAAATGTATGGTAATGTATATTTATAAACAACCTTGTTTTTGTTTACAATCCTGGTTCTGTTCTGACTGCATACTTCCTGAGCATTAGAAACACACCCAAACAGTGCAGTCACTCATAAGGCTGTAGCCTCCTAAACTTCCACTGCATCATGAGGGGCTAAATTGTGTTGTGGGTGTTCCCAAGTCCAGGAAAGATGCATTTGGAGTTGATCAAAGAATGTAAACAAACCTGTTTTGGTGTGATAACACCAGTATGTTGGGCAGTCTGTTTTTCACTTTTGTAAAGAAAATAAGAGTCAGAATCAGACTACCAGCTACATCAACAATCTTTACAGAATTTGGTAATCATAAGCTATGTTTTTTAAACTAGGGACACTTTGAGATCTAAGGGGGTTGACAGTATCCCTTTAATGCCAGTGACTCCACTACCTCCAACAAATAACTGGGCGGCTATTTAGAAAGTTTAGGTAAGTGGTGCGTGTGTGCCTTCCTGTAGCGAGCCCTTGAATCTGTTGTTTCATCAATGGCTCTCTGCACTATAAACAGCACTTCAATTAAGTGGCGGATTGCTCAAGGAACTTTAATGTCAGTGTTTAGATGCAGCTAAGACAACCTTAAAAGGAACTGAGTGCTGTCTTCTTCTATGTTCCTGAATTACTTGGTGACTTATAAATTACTTACTCACAGATAATAGAGAATGCAAAGCATGGCATGTGCGTAAAATTGCTATCATGTCAAATAGCATATCTTTACCATTGTCAGAGATTAGATAACCAGGGGAGAGCCCTTCAGAGATAAACCACACATGTAATTGTTTCAATTGTAAGAGAATGTTGGCTTATGTATGATATATATAGATTTTTTTGCTATTTCTGTTTTTATCCCCCGCCCCATCCATGGCACCGGCGCCGCAAGCCCAGAGGGCCCCCCAGGGAGCATGGTTCCACTCCTGTGTGTGGGGATGGAGTGGGAGTGGTAACCAGCACCCTTAGCTACCCCCCCTAGTTCTATACCTTATTGTCTCATTGGGGTCCACTTCTGAGTCGCAGGCGTCGATGACGAGAACCTTGCCTGGTTCTCCTGTCGGTGTCACGCCAGACCAGGGCATTTTTCTAGGTGTACACCCCCCTTGGAGCTGTGACATGCACTGATGCCATGGCATTATGCTGGTGTCTGTCACGCTCCACCCCTTATGTGCTGCTTGGGCATGCTGAACCTCCAGCCATCGCTAGAGGTCAGTCATGCCATGGCTCCCCCCACCCCTCAGAGGAGACAGGCAGTTCCATGGACGCTCAAGCCTCCTCCCTCTGGCTGGCCATCCGACAACCCGAGCTCATTCCTGAACTCTGGTCACTGGCATCATGAGCGGTAATGCTACCACTGTGCCGGCGGGCTGGTTTCTTATGTATGATATTTGCTAAACGTGATATGTGGACAGCTGTAGGTTTTCAAAAGTCACTGTCAGTGGGCATGGTGGAATTATATGAGTTAGGGCCTGTCTTAGAAAATATAAAACCCCATGAGGAAGTTTACATGTTATGCTGCACCATACCACACTAAACTGTAGCATTTACATGTAACTAATAATCGTGAAAACATACTGTCTGCTATTTTCAAAAAGCTTTAAAACTGATTTGTTTCCTCGCCTTTGGTCTTATTGATACATGTGTAACCCCCTTGTTCCCCGGGGTTACCAGAATCCCAGTTAGATCAGTGGCAGGCAGGGAAGGCAGCTTGTGAAATGCCAGGTAAATGGGTTTGACACTGTCACACTCTGTTTTCAGTCTCAGCTGAGCTAGAGTGATGATGTAATCATGGCACTCTTGCAGCAGCATAAGCCACATTGTTCAGCTGGCTTTAGAGTGAATTGGAATATTGAGTTAGTTCTGTAGGAGTTTGAGTAGGGGGAGGCTGCAGCTGCTGGGCAGCTCCTCAGTTTAGCTCTGATAAAGAGCTACCCCCTTTTGTTTTTGTGGTAGTTTGTTCTCACCCTAGAAAAAGAACAAAGAGACCTGTGCCAGTAAGGTTTCCTTTGTCCCATCCCAGGAGGGATGGGGGTGAAATCCCGGATTCAGGGGCAATCCCCTTGATTCACTTGTTTGGTGAAGCTGCCATGAACATCTTCATTTCTTGTGAGTACAATTTCTCTGTGTAAGCCCAGGTGCATCTGCAATACCTAGGGGTGAATTTCTCTGACAAAGGGACCCTGTCACCTAGACTTTCTGTTTAAAAGTGTCTGCCTTCGTTGGAGTCCAACATGTGGCCATCCAAGTACAGAACTTTTAATTTTCTGACACCTTAGAGGTGTGTGAAAGTAGTATGTTAAGTGTGATATACATTTCAAGACAGCATCTACAGTGTTTATACAGTTGTGTGGTGTTTTTAACCAGATGAATGGCTGAGTATAAACTTGGAAGCAAAAGGTGGGAGACCCCCTATCTGGAGTGACCGTGTTTACCTCTCCGGGTTCAGTTTGGGCACCAGTACCTTTTCATTTAGTGCATCTGGCCAATGCCTAATGGAAGTAATTACCCTAATGCGGGTTGTTGTCTCTCAGTTTACTCCAGTATAGTGGGTTCTGAAGTCATGAGCCTGGATGTGCTCTCTTGTGGTCGTGTGTACCACTGTCGTGCTTCATGAAATATGGGAAAATGTCCTAGCCATGAGTGCCTAGTTGATGGGAAATGTACTACATCTGACCGTGTGTGCCAATCTCCATTTCAGAACCAGAGTGTTTGCTGTTTTGTGTTTCTTCTGCCTATGCTAAATGGAAATTCAGGAATTTCTGTACCCTGGAGAATCTGCAATCCCTGTATGTGCAGCCTCATGGGAGTCCATCTTCGCTTTGTAATTATTCCTGCTTTGTTACGTGAATAAAGGCCACACTCTAGAATGCCAACCTGGTTTGGATGGTATTGTTATTGCTTCCTTGTGTCTGGATTTACTTGGATGCCCCTGTCCAGAAGTGCAAACCTAGCATAACTGTGAGCAAATGTTTACTCCCAGGGACCTGGGTTGCTGACCATGGTAATTGGTCCCATCAAGGTGTGTGCCAGGTAGTTGCCAGACTTGGTTGACTATTTTTGTATAACAGTCTGGTCCACTGAGTCTAATGCTGGCCATTTCTCTCTCCTTTTATGTCTAGTACTAGTACGTAAACCCCCACCCCTCTCTGTTGCCCCTAGACGTTTGTGGTGAGAGGAGAAGATCTGCTGGTTAAACAAGGGGAACTGGTGGGGGTGGGGGGTTACACAGGCTTACAAGCAGAGTCACATTTTTAAGGGAACAGACACAGCTGTTGCAAAATTGACTTGTGTTAATATCCACTGTGATTTTTGCTTTGTCAATGGCCAGCGTCCTTCTTTTAGTTACTATTTTTGGAAATAAGGTTATGATGATATGTGGAAGAAAAAATTAACCATACGTAATATTTCTATGGTGCCAGTCTGAAATACATTTCAAAATAAAAGAAGCATTTCAATTCATTATTTCTTAGAAGCTGAGTAGTCTTTTTTTTTGAGGTTCCACTAAAAGTGTGGACACTCAGCCAATAATCCAGTGTGTGTCATCGCTACATAAGTAATAACACAGGATAGGGTGGGTGGTGTTGTGCTATACCAACCTGTTCAGGGGCACAGAGAGGCCCAATGTCACAAGCAGAAGACCTTTCAGCCCCTGGAGGGGGGTATGCCGCAACACCCCACACCATGGAGTGTATTTTTGTGCTTAGAAAATGGGGTAAAGGGCAGCTCAATTATTTTTTTTATACATATTAAAAACAATCTTTCCTTGTTGGCAGTGTGGAAGTAGCTATTCAACACTGAGGCAGATGAATGAGCACTAGTTGATGTTTGCTGTGGAGACCATGCATCGTCTGCGTTGCCAGGGAACTGACGGCAGTTGGGAGTGGAGACCAGCTGTGATCAGGAGCAGGTGGCAACAAGTTATGGAGAAATGACAAATGGTTGGCACTATCACTAGCAAAAAAAACAAAAAGTTGGAGGGATTGAGGAGAGTGGCTGAACAAGTGGGCAACCGGGCTGAAAACAGTTCCA
Organism: Neoceratodus forsteri; assembly: GCA_016271365.2. Taxonomy (NCBI): domain Eukaryota; kingdom Metazoa; phylum Chordata; order Ceratodontiformes; family Ceratodontidae; genus Neoceratodus; species Neoceratodus forsteri. The sequence continues at coordinate 1,865,376 of CM028136.1, read as the reverse complement.
GTATGCGGACACAAAAAAATGGCAGTTATTTTGATAAACCATCTGAGTGACTTGGAGCAAAGATACCTTGGCAAGAAAATTAGATTGGCACCAGATCTTTTTTGACGGTGCTCTGTTGGCACATATATGTATATGGAATTAGAATGCCCAACAGCCTGAGTGTAGAATTGTTGCTCCCCATATTCTAAAGGTATTTAAATGATGTCAGACTCAGTTTTACTAAGTACAGTAGTAATATGTTAGAATAGGGCATTAGCCATCCAGACAGCATGCTCGTGTTACTGTTAACTACCGTAACTATCATCTGTAATATTTTCAATACTGTGCACAGTAATGAAACAATAATATTACATATTTTGCAAGATATTGTGTTTATGAGGACATGACTGTATTACTAATGCACCTGCAGTGGAAATAAGTTAGACATTGACTAAGCATGAGTTATTGCTAGGGCTTTTTGCAAATTAGCCAACACTACTATGTCAGAGTTAGTTGACTGCTGACATTTCCTACTTTAAACTCATCCCTCTGACACACACACACTTTAGTCCTGTATACAAAGCTGTTATGATTCAGGACAGAGCAGGGCAAACGTTGACCATAAACCTTTAACGTGAATGCTTCACACCGTATGTTGAATGGCACTAGTACTCACATGGAATTTCCTTGTTGATACATGACTTGTGGGAGTAGCCGTTGCTGAGCTGGCGCTTGAGTAAGCCAAAAGCTTGCACGCACTAGCATCAGCATAGATACATCAGTCAGCCATGTACATAAACCCCCGGACATTTCAAGATATTAAAAGTTGTACATTATCATTACTCATAAAGCTTATTCCCTAGGCCAGAGACAGACACAGGACAGCACTAGTGTATATACGGCAGTCCAGTAATATCCAGGCATGGGAACCCTTTTTTATAGTTGTAGAAAAGAACTCTCTCAAACTCCCTCTAATTAGTATTCCAGCTGAACAAACATCTCATAATTCCAAATTTCCAACATTGAATGTCAAATCCAGAGAAGTCCCAAAAGTTCATGAAGTAGGTCATGGCTGAATTTATTTTACTGGAGGGGAAGACGGGGACCAGTTAATCAAGGACAGCTAGAGAGGAAATAATTGGGATTCAGTTGAGAGTAGTCCCTCAAGGAGGGTATCTAAGGTGGGGCTTTAAGTGCACAGGCCTTCTACAGACAGAAAGTGGTGGAGTGATCACCCTTTAAGTCTGGTAGCACTTTGGACAGCTTGATCTTATTCACTCTGTTTGAGAGCATCTAATCAAGCAGTGACTGATACCCTCCCTTAGTGGAGGGGTGGATGGGATCAGAAATGAGCTGTGACAGTTTTAATTTGCTGGCCACAGTCTCATAGTGTTTAGAGTGAGCACTTAGCCAGTCAATGCTTATGTTACCCATGACAAGAACATCATTGCAACCAATTTTAGGACAAATAATGTTGAGAAGGTCATGAAGGGAGGTGAGGCCAAGGATACCCACTTCTGGGGGATTTTAGGCACAGACATAGTGGATGTTTTAAGAGTTACTCAGAAGGATTATGGTATACAGGAATTACTGGAAGACACTAAAGGACTATCATAATGCACTGAAGAGGCATTCTGGTGACTCTAGTAGCATCCCCACCCCTTTTTGAGGCAGGACAATTGTTTGGATGAGGTTATAGTTGGGGTGAGAGTAAGTTGAGTCAGGGATGGATTTCTTAAGCCACGTCTCAGAAGTTCCCAGAATATCCGAGGAACAGTGACACACCCAGGCCGCCAGCTCAGACTTTTTGGCCAGGTTGCTGCGAAAATTTACATGGGCAAGTTTAATGCCCTTTTGGTTGAACCAACTTTGGGGGAGACAGAGTAAGGAGAGGTCAATGGACCAGGGTTAATTCAATGTCTCCCGCCAGGTACAGGCATACAAAGAGAATCATAGTAAAGGGAGATTTTTATTTTGGCAAAATGACCAACATAGGGAAACCAGAAGGCACTGCATTGAACATGCTGTACAAAATATATTAAAAGCCCATGTTTCAGGGGCCCTGTGGACATAGTGACATAACTGAAGGACACTAGGGCTGGAGCATTTGATAACCTGAATTCTAAGAAGAGTTTAGGATAAGAATGATCAGAACATACCTGTGCAGCAGGTATAACATTGAAGGCAGTAGGCAAAGACATTAGAATGCCCACAGTTAGGGCAATAGATGAGCCTAGTGACATGGTAGGTCACACAATAAAAATGAATATGAGAATACCACAGAGGAGGTGGTACACCAATGAGAGTGATAATATAGCAGTGAAACTATAGGACAGTCTACCAGTCAACACAAATATAAGGATACCCCTGAAGAGGTGGTACAACAACAGTGATAATTTAGTGGTAGGGATATCATGATATCACATTTTTATAGTATACTGGGATATCAGAAGGCATGATATTGATACCATGGGCAATTTCCGATACCACAATAACCATGGTTCATGGTATACAGTGGCATTCATACCATTCAGCCAATTGTTTTGTATTTTCTGGGACAACTGTCCCTTCCATGCCAGCTCTCCCTGATGCAAAAGTTTGAGGAGGCTTCTTCTTTGCACAAAAATGACTTCTTCTGTTATACTGTATAACGGTAATTGTGAGATTTCATGTGACAATTATCATACCGTCAGAATTTCATACTGTAGTATCCTTATTTAACAGTGAAGCTATAGGCAATTCTGCTAGCAAAAAATATAAGGATACTCCAGAAGAGGTGGTACGCCAACAAAAGGGATAACGTAGCAGTGAAACTATAGGTAATTCTGGTATCAAAAATCAAATACTTGGATACTAAAGAAGAGATGGTACACCAACAACAGTGATAATACAACAGTGAAAGTATAGGCAGTTCTGGTAGCTAAAACAAATGTAAGGATATGCCAGAAAAGTTGGTACACCAGCAACAGTGATAATAAAGCATTGAAACTAATGACACTGCTGCTAGTTAAAAGAAATATAAGGATACCCCAGAAGAGGTAGTACACCAGCAACAGTGATAATATAGTAGTGAAACTGAAGACAGTTTGCCTAATATGTATGGTATACATGTCTTGTATATGTAGATAGACCAATAATATAAATATGAACTGGAGTCGTGGCTCACAGATGAAGATGATTCCCTGTCAAGAGAAAAAGCGGTATCCAATGAGCAATAATACATCCTATCCTGTCCTATTCACATGATATATACATGATAGAGACCTTTAAGTACCTAACAGGTATTTACATAAAGATTAACCCACAACAGGGTGTGGGTTACTGGCGAATTAATCCACACCTGGGGGGGGAGGGGGTTGTTGCAGGAAGCCAGAGGCCGAGTGCCGACAACTACCCATGCGTGGATTAATTCCCCATGTAACCCATGCTCTGGAGTGGGTTAATTCACTTATAAATGGTCCATGGAAAATGGGTACTGTGCAGTTATAGATGCAACACATGGACAATTTTGCAACAACAACCTGTATAGAGAACACAACCATTTTTTCTGGCCTTGTTATAAATACACACATATGAAATTTGCCCCCGGGACAGCTACTTGCACAGCCATGTTATAATACAGTACACCGTTCAGAAAGCCCACAGCACCTTGGGGTAGTTTATCTTATAACTGCCTCACTCAGAAAGTAATACACACACACCTGTTCTAAATGTTAAAACTTTCTTAAAAGCTCATGCCAAAGACATGTCTGTATCCATCCATGAGAGGCTCGCTGTACTGTACTTCTGTTCTCTGCATTGTGAACTAGCCGCCACCTCCACCACCCTCAAACTCATAGTGGTAATTCACAGTTAAATCCTGCTCAGAGCCAGAATGGCCAATTTGTCCCACACTACTCATTGGGACGATGTATTGCTGCCCATACAACCCTTGTGACTACTGAGAAGAAGTGTTCTCAGTTGCACCACCAATTCTCTACACTCTCCACAAACATTAAGCACCAGAAAAAGAGACCAGTGAGCAAACTGAGAGTAGGCAGAGAAAAATGCACTCCGATCTTCCTCTTTTCCTAGGTGGTCTGCAGGGAGCAACTGTGGATTAACTGAGTATTAATCCATGGTCACTTGATGGGTCCTGATGAATGGGAGCAGGCCATTTTCCTTGGTTATGTTACAGAAAGTGGACAGCAGTGCCCTGCTCACAAAAAGTGAGGACAAGATAATAAGAGTCCATGGGTTGAAACGTTAAGAGGGATTTAAGGAAGTTCTTTACAGAAGGGTTGTGGAGAAGTGGAATGCATTATCAGAAGAAGTGATTGATGCAGAGTCCATCACCAGCTTCAAACACTGGTGGGACAGGCACATGGGAATAGTCCAAACTACAGGAGGGAAGGAGGGCGGTCAAGGGGAAGAGGGTATCGAAATACAGTTGGGGTCATTGGTAGACTAGCCGCGGTCCAGCATTAAGCTATGTGTGGATGCAGACAGGTACCTGGCAGATTTGATGGGCCATTGGACTTTTCTGCCTTCAACATCTAGGTTTCAATATCACATCCCATCATGTATCACCATCTCACACTAAGGTGAGAGGATGCACAGGGATGCACCAACATACAGTATTTTGGGATTCCCCTTGGATATTAGGCCTAGCTGATTTCTGGAATGTTGGTATCAGGACCTGAACTGCAGTCCAGCAATATCCAGGGAAGGGACATAATATTCTTGTTAAGGCACTCTGTGGTTTGCCTCTTCAAGGTAAGGAGTATGCCTCTTCCTTCATTTACCTCCTTGTGGCTGCCCTAGGGTTTCTTTTTGTTTTGTACCCATGCCTGCTAGTAAAGGGAAGTATGCAATAAGTAATGAATTGTGAAATGTTTTAACATACTCATGTCTATGTTGGGCTGTATTTTAAATTATAGATTTAGATTTTGAACGGATTTGATTGTGTCACGTTGTACTGTATGTTGCAACAGTGAAAACCATATGAATCATGAATATGAACTTGTAAAAGGAGACTTGCTTTGATGAAGCCTTCTCAGCCTTCCCCACACAAGGATTTGCATACTCATGATGTCTCACACTGGGGCTGAGAATGTACGGCGTGTGTGTGTGTGGTTTGGAAAGACATACAGAAACCAAGCAGTAGGGATGTTTCTTCTCTCCTAGCATCCTTTTCTCAATCCCACACACAGCTCTTCTTGCAAACTGCCTCTTTGGTACATTACCTCTGGGTGGACTATGCTGTATTTAGTTATTTAGTTTTGCTGACTGGGAAAGGAGAACTAGGCAATTATACCTATTTTTGGAGGTGGGGTGGTGGGAGATACAGATGCAAATCAACTAAAATGGAACCATATTAAACTGTCGGTGGTATTTTTGGTGAAGGGGAGAAATTAGACCAGGACGCTGGGGAAATTCCCCTACACTTTTCGAGAAGTGCCATTGGATCTTTAATGCCCACCTAAACAACCACCAGAACAGTCAGACAGGACCAAGGTTTAATGCCTGAAGGATGGCACACCCCGATAATGCAGCATCCCCTTAGTACCGCACTCAGGTGCCAGAGTTTATGGTATGAGCCCAATGCCAGTGCAGGACTACAACCCATGATCTTCTGGCCCACAGACAGATCTGCTATCAACTGAGCCACACTGACACACTGATATAGTACATCTGAGAACCTCTGAAGTTGGCACAATATCTTGCTGAGGCAGTGACTACACATCACGGAGTAGTCTCAACAGGATGACATATGTGTCTGTAGTATTTTGTTACCAAACCAAACAGGTGGGTGCTCACCAGTGCCGGACCTTGGTGCAGGTCAAGGGTGGCTCACCCCTGGATGTACTAACACTAGCAACCAAAAAGACCTGTGTAACCCATATGTCCATTTTTGTAACATGGATATACATATGGTGTCTACGGGTTCGGGGAAGGATGAGGTTACCTGGCACAAGAGACCTAGGTTTGACTACTCTGCACAGGGGCACCCAAGTAAATCCAACTACAGGAAGCAATAACTGTAATGTCCAGAACCAGCATTGGGATTTTTCAGTGTGGCTTTATTTATTAACTCACTGAACATAAACAAAGCACTGCATGGTCCCCCAAAGGGCTATGTAACTGTAATGCAGATTAGAGGTTAAACACAGCAGTCCATTTGAGGAATGAACACAACACAACAGTTGTCTGGCTTTGGACCCACCAGGCACTCAGCCCGGACTTTGCATGCGCATTGGATACACAGCCCGACTGGCCCAGCTCCCCTGCCGGCCACTCGACTGACGGTCCACTTGAAGAATGAACCCAAACTTTACTTGGCAAGACATCCTATCAAACAAGGAGGCTCCCAAACTGTGGCTCCCACCCACTTGAAGTCTCGACTCCTAGAGGATTTTGTTTCGTACTTCAAATCGAAACTCCCATCAAACAAGGAGTACTCCCATCCAACAAGGAGTAATTTTCCCATCCTGTGGCTCTCCACCACTTGAGTCATCGACTCCTAGAGAGATTTTCATGTTGCGACCCACGTCTTGGTACCCACCCCATCACTGGCCAAGCGCATGAGGTGAGTAGCAAAAACAGAAGAAATCCGTAGAGGTGGACCTGGTTACTAAAGATGGGGATTTATCCACCTCCAGCTCCCACAGCCCATACCCGGCCATTTCTCTGAACACACAGAAACTTTCTGACTGTAACATGTAGATTGCATGGTGGATGAACTGATGCACCCCCTCTACTGCGAACTCTAATCCATTTAAACTTTAAACTGACTGCTCCATTTGTTCGTCCTAGTGTATATAGTCCTCCCAAACAGCAGTCCCCAATAAAACCATTTGAAACTTGAAACTGAATTGACTGCTCCATTTGTTTGTCCTAGTGTATATAGTCCTCCCAAACAGCAGTCCCCAATAACATTTCCTGACTGAAAAACAGTTGTTTGGCCCTTAAACTGGAGCCAAACACTCACCCAATCGTTGCAGGGCCCCACAGGTGAAGTCCTTTAACCTTTTCTGTATTGTAGAACAGCCAACACAAAATCAGGCAGCTTCTTTCCTTGGTGGGAGAAGGGGATTGCCCCTGGAACCCACAGAGACCTTTTCCTACCCCGGAGTGAGGAGGCACTGAGACTAAGGGGACGGTCTCCACCACTTTATAAATGGTGAAACACAGAAAAACTTCCTTCTGTGTGGAGGCAAAACTCAAACTACAGACTGATGCTTCCTTCTTGCTCAAGGACAAAACTAAACTGACTCTCTCTTTGAATCCCAAAGTTCTAAGAACTCTCTGAGCTGAAGATTCCAAATGTGGCTCATGGAGCTGTAATAATTCTATATAATGATGTCATCTCTTCAGTCTCAGTTGTGACTGAGGACAGAGTGAGACAGTGTGAAACCCATTTAACTGGAGTTTCACAAGCTGCCTTCCCAGCCTACCACTAGGTCTTACTGGGATTCTAGAACCCCGGTAACAAAGGGTTACACGCCCTTGACCAGGAAAATGGCTGTCCCCAGTCATTGTGCACCGACCTTAGGCCATCCCACCCTATGTGCTACCTGCAGAAGGGGGTGATCAGGCCCCCTCCTACCGTGTGCGAGCACAGGTAGGCAACACTAAGGGCCTAGAGGCCTATAGCTGACATTTCAGCCTCTACTCTATCCACTTACTATGGACACCTAGTGGCTCAGGTAGAATCGTCCAGAGCATAGCCCTGATAGATCAGCACTGCAGTCCCTATGGCCACTGAGGACCACAGCCTGTCTATCCCCCCTAACCCTCTAGGGAAAACCTATCTGCCTCTTACATATCATCCCAAACAAAACAAAAACCCGGGGACCTCCCCGACCTTGGGCAGCCTGCAACTACAACATTAGTAACACAAACAGTACTTTAATTTCTACACATAAGCACTGAAACGAGGAACTCCGGTGAGCCCCTCCTCCTCTTCTTGTCTTCTCTTCTGTCTTCCAGGAACACCTGTAAGAAAAGACAAAACCAAAAACAAAAAAACACACCCTAATCTGCGTTTACGATCTATCTAAATAACGATGACAACAACAGCAACAACAACCCTTAAGATACAGGAAAAACAGAACACTAAACAATCCCAAAAAGAAAAATTATTATTTTTTTTTTTTTAGAAAAGTAGAAAAGACAGTATATACATTAAGTACAGAAATGACATTGATAACAATACACTTCTTTGGGGGGAATGGAATGCCCTAAATGTCCCACTAGTGACTCTAAGGCCCGAAGGCCAGTCCATTAAAAGAGTCTCTCCTGGGCGGAGCCCGTGAACATAGTCTTTTAAGGCCATAATCCCGAAGGAGAGTCTTTATGGACAGTTCACACACTGTTTGAAGTCTGTAGTGTAAGGTGTGTGTGCAATGTCATAAAGATAGAATAAAAGAATTTTGATGACTCACCAGCCTCTTGAAGTATTCGATACATCACCAACCTGGTCCCTGCCAAGACTCTCCCTGGCAGCATTTCTTCTGATACAGCTGGGCGGACATCTTCCGGGAACCCACAGGAGTGCACATCTGGAAACAGCTGGGCTGATGTCATAACTGGAGAAGGAACCTTAGAACAGGAACAAAAAGAAAGAAACAGCTGGTCCGGCGTCATCCGATTACCAGGTGATGAACAGGAAAACAGCTGGGATGGTGTCCTCTCTGGATCTGAAGTCATCTGGTGATACCAGTAAAGGGTTATTGATTGCAGACAGTTTACTGTAGACTGAAGAATGTGGAGCCCCGAATTTTTTGTTTATTCATTTTGGCAGTTCAATAAAGGTACTTCACAGTTCAGATGTGGCAGTATTGACTACCACTGCTCGGCTCTCCATTTTGTAGGCTCGGGCTTAATTTCCGGGAGGTCCTTGCATTGAGGGCAATAGTAGAGGGGGTCAGGGGCTTGAATTATTACTCCATCTGGCCGCACATAATTCACACAGTGGGAGACTTCGCGTCCCTCTCCATCCACTATTCTCACTCTGTCCATAAACAGTGTCCTGCCTCTCTTCCACTGTGTATACTTTTCGTGGGACAGTTTATTCTTTACATGCTGGTTAGACCCAGGATGCACATGTTTCATTGCTTCATCCCAGATCCAGGATTTCCTGCAGTTCTCAATCTCCTCCCAGACTCTCCAAGGAAAGGTAGCAAAGGTCATACCAAAGATTTCATTGGCCTTTCTACGAACCAGTCTCTCCTCTTTACTTGCGTTGGTCAATCTGAGACCACTGGCCTGGCTTGGGGGTGGCCAGTCCTGGTTCTGCCAACCGCATCCTCAATGAAATTAAAAGCGGATCCCTGACTTCTTTTTCTTCTTCTGGTGAAGCCAGGGCAGTGGTATCCACCACCTTCTTGAACACATTCCTCCGAGGCAAGATCTTGAGGCTGTATACCCGTTCCTTTCTCACAAGGCCACATAGGTTCCCCCTCATCTTCCTCTTCACTGAGGATCTGAGCCCAGGAGTGAGCAGTAGTTCTCACCCCTGAGACTATCCATTCATCACTAGGAGCGGAGGTCGACACCTCCCATTCAACGGCCTCCTGCATCTCATCTTCACCTTCGAGACTTGGGCTAGGCCCCCCCACCCAGGGGTCTATTGATGCTTTATCTGAACTTGCCTTCTGAGATCCAGCATCCAAAACTTCAACTTCAGATTCAGTCTCTAATTCTGCACTCTCTAACTTTGTGCCACACTCCCCCGAGGGACCTTCCTCCACAGGCTCCGCCTCATGCTGTGTGCTGCCAACTGCAGATTCTTGAAGTTGTGTCCATGTGGGAGCCAAACGACACTGTAACTGAAAGTCCCACTTTAAATGAACACACTCTGTAGCTTTAAAATGGCTCCTCTGTTGCTGTGTTGACTTTACTACCCCACCCTGTAATGGCAGCGGCAGCACTCCTGTGCATCAACATTCAGACTCTGGGTCAAGCCACTGCGCACCCGATTTACATCAGCTACTAATAACTTTTATTTAAACTGCACAACTTGCTCTGTTCTGGCTGTTCTCACATTTACAGGATTTTCCTTGGACTTTTCACATGCTGGCAACATTTATTTAATCACAGTCCCTTTTAAAACTTCAGATTTCAGCACAGGATTGCCTGCTTCTACTAGCGTTGGACTTATTTTACAACCCACAGTCTCTCTCTGGCTGCAAACTTTAAACTGAGGCTACTTTCATTGCTATGCACACATTTAATGGCTTTACAGACTTGCACTTGCCAGCAGGATATCACACAATCGCTACTTGCAAAGCGACTATACAGCTGCACTCACATTTTATATGGCATTACTGAAAATCACTGATTTGAGCAGTTTTAAATCATTTACTCACTGTTATGGTAGCAGATTGCTGCGATGGAGGAAAACGGCCTGCAGCCAGATTTTTGAAGGCCTCGGATTTCAAACGGGTGGGCAGTCTCCACGATCATAGTATTAATCACACAATTCACTGATCCCATGACCGATAAGCAGGTTGGGCCTGATTTTGAACTAGAAAAGTCACTTTTCACTGTTTACAGCGCTTTGAACACTTCGCGAATGCTCCTCCACTGCCAGTACACGTACTACTCTCTGTCTCCCTCTCGAATGCTGAAGCAGACACATAAGAGCTGGCTGAGGGGCGGGACTAATGGCAAACTGACCAACCACACGACGCCATGCAAATGAGCCTCTTCTTCCTCACGAGGGCTCCTCTCCTCACGGCGATCGTTGAGCAGGCAAATTTAAACTGAAAAGATTCACTTTTTTTTTCAACTGTCTCCACGGTGGGAGCCCATTTCAACCATGTAACATTGCCATTAACTCTACAGTCTCTAGTATTGCACAGAAAGCATTTCCAACGTCCAGGGCACATTTTCTCTGTTGCTACCCCTAGTTTTCCACACTTTTCCTCACATAACTTTATTTTAAAACCAACAAACGCTGTAAACTATGTTGATGCAGGACAAGGACACACACTTTGGCTTTACAGCTCCTTGGTAAACAGTTGGCATTTTTTAAACAGCAGCACAAGATTCACAGCACACAGCACACACTAGGGAAATTGCTTCAACTTTTTTGGGCTACCGACTGCCAGACAGCCAAAACGCTAGCCTACTTGCCCAAGCACCTTCCTTCCCGAACAAATCCAAAGCAGTGCCTCCATTTTTGTAACCCATATGTCCATTTTTGTAACATGGATATACATATGGTATCTATAGGTTCGGGGAAGGATGAGGTTACCTGGCACAAGAGACCTAGGTTTGACTACTCTGCAAAGGGGCACCCAAGTAAATCCAACTACAGGAAGCAATAACTGTAATGTCCAGAACCAGCATTGGGATTGTTTAGTGTGGCTTTATTTGTTAACTCACTGAACATAAACAAAGCACTGCATGGTCCCCCAAAGGGCTACGTAACTGTAATGCAGATTAGAGGTTAAACACAGCAGTCCATTTGAGGAATGAACACAACACAACAGTTGTCTGGCTTTGGACCCACCAGGCACTCAGGCCGGACTTTGCATGCGCATTGGATACACAGCCCGACTGGCCCGGCTCCCCTGCTGGCCACTCGACTGATGGTCCACTTGAAGAATGAACCCAAACTTTACTTGGCAAGACATCCTTTCAAACAAGGAGGCTCCCAAACTGTGGCTCCCCACACCACTTGAAGTCATCGACTCCTAGAGAGATTTTCATGTTGCGACCCACGACTGGGTACCCACCCCATCACTGGCCAAGCGCATGAGGCGAGTAGCAAAAACGGAAGAAATCCGTAGAGGTGGACCTGGTTACTAAAGATGGGGATTTATCCACCTCCAGCTCCCACAGCCCATACCCGGCCATTTCTCTGAACACACAGAAACTTTAGGACTGTAACATGTAGATTGCATGGTGGATGAACTGACGCACCCCCTCTGCTGCGAACTCTAATCCATTTAAACTTTAAACTGACTGCTCCATTTGTTTGTCCTAGTGTATATAGTCCTCCCAAACAGCAGTCCCCAATAAAACCATTTGAAACTTGAAACTGAATTGACTGCTCCATTTGTTCGTCCTAGTGTACATAGTTATCCCAAACAGCAGTCCCCAATAACATTTCCTGACTGAAAAACAGTTGTTTGGCCCTTAAACTGGAGCCAAACACTCACCCAATCGTTGCAGGGCCCCACAGGCGAAGTCCTTTAACCTTTTCTGTATTGTAGAACAGCCAACACAAAATCAGGCAGCTTCTTTCCTTGGTGGGAGAAGAGGATTGCCCCTGGAACCCCACAGAGACCTTTCCTACCCCCGGAGGGAGGGGCACTGAGACAAGGGACGGTCTCACCACTTTATAAATGGTGAAACACAGAAAACTTCCTTCTGTGTGGAGGCAAAACTCAAACTACAGACTGATGCTTCCTTCTTGCTCAAGGACAAAACTAAACTGACTCTCTTTGAATCCCAAAGTTCTAAGAACTCTCTGAGCTGAAGATTCCAACTGTGGCTCATGCAGCTGTAACAATTCTATATAATGATGTCATCTCTTCAGTCTCAGTTGTGACTGAGGACAGAGTGAGACAGTGTGAAACCCATTTAACTGGAGTTTCACAAGCTGCCTTCCCTGCCTACCACTAGGTCTTACTGGGATTCTAGTAACCCCGGGTAACAAAGGGGTTACACCTGCACTTGGTAGGTGCTGGAAAGTTACAGCAAGAGTAGAGTTTCATCAGGGCCTTGAGTGATAACCTCAACTTCAGTTGGTGTATTATTTTGTTCTCAACTTTTACTGGGTCAGATGTAAATGCCTGTATAAAAGTTGACTTGTAGAAACCTTGTCAGTCTGCACTGCACAAACGTGTATAAAGTCATAAGGATTCCATAGCAATACAAGTAGAAACACAGAAACATAGACTATGATGGCAGAAAAAGACCACAGGTCCATTTAGTCTGCCTGAAGTTCCCTATCTGTACTGGGACATATTGTCCATGCAGAGTTTTGTCCCTCCTGAACCACTGCACTGCTCTTCTCCCTACTGCTACTGACCTAAGCAATCACCAAACCCTTCACTCTGTCCCAGCCATGCTTGAAACCAGTTATGGGCTTGGAGACCACCACTTTTGCTGGCAGACTATTCCATGGCTTCACCACTCTTTCTGTAAAATAGAACTTCCTCACATCCCCTTTAAACCCTCCCCCCACCAGTTTCCACTCATGACCTGGGGAACTTGACTCTGTACTCCTGCCAGATAGTTTCCCTGCAGTTCATCTTCTTTATTCCCTTCTGGGAAGGTCTCTGTCATATCCTCCCTCGTTCACCTGGTCTCCAGTGAGTAAATGTTCAGTACGTTGAGATGATCTTCATAAGATCTGCCCTGTTGGCTGTGTATGAATCATCTTGGTCATGCTGTGTTGCACCTTCTCCAGCCTGCCCCTGCCCTTCCTTAGGTGAAGACTCCAGAACTGAGCACATTATTCCAGGTGCAGCCTCACCTGTGACCTATATAGAGGTAGTAGTACCTCCTTTTTCCTGCTGTCAGTAACCCTTCTGATACACCCAAGCATCCTTGCTATAGGATTTGTTACCCTGGCTTGATTGTTTGAGGGCATCACAAATGATGACTCCCAGTCCCTTTCCTCTGCCGTAGTGCTCAGTTTAACCCTTTCTATCTAGTACTCTAGCCTGTTGTTTTTATCCTAGTGGAAAGAGCAATGTATGCTGTTTCTCATTTTCATCCTCCACTGAATCCAATGCAAAAGCCTGTATAAGAGGTGACATTCGGTCAGGTACAGCCTCATTAAGCTAGCCCTCATAAGGATTTACATACCTCTGATGCCTTGCACTGAGAGGGAGAACAGGTGGTTTGGAGGGACACTCAGAAACCACACAGTTGGGACTATTTTTTACATTTTTTGATAAGGCCACTAGGCACAAGTGATCTGGGAGCACTGAGGAGACTAAACGACTTGCTCAGATTCACACAGTATGCATGTGGATGTTGTGGGAATCAAACACAGGTCTGCTGGATGTACCAAGCTCATTCACAGCTCGTTACTCTGACATCTGGGCTATGCTGCCAGCCCATATTAACTCTCTCCAAGCATCTTTTTATCAATGCCAAACACTGCTCTTCTTGCAAACAGCCTCTTCATTACCTCTTAGGATACGAAATGTCTGAGAACCTCTGGAGCTGACTTGATACCTGGCTGTGACAGTAACTGCACTGCACTGCAGAATCCCAACAGGACAAATGTGTACCTATAGTTTGTATTCATACATGTTGAGGTTGTTTCAGCAGTGGCTCACAAAGGCTATAATTCACATATGGAATTCTCAGAGAAATAATTCATGTTCTAGAATGAGAATTATTTCTCTGTACAGCTGCTACAATCAGCTCTGCTCTCCTGCCCAGCCAGCAGGGAGCACAAGCTGATTCACACAGCTGAATCAAATATCTCATCATGAGCGTTGTAAAAATGGCTCCCTACTAGCACTGTAAAAACAGCTCACCTTGTGACAAAAAGCACCTAAAATAAAACCTAAAACTAGTGTTTCTGAAACAGTCTCCTCTTACATTATATACAATAAAAAAAACCCTACGTGTGAGGTACTCATTGATATTCTATACCTTGTCAGTGTGGTGACATCATTAAGGAACATGAGCTGCACTCTCATGCCAATGATGTCACCACACTGACTCGGTGAGGAATATCAGCTTGTACTTCACATTTAGGGGTTCATAATTCTCTGTATAATAACTGGGTCTTCCTTTTTCCCATAGGGAAACCGTGATGTAATTTGTCATTATAAAGGAGTGTTTATAAGTGCAAACATGCACCCAGTTTCCCTTGCTTTGCACATGTGCATGCCGCAGCTCTTCCTTTCCGACCGCTAGCTGCCTTGTCTTCCCCCGGAAACTGAACCGCCACTCGGTCTCGGTGGTAAGTGATTGCGAAAAACAAATTCAGGTACAAAGAAATAAAAAACTAGATTTTGGTTGCTGTCTCAAAAAAATGAATAAAAAAACCCTTTTAAATAAATAAATAAAGGTGACTGCAGACTGCATGCTCAAACCTGACCGGGCCATGGCCCCACAGCAACCTCTTTTTATTTTATATAATTGCTGAGGTGAAAAAGGAAAATCCAGCAATTATATAAAATAAAATGTGGGGTGGTGTTTAAACTCGAAGTTTACACACATCCTCGGTGTTAGATGCTATCATAAACCCCTCAAGCTTCACTCTTGGGGTTTATGTTGGTTTACTAGGATCTGCGGCCTATCCTGTAGGTAGGGAAATGGGCAGACTAGATGGGCCAAGCCGTCCTTATCTGCCATCAAAGTCTATGTTTCTATGTTTCTATGTAGCATCTAACACCTTGGGTGTTTGTAAACTTCTAATTACACACACCACCCCATACTTTATTCTATATATAATGCATACTGAGCACCTTTTTTGTGTTTCTGAAAAATTGTTCTCAAGACAAGAACCTTGAGAACAACTTTTTCAGAAGTTGCAAAATGCTAGTCACAAGGCCCTGTGAGCGGGAGCTGGGAGATGCTCATACTTACACTGAAGCCTCACAAGTAGTTTAAAAACAAAAATAGAAAATATTTCTGATATCCATCTAGAGTAGATACCAATATTCTCCCTAGATATTTTTCTCAGTTTGAACCCAGGCCCTCCACGGCTGTTTTAAATGAACGAAACCTGCAAAGTGAAGAACTCGATCTTTATTCAAGTTAACAATGTTTAGAGTTCAGATTTTTTTTTTAGAATTACCTACCATTAAAGAGTGGAAACGTGAAATGCTTAGAAATCTTAAGAATGTGGAAGTTGGCTCAAAAAGTAGAGATACAGTTTGGTCTCTGCATCACTGAAAAGAGCACATGTATTCAGAGATCAATCAATCGATCAAACTTTATTTAACCAGGTGTAAACACCATTGAGCAAGCTCATTTTCAAGGTGGTCCTGGACATCAAACAAGTTACAGGCATGGGTAGACAAAAACACATAATGTACATGTGCGAGATCAGTCAGGCCAAAATATTCCAGGTTAACAATGTTACAAACAGTTAGAACAGACACAAAACCATTGTACATGTGTGAGATAAATCAGGCCAAAATATTCCGGGACTGCACAGTTAAATGCAGGTAAGTGAATACTAGAAAAAGAAGCAGAAAAGGTAAAAAGCTTAGATCTTGGGCACTCACTGGCTTATGAAGGCCAGTACATACACTACTATATGTAGGCTGGTCTATTTTCTATTGTAGAACTTGGGAGGTGGATGGGGTAGACAGAGGGGTAGGCGGGGGAGGGGGAGGGGTGGAGAGAGGGGGAGGCAGGGGAGGGGTAGAGAGAAGTGTTAGTGTGACAGGTGGGGGGTAGGAGAAGAGAAGAGAAGAGAGGATACAAGTGCTAGATACCCCCTAGTGGGGGATAGAGGCTGAGTGAAACTAAGTGTCAGAATAATTGTGTGGAACACCAGAGATTAAGGGAGCATGGTCACCTAAAACAGTTGCAGGTTTCCTTCAGGTACTCAGCTATTAGTGCTTTGAAGATGAATGGACCAGGGAGGGTTGAGAGCTTTAGAGAACTTTGCATGGTATTCAATATGGAAGGGAAGGAGAAATTAATTGCAGCCAAGCCACGGAATGTTTTCACTCTAGGTATCTGAAAGCAGAGTATGGAAAAGTGTCTCAAACCATACAACCCTTGGCACGCTCGTAGAAGCTTGAGATGTATGCAGGAAGCTTATCAGACAGTGCTCTATAGAACCAGAGGAGAGCATTTCTTTTCCTCCTTATAGGAAGTGAGGACCATCCCAGCTCGCGGTACAGCAGGTAATGGTGGGTGCGAGAAGGCAGATTGAGGATGAACCTCAATGCCCTGTGGTAAAGAGTGTTGAGTTTACAGAGCACTGCAGAAGGACAATTGTTGTAAAGGAAGTCAGCATAATCCAGTAGGGGCAGGAATGTAGATTGCACTAGCTTCTTCGGTAAGAAGATGCTTAATGCGGTAGAATAAATATGCCTAAGCGTTAAGGGATCTTTAACATCCACCTGAACTACCACCAATCCAGGCAGATGGGACCTCCGTTTAACATCTCATCTGAAAGATGGCACCTCAGAAGTGCAACACCCCTCTCATGCTGCACTACAGTGTCAGTACTGGGATGTTAACCCAAGTGCCACATGTGGGAACTGAACCCACAGCCCTCTGATCTCCCAGCCTCAGAGGCGAGTGTGCTACCTACTGAGCCACTGACACTACCACTAAGTAGGAGCTTATGTTTAATAAGATTATGTTGCTGAGAAATAAAGTCTTGCTGTAAGTCCTCATGGGCCATGTCCAAAGAGGAGTTAGAGGTGTAGAGGACAGCATCGTCCGCAAATAAGTGCACATTAGCAGTGCGCAGTTGTGAGTCAGGGTTATTGATATAGATTGCAAATAGGATTGGGCCCAAAATGATGCCTTGGGGGACACCTCACAGTGATGTTTTTGGGGAGACAATTCTCCTAAGGCTTTAACTTGCTGAAATCTATTAGTAAGGTAGCTGGTGAACCATTTAATGGCAGTACTATCAAAACCGGTGTTACTCAGGCATTAAGCATAATGTTGTGATCCACAGTATCGAAGGCCTTACTAAGGTCAAGAAAGAGAGCAAACACATACTTCTTAGAATCCAAGGCCATTTACCAGTCAGTGGTTACTTTAGCAAGGACAGAGACTGTGCCATGCTTGGCTCTAAAACCCGATTGAGTGGCATTTAGGAGTTTCTGCAAGTCCAGCTGCTTTCTGACTTGGGTGTTAACAATTTGTTCCAGTAATTTTGAAAAGGTAGGTAGTAGGGAGATTGGCCGATAGTTGTTCATGTCGCTCAGATCCCCAGACTTGAACAAAGGGATGATGTGTGCAGTTTTCCATGATTCTGGTAGTATACCTTGCATCAGGGAGGTGTGGAATAAATGGGAAATGGGGGCGTTCAGGTAGTAGTGGCCATTTTTTATGAAGAAGGGTTCAATATTGTCAGCACCGGCACTCTTTTTTGTACCTAGTGACGATAGGAGGTCCTCTACTTGCTTGAAGGTAACAGGATGGAAGCTGAAGGAGGAGGAATAGCATTGGTTAATGTTAATGTTGGAGCTAGAGTGAACAGCGTTGTCCCCATGTGGGCTGAGTTTACTGACTGGAGAGGTATTGAAGGCCAGCCCAGCAGTGGCAAAGTGTTCAGCAAGTTGTTCTAGTATATCAGCTTTGTCAGTAAAGGTAGTGTCACTAGACACTATTTTGGCTGGAAGGGAGGCATCAGTGGTATGGCCTTCAACCTCTTTGAGGATGCTCCAGAACTTGGCAGAATTATTTTTGTTGTCTTCCAGAGCTGTTTGGAAATAGCTGTTTTTTTCAGATCTAATTAGCTTGGTGCAGGCGTTCCTAGAGGCACGAAAAGCAAGCCAGTCGGCTTCCGAGTAAGATTTCATAGCTCTTTTCCACAAGATGTCTCTATCCTTGAGGGATTTCTTCGGTGAAGGAGAGAACCAGCCAGGTGGTCTTTTCTAAGACTTGATCAGCCTTAGGGGGGCATGTTTGTCTAGTAGATCCTTTAGGAGGCGGTAGATGCAGGAATCAGTGATGCAGAGAGCAGATAGGTTTCATAAATTTGAACTTGATACTGTATGCATACATAGCCTGATAATTAAGTTTTTTTTTGTTTGTTTTTTTGGAGACCTGCCCAACATGTTTTCCAATTGACTGGGAGGGATCAAGCCAAAGATCTAGACATTTGTATGACTTTACTGTCTCTAAGATGGAACTGTTTGCTGTACCAGTGATAGGTGATATGGGAGTCCCATACCATGCATTTGGTTTTATGACATAGCATGTCAGATAGGACACCAGGGTTTTAAATAATTGATTAGCAGTGTTTTTCTTGATACAATGCTAACTGTACAGAAAGTATTTATATAGGTTTTCTAGAAGTGTTATGTTTGTTAAACACAGTGAGGCAACTGCTATGCATTTTCACAATGTTTTAGCACTTTTATGAGCAAAACGCTAATCAATTTTTGGAGTTAAATAAAACCCTGGACACAGTCCCTAATGCCACTGCTGAAGTTCACTGAGGAATGGTTTACTCCACAAAGGCTATGCCTGCAGTTCAGTGGACAGGAGCTACCAGCCACCACCCCCTTCCTCAGCTATTTAACCTTCCTAAGTGAGGAAAGACTTAGGGGACTGGGTCTCTTCTCACTTGAGTACAGACGCACAAAGGGTGACCTTTGTTTAGTCTTTAAGGCCTTTAAAAATGAGGACTTGTGGTAATGTATATGATCACAATGAAGGCATATTAGTAGAGACTGAAGAGCACATGAGTTCCAGCTCAGAGGTGAGAACTTCAGAGCCACTAAAAGAGGATTTTGGTTATTCCAAAGGGTAGTGTCACTGTGGAACTCATTATCTGAACATATTGTCAAAAAGTCCAACTATGGATCTATTCAAGATGTCTCTCGACAGGTACTGTATCTAGGTGGGCATTATGTCCAATGAAAATTGGCAAGTCGATTATGGCTAACGCTTGTGGTCTCGATATTATTCCTATGATTCTCATGATAAGTTCCCAAAATGCACTTAATAATAAAGGTCTTGGAGTCAAAATGACACCACTTATGTCATACTTAAAGAAAAAAACAGCACTAGAATTATTTTAAAATAACTTTATTTTAAAATATAAACATAAAAAGTGTAAACATATTTAAAAAAATATAAACATATTACAATAAAAACAGTGCAACTGATGAAGTAATTGCTATATATGTAATATGTTGTCAAAATGACCCCAAGACCTTTTTAGTTATTTTTTCTGCTATACAAAAACCACTGTAAGTATGATGATAAAACCAGTGTAGAAAGGTGTACCTCATCATATTTTGAGAATACATGAGGAAGGAAGAGGCATTGGTTTGTTCATTAATTTTGATTTACATTTTTCTATGCGTCTGGATTAAAGTGACCCCAAGACCAAAGGTGGGTTAGGCCAGCTTCCTCTAGCCTTGTTTGGAAGCACTGTTTCTGTACTTTAGCCAGGTGGTCTGCTGGGACTCTGGCCCTTCACTTCTCCCTGAGTTTTTCTGATGGTTTCCCTTTGTTTTTTGGGTTTTCTGTTTGTTTTGTGTCTTCAGCAGCTTTCTAGGTTAGGATTTTGTTTTTTCTACCTCTCTTGGCTGTAGCTTGGGCTCCATTCTTTCTCTCTGTCAGCTACTCCTGCTGCAATGCTATCCTCACGTAACTCCTGTGTTTCTTCTGTTTTGATTCTTTGTGTGCTTATTGGTTTCCACAGTATGTCCTACTTATGCCATTCTGCTGTTTTGGCTAATGCTATTTCAGGCTTTTCCATGTTGCCGTTCTTACTAGGTTACCTGCAACCTCTCCGTTCAACTGCATACTTCCTCAATTGCTTGCACCAGGCTTCCTAGCAAGGATGCCACTTCCATTTCTGCTCTGTCATTTTAATTAGTTTACTTATTCAGTATGCTTCAACTGGTTTTTAACTCTCATTTTGACCTTGATGTGCATTCAAATTTCAGTACCGTGTCAGTCACTGCATTTTCCATCAGCATCAGTCATTCCATTCAACAGTCAGTATTCCATTAGAATCTTGCCCTCAGGGTTCTCCCTGTGGGTAGAAAGCCCTTTCTCCCCTTGAAGTCCACATTTTGAAGTTGAATCCCTTGAGTCTTGGGCAGAAGTACTTCTCTATAGGCTGACAGCCTCCTGCAGCATCACCCGGCAGTCCCACTGGGTGATGAGATCCAATGCTCTGGGGGAAGCTTTAACCATGCAGACCCTCCATCGATGACATCTCAAGCATGTAATCCTTTAGCTGCCAGAAGGTGGGGCCCTAAGCCCACAAGGTTCCTTTAGCTGTGCAGACCATGTCAGCAGCACCTCTGAAAGCTGTTTTCCCTGCATCTGCCTAAGGTCTAACTAATCTCATTCTGTATTCCCTTCCTTTAATTTCCATTCAAGGATAGGCCTCCACCCGGTCTTGAGGCTCGGTGATAGTTTTCAGCAGTCACTACTGTCCTCATTCCACGCTTTGATGAGTTGGCCTCCTCCATGGAGAACTTCCTTTAACTTCAAAAAGTGACTCGTGGCACCTCACAGGATTATCCCATTAGATGGATAGAGAGAGAGTTATCCCTCCATAAACATCCCCTGAATTTCGAACTCCATAAATAAGTTCCCATGCCAGGAGAGATAGTGGCTGAGGCCATTGATCTCCAGAGATTTCCTCTGCTGTGGTTTCATCCTCTCCTGTGTACTGAAGGCCATAATGTAGTATATCTGAGTATACCTCTTAACATAGTACTAGGTTTCCACTCTGAGTTGGGGTTGGATGGGTGGCTCTCTATTTTTTTTATTTAGTTGTTTAACCAGGTGTAGCACACTAAGCTGAAAGCTTTTTATAGGAGCGACCTGGGAGCACAAGGAGGTTAAGTGACTTGCTCAGGGTCACACAGTATGCAAGTGGAAGCTGTGGGATTCAAACCCAGGTCAGGTCTGCTGGATGTCACCAGATTTGCAGCTCAGAGCCTTAGACCACTGCGCTATACTGCCTCTTATCTTTCAATCCTGTGATTTCCTCTCTCCTTATGGGAAGTCACATCTCTGTCTGCTATCAGGTACCAGCTGCTGTCAATCATTGCTCCAATCAGTCTTTGTGTGTTCTCAGTCATCACAGTTGCTGTCAGTCAATACTCCACACAGTCTCTGTGTTAACCACCTGCTGCACAGTACTTTTGGGCTCCTTCCTAAGGTACTTTTAACCTGCAGGAATTATGCTCCTGTGGTACCGCTAAGGGTGGAACCCTCCTCAAGAGGGTTCCTTTGCCTTCTCGGTACCCTGACAGGGTGATAGATCCCCATGGGACCGAGAGAGCAAATGGCCAAAGTATCCATGTAAAACAGTCAAACAACACATTCAGATACTTACACAAGCTTGGCTTGAAGTCCTGGATATCATGAAAAACACTCCCTTGTGCTGTAGGATAATGTTCAACACTTTCTATTTATTCATCGAAACAGCAGACAACACATAACTCCCCCAACCACTAACAGTCAAACATTTTTGCACTAATTACCAATTAAAGGGACAGCAGACATAATATGCAAATGCTCATAAGTGCTCTTCAGTTCCTGCAGAAATAAAGCGTATAAGCAGATTAAAAGTGACAAAGTGCCAGCTCACAATAAAGGCTCAAAGTTAAATAATTAATACATATCATTCACATTGTCGCAATATACGCACATAAAAAGAAAACACAAAAGGAATGGGGGAAAGGGGAAAAAATGGGAAATGTAAAAAACAATAACAAAGTTAAAACCAAAACAGTACCTCTGTGGGTATACAGGGCACTAAACTTATCTGAAAATATTTTTTAAACAAATGAGTAAATTACTAATGCAAATCATAGAGTCACTACTAACAATCAATCAAGATTATTAAATATATGTTTTTTTTTCTACATAAATTCTTTCCTTCTGGGCTGGATGGGTGATATATCAGCCCGTATTCCTGACTGCCACTGCCATTTTCAGCTGCTGTATCTTCTGCAGGTTACCCCCCCATGATAGGGCAAGGAGAGGAGGGTAATCTCCAATGGTTACACATCTAGTTGCGCCTTGGACTCAGAGCAGCAGAGCAGGCTTGCGGCCAGACAGACAAGCTTTCATCCAGCCAGTCCTCCACATTTTCCTTTCTTTTTCTCGCCAACTTGCCATGAACATTCAATGAGCATGATATGTGAGCTCCACCTCTGTGGAGATGCCCTGTGCTGCTCTGGACATGAGGCCCTCCAACATTATGTGACTACATGCACCTCTACCTGGAATCCTCCAGATGGTGGTAGAGTGGCAGACCACAGAGTCTCCTCTCCCCCAGCTGTCACCGCACTACCCCTGTCCATTCCCGAATGTGGGTCATCAGCACGGCAGGAGGGAAGGTGCTTGCAGCACCTCCGCCCTCCACACCACTGGGTTGGCTTAATAAATATATGTTCTTTTTTTTTTCGCTACTACTTTCTTCCCCTGGTTCTGGTTGGCCTCTCATCTGGCCACCGTCCCTAGCCTCCGTTCCCTTCAGGCCCTCACGCTTGTAGCCCCCACGGCTTACCACCATGGTGGGGCAATGGGGAGTCCCCTACTCACCCTCCCATCTAGGGCACAGCTCAGGGTGTTACCTCTGGGAATGGAGCACCAGGGGATAGCCATCAAGGCACCATGACCAGCCACTAGAGTCTTTTTCTGTTTTTCTTCCCTGTGAGAGCTGGCATACAATAACACTGGTGTCAGACACATGCATGCATCTGCATGCATCCCCACCAGGCATCTGCCATGCTCCTGCCCCCATGTAGTGTTGGCAGCACCTACTGAGCCCCAACCTCTGCCAGGGGTTAGACGCACACCGACCGCAGAGCACCCATCTCCCTGGACATGGAGAGCAGTCCATCGGATGCTCGATCCAACTCCTTCCCTGTCAGCCCCTGGCAACCTGTGCTCATTCCCGAACACAAGTCACCGGCGTGGCACAAGGTGTGGCTGCCAGCGCCTCAGCCCTCAGCGCCACCAGGCTGTCTTATAAATATATGTTCTTGATATATAATTTGATTTCACTTCTTAGTTGCATGACTTAATTCATAAATCACCAACAGAGGGGAAGTACAGGAATTAAGCAATAAGGCACGACAGGGTGTGGGCTATTGGGAGATTGTACAATGGGGTATGACAATCCTGTAACCTCATTGGTCAAAACACATCACATGACAATGGTATATCCTGCAATAACCCATGGCTGAGAAATGGTATTTATAAAAAACATACTTAAAAACATTTTAAATGTATTTTACACATGGGTCCATTGTAGAATTGCAATAAGGCACTCCAGGGTGTGGGTTATTGGGAGATTGTACAATGGGGTATGACAATCCTGTAACCTCATTGGTCAAAACACATCACATGACAATGGTATATCCTGCAATAACCCATGGCTGAGAAATGGTATTTATAAAAAACATACTTAAAAACATTTTAAATGTATTTTACACATGGGTCCATTGTAGAATTGCAATAAGGCACTCCAGGGTGTGGGTTATTGGTGGATTTACCCACTTCTTGTGTGGTTAAGTCACTTGGCTATGCCTCGTGACACACCACACAAGGCGTGGGTAAATCCCCTAATAAGCTACACCTCTGTCATGCCTTATTTGCTTAGACTGACCACGCCTTTGTGTGACTCCTAGCCTAGAGTTATTGGCAACCAAACCAAGGATGACAGAAAAAAGTGGTCCGACATACTAGCCCCAAATAAAGAGAAATGTTACAAGTGGTCAATGGTATGTCAGCTGGGTTTCAATGCGAAAAAGTGCAAAATAATGCACTTAGGGTGCAGAAACCCAGGGGTGGAGTACAACATGAGTGGAGTGGTATTGATGACCACCAAACAGGAGAGAGACTTGGGTGTAATCATATAGGATGACCTAAAGTTGGCCAGGCAGTGTAATAAGGCAGTTAGTAGGTTGAGTGGAATGGTGGGGTGCATATGGAGGGGTATCACCATCAGAGAGAGGGAGAAGGTATTGCTGCTGTATAAATGTATTTATTTATTTTACTTTTCGTTATTGGGTAAACATAGGAGCCAAAGCCCTTTTTCATATGCGACCAGAGACTATTACAGTGAACAGTCAAGATTTAAAAAATTGCTCAATTGCATTCTCAAACATATTACAAAAAAATTAACACCAATGATTGTACATTTTTTTTTTTTAATTCAAAGTTTATTCATTTTTCACAATTACATATCGGAGCAGCTCTCTACAATGTTTATAACATTCCACTTTCAAGACATTTACACAACTATAGAAGAGACTACTCCCCCCCCCCAGCCTCCCTCCTTCCCCTTCCCCAGCACAGCTCAGATTCACAGGGATATCCTAAGCAATCACCTAAAAATATATTTTAGATACTTAACAGCGTGTGTAAAGGTTCCCAAATGCTATTGTATTTAGCCAGCTTGTTACTTAAACTAGCCACCATCTTTTCCATCCTAAGGTTAAGCAAGATCTCCTTAAGGCACTCTGAGAAAGAAATGTCCACATTATCTTTCCAGTGCCGGAGAATGACCTTTTTGATTGATAATGAGATTAGGGCCATATGGTACCTCCTAGAGACCACTGATATGGAAGTATAATCTCCCAACAGGCACACCTCAGGATTAAAAAGATCAGAAAGGCCCAATAGTGGGTCCATTCTATTCCGAACATCATCCCAGAGAGTAGTGACCTTCGGGCATGACCAGAATATGTGAAACAGTGTACCCTCCTCCTGTCCACATCTGGAACAAAGGGCAGAGTCTTTAAGACCGAACCTATGAAGTTTCTGAGGAGTGTAGTATATATTGTGTAAGATATAGAACTGTGTCAGTTTCAACCTATCCTGCTTGATATATTTGTGAGTATTTTTCCAAAGAGTTGCTCCATCTATCTCTAACCCTGGAAAATAGGCTGCCCAATATGTTTTTGGTATGAACTCTTCCGGGATACTTGCAATCATATAAACTTTTAGAGATCTCGGACACCGAATGTCTATGTCCTATGAGTGATCGCAGGACATCCTGGAACCTATTCTTATCCGAAAGGGGAGGGTCTGGGCCCGAATTCCTTTGCAAGCAAATGCTTCAACTGATACACTTTGAATACAGACTTGACAGGTATCACAAGCCTGCTCAAAATAGTGGTAACTGGGAGCCATGAGCCATCCTGAGCCACTAACTGGGCAAGAGTAACATTGTCCAGCTGTAGGAGCCAATTTCTACTAATCGGCTTGCCCTCTAGCTTTATGTTAGGGTTACCACAGACCAGTTGAGCCAAGTCTGTGGCCTGTCTATATTCCATGCTAGAACATATCTGTGCATGCACCTTAACTGAGACCTCCAGCGGGGTAAGTTTCAGCTTCGGAGGAAGGTCACTCAGTTTGATATACAGCAAGGATGATGGCGTCAGGCCCCCCTGCTTGATATAGGACAACTCTACTCGCAGCCATAATGGCAGGTTCTCTACAGAGGCGAGCTCCTCTTCGTTCTCCAACCATCTTAAGTATTTAGCCATATGGCTTGCCCAGTAGTAAAAGACCAGGGATGGGAGGCGGAGGCCCCCTCTGTCCTTTGGGGCGGCTAATTTATGATATGCGATTCTGGGTTGCCTTTCAGCCCAGATAAAATTAGTTATTATTGCATTAACTTTGCGAAACCAGGCAGAAGGAATCCACATGTTGAGCAGATGTAATGGGTAAAAAATCCTAGGGAAGAGATTCATCTTGATGAAATTTACTCTTCCCCAAAGTGTAATAGATAACTTGGACCATCTTTTCAAGTCTACTTCCAAAGTTTTAATTAAATCATTCAGATTTAACTTTAAAAGTCGGGCCGGGTCCCTCACCACTTGAATACCCAAATATTTTAAAGAGTTCGACGACCAGGACATGCCACTCTTTTTTTATAGAAATTTGCCGAGAACCCGTCTGGGCCAGGAGACCTGTCGGAGGGCAAGGTCTTTACCACTCTGGTGACCTCCTCCGTGGTTATAGGGGCTATTAGTCCGCCCTGTTGGGATTCCATCAGGGAGGATAGGCCGGAGGCCCCCAAATAGTGATCCATACTGGTCTCCGAAGCTGATTCTCTGAGGCTATACAACTTGGCGTAATACCTTTGAAATTCCAAAACTATCTCCTCGGTTGTCATTAGGAGGGTGTTAGTTGCTAGGGAGCGAATTGCCAGAATGTGGCGGTTCGCTTCCATTAGCCTGATCCTCAGTGCCAGCAACTTTCTGGCTTTCTCTCCGGTGTCTGAGTATGCCGCTTTGGCCCTGAGGATTGCATATTCGGCTTTATCCCTCAGTAATTCTAAATAATCCTCCTTGAGTTTAACTAGGTCCTGTTTTTCAAGTTCAGTTAAAGGTGAACTAACTCTGGCCTCTTTGTGCTGTATTTCCCGCAATAACCCTTTCAGTTGTCTCTCCTTTTCTTTTTTCCGGAAAGTAGCTAGACTAATTAAGACGCCCCTCATAGATGCCTTAAAGGCTCCCCACATCATATCTGGCCTCTCAACTGAACCGGAATTGGTTTCTATAAATTGTTGGATATGTTCACTGATTGCTTGGACCATTTTATCCTCTTTTAACGTATAATTATTTATCTTCCACCTGAGAGACTTCTTAGGTGGATCCAGGGGCGCTAGGTAACATACTACTAAAGCATGATCAGATGGGGGGGCCGGGCTGCAGGAGGGCTTCCACCACCCTGGGAAGAAGGTTGTGTGAGAGGAAAATATAATCAATACGGGATGAAGTGTTATGGACCGGAGATATTAAAGTGAATTTTTTTCTTTAGGATAAAGCACTCTCCAGACATCACAAAGAGCATACAGTTCTAATAACTCTGACAGGGCTCTTTGAGCTGGTGAGTGTGCTCTGCTCATAAAGGCAGAGCGGTCCATTGAGGAGTCCAATATCACGTTCATATCCCCCCCCACAACCATTGGCAGCGAGTAGTATGGCTGTAGAGTGTCAATTAACTCCATAAAGAAGTCAGAGGAGTCAGAATTAGGCCCATAGACAGTCCCTAACACAAGCTCAGTATGGGATTCTTGGATAAACCCAATATCTATTGATAATAGGTCTAGGTGCTTGAGAACTTTGTATAGTTTGACACGCTGTCTTAAGCCTTGACATTCCAAGTGGCGAACCTCATGCCACTAACCCTATTCGGTAGTTATGAAATAAAAAGGAAAACCAAACAGAACTCGGGCCCCTGGCAGTGTAGCTGTACTACAGCTGTGCTGAGGATCCCCCCGGCCCCCCATCCCCCCCTATGAACATCCCAAAAGCTAAAGGAAAATGCCAGAATATTATCCTCCCTACCTATTCCCTTGATACCGAACATATCCCACCCCTCCCACCCTCCAAACTACTTAGAAACATGTCACCGAGACCCTTAATTAACCCTTTATATCGGATGTTCCCCAGCCCTCCTCTCGCAGTTGCGCGATGAAGCAAGTCCCGCTGTGGTCACCAGCCATGGCCCTCCCACCTTCCTGATCCCTTTATATGCTTAACCCTTTCAGGGGGAGTGGTGTCCTGGGATGGGTATTTATGTTAGTGCCCAGGCTTTATGTATGGAGCTTTTATATTAGGCCTCCCTGAAGCCCCCGTACCAAACCCTTCTTATATGGCCTCATCTGGGGCACCTCTCGTGAACCAACTTTGCCCGGGGGAAATCCACCCGCGTAGCAATCCATAGCCCAGGCTCAATGGATGGGAGCATAGGGTGATCTCTGGCTCCCCTCAGGGACTCCATAACTGGCCTAGGTTTGGGCACCATTTGAGTTCTTAGAACAGTACTTCTCCAGCCCATAAGCTCCCCCCTCCAAACATAAAGAAAACATGAACCGTCTGAGTACTTTGTATCTGTCAGTCCTCTACAGCAGAAACTGTGACATTTGTAATTATAACCCCCAGAACAACAGTTCGAGAAAGAAAAACAGGAATTATTTTCCTTCTTGGCTCAGTGAGTTGAAAGAATCATTGAAGTCCATTTTCAATCGAAAGATTCGCCATCCGCACTGGCTCTTTCTCCAAAAGTCATCGCCCTCAGCTCGCCTCACTTAGGCCTGAACAGCTCTGGAAACTCCTTCTGTAAAGTCTTACTGGCCAGGTCTGCATCTTCAAAGGATACCCAGGCTCCCGACACCATCACTTGCAAATGGGCCGGGTACCCCATACGGAATTTTATGTCTGCCGCGATAAGCTTCGTGACGGCAGGATGGAAAAGGGCCCCTTTTTGTCACACTGAAGCTGGCAACTCATGTGTAACTCTTATAGGCTTGCCTTCCCAAAGAACCTTCTCTAATTCTTTCATCTTGTCGAGTAGGTACTGCTTTTCCTGAAAATTCAGCAGCTTAGCATTCAGGGGTCTGGGCTGTTGGCCTGGGGCTGGCATCGGTCGCAATGCTCGGTGAGCTCTCTCGAGGATATATGCCTGACCATAGGGAAAGGGGCAGGTGAGCTTATCAAACAGCTTTTTCAGGAATAAGATTGCATTATGGCCCTCTTCTTTTTCAGGCACTCCCAAAATGACCAAATTATTCCGTCGGGATCGCCCCTCGAGATCCTCTTACCTTTTGCTCAAGCTTTTTGATACGCTGGCGGTCACTCACTGCAGTTTCCTCAGTTTGGTTCAGTGCCTTCTCCACTGAAGTTACCCTGACATCTATGTCTGCAACCTTAACATTCAGATCATCCAGAGCCCCTGCCAAGTGCTTGATTTTGGAAGCTACAGCCTTCATGTCTTCTCTCAGTTGCAATAATTCTCTCCGGAGTAACTCTAAGGTTAGTGGTTTTGATTCTGGCTCCAGCGCCCTCAGGGCTGTGGTAGTTGGCACCTTACTGCCACTAGACGGCTGGGCCTTAGGCCTCCTCCCTGATTTCTCGGGGGAGATAGGCGGAGTATTTCGGGTCATCGCTGGCTTCATTTCCACCTCCATATTGCAAAGCAAGCTCTCTCCTTCCTCTTGCTAACCGCAGCAGCTTCTTTTACGATGCTGTAGAGTTGCTAAAAAAATGATTTGCGTAGGAAAAGGGTTTGAGATAGCGGGAGCTTCGACTCAGTCCAGCTACTCGGGCAGCCTCATCACGTGATCTCCCATGATTGTACATTTGAATACACAGACATAATACAGTAAAATTAACACCATAAACATAGCACTATGATTAAATAACAATTAATTAGGGAAGAAAGAACATTGCAATTGATTAAAAAGATAGCTTTTTAACTGACTTTTAAAAGATTCATGACTTATACCTGACTGTAGTTCAAGAGGAAGAGCATTCCAGTGTGTTGGAGCGTGAATGGAAAAAGCTTGATTACCCAGTTTAGTTTTTGTTTTCATCATTGTAAGATTGACATTTGATCACTGGTAAGATCCCACCTAGAGTACTGTGTCCAGTTCTGGAGATCACATCTCTGGAAGGACATAAACAGAGCAGAGGTGGTCCAGAGGAGGGCAATTAAAATGGTGCATGGTCTGCATAAAAGCCCTACAAGGAGAAACTAAAGGACCTCAATACGTACACCCTGAAACAGAGGAGGGAGTGAGATATATCAGAGACCTTTAAATACCTCATCGGGGTAAATAAAGTACGGGAGGGGTGCATTTTTCAGAAGAAAAGGTGCTCAAGAACAAGGGGGCATGCTATGAAGCTGGAGTGGGTAGATTCAGGATAGATGTGAGGAAGTACTTCTTCCAGTGGAGGTGATTGGGGCAAAAACATTGGCTGAGTTTAAGAGTGCATGGGATAAGTACAAGGGAATCATAGTGGAATGGATGGGGAGGGAGAAAAAGCTGTAGATTGGGCATGGTCTGCGGTAATTGTGTAGGTAGGGAAAAATGGGCAGTCTGGATGGGCCAGTGCAGTCCTTATCTGCCATCAGATTCTATGTTTCTAAGTATATCCCCCCAATATTGTTCCATACCCTTTCGATACCCTGAAAGGTAAAAATATGGTCCTTTTCTGCTTTCTGTGCATGAACAGCTAAAGCACTAACTCCAGTGCCTTTGCTGATACTGTGAACATGTTCACTAACGTGATTCTTTAGTCTGGATTTTGTTATTCCAATGTAAAATGCTGGACATTTCTTGCAAGTTGCAAGGTATATGACATTTGCAGTACTACATGTGATGAAGTCAGTGATCACAAATTCTTGGTCCTGTAACTGGCTGTGTAAAAATGATCTCCTGTTTCAGATACCTACACCAATTACAATTCCTACAGGTATGACTACCATCTATGAGTTCCTCTTATGTTTCTTCACTTTGGGATCCTTCCAATGCAAACTATTAACCAGCTGATCACACACATTTTCACCTCTTCTGTATATCACCCTTGGCATTTCTTTTGACGCCCCCTCTAATCTCCGATCTGTACCCAGGATGTGCCAATGTTTATGCGGATACCACATGTCTATAGGCAGAATGTGGCAATGAACCTAGGTGCCTTACTCTGTTACAGTTCTCCATTCCCAACATATTTCAGTCTGAGCAAATCCTCCCTGCTCATATTGGCTAGCCTACCCTGCACCTGTTCAATAGTATCCATCCTATAGCCCCTCAATCTATAATGGTCCCTTAAATCCTCTGAATGTAACTTGTATTGTTCAGGTTGACAGCAGTTTCTTTTAGGTTTCATGTACTGCCCCACTGGGATACTGTTTGCCACATGTGGAGGATGACAACTTGTACAGTAGAGCAGAGACTTCTTGTCAGTTTGTTTTATATAGCTTTTCCTCCGCTCCACTCTTCTCTTCGGGGCTCGGGGGGTAGGCATGCTGTGGTCCTCTCTCAGAGGATCTCAATCTGCCCTGTACACAGGGCTCCATTGAGTCTCCCCCTTGTGCCCCACTTTCCCGTTTTCTTCCCCCATTATCCTGAGATTCTAGGACACGGTCACGTATGTGCATGGGGGTGTGCATGTGCCTCATGGCTCCAGTGACTGCCCCTTCCTACCACCCAACCTAATGGCTGGCTCCTTATGGCTTGGCACAGCCACCTAGTCTCCACTGGATGGCAACCAAGTGCCAGGGAAACCCCACATCCCTCTCCAGGAAAGCAGAGCTGCCTTCCAGCTGCTCAGTCCAACTCCTCGCCCTCCCCCCTGGCCAACCTCCTGCATCCCAGGCTGGTTCCCAAACCCAGGTCACTGGCATGGGAGGAGGTAAGGCATCCAGCGCCTCAGCCCTCCACACCATTGGGTCAGCTTGTCAGTTTCTTTGTGATATAAATTTGAGACTAGCTCTCCATCAGGTATCTTAGTCATGGTGAGATCTAAAAAGTTTACTGAAAGCCGATTACAGTGAACTGTGAATCGCAGATTTCTGTTTTACTCTCTAAATAATTCATAAAATCAGCCAACTCACTCCTGCTTCCTTTCCAAATAATAAAAAGTTCATCAATGAAGCATTTGTGCAAATCAGACCAATGAAAAAATATATTCTGATTTCTATCAAAAGCAATCTTGTTCTCCTAGTTAGACATATAAATGTTGGCATAATTGGGGCTACTGCAGCCCCCATTGCTCTACCTTTAGGTTGTAGATACATTTTGTCTAAGAGGAGAAAACAGTTGCATTTGAAAGCCTTCTCGATGAGAGTTACTAAAAATTCAACCAGTTCAGACAAATATGTAGTTTCACTGTAAAACTGATCCCTAAGTGCTTCAAGACCATCAACAAGGAAGCTGTTGGTGTACAGCGACTGGACATCCAGTGTAACTAGATACCAGACAGGTTGCAAATCAACATCCCTTAGCACATGAATTATGTCCGTGGAATCTCTAATATATGATCTGGCCTTACCAGCCACCCATTTAATGTGACCATCCACACACTGAGCCAATGTCTCAGTCAACGAGCCAATGCTCTCTACAGTTAATTTTGCTGAGTGTTTTACCAAGCTCTTATGTATTTTTGGTAGACCATATATGGCCACCCATACTGGATGTTCTACATGCAGGAATTTATATGTACTGTATCTTCCGAGACAGTATGTTGTAACAATGCCTCATATAAGAGTACCTTGGTTTCCTCTTTAAACCTATCAGTGGGATCATAGACTGGTGTGGAGTAAAAGTAAACATTAGACTATTGTGCAGCTATTTCATTTTTATGATCTTCCCTCCCTCACACAACTATTAATCCCTCCATGTCTTCTGGCTTAATTATAGTCACAGGATTCATTTCTAAACTCTGTATTACCTGCCTCTCTTCTCTCACACAGTTAGTCCTCTTGATTTTCAGAAAACCTTTTTAGATCATTCAGCACAGCTCTTTCAAAAATAGCAACTGTTTGATTAGGGGGTGGAATAAATGCTGATTTTCTTTTAAACAGATTGACTTCCATCCATGTTGTTGGGGTGGAGGGGATTAATTGTGTCAATCGATGTCTGTCCACTTTCTCTCCATATACCATCAGAGTTAGTAATATTTCCAGTAGGCACTGTATGTTCTAATACAGGACCACCCATCTTGTCAGTATGAAAAAAAAGCCTGTAGATGTAACTTCTGAGTAAATTTATGTAAGTCAACCACTGTGTCAAAGAGTTTAAGCTCATTGGTAGGTATAAATGTTAAACCTACTTGAAGCACTGTTTACTCCACATCTGTGAGGGTGTAGTCTGAGATATTAACAATTGTAGTCTGCATCAATAGTGTCTGCCCTTCTGGGTCTCCTCACGCCATAATTCTTGTAATGACAACCCTGCTGCTGGTAATTCCTTCCATGTGATATTCTGCTTCCCTCACCCTTTGCCCCTTATGCCCTATCTACGCTCTTCTTCTTCCTCCTGGAATCTTGCTATATGGGGACTGCACCTCAAGGTTTGTTGTGGCAAGTGGGTGCTCTGGGGATTGACTAAGGCAGATACTTTGAGAGCTTTTTGATTTGGGGGAATGTCCTCTTGTCTAATGTCTAAAAAAGTATTTTGACTTCCACTGTCCAAACATGACCCACTTGTGTAGGTGTCTCATGAGGAGCCAGGCACATTGGTTTTCTTAAGAATACATTTTTCGGGTTTTCCCCATTTACCCCAGTCAAAAATCCTCTTTTCACAGTAATCCTGTCTCTCTCAAATTTCCTCTCCTTAACAAGGCAGATTATTATATGGTAGTTTCTAATTACCTTGTCAAGTTGTTTAACTAGATCAAATTCTGCACGATCAGCAAAGTTGTTAGTCAGTGCTTCTTTTGCCAATAAGTCCTGTTTAACTGTAGTTTCACTCTTTTCTGCATCTTTGAGTATATATTTAATCAGTACAACAGAAGATTCCAATAAGAAGGCCTGCCAACCCTTTAAAAAGTCACTTCTATTGTTACCAAATGCTGGATATTTAATTAGGCGTAAGCCCCTTAGAACTCTGTTTACACTCAAATATGCAGACAAGCTGACTCTTCCAATAGAGCCTCCAAGCTTTTAACGCAACTCTTTCTAGTTGTATAAAGATAGTTCAAATATCAATAGGTATCTTCAGATGACTTTCAATATTTGATACTAAATAAACTTCACTGTAATTAGTTCTTACATTTATCAAAGGATTTGTTTCTCCCTCTTTATAAAATAGTGACTCTACAATTTTGAACATTATGCTACAGCACAATGGAGTGTTCTTCATGATATTCAGGACTGTGAACTGAGCTTTTGTAAGTACCTGTTTTCACTTTTGCTTAAGTACCAGTGTTGCCAACCTTAGTCACCTGTGGAACATAAACAACACATTCGTTTGGCCACCTTCAAACTCTCAACAATGTACAACCACAACTCCTCACCAAGTTGCATATGCTAACAACACAAAGGCTATGTCTACATACCAGTGGGTGGGAGCTACAAGACACAACTCCCCCTTCTTGAGTTGTTTAAGCCTGCTTTTTCCAGCTTCATTTGAAGCACTGTTTCTTTGCCCTATCATCTTCCTCTCCTCCTCCAGTGGCACGCCTCTCTCATTGGGGCTCCTTCCTAAGGTACCTTTACCCTAATGGAATTATACTCCTATGGTATCTATAGGGGAGGAACCCTCCTCAAGAGGGTTAATTTGCCTTTGCAGTACCCCAACAGGGTGGTCGTCCCCTATGGAACAGAGAGTGCGAACAGCCAAAGTATCCATGTATAACAGCCAAACAATACATTCATTCGTCTACCTTCAGACTTGCAGCAATGTTACACAACCACAGTGCCTCACCAAGCTGCGTACACCCATTGAACCATAATTAATTGTGTCTTTGTGAAACAGATGCCATTCAATAGGACTCAAAATGCTAGATGCATTTGATTTATTGCTTACATATGAAAAACACTATATACATAACATACTGTATAAATACACATATGCATTATATCTACATGAACAATCTTACTCAAATGTAACATATTAAAGGAAAACTTAAGTCAAATTTACAAAAAAATGTTGTCCTCTGTGTTTTGATTTGTAGCTGTACCTCTAGTAAGTCCTTCTCTTTGTTTGCTTAAAGGAGTATTTTTTTAGTTTGTTTGCTGGTTTTATGGCCCCGGGGATCTCCACGTTAGCATTTTTTATAGCTCTTCTTGTTCCTACAGTGCCTCCTGTCCCATGTGACAGTGAGCTGTCCAGGACCATTAATTCAACAAGAGCTGTTTTTCTGTCAAGTTTACAGTGGCAGAATTGTGATTTTAAGTAACTCTCCTTATTAAGGGAGCTCTAATGAAAGTAACATTTACAGATGGAAGACACCTTAAGGATAATTGACCAGGCAACACCATAAGGAAACAGCTAGCATCTTCACTAATTATAGCATTTGTGACTAAAGGTGAGTTTTGTGCTTTTGAATAGTTTTGCATAGTTTGATAAAATGAAAAGCTTTAAAAACAAAACATTCACTTCTGCTGGCTACAGCTAGACACATACATAAAAAAACATAAAGTGTGGATTAGACAAAGTTATTTAGTTGAAGCCAGAATATCAAGCTCCTAACAGTAGATTGCTGTTGCTGCAGTTATTACTCTCTGAATCAATGGTCCTGGATGCATCACTATCACATGAGACAGGAGGCATCGTAGGAACAAGAAAAGCCATAAAAATGTGAACATGGAAATGCCCAGGAGCCATAAAACCAGCAAGCAAATTTAGAAAAAACTCCTTTCAGCAAAGTGAAGGGTTTACTAGGAGTGCACCTACAAATTGAAACCCTCTGCACAACATATTTGCTTGTAAATTTGTACTTTAGTTCCTCTTTAAAGCTTTATGAATAATCACATGACAGAGCAGCAAAAAAAAAAAAATACTTTAAATTGTCACTTCATTTTCAACAGTATGGGCCCTATGCACTATCAGGCCTGATATGTGCCAAAACATGTACAACTTGCCGGCCTGCTGGTGCGGAGGGTTGAGGCAAGGCGCTGGATGCCATATCTCGTGCTATGCTAGCGACCCGAGTTTGTAACAGACCTGGGTCATCGGGGGTCGGATGGGAGAAGGAGAATAGAGCATCCCAACAGATGCTCTCCTCCTCCAGAAGGGGTGGGTTACTGGGTAGTGAATGCACCCATAGCTCTACCACCAGTGGAAGCATGGGCAGTGGAGCACACAATTCTATGGAGTCGGGGAGGGTGGACGCTGTTGGGCGCTTGATGGTGGTATGCGTCTGCATGCCATACATCTGGATGTATGTCCTTCACAACAATGTCCTCAGAGGATGGGGAGAAATTGGGGGAAAAATGTAAAACACCCCCAGTCAATGAGCATGATGAAACCACAGATCTCTGTACATCGGGAACCTGGCAGAAGGAGTCGGGGTTGGGGTACGAGGCCCCCCTCCAAAGACAGACTGCAAACTGGGCTAGTAAAAAAAAACAAAAAAAAAAACATGCACATCCTAGCCATGCAACTGCATGTTATAAACCCTGCTCCAAAACCACATGTAGGGCTGGGATGCACTAACCCTGTTTTGTGCATTGTGTGGGTGTGTACGTCCACACAAGGGTGGCTGCCAGGGAACATATTTGGTCAAGTTCTGGAGTGGATCCCCTGGGCTGTGCAAGGTATTTTTCAGTTTAGAAAAAACAACAGAGTGCCATGATCAGTATCCCACCCCTGCCTTCTGTGGCATAGAGGAGGCCTGGGGTACATAACTGCAGGGTCCTTCTGGAACTCATCACTTATGCTAGGGGAGTGTACATTATTTACAGCAGCTCCCTGGCTAACATACCATAGTGTGTGCTGTACTCTGTCAGCCCAACCTCTGATATGCCCCCTCCCTAACCAGCCATACAGATGCACAATTAGAAGCCACTTTGGCACCTGGGAGGTACATTGAGTGGGTGTTGGATGTCCATGCATCAGCTGGTGACCAAAGGATACCCAGCCCTACATGCTATGTAGTGATGAATGTCATTCATACATAGGGCTCTATATGCACGTATGTAAAACTGCATACACAACAGGAAATGAGATCATACTGAGATGTATGAATTCTCGGCATGAATTGCGTGACACAAGGTAAAACCAAAGGTCTTTAGCCAACTAAACCATGCATATATCAGGGTTCAATTGGAACATTAATTCAGTAGCCCAAGGTGTACTGCAAATTGTAGACAACAGAAAGACAAAGGTTATCCTACACTCTGAAGATGTCTGTAGACCAGCAGAAAAATACCAAATTCAGACATGGAATGACTCTCAGTGTGTTTAATACACCAAAAGGCTGCAAATACAATTCCAACACCTGCTAGTGTGTGAGATAATACATAGAGACATAATACAGCAGGTGCCCAGAGTTCCATCAGTAGAGCTTTACCAGGGGCTGTGCAAATTGCACTGAGCTCATTCAGCTACCCCCCCATACCTGTCCATGCTGTCTAATGTGGAGAATAGTGCTGAAGTTACTACTCTTCACTTCTGAGAGTGGCTCAGTCACTTCTAAGACTGGCAGGTAATACGGTATTAAAATGAATCTACGTGTTTGACATTTTTGGGCAGAGTATATGTTTGCTTTATCTTGTCGTCTGCCATGTCATATCCCCAGATGACAGTGCCTGCAGATTAGCACAAGTTTCTGTGGAGTAATGCAACTTTTTGTCATGGAGGCACAGGTCAGGAAGCATAGGAAAACCAGGAGCAGTTTCAAAATTCACAAATAGCGTTTTATTTATCTCAATAACAGCAAAATAAAAAATAATTTGTTCAGTATAACTATTTACAAAGGCAATACAAACAGAGTAAACTAAGTCCTTCTTCTGAGGGTATCTCTTAATTCCAAGTTTCAGTCTCTCAGTCACTCGCCTTGTCTGTCTAGCAAAAGCATTGCTGCTCTTTTTATGTCTTTGTCTGGGAACTCGTTAAGGGAACCTGCTTCTTACAGAATGTTCTTGTAAGTTTATAGAATGTTCTTGTCAGTTTCATTCCTTACAGGTGCAACAAAACAGTACATTGTGTCCCAGAACTGGCCTCTTGTTCACATCTCTGCAAAGGGCTTAAAAACTGCATCTCAGGTTAACCCCTTGAGTTCCAAATAGTTTTTTGCAATCATTTCAACAATGTAACTATATACAGTTTTAAACAAAGGGATCCCACTTTCCCATACAGCTATACACAGAGATCCACATACATATTTTTTTATAACTGCAGATATGCAAGGGGGAAGAAAAGACAGAAATAGCAAGGGAAGGCAGAGAAATAGCGAGAGGTGGAGAATTGCAAAATGGTCAGAGTGATCAGTTCTTAGGTCTCACAAGAAAATTTTGTTACGCAACCAGACAGAGAAGAGAGACAGAAAAGGAGAGGATAGAACAGACCCTTGCATTTAAACTCTTTCTGCATAACAGATGGGACAGGGCCTTATTCAACCCTGTCACATACCCCCACTTAAGAGGAACCTGTTTTAAAAACAGGTTACCAAAACGTTCTATTAAATTCCCATCTAACATTAGCTTATAACTTTTACAGTTCAGTGCATATGCATCATAGCAAACAGAGAAGTCTCAACTCACATTTTTTCAACTTTCAAATTCTTGATCCATATCTGGAAGGAAAATCAAAATTCACATTCTCTTCCCCAGATTTGTGAATCACTTTAAATTTAAATGTCTGTAGCCAGGTACCACCGTGTGATTCTGGAATTTGTATCCTATATATGGTTAAGCCAACAGAGAGGAGTGTGATCTGTTACAAGTACAAAGTCAGCTCCTATTAAATAAAACTTAAGGGACTCCATGGCCCACTTTACCACAAGACATTCCTTTCGAATGGTGGAGTACGTTTTCTCTCTGTCATGCAGTTTCTTACTTATGTATAGAATAGAATGTTTTTTCTCATCTATATGCTGATTCAAGACTGCACCCAGGCCTACCTCTGATGCATCTGTCTGTAACAGAATTTGTTTCTCAAAGTCTGGGCTTCTTAAAACAGGGGCTGAACATAATGCAGCCTTAATGGCCTGAAACGCCTTGTCACACTCTGGGGTCCATTTCACATTATTCAGGAACCGTTTCTTTGTGAGTTCAGTGAGGGGAGTAGCTAACTTGGCAAAGCTGGGAACAAATCTCCGTTAATAACCAGACAGTTCTAAAAAGGACCTGACATGTTTCTTGGTTTTGGGGACAGGGCTGTTAGCTACAGCTTCTATCTTAGAAATCTCTGGCTTGACTTCTCCATTTCCCAAAACATAGTCCAAATATCTGGTTTTCTGCATACCCAGTGCACACTTGGCAGGATTAATTGTCAGACCTGCCTTTTTGATCAATTGGATAACTGCTTGTAGATGTTCCAGGTGACTTTTCCAGTCTGGTCTGTACACCACAACATCATCCAGGTATGCAGCACAATAACCAGTGTGAGGGGATAAAATTACATCCATGTACCACTGAAATGTGGTGGGTGTGCCATGTAAACCAAATGGCATGGTGGTGAACTGATAGAATCCTGTAGGAGTGGCAAATGCAGTTTTGTCTCTGAATTCCTTAGCTAGGGGGATTTGCCAGTAACCCTTGGTGAGATCAAGGGTACTGATATACTTGGCACTCCCCAGTCTGTCCACCATATCATCTATTCTTGGCATAGGATAACTGAAAAATTCTGACATTTGATTAAGTTTCCTAAAATCAAGACGTATTCTTACACCCCTTCTTATTTGTTTACAATCACCACTGGTGATAACCAAGCACTTCTTGACTCTTCTATGATACTCAATTCTTTAAATTTTTGTATTTCTTTAATCACATCTGCTCTTAAACGCTCTGGTAATCTGTGTGTCTTTTGTCTAATAGGGCAAGCATTCCTTGTCACTGCTATGTGCTCGACCCCTTTTGCATTTATTGTTTTATTTATTTAGTTTTTGTTGACCAGGTAAGCGCACTAGACAAATCCTTCCTATTTTCAGGCACGACCTGGGGAAGGGGATACAGATGAATGCCAACTGACCTTGAACCAGATTAAACTGTTGGTGGTGTTTTTTTAGTGAATGAGGGAAATTTGGCCAGGACACCGAGGAAATTCCCCTACTCTTTGTAGGTGGAGCCTTTGCTGCTGGCTGCATGATGGCCAGTGTGCATGAACCCTCGGAGGAGATGGACGTCGGGAGTACAGGGGAGTGGGCCTCCTCTCCTGTGCTTGCAACACTTGAGGCTGTTGAAGAGGAACTTGATGTGGCTACAGTCTGCGCTGACA
Source organism: Neoceratodus forsteri (assembly GCA_016271365.2). Taxonomy (NCBI): domain Eukaryota; kingdom Metazoa; phylum Chordata; order Ceratodontiformes; family Ceratodontidae; genus Neoceratodus; species Neoceratodus forsteri. The sequence continues at coordinate 1,825,124 of CM028136.1, read as the reverse complement.
CTATAATTGAGTCCACTACTGTGAATGATTCCGTTGGTAAAGAGAAGAAAGAAGTTACTGATTTTATTATTGAAGATTTCTCCCGTTCTGCTCTGGTAGAGCAACGCTCAGCTTTATTTCTTCAAATGCAGCAGCTGGACTCCAGAATAGCGGCATTAGCGCAGACACCTACAGAGTTTGATTCCCCAAGAGACGCCGTGAGAGTAAAGCCCCCTACTGACGCTGTACGGTCGACGGATTCCACAGTTACTTCCGTATTGGCGGCTGTTTCGGACGAGGCTGGCAGTTTATCGGGGTCTGTCTCGGTGTGCCTACAGCCTGCGCCGATCCTTCTGCATGACAAGCATCTGGACACAGCATCAACGGAACACGTTTTGAACTCAGTAAGTGGTGCACCTCTTCAAAGTCGGACTGCGACTGCTGCATATCAGAATTCTGACTCTGAGGTATTTTTCTTTCGGCTAATAAAGCCCCTGGGTGGAGTAAACGTGGTGGGGTTTCGACTGCGGGGAAAAAAACCTTCTCTACGAGTTTAGCCACAGTTAGTGGCCCAAAGACGTCTTGGTCACCGGAAAAAGCATTAGAGAGTGCTGGTTGGGAAAAAAGGGAAGGGTGTTTGGACTCCGGACTCTCAGGACCCACCTATTTAAAAATGCTACAGAAAGCAGCTACCATTCAGACTTCTGCTACAGCTAAGAGCTCCAACGAACCCCGGGGTGTTGATTTAACTTGTGGCTTTTCTGAACCTGGTATTGCACCTCTTAACTCTACTGCCACTAATATTGACATTAATGTAAGGGAAGTTTCTCTTAACCCAATGTTACCTATTGCTAATAGTGTTGATAATTTGTCTAAAAATATTGTTTCTCCTGTTATTCCTTCTGGAACCTCGATTCCCTTAGGCTCTAAACCTACCCCAGTTTTGCAAAACCCTGTGGAGAATTGCTCAGTTCGCCCAGTTGGTTTTAAACTGGCTGACTTGTTTAACTCCAAAGGAGAACCAGCACCCAGGTGTAACACTGTTCGGTTACTCTATGAGGGTGGGTAGGAGGAACCACCGGACCGGGTGTATATTGCTAAAAAACTGCTAAAAGGGTCTATGAAATTTTTTTCTTCGGAGATTTTTGCTCTGATTAGTTTAGGAAACTCCAATTTTGATATTAGTTTCAAACAAGTTTCTGGTTTAGATAGATTTTGGGCTCAGTATGAGACATACCAGGCCTCCCCTATTTGGTCTCCTTTTCAGGCTATTCCATTAACCAAACCAGCTGTACGGAATATTACGATTATCTTTAAAAATGAAGGGGTGAATGTAGAAGACATTCTTTTTTGGTTAAATAAAAGATGTGAGGTGCTAAATAGGCCCACACCCACGTTGGATAGTGAACAAATCTGGGATGGAAGCTGGAGGGTCCGAGTTAAATTGTATTCTACTAATACTGGACCCAAACATTTACCCAGTTTTTTTTTATTTAGGCAAAGACAAAGGGCTTATCTTTTATGCTGGACAACCCAAATCTTGTTTTAAGTGTGGTTCACGTACTCACCTTAGCTCTGCTTGTGACACACTGAAGTGTAGTCATTGCTTTGATTTTGGCCATACTTCTAGCGCCTGCTTAAATCCTTTTAAATGCAACCTTTGCGAAGGTATAGGCCACGCTTATGGACGTTGTCCCTGGGCATCCCATAATAGGGATGAATGTCCTTCCCATGATGGTCTAATTACCATGGCACAGCATTTGCGAGCACAAAAGGCTGCTGCTCGAGATTTGAAGAATGATTTTCCTTCTTCTACTCCAGTAATAGTTCTTAAAGAGCCTTCTGGGGTTGCTGTTCAAGATCCTCTTGATCTGTCTCCTACAATTGTACCCCCTGCAGAAGGAGTTCCTCCTTCTGTTTCTGATGTATTACCTAAAATTGCTGACATAAATGTTTCAGATGTTAAAATACCCCTCCTCCCCCCCTCTACAATCTGCTTCTGATGTGGATTCCTCTGTTTTTATTCCAGTCACTCTTAAGAGAACTAGGAAAGGTCTGGCAGTAGTCAGTCGAGGTAAGGAAGCTAAAGCTCATACTTGGCAATCTAATAACAAATTTGCTGTATTAGCTACAGACTTATCTGATAGGGATTCTGGAGGGGATGATACGGACACTTCCTCAGTTCGGTCTTGTCCGGATATGGAAGGAGGTAAAGATTTGGATCCTATAGCCAAACGAACCCGTCAAAGTCAAAGGAGTAAATCACCCATTGGTACCTAAATGGCTTCCTTCTCGATTTGTTCTTTAAATGTGAATAGTATTAAAGGTCAAAAGAAATTAGGGGGTGTTTTTCTGTCAGTTAAAGACTTCAAGTGTGGTATTGTTTGTTTGGTGGATACAAGATTAAAAACCCATAGGGAATTACAACAAGCCTCTAGGGCATGGACCAGTGGTCCTTCTTTTTGGTCATCTGGCCCCGATACTTGTGATGGTATTAGTATTTTGTTTTCCAATACAGATTTACATGTTTCTAGATTAGTTGATATTTTACCAGGAAGAGCTATGTTATTAGATTTTACTTATTATTTGGAGAGATTTTGACTAATTGTAGTTTATGCCCCACAGACTAAAGCTCAACGAGTCTCTCTTTTTCATTTAGTTAGACCTTTTTTGTAAACCTCTAGGTTACTCCTCTGGGTTGGGGATTTCAACTGTGGTTTGCAACAAACTGATAGAGGATTAAAAACTTCCAAACTTTTTTGTGATTCTGTTGCTTTAAAAGAGATTGTATCCACGGCTCAGCTTATTGATGCCTATAGGTATTGTCATGATACTGGTGGCTTTACTTTTTTTAAGGGACCTTTACGAACTAGAATTGACTTTATATTTTTGTCTAAAGTCCTAATAATTCATTCTTGTCAAACTGTGGGGGTGGAGTTTTCTGATCATGTTGCTCTTTGTGCATCATTTTCTTGGGATAATGCCCCTCGTAAGAAGAATTGTTGGCGTTTTAATGATTCCCTTTTAGAGGATCCCTCAATTTTGAAGTTGTGGCAGAGAGAAAGTGCGGCACGGCTATCAGTCGTGGATTTTTATGATAATGTTATGGACTGGTGGGAAGATTCAAAATTAAGATGGAAACATGTTTTCCAGAAGAAGGCGGCAGATACCCAGAATACTAAATATTTGAAATATCTTACCCTGAGACAACAGTTACAACATTTGATTTCTTTAGCTGACACTACTCGTAATGATTATAGTAAGCAAATTGATGTACTTTGTACCCAGATGAGAAAATTGCAGTATGATCGGGCTAGCTCTTTAGGACAAGAAGCTCGATTTGGGATAAGAATATATAAAGGAGGTCTGGATCCCTTTCGAGCATGTAAAATTCGAGTAGATTCCAAATTAATTCAGTCCTTAAGATCTTCCTCTGGGGACTTGGCCACGACACCTGAGGCATTGATCGAAATTGTTGAACAGCATGTTTTTAGAATGTTGGGTAGTGTGTCTGAATGTGAGACTGCTGAGGATTTTTTGAATTCTTTACATCTCCCCCAACTCTCCCTATTGGAGCAGGATGTGTTAACTGCTGATATCGTGGAGCAGGAAGTTGGGCAGGCCATTGATACTCTGTGTTCACATTCTGCCCCAGGTTCTGACGGTCTCACTGCAAAATTTTATAAAACTTTTTCACCTGATTTGGTTCCAGTTTTGACTTTACTATATAATGAAATGTTGGCCTTTGATTCTCTGACCAAAACTATGAAGGAAGCCGTTTTAATTTTGATTTTTAAAAAAAAAGGTGATGCCACTGACTTGAACAATTGGAGACCACTTAGCTTATTAAATGTAGATTATAAAATTTTGGCTAAAATCCTGTTATCTAGATTGCTTAAAGTAGCTGTTTATATAAGTCCAGTCCAAACGTGTGGTATTCCTGGCAGATACCAACACGACAATTTAGTTTTACTGCATGAATTATTTGCCTTAGGTGATAGACAGGTTGTTTCTGGATGGGTTCTGGGTTTAGATCAGGAGAAGGCCTTTGACAGGGTTTCTCATAATTTTTTGTTTATGGTTTTACAGGCCTTTGGTTTTCCAGTTAAGTTTCTTTCGTGGATTCAGACTTTATATAAAGGTGCCTTGATTATACCTAATGTAAATGGTTGGTTAGGGAATCCAGTTTATCTTGTTCGTGGGGTCAGGCAGGGATGCCCCCTAAGTCCGATCCTTTATGATTTTTATATTGACACTTTGGTACGAGCAATATTGCTTTGTCCTCAAATCATAGGACTGAAGGGAATTCCCTCTTTACCACCAATTAAACTGTTAGCTTATGCTGATGATTTGGTTCTGGTGGTGGATAAATGTACTAAGCAAGAGGCCCTGGTTCAGGTTCTTCGGGACTTTTCCTCAGTTTCAGGATCTAGAATTAATTTTGATAAAAGTGTTGGAGTTCCTATAGGTCATACTTCTCTCCGATAAATGGCACCATGCTGGGATTCCTATTAAAGTTGATTTATTTAAATATTTAGGATTTTTACGGATCTGGTGATATGTTGTCTCATAACTGGCTTATTGCCTTAAATAAGGCAGAAGGTTTAATTGCAGGATGGAAACAGACTTTGATTGGGGAAAAAAAAAGTTGTTTCACTTAAAACGTTGGTTATCCCTATTTTCTTGTATCTTAGTTATGTATTTCTGCCACCTTTGGTGGTTTTTACCAAATTATATGGGGTATTTTTTCAGGGGTTTTGGGGGTCCAGGCTTAACCCTATAAAATGAAATTTGACTTACAGACCCATATGGGAGGGTGGGGTAAATATGATTCACCCTGTTGCTTTTTTCTATAGTTTATTTTTTAGTTATAATTTTGGGAAGGCTCTCAAGCCAGGAGAAGTAGTTTGGAAACCTTATCTTATGTTATGGTTATCGTCTTGTTTAGCTAAATGGGATTCAGGAAAAAAAAATACTATTTCTCGGTCATTAGATATACCATTATACGGAAAGGAAGGCTATAAGATGGCCTTATCTTGGGGCTTTTCCCCTCAGGATTTTTGTATTTTGTCCAGACGTATGATATACGATAAGATCTGGAGACGAGAGGCCCATGAAGCTGTAGTATTTCCTTTCTGTCCTTTGAATCGTTTTTCCTGGATTCTTCAACAGCTTTGAAATCCTCGTTTACCTTCTTATGTTTGGGACATGGTATGGTTAAGTAATTATGACAGATTGGGGGTTAAAAGTAATCATAAGCATAAAACTTTGAATGCCCACTTTTGTCCCAGAGAACATTGTCAAGAAATCCTAGAAACTCAGCAACATTTGTTTCTTGATTGCCCATTTTCTTTAGACCTCTGGTCTAGTCTGGCTACTTTATGGTCAGAACCCTTATTTCTCCATTTATCGTATGAACAAATTATGTTTTGTACTAATGTCGTTTTAAACACCAAATTTCATGTTGATACTTTGTATGTGGTTTTTGTTCTTATTAGATATTACATATGGCAAGCTAGATGCATGTTAGTTTTACATCAGAAATTAATCCCTAAACAAGAGATTATTTGTAATATTTGTAAAGCTCTCTGTTCAGTTAAAATGCATGATTTTCAAGCATATACAAGTCATCAATTTCATCTTCTGTGTCGTAATTGTGATCCTTTGACTAAAGATTGTTAATATTTTTCTGTTTATTTTTTTTGTGTTACTTCTGTTTATGAACTTAGTTTTTTATGTATAGGATGCTGTTATTTCTCTCTAATGAAGTCCAACCTTCTAATAAAATACCCCTACTCTTTTCGATAAGTGCCATGGGATCTTTAACATTCACCTGAACTACCACCAACCCAGGCAGATGGGAACTCGGTTTAATGTCTCATCTGAAAGACGGCACCTCAGAAGTGCAGCACCCCTCTTATGCTGCACTACAGTGTCAGTACTGGGATATTAACCCAAGTGCCAGATGTGGGAACTGAACCCACAGCCCTCTGATCTCCTGGCCTCAGAGGCGAGTGTGCTATCTACTGAGCCACTGCCATGGCCTGGTACTGTGGTAAAAGTGCTGTTAAATGTCTTTAGCAAGTTACAAATTTCTGAGGTTTGTTTGGAGGTTAAGGAAACATTCACCTTTATAGCATCAGCAGTTACAATTTGTTCCAGTCTATCATAAGTTGCATCAATATCTTCTTTATCAGCTTCTGGTAAAACTAACAAAGTAGCCTGAGCCTGTGGTGATTTTTCAACCCATTTCTTCAGGAGGTTAGCATGGTATATCTTAATAGAATTTTTCCTATTAGGGGTCTCAGTATCATAGTTAACTGTGCCAGTACGTTTAAGCACTTTACAGGGCCCTTGCCACTTCATTAACAGGGTATTTTCTGTAGTAGGTAACAGTAACAAGATCTTTTCACCTGGTTCAGAAACTTTTTCTTTTACCCTGTGGTCATAATACACCTTCTGCTGGTTTGGGGCCTCTTCCTGATTATTAAGGCCAATTTCAACATATTTTGCCAGCTTCTTTCTCAGGGCATACATATAAGATGCAAGGCCACTGTTTTTCAGTGCTTGGAAAAAGCCAATTCCATTTGGACCATCCTGGATTCTGGGATTTTACCAGTGTTTGGGAATCCAATTTCTGGGATTTTTCCAGTAGTCCAAAACTTAATATTATTCACTCATTTTAAGTAATAAATTTGTATATCAGTGTTTTATTTATTTGGTTTTTGTTTACCGGGTAAGTACACTAGACAACAATGTTACCTATATTCAGGCACGACCCGGGAGAGTACAGACAGGGGAGACCAGAGTCAACATTAAAGAGTATTTCATGACGCAGCATGAGGTGAGAACAAACATTTGAACAGTATACAGCCAGGTACAGTCATTATCAGTGATGACAAAGAGAAACAGATAACATTACATTAATTATTTTCGTCTGATGATACATCAATGACTAAATTGAAACGACAAACAGCAAACAAAACTTAAATGAAGTAGCATTATAACAACAGGATTTCTGCTGGGTGTGGGAAACTTTCAGATTTTGGAGACCAGCAGGAAATCAGTAAGTGCCATAGGGAGGAGAAAATGCTAGGAGAGAGGCTCAAGTTACAGCACAAGAGCAGCAGTCGGATTCTAATAGGTGTGCCCAAAGACCCAGTTTAAAGGCCTTGTGGGATCTGGAGATTTTGATGTGGGAGGGAATGGAGTTCCAGGCGTGCGGGGCAGATATGGCGAAGGATCGTTCTCCTTTTTTTGTGAGATATCTGGGAATTTCAAGTTGGGTTTGAGCAGATGCCCTGAGAAGGTATGCTTGGGAAGGCTGAGTTTTATCATGTTTTTATGCAGATTTAAGTCACGTCAGCAGAAAACAAGAACATTTAATCTCATATTGCATGTTATATTAGCTACCCAAGTTTTGCATCTACCAGCTATCAAGGCTAATGACTGTGGAACTCCATTGGCCAAGCTGGCCGATTATTAAAATATTCCCTTCTCAGATCAAGGCAGCCGGTGAAATTAAATGATCTCATGTAACTGGAACATTTTTCTCACACGAAGGAACCAATTCTGAAGTCTGTTCAATACTAAATAGACACCAAAATCTAGTCTTTGTTTTAATGTTGACAATGTGTTCTGTGACACACATAATAAAAACTTCTCAAAGCTAAAATGCAATTCATGTGTTTTATTTTAATTAGATTTACAAAGATAAACATGTGCAAAAAATACAACTCAAGTATTGGCTACTAAACATGGGTTGGCAAACATGCTACACAGACAAATACGCTACAAAGACTACATGAACTAAAGCATACTATGTGAAAGACAATAGACTCTAACCCATAGCTACATAATGCGGCTATACTACATATTACAAATCTACACTTTATTGCACAGTGGAGCACTACTTTTTCTCCCTACAATACTGCACCAGAACTGCACGTCTACGTCATTGCACAGTGGAGCACCATTTTGTTTTGGTATACCTTTGCTGCAGTGACTCCCAGATCACGAAGACCACCACAGTGGCAGGAATCAGGCAAAATCCACCTGTCGCTGTGGTGGTCTGTATGGTGATCGGGACTGCCTCGCTGGGTGTTTGCCCCCCCCCCGGTCCAACTCCAACTCGGAGTTAGAATCCTAGAGACTGGGGGGGGTGGGGGCAAAGCCCCCCACATGGGGGGTTGGGGGAGTGCGCAGTCCCCCGATGGATACACAGAGGCATCCCCGACACTGCAATGCCGACAGTTGGCACAGTGGCTGTCGCTGTTGGGGATGTCCTCATTAAGTCTGTCACTGCGGCATGGGTAAACCTTTTGTTTTCTACAATATTGCGCTAGAACTGCATGTCTGCAAGTTTATTTGCACAAAGGAGCATCATCTTTCTGCAACAGTGCATCAGAACTGCAATTGCACAAATGAGGGTGAGGGATTCTGGGTCTACTTATTGAATATCAACATTGAAAATAATTGTAATTGTCCACAGTCAGGCTTCTCCACTGGTCGGTCAGGATTTGTTCATGTGCAGAAAATGACTGTTCCATATCTGCATTAGAAACAGGGACCCAGATGACCTGAAGGGCTGCCTTTGCCAGAGCTGGTACCTGTGTGGACATAGAGATCCAGTACTGGTGAAGATCAAATGATTCGATCTCTGGTAGTTCCCGCACATCCTGCCGTATGTAGATCTCCCAGTTCCTTAATAGTGCATTCTTAGTGTGTAATGTGAACATTGGGATATAGGGCAAGTACAGTTGGAAGTCCTTCATGAATTTGGGTAGGTTGAGTGGATTGAGAATTTGACAAGCCATGAGAAACTGAACAGATGGGTTTGACTGCAGGTGTTTTGTCAGTTTCTCCAAACTGACCTTGAAAGCATTTTTGAACAGTTTGATGTTCTCGTCCCTTACTTTATTCCCCAGTTTAGAGAGATACAGCTCTGCCTTCTCACCAAAGCCTGCATTTTTAGTTGTGCCAGCCTCAAAGTGGCTCTTAATTGACATTAGCATGTCATATGTGGATGTTGCAAGAGGTTTCTCCTTTGACTGCAGAAGTTCTATTGCACCGATAATGTCACCTGAATTATCTGTAATGAATGCCAGTTGTGCTTGTAACTCATCATACCATTCGTCCAGTAATGTCTGTAGATTTATTGAGGTGACATCACTCGAATTTGCCCTGAAAAAGTCCCTCAGGTACTGCAGGTGTGTTGAATGGTGCGCCACAGCTGCAAACCATGTGTTTCATCTAGTCAAAACAGGAACCGGCGGCAAAGCAAGCATTTTCCTTGGAGCTTCCAGATCCTCCAAAAATGTGATGAATTCTCATTTGCGTTTTGGTGATTGCTGAAAAGCATATTTTACCAATGAAACCAGTTCATTAATTTTCTTGAAATGGTACAGCCATGTATCCCCAACAAGGGACAAGACATGTGCCCAGCAACACACATGCACAACATGGTCCCCAAGAACCCCACGAAGTGCATCATTAAAACATTTAAATCATATAACGAGCACTGTCGTTGACAAATGAAACTATATTTGTAAAGTCAATGTCACAACTCTGGAGAGTCTTCAAGACAGCTTGAGCCACTGTGGAATGGTTGACAGAGTCTAGTTCTGTGCTGTTTCCAAGATATGTCTTGCCCCCTTCCAACACAAGGATGACATTAAGAATGCACTGCAACTGTGCATCTGTGCTCCCATCATATATCACAGACAATGATTTCCCAGTCAGAGCTTCTTTAAGGTCTGCATCAGTTTGCTCTCTTAACTTGGGTAGATACAGCTGCCTTAGAGTGTCTGCTTTTGGCACCGCTCTACTCTCCTTCACATGCTTGCACATCCATTCCCTCAGTTGTGGATGATCCAGCTTCTCCAACAGAATATTTGCAGCCCCCCATGCCTTAACTGTGTCCAGGACCATCTCAATTCTTATGATGGATGATTCTGCCACAGCTCTGAAACTGCTGGTCAGGGTCACCTGCCTTGCTGGTCTTCCTACACTAGCAGCTCGTTCCTTATTCCTAGCATGTTTCTTGCTGAGCAGATGATCTTTTACTGTATCTTTTCTGGTATGGTCCAAGACATGGTTGCAGTATGGACAGAAAAGTTTTCCGCCATCCTCATAGAGGCCTTCTGATTTAAACTGAAGGGCTCACTCCTTAGCTGAGGTGTGGCTGAGCTTGGATTTCTTATTCAGTGGTGCACCAGACATCTGCAGGCCGAAAGTATGAATACTGAAATCACAACCAAAAAAAATATTAGTAGTGTGTTCCACCAATCTGCTTGATGAGATAATTCAAGTAACAAAATGGGAGACTCAGATCCCCTAGATAGGGCAGTCCATGACTTTTATCCTCTGGCTATGATGGCAGCAGTCACCACCTACAGCCCCCATCTTCCTGGTACAGCAGCAGCCATCATCTATAGCCCCCATCCTCCAGTGTATGACAGTAGCCGCTGCCTGCAACTACCATCCTTCAAGCACAACAGCAGCAGCAGCAGTCTATGACTCCCATCCACCAGATATGATGGTAGCAGCAGCCTACGACTCCCATCCTCCAGGTACGATGGCAGCAGCAGTCTATGACTCCCATCTTCCAGGTATGACAGCAGCAGCAGCCTACAACGCCCATCCTCCTGATAAGATGGCAGTAGCAGCCATTGACCACCATTCACTAGGTGAGATGGCAGCAGCGGTCTACAACTCCCATCCTCCAGGTACAATGGCAGCAGCAATCTACGATTCCCATCCTTCAAGTACAATGGCAGCAGCAATCTATGACTCCCATCATCCAGGTACAGTGGCAGCAGCAGCCTATGACTCGCATCCTCTGAGTATGACAGCAGCAGCCTATGACTTGCATACTTTGAGTACGACAGCAGCAGCATTCTACGACTTCCATCATCCAGGTACAATGGCAGCAGCAGCAGCAGCCCATGACTTGCATCCTCTGAGTACGACAGCCACAGCATTCTATGACTCCCATCATCCAGGTACGATGGCAGCAGCATTCTACATCCACCATTCACTAGGTGAGATGGCAGCAGCAGCCTACAACTCCCATCCTCCTGGTATGACAGCAGCAGCATCCTCCAACTTGCATCCTTCAAGTACGATAGCAGCAACACTCTACGACTCCCATCATCCAGGTACAATGGCAGCAGCATTCTATGACTCCCATCCTCCGGGTACAGTGGCAGCAGCAGCAGCCTATGACTCGCATCATCTGAGTATGACAGCAGCAGCATTTTACGACCACCATTCACTAGGTGAGATGGCAGCAGCAGCCTATGACTCCCATCCTCCTGGTATGACAGCAGCAGCAGCAGCCTATGACTCGCAGTACGACAGCAGCAGCATTCTATGACTCCCATCATCCAGGTACGATGGCAGCAGCATTCTACAACCACCATTCACTTGGTGAGATGGCAGCAGCAGCCTACGACTTGCATCCTCCTGGTATGACAGCAGCAGGTATGATGGCAGTAGAGCAGCCAATAGCCAGTATGCTCCGGGTGCAATGGCAACAGCAAATAAACACCCTCCTACTTGCCCACAACCACATGGCAAGTAACCCTCTCCTGACTTGTTAACTACACAAGCAACATCCAGACTTACCTGGTGCCACAGAGCTATTTGCACAGCCTTTCAGAATATACCTTGCAGTAACATGACTTGCACAAAACCACACAGCAAACTGGTCTGAAAACAGATCATACACATATCCTTGGTCTTGCTCCTTGACTCAGTATTTAATGATCATCCTGAGAATTTTCTCTGGGGCATATAGAAAGCACTGCAGCTGAGAGCCAGCTTCACTGGGGAAAGGCCTTACACTGCATGTCCCTAAGCAAGTCAGAGTGTTTCTCTACCTTGTGGTTTGTTTGAAAGTAAAATTGCATACAAACACCAGCCTGGTCAAGGACATAGCCTGTAAGGCTCCCCTTGCAAAGTATGAAGAGCTGGGTCTCTTTCCATATTCCAGAGAGCATACTAGTGTTACCCAAGTTCCTCAAAAAGGGGCATAGTAGGCAGGTATAGCAAAGAATTTTTGCAGTGTGGGATTGGGGGGCATATTCCCAGCTTTCACCAGCGGAAGAAATATGTGCTTGCATATGCCTGCATACAGTAAAATGCGGAAACTGCACCTAGTTTGCTTGAAGTGGGCTTTACTCACCGTGTACCGAAACACTAACTTGCTGTGGGACACAAAACAGTCGCTTAGGCTTGCTCAGGGATGCAGCAATGCCATTCCCCCCAAACTTGCCCTATGGACCCAGCAAAGCCAGCCCCCCCCAAACCTGGCCCTCATCAGTGTGTAACACAAGCTAACCTTCCCACCAGTATACTCTTGAGCACACAGCAAGCAAAACCCCCTTGTACTTGCTCCAGGATGCACACTGTGCAAGCCTGTTACTGCAAAGTCCAAGGGGCTGGGTTGCTTGCTGTGTGCCCCAGAGTAAGTTGCAGTGGTGGGACTAGAGTGAACTGGCACTACACACTGACCGTGGGCATGTTTCCAGGGTGGGGTTTGCTCAGGGCTACACAGAAAGCAAAACACTATAGAATGCCTCTGCACCACTACACAAGTTTCAAAACAAGCCATTCGTTGTCCAGAGACACCAACAGTAGGCTGCACCACAACAGCCAAATAACCCAACATTGCCATCTCCCACACAAACTCCAAGAATGAACAAATGCAATGCAGCCGCAGAACAGATTGGGGGATCTTGTACACTATGTACCCCTGTGCAAGTCTGAGGGTCACTGCTGCTTACTGAACAGTGAGGGAAGTGTGTAACCATGGGTCTCAGGCTGGATGGGAAAGGGGCAACTAGGAATGGATACATCTGAGGGAGGTCCCAGCAGCCAGCAGGAAAAACAACTTAAAATAACGTGCCCAGGGATGCACCAATGGCCCCCCTCCCGCCAACTTGGTTTGGGTCTGAAGAAACTAACAAAAAACAGACTATCAGACATGCTTTGTCTTGCTCGGGTACACAGTGTGTGAGGAGCTCCCATCCCCAATAAAACTTGCTCTGGGCCTCATAGAAAGCACAGCACCCCAGAGAAAGTTTTCAAGGAAGTGGGGAGACTTACACATGCCATTTCCATGAGTGTAATCCAACCTTGGGTGTTGTGTGGGCATGCATTAATGATCCTTGGCAAGTCTGAAGGTCTCTGTCACTAGCTGCTTCCACAGACAAAGTTTAGAGGGGAGGCCACACGAACTAATGTGGACAGTTTGTGAGGTGAATCACATAACTTGCTCTGGTGTATGCTACAAACAACAAGGGTCCTGCAGACTTGCTTAAAGACACACCAGTGCCCCCCAAACTTGGTTTGGGCATGCAGTGATAAGTAACAGACTCCAGAGCTAGATTGGATGCCTGGCATCACTACGTTCCTGAGCAAGTTTGTGGGTTTCTGGCAGTAGTTGCTTCCACAGAGCAAGTCTGCAGGGGTGCCTTACGTTGCCACATTAGCAGTGTGCTTTGTCAAATCCCCCTCCTAACGCTTGCTACAAGGGACAGACACCCTCGGACTTGCTCATGGACAGTGTGCAAGTTCCTGCCCTGCAAACGTGCTATAGGTGTACTCAGTTCAACCAAACTTGAAGCATACAGGTTCCAAGGAATACTCAGACCCCACCACTCTACTCAGATGCCCCCTTGGCTTTTTGCTCCTTGGTGTATACACACACACACACACACACACACACACACACACACATTCTTCATGCTAGATCACCTTCACTGCTCTGGGGCACCTTGGACCCCACTCCCCCACCCCACACACACACACTGATACAGGAGGTCTTCCTGTTAGGATGACCTTCGCTGCTGTCAGGCACCTCAGACCTCCCCCACACCCACACTGTGATACAGAGACTCTTCACACAGAGGGGCACACAATGGCAAAAAGGTTTCAAGGAGTACTCAAACCCCCAACCCTACTCAAACACCCCCTTGGCTTTTTGCTCCTTGCTATACACACACACACACACACACACACACACACACACATGTTCTTCATACTGCACTGCTCTGGAGCACCTTGGATCCCACTCCCCCACCCCCACACACACTGACACAGGGTTCTTCCTGTTGATGACCTGTGTGCTGCTCTCAGGCACCTCAGACCTCCCCCACGCCCACACTGTGATACATGCAGAGGGGCACACAATGGCAAAAGGTTCTGAGGAATGCTCAAACCCTCCCTCCCACCCTACCCAGACACCCCCCATCTTTTTCCTGTTTGCTATTGCTATAAACACACACACACACACACACACACACACCTGGCTGTATATACAAGTTAACAAACTACTAAGCAGATAGAAACAAAGAAACTGTGGGTAGCCAAGGACACCCTATTTTATTTTATTTTGTGAAGTTATTTATAAATTTGGTAACTAGGCTAGGCACACAAAACTAGAGCTCATTCCAGGTTGTGAGCCTAGAGGATTGCAAGGAGAGGGAAGTACAGCAAAAAGAAGATTGGTGCACTGCAAACAAAACTACAGTACAAATAAATAATAATACATTGAAAGAACAAAATAATAGTAATATACATTGTGAGGGTGTCAAAATGTACATTGCAGGAAACAATAATGTAATATACATTAGCCAAAAAATATGAGGACTCCATGCAATGAACAAGTTCATCAGACATATAAACTGTAGTGTTTTGCCAAAATGTAATCGAATTACTCAGAAGTATACAGCAAGATGGTGACACTCCTACTCAACCCCAATAAAAGTAACTAAGGACCGCCAGGCCCATCAAGTCTGCTCTGCTGATTTTAAAAATGGGGGGTCCAAACACAGGTGCCTTAGTTCCCCTTGAAGCGAGAGGGTGCTGAATCCAAAATCCAAAGATAAACACAATGAAAAAGCACATGATTTTAAAAATTATCTGTGGGCACCTTGGCCCCCCCCCCCACACACACAAACACACATTAGCAGTTTGTTGCCCTACGGCATCCCTGGTAAGATAAGAGCATCGCAGGCCCCTTGGAAACATCACTCCCCACCATTCTTTACCTGCCTCATTCTATTCACACTATAGTTTGCAGTCCATCCATTAAAAGTGGGTACCTGATGTGTCTGGAGAAGTGGTGGCAGACAAGGCAGGCTTGCAGTGTGATTCCTGGATGGTCGTCATCCGTGAGAGAAATATTCAGTGTTAAACAGTTCTTTTTTTTTTTGTTAAATTATAGCGAGCGCTCTTTTGACTCTATACTAGGCTTAGCACAGGGTAGAGTGGATCAAAAGTGGTGGAATGAGAGCAGGTCTTTAAAAAAAAATAGCCAGCCTTCTGAAACGGCGTTCTCGGTGTCCTCGTGGTCTCGTCTCTCTAGTGGGGTCGTACGTCCTCCTCGCCTGCACTCCTGGATCAATAGGGGAGGTTGACTGGCTACAGGGTACCTTTTATATAGCCCAGTTCCCGAATGCTCATGCAAGCAGCATGAGTTCCATGACTCTCCTGCGGGACAGTTAAAATTCTGGCAGCCAATCAGATTTCTGTGATTCCGGCTGCAATTGTGGAATCCTAGAAAAACAGTGGCCTTGATAAGATGTATTAGATTGTTTCTGATGGGGTTATCTTCCCATGTTTCTTTTATTACAGCTAGGGGCTCTCTAGGTTGTGTACCACACAGCATTTCAAATAGTGAAAAACCTGTTGAAGCTTGTGGCCCTTCATTGTATGGAAAAAGTAGGTAAGGTAAGTATTGGTCCCAACCTTTCCCTTCCCCTTTTACAAACCTTTTTAACATGTGTTTTAGGGTTTGATTGAAACACTCCACAAGACCGTCTGTCTGAGGGTGATAAGGACTGGTTTTTATGGCAGTGATACCTAATAGCTGGTACAGCTCCTTCAGTAATGTAGCACCAAAATTACTACCCTGATCAGTAATAATCTCTTTAGGTATGCCCACCCTGCTGAAAATTTTGGCAAGCTCTGCTGGCACTTTTGGGGCTGTGACAGTATGCATAGGAACTGCCCCTGGGTATTGAGTAGCATAGTTACCAATATGAATTGATATCCCTGTTTGTCTAAGGGGCCAACTACATCTATTGCAATTCTCTCAAAAGGCACATCTGACAAGGGTAGGGGCACCGGGGCACCTTGTATTTTTTAGTCACTGGGGCTACTTTCTGACACTCAGCACAAGAACTGCAATAGGTATCAATATCTTCATGAATACCAGGCCAATAAAATCTGTGCAGCAATCTGGCATAGGTGCAATTCCTTCCCGAGTGACCAGCCATAGGACTATCATGTGCTATCTGTAACAACTCAGATCTATAATTCTGTAGTATAACCAATTGTTCTATCTGGTCCTGTGTCTGAGGTTTAACCCAAGCTCTGTACAGTAACCCATTACATTTTTTATGTTGATTGCACACATGCACAAGAAACATATTGCGGCAGCTTGCTGCAGAAGCAGGTTGTGGAGGCATGGCACTGTTGTGGCCAATGCCCCCACTGCCTTTTGAGGCTTGGCCCGCTTTCCCCAATGGGGTGGCATGCTGCTGCTGACACTTGTTCAGCCAGCCTGCCACAATCTCGAAACATTTCAGCTGCTGCAATCAGGGGCTGCCTCATCATTGCAGCATCAGCCATTCCGCTGCAATGAGGGAGCGACCCGTCATTGCTGGGCGGAACGTTGGTACTGTAATTTTGTTTGTGAATATCGCGGTGACTTGCCACCATGTTCACAAACAATATGACTGAGCTCCCAGTGCCGAGGGGGTGCCCAATCCCCCTCAGCAGCATGCACCCCCCACAACAGTGTTTGTTTGCCGACGGGGGCCCCAATCCCTGTTGGCTTCAGTCCCTTGCGAGTTCAGGTTGCCAGCGGAGGGCCCACCCGTTGGCATAATGATTCCCCAACCAAAACATTTGATTTATGCTGAGGGGTGCCCAATCCCTCTGCTCTTGCCTCCCCAGCACTCCAAATGTGCTGACAGGGGTGCCCAATCCCCCGTCAGCTACAGCCCCCCAAAACATTCAGGTGGCATGCTGGGAGCCCACCCCAGCATGCCCAATGCCCCGTAAAGAAAAAAACTGTCCTGCAATGTTTTTTTTTAGACCTGCGAAAAGGAAAACAGTCCCTCGTGGTCTCCCTGCCCCCTCCCACAGCCTGTGCCCACCCACTGCGCACCCTGCCTCCCCACACCCCCCTCACCTCATACTTACCTCCGGAGTCTGGCGCAATGATATTCAGTAGACCGAGAGCACGTCTGCACTCCTCAAAGCCGACTGCGAACTGAGGAAATGCCGGTAAGCTGTATAATGGCAGAAACAGTTCTTTTTCAACTTTTTTGCATATCTCAGGAATTTTTTGGAATTTTGGCACCAAATTTTCAACATGGGGTTATTGAGCCCCCTCCTTATGAATTCAGCAACTGTCATGGCATTAATCGGTTCCAAAAGGTGATTTCGTGGTCACTGCGTGGAATCACCTTTCGGGACTGATTAACGAAACAACAGTGCCAATGTTCATGAGGTGGGCTCTCATAAAGTCTATGTTGCAAATTTGGTGGGGAAAAATCCCAAAAATGACTGTTTTATGAGCGTGTGTTGCGCAGTTGCTACGTACGCTCGTAACTTCGCCAATCTGCAATATCTTCACTCCAGATTTTCAACATTTCCATTTTTATGCACCTCCTTATGAACATTATAGTTGTCATTTTTCACATCCTGGCCAAAATGTGTTTTCGCAGTTCCGGCGCAGAATAGCGCAGTCGCTGTGGAAAATCATTGTTCAGGACACATTAAGAAAATCACAGTGACACTGTTCATGAGCAGAGGTCCTAAAATGCCTATGTTGAAAATTTTGTGATGAAAGTCCATAAAATGACTGTGTTACGAGCATGCATTGTGCAGTTTCCACGCACCCTTGTAACTTCGCAAATTAGCAATATTTTCATGCCAGATTTTCAACACTGGCATTTTTTCACACCTCCTTATGAACAGTACAGCTGCCATTTTTCACATCCTGGCCAAAATGTGTTTCCGTGCTTCCGGCGCAGAATAGCGCAGTCACTTTTGGAAATCAGTATTTGGGACAGATTAGGATCGAGCAAGTGAGAGGGGGAGAGACCGAGCTCAACTGAGCTCTGTTGGTACTGCTGCGGATTTCTTTGTGGGCAGAAAAAAGTGCCAACGCAGGCAGGAGCCCAGTAGAAAGGAAGCCTGCCGCCAGGAGAAACAGAACGAGCGAGCGAGTGAGGGAGGAGGAGTGAGTGAGCTCAACGGAGCTCTGTTGGGACTGCTGCGGATTTCTTTGTGGGCAGAAAAAGGCAGCAATGCAGGCAGGGGCCCAGTACAAAAGGGCAGCCTGCAGCAGTGGGAGAAACAGAACAAGCGAGTGAGAGAGGGGGAGTGAGCGAGCTCAACGGAGCTGTATCGTGAATGCTGCAGATTTCTTTGTGGGCAGAAAAAGGCACCAATGCAGGCAGGAGCCCAGTACAAAAGTGCAGCCTGCAGTGCTGGGAGAAACGGAATGAGCGAGTGAGAGAGGGGGAAGTGAGCGAGCTCAACAGAGCTCTGTTGGGACTGCTGCAAATTTCTTTGTGGGCAGAAAAAGGCACCAACAGAGGCAGGAGCCCAGTACAAAAGGGCAGCCTGCAGCACCGGGAGAAATAGAACGAGCGAGTGAGAGAGGGGGAGTGAGCGAGCTCAATGGAGCTTCTCTGGGACTTTAGAGTTGCCCACTCTCCCACCCAGGGTCCTCTGTGGTCCTGTATTACAGCAGGGTCTCTGGAGTGGAGACAAAGCAGTGATTGGATACTTTGGGATTGCTGTAATAATACAGACTTAGTTGTTCTGTTTCTTTCTGTAACTGACCTAAGTACTGAGCTATACTGTTATGATTGCTGTAATAATACATATTTATTTGTTCTGTTTATTACTCTAACTGAGTTGAGTAATACTTGGAGTGCAATAGGATTTCTAACTGGGCTAAATGAAACTATATGAGAGCCGAGAACAAAAAGTATAGTAGCTGAGGGGTGAAAAACGGACAAGAAGGCTTTTGGATTGCTACAGTAATACAGTATCTAATGGATGAGATTTGAGACTGAATTACCCTGGTCGGCAAAGGGTCAGTAGGGGGACCACTGTGGGGGGGGGACAGAAATTTGAGTAAATCGGGGCCTAACAGTTGTAGTAGGGTTCAGAACCTGGGAGTAAGAGCCCGTAACATAAGATGGGGGACAAAATGGGGCAGGTGCCAGATGTCAATAGGACGGGCATCTTTAGAAGGGTGGAGGGGTGTACAGGGTATGAGTCTGCCATGATCCTGGACTGGGCTTGGAGGATTGGGGGGGATGTATGGTCTGTAGATGACTGGCTAGTTTGAAGTAGGAACTGTGGAGGTTAGAGAGGAGTCTAAGTGGCAGGGCAGATTATTATGGTAGGCATCCTGAGGGGGGAATTGTGGATGACAAAGGGGGATGGAGGAAGAATAACTAGGGACTGAAACCAACCCCAGTATCAGAGGCACTAGTAGAAAAGAGAGGAGAAGGAAGGGGGTGCCCGAGGTGAGATCGGGGGGCCTCCTGATGGGGGAGGAAGAGACCACGAGGAGTACCAGGGGAGAGAGCAGTTGACTGCAGGTAGGGAGGGACCAGAGGTGACACGGGGAGAAACAACTAGGAGGGGGTAACTGATAGGGGGAAGAGATGTAGGACAGGTATCAACTAGGAGTAGATTCAAAACTCTGCTATTGGACAGAGAGGGGGAGCAGGAACATACTGAAGGGGGGAGGACAAGCGGGGCATGAGAGGGATGGCAACAGGTAGGGGAAGAGATAGTGAGGACAAAAGGGTAGAAGGGGGCTAGTAAGGAAGGAGGGGGTGGTGACTGAAGGAGAGAAGGCTACAGGAAGGGGGAAGGATGGGAGGGGCATCACTATCGGGGGTAGAAGGGAATGGGGGCTCTAAATCAACAACAGTGGGGGACAGGAGAGCGGTTGGAAAGCAGCAGGGGAGGAGGGGAGGTCGACATGGGAAGCCCAGTAGGAAGAAGTCAGGCTGGGAAGGGGTTCAGGGGGGATGATAGGAATAAGGCAGAGAAAAGGGGTGAGGTGGAAGTAGGGGGTACAGATACAGAAGTCACGGAGGGTGCAGTTGCCGGGGGTAAGGGACAGGGAAGAATGAATACTGGGATGGTGGAAGGGGCATTAGAAGGGAAAGGGGGTAAGGGGCAGGGAGGTACTCATCCTGGGGGATTCTATACTGAAATGGGTGAGATGGGGCAGAAAGTGGGGAGGGCACAGCCATATTTGGGTTGAAGCTGCCCCCAGGTTGACTGCAGGAGGGGCAGGGTAGGCACTGCTCAAGCGTGCAGCAAGGGGGAGGAAGAAACCTCATTTACTGTTGCATGTGGGTACAAATGACTTGGTGTGGGACACTGTGGAAGTAGTGAGGGGGAGGTTTGAGTACTTGGGCAAGCAGTGTGAGGGGGTGGGGAAGTCGGTGGCATTCTTGGAGGTACTGCCAGTACAATGTGCAAGCATGGGGAGGAAGGGTAGGCTTGAGGAGTTCAAGTGGCTAAGGGACTGGTGCCACACAAAACATTATGGGTTAGTGACTAACTGGGGTAGGGTCTTGGGGGAATAGTGACTTGTACGTGGGGGACAGGGTACACTGCAACAGGAAGGGAAGGGGAGTATTAAAGGCAGCATTGCTGCTGGGCCACTGGCACTGAGGGTTGAGGTGCTGGATGCCACACTTCGCACCACACTGGCGACCCGGGTTCAGATGCAAGCCCGGGCCACCAGGGGTTGGCAAGGGAGGGATAGAATTGAGCATCCAGAGGACTGCTCTCCTATCCCGGGGCGGGATCCAGGGACCCACTGCTCAGTAGCAGCCCCTGGTGACGACCGTGGATGCTACTACAGCGGTGTAGTAAAGGGTGGCGGAGTATTACGGATGTTGACACGCTGTGCTTAAGCGTCATTGCATGCCTGCACTCCGCAAAGGGGAGAAAAGTGGAAAATGGGCTACAATCAGGCAGCATGAGCTCCCGAACCCCCCTGCCCACCCCGAATGGTGCCTCCTCAACTGGATCCTGCTCCGGTGGGTCGACCTGGGAAGCTCCTCACCACCCCAGCACGGGGGTAGTCTGTGGAGGTGAGCAGGTCGGCCTGATGTCGGGGCAGGGCTGGGGCGGTCGGGATGACCAAGCCCACCATAGCCTTGTGAGAAAATATGTAAAAAATAAAAATAAAAAAGCCAGAATTAGAGTGGTATATCTTTACTAAGGTGGATTTAAACAAATGGGGGGGGGGGGGTCAAAAGACTGAGGTTGGGAGAAAGGTCCAGATAGGTGAGCCTGATGAGCTCACCGCCCTAGACATAGGTAAAGGCGGAGGTGTAGTAACCCAGAAAGGGGGCAGGTAGAGTGATGTGAGTGTAATACAGAAGGCACCACCACCCGCTAAAAAAAAGTAGGAGAAAGGGTGCAGACTACCGGGAGGAGGGACTCAGGCCAAGGAGGAGAAGAGTGAGGAGAAAGAGGGGTACGGGTGGAAGGTGGTCTGACTAAATGGATAGAGAACTGGTTACAGGGAAGGGTGCAGAGGGTGGTGGTGGTGGGGGAGCTCTCGGCTCCCAGAGCAGTGACAAGCGGGGTGCCGTAGGGCTCAATGCTTGACCCAATGCTATTTGGGCTCTTTATAGCTGATATAGCACACGGAGTGGGGAGCAGGGTTAGTCTGTTCGCACATTATACCAAATCAAAAGCAAATACTTATAGTAGCAGAGCCCCCCCCCACACACATACACACTCCCCGAAAAGCTGCTTAAAAGCCTGCAATTCATTCAAATCAATTCCATTTTCTTACGTACTTAGGGTTCAATGCCAACAAGTGTAAAATCATGTACCTAGGGCAGAGGAACCCCAATGCTGGATATAGGATGAGGGAAGGTACTGATACTCACTAGACATGAAAGGGTCCTTGAGGTTATTATATCAGAGGACCTCAAGATGGCAGTACAGTGTCACAAGGCTATGGGCAGAGCAAATTGGATTCTGGGGTACATAAGGAGTAGCATCTTCAGTAGGAGGAAGAGGGATGTTGTGCTGCCATTGTCTCATTCCGTGGTATACCCCCAGCTGCAGAACTGTGTCCAGTTTTAGAGTTCACACTTCAGAAAGGACATAAGGAGGAGGTTTTCCAGAGGAGGGCAACTAAAATGGTTCAGAATTTTCACAGGAATCCCTACAAAGAAAGGCTGAAGAATCTTAACATGAACACTCTAGAAGAGAGGAGGGTGATAGGTGACATGATCAAGCTACAAAGTACCTCACAGGGGTAAAGAGGGTACAGTTGGGAAGTTTTCTTCAAATGAGGATGAGCACCCAAACCAAGGGACATACAATGAAGCTGAGTTGGGGGGGGCATTCAGGATAGATGTGAAGAAATATTTATTTACTGAAAATGTGATAGATGCCTTAAGCAGACTGCCAGGAGAAGTGGTGGAACCTAAAATGGTAGGGGGCATGAAGCATGCATGGGATAAATATAGGGGTATATTAGGAAAAGGGGAAGGAGGGGGTCAACGGAGATCAATAGGGCCATGGACGTGGAGTAGATTCAAGTTCATTGTAGGAAAAATCCATTAAGCAAGCTCATTCACAAGAAGGTCCTGATGGACACAGGCAGAATAAAGACATGCAGTAACATATACAGGCAGGAGTTACAAGTAGGTAGAGAACATCTGGGCAGACTGGATGGGCTGAGCGATCCTTTTCTGCTGACAAATTCTATGTTTCTGTGGTATCATGTGTTAATTCGGGTGCAGTGTTTATTTAAAGTTGGCCCTACCATACATCCAGATGTAAGGTACAGTAAATTACTGAATTAGATGCAGCCCACTTACAGTACAATAAACACAACCACAGTGCTTCGAGAAGCCTTTACTTTTCATAAGGCTGCTTAAAGAGCTGGGGTTCTATTTGCAGCGTCCACACCAGTATGCTGATCTTAAAATTGACGCCGCATCTGAATGAGTACTTCATTCTTGCTCACTCCATTTCTTCCCCACTTTGAAACCTGCTTGTCCTGAGTTAGTTTTGGGCTGGCAGCACCTCACTTGTGTTGGATGTTGACCAATAAGTGGCACTGAAAGACGTCTGACTTCACAGATTCTGAAGGCAGCTGCTCATGGACAGACATAAGGCAGTTCTAATGGGGCGGGGGTAGGAGGAAGTAAGCTGTTAAACTAGAATCTGCAGGTTGTCCATCAGGTAGGGAAATGGGCAGACTAGGTGGGCCAAGCGGTCCTTATCTACCGTCAAATTCTATTTTTCTATGTTTCTCACCCACCATCTTGGCAAGAAGAAGGCTGCAGCTGTGGCCACTGGTGACTGTTGGGGTGTGGGGAATGGGGGGGGGACCAAAGGGGACAGACATAAGGAGACATAATCATAATAAAAATTGTGAGACATTCACCAGCTTTCCAAAATGCTTACCAGTAAAAGAACACTCTATGAAGTTGTTCAAATGGCAACACAGTCTGGTGATCCCTCTGTCTGCCATCTGACACCAGGCATCAACCAGCATAAAATTGCCTACAGAAGGCAGTGTGGTCATGTGGTTACTGAAATACTGGAGATTACAGATTTATAAGAACAAAAGAATATCACACAGAAGCTGGCACATGTGCCTATAGCAGTTGTCTCCTGCTTCTCAGTAGTTATATTTATACCCTTGAGGTACTTGAATGTTTCTATCCTATCCCCTCTTTCCCACCTCTCTTCCACTCAGTACATATTAAGGTCCCTTAATTTCTCCTCATAAGTCTTGTATTGCAAACTCTGTACCATCTCATTCGCCCTTCTCTGGACCATCTCCAGTCTGTTAATATCCTAACGAAGGTGCGATCTGCAGAACTGCATACAGTACTCCATGTGAAGCCTGACCATGGTTTTATATAATGGCATCACTACCTCCCTCCTTATGCTGGTGATACCCCTGCCTATGCAACCCAGTATGTCACTGTCCCTTCCAGCTGCCTTACCACTTTGACATTTCAGGTCATCTGAAATAGCAACCCCCCGGGTTCCTTTCCTTCTTTGTGACTGTCAGCAACCCCCCCCCCCCATCCTGTGCCTTTCCCCAGGGTTTCTGTGTCCCTGGTGCATAATTTTGCACTTTTTGAATTAAACTTCAGTTGCTAGTCCTCAGACCATTTCTCAAGCTTCCCCAGGTCCCTCCTCATTTTCTCTACCCCTCTGGGGTATCCACTGTCTTACAGATCTTGGTGTCATCTGCAAACAGGTAGACCTTTCCCTTCAGCCTTTCTGCAATGTCACTAATGAAGACACTGAACAGGACTGGCCTCAGGACCAATCCCTGCAGCACCCCAATGGTCACCCCCCTCTCCCCAGACTGCACCCCATTTACTACCAGTCTCTGCCTCCTGTCTGTTACCCAGTTTCTAACCCAGTTTACCACCCTTTTCCCCATGCCCAGCCTACTCAGCTAGTTTATTACCCTTCTATGTCGGACAGTGTCAAGGCCTTTGCTTATGTCAAGGTAAGCATTGTCCACTGCCCCACCCTGATTTTCTTCCTTTGTCACCCAGTCAAAGAGATAAACCAGATTTGTCGGACATGACTCCCCCATTGTGAATCCATGTTGCCTATGGTCCTGGGCTCCTATGGCTTCTACATGCCCCACTATCCTTTCTTTAACCAATGTCTCCATGATCTTCCCCACTACTGAAGTCAGGCTAACCGGCCTATAGCCTTTGCAACTGCTGTACTACTGTGGCCCTTGCCCTTCCCCCTCTTCTGTGAATACTGAACAGAAAGACACAGTGGATGTCTTGGGGCGGGGGCACATGACATTTCTTAGGCATGGTACTTTCACTTCCAAATACCTAAACAGCACATATAAGCAATCAACATGCGGCATTGACAAATGCTTGTTAAACATTGGTTCACTCTGTTTTGGTTTCACCCCTAGTTGCTTAAAATAACCCTGGAAAGAAACGTTGTTAGCGTGTTCTGAAAGAAAATCACATTCAGTGATCAGTTTAGTGTCAACATTTTCATATGTTACCCCTTATGTCCATCAGTCTTTTGTAGTCACTGGTTCTTCAGGCATCGTCTTTCTTTCCTGGACTTCTGGATCTTGGAGCTGTGCTCAGACAAGTCCGAATAAAAATCAATGAAAGGAAAAGAGTCCCCATCATCTGAGATTTTGTTTGCCTGACCTCTTGTCACCACAGCTGCTGAAACATCAGGATTTACTCCCTCTGTGATTAACCCAGTAAATCTTGGAAAGTCATTTCCTATAATCACAGGTACAGGTAACAGGTTACTACTCCCACTTTCATTTGGTGTGACACCCCATTAATAGTCAGAGTCACTTGGCTGGTGGGATAGTATTGAGTGTCCCCATGGATGCAGATGACACCAGTACCTGGTCCTTTTGGACATTGTTTTCCCAGCACTTCAATATGCACTAGGGTCTGTCTGCTTCCTGAATCTATAAGTCCCTTCTCAGTCTTATCTTCCACCTTCACATCTTTTTTTTTTCCAATTGTTTAACCAGGAGTAGCACACTAAGCTGAAAGCTTGTTTACAGGTGTGACCTGGGAGCACAGGGAAGTTAAAGGGGCACTGTCAGCTTTGCCCCTCCGTTTTTAGTCACATGTGAGCAGTGTGCCTCGTGGCACACACCTATTAAGGAATGACTCTAGTATGCCTCTGTGCATCTGAAACGTAATCCATTGTGCCAGTTTTGTTAATATTTGAATTATTAGTTGGTCACTTGGTCGGAAGTTAACTCACCCACCAACCGGAAGCATATCTTGGGTGAGACCGCGCGTCTGCCATGAGCACGATCCCGAAGTGCGTTTTTTGGCATGCAAAGTGAAAAATCCAGTTGTGCCTCTACATTGTGGTATTATGAACTGTTCGTGGTGTATACGATACAAAACCGAGCACCAAAAGTACTGCAAATTACTTTTGTAAACCAGGGCAGAATCCATCCATGCGCCAAAGCGGCATGAAGATTTATACTTTATTTACCACTATCCACTGCTGTCTCCTATTAGCCAATTCCCTACCCATCTAACTACATCCCTAGCCACCTCAAGGTCCCCCAACTTCTTCAGCAGGTGTCCATGAAGCACAGAGTTGAGAGCCTTGCTGAAATCAAAATACAGCAGATCCACGGGATGGCCTTTATCCAGTTCCTTTGTAACCAAATCAAAAAAGACCATTAAAAGTTTGTGTGACATGACATCCCTTCCACAAAGTCGTGCTGATTACTATCCTGGAGACCATTACCCTGCAGATAGTCCAGAAGGTCTGCTTTGATAAGCGACTCCATCAACTTCCCAACAGTAGAGATCAGATTGATGGGTCTGTAGTTGCCTCTCTTTATGTAGTGAAACCATGTCTGCCACTCTCCACTCTCTGGGACAACCCCATTCAGAGAGCTGTTGAAAAGGCCTGCCAGAGGTTCAGCTAGTCCATCTGCCAATTCTCTGAGCACCCTTGGATGTATCCCATCTGGTCCCAAGGTCTTTTCTGTCTTGAGGGCTGCTAGACCCTTTCATACACTATCCCAGGAAGTGGTGGATTCACCATGTCAGAATCCCTTTCATGGCTGCTTTATTTAATGCCAGTCTTAGGCAGGGAACAGCTATCTTCTCTGGTGAAGACAGAGGAAAAGTAGTCATTTGGACTGTGGCCTTTGCTCATCCTCCTCTATCACACGTTCCCCAACAGCCTAACTTCACCCCACCCTCCTCCTTTTTCATTTATATAGTGGAAACATTGTTTTCTCTCCACACTTGACCCCTTGGCTAAGTGCAGCTTCTGGGTTCTGCTTTTGCCTCCCTATCACCTTTTTGTCTCCCTAGTCCTCTGAAGGTATGCTTCCCATTCTGCCTCCCCCTGCTTCTTTTTGTATTTGTAGAAGGCCATCCTTCTGACCCTTACTGCTTCCCTGACACTCGCAGAAAACCAAAGTGATTTCTTGAATTGATTTATTTTAATTACTCTCCTTATGCAATGCCGTGAAGCTTCAAAAATGGCCCCTTTGGTTACCTCTCATCTCTCTTCTACCCCTGCCCCATAGTCCACCCCCTTTAATTTATTTTGAGCCACCTCTGAGCTTGTTGAAGTCCACTCCTCTAAAATCCAAGACTCTGTCTTAGAGTTTGTTTTCTCAGTCATGATAGCTACTTAAACCAAACAAGTTGTGGTGGCTGTTTGTGAGCTGTCCCCAACTCTCACTGCTTTAATTACATCGTGTTAGTCAGCATCACATCCAGGATGGCATCCCGTCTTGTGGGTTCCCTTACAAGCTGGCTTAGTAGGCAGTCTTGAAAGGTATCAAGCATAGCCTGACTTCTCTTATTCCTGGCCGCAGGACTGTCCCAGTCTACATCGAGTAAGTTAAAGTCTCCCACCACCACAACATCCCTCTTTGCTATTCCTCTTCTAATTTCTGCACCTAGCTTCCTATCCTCTGCTAACCCCTGCCCTGGTGGTCTATAGCATACCCCCAAGCATAGTGTTTTCCCAGGATGCCCTGTGAAACTTGAACCTACAGAGACTCAACTTCCCAGAGCTACACCTAATATTCCCATCCCTGACACCTCAATGCCTTCTGACATAGAAGGGCCATGCCCCACCCACTCCTCTGTCCCTTCTTAGCAGTAAGTATCCAGGCACTGTGAGGTCCCAGTCATTTTATCTGTAGCCTAAGTTTCTGTGACGCTACAATGTCTAGTTGGTTTCTGCCATCAACATCTGAAGTTGACTGATTTTATTGCCCAGACTCCTGGCGTTAAACAGAACCCTTCCAACTATCCAGTGAAAATTTTTTTGTTCCTTAACCAAACTTCTCTCATTTTCTTTCCTTGGCAAATCTTACTAGCAGCATTCTTTGTGTGCATACGGTACATTCTGTTAATCTAGCAGTCTGAGCCTGAATGCTGTTGGTCCTCAGGCAAGGGGGGGATTAGCTAAGATCTCCATCCCTATGTCTGTCAGTATGGATCCCCCAGTCCCAGTTTCCCCCGTAGTCAGTTTAAATGTCTGATAAAGATGTCAAACATTTGCCCCTGTGACTGGTCCTCTCCTAGTCAAGTGGAGTCCATCCCACTTAAAAGCCTCCTATCCCATAAGTTCTCCCAGACCCTGTGAAATGATACCCCATCCCTGACATCACTACTTAAGCCACATATTAAACTCCTAATCTCCTCTCTTCTTATTCTGTCCTCCTTTCCCCCTTTTCCCATATAGGGAGGACCTCAGGGAAGACCAGGGAGGCCGAGTGTGCCACCAGTTTATCTCCAATCCCTGGAAACTCTGTTTCACAGCCTCCGCTGACTGGCTGGCCAAATCGTTGATGCCAAGGTGTACCAGTACACCCACCCCTTCTGCTCCCTCTCTACCATCCTCCCTATGTGGCTTTGATCCCCACTGGCAGAGGCACCTGGAAGGCACTTAATCATGCCCTTCCTAGTTGATCCCTCCCACACCATCTTTTCCTCTCCCCTGATCATAGAATCCCCAATAACCAGGAATTTCCTAACTTTTTTATACTTGGGAGCCACTGAGTTGTCCTGCCCTGCCACACTGATCAACTTTGTGTCATCCCTAGTGGAGTTGGGTTCCTGGTCCCTCTCCAAGGGCACAAAGCAGTTTACAGTTGGGATGGATTTGGCAAGGACAACCCCTTCCTGGCTAGCCTTGTTCCTCAGAGCCCTCTCCCTCCCCACCACTCTCCGTCCCCCACTGTGCCAGTGGATCTCTGTGGAAATGGGAGTGGGGGGAGCTCCAGCTGAGCTAAAGACGCAGCCTGAATATCTCCACCCTTGCTGCCTCCAGCTAGGCCCTGAGCTCCGACATCGACCTGCAAATGGGGTAGTACCGTCTCCTCTAGTGCTCCCTTCTGAAGATGAGCTCCCCACAGCCATTGTAACTGATAATATCCATTTAATCCCACTGTGAGTACTATCAGAGAATTCCACAGAGACTGCAATTTATGCCTTCCATAGCCAGGCGTACTCAATGTAGAGAGCTGGATGCCTCACCAGTAGCTGGGTTGTGTGGAAAACAAACAATCTGGTGACTTGAATATTGGCGTACCTTATATAGGAAGCTCAGCCAGGTTCCCCTAAAGCATACAAGTCATACACATAAACCTGCTTACAAGTAATACATCTAGTACCTTGCCTGTCCTGATGGGGCTTTACTTACAGCACTCTACTTGGGTCAGCTGTGGAGCAGAATGGCTGGTGGCTGGCTGCCTCAGTGGGCTGACTCCGCTGTGATGTCCCTCACTTTGCATGTTTGTTCTTCATGTGGGGGGCTACTTGGTAGGCTATTTCTTAAGAACAGCAGGAAGCAGGCTGCACAAGGGGCAGAGCCCAGGATTGGACTGTTGGGTGCAGTCTCGTTTCTGATTGGCTTCCAGTAGGAGCCTTCACTAAATTCAAGCTCTGGTGCTCACTGAGAAATTGGTGCAGGGGGAGGGATGAAAAACATATTTCTTAATTGGGTAAGTGCACTGGTCTAGAGGCCCTTTTTCAGGTTCTACCCAGGCCTGGAATATGCAAAACCTAATAATATTAACAGTAGTGAGCAAGATGGGTAAGAACAGTGACATGATACATTTGTAAAATAAATAGTTCAATGGCTTGATTAAAATTAGTGTAGTGTTATGCTTATGCAATTTGTTTATAAATATAAACCTTTTTGGGCTGTTCACTCTCTCTGTTCCATGGGGGAATACCACCCTGTAGGGGTCCCGAAGGCAAGGAACCCTCGAGGAGGGTTCCACCCCTAGAGGTGCCACAGGAAGGATTCTCTTAGGCTAAAGGTACCTTAGGAAGGAGCCCAGAGGAGAGAGGCAAGCTGCTGGAGGATATGGGGAGGATGTTGGGGCAAAGAAAAAGTGCTTCTGAGTGAAGCTGGAATGACTGACTTATATAGCTCAGGCAGGGGGTGTGGCTAGTTGCTCCAGCCCATTGAACTGCAGGCATAGCCTTTTGGATTCAATGGGCTTACACAACTTAGTGTACTGTTACACTTATGCAACTTGTTGATAAACCTTTTTGCCCATTCGCACTCTCTGTTCCATGGAGAAACACCACTCTGTACCGAAGACAAGGAACTCTTGAGGAGGTTTGTTCCACCCCTAGAGGTGCTGTGGGAAGGATTCTCTTAGGCTAAAGGTACCTTAGGAAGGAGTCCAAAAAGAGTGTTGAGCAACAAGCATAGACTATGAATGCTGAGGATCACAGATTGACAGCAACTGGTGATGACTGTAAACAGACACGGGCTGAGCTGATAGGCATCGAAACTGAGAAGATGGGCATGACTTCCTAAGGATAGCAGGAACAGCAAAAGAAGAGTCAACATCCAACTTCATCCAACAGTGGAAACCTACCTAGGTGACCTAAAGAATGAACCAATTAGCTTTTATGACCTTCAGCACAGAGGAGAGGAAAAAAATCCTATGAGGAGGAAACGTCTGGGCATCCAAGGCCTAGGTTGCCTTCCCTCCAGGCTTGGGAGACATTTAGTGATGGCTCTGCTACTGCAATTTGGAGACCCAATTCAGGGGAAATTCAGTTTGGTGGAAGGCTCTCACTCTATCCCTCTAATGGGAACACTTTGAGGGACTATGAGCGAACTCTGCAGCAAAGAGAGACTCCCACATGGGAGGACCTCCCCCACTGCAGGAGGAGGAGAGCAACAACCACTGAGGCACTCAGCCAGCATTCATGATGGAGGCCTAGAGAGGAAGCTGAATGATTGGATGGGCAGGGAAGGGAGGCCATGTAGCCCAGATGAACCTTGGGCGGCTGTAGAGAGAATAGCTTTCGAAAGTGCCACCAAACCCAGTCAGCACAGCTAAAGGAGCCCCCTTGGGCTTAAAGGCCCCAGCTTTCAGCAGCTGATGTCTTAAATTGTACATCCAGAGGTGCCACTGATACATCTGCATTGCTAAAGTGCTGCCTGGAGTGAGGACATTCCAACTGAGGGGGCTACACAAGAAGGGCCCCCTTCCCCGAGGTTCGCATGCTCAGGATGCAGACTTCATGGGTGTAGAGTGAGAATGTTGGCTGCAGGGTGAGCCTTGAGCCATATTATGTATAGGAGACCTGTCTGTGTGATGAATATATGAGCAGACGAAACCTGCACATAGGTCGGAGTTTGTATACTGATACCTCCACATAGGTATGTGCAATTAGTGTGAGGATGAATTTGATTGGCTTATGGTCGAGACCCTCACGTAGGTCCAAGGTATGAATTGAGCTGTAATGTAGACAAGTACAAAGTAGGTGTCACAAGTCCCTGGTCCCCTAACCTCGGGCAGCCTGGCAGGACCTCCTGTTTGCAGAGAGGCTCCCCCATTCAGGAACTCGTTAGCAGGAGTAAGGGTTTAAGGAAAACGTACCACCAAACCTTCCCTTTCCCAGTGGAAGGGTGGATTCTGTAGCTTTGAGTTCCCTTGACTCTGCACTATTTTCAGTATTTGAATCCCACCACCACATTGGCTCACGCCTTGCCTAGGTAGTTTTATATGATAGCTGAGCAGTTCTATCTTGTTAGGCACCCAGTCTGCAAAACCTTTCTGTTTAAAATGGTAAATCACACAACCAGACCCCAGGCAGAGTTGATAAGAAAAATTATAAATGTTTACTTAAAATAAAAGCAATACAGAAAAGTCTACAGTTTGGAAGAACTTTGAAATGCAAACAATAACAAAAGTAAAACTGGATGGTTCACAGAAAACAGTAGATACTGTATTCTAAACTATACCTTGTTTTGATGTTAAAATTCAGACAAGATTTAAAATGTCCTGGTAGAGATGACAGTTCATTAGGCAATATAATTTGTAACAAGTCCTTGATCCAGGTCTCTGGATGTCCTTTTAAAAAGTCTCCAAGTGCTGTCTTTGTTGAAACATCTTGGTTTCCAAAATTCTGATTTAAATCAGAATTTTCTGCTCAGTATGTGGCAAGTCAAACTTTCCATATACTCAGGACTGTTTTTTAAAGATTTCCCAGGCCTACACATATACTTTTCGTTACAAGTATATGCCAGTTGGAAACAGGCGATAGGCCTTTCATCTTAAAAACTATTCTTCTGCTCTGCATTCGAAGTGTGTCAGATATTATACTGGAGGGTCATTTTAGGACACACCCACCTTATCTTTTTCTCTGAGGTGGGGTTTATGATTCCAGGACAATACAGATATTAGGGTGCAACAGTTCACCTTTCCCAGTAGGTGTCACTGTAGTTCCATGTCAATCCCAGTGACATCTGGTCTGTGCATTTGGCTTAACCTCTGACCCCTAGGTCATTACATTACCCCTTCCCTATCATGGAAAGCCGCAGTGGGATGTTTTATGTCTTCCTGGGGTCATATGCCTGTCTCTCCTTATCTCGAAATATAACAGGTCCACACTAGCCTTTATAGAAATACCACATATTTTGTAGTTACTTCTTAAAGGGACAGTGTCTTAATTCTAAAGTATGTTACATCATATACAACACGAACCCACAAAAATGGATATTTGCCTATCATGCAACAGCAGAAATTGAGTTAAACACTGCTGTTGAGCGAAGTTAAAATAAGCAATTCAAACTGCCAGGAAGGCAAAGGCAAATTAACTATAATGTAATCATGTGAGGTCAAGTTTTAATCCCATTAGGAAGAGTACGTGCAATATTTGGTATAGTATACACACTGGCATAACCAATGTGCATATTTCAAAGGCACAGTTTATGGAGCAAAACAATGGTAATTTCTATTTTTTTTTTTTTTTTTGCTATTTCTTTCTAAGCCCCCCTGGCCTTGGTCGGCCCCTCATCTGGCTGCCATCCCATCGCTTCCGCTCCTTCAGGCCCTCACCCCATATAACTCCCTTGACTTACCCCCCCAATGGCAGGGCAGTGGGGAGCCCCTACTCCGCTGCTAATTCGGATCCAGTTTGAGGGTGTTACCTCCCGAGATGGAGCGCCGTGGACAGCCATCAAGCCACGACAACCAGCCATCAGGGTCTTTTCCCTTGTTTTACCCCCCTTGCGGGAGCTTGGCGTGCAAGGACACCTGCAGTGGACTTGTGAACGCACCCGCACACAGCCCCACCAAGCATCTGCCATGCTCCCGTCTCATGTTTTATTTATTTATTTTATTTATTTGTACATCAGTTTACAACCTTTGAGCCAGAGGCTCATTTCCAAAGGTACCTCGTCACATAGGAAAAATACATTACAACATTTTGTTACATCTTTGCGGTTACAGATTTGCAATCACATGCTGTTATTTCTTTGTTACACCATTGAGGTTACAGGTTTGGCAATCACATGCTGTTACAGTTATTAGGATAGGGAGAAACAGATTAAACATACATTGGCATAAACATACATGCGTAGGTGCAGAGACAGCAGGTGGTAATAGTTCAGTGGGCTATGGGGCGTGGTTGGTGATTGGTAGGGTGAGGACCGCTCAGTGAGCTTTGTCAGTGACTAGTGAGCTAGGTCACCTTAGAGAGACAAAAGCGCAGCTCTTGTGTTAATATAGCTGGCTCCAGTGCAGTTTGAAGCAAGAGATCATGGGGTATCGGAGATGGAGGCAGGAGTGTGTTATACCAGGAGGGAGCTCTGTAACAGAAGGACCTTTGTCCATGGGTGGTCCTGGATCTTGGGACCAGTAGAATGGCCTTGCAGGAGGTTCAAGTTTGAACTAAGGGTTATGCTAGGTGGATGGAGGCTGTCAGCCCGGGCGGGGATAGCCCGAGAAAGTTTTTTTCATTATGAGGCAGATTTGGTATCTGAGTCGTATATGTCAGGTTAAGCAGCATTGCCATGTCATGTAGCTGCCAAGATATGTGTTAGCCTGGGGCCCGTAATTAGCCTACAGGCCTTATTCATGGTGAGGCGGATTTTATTGAGGGCAGTCAGTCGCAGCACCATAAACTGGCAGGCCATAGTCCTGAGGGACATTATTGAGGATGTGACCCGTAGTCGGAGGCGTCGGGGAGGCAATTTTGTGAAGGTATAGGGTACCTAGCCGAACATTGGTAGCTGAGGCAAGAGCATCAATGTGGTCGTGGTATGTGAGGGCTGAGTCAAAGGAGACCCGGAGGTACTTGTACGAGCGGACTTGTTCGAGAGGATGTTTGGAACTAGGGAGGATGTGGAGTGGGAAGTTGCTGGCTTTGTTTTGGGGATGGGCAAAGAGCATAGTTTTTGTTTTTTTGAGATTGATTACAAGTCTATGCTCTTTAAACCAGGTTTCAGCATCATTAAATGATAGTTGCAAGGTGTCCTGTAGGGAGATGGGGTTTGGTGGGCGGCAAAATGGCGCATCATCTGCATACAGCAGAATTTACCAGTGCATGCATTGGGCAGAGTGTTGAGTAGGCGGAAGAGTAGAGGTCCTAGGATGGAACCTGGGGAACACCTGGAGTGATGGGACATGTTTTGGAAAAGGTCCCATTAATTTTAACATGCTGGAGCGGGCAGATAGGTAGCTGGAGCATCAGTAGACTGGCCAAGTGGTGAAGCTGGTGTGGCTGAGGCATCCAGCAGGAGGGTGGAGACAGTGTCAAAATCCTTTGAGAGGTCAATGAACACTGCCCCAGCTAGTGAGCCAGAGTCCAGGGAGGAGTGTAGAAAATTTGAAAACCTCTATGAGGGCAGTGCTGGTATTGTGATCTGCATGGAAACCGTGTGTTCCGGCAAAGGATGTTGTGTTTGGTCAGGTAATCAGTAATTTGAGTGGCCACCAGTTTTTCTAGGGCTTTGGAGAGGGGTGGGAGGATGGAGATAGGCCGTAGTTCCCAGCTGTGGACCTGTCACCTCCTTTGTGTATAGGGCGTAACTGTAGCAGTTTTTCCAGCCGGGGAATTGCCCCAGGCAGAGTATTTGTGAGAAGGCTAGTGAGTGGAGCAAGGACCTGATCCAGCACCCGACAGAGGATACTGGGGTCCAGGAGTCTGCCAGTACTATTGCTCTTGGTGCTTTAAGCAGGTGGGGTCTGACTTCCTGATTACCCTGCGTAAGTAATGAGTGGGGCAGGTAGGGAGGGGGAGGTCAAAGAAATCACTAGGGAGGACCGAACTAAGGTCCATGAAGGATGAGTTGAGGAAGTTGGCTATGCAGGTAGGGTCAGAGAGATAGAGCCATCAGTGGTGATCTGGGGTGTGTTCATTTAGTTGTTTAATGTTGTCCCAGAATGTTCTTTGCACCCCAGGAGGAGGTGAGTGTGGCTGGTAGTGATCGGCCTTTGCTTTCTGATGGCCCAGGTGCATTTGTTTTCTGCGGCATTGTATGCCTGTCTGTCTCCATCCGGCCTGTTTCTGTGGCCAGGTGCCATAGGTTATCCTGTGCTTGAGCAGTCGAAGCAGGGCAGGGGTAACTAGGCATTACGTCCTTGTCTGGACTTCCGCTAGGGGTGCGAAATGTCACAGGCTTTCGTTGAAGGTTTGGGAAAAAGGTTAGGGCAGTATCTATATCAGGGCGTAGTGTATGGGTGACCAGTTAATTTGGGCAAGAAGTTGCTTAAGGCTTTTAGTCCACCTGGTCTGAGGCGCCGTGTAGTGTGAATGAGCCGGGTTTGGTGTGGAGGTCGCGCCAATGGAAAAGGATAGGGAGTGGTCACCAAGTGAGTCAGGAAGAACCTGGATATCATGGATTTGTTTAGGGCGGTTGGTGATGACCACATCTAGAAGGGTGCTGGTACCTCTCTTGTGTTTACTCTGGTGGGTTGGGAAATGAGTTGAGTCAGATCTATAGCTGTGAAAGAGTCCGGGTGGTGGAGGAGGATGTGCTGAGCCAGTTCACGCTCAGGTCACCCACCAGGATTTGGTCAGCTTTATGATGTAGGGTTGTAAGATAATCTGTTAACAAAACCAGTGCCAGAGTTTGTTTTTTTGGGGGAATATAGGCAGCGGTAAGATAAAGGGGGCCCCTGGAGGGGTTCGGAGTCAGTTTGAGGGTTAGGGCCTGCGCCCCATATACGAGAACTGGGGCAGGGAGTGCTTGTCCAGTGAGAGAGTCCCTGGTATAGATTGCACAGACCCCCCCCGTTTACCTACACGATCCTCCCGGTAAAGGGAGTATCCTGGGAGGGAGACAAAGGAGTCTGGAGTAGATTTTGATAGCCAAGTTTCCACCAGTGTTATGACATCTGGTTTATGCAGTGTGACCCAGCATTGGAGGGAATCAAATTTTTTCAGAAGGCTGCATATATTCATAGATGCTATGCAGAGCCCGGGTGACCCAGCTAGTGGGCTAGTATGGGCTGGGCCTGGGTTGGGATGTATATTGCCTGTCAGGAGTAATAGAATGACCACCGCCCTGGCCAGGGGGCAGTGAAGGGTGAGCTTTTGATAGGTATGTGGTGAGGAAGAGGGGAACTTCTGGGCACAGTGGGTGGACAGGGTTATCCAGGCTGGAAAGGCGAAAACGATAAGCCTCCAGTGGGAGCCTGGGGAAGCAGCAGGGAGGTAACTAGGGGAGGGTGTTGTGGACTAGGCACGTGGTGAGTGTAGGGTGATCACTAAACCCGGAACAAATGAGGGAGTTAATGCCAGTGAGCCTGGGGGGGGGGTGCCAGGTAGGTGTGACAAGGGTATCAGAGTAAGGATGAGGGGAGGCATTTTAGTAAGAGGTAGGCTAGCATATCACTAATGGTAGCAGCAGGGCAGGTAGGTAGAAATATTTTAGTTGCCCTCCAGCAAGCGTGGATGCCACTTTGGATCAGTGGTAGTGACACGGACTCTGGTGGACAGGGTACCAGGTTTCAAGACTCTCTCAGGGCAGTTGGAAAAGGGACCTGGGTGAGAGCTGTGCTCCACATTCTGGGGTCTAGAAGCAGGCTAGGTTTGGGCCTGAAATGGGGTGCGAAATAGCAACTCCTAGTGGTCACTGGGTGTGGGCTTGGAGGTGATGGCAGGGTCCAAGAGGGCTAGCTATAGGGCTGGGTGTGGGAGGAGGCGGGCAGGGTAGCTGTAAGCTGAAGAGGGAGAGAAGTGGAATAGGTTGTTAGAAGGGATCCAGGAAGAAGGGAGGAGGCGATCTGAATAGAGGTACTGTGGTGGGGTCTCAGGGTCCCTCTAGTGGCTGGCAGGTATAACCTGCAAATGGAAAAATGGGGACTTAGTATTTCAGCCAGCAGGAAGTGGTGTCATGGGGAGGCTAATAAATTAAGGGACACCACTGGGTGGGTGGGTGGGTGGTTGGGCGGGCTAACCCTCTGAAACAAGCCAGAGAGAAGGTAGGATATTTACCTATTAAGCCCTCGGTGGCTGTCCCTGTCCCTGTCCCCGGTGTGGAGGGAGGAGTTGCGGATTCTGGTGGGAGGGGGACTGGAGGCCTATAAGGGAAGGGATAACAAAGAAAGACATTAATATGTAGCGGGAGGCTTGGGCCTAGCAGTCCTCACTGTGCATGTGCACATCTGTTAGAGTATCAAGGCACTAGTGCATGTGTGGAGATAATGGCGTCCTGGAGAGGCTGCAAGGTAGGAATCACAAACATGCACAAAATACTGTCTCTGTTAACTCTACCGAGGTACAATAGGCTAACTGGCTAGCAAAGAATAGTGCCAAAACGGTAACTAGATACAGTTGCTAGACACAGATCAGGCATACAACAGAGGTACAGCAGTTAAAGTCTCTTAAGGTGTCCCGTAGTGCCCGCTGAATTCCCGCTGTCTGAAAGGTCCATCCTGAGGCTGAAAAAACTATCTGTTGCAGTGTGGGGGCAAATAATTGAACACCCCTCTGAAACAAGCCAGGAGAGAAGGTAGGATCTTTACCTATTAAGCCCTCGGTGGCTGTCCCTGTCCCTGATGTGGAGGCGAGTGAGTTGCGGTTGATTCTGGTGGGGAGGGATTCCGGAGGCCTATTAAACCCTCTGTGGCTGTCCCTGTCCCCGATGTGGAGCGAGTGAGTATGGTGGATTCTGGTGTTCTGTGGCAGTGTGCCTGAGCCCCAGCCTCCACTAGGGGTCAGGGCATGCGCCTGCTGCAGATCACCCCCAGAGATGGAGAGCAGTCCATCGGATGCTTGATCCTTCTCCTCTCTGCTGACCACCGCGCCCGTGCTCATTCCTGAATGCAGGTCACCGGTGGGTGGTGTGGCGCCCAGTGCTTCAGCACCACCAGGCCAGCCTTTTTTTTTTTTTAAATAATTTTGCAAAAGTAATGGAACCAGAAATTAGGGAGCAAGCTGCTGGTGAACAAACAGCATAACATAGAAGGAAGTAGCAGCTCAGCTAGGAGCCAGGCGAAATGATCAGGGACTGTAGTTGGAGCTGCAGGAAACACAGAACGCAGAAGAAATGTTTGCTTAATTAGGAGTCAGGTGCAATCAGTTAACAATTAAACTAATGCCTGACAGGGTGGTGTCATGCTGTGATAATCGTCACGCCTCAGGTGGTTGGGCATGAGGCCGCAGGCCGAGTGCATCCAACAACTGAGGCGTGACGTTGTCCCAAACGACACACACCCTGGAGGGCATTATTGCTATTATACAATGGTTTGTTGTTATACAGAATAAAAAAAATCATTTTCAAGATGTTTTTGTGTGGAAAAATATTTTTGTTTTTTAAGAACAGATGAAACAATCAAGCAAAGGCACCAGATGCTCAAGAGGCTCAAGCTCATCTCCAGGTTCACAGTGAGGCTGAGACTAGAGCCGTGATGTTGTGCTAGGTTAACATCACCGGTCCAACCCAAGACTGACCAATCAGAGGCCAGGATTTTCTGCCACTGAGATTCAAGTCAGACGACAGGGTGTGGATTACATGGATATCGCCGCACACCTCGGTGGTTGGGCATGAGGCTGCAGGCTGAGTGCATCCAACCAACCGAGAAGTGACGATATCCCATGATATACCACACCCTGGAGTGACTTATTGCTATTATGAACTGGCTCAAAAAATTGTTTTCATAAAAAAATTAAAACAAAATATTCACAACCTTGAGAAAATGAGGTTTTTGGGGTGTTGGATGACTACCTTTCAAGAAAATAGTTCCTGAAAGTGTCTGGGCAGCAGGTGGTGCTGCTGTAGCTGTAACTGATGTTTGTGGAGGAGGTGCAGTGAAGTAATACTGTACCAGCCCTGTATACTGTGGTCAGGAGCCAGGGAAACTGTGTCTGCTTTTATTTTTGTTCTTAAATACTGTAGACAGGATTTTGTAATGCAAGCCACCAGATGGGGACGGAAGACAGACTGAAATGGAGCCGACTGAGTAGCAGGGAGACTTCCGGTCTTTTCAACAGATCAGTAAGTTGCTAGTTGTCAGTGTTTAGCTTGGCAACTGATAGGGTACACACAGGAGTTTTGAAGTAAAAAACAAAACAAAAAAAAAATGTTTTTCCAAGCACTACTGTGTGTGGAAAATGGGCCGTTGGTCGAGCAAGCGCGCACCTCTGGGGAGAGAGCGAGACGGCAAAGTTGCACATAGAAGTGGCGAGCGCTTCATTTTGAAAGAAATAGCGGGTTGTAGTGTGGCAGTACATTTCGGCTAACTGAGGCTGCTGTGAAATCTACATTCCTTTGTAGTGGCAGGGACACGGGTGTTTGTGTGGGAACTGAAGGAACAGGTGATGTGATTTGGGAGAGTGAGGAGGCTGGTGACAGAGGTTTCTGAAGCCCTGATGATGTAGCCCGATATCATCATGGCTTCAAAACCTCTCGGCCAATCAGCTTCCTCCATTTATGATCTCCAGTTCATAATTGTAGTTAGACTGAGAGAATACAAAATGTAAGGAACAGCTGTATAATGTTTGGATAGCACTCACAAGCAATTGGGACACAGGACACTAGAAA
Source organism: Neoceratodus forsteri (assembly GCA_016271365.2). NCBI lineage: Eukaryota > Metazoa > Chordata > Ceratodontiformes > Ceratodontidae > Neoceratodus > Neoceratodus forsteri. The sequence goes on along the minus strand of CM028136.1, from coordinate 1,785,287 downwards.
AACTGAAAAGGCCAAAAAGAAGTAAAACTAAAGGAAGCACAAGCACAAGCAGGAGTGAGTAGAAACAAAATGACAAAGAGAGAGAAGCACAAACTGCAGCCAGAGGAGAAAGCAATATACTGAGCTAGAGAGGAGCAGCAGCACAAACCAAGCAGAGTTCACAGCACAAGGGGAGGAGGGAGGCAAATGCTAGAGAAAGGGGGAAGGCAGAATCAAACAGAGTCTCCAGCTGCAAAGAGAAAGTGCTTCTGAGTGACGCTGGAAGAACTGACTTATAGTTCAGGCAGGGACGTGGCTAGTTGCTCCAGCCCATAGAACTGCAGGCATAGCCTTCAAAATGTACATGCAAAATAAATAGGTTACATAGTCGGTAAAGCTGCAGCTAATTTATGAATGAATATGAGATATTCATAGATTAGTATAATATACAGGCCCATAACTGTGTAACATAGCAACACTTATACAAGCAATAGTGGTGCAAGATAGCAACACGTATGCAATATTGTTGCAGATAGATGCAAACAATAGGTGACCCATGAGCTGTGCTTAAAGAGACATTGGGAAGATTTGAGTTGGTATGGCCATTGAGAACTTTTTTTTGTATATTCTGTTTCTGTGCCAGAGGGCCAGGGCGTCTCAGATATACCCACTCAGCCTCGGCCTCTACTCCTCACTGAAACCCCTTCCACCAGGAGTACAGGGCTGAGCTACCCCATCCCAAGCCCATGAATCCAGCTGGCTCCTGGATCTAAGCCTCCTGGGGGGGGGGACTGCCTCTCCTATCTAGCAGCCTTTCTAAAATCCAGACAGTCTGTCAATGACTGGGTCGTGAGGCTCGGGAGAGTCAGTGAGAAGGTAGCCTGATGTTGGGATGTGGGCTTTGGCTTCTGGGGTCATCGTCACCTCCCTGGGTTCTCCAGGCTTTTTCCTTATGTTTCCCCCGAAGATGCGGCATGCAATGACCCTGCTCAGTTCTGCCTTATGAACATATGAACATACGATATTTGCCAGCAGATAAAGGCCTAGAAGTCTATCAAGTCTGCTCGAATGTGCAGCTAGCACCCCTTATTCTGCAGCTGCCCCCCCTTCCACCCTTCCTCTACATTGACCCTTCCCCTTGTCCTGTCCCATCCCCTTTTGAAGCAGTCCACTGTTCTACTGGATACCACTTCTGCAGGTAATGCATTCCACCCAGCTACTACCCTCTGTAAAAAGTGTCTCCTCATCTCCTCCTGAACCTTCCTCCCTCCAGTCTCATATCATGGCCCTGGTGTTCCTCCCCTCCCTACTTTGAACAGCCCCTCTGTACCCATCTTGTTTATTCCTTTCATGTACTTAAAGATTTCAATCATGTCCCCTGTCCCTCCTTCTTGCCACTCATGCCTGCCATCGACTTTCCCATGTTCACGTCTCCTGAACTTGCTGCCCCTGAACTCCATTGAGAGTGCCACAGATCATGGAGTCCCCTGCAACCCACCCCGGGAGATGAGAGCAGTCCTCTGGATGCTCAATCCTCCACCTCCCCTGCTGACCCCCAGCATCCCGAGTCCATTCCCGAACCGGGGTCGCCAGTGTGGTGTGAAATGTGGCGTCCAGTACCACAACCCTCAGCGCCACTGGGCTGGCTCATTGAGAACTTATTGCCAGCATAGTTCAATGCATTTCTGATGAAGACTCCTAACATAGAAACATAGAATTTGACGGCAGATAAGGACCGCTTGGCCCACCCAGTCTGCCCATTTCCCTACCTGATGGATAAGCTGCAGATTCTAGTTAATCAACAGATTACTTCCTCCTGCCCCCCACTAGAATTGCCTTATGCCTGTCCCATGCATTCTTGAATTCTCCCACAGTTCCTGACTCCACAACCTCCTCAGGAAGGCTGTTCCATGCATCCACAACTCTCTGTGAAAAATACTTTCTAACATTAGCTCTGAGCGTCCCCCATCTTCAAATTGTGCCCCTTGTTCTTGCATCTCTTCTTCTGAAGATACTACCCTCTTGTACCTTGTTAATTCCCTTGAGATACTTGAAAGTTTCTATCATGTCCCCCTCTCCCTCCTTTCCTCAAGGGGGTATACATATTAGCTACTTTACTCTCTCCTCGTATGTCTTCTGGTGCAGACCCTGCACCATTTTCATTCCCTCCTCTGAACAGCCTCCATTCTGTCTATGTCTTTGCGGAGTTGGGGTCTCCAGAATTGCACGCAGTACTCCAGATGGGGTCTCACTAACTGTCTGTAGAGAGGGATAACAACTTCCTGTTTTCTACTGTTGATGCCTCTCCCTATGCATCCCAGTATCCCCCCAGCCCTCCTTTCTGCCTTCTCACATTGCTTGCCCACCTTTAGGTCATCTGATATAATTACTCCTAGGTCTCTTTCGATTTTTGTTGTTGTTATTAACTCACCCCCATTGTGTACTCTTCCCCTGGGTTTTTGTTTCCCAGATGCATTACCTTGCACTTCTTTGCATTGAATCTGAGCTGCCACGTATTTGACCATTCCTCTAACCTTGCCAAGTCCCTTTTCATTCTTTCCACCCCACCTTGTGTATCAACCCTGTTGCAGATCTTTGTGTCATCTGCAAAGAGGCATACCTTTCCTTCCAGGTGCTCTCGAATGTCACTTATAAAGATATTAAAGAGGACGGTCCTAGTACCGAACCCTGCGGTACCCCACTGAGTTACCTCTTTCTTCACTGTGGACTCCATTTACTATTACCTTTTGCGTCCTGTTGTCCAGCCAACTTTTATCCAGGTTACCACCTTGGAACCCACCGGCTGGCTAACTTGTATATTAATCCTTTGTGTGAGACTGTGTTGAATGCCTTGCTAAAATCTAGGTAGGCCATATCCACAGCCCCTCTGTGGTCTACTACTTTGGTCACCCAGTCAAAGAAATCTATTAGGTTCGTCTGACATGACCTTCCTGCTGTGAAACCATGCTGCCTTGGGTCTTGTGCCCCACTGGCCTCTAGGTACTCAACAATTCTTTCCTTCAGAAGTGATTCCATCATTTTCCCTACCACTGAAGTCAAACTAACTGGTCTGTAGCTTCCTGCCTCTGCCCTGCTCCCACTTTTGTGAAGTGGAATCACATTGCCCTCCTCCAGTCCTCTCAGGTACCACTCCATCCTCCCATGATTTGTTAAAGAGAATAGTCAGTGGTGTTACTAGTTCTACGCTTAGTTCTTTAATATTCTTGGGTGAATCCCATCAGGCCCCATTGCTTTGTCCAACCTCAGTTTCAGAGTTCTTTCAAAACCCTTTCTTCTGTGAATGGACTGGTATCGACCCCCTATTCAGGTTTCTCCCTTATTTGCTTTAGGCACCTCCCCTCCTCATCTGTTGTGAATACTGAGCAGAAATATTCATTCAGTATCCTGCATTTTCACTGTCACCCTCTGCCCACATTCCCTCCCTTTATTAAGTCTCTGTATCCCTCCCTTGGTCTTTCTTCGCTCCCTGATGTACCTATAAAAGGTTTTATACCCCTTCTTAACAGAGTTGGCTATCTTTTCCTCAGTTTGTGCCTTTGCTATTCTGACTGCCTTCCCTGCCTCCTTCTGCTTTAACTGATAAAGTTCTCTGTCCTGCTCCTTCTGTGTTTCCTTATATTTCCTGACTGCTATCCTTTTTCCTTAACTGTCCCTGCCACCTCTTTGAGAACCATAGTGTTATTTTCCTTCATTTTGTTTTATTGATTTGCTTCACACAAAGGCTTGTTGCCTCTGCGATGGCTGTTTTGATTATTCCCCATTGTTCCTCCACCCCTCCTTCTTGCCCATTTGCTAGTGCTTTTCTAAGGCGCTCTCTCATTTTCCCAAAGTCAGCCTTCCTAAAGTCCAATACTCTTGTTTTTGTATGGCTTGACTCTATGGCTGTGTTTATTGTGAACCACACTGTTTGGTGGTCACTTGTTCCCAGATGGCTACTCACTTCTAAATCTGAAATCCTTTCTCCTTCCCCATTTGAGAGTACCAGGTCTAACATTGCTCCCTCCCGAGTGGGTTCCAACACTAGCTGTCTGAGGCATGCCCCCTGTAGGGCATCAAGAATGACCCTGCTCTTGGATGTGCCTGCAGTAAAGGTACTCCAGTTAACATCTGGCATATTCAGGTCCCCCATCAACAATACCTCCCCTTTTTCTGCCATTTTAAGGATGCCTTCTATCATTTCCTTGTCCATTTCCTCCCCCTGAGATGGGGGTCTGTACACAACCTCCACTGGATTGTGGTGCCATTTCCTGTCTCCAGGGTGACCCATAGTGACTCATCAACTTCCTGTTTACTCTTTAGTTCTGTTACTTTAATCCCTTCCCTTATATAGAGAGCTACTCCTCCTCCTCTTTTACCCACCATGTCCCTCCTGTAGACTGTGTATCCTGGTATGTTGACTTCCCACTCATGGTTCTCTGTGTACCATGTTTCAGAGACTGCCACAATATCCAGGCATCCCTTTTCCATTAAGGCCACTAGTTCAGGGAGCTTGTTGCACAGACTACGGGCATTGGTACTCATCGCCTTCCATTTATTTTTTATGGCCTTACCCCTTTTAGCCCCATCCCCGTCCTTAACACCTTTTTCTGCATTTATCCCTGTCCTGCTCCCTACTGACTTCTCTGCCTTGGTATTTACCTCATCGAACTACTGCATTTTTTTGGGAGGCCAGATTTCCTTTACTCTTTTCAATGCCTCCCCTTGGCTAAGTTTAAATGCTTGCCAATGAAGCATTCAACCTGTCACCTAGGGTCCTGGATCCCCCGGACAGATGCAGACCATCGCGCCAGTATAAGCCTGCATCCCTCCAGGTGGCTTCCCAGTCCCCAATGAAGCCAAAACCCTGAGCTCCACACCAGTTTTTCAACCATTCATTGAATCCCATGGTGCGGAATACCCTAGCATCATCCTTGCCATAGACAGGCAGCACCTCTGAGAAGGTTACCGTACATGCTACTTGTCTAAGGCCCTTCCCCAACTCCACAAACTCCTCTTGCACCGCTCTGATCCCATTTACAGCCAGGTCATTTGTCCCTAGGTGGACAATGACATCCAGCTCCCTCCCATGTGCATCTGCTCCTGCGATCCTGAGGATTCGCTTCCTGTCCCTTCAAGCCATGGCACCAGGCAGGCACCTTACCTCCCTATCCCCTTCCTCCCCTACGTCTGCCCCCTAATGATTGAGTCCCCCACCAGGAGTTGTTTCCTTCCCCTGTGGGGTCTCTTGTCACCCTCTTGTGGGTCTCCTTTGTGGAGGTTCCCAGCATCCTCCTTGGTCTCCACTGCAGGTGCCTCCATAGAGGAACCACTCTTTGCCAGAACAGCATATGATTTGTGGAGAGCTACAACTGGAAGGATGCACCTCTGTTCCACCACCCTCTCCCTCCCTCCCTGGCCCACCTTGGTTCAACCGCTCCTCTTTCTTGGCAACCTCTGAGGTAATGGTGGTGGTCCCTGGGTGGGGGAAGAGGTTTCATGAATCCTAGCCAGGTCAGCCTGAGACGGGCAACCTTTTCCCTCAGACCAGAGAGGTGTCTGCAAACAGGGCAGCATCGCAGCCTCCAGAATGTCTCCCGGAACACTGCTGTTCCACAGCCATTGCACTGCACCACTCCCATCTTGACTTATTTTGTGTCCCCTCTCCTGTTGCTTTGTATGTTTATTGTCTCCTCCCTCTATGTATTTTTACACTTACTTTCCTACTGCCTATGTGCCCTTACAACTCACCCTTCCTGTTCTGGGACAGAACTTCTGAAGTCTTCAGTAGTCTCCTTCCTCCATGCTTGGATTCGCCTCCAGCAGCCAGAGGGGATAAAGAGTTTTTTTAGGTTCATTCAAGGTTGGAAACTAATGTGACTGAGTGATCCTTCCTTCCTACTGCCAAACAGGAAGTTGCTGTTGTCAAGTCAAATTCAGTGGCTATAAAACTAGAACTGGCTTTGGGTGGAGGATAGAGGTGGGAAGGAGGGAAACTAGTAAAAAATCTGTAGTTCTGGACTTCTGTTTCTTGCTCTGCAACCAGTTCTCTTCTGCTAGAAACAGCTGGAAGCTGTAATTGGAGACAGCTGCTTTTGTACACCTAAGCTGCTAAGCCACACCCCCAATTAGATTCACTCTCTGCTCTCAGTAAATTAAGGTGATACTGCCCCCTTCCTCAGAAAAAAACTTTTTTTTTTACTTAAATGAGACCCCCTTCTTCTAATAAAGTATCTGTTTACTTAATCCAAACAGGTACTACTTCTGCTGAGACAGAAGTGATTAATTAGTAAAAAATCTGTAGTTCTGGACTTCTGTTTCTTGCTGTACACCCAGTTCTCTTCTGCTAGAATCAGCTGGACTCCTTTGAGTCAAAGCATTGAAGCTGTATGAGTGCTGTCCATGGCTATGTATTAAATATATTTCTATAGCTATGCACATTCTGGTTTTGAGTTTCTTTTCACATAGTGAAGTTACCTGTCATTTTTGCTCCTGGAGTGTAGCCTCTTTCATTTCAGAAAATAGCTGGCTGATACAGGCATTTGCAGTACTAACTACTAAAGTATGCTGCAAGAGCTACTGACACCTCAAAAGAAAACTTAAAACATAATAATTAGGTACATTTTGCCTGCATTCCATTTATATTTTGAATATTTCTCCTCCCATTATTTATTACTAAGAAAATGTGCATGAATATATGATCTTTATCCTTTAGAGTTTCTTTTGAGTCCATCTGCCTCTATAGCTTACTCCTACTTCAAGTCATAATCCTGTGGAGTAACTGTAATATCACGTTGTGCTTTGTGACTCAGTAGGAGAAAGCAGCAGGAATAGGCAAACTTTCAGGAGCAAAGATCCTGTTTTCATACAGATGACCTCAGTAATAAATATTGGGAAGGAGGAATACAGCACTAATGGGAAATACAAGCTGGACTGTGGCTAAATATTAGGTTTTGTTAAAGTTCTCCTGAATGTGTCACCAGCTCTTTAAAGCGCTGCAATATTTGCATCAGGCTGTGAATGCTCCGCCACTGGTCCATACTAAGGGATAGAGATGCCGTGTCACAATCTCTGTGCAGCACGATGATGATATCGGTTAGTGTCTTGTACTGCTCAAATAGCCATTCAGTCACATACAAAATAGAATTACACCACGTGGCTACCTCCTGCTTTAACTGGTGTTGTGGAATTCCCTTCATCTTCATGTGAGAAACGAGGCAGAAAGCTACAAACTGGCTTAGTAAATATGCAGACGACACTAAACTTGCAGGCATTGCAAACAATGATGATAACATAGTTTCTATCCAATTAGATCTAGACAACATCCAGCAATGGGCCAACCAAAGGGAATGATTTTTAACGCAGACAAGCTTTGTGTCATACAGCTAGGTAGAGAGAAACAAAAAGGAATATATTTCCTAAATGGGCTGCCTCTTAGGGTATCAAATGAGGAAATGATCCAGGAATAATAATCAGTGAACAGTTTGCCTATGATTCAGACTGTAATAACCCAATAGCAAAAGCTAAGAAAATCTTATGGGCCATAAAACAAAACGTTCACAGCAGAAGTGAACAGGTTGTAAGGCCATTATACAGGTCCTATGTTAGACTTCTACTGGATTATGGAAGCCCTGTGTGTGGGCCTCTCCATGAGGAGCAGCACTAAAAAGATTGAAAAATACAGAGACGTGCCACTAAATTGATTTATAATCTAAGAGCTATGCCTTATAACAGACGCTTACAGGAACCAAACCTAATGACTGTTGAGACTAGAAGATATGGGAGACCTATTTCTGTGTTATGATGTTATAGACAACTATTTACTAAATTAACTGAACCTAGAATTTAAAGATGATAGAATATGCCAGGGACACCCACTGTAACTAAGACTTTGGAAATTTAACACACTTAAAAGAAAGGCATTCTACAGTCAGAGGGTGGTGTCTCCATGGAATAGTCTCCGCGGAGGTCATAGCAAGCAGGAACAAAAACAATTCAAAAGTAGGTTGGATTCATGTATACAGAGGAAACTGCCTCACTTATTATGGGTGAAATGACAGGAGCAGACATGGGCCACTGCCTTTTCAGCTCCTATACCTTAGTATGAACCTTTTTTAATCTGGAGATTCTTCAGCTGGTTTCTAATCTTTGTGGAAGGACTACAATGTCAACATAGATGGTGCTCAGAGGCCACCATGGAATATACCTCTGTATTTTTGCTTCATGTCATCATGTATAGCAATTAAGGAAGTGGGCAAAGCACTGAACACGGTATCTTCAATGGCCATCCTCAATGGCCTTCACCATTTAGGTTATTTGAACTTGGATTGTTGAGTAATGCATGCAACTGGTTTCAAAACTATTTGACAAACAGAAAACAAAATTAAGTAATATTACATCTACATTAAAATGGTTAATATTGGAGTTCCACAGGGGCCATTTTGGGACGCTGCTTTTAACCTCTTTTGAATAACTTGCCTTCTGCTTGCCAGGACTTCAAAGTCCTGCTTTCTGCTGATGATGCAATCCTGGCAACCAGTGGTAGGAATGTTGCTGCTCTCACTGCACCTGTTCAAGAGAGCTTAATGAAATGACGGCCTGGTGGCGCCAGAGGTTGAGGTGCTGGATGCCTTACCTCAAGCTATGTTGGCGACCCAGGTTCAGGAACAACCTCGGGTCATTGGGGTGCCCGCATGGGGGAGAGAGGGCAGAGCAGGATTGAGCATGCTGGCGGGCAACTCTCCCCTCCTGAGGGTGGTGAGGGGGGTTGCCCCACCCCCCCGTAGTTCACTCCCACCGGGTGGAGGTCCAGTGGGTAGTGTAGGCAGAGAGGGGGTGGCAAAGTATCGGGAGGTGGAAGGGGCTGAGTTGGTGCCATGGGGTGAGAAGCGTGCCTCCACCTGCTTACACAGTCGTGTGCCGGGGCCTTGGGGGGGGTGAGGTTAGGGGAGAAGATGAGAAGATCCATAAAAAATGCATATGTGTCCCCATCACCAGTTGGCGGGAGGAGGCAACGGGGACCAAAAATCTAAATAAATTTAAAAACCAAAATTAAGACTTAGCGAGAGTTCAGGCCTGGTTCACTAGGAGCAGGCTACTGATGAATGTTAAAAAGACCCAGTCCCTGGTGTTCTGCAGTTCTAAAAGAAATGAGGTATTGTAAACCTCCAAATCGGCTACAAGTGAGGTCTTGGAATAAGTACAGTCTTGTAAATATTTGGTGTCCATCTGATAGCGCTTCTGTCCTTTGCCATACATATTGGCAATGTACAGTAGTTAAGAAAATAAGTACAAGATTATGCTTTTGCATACAAATAGAATTATTTTGCAGCAGGAGACTTGTCAGTTGGTTGCTCAGAGTCTGATTCTGCAGAGTATGGGCTACCCATCTATGCTATATTACACAGACAGTGCGCTGTTCAGATTGAGAACGGCTTACAGTCACAAATATAGGTTTGTACTGGGTGTAAAACAAGATGCTCGTGATTACGTTCTCGATCAATGTACAGGCTGGCTTCCTAGATGCTAGAATTAAGTATTTTTATGGTATCTGGTGCTGGAAAATAATTAATGGTCACAGCACCACAATACTGTCTGGTTTCAAATAAGCATGGAGGGAGGGAGGAGATCTAGGACACTGGCAGTGGACTTCAGGGGGGCAGACTTTGTGGGCATGGGAAATATTCTCAAGGATCACTTGAAGGGGATTACCTCAACAACAAGTGTGGAAAGGAGATGGGAGGTCATAAAACGGGGACTTCATGAGGCAGTCAGGACATGCGCTAAGGTGAAACGTAAGGGAGCAAGGTCACATAAACCATGCTGGTGGTCCAGTGAGGTCCAGGTAGCGGTTAGAGAAAAGAAGGCGGCCTACAGAAAATATAAAACAACAAGAGGGGATAGGGATAAGGAAATGTACCATCTTGCATCTAGAAAAGTCACCCGGATGGTGAGGGGAGCAAAGTCCAGTAAAGAGCAACGGCTAGCACAGGGGATACATGTAGGGAAAGGGGTTCTTCCGGTACATTGGGGAGTGGAAAAACTAAGGCCATCTCAGCAGATTGAGATCAGAAGGAGGGTTGGTGGAAGAGATGAGGGACCAGGCAGAGGTATTTAACGAGTACTTTGTCTCTGTGTTCACTAGAGAGGGGGATGGGATATCTACAAAGCAAGACACAATGGGGATAGAAGCAGCAGTGAGTGGGATCAGGGAGCAACAGAAATGGAGCAAGAGGGAGGAGAGGTACCCCAGGGTGTCAAATCTGGATAAGGATAAAAAGCCCAGTAAGATGGAGGGGACGGATGATGCTATCTCCGCCAAAAGGTGTTGGTTAGCCCTCAAGGCCCTAAAGAAAGACAAATCTCCTGGGCTGGATGGCATTCATTCAAGAGTACTATGGGAATTGGCAGACATACTGGCTGCACCCCTGGCTGAGCTCATCAACAGGTCACTTGAGACAGGAAGGGTACCTAGGGATTGGCGAGAGGCACATGTGGTGCCAATCCATAAAGGGGGGTCAAGGGAAGTACCAGGTAACTATAGACCCATCAGTTTGACCTCGGTGGTTGGAAAATTAATGGAGAGTATACTAAAGGAAGGATTGGGGGTGTACTTGGAGGAGGTGGGAGGTCTGGATGGTCGGCAATATGGGTTTGTGCCAGGTAGATCATGTCAAACCAATCTTGTGGAGTTCTCACGAATGGGTAACATCAGAACTGGACAGGAGAAAGCCTGTGGATGTATTATTTTTGGACTTCAGCAAGGTGTTTGACTCTGTCCCCCACAATGGTCTGGTGGAGAAACTGATGGCGTTAGGAGTAGGCCCTTTGATGGTCAGATCGATTGAAAACTGGCTAGCTGGACACACCCAGAGAGTAGTGGTCTGTGGGGAGCTCTCGAACCCAAGAGAGGATGGTAGTGGGGTACCGCAGGGTTCGGTCTTGGGTCCGATCCTGTTTAATGCATACATATCGGACATCAGGGAGGGTATAGGGTGTGAAATGAGTCTCTTCACTAATGACTCCAAGATGGGAGTAGTAGTTGAGGGAGAAGAGGGGAGGTTGGCCCTGCAAGGGGACCTGGACACCCTGGAAAGCTGGGCTCACATGGAAATTAAATTTCAATATCACCAGGTGCAAGGTGTTGTATCTTGGTAGGAAACCCTAAACACAGGTACACCCTGGGAGGCGCTGGAGGCCTCAATAGGGAAAAGACCTAGGGGTCATGGTGGATGCATGTACAATAACTTTGAGCAGTGCAGGAGAGCGGCTAGCAAGGCAAACAGGATGTTGGGATGCATGCAAGGGGATCACCTCTAGGAGCAAGGAAGTGATTCTGCTGCTGTACAATGGACTGGTTAGACCACATGAGTACTGACATACAGTACTGGGACCACACCGCAGAGAGGACGACACAGCTCCTGGAGAGGGTACAGAGGAGGGCAACTAAGATGATACGAGGGCTAGGGATTTGGCTTTGAGGACAGACTTGAGGGAGCTCTGCCTGTTTTCATTGGAGGAGAGGAGAGCAGGGGACATGATTGAGGTCTTCAAGTACCTCAAGGGAATAAATAGGGTAAACATGGAGGGGATCTTTAGACTAAAGCAGGGAGGTATCACCAGAGGCATGGTTTGAAGTTGGAAGGTGGAAGGGTGAGGAGGGAAAGAGGAGGAGGTTTTTCACTGAGAGGGTGGTGGACCCTTGGAATGCACTGCCTTGCAAGCTGGTTCAGAGATCCACAGTGGAGGGCTTCAAGAGAGGGTGGGACAGACACAGAAAGTGGATGTATCAGATGATGGTCTGTCCCGGGGGGGTGGGGATGGATGATAGGGGTTTCTGGAACACAAGGGAGGGGAGGGCCTTGGCACCCAACTAGGGATCTGAGGTTCGAGCAAACTCGATATATTGTAAGGCCTAATCTGCTGGCAAATAGTATGTTAATATGTTAGCACCAGTAACTTGAATGTGTTAATATCTAAATGCGAGAATGTTTATCATACCAGATCCACAATGCATGAGCACCTTGCAATACCTGGCTGCAGAACAGCAGTGGGACAAAAGTATTTTTAACAATAGAGTGAAAAAAACATGGAACTCTTTTCATCACTATCTGTAGATGTTAGCTGCCAAACTGTGCAAGTAAAAGAAGAAATGAGATTTTATTTGAATGATTTAGTAGATTGTAAATATTTGAAACATGCATCTCTTTTTTGTGTAACTGCTGTATGCTAATTTTAGATGCAACTCAATATTTTACACTTTTGTATATAATTTAATGATTTCAAAGGGCAGTGGTATTGAAGCATTGCATACCAAAAAAAAAATGTATTTTTTAATATATGATGTATTGTAACTTTGACTGGGTCAGTTTTGAAACAAGGAACATGTTGCCTGAAGGTTGCCTATGTGTTGCTTACCAGTCAAATCAAATCAAATATCGTCTCATTCAAAATAAAAGCATCTTACTGCAAATTATCAAGCATACAGTCATTATAAATTATGGCAAGGCAAACCATAGGGAAATTAAAAACACCCTATCGGAAGTAGAGTCAGGGGTTGATCTAAAAGACCTTTCAGTGGAGCAATCGTGGGACTTATTAAAGGGTACAGTACTAAAGCTGGAAGTTGATTATGTGTTCACCAAGAAAAAAATATGACCAAAAGATGACAATTCCAATTTGGCTAACTACACGTATCAAAAGGCAAATAAGAACTAAACAAAAAGCATACAAGAAAGCTAGGAACATACCTTGCAAGGAAAATAATAAAGCCTACAAAACAGAATTGAAAATACTGAAGTCGATGATACAAAGGGCTAAATGTAAGACAGAATTTAGAACAGCTCATTCCAAGGATGACAAAAAAATCCCTTTTTTTCATACATCAACAATAAGAAGAATACATCAAGAATAATTGGTCCACTTGCACACGAAGGAAAAATACTTGAGACAGATGCTTAAACTGCAGACCTTTTTAACACTTATTTTTGTTCAGTATTTTCAAAAAAACAGGCGCAAATAAATTCCCAAATGCATTCCAGACCAGTAATTTCCAGATCTTAGAAAAAGATGTTCTATCGGCATAAGGTAACTTAAAAACAATACTAGTATGGGACCTGATGGCATTCATCCACGATTCCGTAAGGAACTGACCCCCATCTGGCACTTCCACTTACAATCATATTTAATAAAGCTTTGGACCAAGGATTGTGCCATCAGACTGACATGGCTGTTGTGATACCAATATTTTAGAAGGTAGTAAGAGTAGTGTAGATAATTATAGGCCAATCAGTCTTACTCTCTAATCTGTAAAATCATGGACAAACTCATTAAAACATTTTTGAGATCAAGACCGCTGCCCTGGGACAGGAGTGACCCTACACACCAGCAAGGGGTGGTGGCATAGGTATAAAGAAAGACTGACAGGGCTGTGCCCCTAATATTAGGGAAATGTGCCTGGTGTGCTATTATCACATTACATAAAGAGGCTGTTCTGGGCCCTCTGTTCCAACGACGTTAGTGAGAGTTGGACAGTGTCTACAGCACAATGAGTAAGGCGATGAGAGACAAAACATTTAAGGTGCAGGTATAATTATGGTACTGCCTTTGAGAACTAGGTTCCATTTGGGAACTGCCCCTCTCATTAAAAGTTGAAACCCTGCATTTTCAGCAGAGTAGGGCAATATATCCACGATTAACCTTTGTGCTAAACATGCATTCAGGTCCCTGGAGACTGAGTGGTAACGATGATATTAACTGTGCTAAGAAAGTGCCTCTGTGATTGTGGGTAGCATTAGGGGTGAGCCCACTGATTTGGAGGCTGCTCTGCTTGGGTGCTGGGACGCATATTTAAAACTTGGAAACACAACCAGCTCCAGAATGTGGTGCTTTACTGGTAAGTGTGCTTGTGGTATACGTGGAAATGGAGTTGGTGTTGGTAATGTCACTTTGCTATGATCAATTATTGACAAGGCCCTGGCTACCCCCGTCCACCTCATCCCCTGTCCCTACCCCTCTCACACCAGCTTGACAAGGCCCATGGCTGCCAATTCCTACCTTTCTACCGCCCATCCACCTCACCCCTGCCCCTACCCTCCCACACCAGCTTGATAAGGCCTATGGCCACCTCCCTACCTTTCTTACCCCTGCTCATCCCACCCCTGTCCCTACCCCCACATCGGCTTGACAAGGCCCATGGCTGCTATTTCCTATCTTTCTTTCTTTCTTTCTTTCTTTCTTTCTTTCTTTCTTTCTTTCTTTCTTTCTTTCTTTCTTTCTTTCTCCTTCCCCTCTCATCTATGCTTTCCTTCTATTAGAATGATAAAACTGTGTATAGATACATATATATTTACTTACTTTATTTTACTGTTTTGGAAACATTGTACTTTTACCTCCTTTGTATATTTCGTCTCCCCTCCCCATTCATTGTATGTAAAGCACTTATAAATTGTTATCCTGTTAAGTTTCTGCATGTCTGTACTCTCCCAGGTCATGCCTGAAAATAGTCATTTTATGGCTAGTGTACTTACCCGGTTAACAAAAGCTAAATAAAATAAAAATAAAAAACTGATGTGGAACCTATGTAAATGAGCTATTTGTGCTCAGAGGTATTGTAATCCAAGAATGAATAAACAAAAATAGAACAATGTCACTGACCACTCCTTTCACAGCTGCCCCTCCAACATGGCCAGATGCAGGTCTGATCAAACCAAAATGTTCTTCCGTTTGGTAGTGCTGTACACATGACTCCACTGACACGAATCCTGAGACATAAGCCAGCTTTGCCACAGTTAACTCTAGCTTTGCAGATCTGACATGGCTAAGCTCTCATCTTTTGGATCTTGAACAAAATAAAATCCTGTACTAATGACGTTTTGAATGATGGTTGCTTCCTTACTATTTGGTCATTGTGGGGAGGGGGGCTTCACTAGGCCTATGCCTATAATAATACCTGCATCATTTTTTTAACATGAAATATTTTATTAATTTCAACATTGTGGAAACCAGTACAGTACATACTGTGCAAGGTAAGGTTACAGATACAAAATCAGCACTATAACAAACAATTGTATACAGACAATTTGAGAAGTACAAACTATATCATTTTCCTAAATCCAGGAGGAAAGAAGCCGTCCCCCTTGTAGCACAACAGAAGCAATTAATAAAACTAACATTCACTCATAATACCCGCATCATGACCACAAACTTGTCAGCTGCTACCTCCCAGTCACAATCCCTTTGCTTTCACTATGCGTTGCCCTTACTCTGCTCTGCTGCATGTAATTAATAATTAGTTACAGTACATTGAAGCGGACACTTAAACTGTAGCTACACTGTAACTGCATTACCAATTGCGGTGTAGCTGCATACGACGATGCAAGTACGGCGTCATTACCTGTTGCTTGTAGTTAATGATTAGTTGCATTGAAACAGACACTTAAACTGTAGCTACACTGCAACTGCATTGCAATTGCAATGTAGTTGTATGCAACAAATGTGCAACTACAGTGTCATTACCCTGTTGCATGTAATTAATTATTAATTACATTGAAATGGACACTTAAAGTGTAATCCCCTTTCTTTTTGAAAATGTGGTGCATATAGGTCCCTGATTATTGCCACCCTCCTTATTCTCCCCCTTCTCAGCTTCAACTTTTTTCTATTGATAAACAGATTTCCGGGCCTCTCTCTCTCTCCAGTTCCCAATCGACATCTAACACTGGATCATCCAAACCTAAACCAAACTCATTGCTTCCCAGAGCAATCATCTCCATCTACACCTGCTTGACTTCCTTACCTGCCATTTCATCATTACGCATATTCCTTGACCCCACAATCTTCTTTACTGGACAAAAATGTTGGGGACTCATTCTCCTCCAACTTCTCAACTACCTCTTTCCATACCTTCTCCTTCTATGCTATCAATCCTGCTGAGCTCCTCCATGACCGTCTCCTGTGTCCCCCACTCCTGAGATCCCTCCAGTATCGATGACCCACCCAGTGACTGTGACATCATTAACATAGCTGCTAAATTAGTAGCCGCTCTTTTCACTTGATAAAATGTGTGGCGTTTTTGTATGGTCCACCACTAAAGACCCTTACCTTCTCTGTCATCTGCCCAGAACCTTTGGTTGCTGCAGGTACTGCTAGTGAGGACCCCATCTGGACCGTACGAATAACTAGTCAGGCGCATAAAATTAAGAATAAGGCAGGTTTATTTGCTGTACAGCAGATGTTCTCTTCATGAGGACAACCCCAGACTGACAAATCTCTCTGACTGACAGGCATACATGGCACTGCCAGGCAGTGCAACAGTTGTTACATGCAAGTTCTAAAGTGCTCTTAAAGGCGACAACAATATTAAGCTCATGTAATGTGTGCTTCACATCACCGCTGAACAGTGAATGAGCACCACTCGAATAAGCAATAAATCTATAACAGTTTCTAAGAAATATTCTTAAGTACTTTTTAAAGGTAAAAAAAAACATTTACATGCATTACAAGGCATTAGATTTCACAAAACAGAACAGTACTCCGCTGCATGGGGAGGAAAGAACCTGGACTACACTGGGGACTAGTCAGAGTAGCACCAGAGAGAGGAAACACAATAGTACTTGAGACTTGGTCATGACCAGCGCTAAAGTGTGGGGAAGAAAAGGAAGAGAGGAGAAGGGTAGCAGGAGGATACAGAATCAGGCTCACACTGCTGGTTTATAAACGGGTGGACTGTCATATAAAGAGACATTCCCTGGAAAGCATGTACAGACATTCTAAGGAAAAAGCATTAGTGCAGGTAAATAGTACCATGGCAACAGGTGCATAAGAGACAGGTACAAGATATTTACTGCAAACAGTTAAATCAGAAAATAGGTTAGTCCCAACACATTTCACTGAGTCCGGTAACCAAAGTTCAAGACCTCTGTCGACTTTTCCGGTCAGTGTGAATGGAGGCATGCATGGATTGCACTAGTTCTTGACAGGAGGGGGTCAGGTCGTTAAAAGCGACCCATGAGTTCTGCCCACTATCAAATCCACATCACTTTTCTCTGTAAGTCCAGGATCCAGTGACAAACTTCTTTCTTAAGATCTTCTTGATCTGGTACACTGTGGTATGTAGAAGAGAGTCCTGAGAAGAAGAAGGTTGAGTAGAGGAGGAAGTCCCAGGCAAATCATCTGGTAAACTGGAATCTGGCTGGAGAGTGTCAGGAGTGGGAAGAGCTGTAGGAACTAGATGCAGGTTGTCCGGAGGGATCTCAGTTTCAGAGAGGATGGCAGGCTCAAGGGCAGCTTAATTTCTGGGAGGACTGGGGTCATCTGGAAGGTTATTATTGAGGTACTCATACTTCAGTCACTTTATATGGACTTTGTTGTGTACCTGCTTGCCATTTGACTTGCGTCACAGATGAACGTGGACCAGAAGAAGCTTTTCTACAATGTAGAAGGGGACCAGTCCAGGGGCGAAGCAGTTTGTTGGTGGCGCCTGGAACAAGAACAGGTTGGTACAAATAAACAATGTCCCCAACAGAGAATGAAGGCTCATGTGCCTTGGCTGCAGACATTTTTTTCATTGCCAATTTTCTCTGGCCCAATGTGGTGATTGCAACTTGTCGGGCAAGTTCCAACTGTTCCAGAAGAGGGATAATGAAAGAAGAAGCTGACTTGGGCACCTCTAGCAGCGAGAGATCCCTGTCCAGTGGAGTTCTTGGATGATGTCCATGGACTAAGAAGAAGGGGGTATATTCTGTGCTGTCGACACAAGGGCTGGTATTATATGCAAACTGCACAAAGGGAACAAACCAGTCCTAGGTGTTGTGAGTCTCATCCAGATACTTGGAGAGTGTGCCAAGAATGGTAGACATCATTCTTTCACTCTGCCCATTGCATTGTGGATGGTAACTTGCGGAATGTGTCTTTTTTATGTCGAGAAGTTTGCAAGTTTCTCGGACAGTGGTGGACAGGTAGTTAGTGCCTCTGTCTGAATGTAGGTACGATGGGGTACCGTGATGACAAATGACTGTAGTGAGAAAGGCACTTGCCACAGTGGAGGCTTTAATGTCTCTTAGGGGGATGAGTTAAAAATACTTTGTCAGATAGTCCACAAAGACAAGGATGTAATTGTTACCAGAGTTAGAGCATGTTGGTAAGGGCCCAAGAAAGTCAGTGCTGACTCGTTGGAACGGTTCAGTGGCTACAGGCATGGGGAATATGTGTGCCTTTCTTGGTTTGGCAGGGGGCTTTCTCTGGAATCAGGGCTGGCAGGATTTTACGAACTGGACAATGTCCCTGTTCATGTGAGGCCAGAAGAAGTGAAGCCTTGTCTTTTCCAATGTTCTGTGTATTCCCATATGACCTCCCAAAAGTGGAGAGAAGAACCTGAGGGATGAGAGAGGCTGGCACAGCTCGCTGTACGTGAGTTCTATCCGTGCGATGTCCCTTGCCTTCCTTGGTCCAAATGGGAAAGAGCACACCGTCACTGAGGAAGTACTGCGAAGCAAGGGAAAGTACATCTTGGCGATGTTTCTTTGGTTGCGGTAAGGTTCCAGACTCTAAGTAGGAGATTGTGGCTGTAAATTGAGTGTCAGTTCTTTGTTGAGTTTTAACAGTTACCAGGGACAAATTGGATGTAGAGGAGATGAGAAGCTCTTCGGCTGCTTGCAGTAACCGAGGATTTGTGTGTCTCTGTAGAAGCAGTAGGGAGCAGCAAAGCAACCTGAGGTGCTGTAGGAGTGTCCACAGGAAATTCTTTTTCACGGAGAGAGTGGTGGACACATGGAACTGCCTTCCTGGAGAGGTTGTGGGGTCTAAAACAGTGGAGGGATTCAAACATGCATGGGACAGACATAAGGCAATTATAGTGGGGGTTGCAGGAAGTAGGCTGTTGGTTAACTAGAATCTTCAGCTTATCCAATAGGTAGGAAATGGGCAGACTGGTGGGCAAGTGGTCCTTATCTGCCATCAAAGTCTATGTTTCTAAGCACATCTGTGGCATGGAAGGAAGAGCTTGTAAGGAGGATTCTTCATCTGTTGAGGAGGATGCAGAAGGTATCGTCTCTGGCTTACACCATCAGCATTTGAGTGAACTCAACCTGGTCTGTATTGAATTTCAAAGTTGTAGGATTGCAGCATGGTGATCCATCGGGCGAATTTGCCTACTGGCCCTTCATTTCAAATAACCACTGGAGGGCAGATTGATCAACGATAGCTGTAAATGAGGAGTAGCAAAGGTAGCAGTCAAATTTCTTCACGGCAAATACCATGTCTAGACATTCTTTCTCTGTGATGCCATAGTTCTGCTCAGCTGAGGAAAGGCGCCCAGCATAGGAGACAACTCGTTCTGTTCTATCTTGATTTGACAGAGCACAACGCCATTGCAAAGGAACTAGCATCTGAGTATAGCTTGAATGGTTGGTCGAACCTTGGGTGAGCCAATACTGGAGAAGAGATTAGGTTTTGTTTAAGGTGTCAAAGGCTTCTTTACATTCAAGTCCAAATATAGTCACATCCCTTTTTGGTGAGGTTGTACAGTGGAGCTGCAATCTTGAGCGTAGTTGCAAAATGAACTTCGGTAGTAGCCAGACAAGCCTAGGAAGCTCGAAGGTCTTTGAGATAGTTAGGCTCTGGATAGTCTCTGACTGCTGAGAGCTTGTCTGGATCTGGAGAGATGCCTTGAGAACTAACCACATGTCTCAGGTAATGAATTTGATGCAGCAAAACAACCTTTTCTAGGCGAAGCTTGAGATTGGCTTGTCTGGGTCAAACACTTCTTGGAGATGTTGGAGGTGCTCTAGCAAAGTTCTGCTGAAGACAATTACATCATCTAGGTAGACTAGGCTAGATTTCCAAGACAACCCGAAGTGCAGCTTCCATAACATGTTGAAATGTGGCTGGACTGTTCCGAAGACCCATAGGCAGGCGTCTGAACTGGAAAAGTCCCAAGTGGCAGCGCCATGCCGTGTATGGACGAGAAGCTGGATCGATGGAAGCTTGATAGAACCCCTCTGAATGTCTAGCGTGGTGAAGTAAGCAGGACTGGCTGCACCAAGACTCTCTAAAGCATCTTTGGTTGTAGGCAAGGGATGAGCATCCTGCACCGTGTAGGCACTGAGTTTCTATAGTCTACCACAAATTATACCCTTTGTCCATTTTTACCACCAGCAAGCAAGGTGCAACCCAGAGGCTTGTAGATTCTTTGACTATGTCTTGGTCAAGCATGTCTTTGATTATGTCCTCGAGGACTTGTTTCTGCTTATGTCCCACTTTGTAGGCTCGCTGACAGATTGGTTTCTGGTTGGGCTGTACTTCGATGGTGTGTTGCAGGATATCATAGCATCCAAGCTTGTTATCTGAGCCAACAAAGACATCTGGGTAATTTTCCAGGAGTTGCAAAAGTTGTTGCTTTTCTGTTGGAGATGCTGGAAGTTTGGAAGAGGATAGTCGCTGACTGAGAGGTAACGCTGTTGCAGTTGGAGTGGTCGTGATAGTATTGACAGGAGTAGAGTTGGTGGAACCAGGCTGAGGTTCTTGCATGAGATGGAGCTGGTCCCCTGAAGATAAGCAGATGAACTTTCCAATATTGGCACCCTTTGAAATGACCACTGGCTCATCTGTGAAGTTGCAGCATTTTTGGAAGACTGCGCCATCATGCACCACCGTAAGTATTTCCCAGAAGGAGACCTGGACGAATGCAGCGGGGATCCTGTGACGATGGCATCAACACCGTGTGGAAGTGGTTCACCTCAAATCTTGGCAATCAAAACCATTTCCGACTAAGAAGACATAGTGACTGAGTCTATAGCTGAGTTGCCTCCAGGATCTAGCGACAGTTTGTTTGAGGCAAAGTCTAGGATGGCTTTGTGAGCTTTGAGAAAGTCCAGGCCTAGAATTATTGCAGGTTGATGATCAGGCACCATGTAAAACTTGACAGTAGCTTGCTGAGGCCAAAGTGGAGCTTGAGGGATCATGCCTGTGATAGGTACTGTAGCTGTACTTGCTGTGATAATGTACTTTATGTCAGCTGGAGAGACATTAGGCATATGACGAATAGCTTGGTTGTCTAGAATACTGCTGTTGATAACTGATATTTCTGCTCCAGTGTTGACCAAGACATGTGTAGACCAATCTCCGATGGTTACAGGTACATAATTTGCTAGGAGAGGTAATCGGATGACAGGCACCTTTGCCCCTGGAAGTGAGAGTGTGCCAGAGTTCATAGTTGGAGGAAGCATTTTGTTTGAATTGCGAGAGTCAGAGGGGTGGTCAGTTGCTGTGTTCCTCTGGTCCTGGGAGTAGTTGCAGTTATCTTGCTGATTGTGCAGTGGTGGCACCTGTGGTTCTCTTGATTTCTGTTGTACTTTAGTTTTCGACAGACAGCGGCAGTATGCCCCTGAATCCACACCACTGGCAGGTCACTGGTTCTCATGAAGGAGGAGGTGGATGAGGTCGCTGTCGAATTGGGTGAAGGACATTGACAGAGGTAGTAGAAGAAGCAGCTGAGCTGCCGTGCAGAGTATTGATACTTGTAGTGAGCATCTCTATCATTGATTGTTGCTGCTGGACACATGTTGTGAGTGTGGCTAACTGCAACAACTGAGGTGCTTGTACACTGGTAGCCTGGGACATTGCTATGGATTGTTGTCCAAGTCGTGCCGCTTGGATTGTGTCCATCCAGGTTGCTGGTTTCTGTTTGATTACATAAAGACAGAGTTGAGAAGCAGTCCCGGACAAAGGTGGTGATTTGTTCTTTCTCAGCTTTCAGTAGCATTTGCATCTAGTCTCAATGTCCATAAGAAGGCTTCAAGAGATTCCGAGGGTTGCATGGTGCGCTCCACAGCTGTTGCTCCAATAACTAGGGTGGATGTGCTTGGAGAAAATGGGTTTTGAAGGTGGTATACAGTGTGGCAGTATCTCCTGTGACTTGGTCTGGAAGTGCGTTAAACCAGGAAATGGCAGTCCCTCTCAGAAGCTAGCGGAAGGCATTGGAAATATGCACAGGATCAGTCCAACCATGTAAAGAAATCCAGGCTTGGAATTGTTCCAGCCAGTCGACAGCATCTTTGTGAGGCAAGGCTGAGAAGGGTACTGGTTGTAGGCTGGTATGGACCGTGGACTGTGGTGAAATGGCTTTAATGTAGGCCAAGTCATCTTGAATAGCTTGCATAGCGGGTGCTCCTTTGAGCAGAAATAGAAGACTGGATGTCATGGAGGATTGTTTCAATTTTTTAGCCCCACGCCCTTGAAGTGGGTGAAGGTAGGACTCTGGATGCACCGGCGCCCATATCTGTGTCGTCGTCAGACATTGTGGTTGGAGATTAGCTTTGTTTCACTGAGCGAAGGTTGTACGGGTGAGAAGGAGTTGCCGTTCATGCAGGAAACAGGACGTCATGTCGTAGATGAAGTGCCAAGCAAAAATTATGTTTGCAGACTAAAGTACAAATTTTTGTAGCAAAGTTCATCAATGACATCTTAATAAAGAACTTCCCACTCAATTCTGTGTTGTTTGTCATTTAAATAAAGGTTTCATTGCAAAAATCAGCTTTTAGGAGCAGTGTCCATTCATTTCAATAGGAATCCCATTGATTTCAATGGAGTGAGGTCAATTTGTGCCCTTCCCAAGATGGCTGCTGAACTGTGACATGCAGTTCCTGTGGGATTTGACTGGCCTGACTGTAGCAAGATGGCCACCAGCAGGGGGGCCAAGGTTCACTTCCTTTCTTGCTGTGATGCTGTGTTCAAGATGGAGGATTTCTTCCACGAGGCTGCCTGGCTGCTCAGCAATGTCCAAAATGGCGATTACCGCCCTGCTGTCCTTCTTCCCCAACTAAGAATGGCGGGAAGTTTGTGGTGAGTGGCACAACATGGGGAAATTACTGTATTTGACTGCTCCTTCGATTATTATCCTGTGCTTTATTTTTATTCTTCTGCTGTTTCCCAGGCTTTGTATTTATTTTATGTCCCCTGTATTAATTGCTCCATTCTTTTATTATTCTGCCCTTCCATTTGTAGCTCAGGGTAGTAGTGTTTGTATTTCTTTCTCTGTCTGCTCCCCTTTTGTCTGTTTTGGCCCCAGTATTTGTTGCACCCACTTGAAATTCTGTGGCTTCTTTTGTTTAATTGCTTTATTGCCTTGCTTTAAGGTCTGTGCAACTTATTTTATTTATTGATTTATTTGTAGGCAGCAGTGGCAGCTCTGTAGGTGAAGGAGCAGATGATTGCTAAGCAGACAGGAGGGGCTCCTGCGGGAGAAAGGTCTGTGCTACGTTTACGTGTTAATCAGCTCGACTTTTTCTTTATTTGCCCACCTGTGCTCCTGCAGGCAGTACTGTACTTAATTTATTTGTGAGGCCCTGTAGTTCAGCCAAGCCACAGTTGACTGTTCCCTTTTGCAGCATTGGGGATAGTAGAGTGGCAGAGCAGGGAAGTTACAAGGCTGACCTGAGCTGCGGTGTTCGCGGGAAATTCGTGCTGTGTCTGGCCTGGGAGGAGGGAGCTCCGTGAGAGGCGTCAGTGTCAGTAGGGCTCCTGTGTGACTGCAGGGGCAAGAGGAGACTGCAGCGTGAGTCAGGTAGCGGATCGTCCTTTGTGGCGGGGAAGCTGAGTGGCTTGCTTGGGTGAGGCAGGAGAGCCAAGTGTGGAGCCGATTGCTCCATTTTGCAGGGTGCAGTCCTGGCAGAAGGAGGTAACAGTGTGTTGTGGCTGTAATTGGGGCGCTGTTGAGGAGTAAAGGAGCTGCGGACTTGAGCAGGAGGCAATAGAGGGTTGTGGCCTTGCGGGAGGGGCTCCGTGAAGCTGCAGGAGAGTGGCAGGCCAGGCTGGAGCCTGTCAGACTATAAAGGAGCTCCAGTTGGGAGAGATGGCAGAGCTGAGCAGCATGGTGTGCTCCGTTGTCATAGGAGCGGAGTAGCGGTCTGTTGGGGCTGTAAAAGGGAGCAATGGGGAGACGAAGAGCACCAGTACGCTATGGCTGGGGGAAAAAGATGATTCAGTGGAGTCGTTTGTCTGTAGCGCAGTGCCGTTGTGAGGAAGCTGCAACTGGGAGTCGGGCCCTCTCCGTGGCAATGAATGGATTGCAGGGAGTCAACAGTTCTGTTTCTAGATTTTTCCGTTTCTTTTTGAACAGTTCCATCTGGAATAGACACTAGGCTATGGCTGCAGCTGGGAAGGATAGAGGGTGCTTGAAGACAAACGGACATTTAGGAGCCCTGCCACGAGGGGGGGGGGGGGGAGCAGTTTGGAGCACTCCGTGGGGCAGGGTGTAGCACGTTTATTTTGAACCAGTGCAGGCATGGAGCTGCTAACCAACAGGATTGGAACACTTGTGTTGTGTTAGGCTGGCAAAAGTAGGAGAGCTGCAGGCTGCTGCAAGCGAGATGGGGGTCTGGACAGAAGAAGGGCCGCATTCTCCACCATGTGTGGCATTTTTTTTGTATGGTCCACCACTAAAAGACCCCTTACCTTCTCTGTCATTTGCCAGACCCTTCGGTTGCTGCAGGTACTGCTGGTGAGGACCCCATCTGGATCGTGCGAATAACTAGTCGGACGTATAAAATAAAGAATAAGGCAGGTTTATTTGCTGTAGAGCAGATGTTCTCTTCATGAGGACAAGCCCCCAGACTGACAAATCTCTGACTGACAGGCATACATGGCACTGCCAGGCAGTGCAACAGTTTGTTACATGCAAGTTCTAAGTGCTCTTAAAGGGGCAGCAGCTTAATATTAAGCCCCATGCTTAATGTGTGCTTAACAAATGCTTTTCAGCTGCACTCCTTTCGCCCACGACTTTTCTTCCCCCGGCCGCAGATGGCAATACAGGTGCCACTGTTATTCCAGGAGTTGCTGCCAACACCTGAATTACAGAGGTATGATAGCACAAGCAGCAGATGTTGATGCTGCTAGACCACCTAACCACAAAAGCAACCCTTTCTTTTGCCCTTTTATGTAATGACTGTTCGGTCCCATACCCAAGTCCACTACCTGAGCTGCTCTTCTTCTTACCAAACAGAGGAATATATTCATTTAAGGCTTGGTTACTTGATAAAAATGTCTTATAGGGACACTGTCAACCTACGCCTCAACTTTTCCATGGTCTGAAAAACACAGTTTGTAATTGTTCACATTCTGCTGATGTTGGTAGTTTCATTCTGATTTCTTTTTTGGTTTTTAAAAGTAAAAACAGAATGCTCACTGTACTGGTGTTACCACACGAAAATCTGATTATAATATATGGTAAGTGCCTATTAACCACCATAATCAGCAGTCACACAGCTTTGTTATGCACTGTTTAGAATTTTAAAAGTTGTTAACCACACTTCAGAACTTCCAAACAGTGGCATAATAAAAAAGAATGCACCAGAGTTCCATAATTCTCACACATAGAATGCAAACAGTGTTTTTTTGACCATACACTATAAAAGATGATGGCTGGGGATCAGGTGACAACCGCATGAAATCACCTCGTGGCTGTTAGGGTTAGTAAACCCTCGAGCTGCGCCTCGAGGTTTACTTCATGTTGCCCTTGCAACCACTCAAGGTGTTTACAGCGTGGTTATCACACGATCCCCAGCCATTATCCTCTATGTTATGCCATCGTTATGACATCACTCTGTTGTTAACCCTTCTTGAGAATGTCATATCAATGGTATAACAAAATGGAATGCTCACAACATTCAATGTTCCTCTTTGAGAAAAATGTTTCAAATGTTGGTATTAAATTAATTGATTTGTGCCAGACTATACCAATGAATAGTGTTGTGAAGAACACACAATAAACATTGTTTTTTTTTTGTTTGTTTTCCAGTTCTTTTCTCTCCGGTCACGGAGAGGTGGCCTCTCTCGAGTGTTGTCCCGGTTGTCTCCTGCCCAACCCGAACCCGACCCCCCACTCTGGGTCCCCAACCGGGGTTCCACTAATGCCTACCCCTGCCTGACGAGAGACCTCCCTGGCTTACCCCCCAGGATGGGGCCGCCACTCCTACAGGTGCCCTAGATATCCAGTGTCATCCAGGCAGCAGAGGCACATGGAGGATCGGGACCGAGGTGGGTGGGGCCCAGCGGTGGGCGTGGGGCCGGCGTGCGTCATCACCTACCACCACTCCGGGGTGTTTCCTTGTTCTGGTGGTTCCACCCCTCCTCTCCTTGGTGTGCACGGATGTGCAGTAACACCTGGGGTGAAACACACTCGCTCCTGAGCGTGCTTCTGCTGACGTCTGCCATGCGCCACCTTCCCACTTGCATGCAGGCTGCAGCACGTTGCCTCCCCACTGGGAGGCACTCGAGTGTTGAGTCTTGCAACCCTCCCTTCCCAGGAGAAGGCAAGCAGTCGGTGGATGCTCAAGCCTTCTCCTCCTGCCAATCCCTGGCAGCCCATGCTTGTTCGAACATGGGTCAGCGGCATGGAGCCATGTGTGGCATCCAGCACCTCAACCCTCAGCGCCACTGGGCTGCCTACAAATAACCATTGTTGAGGAATTTTCCTGCATGATTTATGACTGCTTAATGTCGAATTACTCAGAAAAGTAATTCAATCTGCGATTACACAATCTTGGTAACCCATACACTATAAAATATAATGTATGGTCTTTGGTTAATAACTGCACTGAAAACACTTCTCGAGGTTGCCATGAGGTTTACAATGGTGTCATGGCATCTCTCAAAGTGTTTACAGCATGGTTATTAACTAAATACCATACATTAACCTCTATGTTTACAGTACTTGATCAACCCCCGCTGCATCTTTCTTGGACATGGGAAAACCCTCAACAGTCTAGCCACTCTTGATGCAGTGGGAGGAGACGAGACGAGACTATTACATCACAAGTGACTGCACTGTTTGGGAGTGTTCCTAAAGTTCAGTAAGTATGTGATAAGAGTTGATCAAGGATTTGAAACAAAACAAGGGCTGGGTATAATTACACCATTAGTATGCATTTCAGTTCCACTAAGAAAGGAAGCAGACAAAACAACCAGCAACGTTACTGAATTTTAGAGAAGGTAAGTAGTCATAAAATGTGGGTTTTTTAACTAGAAATAATATAATGGTACAAAAAGGTCTGACAGTGTACACTTAAATACAAAAGATATAATCAAATTGGTTCAACAAAGCAATGAGCAACAGCAGCGCAGTACTTAAACACTGCTGCACTGATGCACAGAAGACAATCAAAATCAGTCTTGAATGAAACAAAATCACATCACACAGTTTCTTAATATGTACTGTTAAATCAGGCAATCTCCAGTGTGTCACATGCGGACTGTGTGTGTGTGTGTGTGCATGTGTGCGTGTGTGTCTGCTAGTGCTACAACTAAAGTACTAGTGCCCGTCCCCAAATACTGGGAAAATACAGCTATAGCTAACTAGGTTTTAGTTAAAAACTACAAAAAAGACAAAAAAACACTCAAAAGACACCACCTAAATCACTATTGCTTCTAATAAAAGCCTGTAGTACAAATTCTACAAAAAATTATTTTTGGAGGACTATTTAAATAGTCTTTTAGGACAGAAAGTAGCAGCTTCGCCAAGCTTTTCCATTTTTCACTTCCAGGGTCTGAACGAACTCGGCCTGCAGCTGGGCGTGTAGTAATATCTGTTCTGTGCACACCCTGTCATATCTTATTGTTTACATAATACACTTATCTCCACTAGCACGTGGTAAGATTCATAACTCATGAGTGGCAAAACTAAGAGTTAGTTATGTTAGTTATGACAATCTTACCTGTTGTGTGGAAGTAAATGCATTATTCTGTTGCAGTTGTTATGTGCTTCATACAGTATATACAACACTAGTTGTACCATTTGTATTAGTTTTATCATGTTTTAGTTTAAAACTGCTGTTTTTCCACTGTAAACTGATCAGGTATATTATCTAACCCATTGTTTTTTGCATTCTACTGTATTTCCAGATTTTAAATGGAAATAACATATTCTATGTGACATAACGTGTTCTAAGTGTAATAACATATGTTCTAAGAAAAAATAAAATATTTATCCCAAAATAACATGATTTATTTACCCAGTCCATTCATAACTGGTATGTTACCTATTTTTCTATTTTACTGTCACCACATGAAACCCTGTGTACAGACCCCAAAATACTCACATTGCATACTTCCTGAAACTGAAGAACAGCCCTCCCCCACAGCATACCCACTGGATGCTGTGACAGGGAATTACTGAATCATTAGTGGCTGGACTGTGTATGAACATACATTCCTAATGTTCAAGAAAGATGCAGTTGGATTTGAAACAAAACATGTTTTGATATGATTACACCCATACCTGCCTTTTTCACTTTTATTAGGGAGAATTGAGCCAGTAAAAAAAAAAGACCACAGCTACTTCAACAAATTCTGCTGCATTCTCAAATCTGCCTTCATAAAATGTGATTTGTAAACTAGAAAAAAAGCAGAAGGAATGAGGTGATTCTGCCACTATATAGATCCTTCGTGACACCTCACACGGCGTACTGTGTACATTTCTGGAGCCGCACCTGATGAAGAACCTGTTCAGAGAAGGGCTGCGAACACAATTTAAGGACAACAAGGCACATCGAATGAGGAGATGCTAAAGAATTGAAGTATGAAAATACTGGTATACCATTAGGACAGCGAAACATATACTGCGAAGACCATTACAGTGACAAATCCGACAGTATGTTGTAATGGTCACATGGGACTCCAGCACGGTCTCTTTGGGTTCTACCCCTTCCCGAAATAACTCTGACCCAGAGTTGATTATATTTAATTCCTGGGGATGCGGGGGGCAGAGCCCACCCTGAAAAAAGAACACTTTTCCTGACAGCACAATGCCGACCACGATCGTGGTTGACATAGTGCCATAGCTGTAAAGACTTTCAACAGAATTTCTGCCAAAGCTGCTTGGTGAAACCATAAATACTATAGGCTGGGGGGGAACATGATAGAGACCTTTATGTTCCTAAGGGGTATTAATAAAGTGGACAGGAATTCCCTATTCGCAAGACGAGAGCTCAAGGTAAGAAGAGACCATGGAAGGAAACTGGTTAGGGGAACCTTTCAGAGGGACATAAGGAAGTTATTCTTTACAGAGGGGTTCATGGAGTAGTGGCTAACCCAATATTTCTAATACAGCAACAAAAAATAAATTGTTCCACTCCAAGAAATACGTATGTGTGACTTGCACCAAAAGCTCTAAACTAACATAGCATATAGCCAGAAAGTAACTCAAGTCACTTGTAGTTTCAGTATGTAAACAATATTTTATTTGCAGATTCGAAGTTCATGCACATCAGACAGATGGTGTTCATTCAGAGAGTGCATAGCACCCTTGTATACATGAGTGCATCCACGAGAGGGGTGGATGAGGGAGGACATCCTCCTCAATTTTTTAGTGGCCATTCATATCCCCTGCAACATTCTGGCAACTGTAATTAAATCATCCAGAAGAGATACAGATACAGTTTTCCTTCTCAAAAAAAAACAAAACAAAAAAAAAACACGCACACAGTAAATGGCTGTAAAACACTGGAGCTGACAGCTCCCCAGCACCAACTAGTGTCTTATCTTGCCCAAGTTCTATTTAAGTTCTTAAGGCCAGCAAAGCAAAACTCTGGTCTTTGCTGACAATGTGTAATTGTGTGTGTGTGGGGGTTGATGTGGGCCTCCAGGTTGAAAGTGGCATGTTACTTGGCTCTGCTACTAAAGTTTATTAAACTTCAAATTACATTCATTTTTTGGAAGTGTACTTGGGAAAAAGTTACCTGCACATGGAGCTGACACTCCAAGGGAAGCTATGGGCAAATCTAATAAAATCCACCACCTGGAGATGGTCAAAGAGACAGGAAAGCCCGACGGTGGGCCCTAGCAACCGATCGGGTAGAGTGGCACAGCAGAGGGAGAAACTGAGGAGACCTTCAGTCACTTTGGGTAAAATGAAGCAACCTTGCATCCTCACCATCTGCAAGTCAGAAACTTGACTTACCAACTGGCCACATAACTTTGGTGGAGGAAACAGTGGATCTGGTGCAAGGGAGATGGAGGAGATGAAGTGGCACTTGGAAGCATGTAAAAGTGCATGGCGCTACAGGCTAAAGAACAGCAACATTCAGACACTCATTTGGAAATCCTTAAAATCAAGTTCGCAGCCAAAACCTCAGGCTGATAGGCCTCCTGGAGGAAACGGAGAGGATTTAGCCAAGACATTTGTCAAGGACTGGCTCCAGGAACAATTCCACTAGCATCACGACAGATTTGGATTTTACAGTGATTAAATCTTACGGTACCGCAACAGGGGCAAGCTTCAGCGGAGCTTCCACGGCTCAAATGGTGATTCATGACATTATGGGCACTCAAGACACTATGCTGAACTTGGCAAAGAAATAAGGGCCACTTAGTGTGGAAATGAGTGATAGTGTATATTTCTGATCTTTCATACGTAATTTGTCTCAGACTGCAGACATTTGACAGGGTCTGTGTTGTTCTGAGGGTATCTATTTAAATGCCTTAAACTCATAATCCCAAAACTGATGGGACTGAGTTCCATTGCCTGACACATTCAGAAGCTTGACAGGAAAAAGCGATGCCAACAGGGGTATGAAAGAAGATGTGATGAACTGCTACCCTACCCCCTAGCCAGGCATTACAAATAACGGGAAAATACAGAAGCTGGCCGAGCTGCTCCCATGTCGTGGAGGTCTAAAGCAGTAACAGCTTGGCTAGCATGGTTTGGTAGACCAGAGTTCTGTTCCTGGTCTCCTTTTCTGACCCATCTGGGGCATACTTTACATCATTGCAGGTGGTCCAGGCAGGAACAGAAGAGCACTCCAAAGAACTAGCATACGAGACATTACAATACTGGACCATGGTAAACTGATGGTCCTTACCTGCTGATGTCTTCATGGTTTCTGGATTACCTCCTCACTTCCAGAAAACAGATTCACTCCCTGAGCCACCCAAATGGATATCGGGACCTCCTCTCTTCTTCTTGTAGGTCCCGAGGAGCCCTGCAGCCACTGGAGGTTGGATTCTTTGCCTGGAATATAACTCATGACAAATTAATCAGACTACAAAGATTTGAGGAAGACAAGTATTTCATTTCATTAAAATGACCCCTCTCACAGGTGAATAAGGCACAAACCACTGTTTTCCTCAACTATTATTTTCACCTGTCATGACAAATTATTCCAGTGATACAAGGTCACCATTCCTTTAAACAGAAAAAATATATTATGGGTCCACAGTCCACCGGCCTTACTGGACAGGTGCCCTGCACCTGTCCCTCCAACAGGCCCCACCTATCGTGAAAAGCCCCAGCTCCTCAAACCACCCAGGCTGCCTCCACACAACAAGTAATGCAGGGGAACCTCTGCCACTGTTTCCCTCCTGAGAGGGCCCTGCCACAGCCCTCCCAGCCCTGGTGACCTAGGAAAACACCAACAGTCTTCCTAAGGGCTCCTGTATCTATTGGTTAGGCTTGCTGAAGTCCCCTAAATGCCCTAGCCCCCCAATGACATAGAACCTGGCTATCTGTGTCCCCAAAGAGCTCCATACCCCCACTCCTTGTCGGCCACAGTACATGAAACTATACTGACTGCACTTTATTTTGGGGGAAATCCCCCACTGGCCCTCCTGGACTGCCAAGCTCCCTCACATACTCACCTGTCCTGGTCCTGATTACACTCTGGGGGCTCGTTCGGGATGTTTCCCAAGCCATGGAGATCACCACCGGATCCCAAGCCTTGTGGTCTGTGGTGGCAGGCTTCCTGTCCTGGTTGGGCCCTGTTGCGCACTTTAAAATTGTTGTGGAGTGGGCCTGGATCAGGCATTAGGTCTGGCCTGCTAGTGTGATGTGTGTGAGTGACTGGTTGGTCATGTGACCCTCAGGAGCAGTCCTGATTGGAAGATGGGCAAAAGGAAGCTGTAGCAGCTGCACGAGGAAGTGCCATCATGGGGATCAGAACAAATGAGCTAAGGGAGTGAGACCAGCCATGGAAGAGCAGAAGAGGAGAATAACGATGGTGAGAGCAGAACAAGAGTGATCATTTTGGGAGCACATTGTTCCACAGCAGGCAAGTGAATCGGACCGCATAATTTTGGAGTGAAAGAGCTGTGAGCTCCAAGTGACTATGGGACTGGGAGGGAAGAAAAAGCAAGTGCAGGCATCCCAATGGACTGGCAGCAAGTAGTAGCAGAGGAGGTGCAGAGAGGCCTGAAGCAACCCCTCAGAAGAAACCCCTGACTACAGTTCCAGCCTCACTTTTTTCCTGGCACCTTTAAAGATGTCACATCACAGCTCCTGGTCTGGGCCAAGACCCTCCTGACCTGGATGGATGGGTTAAACCCAAATAACCCATTAAACCTCCATTACCAATGAGGGATATGGCTACCCATGGGACAAGCCAGGAGAACCAGCATGAGGGACTTGCCCGAATGGAGTCAGGTCGAAAGGTGGGCTCGCAGGAGGCTGAGTGTAAAATATCCAAAACTGAACTATTCATACATGCCAGAAAGGATTTGAGACATCATTGAAGAGTTGTAGGAGGACTGATTTTCAAATAGCAGTTGGAGAGGCTGAAGTATTGCCCAGGAGGGAGAAGTGCCCCATCTCAACAGTTGTACCAGCAGGCATGGTCGATGTGCTGCACAAGAACTTGGTCAGGACTTACCATTTTCAAACGTTTTGCTATGGTCTAGGACTTAACTGGGACTTGGACCAGGTAATACATTTTGGACTGAGATTCATTTGGAGAGGTGACCACTAAGTCGGACCCTGCGTATTATTTCCCTCCAGGTGGGGGGGATTGCAACCTAGGCCTCTGGGACTAAAACTTGTAGACTGCGCCAGGACTCTTGCTCTGTGGAGCTGATGTGGTGACTCTAATTCCATCTATTGATCAAGCTGTTAAATTGAAAAATGTTATAGTTACTGTTTTCTATATCAAGATAAAATATATTTCTGAGAGATTAGTGTAAGAGTGTGTGTGAGTGTGCATGTGTGAGAAAATGGTCTGGGGTTTTGTACACAGAGAAACTTGTTTAAAAATTTTGGTGGAAGGTATCTAAGGGTCTACTACCTCATTATTAATGTTTAGCCAAGGCTTAAGGAAAATCTTTTTGAAATGCATAATCATTATAAAAGATTGTTGTCACTGTTTATTTTTTTTTTTACTTTTTATTTATATATTTCATGACATTACAATGCAATGCATAGACAAATCTTGAATCATGCCATGCAACATGTAGATATAATATACAGTTGATATGCAAGGTGAAAGACATGACCACTGTTGGTACAAGATTAGGGGGAAAAACAGATATTAAATCCTTATACAATGTGATAAACACGCTGACCAATGCAGTCAATGCCCAAACAAGTGTAATCAGTAATATTAACTACCCCCGATTGCTGAACTGGCAAACATGTCTTTGTTGAATAACTCTTTTGATAAAAACTCGGGCTCTCCTTTCAGTAAACTCCCCATCACACACCCTGAAGACCTCTGAAAGTAGGCTAAAAGTCCAAAACCAATCCAGCTTGAGGTTAAATCAGAATATGGTTCATGTTAAACAAGAGGGTTCTGGAAAAACTGACTGTTCAAACTAATAAAGATGATGCCCACTTTAATAAGCCAGCATCCCCCAAATTATTATATACATAACCCAAATATATTTGATGCTAATTTTAAATTTTTAGCAGTATAAAATGTCTCCACAAAGCCAGCAATGACTACAAAAGCTGCAGCCTTTATATACTGTTTAGTTACATTAAATGGAGCAGAAGAAACTCACAGTCCCAACTCAACTATCATCATCTTCAGAATCATTAGAGGAATCCCCATCTCTCGCAGCCCGTTCGGCCTCCAACTTCTTCACCAATTTTACTGCTTCCTTGGGGTCAGTATACACGTATAGTTGCTGGCCAACCACTACAAGTAGGTGGGCAGGCATAAGCATGCTGGTGGGGATTTCCAAGTCCATCAGTCTGCGTTGGATTGGGTCAAAGCTCTTCCGCTTCATGCGGGTAGCATAGGAAAGATCAGGGAAAATCAACACTCTGGTACCATCCACTTCAATTCCTTTCCTGGTGCGAGCTGCCAGAAGTATTCTGTCCCGAATCACCAGTGAGACAGCTTGCAGCATAATCGTTCTGGTTCCTCCCGTCTGGCCTGTAGCTCTACGCAAAATGATATGGTAGGCTCACGTAAGAGAGTCTTTTAATCATAAATCAAATGTCTTTTCTAGCCAGGTTGTGCAAAAAGCCAGGAGGTTGTCCCCTTCTATCCCCTCTGAGAGGCCCAGTATATGAACATTCGTGGCCCTTGACTGGTTTTCCAAGTGCTCCAGGCGCGATTTCAATGGTGCCTGCTCCTTTACACATGTAGCCACCACAGCCTGGGCCCATTCTGAGGTTTTCCTCAGCTGTCTGACTGGTCTCGACCAGACCATCCATCTTCTGTTCTACTTGCAGCATCCTCTCATGATAGGAATCCATTTTCTTGTCTAACTGTTGCACCGTCTTTGTTAGATTTAAGCAACTGATTGTAGAGATTCTAGGGTGGCTGGTTGGGGAACATCTCCTTTCGGATCCTCCTGGGTCTGGCCTGCAGAGTGAGATGCGCCTTAGACGTTGTGCCTCGCGGTGTAAAGAAACTGGCTTTCTGGTCATTGTTTTTCTTCCCCCATCTCTGATTAAAGTCAGCACTTAAGTATAGGTTTTTGCTGGAGTTGACATAAGGTGGAATAAGTTTATAAAGTTATAATTTTATACAATTTTCAGGGTGTTTTCTGGGAAGTTCATCAAAGCGCATCCACAGCGGCTGACAGCTAGCCACGCCCCCTGTTGTTACTGTTTAAAAGAAATAATGATGGTTGTGACTAGCACTTTAGAGTTATCTCCTGGAACAGGTAGGGTTTAGAAATTAGATTTTAGGATATAGTTTTGGGTTAGGCAGGTAGGTTTGATGGTGTCTAGTGACCATACTTTGTGTGTTCACCACCAAAAGGTTGGGGAGTGTGCATACTTAGCCTGATGGGAGTGGACCATCACTGGACCCTTGCCATCATTCCCAGGAGGGAATGATTTCCTCGGTGGAGGAAGAGTGTAAGCCCCGTTGGTGTTTTCCCAGGTTGCCAGGGCTGGGAGGACTGTGGTAAAGCTCTCTCAGGAGGGGAATCAGTGGCAGAGGTTTCCCCTTGCACCCAATGTGGCAGGGCAGCCAGGGTGGTTGAGGGAGCTGGGGAGCCTTTCACCCGTAGGTGGGGCTTGTTTGGAGGGGCAGGTCCCAGGGCGCCAGTCCAGTAAGGCTGGGCGAGCTGTGGACCCAAGGACTGGTAGACCTTGGAGGGTATCCCCGTGCTGGTGCTTAATTCAAGCCCATGGACTGTTTTAGGGATGTGGGCCTGGTAGGGATTCCCCGTAGGAAGGAGGTGGTGACATCGGGAACAACCCCAGAGAGAAGTGGGGGCCATGGAGGGCAGAGGCATGTAATCAGAAGTGGCCTCAGCCTGTATTTCATAGCCAGCTGGATGTAAAGAGGGCTAGGGCCTGGGTCATCAGGAAAAATCCTGGATGCCCTGTGGTTTAAGCAGATTGCACAGGGGTCCAGGTGGGGAAGGCAGATCACTTGGTCCAGTATTGTAATGTCTTATATGCTAGTTCTTTGGAGTGCCCTTCTCTTCTTGCCCGGACCATCTGTGATCATTTAAAGTATGCCTCTAGATGGGGCAAGAAGGAGTGGTTACAGGTGGAAAAAACATATAGGCTGTCACCACTAGTGTTCAACAGAAGACATATATGAAGGAGAAGTAGAACATCTAGCCCCAGTAGTCCCAGTACATTTGCCACTATCCCCATCATTCTTGTTCTCCTCTCTCATCTCCTACAGGTGATTGCAGGATAGTTTCACATTGAGCCCTATGCATGAATGGGTGCAAAGTGAGCAGAAATGTGATGTACACATGGCACATACGTGTGTGGCATGCAGGACCATGTTACAGCATGGCATGCATAAAGCGAGCCACATGCCGCTCACTGACAGTAGGCTTGACCATGCAGGGCATGGAGCAGAGTGCGGAAGCCACACAGGCAGGCCCAGGTTACATGGCCTGGCCCCTTGACTCTACCATATATGGGTAATGATGCGACCCCCTGCTCAAATGCGGAAGTGAATGTGGTCTGCAGACCAGGAGCAGAGAGGATGGGGGAAGCAAGGGGCTCTGTGGAGACTGGCACACAGAGCCAAGCGGCACCCTGTGGTGGCGACTGGTCATGGTCCTTGAACTTCACGGGGCATAGGTGGTGGCGATGGTGAGTGAGATCAGCACCAACCATGCGAAGCTCTATGGTGCACAGTCCCTAGCCACCCCTACCAAGGTGAAGGCACGGCTGTGGCTTGAAACACAGTCCGATGAACGCCACAAGGCCTGAGGCCATGACCCTAATGGCAATAAAACACAAGTGGAGGAACCTGCATATGTCAGTAAAGCAGAAGGTGGCAGTGGGGACATGTGCCCAGTGGGGCATTGGTGATGGATAGCCCACTCCAGACAGCCAGCTTACCCCATTGAGCGATGGTGGCGGACACCCTCACTGACGATCAGTATACATGGGGAGGTCAATTGTGTGGACACAGTCACACACACACACACACACACCACGTGCCACCACTGTGGCCTGAAAGAGTGATGGACTGATGAAAGTGGCTTGCCCCAGTAGACTCTGCCAGGGATGAGTGGTCCACAGTAGTGAGGTGGCAGGCAGCCAGAACCAGTCACTGAGAGGTATGGCGGGGAGCTGTGCATGATGAGGATAGCACAGGTGTTTTAGGGAGCATGCACAGCAGGGAAACAGAGAGGGGTCACATCGCAGTGTACTAATTGGCACCCTTTGCATCCTGACAGGGTCATCACAGGCTGTGGAGGAGGTGCAGCTGAAGTCTGCTAAGCAGAGAACCGTTGCCGGAGACACAGATGATGGAGATACCATGGCTGCTGATAGGTGGGATGAGGAGGATGAGTGTACCAGCGTCAGCCAGCAGCAGGAACATGCAGCACAGCTGTTGCAGGACCATGACCGATATGGCACACAGCCTACGCAGGCCCAGTCTATGCCAGCAAGTGGTGTGGGGCACGTGGCATGGCACGGCCATGGACAGCGGTGACAAGGGGCTGTCCACCAGACCCACCAGCCACATCCAGCAGGCACGTGGCATTGTTGCCATGGACCCCCATCATGTCAAGCTATGCCAGCTGGGGTTCGACCGGCTGGAGGTGCAGCGCAGGCACATGGAGGTGTTGGTGGGGCTCACCAGCGTGGTCTGTGCGATGGCCTGTAACATGGCATGGATGGCCAGTGTGTAGAAGCAGTCACTAGAGGTGATGGCCACCTGGGGAGAGCCGCCATGGCACACCATCACTGCCCCGACAGGTGACCCAGACGCACGCATGCAGGTGTACACCAGTGGCATAGAGGAGCATGGGGGCCATCATTGAGCATCAACAGCCAGACTGCAGGTACTGTGTACATGCTAGACACATTCAACAGTGGGACAACTGATGGCATTGCGGGTGGTGCCATGCAGGAGCCTTCCACGCAGCCAGCCAACAGGAGGGCATGGACGCTGAGGGGACACTATGCAGTGAGGTGAAGGATGGGCTGGGGTCTGCGGGAGCAGCCATGGAGCAGGGGTGTCCGTAGTGAATGAGGCAGGTGGGCCCTCGGTATAGCATGCCACTGGAAGATGCAGTCATCTTCAAGACAGCAAGCATTCCCATATGAGATGCCAGCCAAGTGAGGCACCCTGGTGGACACACACATGCCCACATGTGCAGTGGTGGGGAGAGGGAGAGAGAGAGAGAGAGCGTGAGAGACACGCACACATATGGCTGGGAGATGGAGGAGCACAAGGCACTGACAGCTGGCTGACTGTCCTTGGTGACGGGCAGGATGGAACTGAAACCGTGGACCCCTATCCAGCTGGCTGCCTTGCTGTGGTACAGGGGCTTGACACAGCAGCATGCGAGCCCTGTCACCAAACACCAGCCATGGGCTACAGCAGGTGAGTGTGCAGAACACCGTGCCACCGTGTGCCCTCAATATACTGTCATCATGGGGCGCACACAGGGTACTGCATGCCTACTGCAGAAATGGGTGCTGCACAGAACATCGACCACCACCATGGCCCCCCCGGCCATGTGACACCATGGATACCTGCCGATGGTGTGGACAGCAGTCTGCCTGCCTACTACTGGTATGCACCCTGCTCGAGCCGCCCTGCCTGCTGCTGTCTCCTGACTGTGATACTGTTCCTTGGCCTGCATCTCCTGCAGGTGTTCCAGCAGCTCATAAACTAGCATTGGTAGCCCGTGACACACGGCCATGTTGTGCAGCACCATGCACACACTAAAGACATGGCATGCCCTGCCCAGTACAAGCATGATGGTCCCCCTGTGTGGTCCAGGCACCAGAACCGCATCTTCAGTATGCGTATGATCCTCTCATGGTGGAACCTCGTCTGCTGGTGTGCTGTGTTGTAGGCTTCTTCTGCTGCTGTCGTCGGTGCCAGGTTTGGCATCATCAGACATGACCATAGTGGATAGCTGTCACCTGTGGGAAGAAGAGAGCTGTCATTCAGTGTAGTCCTAAGACCCCCAACACTTACCCAAGTCACCCATCCAACTGTCTGGCACAAAGCATTGTGCCCAGCCCAGGGGCCAAGGATGAAGGTGTAATGGCACAACCCTGGGCATTTTGCAGATGTCAGTGAAGATGCCTGTGGCATCACACACCACCTGGCAGTTAATACTGTGGAACCCCTTCTGGTTCTGATATACCTCCTTGGTAATGGAGGGTGTCAGGATGGTGATGTGTGTGCCTTCCACTGCACTGAGGACATTCGGCATGCGATGTAGTGCATAAAGACAAAGAACCTCTGTGTGCAAGCACTGAGGCAATGGTTACCCCAAAGGACACTGACTGGGAAGCCAAGTTTCAAAAAAATACAAAATCACACATACTCCCATAATGCAAAGCATCATGGGCTGTATATGCAAATCTCCACAGAATATTATGCTGATTCAACTTTAAGCAGAAATGCATGGTACTGAAAGGCTTGTGCAAAGGTAGTGCATAGAACACCTACTTTGTGGCATGTACCTTTGCGTTGTGTATGTGAGGCGTATGTGGTCCTTGCTGTGTTCCACCAGTACATAGGTCACCTGTGCCAATGCACATGACACAGATGACTGGTTCACACTGACAGCATTGCCTGCCATGTGCTGGAAGGACCCA
Organism: Neoceratodus forsteri; assembly: GCA_016271365.2. NCBI lineage: Eukaryota > Metazoa > Chordata > Ceratodontiformes > Ceratodontidae > Neoceratodus > Neoceratodus forsteri. The sequence goes on along the minus strand of CM028136.1, from coordinate 1,746,055 downwards.
GAGGCGTACTAGGCCAGGGCACACATGACTTTCATCTCCACGGACATGGCCATGGGCCGGTGTGTGTCCATGGAGTAACACGGATGCAGACCATGTCACACAGCTATTGTATCATGGCCCACAGCATGTGAAAAATGCTCCAAGCAGTGCATGTTATGGAGCTCACTGCCGCCATTCGTGGCCTAAACATACAATCCCATGGCTGCACATGCCTGGCCCTTCCTCTCGTCATTGTGCAAGAGGTAGTTGAGTAGCAGTCCAGACACATATTCCTGTCACACAGGACACACTCCAACAATGAGTGACACAGTCGTGGGCGAGGCCCATTACATGTGTCAGGCGTGCAGCCTAGTGGTGGTGTGCTGTCCACATGTGGCATGTGTTGCCATGTGACAAATGGCATGTGTTGCACGGTTGACACATGGTGTGGAGCCATGCCAGCCTCAGGTATGTAGGCCATGGTGGAGGTGATGTGCGTGCTTGTGTGCACATGTGCCATTGGCCAGTCCGTTGCCTGTACCGGCCACGTGGTGTGCAGCATGGCATTACATGCTCATCAGATGCATGGCCTCTACTGTGTATGGTCCCTGACTGCCCCACCCCTTAGCAATGCACACACGGCATGATGCGCATCCAGCAGGCTGTGGCGGAATAGGTCTGCTGCAAGTCTCTGGGTGCACACTCACCGCGGTGGGTGTGGTGGTGGGGCATCTAGCGTTGCGGTGACACTGGCAGTGCATGCAGTGGGACTGGTAGGACATGTCAATCATTGTCCTGGTGGCACTCCAGCCATGTCCGGCAGTCAAGCATGCCATGTAAGTGGATGCGTCATGCTGCATGTGGCGCACCATGCCATGGTGGCTGGCATGTGCGTAACCATGTGCCACCTGCACAGCATGCCGTGCATCCCAGACTCTGCATAGCAGTCAAGCTTTCAGCATTTGCAATGGCAGATATTGTGCGCTACCCATGGGAGATGCGGCAGGTGTGTGGCGGATTACACTGACTCAGGGCTATGGTACCTTGTGGCGCATCCAGGGCCAGGAGGAGGTGAGTACCCATCCCAGTTCCCTTGTGTATCATCAGCGCTGATTGCATGACAGGCACCAAGTATTAACCATTATGTTTCCCATGTGTCTTCCCTTCCCTTACCCCATGCAGGACGAGATGGGCAGGCCTACAGTGCTGGACATATGGAAAGTGGAGCAGTTGGATGGGGCCACTGTCATGGTGGTCCACCCATGGTGCCTGTATGGGTGGCGGTAGATGAGGAACATGCCACAATACTTGTGGAGGACCGTGCTGGATGGGGTGATCCACTATGAGGGTGAGATGGGGGATGCCGAGCCCTGGACCCTCTGGCATGTCATGGTGCCATCTCGGGTGAGTGCCTGGCAGTCACATTGCACAGTCACTTATTGGGTATGGGTTACCTAGGCGTGTTTGCGGCTGTGGGTGTCCTGCCTCATGCCTGTCCGGCTGCATCTGACATGCAGTCAGGCCATCAGTGCTGATGTCGAGGTGTGTCCAGGGTGCGAGGAGGGCTGCAGGGCTGCATGCTACACTGCACAGCCTGTACCACAGACTATTACCCCAGTGTGGCAGGTAATCGGCGTGCCATCACATGCTGCCATTGTGGCAGCCATGCAGGATCCACACTGTGCACGCCAGTGCCATTCCTGTCTGGGTGATGGGCATCCCTTTGTGTAGACTGCCCAGTCTATTGGGGTGTGCAGGTGTGCTTTTCAGGTTCAGATGGTGTATTCATGGCATACCTTGTAATGCCATTGGTATAGTGGCTCTGCTCCATCCACCAGTGGCGTTTGCCATGTGGGGGCATGCACTGAGTTTGACCCTGCGGCCGGCACTGCACACATGGCCTGGGGGGCTGGCACTATGTGACTCATGTCGTGCAGTGCCCCAGGGCTTGTATAAGGTGCCAACTCCAGTGACTGTGACTTACCTTTTCTCTTCCTCTCCACAGTGGTACAGAGGGTTGGTGAGGAGTTCATCCTATGCCAAGTGGTGTGGGTTTGGATGGTGGAGGAGGACATGGGAAGCAGTGAAGAGTAGTGACCATGGAGGAAGAGGCCATGGGGAGACAATGGGAGGAGGGCTGGAGTGCAGGCACATGGCAAGGCCAGTGGCTCGTCAGCTGCACAATGATGGCATGGGCAGGGCAGCAGTGGGCGGTGGGACATACCCACATTTCGGTGCCATGTTTTTCTGGCAGTGTGATATCAGTACCATATTCTGAGACTTTGTATTTCTGTTTTGGACTGTGGCTTGCAGTCCATTGCATTGTATTAAACATAGTAACATAGAATTTGATGGCAATAAGGACCGCTTGGCCCAACCAGTCTACCCATTTCCCTAACTACTGGATAAGCTGCAGATCCTAGTTAACTAATAGCCTACTTCCTCCTACCCCACCCCTAGATTTGCCTTATGCCTGTCCTATGCATTCTTGAATTTCCCCACTGTTTTTGACTCCATAACCTCCTCAGGAAGGCCATTCCATGCATCCACAATCCTCTCCATGAAAAACATTTCCTCACATTACCTCTGAGCCATCCCCCTTCTATCTTCAAATTGTGCCCCTCTTGTTCTTGCACACCTCTTTTTCTGAAAAGGAAGTGAGCACTACTCCCTTCACAAAAGAAAGGGTCCTACAACAGCTGTCTAAGCTCAGGGTGGACAAGGCAATCTGACCTGATGGCATACATCCCTGGGTACCAAAGGAGCTAAGGGTGGAACTAGCAGAGCCATTAGCAGAACTGATTAGTGAGTCTCTGAGAATGGGAGAGGTCCCAGAAGACTGAAGAAGGGCTCATGTGATTCCACTCCACAAGAGTGGTAACAGGGAGGAGGCAGGGAACTACAGACCAGTCAGTCTTACCTCAGTAGTGGGCAAGATTATGGAGGCACTCTTTAAGGAAAGGATAGTGCAACACCTGGAATCCATAGGGGCACAGGATCCAAGACAGCATGGGTTCACAAAAGGATGGTCCTGTCAAACTAATCTCCTAGATTTCTTTGACTGGTTAACCAGAGTGATGGACCAAGGGGGAGCAGTTGATGTCACCTACCTTGACTTCAGCAAAGCTTTCGACACTGTTCCTCATAGAAGATTGATAAACAAGCTGGGTAGGCTTGGGGTGGGTCGACAGTTGGTCAACTGGTTGGAAAACTGATTGACAGGCAGAAAACAGAGAGTGGTGGTAAATAGTATGCAGTCAGAAGAGATGGAAGTCACAAGTGGGGTACCTCAGGGATCAGTCCTGGGGCCAGTCCTCTTCAGTATCTTCATCAGTGACATTGCAGATGGACTAGAGGGTGAGCTTGTCTGTTTGCAGATGACAACAAGATCTGCAACAGAGTAGATAATCCGGATGGGGTGGGCAGAATGAGAAAAGATCAGGATAAACTAGCAAAATGGTCAGATGAGTGGCAACTGGGATTTAATGCAAAGAAGTGTAAGATCATGCACATAAGTGAGAGAAACCCTGAAGCCACATATAGGCTGGGAGGGGAGTTGCTGGTAATCACAAAGGAAGAAAGAGACTTGGGCATCATCATCACCGATGACCTGAAATCATCCAAGCAGACCTCTAAAGCAGTAGGTAAGGCTAGGGGGATGTTAGGGTGTATTAGTAGGGGTATCACAAGTTGTAAGATGGAGGTATTAATCCCTCTTTACAAGACACTGGTTAGGCCCCATCTAGAGAACTGCATGCAGTACTGGAGGCCACACCTTCACAAGGACATTAACCAAATTGAGGCAGTCCAGAAAAGGGCAACCAAAATGGTACAGGGACTGCATCAAAAGACATATGAGAACAGATTAAGGGAGCTCAATATGTGTACCCTAGAGCAAAGGAGGGAGAGAGGTGATATGATCGAAACATTCAAACACCTTAAGGGTATTAACAAGGTGAAAGAGTCTAACATATTTCAATATAAGAAAAATAGCAGGACAAGAGGACACAGCATGAGATTAGAGGGAGGCCGATTAAGGGGTAATGTGAGGAAGTTCTTTTTCACAGAAAGGGTGGTGGATGCATGGAACGGCCTACCTCAGGAAGTGGTGGCTATGAATACAGTGCAGGGCTTCAAACAGGCATGGGATAGGCATAAGGGAGCAATACAGATGAGTATGAATAGATAAGCCACTAACAGCAAAGGACGATGGCACATTTATAAGATAGAAAAAGAAAGGGACAGACTGGATGGACCTTGTGGTCCTTATCTGCCATCAACTTTTATGTTTCTATGAAAGATGCTACCTTCTTGGACTTTGCTGATTCCCTTGAGGTACTTGAAAGTTTCTATTCCCCCCGTCCCTCCTTTCCTCGACGGTATACATATTAAGCTCCTTAAGTCTCTCTTCATATGTCTTCTGGTGCAGACCCTGCACCATTTTTAGTTGCCCTCCTCGGACTGCCTCCATCCTGTCTATACCCTTGCGTAGATTGGGTCTCCAGAACTGCATGCAGTACTCCAGATGGAGTCTCACCAGCTGTCTTTGCAGAGGATAACAACTTCCTGTTTTCTACTGGTGATGCCTCTCCCTATGCATACCAGTATCCCCAGCCCTCCTTACTGCCCCCTCACATTGCTTGCTCACCTTTAGGTCATCTAATATGACTACCCCAGGCCCTTTCCATTTTTTTTTTTTGTTGTTAGTATCTCACCCCATTGTGTACTCTTCCCTGGGTTTTTTTTCCCAGGTGCATTACTTGCTCTTAACACTGACTCTAAGCTGCCATACATCTAACCATTCCTCCTACCTTGCCAAGTCCCTTCTCATCCTTTCCACCCCACCTTGTGTATCAACCCTGTTGCAGATATTTGTGTCATCTGCAAAGAGACAAACTTTTCCTTCCAATCCCTCTGCAATGTCACTTACTAAAGTGTTTGTACCACCATTCCTGGTGAGGTCAATGTCTCCTGTGAGTTTGTGTGTGTGGTGGGGCATAGGGTACCACCATGGTCCTGACCTGAGTGCCGTGCTGGTTGCAGTGTGCATGCCTTGGGAGGGGCTTGGTTCGCCACTGGCTGCCATGCTACCATCCAGGGGGTAGTCCAGTGTGTTTGCTGGTGGCTGCATGCCTCTCACCCTCCTGTCTCATACTGTATATCAAGGACTAGGGTTAAATAACATCAGGGCCATAAGACCAGAGTCGGGGACACATCTTCAAACTTGCTGATATCCACTCAGGATGCTGGTGGAATAAGGGACTTAGTGTAAGATGCATTTTCTAAGGTTGAATGGTTCTGTAACTTTCATGTCTGACATTATTTTGTGCTGCTAAGCCCCACTGTTTGGTCACAGGTACTGGATTGCTAGGGGAACAGTGTTACATTTTGGGGGCAACATCAGGGGCGTCCCTGAAATTCAGGGATTTTTGGGAGGTATGTGTGGATGTTAGCATTGTGGGCGCATCCGTGGGTGTTTGCATGACCCAGTGCCATGCTGGTGTGTGTGCATGGCCATCTGCAGGGGTCCGCACATGGGCCTCGGTCTTGGGGCCATGTTGCTGTTGCCAAATGCAGTGGTGGGGTGGCCATGGTGCGTTTGATGCCACACAGGTGCCGTGTGTGCATCAGCAGCACGCCACCGGTGTGTGTGTGTGTGTGTCCATTTCTGGCCACGCTGTGCACCCTGCTGCACCCACTTTTGGGGCTGCTGGCAGTGTCCTGCACTTATGCACCCACTTACAGAAGCCCTGCAGCCCACATGTGTGTGCACGGCCTGCACAGTGTGCCTGGGTGCCATCCGCACCATCATGCATTTGCGCAGTGGGTCTGTACGGGCCTGCAGCTTGGCCACTCCCACGTGTACCCTTTGGGTGGCCAGCCCACATAGCTACACACTGTGCCACTTCATGGCGTCTTGCACGCATGTCATGCATGCCACTGCAGGGTTGCATGCATGCACATGGCATGTATTCATGCCGCAGCAGCTGCCCTTATCACGTCCTATGCACGATGCGCTGGCATCGTATAGAGCCCATTGAGAGCACTGAGACCATCTGTTGCATCTCTCATTCATATATTTCATCTGGCAAGCATGGGTGGTTACCTTTGTTGTTTTTCGCTTGGATCTGCAAAAGATGTTTTTAAATCGCTCACATATTTTTCGTCAGCAGCCTGCTTATGAACCACCTGTAACATTATTACTTCTGTTGTCTCACATGTCCACACTGCTTCCCTGCCTGTTTGGTATAGTAGTACCTTGGGTCTTCTTTTTGATAATTAACGATCTGCAAATCACAGCAGGTGATGATGATGTGAGCAGGAGGAGGGGGGTTCCCTCTGTTATGTGCTGGTGGCATATCCAGCGTGTCTGTGCTCTTTCTACCGAGAATGCGTATAGTCTGGCTTGGATAATTACTTATTGCTGCACATTTTTGCACTGTAATAAAGAGGATTGTCACATGCGGTATGTACTTTGCCTTCACTGCATTATTAAGCTGAACGATTGAGGTCTTACACAGGTGCAGGTCACCATGGACTGTTTGCTTCATGAAGCCGTGTCACCGTCTGCTAAAAGCCACCAATAGCTTCATTTGGCTTGAGTTTTCAAAATGTTTCCGGGGGGGGGGGCATGCCTCAGAATCCCTCTAGGAAGTTGGGATTTTGTGCCCCACCATTTCATGGGGGTGGGGGGTCAGTTTGCGCCACCTACAGCTAGTTCAGAACTCAGCAGCGAGGCTTCTGACCTCTGCTCAGAGGTCGGATCACAACACTCCCTCACTATGAACTCTGGGTTGGCTACCTGTCAGATGACACATTGACTTAAGTGTTCCTTTAAAGAGCCACTGACACCTTGAAAAGAACTTTCAAAAAACATAATATCTGGACACAAAGCAGCTTATATTTCTCATCAGCTCAGTATTTCTTATCCTCATTACTTATTGCTTAGGTCATTTGCTTTAAAAACAGGATAGTTGTTTCTTGAGGGTTCATCAGTTCCTGTTGCTTCTTCCCAACCTGATGTCACTATACTCAGCCTGTGACATCACAATTATTCCCAGGGAAACAGACTGTGGTGTCCCAACAGGGCAATATGATTTCAATCAGGGATTAAGCAATAGAGACAGATGAAGTCTGAGGGATAAAGATCTTGTTTTTGTGGGACTTGCTTCTGTAATAAATAATGGAGGAGTAATCTGCAGAAGGTATATGAAATACAAGCTGACCTGTGTCTACATTTTTATTTATTTATTGAAATTTCGGATAACATCTTTGAGAACAAGCTCATTTTTTTAGGTTCCACATCAGACGAACAATACATATTGGAAAAGTATGAGATGGAAAACAAACAAAACAAGGAATTATACAAAACATTACAACAGTATATAACTAGAGAAGTTCTAATACATGTGGCACTGTACAATGTATGCTAAGGTGCGTATTTGATTAAAACCTGGAATTCAAAGGGTCATATTAGAGGGGGTGGGGTCTCATGAAACGACCCTTTACAGGAAAATGAGAACAGACTCAACCTAATATCTAATACTCAACAAGGTAAGGGATGGCATCAGCCAGGGGCCCTCGCCAGAGGTGAGAAGGTATGGGACAAAGCACTTTAAAGTGAGCAAGGGAGCTCTGGAGATATAACGGGGGGAGGCGGGATGGGGGAAAGCCATAGAGGGGTGAGGGGAAAGAGTGGAAGGGATCAAGAGGAAATGTGAAAGGAGAATGATTACCAACTTAGAGCAGTTATTTACTTGCTGAGAACAGTTATGCATAAGGTCAGGATAGCATAAGATTAGAATAAGTGCTGGTCACAAGAAGGAAGGTTATTGGAAGCAGTCACAACTGGTATCAGCAGCTAGCTGTTGCTTAAATTTAACCTTATGTTTTCCAAAGTTTTCCTAAAGGCATCAGCTGCTATTTAGTGGTACACGGATGCTTGAATAGATGGAGTCCCAATATCTCGGCGACCTAATGACTCCCTACATGCCTACTGGAGGGATCAGGAGTTGTTATGGGTTCTTCATCCCATTTTAATTTCGCATCCAGTCTTTCTCTGCTGCTGCCCCACTTCTGGAATGGGCTCCCTGAGAAGGTTCATGTTGCTTGTATCCTCTTGGCCTTTAGATTTAATTTGAATAGATGCTTGATCCAACAGATGTATGGGTAGATTTGATAGTTCCTTAAAGTAAATGTATATATGTATTTATGTATGCATACATTTTATATGTGTTTAAATGTTAATGTAATTTTACTATTTATTGTTGGTTTTGTGACTATAACTTTTTATGGCTATGAATTGTTGTATTTTTAGGCACTCCTAGCACAGAAAAGTGCCTGGATATTAAATAAAATACCTGCCCATCCACCTACTTACCTACCAATCTACACACTTACCTAATGCCTTAGGACAGGGGTTCTCAAATGGTGAGGCCAGCCTCCCTGGGGAGGCCCCAACCTGTCCCAGGGGAGGCTCAAGCAAGTCTTGAAAAAGTATTATATTTAAATTTTCAGCTTTATAGAGTTTATGTAATGGGATAAGGCAAATTGAAAGAAGATAATAGTAGGTGAATTTATGTATTTATTCACAAGTCGGTGACCAGGGAAGGTACCGTACACTGAGCCATGGCTTATTTCAAGTGTACCTAGGGAAGGGTAGTGAGAGAATACAATTCAGAATGTAACTGCAAAACATTCAAGCAATACAAAATGAATAAAAGTGCAAACAAATTAAGAACAATAAACTAACAATGTGAGGAACAATTGATTAATTAGACTGGCAGCAGAACTGTCCAAATACAAGAGTTAACCATACAGGTACTAGGAATAAGAGCAGGAGGAAGCAACATGATCCCTGAGAAGTTGCTTAAGAGCAGGGTGAGAGAGGAGGCAGAGGTCAGGCAGGAAGGTTATTCCAGATAGAGGAAAGAAAAGGCAGTCTGACCCATGAAGGTATGGCAGTAAGGGTAACAATGGTTCAAGAGTCAAAATATTGGAGCAAGTAGGTTGTTCTGTTGGGGAGGGGGTTACAATAAGCTTAATAACATCAGAGCCAGCTATGCAAAGAGGTTTCAATTTATTCCTGATGTACTGTGAAAAGTAGGCTATTTTTCTATGGGGAGGCCCAAAAATATTTCAGCATTTTAGGGGAGGCTCAAGATCGTTTCCATGGCTTAGGGGAGGCTCACTATGACAAAGTTTGAGAACTGTTGCCTTAGGAGACTTGCCGAGGATCCGGAAGTGGGATTCCTCTTGTGAGCTCCTCTTCCACAGGTCTTTCTTTTAATGCAAAGGCTTCAGCATCTGCTAATAAAGTGATAAGTTGCATTTTGTATTCTGTTTCTGATGGTTTTTACTTATTGTGTTGTCAGAGGAAGAGATGCATTTCTAATACTGTACATTCCTGGCCATGAAAAGAGTTCTGTGCATACTAAATACTGTATTTCGCCATTTAGTAGCCACGGCTTCTATTGCCTTTTTTTATTTTGAGCCACAGCTTCTAAACGGGGTCAGCTACTAATCAAGGCCAGCTTCAATGTAATATTATGCATTATACAATGGCAAGAACATTTCCTGGACTTTGATTGGTCAGTGTGTACGTGAGACAGTGATGATATTACACAATAACATCACTGTGTGGATTTGTTGGAGGATGTTATTTAAGCAATAAGGCATGACAGGGTGTGTGCTACTGTGTAATAACGTCACTCCTGGGGTGGGTCGAAGCATGAGGTGAAGCCAAGTGCTTCCACCACCCCAGGAGTGATGTTATTACACAATAACACACATCCCTGGAGTGCCTTAATGCTATTATACAATGGCTGGATTTTTAATCAAACAAGAATAATTGGGAAAAAAAACCCAGTTTTTGTCTTTCTTTTCCCATTTTTGATGTGTGGAGGTATATGTTTTAAAAAAGAAGTCTGCTACATTTTTCCACCAGAAGGTGGAGCTGCTGCCTGAATGATGCTGTCTATGGAGCCTCCAATTTGTGCCTGTGTTGTCTGACATGAGCCCCCCCCCTTCAGCTGTTTCCTCTGCAGTGAACCTATGTCTTCCCAAATCCCCAGCCGACAGCAAAGTAAGTTAATTTAAAAAAAGATATTTGTAAAAAAAAAATGCAACATGCTGTACTCAGGCTTCCTTACAGTCCCTGCTCCTCTTGCTTGTTGTGCATGCAGTCAGACTGTTTTGCCACCGGGCAGGAGATGTAAATGCCATTTTTCCCTCCGAAATGTTCGTGAGTCGACTGTCTACTACAGTAGAATCACTGTGGGGGTGGAGGGGCGGTGTGTGCATTTCATTCAGCAGAATTATTGTTTTGCTTTGTGTTCTGCCGGAACGGACCGTCTTCTGGTAACTGCGACATTGGCAGTTATGGACTGCACCACACAGTTCACAGAGGCTGCTCCATTGTAGAAAACTAATGAAATATATTTTGTAGGCTTGTGCCATTTTCTTAAAGTCCTCTGAGTGGTGAAGTGGTGAGGGACAGAACTGCTGTATGGATTGATTAATGGATGGATGGGGGGGATGTAATGGGTTCAGGGAACTGTACGCTTTGTGGTGGCTTGTTTGTGGAAGGAAGTATTTCACTCAGTGTTGTGCAGTCAGCTGTGTGCCTGGACTTAATACAGTGATGTTATTATTCAATAACATCACTGTCCCAGGCACACACTGACCAATCAGAAAACAAGAAATTCTCTTGCCATTGTATAATCTTTTTTCAGAAACAAAGATATATTGCTACACTAAAAATCTACTAAAACCTTTTTTTTTATTTTGTATAACATTGAACCATTGTATAACGGGCTGGCAGTATAGCTTAGAGGTTAGTGGAACAAGGTGTGAAAGAGCTTGGTACATCCAGCAGAACAGACCTGAGTTTGATTCTCACCACCTCCATTTGCATACTGTGTGACTCTGAACAAGTCACTTAACTGCCCAGTGCTCCCAGGTCACCCCTGAAAACAGGCACTTGTGCCTAGTGGGCCTACCGATTACCAAGGTAAAAAAAAATAAAAAAAAATTGCAATCACGGCACTCCAAGGTGTGCTATTGTGTAATAATGTCACTCCTGGCATGGTGGAAGCACTCAGCTTCCCCTCATGCTTCAGCCCACCCCAGGAGTGACGTTATTACATGATAACACACACCTTGTCGTGTCTTATTGCTTAAGTATACAGCAATTGGCCCCAGAATGTAGAAGCAGTCACTTCCTCTCTATACATGTCTAATGGCCACCGATACTGTGGATGGTTGCAGACCACTTTGGGATACAGTGTGTGTAAATGGCATTAGATAAACTAAATCCCTTTTCCTTTTCTTCAGGACCAAATATTTCATTAAAGCAGCAATAATGTATGTATTTCTGTCAAAAACATCAATGTAGCCATTTTTCTTTTCACTGTTTTTCTGTTCTGAACCATGATATGGGGGCTTAAAATGTTTAAAAGTCCCAGTTCTTTGGCCATACCCACTACGAATAAATTAAAAATTCTGGTGTTGTGCTGTGTTTACAATCAGAAATGTGTGCCAGCACCATCCTAATACATGCATAGTAGGAACTGAGTATGTAAAGTCAACACATCAACTCAAGGGCAGGTATTTTTAAAAATTGCTAGTCGTAGCCATCTTTAATAACTTGAGTCATTAGTTGTAAAATTGGTATAAAACTGTCTTAAAAACATCTTAGATAAAAATATACTGCTGATGAATCTAATTATATCAGAAATACTTTACTAATATGCAGCATACTTAGTAGCGTATAAGTATATATGTATACAAGTATTTATGAATTGTATACATTTTTTATGTGTTTAAATGTTATTTTTATTTTACTATTTATTGTTGGTTTGGTGGCTGTGAGTGTTTTGGCTCTGAATTGAATTGTTCAGGTGCTGCAAGCATTGAAGGGTATCTTGATATGAAATAAACTACCTACCTACCTACCTACCTACCTACCCAACCACCTAATGGCTTTATAAGACTAACTGAGGATCTGGAGGTGGGATTCCTCAATCACAGGTCTTTGTTTTAAGCTGTGAACGTCACTAATGGTGAATAAATGGATAAGCTGCATTTTGACTTCTGCTATCTTCCAGTTGTTTCTTATTTTGTTGCCAGAGAAAGAGATGCATTTGTAATACATTCCTGGCTCCGAAAAAAGACATCTGCCTTTCCATAATATTAAGGAAAAACACAGCCTTCCAAGGTCAAGCACTGTATATACAACTAGAAGCTGAGATAACTTCACACTCAGTGACAGCTCTTGGAAAGAGGCCAGCATGCCCTTCCTGTCAAACTTGTTTATTGTTTTCTTTGCTAGTTTTATACAGTGCTTCCCACCTCCTGTCATTACTGTAGAGCAGCATTTGACAACATGCCACAGTAATTGCGTGAAAACCATTCAGGGCGAAACGTCGACTCTTCTGCAGTTTACATAATGTTGCTAAAAGTTGACATCTTTGATCAACATAAATTCAAATAGGTGAATCTCATTTTTCCAGTGAGTTCATGAGAAAAGTGGAGGCGGTGTAGACAAGCTGGAGCTGACTGGTGGACCTGAAGACCTAGGTTTGAATTCTACCACCCACCACCACTTACTCTGTGACACTCTGCCCCCAACCATGTCCCTCTCATCCTCCCTTCTCTCTTTCTCACGCTTCTGTAAAATTCAAATAACTTTATTGGCATAACAAAATATCTAGGTATTGCCAACATTTACACATTATAGAAAATACATAATATTACATAATAATATAAGGTAATATAATAAAATATACTGATAAACCAAATTATGACAGAACTGTACTGTATTACAACTAACAAACTATGTGATGAAATATTTTGCAGACTAACAAAACAGCTATTTTAAATGACAATTAGATTTTTTTTGTGCAGTATTAGCCACTACTAAGCAACTTAAATAACAAATTGTAGTAAGAAAGAAATAATGTAACCAACTGGGAATTTGGCCCACACTGCCGGAATACTGTCAGGGGCAGTATTCCAGGGGCCTGGGTTCAATTCCCAGTAGGTCTCATTATTTCCTTCTCACTGCAATTTCTGCTTTAAATGAGGCGTTTATGCAAATTGCAGACACAGTTTCTTAAGTTGCTTTCATGGACACATTTGATTTGTACAGTTTATTTATGTGTTTTGTTTACCAGGTAAGTGCACTAGACGTACAATCCCTATTTTCAGGCATGACCCACTGGAGGATACAAACAAAATCATATATAAACAAAAGTAAAAACAGAGTCACAGTACAGGACGCAGGTTACCAAGTCAAGAGTAACACATTGATAAACAAATACCATACATTCACAGTCAAAATAACTCTACATGAGTACAACAACTTTCCTAATTAGACAAAAAACAAATGACTCCAATTGGCAACCATTGTTTACCACTCCAGTGTACTTCACATTGACCCCAAGAAATGTTTGAATTAGCTTCCCTGTTGTAGACTCAAAGGTTTTCACAAATGTGGCTTCTGCAGTGTTTGCAAACTTGCCCGTGAACAGAATTTGTACAGAAGTCCATAGAATAACAAAAAAGTGTGTGGGGGGGAACTATTTGTGCATTATAGAACATTATTTGTAGTATGCCGTATATTGCATGGTGCCCCTGTTGTATGCAATATTTTAGTAGGACCACATGGCAGAAAAAGACCAAAGCTAGTCTACCCAAATTTCCCTATCTGCCCCCATACCTATTGTCCATACAGGGTTTTATCCATCCTGGTACGACCTCCCTGCTCCCCCTCCTTACTACTACCAACCTGAGCTACCACTAGATGCTTCATTCTGTCCCAGCCATGCTTGGAGACCATTTACGGTCTTGGTGTGCACCGCCTCTGCTGGCATACATTGAAGGTGTACATCCAGGAGTGCATCAGGGCCATTATTAACAACAATGATGGCAATGCCCTGAGTGTGCTGTATCATGCAACACATCGTTGGACCCTTCCCCACTAAAGTTCGTGGTACTTGAACATGTACCCCCACTTAAGCATGGGGTCTGGGATGGATAGAATCAATGCCTTATTGAAAAAAGAGATGAGATGAATAGTGACTTGAGGGACATACAAACCATATGGCTTAAATCATGAAGTGGATTTTTTGCCTTTCTTAAAATAACTGTCTGAAAATGCAGAGATGACTGAATTTATGTTAAAAATGGATCAATTTAAGCTGGCCCAGTGGTGCTGAGGGTTGAGGCGCTGGACACCACACCTTGCACCACTCCGGCGACCTGGGTACGGGAATGAGCCTGGGCCACCGGGGGTCAGCAGGGGGGGAGAGAGGGTTGAGCATCCAGAGGACTGCTCTCCTCGCTTGGGGGAAGGGGGGACTAGTTGTCCGCCCACTGACTGCCCTCTGGCGGTGGATGGAGGGCAGTATGGGCTAGGAGGCTCAAAGCCAACGTTCTTGCAACAGCAGGGAGGGAGGCCAGGTGAAAACAGGAAAAAGCGAACCTGGCAGGCTCGATGATGGTCTGCCGCTCCTGGGAGCGGTCCCCCAGATTCTGGATTAGGTCTCTGGGAGGGGGGAGAAGCCAGCAACCTCCTCCTGGTGCCGCTGCAGGGGGCAATCTGCAGGGAACTACCAGGGGGGCCACCTAGCATGTGAGCGGAAGGACCAGAGAGAGAGTCCCTCCAATCAGGGGGCTGTAGCTGCCTGCCAGGGCCCAGAAGAAAAAACTACAAATAAAAAAAAAAAAAGGATCAGTTTATGATAGATGAACATTAATTTTATGTTTTATATATTTCAATTCTGTTCCAGTCTCTTGTTATGTGAAGCACTGGTACCTCTCCTGGCTGTTATCTAGTCCATCTCATATTTCCTTTTCTCTGACGTTTCTTCGCTTTTATTATACCTTAATCCTAATGTTTTCCTTCCCTGACCTCACCCACTCCCTGCTTTCCCATTTTCTTTCTCTTTCTCTTTTTTCTTCACCATTCCCACTGTTTTTACTTTTTTCTTTTTACTCCTCTCACTTTCTGTTTATTTTCTTATTTTGTTCCTCTGAGGTGAGAACTGCATCCAGCAATATCAGAAGAATATGTGAAAAGATACCTCAAGTTGGAATCTAGCAGGGGAATATTTCTTTGCTATATTTTATTTATTTATTTATTTGCACATCGGTTTACAACCTTTGAGCCAGAGGCTCATTTCCAAAGGTACCTCGTCACATTGAGGACAGACAGAAACAAATTTAGGTTACAGAATATACTGACTATATTTTTATTCTTTTCTGCGCATTCTCTAGCTATATCATCACTAATTTTTTGATAAGGCCTTGTTGAACAGTATCAGTTTGGTGAATATTTATTGATTTAAAAATTCCCCTTTTTATTGAATGTTAAAGCAGCAGTGCACAAATCTGGTGAAAACTGTGACCTATACTTTTTATGCTCTTTTAGATTGCCACTTACCTCCTGACTTGTCGGATACCCTTCTTCCCTCAATTTGAGTCTGCTTTAGTACTTTTTTCATGCTTGAAATAATAAAAGGTGCACTCCTTTTAATATGGCTCAGACCAGGTTTTCATCAGTATTTGTAACTGCTTTTGAACACCTATTGTTCTATAAGGTCACAGAGCACTGCCTGCTGCATGATAATTCATTTTAGCCACAGCAGGAGTGATATTTAAACAACTGGTGGACAAAAACAGTGGAGAATACTGATGAAGACCTTTTTCGAGCCATATTAGAAGGAGCCCTCCTTTTATTGTTTCAGACATGAAAAAAAGTACTGAAGCAGACTCAAATTGGGGAAAGAAAGGTATCATACAAGTCAGGAGGTACTGTAAGTGGCAATCTAAAGTACCATAAAAAAGTATAGGTCAAAATTTTCACCAGATTCTTGCACTGCTGTTTTAACAATATGTACTATTACACTGATTTTTGATCCTTGTAACTGAACTATTTAATAACATTTTTTGGTGATGAATACTAGTTAAAATTGCTTTGATATTAATTACTGCCTTGCTTTTCTCCTACCTAATTCTTGTTGTAAATTCACTTTTTTGCATTTTGTATTTACAGTGTTTTGTATATTTAAAATCTGAATATTTAAACATATATTGAGTGTATACTGACAAACACTCTGATGAAGATCAGTTCTATTGAAGCATCGGGCAGTTGTCCGTGTTCTCCTCCCAGCACTAATACATTTTGTACAGCAAATTTATAGCAGAGGAACTTGTTTGTTGGACCTTTCAGTGCCACTCTTCTGTTTTTTCTTTATCTTGAAATGCCCTCTACAGCGTATGTGCAGCATGTGACTTCACCCATGACATCACAGCATATTTTAACCAATAGCAGGACTGTGTTCTGCCAGAAAAATGTATGATTCATGCAACATAGAAACATAAAATTTGACAGCAGATAAGGACCACTTGCCCCACCCAGTCTGACCATTTTTCCCTACCTACTGTATTACCACAGATCCAGAGTGGTCTCCAGCTCTACCCACCCCCTTGCCTTACCACTAAGGTTCCTTTATGTCTATCACAAGCATTCTTGAACCCTGCTACAGTTTTTGCCCGCACAACCTCCACTGGGAGGCTGTTCCAGGCATCCACCACTCTTTCTGCTCATCTACAAATGCTGCCACAGAAGCCTGCGAGCTCTGCCACAGAATCCAGGACTGAAGCACCATGGAGAACTAAAGGCTCTGGGTTTGGTTCAAGAGTTTGTGTCATTTTGTGAAAGGTGCAGAGTCCCAGAAGGGAAAAAAAGCATTAAAATGAAAACCCACTTAGCTGCTTTGGATATCGCAGTTTGACCTTGGAAAGAATGTCTGAAAATAAACCTTCAGTAGGGCAACTCACATTTTCACACACCACTACTTCTAAGCACTTGCTTCAAAGCTCTCAAATACCATTTGTTACTGAACTCTTCATGTGTTGCTTGTTCTAAAGGAGATGAAAAGGCAAGTCTTTTACATGGCACATAGAGCATGTAGCATCCTTAAATTGAGTTCTCCAGCAGTTAACAGCCAATTTATTTATTTATTTATTTATTTAAACAGCAGTTTGAAATCCTTTGAGCCATAGGCTATTTACAAAGAGTACCTTGTCACAATATCTTTGTGTCACAAAATGACACAAACTATTTGTATCTTACCGCATTGTTCCTGAAAGGATAGTAAAACAGTATTTATTGGTTAACAAAAAAAATGCCATCATGTAGTACTTTAGAAACAAAGGAACTGTCAGTAGATAAGGACCACCAGGCACATCCAGACTGCCCGTAGGCCCTATATATTGTATGTGGCCACTGACCCTATGTGAGCAATGGCTTTTCATCACTCTCTCTCTCTCTCCTCTCACGGTCCCCTTGTGCCTGTCCCAGGCATGCTTAAGCCCCTCCAATTGTGCTTTTTACGTGTTTTTGGCAAAAATATCTGTATACATCTATTTCTTTTCATTTTATTTAATTTAATTTCTGATATGAGATATAGTCTTCCTGAGAACATATATGGCTTGAAGTGTTCTACTTGACCTTGTTCAAAATGGCCATTGTAAAATTAATGAGATACTGTACTGTATGTGTTTTTGACTTTTTTGCAATTCTTTCACTCTTATCATGCCCTCAAGGTGGTGTGTGTGTTTATTATCAAAAACACATGTGAGCAAAATCCATATACATCAACATTAGGAATCTAGCTCTTCTGTGGTCAAAACATATCCTCAAGGGAAGAGATTTTTTAAATATTACTAATGGCAGCCATCTTTGTTGGGGAGTCAATAGAGTATCAGTGTGGCTCGGTTAGTAGCACATCTGCCTCTGGGCCAGAAGGTCGTGGGTTCGTGTCCCACTCCAGGACTTGGGCTCATACCATAAATGCTGGCCCCCGAGTGCACTACTGGGGATGCTGTACAATCAGGGTGCTTTTTATTTATTTATTTGCATGTTCAGAAAATACCTTTGAGTGCAAACTCTTTTACAAAGGTTCCATGTCAAAACAATGAAGAAAGTTACAGATATGAGATTACAACAGTTTCTCAACAGACTTAGCGAGGTAAGGACACTTTGACAATAGAGAAAAAAAAATAAAGTGCATTTACAGTACATCACAATTTGTTATTAGACCTAATAATTCACATAGTGCGGCCCTGGGAAGCCTTGTCATCTATAACATAAGAGGGTGAGGAGGAGTCAGGGGAAGTGTAGAGAACTGCAAAGGGTTGTTGTGTAGACAGATACTATAGTAAGAATGTGTTGTGGGTGGACCTACCTCGTCCAGGTCTACAGTAATAGCAGGGCGGGTGGCAGTGAGTTAAGCCAGAAGGACTGTAGAAAGTTAGCACAGCCTGGAAGGAGAGAGATTAGAGGAGGAAGGGGTGAGAGTGAGATAGAGAGAAAGGTAGAAAGAAATTGAAGGCAGGAGAGGGAGTGCGAGAGAGAGAGAGAGAGAGAGAGAGAGAGAAAGGTGTGCTAGTGCTACAGCCAGGGATTCTTCCAAACAGCACAAGATGAAGGCTGGTGGGAGCTGGGGGCTAATCTAGTAAAGAGGACCAGGGCATTGCTTGGTAGTGGACAGGGTTAGGGGGCCAGTGGCGGAATATCTCGGATTGAGGGGAGCAAAGTGCACCCCGAGGGACATCAAGGTCAGATCTGGCACTCACAGACACTCCTGTTTAACAGAAACTGCTTTAGTTCAGATTTGAAAGTCCTTGGGGTTTGCATTGTTTTAGTAAACTACTGGGAGCCTGTTTAACCACAGGGGGCTCTGTAAGAAAAAGAACGTTGCCCCAGAACTGTCTTATGGAAAGGGACACACAGCGGGTTAAGCTCCATGTCTCTAGTATTATACTTGGTGTTGGTACCATAAACTATCAGTGATGCAAGGTGGGACTTGTCCCAGCATAATCTTCCTCCCTAGTAGGCAAGTTGGAATCTGATTCTGTTCCTGAGGAGAGCAGGTTGGATTGATCATTGATGTGTGTGCATGCGTGCGTGAAGCAGTCTGCGCTAAGTATCAGGTTGCACGTCTTGTTTAGGGCTGTAACTACCCTCTTGAGGGCCATGTCTGTGGCAGCACCATATACCACCAGACCATAATCAATTATGGATAGTGTGGAGCTGGAGCTGGAGATCCAGAGGGTGTTGGGTGTGAGGCTTTTCCTGTGCCTATAGAGGACACCAGGTTTGGTGTTCACTGCCTTTACCACCATGTCTATGTGCTGCACGTAGGAGAGGGTGTCATCTATTGTGATGCCTAGGTACTTGAATGTGTGAACCTGCTCCAAAGGGTCCAATTTGTTATTGGTGATTGTTAAGGTGGGGTACCTCCTCTTTAGCTGGTGGCTTGAAACAAGCATCATTTTCATGGTTTTATAGGGTGTGCCATCCTTCAGATGAGATGTTAAACTGAGGTCCCATCTACCCATCTCTGGTGCTGTCCTAGTGGGTGTCCAGGTGAAAGTAAAACAACCCAATGCACTTTTTGCAAGAGTAGGCGGCCTACCCCAGTGTCCTGGCCAACATTCCCCTTCCCATAAAACCGGTTCATACAATTGTCCAAGGCGGTGTGTGGGTGTTGATGTGTGAAATGGCTGCCACTACAAATTCAGTCACTTCACTACCAGTCTAGCATTGCTTGTAAAGTGCTTTGGGATACGATATGCTTGAAAAGTAGTATATAAATGCTGGTTCTTCTGCTTCTAAAGTCATTTCCACAGCTGAAAGATCATTTCAGCACTCCTGAGAACAATTCTTTAATAAAATTAATTTTTTATTTATTTATTCATTTGATAACGGGTTGGTGCACTGATCTGAAAATCTTTTTCAGTCATGGCCTGAGCCAGAAAGTGACACAAACAATGTAACATACAGTGAGAACAATGTAGATCACACAGGAACAAACAGGAAATCAGTGTAGGTGAAACAAACAGAGAAAATATAAGATAAACAGTACCATATACATCAACAGTTGAGCATACCAAGTTACATAACGTTTAGGTAAACAGGGTAAAGTTGCTCCATCATTCAACAGGAATGTTAAACATCAGCAGAGCCAGCAAAGTACCTGGAGGTACACAGAGTTTAACAGGAAACAGACATAAAAACAAAGCCATATTACAGGATAGAAAGTACAATCTGAGGCCAGTATTCAGGGTGGGAGAGGAGAGACTCACTGGAGGGGTGGGGGGCTGCGAGGGCTGCAAGGGAGGTGCACCAGTGTTAGCAACCTGCAGGCAGATGCAGGTCAAGGAGGACAGAAAGTGCATTCTTAATAGGGAATTCAGATTTAGAGGAGCTTGAGGAAATACAGGGAGAAGGGGAGGTTGTTCCATTGTGCGGATCCAGCTGAGGAGAAGGCTCTTAGGCTCATCCTCATAGTTATGCTAGGATGTTCTAGATGGAGGTGGGAAGACTGAAGAAGATTGCAGCAGTAGGTTCTGGTCTGCATAAGAAGAAGAAGAAGAATCAGCATTTATATAGTGCTTTTCATACATTCAAAGCGCTTTACAAGCAATACTAGACTGGTAGTGAAGTGACTGAATGTGTGGTAGCAGCCATATCGCACATCATCACCCTCACACAGCCTGGATAATTGCATGAACCAGTTTATGGGAAGGGGAATGTTGGCCAGGACACCGGGAATGTTCCCTACTCTTTGCGAAGAGTGCCCT
Source organism: Neoceratodus forsteri (assembly GCA_016271365.2). Taxonomy (NCBI): domain Eukaryota; kingdom Metazoa; phylum Chordata; order Ceratodontiformes; family Ceratodontidae; genus Neoceratodus; species Neoceratodus forsteri. The sequence continues at coordinate 1,725,421 of CM028136.1, read as the reverse complement.
GGGTTCTTTTACTTCCACCTGGACAACACCAGGATGGGCAGAAGGGACCTCGGTTTAACATCTCATCCAAAGGACAGCACACTCCAAATACTGCACTCGGATGCCAGTGATTTTTAGGTGCAAGTCCAATCCCAGTGTGGGACGAGAACCCACGACCTTCTGGTCCAGAGGTGGATGTGCTACCAACTGAGCCACGCTGACACCACACTTTGATAGTGAAGAGTAGGAGGGATTGTGCAGGTATCAGCACTGGTTCGAGCCATCAGATAAGAGCACCGCGCTTGTGGAGAGCCAGTTAAGGACTGGTAAGAGCAGTGGTTAGTGAGGGCAGGGCATGGAGGGAAGGCAGCATGTATGATTGCAGGTAGCATCCAGGCAGTTCAGGTAGGTAATGGAGGTGAGGGAGTACACTGGACTGCCATAGCCAAAGAAAGGAGGCGATTGCCATGGGTAATAGCAAAGGCGGGCTTCGGAGAGAGTTGGTCGATCAGGCCTGCAATACCTGCAAGCTAGAGATTGCTCCCAGGCACCGTGATGATGTCTATAGAATGAAATAAAGGGTTATTGAACTGAAAATCAAATAAAGGCACAGCTAGATCCTTGCAACAACTGTTTTTATTTTTGTGCCAGTAAATTGCAATACTAGCACCTAAAGAATGATAGGCTGCATTTTAAAGCAGCAGTGCACTGAAACTGGGCAAACAATTTGACCCTACCTTTTTTCACTGTAAAAAATTCTAGGTATCTCCCAGTTTCATTTAGCAGTAACATTTTCTAGCTCCACCCAAATTTGAGAATTTTATATGTGTTTAATATGTTTTTTGTCAAGGAAAGAAATGACCACTACATTTGCTGGTCATTGATAATGTCTTACAATACCACTCCGCTACTGCTCTTTCCTATATCTAGCTCATTGCATAATGCACTTGCCATAGTCTGGCCTCTGCCCCACACACTCTACAGCACCTGACAATGCCACCTTCCTGGCAGCTCCACCCCCTTATCTTTACCTACCCCCCACCCCTACTCTCTACTCATTCTCTTACCTCCCCCATGTCCCTCCCATTCTTTCTACCACCCCACCACTGTCCTCTTCCTTTCCACTCTACCCTCTCCCTGTCTGTTTGAATTAAATTTGATATCCTTTACCCTTATTGTGTAACAGTTTTGTCTATTGTCATGTGTTACCTATGTTTTGACGTGGAACCTTTGTAAAAGAGCCCTGGGCTCAAAGCTAATTGTAATCCTAGAATTGAAATAAATAAATAAACTATAAAAAAACAAAGTCCATGTTGCTTGCTGGTGCACACCTTAAGAAAAAGACCCTCCCTGGTTGTCTGTAATGCCTAGGTGCCACCCTGGATCAGGTCAAATCCTTCAATTACCTGGGTGTCACCCTAGATGATACCCTTTCTTTGCTGAACATGTTGACAACATCTTAAACCTTGCCAATAGGAAGCTAGGTGTGCTCAACCGGCAATGACTGAATTTCACCCCTGAGGCTAGACACACGACTGTCTTCAGCACAATCCTCCCGCTCCTTGATTATGGTCTCCCAGTATACGGGGTGGCAAATGACACAATCCTTGACAGGGTAAGGGTGGTGCTCGACAAAGTCTTGTCATTCTGTATTAGGAGCCAACAGACTCCCCTGTAGCTGCTCTCTATGCACTTACTGCCTGGCTACCTCTTAGGACCAGGCTTTAAATACCAGACCATCATGCAGGCTAAGAAAGTACTGCTGGGCCTCTATCCTCCTTCTTTTGCTGCCCTCTTCTACCCAGTCTGCAACCTTTACACTATAAGGACTATGGCCAGGCAGGCACTTACTGTTCCCATTTGTAAAACCTGCTTGGTTAGGTGTTCTTTTGTCTATCATGCTGCTAAATAGCTTAATGAACTCCCATATTCCATTGTGGGACTCCCAAAGATTGCACTCTTTGAGCTCTCTCTCAACTCTTCCTACCAGTACTTCAGTTGACCATTCCTGTGTACCCCTATCTCTTTCTGTCCTCCCTCTGCTGCCTTTATCTCCGTACCACTTCTACAGTAGATCAACACTGTTAGACTGCAATCTCCTGATACTATTCGCTGTAATAATGATCAGCTGTAATAATCTCTGCATTAACTGTAATAATCCATGCATTCTTGCTGCATTGGCGATTGTGTATGATTATGTATGACTAGGCTGCCTTCTCAGCTGCTTTGTTCTTTGTAAATTAACGTGGAACTTTTACAAACGAGCACATTTGCTCAAAGGTGTTGCTCCTAAATTTCAAATAAACAAATAAACTAAACGTTGTCTTAGAAAGACCATTGTAGACCTGGTAAAGGTTAGTATAAAGAAAAAGTGGATTCATGGTGCACAGCATAGAAATATACCTAGAAAAGTGGTTATGACAGGGATGCTAATATTTTTATTAACTGTAGCAGAAACTAGCTTTTTTGGAAAAACATTTTTCGCTGCATAGCTGCTTTAAAATAAATATCTTCAACAGCTTTTCTAATGTGACGAAATGTATCAAGTCGTGTGACAGTTGTTCAGGTCTAGTTCACACAGTGTGTGTAAGAACTTACAGAGGAAGGAAGGAAAGAGGAGGGGCAACTAGAGGGCATGGGTGGAAGCTGGAGGGGGGGAAGATTCAGGGGAGAAAGGAGGAGGTGCTACTTCACTGACAGGGTGGTGGAGCCATGGAATGCGCTGCCCAGGGGACTGGTGGAGGCAGAGACGGTGGAGGGGTTCAAGAGGGGGTGGGACAGGTACAGGGGAAGGGTTATGGAAGCAAAGTCCTGTGCAGCAAGAATATCCGGAACTGGGAAGGAAGAAGCCAGAGACAGTGAGGGGGGCAGCAAGGTCAGCTCCCAGGGTGGGGCCTGACCAAACGAGCAACACGAAAGATCATTAGGCCTATTCTGCTGGCATTTTAGTATGTCAGTAACATTGTTTCTTTAAATAACATGGTCTCCTTGTTGAATGTATTGTTAATGAACTCTAGGTATCCAGGGCAGTAGGAATCTGCTGTATGTAATGTTTGGGAGTGTGGGTGAAATCTTGAAAATGTTTTCTTTGCAATTCTACCACACATAGAAACATAGAAATTGATGGCAGATAAGGACTGCTAGGCCTCTCTAGTCTGCCCATTTTCCCTGCCTACCATAAAAGTCGCAGATCCTGCCTAATCTCTGGCTTTACTTCCTTGTTCCTATTACTAGGATTCCCCTATGTCTGTTTCATGCATGTTTGAATTCCCCATTGTGTTTGCCCCACCACCTCTGCTGGGAGTCTATTGCATGCATCCACCACCCTTTCTGTGAAGAAATACTTCCTTGCGATACCCCTTAGTCTACCCCCTTCCAACTTCATGCCATGCCCCTTGTTCCTGGACATCTCCCTTTCTGAAAAATGCTACCCTCTGGTACCCTATTTATGCCTTTTAGATATTTGTAGGTTTCTATTCTATCTCCCCTGTCTCTCCTCTCCTCCAAGGTATACATATTGAGGTCTCCCAGTCTCTCCTCATATGACTTTTGGTGCATGAATCACCTCGCTGCCCACCCACCACCGGATATCCCTGTCTAAACCATGTGCATAAGAAATGAGGTGAGCAGAAGGATTTATGCACTTTTAAAAAAAATATTTGCTCTAAAAGAACAACAAAGCCGTACAAGTTCCTGCAGTAAGATACTCCGTTCAGCTGGCCTTGCTGTTCACATATGTCATCGGGTGTGCGTATGGAGGGAACAAGCACTAAGTTAACGTTTTTGCAAATATTTGCACTGCATAAGTGGGACCAGGGCAAATGACCTTTTCTATACAAACAAGAAATACACAGCCTACAGGCAGATTAGCCCTAGTCTGCATCTCTTTCACCAGCTAATTTCTGAGGTTAACAAAGTGGCTAAAGCCAGCTCTTCTGTAATCCTTATTAAGAGAATAAACAAGTTAATTCCCTTCCAGTCAGAACAGCTATTCTTAACAGTGGGGAAGCTCTACTGGGATTATTAAATATACTGCATATATTGTTTTCATAGAGGTTTCTTCCCAGCAATGTCTGTCTTTGTCAGGGATATGCCCTGGTCCCATGAATATATACCCTGTTCAGGCCTGCATCCCCTGATCTCCCCTGTTCCCAACAACCCCATCTATTATACCCCACAGCTTCCCACCATGGCAAGGGCTTTGGGGTGAGCAACCTTCCCCGAGGCTGTCCCTTTAAGTGGACTAGGATTCAGTACTGGCAGGCACTAGGAACCCAGGGGGACCTAGGAGCCCCAGAGCATCAACTTTATTTTATTTTTCATTTTTATTCTTTGATAACTGGACAAGGCCCACTGGGCACAAGTGCCTGTTTTCAGGGGTGACCAGGGAGCACTGGGGAGGTTAAGTGACTTGCTCAGAGTCACACAGTATGAAAGTGGATGTTGTGGGAATCAAACCCAGGTGTGCTGCATGTATCAAGCTCATTCACTGCTTGTTACTCTAACTTCTAGGCTGTACTGCCAACCCCCCCTTTAGATGGTTATGTTTCTTTCCCCCATTTTTTCGTGGTCCCTCTCACCTCCGCAGTGTAAGTGCAGCCTGCAAGTGGCCTTGCATGCAGGCAGCACATCCCCTGCAGTAGGAACACACTCCTTGGCCCAGCTGCTAGGCTTGCTGTAGTACTGAAGCTCGCTGCCAAGCCTCCCAGGCTGGGACACACTGCCACATGTCAGCCACCTCAGCGTGACCTGCCTTCTGAAGTTGTGACTCGATTCCTCCCTAACCTAGCTCTCTTCTCATGACGGCATGATGCATCGCTGTCTTTGTCGCTATGGTGACTCATTACAGTATTTGGTAGTCACCATATCATTTTTCAGCAATTAATGTTTTGTCTGGCAAAAATATCAAGATACACATTTTTCTTATTATTTTCTTTCATTCCTGAACAAAGATATGGGATTTTGAAGTTTTAAAAAGTTCCCACCCCTGTGCCATCCCCACCTTAAAAAAATGTAATATCTTGGTACAGTGCTGTGCTATTTACCATTAGAAACATGTGATAACACCATCCTAATACATCCACATTATAAATATTCAGTGGAGTCCAGCTTCTACCCATGTATCTTGGGTGGACTTGAGCACTTAACAAGTGGTTTTTCTCAGGGTCACACAAGGGGCATTTGGTTCTGGTGGGGTTTGAATGTGTAATTTCCAGGTTCTCAAGCCAGTGAGCTAACCACTAGACCATACTGTCTTCCATTTTGTTGCTTGCATAGGGACCTTGGGAATCCCGAGGTGTGGCCTTGGGCACAGCAGTTGGGATTCAGTGCCAAAAAGTACAAATCATGCAGCTAGGGCATAGATACCCAGCAGTTGTGTATAGGATGGGGAGGGTACTGACAGTCACAAAGCAGGAAAGGGACCTTGATTTAATCATATCTGATCAGGGCCCTTGGAAAGGGATAGGGGAGGCAGGGGATATTCCGGGGCCCAGCACCAAAGAGGGGCCCAGGCCACCTGGCATACCATTGATATGCAGCTGCATAGGCGCCCCAGAGTCTGAACTTTTCCTGGGACCTAGAATTCCTCTCACAGGGTCTATATCTGATGACCTCAAAGCAGCAGGGCAGTATGACAAAGCAGTGCATAGGGCCGGTGGGATGTTGGGATGCATAGGGAGAGGTATCACTAGCAGGAGATGAGAGGTGCTGCTACTACTGTATCGGTCGCTGGTGAGACCCACCTGGAGTATTGTGTCCAGTTCTGGAGGCTGGGTGTCAGAAAGGATACAGACAGTAAAGGATGGGGGACAATCAAGGGAGCCATTCTCGAGACAACAAAGTCTTGCACGAGAATGATAATAAAAAGAAACGCGTGCAAGAAGCCAATACAGTTCCCTGGAAAGGTCAGGGAAACTGTGAGAGTAAAAAAGAAGGCCTTCACCACGTACAAAGAAAAACAAGGGACGGGAGAATGGGGAGAGTACCAAATGAGAAAACAGGAAACCAAGGCCTTGTTCAGACAAGGGTATTTAAAATGGTTTAAGCAGCTTAAACCATTTTAAAGTGCCCTAGCACGGTTTGTTTTCGCACTTAACACGCATTGTAATCTGTTTTTTAAAACCGTGTTTAAACCCTGATAAGACCTAGGCTTAAACACGGTTTTAAAAACATTTCAGAAGTTAACTTGGATTTCCCTATAGTGCAGGAACTGAGGGTTTTGGCTTCATTGGGGACTGGGGAGCCACCTGGGGGGATGCAGGCTTATACTGGCACGATGTTCTGCATCTATCCAGGGGGGAACCAGGATCCTAGGTGACAGGTTTAAATGCTTCATTGGCAAGTATTTAAACTAGCCAAGGGGGAGGCACTGAAAAGGAGCAGGGAAATCCCAGCCTCCCTCCACAAAACACAGTTGTTAGAGAGGTAAACACCAAGGTAGAGAAGTCAGTAGGGAGCGGGACAGGGATAGATGAAGAAAAAGGCAGTAAGGACAGGGATAGGGCTAAAAGGGGTAAAGCCATAAAAAATAAATGGAAGGTGATGAGTACCAATGCCCAGATCTGTGCAACAAGCTCCCTGAACTAGTGGCCTTGATGGAAGAGGGATGCCTGGATATTGTGGCAGTCACTGAAACATGGTATACAGACAACCATGACTGGGATGTCAACATACCAGGATACACAGTCTACAGAAGGGACAGGGTGGGTAAAAGAGGAGGAGGAGGAGTAGCTCTCTATATAAGGGAAGGGATTAAAGCAACAGAACTAAAAAGTAAACAGGAAGTTGATGAGTCACTATGGGTCACCCTGGAGACAGGAAATGGCACCACAATCCGCATGGGGGTTGTGTACGGACCCCCATTTCAGAGGGAGGAAGTGGACAAGGAAATGATAGAAGGCATCCTTAAAATGGCAGAAAAAGGGGAGATATTGTTGATGGGGGACCTGCATATGCCAGATGTTAACTGGAGTACCTTTACTGCAGGCACATCCAAGAGCAGGGTCATTCTTGATGCCCTACAGGGGGCATGCCTCAGACAGCTAGAGCTGGAACCCACTCAAGAGGGAGCAATGTTAGATCTGGTACTCTCAAATGGGGAAGGAGAAAGGATCTCAGATTTAGAAGTGGGTAGCCATCTGGGAACAAGTGACCATCAAACAGTGTGTTCACAATAAACACAGCCATAGAGTCAAGCCATACAAAACAAGAGTATTGGACTTTAGGAGAAGCGGACTTTGGGAAAAATGAGAGAGTGCCTCAGAAAAGCACTAGCAAATGGGCGAGAAGGAGGGGTGGAGGAACAATGGGAATAATCAAAACAGCCATCGAGAGGCAACAAGCCTTTGTGTGAAGCAAATCAAGAAGACAAGACAAAAGAAAAAACACTATGCTTCTCAAAAGAGGTGGCAGGGATGGTTAAGGAGAAAGGATATCATTCAGGAAATAAAAGGAAACACAGGCAGAGCAGGACAGAGAACTTTATCAGTTAGGGCAGAAGGACTGGACACTTTCTCACACTTGACAAGCTGCATGGGTGGCACTCCACCTCAACCCCCCACTTTTCCCCTGTGCTTCCTGCCTCTGTTATAACAAGCTTGTGCTCAGCTGTATCAATGTAATTGCTACTAAATTGTATAATGTATGAAATCAATCTGTGTAACTCTAATTCAGTGACTTGTTTTCTGTAACTTAAATTTGTTATGTCTGTCCTCAATGTGACGAGGTACCTTTGGAAATGAGCCTCTGGCTCAAAGGTTGTAAACCAATTTACAAATAAATAAATAAAAATAAAGGAGGCAGGGAAGGCAGTCAGAATAGCAAAGGCACAAACTGAGGAAAAGATAGCCAACTCTGGTGAGAAGGGAGATAAAACCTTTTATAGGTACATTAGGAGGTGAAGAAAGACCAAGGAAGGGATACAGAGACTTAATAAAGGGGAGGGAATATGGGCAGAGGGTGACAGTGAAAAAGCAGGGATACTGAATGAATATTTCTGCTCAGTATTCATAACGGAAGAAGAGGGGGAGGTACCTAAACCAAACAAGAGAGAAACTCTGAATAGGGGGGTTGATACCAGTCCATTCACAGAAGAAAGGTTTTGAAAGAACTCTTGAAACTGAGGTGGACAAAGCAATAAGGCCTGATGGGATTCAAAGAATTCTAAAGAACTAAGGGTAGAACTAGTAACACCACTGACTACTCTCTTTAACAAATCATGGGAGGATGGGGTGGTACCTGAGGACTGGAGGAGGGCAAATGTGATTCCACTTCACAAAAGTGGGAGCAGGGCAGAGGCAGGAAACTACAGACCAGTTAGTTCGACTTCAGTGGTAGGGAAAATGATGGAATCACTTCTGAAGGAAAGAATTGTTGAGTACCTAGAGGCCAGTGGGGCACAGGACCCAAGGCAGCATTGTTTCACAGCAGGAAGGTCATGTCAGACGAACCTAATAGATTTCTTTGACTGGGTGACGAAAGAAGTAGACTAGAGAGGGGCTGTGGATGTGGCCTACCTAGATTTTAGCAAGGCATTTGACACAGTCTCACACAAAGATTAATATACAAGTTAGCCAGCCTTGGTGGGTTCCAAGGTGGTAGCCTGGATAAAAACTGGCTGGACAACAGGACATAGCGGGTAATAAGTAAGCGGAGTTCACAGTGAAGAAAGGAGGGTAACTAGCGGTGTACCGCAGGTTCGTACATGGGACGGAACTCTTTAATGTCTTTATAAGTGACATTGGAGAGCACCTGAAGGAAAGGTATGTCTCTTTGTAGATGACACAAAGATCTGCAACAGGGTTGATACACAAGGTGGGGAAGAATGAAGCGACTTGCCAAGGTTGGAGGAATGGTCAAATATGTGGCAGCTCAGATTCAATGCAAAGAAGTGCAAGGTAATGCATCTGGGAAACAAAACCAGGGAGAGTACACAATGGGGGTGAGTTAATAACAACAACAAAAATTGAAAGAGACCTAGGAGTAATTATATCAGATGACCTAAAGGTGGGCAAGCAATGTGAGAAAGGCAGTAAGGAGGACTGGAGGATACTGGGATGCACAGGAGAGCATCAACAGTAGAAAACAGGAAGTTGTTATCCTCTGTACAGACAGTTAGTAAGACCCCCCATCTGGAGTACTACGTGCAATTCTGGAGACCCCATTTCCGCAAAGACATTGACAGGGTGGAGACTGTCCAAAGGAGGGCAACCAAAATGGTGCAGGGTCTGCACCAGAAGACATATGAAGAGAGACTAAAGGAGCTTAATATGTATACCCTTGAGGAAAGGAGGGAAAGGGGACATGATATAAAACTTTCAAGTATCTCAAGGAATTAAAGTACAAGAGGGTAGTATCTTTCAGAAGAAGAGATGTGCAAGAACAAGGGGGCACAATTTGAAGATAGAGGGGGACAGTTCAGAGGTAATATTAGAAAGTATTTTTCACAGAGAGGGTTGTGGATGCATGGAACAGCCTTCCTGAGGAGGTTGTGGAGTCAGGAACAGTGGAGAATTCAAGAATGCATGGGACAGGCATAAGGCAATTCTAGTGGGGGGTAGGAAGAAGCAAGCTGTTGATTAACTAGAATCTGCAGCTTATCCATCAGGTAGGGAAATGGGCAGACTAGGTGGGCCAAGCGGTCCTTATCTGCCGTCACATTCTATGTTTCTATGTGCAGATGCTCAAGCACGGTTCCCCGTCATGAAGCTGAATGTCCCCACATCTGAATTAGTTGGCAGGTAATTCGATGCAGAGGCAGCAGTGTGGATGCTGTAAACCGTTTTTAATAACGGTTTACAACACGCTGGCAGCAGTGCGGAAGCTAGAACACGGATGTGACAGCACGGTAATTAATTCATTTAAAAAAATGGTTTCCCTTACCGTGCTGTAGTGTGAACACAGCCCATGAGGGCAGTCAGAGGAACAAAGGCAGACACAGTGATGCATATTGCAGATGGGGTCAGGGGAAAAAAAGAAGGGAGGAGAAATCGGTAGGTTAACAGAAGGAGGTAAGGTAATTGAAGAGGATGGGCAGAAAGCAGTCTTTCTTAATGACTACTTCTGCTCTGTAGTCACAAGGGAAGACAGCGGGCCTCTGCCAGGGAGTGGCATTAAGGTGGCTGTAATGGAAATCACTGAGATGAGGCAGCAAGTATTTACCACTGAAATGATTCGGAAAGGGTTAATAGCCCTAAACATAGATAAGGCCCCAGGGCCAGATGGGATACATCCAAGGGTGCTCAAGGAATAGGCAGCACAACTACCTGAACCCCTGGTAGAGCTATTCCATAACTCAGTAGATTTATCTACTCACTCCAGCATGACAAGTAGGTTTCTGTATCCTTGATTTTCTGGGGGCTCACTGGACTTTTCTTCCAGAATCAATACTGCAAATTTGAAAGTACAGATTTCTTTCAATACCATCTGAAGGAGCTCCTTGATCTCTGTGGTGTCTATGATCGAGGGACGCGTGGAAGCCATTACCATTTTTGGAGACTGGATGTCTTTGACAGAGCCACCACTACTTTTTTGATTATAAACTCTGAACTGCCAAGTGATAGATGAGCCAAAACTGAGATTTAATTTACGCAGATTTTCAGCTTTCAGGCATTGATTTTCTTGTACTCTTCAGAGCGTCGGATTTGTGAAAATTTAATTAATGTTTTAGCGAGTGAACTGAGCTCTTGAGTCAAGTGGGCATCCCAGTCACATGTCACATATGCGCAATCTCAGCACTTTTCTATCCATAAATTGCTGTTAACAGCCACTAGGGACAAACAAGAGGCCAAAAGAAGCTCAGGGAGAAAGAGGGGAAGTAATACATGGAGCAAATAAGTGACTTGCACAAGGTCACACAGGAGTAAATGGGGTAGCATGTAATATGGGTGACTCCGGAACAGAAAGAAAAAGAGGGCAAGGGGTGCAGCAAAGACCAAACAGTGGCGTAAGTATTACCCCCACGCCGGGCGCTAGGACTTCAGAGTTAGTTATTTTAGTAAGGGTGGTGGGGGGCAAAGACCCACAAAAAAAAAAAAAAAGAAAAGTCGCTGTTTGTGTTCTCTCTGTAATCCCTTCACGATTCTGGACTTGCGTTCTCATATGAAACCAGTAAGTGGCATGGTGAGATTCAAACCTGAGTCTTCAGGCTTGCAGCTTTACATTCTAATCACTTCTCTGCTTCCCAGTTCCTATTACATTTAACCCTCATCTAGGTCACCTCAACAGGGGTATATTCAGTGATTGCTTTTTGGGGGGGAAGGCTGAAGCCCAAGGTTCAATGTGGGGGAATAGCTCCTCCCGCATTCCAAATTAAGGCCAGCCTCCATCAGCAGTTCCCTGCTTAGCGTATTGCGAAACACCCCCCCCGACTCACAACCGCTGAGCTCCCACGTGGCTTGTGTGGCTGAGCCTCCTTCTCCTTCCTTGCTTTTCTGCTGTTACTCCCTTTTCTTCCCCATTCATTTCCCTGCTTTGTCCTCCTTCCTCCCTTTCCTGTCCCCATTGCCTTCTGCCCACTTGTTTCTCCCTTTCCCTCCTCCTCCTCCATTTTGTTCCTGTGTTTTCCCCACCTCTGTGCTCATTCTCTGCTGTCCTGCTCCCTCTCCCCTCTCTCCCTCCCAGTTTTGGTATTTAGTCCATTTCCCCCTCACCCGTCTTGTCTTCCAGTTCCTTCCCCTGCTTCTGTTGTTTGTTTTTAGGCTTCCCATGCTCCTCAGAGCCACCATCCTTCCTCTGCCTCTGCACTTCCAGATTGAGCACCCTGCATATTTTCCTCTCCATCCTGCCCCTTCATTGCAGGTGACTTTGGCTCATCAGTTACCTCTGGACACTGCCATAATTTGAAATCCCAGCTATGCCCTGTGCGGGCACTGCCTCCACGAGGACACTTCTCTGGCACACTACAGGAACATTTTCTCATCCCTCTCAGCACTCCTTAATCTGATGATAAGCACCATGCAGGGGGTTTTAAGTGCACATCCTTCGAGGCAGCTCTTCAATGTACCCTACGTGGTAAGTTTCCGTTGTCTTTGGATTCCATTCATATGCTTTTATGTGCCATTGCTGTCTGTTGGCAAACCAGTGTTTTGATGTTTCATCCACATTCTCAGACATATGCAGTTGCAGTGCACATGCGCAACTGCCTTCTCCCAGCTCACTCAGTTCCTCAGTTGCTACCCTCGTTCCTCCCTGCAACTTTCCCTGCTCATTCATGCCCACTCCTACCAGCTGTTTTCTGTATACTCAATACTTCCCCAATTTACCATCCTCATCATGTATCTCAGCATTGTGCTCCCTCCTTTGCCATGACTTCCCAACTATGTTCTGCTCCTGCAGCTCTTCTCCCTGATTACTACATTGCCCGCCTCCCTTAGTTGCTCCTTAACTCCTCATTGTTTTCATGCCGCTCCATGTCATTTAATAATTCCAATTTTGGCCCCTAGGCTTTGGCCTCTGGCTACCCTGTGGATGATTGGACTGCTTTGGCCTTGTGGTGGCCCTTCCCCTCATGGCCTCCTGCTTGATTCTTATTGCACCTGGGATTTGTGTACTTGTCCTCACCCTTGGCCTCCTCACATTGTGGATTTGGACTCCACCAGCTTGTTCAGTCTCGAAATCCACCTTGTCCATTGGACATCCTGATTTTACTTCTGCTTGCCTTTCAGTTCATCCAGTGCTTGTGTCCATTGCTGCCTGTGGCTTGCCTTCCAGCTCAGCTTCCTGCCATCTCCAGACCTCAAGCTCCCTGATGCCACCTCCTCCGTCACTGCTACTCTGGATGTTCCTGGTCCCCTACAGCCTTCAGCCTGGACTTGCCTCTGCTCACATTCCCCCTTGCTCCCTGCTGCGTATATGGTGATTTGCTCATCTTCATCATCCAGTGTTCATGGCTTTCTCCAGCTTTCTCTTACTGCTACCCTTAACTCAAACCATGGGTCTGCTATCAGCGATTCCAGTTTGCCATCTCCATCAGAGGTAGGAACCTCCTACCCTATCACTACAGCACTTTTGCTATCAACAATTCTAGTTCATCATCTCCTTCAGAGGTGGAAACCTCATTCCCCATCACCGAAGTTCCTTTTACTCTCTGCATTTTAAGTTCACCATCTCCTTCATAGGTGGGTAACTCATACCACATCGCCACAGCTCCTTTTGCTGTCAGCAATTCAAGTTCACCATCTCCTTTGGGTGGGAACCTCATACCCAAATCCACAACACCTTTATACCAAGATCCTCCTCTCAGTTTTCACTGGGTCCCTCGCTTGAGGCCTGTTTCCATTTCCATGCATTCTGTTTCTCCATACCATGGCATCTACCTGCCATCAGATACCTCACCTTCAACCTGAATATGATCCTGCTTGGCCTACTGACTTCCACTCCAGCTCCATCCTTCTGTCAGCAGAATTCTGAATCAAACTTTTCATCAAGGATTGGATTACTCCTCGCTTTGTCACTGATCTGGAAAAGACTGGGCCTTCCCCACACAACTGCAGCTCTGAGTTTGGAGTTCTATGACTTTTCTTGCTGCTCACTCTCAGCCTGCCTGGACTTTTACTCCCCATCAGCTGATTCTTCCCTCTGAGTCTTCTTCCATGTCGGAACTCCAGGACTTTGTGGTCAGGCTTTTCTCCTCAGTTTCCAGCCTGCAATCTCGACTGCCTGCAATCAAAGCCTGCATCCCCATTGCTACTACTCCTACTTCACCAGTCCTCTTCAGTGGCCATCCTACGCCAGTCATGCCTGTCATATTCCAGCTCCCCATTCTTCTGGACAAGCTTCCTCTATCGTCTGTGAGCCATTGCCTCGCCAACAAAGGCCTTTGACACGGTCTCCCACCCCCTACTTCTGGGAGCCCTCTGTCACGCTGGGTTTGCCTCTGGACCACTGGCTTGATGCTCCAGCTACCTGTCCGCCCGCTCCCAACGAGTCAAAATTGGTGGGACTCTTTCTGACCCACGCTCGATCCACTCAGGGGTTCCACAGAGCTCCATCCTGGGGCCCCTTCTCTTCTGCTACCTTAACACCCTGCCCAGTGCGTGCCCTGGGAATATTCTGCTACGCAGAGCGATACCGCCCTCTTTGCCACTGACCGTAACCCCTCTTCCTCCAGGTTTCCTTACAAAGGGCCTATGACAGTGCTGAAGCTTGGCTTAAGAGCATAGATTGGTCATAAATCTTAAAAATCTAAAACCATGCTCTTACGCCCATCCACAAATAAATCATCAACACCCCTCTGTATCCTTTCGACTCTAAACTACAACTGGAACAAGTCCAATCCTATAAGTACTTAGGGATCTATTTGACTCAACCTCTCCTACCATACCCACATCGATGCACTTGCTTCTGTTACCAATATCCGACTTGGTATCCTGTACCGCCACAAAAACTGTCTCCCCCCCGACGCACTCCGGCTGGCGGTTACATCCTCCATACTCTCCCTGGTGGACTATGGGCTACCTATCTATGGGGCTGCCAACATGACGGCCCTCAACAAAATCCGCCTCCTCCTAAATAAGGCTTGCAGGCTAATCACTGGGGCCCCTAAGCTCACTCATACCTGCCAACTCTATGACCTTGCAGTAATGCTTGACCTCGATGAACGCCTGTTATACCAAACGTGCCTCATTTCAAAAAAAACCTTACTAGGACTTTCTCCCCCCGGGCTGACTTCCGCCCTCCTCCCAGCACAGCCCCTTGTCAGCACCCGGACCTCCAGCAAAGCCACCTTCCTGGTTCCTCGTGCTAGGACTTCACTTGGACAGAGATCTTTCTGCCATAGAGCTCCCGCTTGGTACAACACTCTTCCTCGGGCCATCACTGATACCCCCACCATCTCACTTTCAAAATGCCCTCAAAGCGAGGCTATTCAAAGCGCTGCTGCTCCTGTGCCCCTAACGGATGCTCAAACCCCCTCTCCTGCAACAATGCCCTCTGGGCAGCTCAATCCCCTCCTTCCCTTATTCCTAACAACTTATCTACTCCATGATTCCCTCTACCGACTGTATCACAGCAGCTTGAGCGAACACGTTGCACTCCTATGCCTTATACTTATCTTATTTGCTACCCAGCCCTATCTGAGTTACCCCGTTTTCCTGTACTACTCCTGTCCCAGGCCCTACACTTAGTGTAATCTGATATCATGTCACCGGTGTACTGCTCTATCGAGTTACCTGTACTGCGACTGCCTCATGCCGTACGTTCCTTGTAATCTGGCACAGTAGACCTGTTTGGCTGTAATCACACCTACATGACATACCGTTATGCTGCTAAACCCTTTTATTCTACTGTTGTCAATTATACCATATTTTGCTCTGTATCACACTACCAATGTTGCTGTTACCATGTGCCATTAATGCGTGTCTGTTTATACTCATCGCTGCTCTGTATGTACCCTTCTTTCTGTATTACCTGTATTATCTGTTTTATTTGTATTATTCTGTATTTTCTACCATTGTTGTGAGGTTCCTTTGGAAATGAGCCCTTGGCTCAAAGGTTGTAAACTGATTGCTTTATAAATAAATAAAACCTCCTGGGGCATCATTGCTGGGCTGGAAGTCACCCAGAGTCCCTCCTTATCTCCTTTCAGGTGGTCGATGAGTTTAGCTGGCCTGCTGCTGTCATGTCGAGCAACTTCCGTCTACGCCGCTATGGCTCCTGCTCATTTGTTGCTACTTAACTTTTGGGCATTCTTCAAATCTGTCCACACCCAGTGTCCACTCTCCTGTCCAACTATGTCCAGTGCTCCAAGGCATATGTGTTCTTCTCATGTAAAGAAACACTTGTCCAGCGACATCCCTCGAACACCACAGCATATATAGTCTGAGTCAGTATAGAAATATCAGTACTTCAATAATCTCCCCAGGGTCAGTTCCATATTCCCATTAGACTGGACCATAGAAGATCTTCTCTCAATCAGCTCTGCAAGATCGTTCCTTACATATTGCATTTCATTCAAACAGTATGGACATCACTGCCTCCCTGATATCTTCCACAAGATCCATGCTCTAGTGGAGTCTTCTTCACACCTGTTTTCTTACACTGGAATCATGAACTTATTTCCCTTCAGAGATATACCAACTCTATAATAGCCATACCCCTCAAGGCCAAACAGGAACCACAGTATACCACATAGTGATACTGGCTCCATTCATTATACATTCCACTATAGTCTATTCTCCACAGTGCTGACTCAGATTGACCATGTTATCTGACCTGCATTTCCCAGAATACCTATTGGGTGCTCTCCTAAGAGGTATCAATCTTAACTTTTTTTTTGCACTAGCCAGCCGGGCTAGTGGACCAGAGATTGCACTAGCCCACAGAAGTTTGCACTAACCCACAGTCAGTATGGTTAACAGTGATTTATTAAACGAAAGGCAGATAAAATGGAAATGTATCAAACACATGTCTGAATTTATTTTAAACCTAAATTACAAATGAACTTTGTGAAATAAAATGCTTCACATATACAACATTCAGTGTAGTCAATGTCTTAATGTCAGTGTCTTAAAGTTCTTAATACAAAAGTCAAATGATCCTTAAATATTGCTGGACTCTGTGGTGTCAGGGGAGTGTGGCTCACTCTTGAGCACACTTGTATTACTATCACAGTCACTTATGTTTGAATGATCAGAAGAGATTTCTTCAGCATCAGGCCATGACAAGACATGGCCAGTCTGTGGTCTCCTATATCTCTCTGCATTGAAATTCCATAAACTGATGACACCCTGGGGTTGAAACTTTTCAATGTCTGGTGAGTTCACCTGGATCACCATCAGGTCAGTTACTAAGTCTGAGCGCAGCTTGCAGCATAGCTGGGATTTGGTGATCTTCATCTGACTAAATCCCCTCTCAGTCTCTTCAGAGATTGCTGGCAATGTCAACAACAGATTCACCAGGGCAAGGATGTTGGGGTATTTCCACTGATCTGCTGCATTCACTTTCTCCCATAAAGCTACCAAGTTCAAAATTATTGCGAGAACCTCCTGGAGGAGATTGTCCTGGAGTTCAGCTGACAGCTGGCTGGGAAATCTATGGGAAAAGACTAAGTTTGGCCAAGCCGAGTTCTCAGGTATGGCGGGTACTTAACTTGGCCATGAGGTTGGTGGATCAGGGAACAAAACAAACACACTGTGTGTTACTTAATTGAGAGCAAGAGAGAGAATGAATGAATTGAAAATGCACTTGCAGTGCAGCCACATTGATGGCGACTAATTAAGCTGTTCTCATTTCAGTCAGTATATTTTTTAAGTGCTGGGACTCACTTGGGAGGTTAAGTCTGAACTAGTATCAGGCAGGGGGTGGGATTATTTGCTACCATTACCAGACTGAGACCTAACCTGTATAAGCCCATTTTCTCAGTGGGGCTGCCTGTGTCTTTATTCCAGTTTTGGAAGTTCATACCCCAGGGACAACAGACAAGGCTGAAAAGAACAGCGAAGGCAGGACAGAATGCTGGTTTAACTGCCCTGTGTTCCTCTTAGAAGTTCTTTTTTTGTTTGATTAGTGATCTCACTGTTCTAATGGCACACTGGTGTGAATGCTGGCAAAGTTTTACTGGGGGGGTCTTGCTACCATTACTGACTGTGGAGAGGAGACAGAGACCTGCTGTGTTAGTTAGAAGGAGCCTGTTTTCTCACTGGTGCATACCTGCTGCTTTAGAGTTTTGGAGGCAGCTTCTCAGATGATGACCACAGGGACAAGGCTAAAATAAACAGAACAGAGGAGGCCAGGTTGGAATGCTAACTTTACTTATTTTCTGCAGTCTGTCTGTTTCTTATTACATTTATTAGTTTGGAGTTCGGATGGACTCAACTGTGCGAATGCTGCTCTAGTAGTCTCAACTGAATGATGTGCTTTATGTCTGCGATCTCACTGTTCCAACTGCGCCATGTCATGAATGCTATGCTGGGTGTGGTCTTTGCTGTCTTAGTGTTCCAGCCGCACCCTGAATGCTGGTATTTTTCTTTTGGTTTACATGTTTTACTTTGTGGTCTCACTGCTCCAACTGCACTGTTGATGCTGATGTTTTTGTTTCTTTGCCACATGAGTGCCACACAGCACAACAGGCACAGAATGGAACTACATCACGCTTATCCGAAATGCACTCAGCCCAGCCGGGCAAGTAACAGAGATCCTGCACTAGCCTTCCGCAATCTGCACTAGTAACTGGGCTAGTAAATGAATGCTAAGATCAACCCAGGTCTAGTATTTCAGAACATGTACCAACAGATCTCCGATGCATACCTATCCTGCTAAAGTTACACTATCCCAAGTCACTGCTTCTTGGCCTCTGGACATCACCATACTTCTTGAAGTTATCTATGTGGTGAGCTACCTTGCTGCTAACCCTTATTTGTAGATATTTTTCTGTTGTACATATTTTTTTATGTAATTATATGTACATGTCAGTGTTGGCACAAAGGGCTTGACCTTCTTTTGATCTAAAGGCAGCTGTTTGCCGGGAACTGAAAAAATTGCATTCCCAGTTTTTTTAACAGTGGATATGTCAAAATCCATTTGTATGTCATAAAACCATGCACTCAGGAGTGGGATGCTTTGGTCTAGGAAGTTATTATAACAGGCTTCATTTTATGAGGTAACAGGAGAGGAACATGCTTCTTAGAGAACCTGTGTGAATTTTATCTTATGGGTGCCAGTGGTCTACAGGGGACTTCAAAGGGCTTAACTTTGAAATGTTATATCCATGCTAATTATAGGTCTCAGAATCTGATTTTTAATATTCTTGAAATTTTGAAACAGCATAACAGTGCCATCTCCTAGCCAAACAGAGTAGTTGCCTAAACTGGACAGTGATGACAATATTCCAAGAATTACAGAGAGGTATAAATAGTCCCTGATCAGGGCATTTGAACACACATTTTGTTTGGATCCTCTCTCCTGACCACAGAGAACACCTGTCAACACAGAGACTGCATAAGAACAAAAGGCTGCTACAGAAAAACTGAAATATTTTGCAAACCTGTGATTACTGCATATTGAAACAGTAATACAAAGACTTCTGCACAATTGTGGTCACACATTTGTTTCAGTTTCTCATAAGGAAAGCTGGGAGAGACAGCTATTTGTAGTCTTCAGGTATGATTCAGTGCATATTCAAAAATTTTACTTTTTAAGATCATTGTAGATCTATTTCTAATCTTCATTTATATAACAATTTTCTCTTAAACAAATAATCAGTTAAATACTTCTTAGAATGCAATATTCTTTGAGGTAGTATTCTTATGATGATGATTAAAGATGATTAAAATGAGTTAAATTAGTCTTCAAAGACAAATGAATGACTCCTTTAATGCTAAATTTAGTATTCAATTTCAGTGAGGAGTAATTTATCTTAACAATGCATTACAGAACAAAGTATAATGAGATTAATACTGATACCACTGTGCTACCTCATGAGTCCAGGGCTGCTGTTAGAAGTGCCAAATCCTGAAATGGCATAATAATGTACTACCAAGGTGCTACCATTGTGCCAGTGTTTGAGGGAACTGACAAAATCTCAAAATTATGTGATACCATTGTATTACCAGTGTGTATGTCTGTGAGAGAAAAATTGTAAAAATGCCATAGGGATACCATTGTGCCAGTGCACTACCAGTGCACCAAAGAAAATATATATGTTGCCTACCACTGTGATACCAGAGTACCATGGGGTAGTACCACTGTGGATTTTCAGTTTACCACTGTATTGCCATTGTAATTAATTTAGTAAGGGAATCTGCATGTGCTGGTTACACTGAGTACACCCACTGATTGTAATTTGAGTTTGAACCTCCACTGGAGCAATGCAATCTCATTACATACTTAGTTTTGACTAACAGAGCATTGTTTAGATAACAATTTATAACAAGACAGATAAGGTAAAAGACAACAGAGAGAATTTCTCCA
Organism: Neoceratodus forsteri; assembly: GCA_016271365.2. Classification (NCBI taxonomy): domain Eukaryota; kingdom Metazoa; phylum Chordata; order Ceratodontiformes; family Ceratodontidae; genus Neoceratodus; species Neoceratodus forsteri. Next base: position 1,705,534 of record CM028136.1, on the reverse strand, counting down.
GTGACCAGATGCTTAGTTTAACAAGCTGCATGTGCTGTTTACACTGAGCACATCCACTGGTTGTAATTTGAGCTGGCATATGTATATTGCATGTGGGAGAGGAATGTATATCAAACACACTCTCTTTCTCCATCTCTCTACTCTCTCTCCCCTCCCTCTCAGTGGAGTGCTTCCAGGTGAAGGGATTGTGCTTCAACTCCACAATTGTGCTTTGGTGGGAGTCTGAAGTGCCCTTTTTCCCAAATGATAGCAAGAGCAGATTGCAGGCGCCACCCTGCATCCATAATGAACTCCACCAACATTTTGTACATGCATCGCCTTATCAAGATGTACTATTGCCTTTTGTGGTGTGCGTGTGAGCTCGGCTTTTTGGAATTCTGTGTCAGATGACATCGTAAGTACAGGTAAGACCTGGAGATATTGGGTGAAAGGGCAGGCCAACCAACTGGAGCAGAAAGAAAGGATTAGTAAAAAAGGACCAAAGAAGGAAGGAAGTCTGGAATGTACAGTATAATAAATCTTACTCTAAACAGAGCTTACTCTATCTGCTAGTAACCCTTGCTTGAAGCAACAGAGTTAGCCCTCTTTATATTAGCTGCTGACATTTAATTCAGAAGCAAAGTATTACATATTTATTGATTTATTTAAAAGTTTTACCAGGAGGGGCCTGTTGTCCTAAAACAAGCTCATTTTAAGAGATGTCCTGGGATAAGAGTACATAGAAACAGTACAGTATTACAATATTGCACCCAGTGCAAAAATGCAGACAAGCAGGGTTTACATAACAACAGTTAACAAGGTGCAGAAGGAAAAGCCTGAAGAACATCAACTCAGCAATGCAAGTACAAAAGACAAAGAGTACAACAGTGTAGCAGCCGAGCTGCTAGACTATATCTAATCTCAGGATAGCACAAAGACAGGTACCATTCAAAGCAGAGCTATTAGAAGCTCCAACAATACAGTAACCTAACAGACAGACCCACAGCTGCTCCTCAAATGATCGTCATTTTCAGGAGAGCCACAGGTGGTTGTGGGTGCACCACTCAGGGAGTTGAATTATGAAATGATGGTGGAGACAGAGTAGGATCAACCAGATAAATCATTAAATAAATAAAATCACCAATGAGGTAAAAATATACTTTTTCTAATAGTGCCAATCATGCCCTTCCTCACATTGGGGGGTGGTATTTTACATGGACATTTCTCTTTAAGCAAGGTGAAGATGGGAAAAGTTACAGAGCCTCAATGCAGCAATGTTGTGTTTTCAGATGGAAACCCAGTTTGGATAAGTTCAAAACCCTCCAGAACCTACAGTATGCCATTTTCTGTAACAGAACCATTTTAGACCTTTCAGGTTATGGCCATTTTAAAACACTGATTTTGAAGCGTAATTAACTCCTCCAGCATAGCTTTAGCTACTGTAAAAGGGACTAGTGGTGGTAGAGGTGGAAAGACCAGGAAAAAGGCTGATGTAGAATAGAACCAGTGAGCAAGATGTGTATGGTGTGACTAATAATACTCAGAGTGGTATTAAGGGATGCTGTCTGGCTATATAACACTAATTACAGTCTATTTACAGTAGTACCTCCAAAAGGCTTTAGATTACCTCCCTTCACTGGCAAGAGTTTATGGGTTTAAAATGATGGCCAGAATCCAGAACAAACCTCTGTCTCAGCGTAACAGCAATTTTATTTAATGTGTCTTTACTCCTTGCACGGTTTCATATTTTGCTGGAAAGCAGCTTACTAATGAATGTTCCTGAATATTTAGTCTAATTTTCTGTTCTCACCTAATATAATGTATACATGCTCACAGTTAAGTTGACCACTATCTCTTATATCCTGTCCTGCTATCCTGATCAGTAATTTTACTGTCAGTCAGCATCTGACACTTGTCTCCTTTCCAGAGTATGCTGGTTTCCAGAACAATGTTGAATCAGCCAGTAACATGTTAAATAAAATTGCTGTCACACTGTAACAGAGTCTTGTTCTGATTTCTTGCCATTGTTCCAGAGAGTTGTGAAACTTGTAGACTTTCTCAGTTCCAGAGCACACAAATGTTTCTACTAGAAACGGAACATAGCTGGATTTTTGCTGTAAAATGATGGCTAAATTTTTTTGTGCTTTAGACTAAAATGTTATGAAAGTTCTGATAAGGCCACATAATTAGTATACATTTTATGGCTTGTTAGAACCATTCACAACATTAGAACTTTGTGTGGTCCTCCATCCTGATTTATGTTACATGCTGTCAGTATAAACTGGTAAAAGCTGCACCAGCTATAATTTAAATGCATTGATTTGAAAGATATCCAGCTAAACACAAGATCACTGCCTTGGCTGTTAGAAAAGCTTACTAAATAAATCAGAAGTCTTTCTTAGACTGCTGTAGCTAATTAAGGAAACCTGCAGCAGCTTGACACTACAGTAAAGATTGAACTGTGTGGTAAACACTCAGAAACCTTTGTTGAACATTGAAATATTTTTAGTTGTAGTCCCATGAAAGCAACTCAAAGGGATCCATCTTATTTAACAATGTTGGTCCATTGTATGAGATACCCTTCTGCTACTTTCCTTTTAATTGTAGTTTCACTGAATAATCTAGTAATAGAAACTTCACTTAAAGATTTGATATTGTGAGTTGGCACCAGTGTGTTACTTAACACACCTGGAATGTTTATTTTAAGGTTTTGTTTTTTTTTCAAAAAGTTTACATAGTATAATGAGTCCTTAGCTGGAGAGATATTGTCTCAAAATTAAGGAAAGGTCACAGTGATAAACCTCATAATATCCAGAATCCTAGTCACACCAGCAATTAAACCAGCAATCACTGGTGCCATCCCAGAATTCAAATTTTAACATTGGAATTTCATAACTACCATCACCATAAATCTGTGGCATTGCTCATAGTGAGTCAAACCTTAGTCAGCAATTTGGACATTCACATGTTGCTAGGAAACTCTTGTGAGTCATTCACATTGCTCAAAATCACTTCTTTACTTTAACAGTATAACTCATGGAGCTGAAGCATCCACATCCAATAACCATGCAGGCGTAGATATTTCTATCAGACTGTCCAACACTCTCACCCTGCCTTCCTTTATGAGAACTAGGGGCAGTGGGCACCCCTACTTGTGCACAGGTAATCAGGTGCCAGCTACAACCTCTCAAAGTCCCTATGAGGTGAAGATTCCACTAGAACAGACCATACTTCACATTTCTTGCACTAGAGTGCCTGTATTCCCAGTCTCTTGTGACATTTTCAACAACAAACACATCCAAACATTTTCTCTTTAGTTTGGAGTATATTTTATAGTTAACCATCCTTAGGGAACACCAGTGAATGGGCTCTACTACTATTATCCTCTTACTGAGGGTAGAGCACAATACAAGAAAAAACAGATAGCAGAACTCAGGGTATAGAAGAGTCCACCTCCTCCCGTGGCCCTAAAACCAACAATCTCCTCTCTCCTTAAACTGTTACTCTGACCTAATCTGGGTCCTGATTTTGAAAGGGCCTGGGATGGCCAAGGGACTGTCCCTAACAAAACATGCTGGTAATGGGAAAAAGTAATTTTTAGTATTTGTTTGCTCACAGGTGATATTGTCCTTTTTGCATGGGTGTCTAACAATTGCTATGCTTGGAAGCAGCAGGCATACCATTTTGCGCACCAATGTAAAATAAATTGTGCAAGTTGCCATAAGATGTGAAAAAGTTGCAATCAGGCAGCCTTTGGAAAATTGCAAAAGTAGGAAAAACTGCAGTTGTGTAAGGGTGCTCTCCTTGCACAACTTGTTCCACCACACATGTGCAACCATTCCACCATTGAAAATCTGGTCCCTGCTTTCCTGTCTGCAGTGTAGCAGAGATGACCAGTCTAGCTCCTTCCTCCTACATAAGTCTTCCTCCACAGTACACTTGCAGCAAGAAAGTCCAATTAATCTTTGTGGTGCCAAAGCAACCATTCTCTTAGTGAACCACAAGGGTCCCAGGGATTGCAAGCAGAAAATACAGGAATTGGAGAGAATAAGAGGTGTGTGAACATGATGTGGGAAGAAAAGAGAAGAATGGCTTTTACAGAAGCTGGTGTGAGTGAAAATCTCACAGAGGAGGGCTTTGAAGGGCAGGAAGAAAATGAGGATGGAAGGCAGCTGGGAGGTCCCACACCGTGTACTTCAAGTTCAATCTCCAGTGCTGTCACCCAATATTCATTATTTTCTCCTACAACCACAATGGCTGCATTTGTGACACTGCAGTAATAGGAAAGGGCTATGATGCCATACATAAGGGCATTAATATATCAGAAAATCCTCTAAAACAGGTTATACAGATTTCATGGATAGGTTGTCATAATGTATAATGTAAGCTCTGGGGAGGATGACTAATCTTTTCCACTTCAATTTGGTATTTGTTTGAAAATCAGAATACAAAAATTAGAATTTATTTAATTATTTATTTCAAAAGTTTCACCAGAAAAGACATACTGAGCAGGTAAAGCTCATTTTCAGATGCATCTTGAGGGAAGGGAGCACAGTGCAATTTTGACAATAAGGTGCAATATAAATACTGAGTAATCATAAGCACAGTTGTATTGCCATGGCAATAAATACAGGGATACATTGATAATAGATTCAGCACTAGAACTACAGTATTGTTCAAAACCTAAGGATAAGCTAAGGACAGAGGAGGATACTGACAGAGGTTGATATCCAGGAGCACTATGCAGTCAAGGACAAGTACTGGAGTGAGTAGAGAAGCCATGAAGGAAGGCCTTAAGGAGCAATAGGAAGAGGCAGAGCAGATAGCAGAGTGGAAGGGAAGACCAGGGCTTTGGTATATGAAAGGTGAATGCAGCTTTACCTGTGGAAGATTTAATGTGAGGAAGGATAAGGGAGTGATTGTCTGTGTTACAAATAAGGTAAAATCCAATCAGTTGTGAGATTTTGGAAGAATTTTATCATGCTTCTGTTTCTGGATCTGAATTGGAATCAGAATTATAAACCTGATTTTGAGAAGTGTAACACTGGGGCATACAGAGGTACTACAAGTAACTTTCAGAAGCCCCAGCAACTGTGATGAGAAGATAGGCAGCAGGCAAAAATGTCATGCCTGCCTATAGGATGGAAAATGGAATCAGAATTGGAATCTGATTTTGACTCCGATTCTGAAAATATTAATTTCTGAATTAGGATTTTTCAGACTCAGAATCCAAAACCTGAATTCCTAATTTCAGACCAGAATCAATTAAATCTAATTCTGTATTTGAATCCCAAACCTCTTTAGTTACGAAGGCCAGTAGATGGGGCAGAGAAGGATAAAAGGATGGAGGAAAGGAAGTGGGAGGGTGCCAAGCTAAAATTTTTAAGATAAAGGATGCACAGTGGAAATGAAAGCATACATCATAGTACTATACATGTTATGGCAGATAATACAGTAAAAGGAGAAATGAAAACTGCATTCTGATGTACAACTGATACCAATGTACACGGATGGCAGTCTTCAGGTTTATTTATAATGGGTTTAGTTAGGGCCCAAAAGAGGGCTTTTGTATACAGGTCCTGCTGTCCTTCCAGGGTTAGGTACTGTCACAGAAGATGCTCTTTTTCCAGGTATTCCACTAGGTCATCTTTGTCTAGTGGCTCCATCAATTTCCACACCAAAGAGGTAAGATGATAGGGCTATAGTTTTCAGCTGTTCCTTCTCTGCTCCCTTGTGCAGTGGAACTGTGTCTGTCATTCTCTAGTCCTTGGAATCCCCTTTGCTGTATACAGCTATTGAACAGCACTGCCAGGGGTTGACTAACACTGATGCCAGTTTTCTAAGAACTCTCAGATACATTCCATCTGTTTCAGGGGTTTGTTTACCTTCAGGGCAGCTAACACTTTTCTGACTCTTATGCTTGTAAATTCTGCATCCTCATTCTTACTCCCACCCCATTTCCTTGTGATCCTTCAGCCATTCACATTCCCTCCAACCTACCGTGCCTCCTTCCCCCCCAACCACCCTCACCCTTAGCACTCCCTGCCACTATTTTGCCCTTATTTGACAAAGCCTTTCCTCAAGGCTACTTACCATTTCCTTAAGTCTCTCCATCCACTCGAGATGGGGTTCTCCCCTCTCTCTCCACTGAGCTCACCACTGCTTTCATAAATCCTGTGCTGACACTGTACTAATTCCTGGTACTAAAAATGACTTTGTAATACTGTAATCTAATATATGATTCTCTACCTGCCTGATTATGAGACATATATGTCTATTGTCTGTCAATCTGACATGGAACCTTTGTAGAGAGCCTAGACTCGAAGGTCTTTTCCAAATCCTTAAATAAATAAATAAAAAATAAAACAATACACCTCTACCTGTGGCCTTTTGACACTCTCTGGCAATGGCCCACTGTTCTCCTAGTGAATGCCAAGCCAAAGTAATAATTCAGCATGGCTGAATTCTGCCTATTTTCTCTATTACCCTACCCCACAATAGCCTGACAAATCCCCTTCTGTCTTTCTTCATTCCCTAGATGATGTCTACCTCAGCTTACCTGCAGGACAAATTCCCTCATTTAGCTGAACTCCACCCTTTTTATTTTTAATATTTCTTTTATTTCAAGGTTTTACAAAGGCAGAGTACATCTTGTGTTCATTTTCATTACAATAAATACAATATACAGTAGATAAGACACTTGGCATTTCATCAGGTATTTGTCAGGGAATGCATATCCAGGTTTTAGTCTAATACATTTGTTTAATCTTTCATGTACTTCCTTATGGTAATCCCAGGCCCATATAATGTTTTTTAATTCCCCTAGGGATCAAATCTGGTCTGTGCTTGGATATCCATAGCCACTACTTAGTGAAGTCCATACATCTCTGGACCTTTAAATTAATCTGAACCATCAAAGCTCCATTCTACATATTTCATAAGTTATGTCTTCCCATTCTTGGGAGGTTGGTGGAACATTTTGGAACCATTTCCTCATCACAGCTTTATGGGCTGCAAGGATTAATATAGCTAGTAAGAATCTGGGGATACCTCTCCTATTCCTGTTTGGAAATCAAGAATAAATCGCATTCGGCTGTCAAGGTCCCTATTTTTGGGAACAGTCCCCAAGAGCTCCTCCCTCCCTCCAAAATAACTCTAGGAGTGGCAGCTCCAAAATACATGTTTATGATTAGTTGAAGGTTCCTACAGCCTCTCAAACATTCTGATCCCAGACAAGCATCAAACTTCCCTACTATTTGTGGAGTTCTAAAATCTTAATGAACACTTCCAGCCAAACTCTCTCCAGATCAAAGATCTTGTGGTTTTATGTACTGTTGAGTATATCAATTCCCATCTTTCCTTCTCTAGGTTAATAATTAACTCTCCTTCCCAGCATTGTTGTGAATGTAATGACCTCTCTTTCTGTTTTCTATTTAGGGCTTGATAGGTCTGGATATGATATGTTCTGGAATTGCCATCGCTATTGTTTTACTTATAATTCCGTTAGTGGGTGTATCCCCGGATCCCAAGAGATACCCATCAGATTCCTACAATAATTTCTTATCTAAAGAAGTCAAAACAAATCTTGTTTCCCAGATGATACTTTTTCTCAGTGTCTGGAATTAATAAAAATTCCCTGTTCATATAATTGGTAAAATCTGATAAGCCCCAGGTGTTGCCACCTTTTAAAGTTGTAATCTTATCTAGCTGGGTTAAATCTGGGTCTGATGTAATTTTCTGCAGGAGGTTTACTATAGGGTCTTTAGGTTTTTGTAATTATTGTTCTTCTAATTCTCAAGAGCTGTCTAATTTGTTTAAATCTGATCTCTCTTTCATTGTTGTTTTGGTATGGTCTGGCTGAACAGGTATTTTTCTATCTCCCTATTTGCTTCCTTGTTCTATCTCCTTCCACTGCAGGTCCATCCCTTCATCTAGCCAGTGCAGTACATGTGATATTACTGCTGCCTGTGCATATTGTTCTAAATTAGGTAGGGTGAGCCCTCCTCTATTTTAGGGGTAACTGGAGGGTCTTGTATTTTATCCTTGGTTTTCTTACCTGCCATAGAAACCATATATCATACTATTCCATTTTTTAAATCTTTCTTTGATGGAAAAGTCAGGCGAGTCTGGAAGACATATAAGAATCTTGGAAGTATATTCATTCTTATAACATCAATTCTTTGATTCAGTGAGATGGGTAAGGATCCCTTCTCTGAAGTCTTCTCTAATAGATTGAAAAAGAGGTGTATAATTAGCTTCATAAAATTATGGATTTCCTTTGTAAGGTTTATCCTAAATATCTAAATGTATTACTTTTCCATCTTAATGGATGACTTGTCTGATTCCATACTCAGTTGGTAATTAAAGGACAATACTTCTGTTTTACTTTTATTTAATATATATCCTTAGATAGACTCTAATCATCCCAAAAGAGAACAACTTCAGAATGGAAGTCTCGGTTCTGTTAAATATATTAACATGTCTCCAAAAGCCATTTCATATGCAGTATTAAGACAAATTATTCCTATAATTCGTATGTTTTCTCAGATGGCTTGGGCTAAGGATTCAGCATACAGGGCAAATAGGGAGGGGATAAGGGGTAGCCCTGATGGGTGCCCCTGTTTAGGGAAAACAGGTCAAATATGACCCATTAACTTTCATCATGGTTTGTGGAGAGGTGTAAATCATTGTATTATATTTAAAAAGTTGCTGGAAAATTGAATTTCTCCATCATATATGCAGAAATTTCCAGGAGACCCTGTTGAACACCTTCTGGGTATCCATACTCAAAAGTATAAAGGGTTTGTTCCTTTGAATCACTTCCAAGAGGAACAATGTTAGTTTAATAATATCCGCTGTTTGGCATTTTATTATAAAACCGCTTGGCCTTATTGATAATATGTGGTTATATGTTCTCTAATTGTTTAGCTATAATGGCTGCGAAATACTTATAATCCTGGTTTAAAACTGATATAGGACAATAGGATTCACAATTTAATGGGTCTTTATCTGGTTTAAGTATGGTAGATATATAAGCATATTGCCAACTATGTTTTCCAAAATGTTTTATAGAATTCTTGGTATAACCATCTGGGCCAGGGCTTTTATTCGATTTAGAATTACATGAGAGCAAGATCTATCTCCTGAGAAGCAATAGGTCTAGTTAGGAATTATGTTGCTCCTCTGTAATTTGGGGTAGTTGTGTGAAAAACTTTGATACCTTTCTTCATCTGGTTCCTGAGGTTGATTGTATAATTTTAAGTAAAATGCCTAAATCCCTTGAGTATATCTTTTGTTTTAGTCAATATTTTAGGTTGTGTAGGGTGTTTTATTTTAGTTATTATTAAGGATGTTTGTTGTTTTGTAATCTATAGGCCAGAATTTTGGCAGCCTATCTTTGTTTCACATATATCAAAGCTTGTTCTTTCTTTTGGTTTAATAAATCTTGTAGCTGTGTCTTTACTTGGTTTATCTGTGCAATTGTGACACCTCTTCCTCCTGTATGTAATTGTAACCTCTCTAGCTCCATTTCTAACTATGTTTTGTTTCCTAATTCTCTGTTTCTTTTGGTGGGTTGCATATGCTATAATCTCTCCTGTAGTACTGATTTTAGAGTGTCCTATAATGTTCCTTCTGTACCTCTTCCATACTGTTCTCCTGTAAAATTCTGAGAATCCATTGCTGAATCTTTACTTTAAATTGTTTATCTTTGATAAACATGTTATTAAACCACTAGTGTCTCATTGTAACTTCCTGTTCTGATTCTAGTTCCACAGTAATTACAGCATGGTCTGATAAATGAATTGGTGAGATTGTTGCATTATGTATTATATCTATAGATTCTGCTTCTACCAGGAAATAATCAATTCATGATTAGGTATTATGGACCCCTGAGAAATGTGTATGGCTACGTGATATTGGATGGTAGTGCTGCCAGGTATCTATTAGGGCAAGATCTTTTACTAACCTCTTACCATGTTTCTGCCTTGTGGATCTAGGTGTGTTAGCATTTGAACTGTCACTGGAAGGATTCATTAAAAGATTCAAGTCTCCGCCTAATATCAATATCCCTTGCTTAAATGTTATGATTTTATCAAAAATGTTTTGATAGACAGTACTTTCTGAACCTCGGGAACATACAGTATATACTTCCCACTGTGTAAACCTGCCCTTTCCAGTTTACTTTAATCAAGGACAATCTGCCCTCACCATCCTGATATGATTTGAGAATTTGAAAAGCTGAAGACATTAGTACAATAATTGCTAGTCCCCTCCATCGTCCTCTTGTGTATGCACTAGCTACTATATTCAGCATTCCATATTTAAACAATTTCTGGTGCTCGTCTTTGGATAGATGTGGCTTTTCGAGGAGAATGATCTGGTGGTGCATTTTTTTTTAGATGAGAAATTATTTTAGTTCTTTTTCTAGGATTGCTCAGTCCATTGACATTCTGGATACCACTCTAAGGAGTCTCTTAGTCTGAGACTTCTACATGCAATTGATGCTTTTTCTTCTCTCATTCACTCATCTTTATTATATTGTGTCTCTGTTCCACTACTTAATTCCCTGCACATTTCCTGATCTGTATTCCTCCATGTTATTCTAATTCCATGTCTCATCTGTTTGTTATCCCTGATGCCTCTGTATCTCTTTCTTACTTTATCCCCCTCAAGCAGCATCCCCCATTATGAGTACTGTATATACATGACTTCCAGTGTCAGAGTCCTCTGACAAGGGCAAATTATTCCGCTGAATGGGTTGCTTGCTGTACTCTGTAGGCCTGCCCTGGGGTTGTACATATCCCATAATGTAACCAAAGTCTAAGGTGGGCCACAGCCACTACTCCTGTTTGACAGTCTGATATCTTAAAAGAAAATCCTAAATAAAATTAAAACTCTAACACAAAATATCCCCAAACTGAGGTAATTAGTACAGGTGCATAACTCTGGTCCCTTCATCTCACTTTCTCCCCACCCAATATAGATTCACAAGGAAGCTTATATTATTAAAACATTCAGTCCTTATTATTCGCAGCTTTGTCTTCAGACTTCAGATCTCCCTTCAAGTTACTTTCTTCCCATCATTTTGATCATATTTTATTCCACATTTCCAGTCAAATCAGTCTGGTTTTTCTCCCAATATGTTCTAAGAGTCTCTTTGTTTTCTTTTGTTAGAGAGTCTCCTGGCTCTCGGCCCTAGGAGGTGTATGTCTCATGGTGGGTATTGCTTGTGATATTTACCTCCTCCTACCAATAGGAGGTCAAAATTATTGTTTCCAGCATGTTTTCTGAGGTCAATTGGTCCTCCTCCTGACTCCACGGCCCTAGTCCAGGTGTTCCCCTCAGGATTCTACAGCCAGGCCCTGAGCAAACTACCCTTGTTTGGATCTCTGAGTCCCAATCCTCTGAAGGTGCCTTAATAGTTATTAATGTATTTAACGATCTGCTATGTTGATCACACAGGTGCACCCCCTCCGACTCACGAAAATATTTAGATACTATTCTTTAGCAGGAAGCAAAGCCGGCTCCTGACCTCTTTCCTTTTGCTACTATCATTTTCTGGTGTCTGAAATAGGGCACATAAGTGCTATTCCATAGCGACCTGACCTGCATATTTGTTTTGGTGCTATTCAGCTGCTGCTTTTCCGGAGAGCACTTTACCTCTAGTTCCACTCTTTTAGGTCCCTCCTCCATACAGAAAGCATCTGTGTACTTCCTGTGGGTATATACCCCAAACCCAGCCCAGAGCTCCCTAAGCCTCTGCATTGCCAAAATGGAGGATCCACCCCCGCATGCTGTTTCCTCCTCACCAAGACACTGCACTCTACCTCATAGGCCTAGTCACCCAAAGGAGACAATCATTTTATATTAGTAGCAAATTGACCTAATAGTTTCTTTATCTCATTGAGAACTACTTGCTGTGATTCCTTCCCCAGTCGCTTTCTTTAATCAGACCCAAGAGCACATTGTTTGTTCTCCCTAGGAGTATAGATGGTATTTCAAATCCTTTCTGCCTCAAGTCCTCCATCACATTTGTCACTGTTTCATAGGTGACCTGTCAATTAGAGTACTGTATCATCAGTCTTGATGGATAAAGTGTGCAAATTTTAGTTTCAAGTGTCTTAAGATTGGAAATAGGGGACATATTCCCATCTTCTCTGCATCATGACCCTCGCGTAGTCATTATCAAAAAGTCTCTGTTTGCCCATAAATATTTTCCCTCTTGACCACGCTTTTGGAGTATTATTTCTTTGTATGTTAACTCTGGAATCAAATAATTATAGAGCACAGATGTGCCTCCAGCCCTAAGGGCTTGGGGCTGAGAGCCCGATATGCCCGCTCTATCTCCATGGGTAAATCCTGTTCCAAATCTAGCTCCTCTCTCAGCATGTTTTTCTATGTAACCCCTCATGTCTCTTCTTCGCTATTCTCCAGCACTCAGTATACCGTATATTCTGTCATCTCTGCCTGTTCTCTGCATCTTCCTGTCTCTATCCCATTGCTTTAGTTATTTCTAGTAGTTGAGTTAAAGTCAATTGAATCTGGGAAGTCTCCACGGCCTGGTCTGAGCTAGTCTGTCCCAACATCACTACTTGGGATTGTAAAACCTAGACATCTGCAGGAGGAGACCATGGTCAGAATGAAAGTCCTGAAATCTCTTTAACATCTTGTAGGTCTATTATTATTCTGTCTAATTTCTCATTCAAGATGATATATTTGTTTTTATGTTTGATTTCTTGCCTGGGCCTCGACAACTCTGCAGTCTCCAAGTCTGATTTTCATCTCCGATTTGTCTTCTTCTATTGGTAACACTGCATATCTGTTTATAGTTCCTTTTTGTGAAATTGAAGCCATTTATAAGAATTTCTCCATCAACTGTTGTTTTGAATTCAATTATTGGCTTTTCTTGCAATTTTGGGAGGGAGTGAGAGGAGCTCCGATCTTGGGCTGCCATTAGCTCCAGAGCTGCACTGAGTCCCAAACTCCACCCTTTTGAAGTTTAGCACTTCAGCCTTAGATGAGGCTTATTGGTGCCCAGGCCAAATCAAACCACATAGTATTGTAGTCGCTGGACCCCAGTGGCTCCCAATCTGCACTACACCAATTCATTTAGAATTGGTGAGTGCAACATCAGAAGAACAGATTATCTAGCGGGATCCCTGACCTGCTGGACCTGCATGCAGTTCTACTATGTATTAAATTGGGCCTGGTTTCTGGTGCTCCTGGAAGCCGGGATGTCCCAGTCTTTGTTTGTCAGGTTAAGATCTCCTACTACTACAATCTTCCCTTTGCTGCTCCCTTACCTACTTGTTTTCCTAGTTTCTTACCTCTCTCCTCTCATTGTGCAGGTAGCCTGTAAATAGATATGTTGCAAAGTTTTACTTCACTGGTGAAGGTCAGACGAAGATGTAAAATTCACCTTCATGAATAACTTCATGAATTGCCCACTTAGCTACTTTGCATGGAGTATTCCTTAGGAAATGACACTTTTTGAGGCAAAGTTAAGGTGAAGTTAAGGCAAACTTGCAATGTCACTTTAACTTCATCTGAAAAAGTACCACCTTGCCTGCCAAAAACATTGCAAAGTCATCACTTCACACTTCATGAATGTGGTAAACATCACAAATTTTTTGTAGAGTGAAGTTTGCCAACCACACATCTCTACCTGTAAACCGCCTTATGCAAGTTTCCTTCTTGACGACACTGCGAGCTATACCCCCAGTGATTCTACCTATCTTTTCCCTCAAATGTATGCATTCTGTACTGCCTGGATTCCTTCCTGACATAAATGTCAACCCTCAACCTCTATCAGTCCATCTATTACACCTATTTAAGGTGTATTCAGAGATCGCCAGGTCTCAGTTATTGTTCTCATTAGCTCAAGTTTCTGTAATATCACTTAGATCCAGCACAAAGTGTGCAACTACTGCCTAGAGCTTTCTAATTTCATATCTCAGACTCCTGGCATTGAGCCACACCACTCTCCAAATTGTGCTCCCAATTCTCTCCATTCCTCTAACCATAAAATACTCTAACATTAGAATCCTTCTTTCCAACATCTACCACTTCTGCGTGTTTGTCACTACATCTTCCTTCCCCACAACACCAGCTGACTCAAGGTCACCCTCTTAGAGTCAGGTATCTGTGCTTCTATCAGGGATGCAAAGTGATTTGCTATTGGTATCTTGGTAACTTTCTTCTATGACCAGCGGTGGTTGCTCAACCCCACCACTGGCATTTCTTTCCCACCTAACCTGTCTTCTATGACTGGTGATGGACGCTCAGCCCTGTGCCAGTATCCCCTCCTGCTCAACCCAGATTTCAATCTCCCAACACATACCCATTCTGACACTGGGGTGCCAATCCCTGGTGTTGGCTACCCCAAGCAGAAGATGCAACACCAGGATGCACAGCCCTGGTCCACCAAATTACAAACTGACACTGGGATGCCCAGTCCCAGTGCTGGTACATGAAACAAAGAAAGCTATCCTTCATCATCCTGCCCTTGTCATCTTGTTTTTAGTTGCTTTTTATTAAAACATTGAAAACATAACACAATACATTTCACAAGGAACAGATGTACAGCATAAGACAGTGTCAAACAGGTAATGTGAGGTTATATAATACAGCAAATCAAAAATAAAAAGCTTTGTTGACAATCAAATAACTTTAAAAAGTGCAGGAACCAATTATTACAATAACTGTGTAAGGAAATCTGTGTAACAGAGGTGATAAGAGTAACAGCAGCAAACATGAACAAACCCTTACTAATGAAACATGTGAAAAGGTGATTGAGGCTGAGCTGCCATGGGCACTTTCAAGGACCTTCCAACCAGTGAAGATCATATGGGGCATTCCATCCTATTCAACTTGGTGACCCTAAGCACTGCCCGAGGTACTTCATAAGTCAGATGCTAGATATGTCCCCAGATAGAGCGATATTTCTATAGCGTGTCTGCATATCTGTGAGAAATTTACTCAACTCCTGCCACGTGGTCCACTGTGAGCTTCCATTCTACTGAGGTGGGAATATCTAAGATTCTCCACTGGCAGAGAATTGACTTTTGCAACAATGCTAACAGATATCACCCATTGAAGGAGGAGAGTTTTGGGAGTGGCTAAGATGGGATCGCAGTAACATGAGCATGAAATCCACTTCAATATTATCAGGCAGGACTGACTGACAGGCACAACAGAATGATTTCCTCCCAATAGGACATCAAAAGTGGAAAGCTCCAAAGAACAAGGGCCAAGGTGGCACCCAAGAACTGGCACCTCAGAAATGTCAATAGGAAGAATGTTTAGTTTTTAAGCTTGGCTGGTGCATGGTACCACTGAAGGAGAACCTTATTTTGGATTAGGTAGCTTCAGCTGTCTCTGTAAGGGTTCCATGTCATAATAGCGATCGCAAAACAGCGATCGCTATTATAACATGTGTCTATTGCCAAAAAGCATATTAGAGTATACAATTCTTGGCAACCCACTTCCAGGAACACTTAGTGTTTTTGCAGGGTGTTTTTCTCCTGCACCCCCTGCTTTTAGATTACCAACTCCAGGGGGTGCATGTTGAGGAGGGGCAAAACTCAGTCTGGGAAAAAAATGGCATCCTCAAGCAGCTGTAAATATTCTCCCTGGTCCAGCCTGAACCCAGTGCATACTGCACTGTAGCCAGCCACCCTCACCACCACACCACAGGGCTGACTTGGCTGAAGCAGGCTCTCCTCCTACCTAAACCCTTCTTCCTATCCCTCCCTCCACCTCCCTATCCCACCCTTCCGGTCGCTCTCCTAGATGTTCCATCGCTAACCTTGCAGGGTCGCTCATGACAGTAACACTAAAAATGAGTCGCTGTTTTACAGTTTCTCATTTTTAATTGCTATTATCACTGGATACCCTCTTGAAGCAGAATGGGTCTGGTGGAGAACATGAGATCAAGTTTCATCTCTTTTCCTACTTCCTTTCAGTTTCCCAAGCAATCTTAGATGAGAGGGACTGATCCAGGAGAGCATTCAAAGAGCGCGATATATGAGACTGGCTCTACACATGGTAATCCTAGCACTCAAATCCACCAATGCAATGGTGGAGATCATCACTGCAGTGGACCTGGTGGAGATAGTAGGGAGAATCATGATCCTGGCCTGAAGAAATCTCAGAAATCCTGCTTAGGAAGCCCATATTGTCTCTGCATGTTGGTGAAGGATTCCACATGGGCACCATCTAGGGTTAGTTGGTCCTAAACCAGTATTATGCCCTCTGTGTCCATGCACACTATCTAGGTGGGGCACCTCCAATGCCTAATTTAGTGTTACCTCAAAGTGGAGCCAGATGAGGAGGAGTGGGGGAGGACTTCATCAGTCTGTGTAGCTGTCCCCATGCCTCACAAGACCTGTAGATGATATGGTGCAATTTCAAAGCTTGGGTAGACTAGTGTAGAAAGGAGGCTGCAGAATAGGAGGCACTGAGGCTCTGCTCTATTCACAAGCACAGCGGGAGGCAGCTGATTCTGCAGAGAACCATTGCAGAGTCTGCACTGCAAGAAATGCCAAGTGACAGCCCAGAAAGCACGGGAGACTCCAGCCACCTTTAGCCCAGTGATTTCATAGTTTAGCTTTACTGTATCTAGGTAGGGTGCCCTCCCACAGAAAATCCCTGATTATCACATCTATCTTGTAGAACTATAGTGTGGGAATGTGTAAAGGAAGATGGGAAAGCATATGCATGATTCTGGGTTCTAGAATCATTTAAAAGCATCAATCTTGGCAGCCATAGAGAGGTGTAACAGTTTCCAGTAAGATGTTTCAGCTCAGATCCTTCAAAACAGGGACCAAGTTGAGTTGGAGCATTTTAGGGAAAGATAGCTGTACTGTAATGCCCAGGTATGTAATCCCTTGTGGAGCCCATTTGAGATCTTTGTTCAGATATGACTCAACAGTTCCTAGGAATGCAACAGTAATGCTTCTGTCTTGCCTTGGTTCACTTTCAGACCAGATAGTCTAGAGAACCATGTATCCCTTTGAGTGTTGGATGCTGGCATATAGCAATGGCCAGAGGCTCTATGGCCAGCAGAAAGAGAATAAAGATAGGGGCAGCCCTGTCTTGTTCCTTTCTGAAGAGGAAAGGTAGGGGATCTAAGACCATTAGTAAAAACGGAGGCCTTCAGGGATGTATAAAGCAGTTTTTTTTGGTAAATCTTTTATTGAATGCAGGTACAGTACAGTGTACACATTTCAGACAGTGACCTCCAAGGCGTCAATACACTTATTGCAGTGATAATGGTCTACAGAAATATCAGACAGTCTACAGGAATGTTAACTGACTCAGGACACAGTTACTGTATGATAAAACAAGATGAAGTCCAAAAACATTACCTATTATACTGCAGGGAGAGGTTAGCCAGTACCTCAGGTACTTAAAAGGAAAAATGCCCTCTTCTATTGTGCTTGGGAGGGGACCAAATCTGTTCAAGTTCAAGTTCAAGTTTATTGCAGGAAAACTCCATTGAGCAAGCTCATTCACAAGGAGGTCCTGTGACACAAACACTTAAAGTACAAACACAGATAGGTAATAACAGTATATACATGAAATGCACGTTACATGATACAGGCTGGATATACATACAAAGGGTACACCATAGGGTGACGCAGGTGGTAAACATTGATATGAAACAGAGAAGCTGAATTACAGGTTGCATACTGATAAATGAAACATGATGACTGGTGTGTGCAATACATATATTTTGGCAGCTAAGACAAGCGACAGACTACAACTGATATGGGAGGAGTGATTGATAGAGTAGCAGTGGAGCGAAGCATAGATAAAGCCAGGAGTAGAAGGGAAGGAAAGCAGTTAATATGACAAATCAATTATACTCACCAGTGGATAAATATGGCACACATGGGGAAGGAAGAGACTTAATGACAGTTACAGGTGTCATTTATTTTTGGCTGAACTTAGCGATTTGTAGAAGTTTATCGAAACTGTGCTAGTTAGTTTCAGTACGGTTTGTAATTGGTTCCAAATGGAGGGAAGGGCATATGCAAAACACGTTTACCAAAGGAAGTCCAAGCGTCCTTGGTATGTCAAGCATAATAAAGTCAGATTTTCTTAACGAGTATGCACTATGTGAGATACTAATAAGGAAGAGAGATAGCTTGGCAATTTCTGCAGGAGCAGTTTAAGAGTCCATAGCCCAGCATGGAGCAGGCGTCTAGTAGTAAGGGATGTCCAACCAATAGCTGCATATAAGTCACAGTGGTGCGAATGGTAAGGGAGTTGGTAATGAACCGTAACGCACGGTGATAAAGGATGTCCAGTTTACTTAGATTTGCAAGAGTGGTGGAGGAATAGATTACATCGCCATAGTCAGTAGGGGAGAAAAGTGGACTGTACAAGCTTGTTTCGAGTTTCAAGTGAGAAAAGGGCCTATTTCTGTAGAAGAAACCTAACCTTGCTTTTAACCTTCTAGAGACATCTGACGTGGTCATTGAAAGATAATTTATTGTCAATCCAGATACCCAGATATTTAAATTTGGTTACAACTTCCAGAGGCTCGCTTAGCATGGTGACAATGAAGTCTTGGGCAAGGGTATTGGGGAGTCTGTGACAGCACAGTGGGAGAATATCATCGCTTTAGTCTTCTTAGCATTGAGCAGAAGCTTTGCCTTTATTAGATTATGCTCAAGTTGTGTGAAGTCCTCTTGAAGCACTCCCTTGACTTCAGATAATGATGAGCCAGAAGTATACAACACAGTATCATCTGCAAAAAGTGCAGATTGGACGTAGATATGTTAGCATCTAAGTCATTAATGTGCGAAGAAAACAAGATAGGGCCTAAGATGGATCCTTGGGGACTCCTCTTGCAACTGGCAAGGCAGCAGAAAAAGTTGAGTTGGAGCATGTTCAAAAGCACCATAGTCCCCATTCACTGGTTAATTGCATTTTCTCCAGTGCCAGACATTGTTTTATATTACATGCCCATTGAGCAATTGAAGGGGCATTAACTGACATCAAGCTTGAGCTATAGTTTTCTTTGCATTGACCAAAGCCAGAGAACACAATGGGGCATAGGTCTTGCACTGAGGCTGGAATGGATCTGCTCAAGCAGAAGTTCCAAAGGGATTTTGATGGGCTGTACCCCAACACTCTGCTCATTATTCTGTGTACTTCCTTGAAGTGGAGCCACATTGAGGCGGGTCAGTGCCAGATAAGAATCCTCAATATCTTCCTACAAGCATTTTGGGAATGTACCAGGCTCCTCTGAATTGATGGCGGTAACCCTTTGAGGTTTAAAGTATGCTCTATACATGAAGTCAAGATGAACCTGTCTGAGCTTATTGCTATGAGATCAAGTGCCCAATTGTCTTACAGCCAGTTTCCAAGTAGCTGGATCAAATTTTTATTCCTCCCCTGGCAGTTACAGAATGTGCAGCATCAATCTCCGCTCCCATCAGGGTTTGGTAGAATGTGGACATTGATTTACTACATGATTGGGGCCTGTAAAGTTCTTCCTCAAAGGAGAAGTGGTGCCAACCCATGCAGTGTGTCTAGAGTTTCCCAATCTGTGCCTCCTCTAATGGTATAGAAAATAATCAGCTGGGTCTATATGTCTAGTTCATACAAATGTGACAAGATCCATAAGCCTACCCCTGAGTACAGCTGGTGGACAGAGCGAATTCCCAGGTGTCACCATCTAACAATCATTGATGCATTTGGGCAGTGTGACCCCTTATTTTCACTGCTATGATAAGGTCTTATTATGGAGACTGTGCCAGCAGATGTCCATCATGTTTGTAAGCATCCAACCACGCCCTAAGGGTGGTCCTCAAAAGGGTTAGTCACTTCTGGTGCCACATGAGGTCACAAGTCCACAGAAAATAAGCCAGAACAAATGGGACCCCAAATTCCTCCTTTTCCAGCACCACCCATGAAGAGCAGCTCCTCAGCACCCACTGGAAGAAAGGACAGCTGTGCTCTCTATAATACTGCTGGAAGCTTGGGAGGCTGACCCCCTCACCGTGCAGTACCAGAAGCTGAAGAATACTTTGCTTTATCCGGGTGGACTTCCTCTATACAGGAATTTATGTAATATAGAATTTATATGCCTGAAGTGCACTAGTGGGACTGGAATGGGCAATACCTGCTACAGGTATAAACACCTTGGAAGGATCATCATCTTCACCGTGTTAACCCTTCCCAGCAAAGACAAAGGCAGAGTCTGCCACCTCTCACATTCCTCAGCTAGTCGAAGAGTCAGTGATTTACAATTTGAGGGCATATAGGGATCCCAATCTAGCTGAAAGGTATATACCCAGGTATTTAAGGTGGTCCACCATCACCAGTCCACTGAGGTTAACAGCCAGCTCTACCCTATCTGCCTTACCAATGGGGAGGAGCTCACTTTTAGTCCAGTTGACCTTATGCCCAGATAGTGAGCTATACTCCCGGAGCAGGGTATGGACTTGGGAAGGTCCTGGGCCACATTGCTAAGGTATAGCAGCAGATCATTTGTATACAATGCCACTTCATGCTTTCTCCTGTCCCCATGATATCCCTGATTGGCTCCATGGTTCCTAATGTCTGCAGCCAGGGGCTCTAAGAAGAGGACATACAGAAGGGGACGGGGCAACCCTATCTGCCCCCTCACTAACGAAGAGGGTGTCAGCTCCCCATTCACTACACTTTGCACCTTGGGAGAGGAGTTCATGGCCCTGATCTAACTCAGAATCTGTGTGCCCAGTTCCATGGAGTGGTTCCACTAACACAGGGGTAAAGGCTTTGAAAATCAAAGGGCAGGCCATCTGGCACAGGGGACTTCCCTTCAACACTTTAATAGCTTTAAAAGTTCTGCTGTTGTCAACGGTATTTCCAGACAGCTGGTCTCATTCGACATCAAGAGGGAATTGGTGCCTTATCAAAAATTATTAATTTGTGGGACAAAAGGGACACCTCTGAGGTATACAGCATTTGTGAAAGGCCCCAAATGTCCCTATCTGGGCCATGACAGAGATAACTTGACCTGAGCTGGTGTGGAGCTAAGCTATCATCCACTCCCACTCCCACTGCGCAGCTGCCAAGCCAGGTATTTTCCACCTCTGTCCCCATCAAAGTATGCCCCAGCTTGGGAGAGAAACATTGAGTGTTCAATCCGTGCATTACACAGTAGATTAAACTGCCATTTTAATTTCTGTACCACCCATATAGTCCCAGGCTAGGTTGTTGCATATGTGCAGCCTCTGAGGCAATATATTACCTCTGAGTAGCTCAATCTCTTGCTCAGATGCCTCTTTTATGTGCCGAGTAGGAGTTCACCTGGCCTCTGATATAGGCGCCAAGGGCCTACCAACTTGCACTATGAGTGGTGTCTCCCCTGTTGTTATATTGCAGAAATTCACTGATCCATGTGGACATGGCCTCCACAAAGGCTGGGTCCTTTAATAAGACATTTTAATAAGACATTCACTACTCTTTCTGTGAAGAAGTACTTCACATTTCCCATGAGTATACCCCATCCAGCTTCATAGCATGACCCATAGTTCTTGAGCTTCTTTTTTCTGAAAAATGCTTCCCTCTTGCTAGCATTTCTCCCTCTGCCTCCTTTCCTCCAGGGTGCATATTGAGGTCCTTTAGTCTCTCCTCATAGAGCTAGTGTTGTAGAACCTGCACTATTTTATTTACCCTTCTCTGGACTGCCTCTACTCTGTCTATGTCCTTCCACAGATGGGGTCTCCAGAACTGGACACAATACTCCAGGTGAGGTCTCACTAAAGATTTACACAGCAGTATCACCATCTCCTCCCTTCTGCTGGTGATTTACCTCCCTGCATCCTAGCATCCTACTAGCTCTTCCCACTGCCATGTCACACTGTTTGGCCACCTTTAGATCATCGAAATTATTACACCCAGGTTTCTTTCCTGTCTGGTGGCTGTCAGTACCCTCCACCCATTTTGTATTCCACCCCTGGGTTTCTGCGTCCTAAGTGCATAATTTTGCATGTCATTGCATTGAAACTTAGTTGCCACACTCTTGACCACTCCTCAAGTTTCTAAGGTCTCTATTCATTTTTCACCCTCCTGGAGTGTCTACCTTTTTCAGATCTTTGTGTCATCTGCAAAATGGCATACCTTCCCTCTAGCCCATCTGCAATGTTGTGAACAAAGACATAAAGAGAACCGGTCCAAGTACTGATCCCTGTGGTACCCTGCTGGTCACCCTCCCTCCTCGGACTGAACCCCTTTTACCACCACCCTCTGTCTCTGATGCCCCAACCAATTTCCTACCCAGTTCATTACCTTTGGACCCAGTTCCAGGCTGCCTTGCCTGTTAATGAGTCTCCTATGTGGAACCGTGTCAAAGGCCTTATTGAAATCTAGGTAGGCAACATCCACTGCACCTCCCTGGTCTAATTCCCTGTTCATCCAGCAAAATAAATCTATCAGATTTGTTTGACATGACATCCCTGCTGTGAATCCATGCTGCCTTGGGTCCTATACATCACCTGATTCAAGATGCTCCATAATCCTTTCCTTCAGCAGTAATTCCTTTAATTTCCCATCACTGAAATCAGCCTGACTGGTCTGTAATTGCCAGCCTCATCCCTGCTGCTACTTTTGTAAAATGGGACTACATCTGCCCTTCTGCAGTCCTCTGGAACCCCCATCTCTAGTGAGAGGTCGAGTAGGTCTGTCAACAGTGCAGCCAGCACCTCTGAGCTTCTTCAATATCCTTGGATGTATCCCGTCTGGCCCCATTGTCTTATCCACTTTCAGATTTGTGAGTTCCTTCCAAACTCTGTGCTCTGTAAATGGACTAGTGTCCCCCTACCTTCCTGCAATGCTCCTATCTCTTATTTGTGGTCCCTTGTCTTCCCTTCCTCTGTGAATACTGAGCAAAAGTATTTGTTCAGGATGTCTGCTTTCTCCTGTTCCTCCTCTCTACAATCTCCTCCTTCCCTCCTCAGCCTTACAATCCCTCCCTTGGACTTTCTCCTTCACTTACAAAATACTTTTGCACACATACCACAAACTGGGACCAGCCTGCCCCTCTGTTATGCATTATGTTCTTAGTGCCGACTGTTCCCTTGTAAGGTCATATGGTAAGCAAGTGGTGGTTGTGGGTTTCAGACCTGGGTCTCCAATTTCACAGTTCAATGGTCTAACCATAAGGACAACAGCCTTTTGTTAGCTCACCTGAGGAGCATGACAGGTGTTATTTTCAAATCCTCCTGAAACATGTTTTTGGAGTTGCTCACAAAATCACCTTTCAGATGGAATTTAAAAATCCCACTTGTCTTGATTATTAGTTGAGATCACAAAAGACTGTCTTGAAAATGTAGGATCAAAATGTAAAAACATAACAAAGTTATGAAAAAACTCTGAATTTTTCCAGCATTTACTCAAAACTTTGTTATTTTTGCACATGTTGGCCCACAATTTCAGTGTAGCCCTTGTGTTACTCCACCTCATGAACATAACAGGTGGCATTTTCAACTGCCCCTCAAAACATGTTTTTGCAGTCATTCTACTAAATCACTTTTTAGACAGCATAGAAAAAATCCACCTTTCTTGATCATAACACAGGGTCATAAAAGATTATGTTGAAAATGTGGGGATCAAAATGTCAAAAAATAATGACATTATAAAGAAATGGTGACTTTATAAAGATATTCTTTATTCTGGTCATCATTTTTTCAGCTCTATCCCTCACCCTGGTGGAAACCAAAGTCCACAAAATTGTAGCTACTGGGAGAAAAAGGTCTGCCTGCAGTCTCAAGATTCTGTTCTAGCCTGCCGCAGCCTCCAGATTCTGTTGTTCTAACTCACAACAGCATGCAAGCAAACATGATCAGCATTGGCAAATGCTTGATTTTCTCTGCTGCAAGCCTGCTATGGGAGTGACAGAGAGAGAGAGAGAGAGAAAGAAGAGAGAGAAAGAGAGAGAGAGGGGAAAGAGAGAGACAGGAAGTGTAAGTTAGTCATGGAGAAAGAAACATGAGCCAGGTCAGGCACTGTACAGAGAAAAGAGAGTGAGGGAGACAGATACCAATCATGAGTAAGTAAACTGAAAATGTATGAGACTCAATGGGGCACTGTGCACACATGAATGTGCCAG
Source organism: Neoceratodus forsteri (assembly GCA_016271365.2). Taxonomy (NCBI): domain Eukaryota; kingdom Metazoa; phylum Chordata; order Ceratodontiformes; family Ceratodontidae; genus Neoceratodus; species Neoceratodus forsteri. Next base: position 1,681,446 of record CM028136.1, on the reverse strand, counting down.
ATCTCCAGTCATCAAGTCACCTCACCGTCATACTCTCCCAGTACAACCTACAGCAGTAGAAGGACTATTTGAACAATGTACAAGTAAACATAGCTTTTAATATTTAAAAAAAAAATAACTGTCATTTGAATGATTTTGTAACTGCAATAAAACACTTCGGGTTGGACGGTGTTGCTATACTCACTTTTTCAGGGGCTTTGGAAAGCCCTCAAAAACAACAAAATAACTTGCACTCCAGAGCCAGGGGAGTGATACCCCGATACCCAATGAAGGATTTCCAAAATCAGGTACTCTTGAAGAAAAAAGTACTTTTATTTTCCAAATGCAAGATCACTCTGGACACAGTAAACACTTCTGTCCTAGTGCCCCATCACTTCACAGGACCAGGCTTCATTGGGCCCCTGATAGGCCTCAATTGGCAAAGTGCCAGGGCACTTAGGACAGAAGTATTTACTGTGTCCAGAGTGAGCCATTCAAAAAAGTACTTTTTTCTTCAAGATACCTGATTTTAGACATCACTCATTGGGGTATCACCCTTGGCTCTGAGTGCAGGATTATTTTATGTTTAGATTTTTATAAGGGCTGGCAACTCTTGGCTTGCACCATGCCCAGCTTTGAGTGTGGTGCTTTCTTGTTGTTAGCTGTAAGGCCCTCTGCCTGTGGTTTTGGCATTACTATACCCTGGGCATATAGGTATAGGTATAAACCAACACAGCTCACTCTGTCATGTCTTATTGCTTACTTAAGAGCTGTTAACACCTCAAAGAAAACTTTGAAAAGCATGATATTTATGTGAAATTCAGCTAACATTTCCTAAATATTCCAAGATTTCTAACCCCTATTATTTATTACTGGGGAGATTTGAATGAACATATGATATTTATTTCTGAGTTCATCTGCCTCTATAACTTACTCCCTACTTCAAGTCATAATTATTTGCTGTGACATAACAATCTATTGCCATGGGAGTAACTATGATGTCACAAACCGTGCATTATGACCTCAGGTAGGGAGATAAGTAACTGGAATTGATGAAATCTTCAGGATCAAAGATCCCATTTTCATGCAAATAACCTCAGAAACAAATACTAGGGAGGAGAATTATAGAACTAATGTGAAATACAAGCCACACTGTGTCTAAATATTATGTTTTGTTAAAGTTGGCCTGAAGGCGTCAGCTGCTCTTTAACATAAAGGATAATGCATGGTAGCCTGTTCAGAAGAAAATGGCAATCTTCAGCATTATAGCTTATGCCCCAAGCTTCTTGAGATGACATTAACATTACATTGACCTCAGGCAGCAATGTTTTATTTAATTATATTGCATAGGTTGCATAGTTTTAAGATACTCCAAGTACTGAGTTCAGCTGTGAGTTGTCATTAACATTTCACACTCTGCTATTCATAGGTGTGCTCACATCTGTGAATAAGTGTGAACTGATTAACCATGTGTGAACTGTGAATTAGGTTTCTTGTGTCAATGAAATAAGTAAGTCATATGAATCAGCCACATAATACTGTATATGTCAAACAAAGAGAAATTCAGTGCTCACCTTTTGAAAGGAATACAGCCTGAATGCTCTGTGCATTCATCCAGGAAACATAGTCAGATTTGGGGTAGAGTTTGAACACGGGTGAACCATTGCAAAATCACTCACATATGACAACCAACTTCATAACATTCTGTACTTTTGTTCATACTCCATCTTGTCAGGTGCAAATGTGACAGAAATAAGATTAAAAGTCACACTCACATTATATAAATGCCCAGAATGGCCGTTGAGAGAGTCTGGAATAACATTATGCATTTGACATTTGTACATTAGGCCTGGTTTTGTTGATTGCTCTGCTAAGCATCTGTGTAACATAACTATGACTTTGTAATGCTATTTCTTCCACTTTTGCACATGATGAGCTAGGATATGAATCAAAGTACTGAACAGGTTTATGAAGTCATTTGTCCTTGCGGATTGATTTTGTTCTGGTTCACCTGGAGTTCAACCCCTTGGAATATCACACAATATATGTATTTATTCCACCATCCGTTAAAAAATCAGAATTTCTCAACTGACCACATAATTGTTGAGTTTGTAACATGTTGGTCTGTTGTCATGCTAGCCAACACCATGATGCCATAACAAGTGCTCTATGAAGTTAATGGATCCTGTGAAAGCTTTTTATTAAGGTTTTGTAGATCTTGTACATTGTCAAAACATACTGCAAAAGCTGGAATGACAAGTGAAATTTAGAAATGGTCCTCTCTACTAAACTGTCAAAGCTGGTAGAGCATGTTTATGAAATTTTATATTGAGGTGGAATTGTCTAATCTGCTTTTGCACAATTGCAAGAAATTAACAACACAATTTTGCAAATGTGCTCATTGACTCATTTGTGAATTGTAGTGAAATGAATGAATCTGACACTCAGACAGCTGTGTGATTTTATTTTCCTAATTTTTCAGAATTTCAAGTCCATAGTATTCTACCTGAAATGAATTTAGAACAGAGATTATAAGGACTTCCAGTGAAGTCATGCACCTGATGGGAGGCTGGCAGCCCTAGTGCTATAGCTCCGTTCCCTTAACTACCTAAAACCTCTGAAAATCAGCACAGATTTCAGAAACAAATGGATAAAATGGCACATACCTGGGAGAAGGCGACTGCTAGATCTAGGGTAACTCTGAAGTCAGCTGCCAAGGACGATGACAGATCCAGACAGCATTCATCGAACCACAGCAGGAGTCCCTTGCCAGCTATTACAGGAGGGCCAGGTTATGATACTGATGTAGATACAGACAACCTTTTCCATAACCATTTTGAGACACTGATTGCAGAAATCAAGGGTTCTTGAGATGAGAACTGGGTGGAGTTTAAAAGCTTAACTCCAAACTGAAAAACCTGGATACAAGAATGGAGGAGATGGAGAGAAGGTTGACCACTTAGATGACTCTTCAGCAGCATCAGGCCATAGGTGCATAGTGGAGCAAAATGTACAATTGCAGGACAAATGCCAGGATCTCTAGGGAAGCTCCAGACAACTTAAGATTGCATGGTCTGCCGAGCAGATGGACCATCTTACCGATCTTTTTCAGAAAACCACCTCAGAGATGTGTTGGTGCTTCTCCTCACAATGGCCTTTAGGATCAAGCATGCCCACTGTGCTTTAGTGGCAAAGCTGACAGGACTCAATGCAAAGCCTCACTCAGTACTAGGGATGAGATTTTCATCCTACTGAGATAAAGAAAATGTTGTATGCATGGCATGGCAGTCTAAAACATATTTTATAATGGGACAAAACATTCTTGACCAGGATTACTCACCAGAGGTACTAAAGAAGAGACAAGCATATTCCGCCATACTCTATTCACAATGTCAATTTTCAGACCCCTTCCCAGCCTACCTCCAGATCTTTTTGGAAACAGGGACTCAAATATTTCATACACCTGAGGAGATACTCAGTATCCTTAAAGAGAAAGGTTGGGATGTGCAGCTGGGGCTCAATGTGGACAGAGCAAGTACTGGATTACTACCAGGCTAACAGCAGGCTGGGCAGCAAGAGGATTAGAACCTTGGAGCAATGAGCTGCACAAACCATTACACAGGTGGTAAGAAACCTGCTTAAGACTTTGCCACAAATTATAGTACCTCATCTGCAACTGCACAGGCTACCTAATTACCTGCACTTTCTGAAGGCTGCAAGTTGGTTGTTATACCACCATTAGCTAACAGCTTTGCTAGCATGGTTTAGCAGATTGCAGTTTCCTGGTCATCCCGACCTTATTTTTATTTATTACTGCCACCTCATACTAATATGTACAGCTTTCTCAAATTGCAGGTCCTTAAAGTAAATCACCTTATGTTATAATGTGGCAAATAAGAGACAGCTGTTTAGTGAGCTTCCTGGAATTATGGTCCATTTTACAGCTGAAGACATGCTGTCATACTACTATAAGTAGAGAGAAGGGACTGTGGAAGCACATGACCTGATAACTCTCTGGCGTGCTTCCACAGTGCTGCAGTCTTGTCCACAGCATTGCTTTTCTGCCACCACCCCCTCTGCAGGCTGCACAATCCCAGCCAGGCAACACTATTTTGTTTCAACCCATTGCTTCCACACTTGTGGGTGAAACAAAAAAGCCACCGTGCCCTAGATGGCCACTGTGAAGTCATTGTAAATTTTTTTTTTTTTTATTTCAAATTCAGATTGATACCTTTGAGCTGGGGGCTCATTTACAAAGGCTCCAAGTCAACAAGGAATACAAGACATTTACAGGTGATGAAACATTGCAGAACAGAAATACATCAACTAACAAGTGGTATTAGTATGCAGTTACAGCATTGAGCAGGGTACAAGAAGTAAAGAGAAACAAGACCACACTTGCAGAGAAGCATATTAAAGCAGCACTAATTAAGTGCAGTACAGTGTTTAACAATCATGTTACAGTTCAGATGGGGTGCTCCCAGTCTGCAGAAATGCAGTTGTAGCAGCCATGGTGAGGCTTTGTCAAGGGAGGTAGTAAGTGGTGGGAGGTGGGGGTGGGCAGTTGTGGAACAGGAGGGTGGGAGTGAGAGAGGTAGTGTTTGAGGTGCAAGAACTGCTGTCAGGAGGCCATGGGTTAGCAGAAAACACTGGCAGTCAGATTTGCTGGCAAGAAGAAATCGAAGCCCATTTTATGCATGTCGCAGTATCATGCATTTTCTTGTTGCATCATCATCATAATTAGGTGTGTGTGTGTGTGTGTGTGGGAGGGGTAGGAAATGCTGTGATGCACCAGTCTACAAACTGTAGTGTGATAAGTCAACAGGTCTTCACTTACTTTATTGGTTATTCTTGCCCTTCTCAAAAGGAGAAAAAAATGTAAAAACCGTTGTGGGGAGGATACTGTATTACTTTCATCAACTGGTCTTAAATTCCACAGACTCCAGCACAGTACTTTACTTGTTTCTCTTTTCCTCTCTCTTGCTCTGTCCCAAGACTGAAAACACAATGGACAGCACAACTCCTGCCTCCTCACCATTTTGATTGGAGATGGACTTTTGAATGGAATGGCATGAGGCAGCATAGGTTGCTTGAGCAGGCTGTCAGTTAGGAGCAGGCATACATATTTGCAGTAAAGAATATTTTGTCATCAGCCAAGGTAAGCTCTTGGTGTACTTATTTAAAATTATTTAGTGTGAAATGCCTTTTCCACTAATGGGGATACAGGTCCACAAACTGGCATCAGGTCCAGTATAATTCCTTAGAAAATTTGACACCAGTCTCCTGCCAATACCACATATGTCCTACTCTGTTCGTCTGGCTGCCTTCAGACATAGAATGCCTAAATTATGAAACTCCCTTCTTGCTGACGTCTGGCACACACCTCCACCTCAGCAACTCAACCAACTCATCAAAGCACACTTCTCCTCCCCTTTGTCTATGACATCTGATAAATGAGTATGCCCAACTCTGATGATCCTGTTCTGTTCTAATAACTAGCTACTATCTTACCATCTCACTGGAGGACTTGACTGTTTATTGCTTACTCTGTCTCATTACCACCTGTTTGTTGAGTGTATATATACTGATTGTAGTAGTCTGTTCCTGGTATATGTACTGATTGTATTATTATGTTCCTGTGTTATTGTCATGACTGTATATTGAATTTTGTATCTCTACTGTCACCCACCCCAGGACGCATCTGAAATCAAGCAGTACTCTGCTCAATGTGCCTTCCTGGTAAAACTTTTAAATAAATACATAAATACAGTCAGTGAAGACATGCTTCTGGTTCTATGCCAGTTGGTGGATCAGCACCCCGCTGGTGGAAAAGGCACTTCACACTGAGCAATTTTAAATAAGTAAATCAGGAGCTAGATGAGCTTCTTAATTGAGTTATTAGCTTGAAGTAATGAACAAACTTTTTTGTTTTGTACTTATGGCATCTATGTGCTTTGTGTGAGCCATTGGTCTCCTTGAATTATTAATCAACATCACTGTTTTTCCCTATAGCATATCCCCTAAATAACCTCTTCCCCTCCTTCTCACTTTTTCTTAAGTTGTCCCCATTTTCTCCTTTTGCCTCCTCATTTCACCATATGACCCTTCCAGCACTCACCCCAAATCAAGCATTTGATTCCTTCTTTGATTTTTCCTGCATATCCATTTCAATGCCCAGTACTCCCCTTATTCATATCCTAGTCTCATATCCCTAGCATGTGAATCATTTCTCCGTTTTAGAGTATGTAATAGTCCTCATGGAACTGCACCTTCATATTGGGCTTAGAAACATTTAAAGAGCTTATCTCCATTCAATACAGATGCACAATTAGTAGCCTGTCCATGTTTTGTTCTAGTGCAGTACCTGCAGCTGATTGACAGCATGTACTATAGCGCAGTGCTGTCAGAGTGGTTGCCTTAGCAACGAATGCTTCTCAGTGCCCTGTTCACATCATCCATGATGTCAG